>OU744818.1:13739786-15207572 GCA_916614155.1 Mesoligia furuncula | reverse complement strand
GGACCATGGCTTGCACCAGGGCCGGACGTGAGAGGTCGCCGTCGCTGCCAATCGCCTCTACGAGGACACGGCGGTGCTCCGCCCAAGCGGGGCAGACCTCCACCGTGTGCTCCACCGTGTCCTCTGGGCGATCCTGGCAATGGTGACACCCGGGCGTTTCCTCCCGCCTGATAATATGCAGGAACCTCCCGAAACTTCCGTGTTCGGTGAGGACCTGCGTCAGGCGGTAGGTGAGGGCGCCGTGGCACCTCTCTAGCCACTCCTCAAAGCCGCCTTTTATGTTCGCCTAAGGTCAAAATGTACTGAACAGCAGATTTTTTTTCGCGATTTCTTGATTGGTCCCATTGTAAAAGTTGTTTATTATCATGAGTACAATCACGTGTTTAGGTATCTGTCACTAATTACCAGTCACCCTATACAATGTGTCCGGTCATGGACTAGCGATATTCTAGGTACTTATATAGCAACTATTCTAGTACACAAATTCACTACACACTAGGGTCCAATCTGCTTCCCCGCTATTTGGCAGTCGTTTTGTTGAGATATGCTCTACGTGTGTACAAAGAAAACATATCTCTCAAAGTTTTGGTCCTACTGAGATAAAAGTAGGCTTATTCGGAGGGTAACAATACTGTCTATCGTTTCCATTACGATCCAATGGGTTCACATTTTCGTAACTTTAAAAAAAAAACTCCAAAAAAATTTTCAAAAAATTATGCCAATCAACAAATTATTGTAAATTACTGCAAAAACAACCCCTATGACCCTTTTTATTTTTTTCCTAGATCGACAGATTTTGAGCTAAGTTACAATACAACATTAAATTAACATTAATATTTTAGTGAATTGGACCCTAGTGTATAGTGTATTTGTGTACTAGAATAGTTGTTATATAAGTACCTAGAATATCGCTAGTCCATGACCGGACACATTGTATAGCGTCGAAAAATTCATCCGCATCTGGCGATCGGACTGGCGGCAGTACCACGTTGTCGGGCAATGCTTAGCCATTACGAATGTCACGTAATAATAGGATGACATCTTTACTTTATACCTACCTACCTCCTACTTATTATCTACCACCAAAGGAGCATCTCTCTGCAGGGTGTAACCTTCCGTGATCCACTCAGAAGTCCCTGAACCGTTTCCGGACACATCGACGTTCGCATGACAAAGTCCTATCTCATTTTTAAGGTTCCGTACCCAAAGGGTAAAAACGGGACCCTATTACTAAGACTTCACTGTCTGTCAGTCTGTCTGTCACCAGGCTGTATCTCAAGAATCGCGACAACTAGACAGTTGAAAATTTCACAAATTATGTATTTCTGTTGCCGCTATAACAACAAATACTAAAAACAAAATAAAATAAATATTTTAGGGGAGCTCAACAAACGCGATTTTTTTTGCCCTTTTTTGCTCGATATCAAAAATGGCAACAGGTACGCACTTGAAATATTCACAAAATACTCAGTTGTATTTTAACTTTAATAATAAGTCCGACTCGCACTTGGCCAGTTTTTTCTCATTTTTTGTGCTGTTTTGGGTTGAGACAGCTACATTTTTCTATTCGTGATTCTTTACACTTTTCACTAACCGACGTACCTTTATGTTATTTGGATCTCAAAATATAACCAATTTGAAAAGCAATAAAGTATAAAGAATCACGAATCACGACTCAAATCGGCTAAAAAATGAGATAAGACTTAGTCATGCGAGCGACGACACGTGGGAAGATGTAACTCCAACCTGGTAAAGTAGTAACTCGACGGAATGGCAGTAGGGTGTGATTGTGGAACCATGCTCCACCTCCTATCCTGCCCTCTGTGTCCCAAAACATGCAGTCAAAGTGACCTCTGCGCTGCCACCGACGAAGCCGTGGAAGTGGCGGAGTTTTGGGCCAACAAGATCTAAAATACAATCGTGCCAGCGACATGAAGAAAAAAAATATTTTTAAAAAGCCACCCGCATAATTTTCGATCCCTTGGGAATATCGCGAAAAAAAGTATCCTATGTATTAACCCTGGTTATAATCTATCTATGTGCCAGATTTCATCCAAATCCGTTCTGCAGTTTTTGCGTGAAGAGGTTACAAACATACAAACACACACAACTTTCGCTTTTATAATATTAGTGTGACAAAAAATATTTCTCACATCCAGCGATGGAATTACCAAAAAAAATACGCAAGAATTTATGCATTGTCACGTAAACTAATTCCCCCTACCTACGGCTGGAAGAGCGGGGGGCGGGGGTGCGTTATGTTGTAATGTTATCACGAACAATGTGAGGCAGTGTGTTAGAGGGTCGCGGGCTCGACCCCCGCTGTTGTTCCATGGATCTATTGTTGTTGAGATCCTGAGAAGTTCATCCTGTGCAACGTGATTATAAGCATAGTTAACTATGTGAAGACTTTCTTACTCTCAGACATTCATCTGCATGGTTCTCAATGGCCTGACCAAGACTATGTCTGGACTCTGAGTGTCGTTCTTTTTCTGAGATAGACAAATCCCACTAATAATAAAAGCGCGAAAGTTTGTGAGAGTCAATCGATCAGGTTAAGCTTCGCTTGTTGGTCTTTGGATGGGTGACCATCATTACATACCGTGACCCCTCCGTGCCTCGGAAAGCACGTTAAGCCGTTGGTCTCGGCTGTCATTCGTGGATCTTTGACAGTCGTTACGGGTAGTCAGAAGCCCGAAAGTCTGACAACCAGTCTTACCAAGGGGTATCGTATTACCCAGTAACTGGTTTGTGGAGGTCAGATAGGCAGTCGCTCCATGTAAAATACTGGTATTCAGCTGCATCCGGTTAGACTGGAAGCCGACCCCAACATAGTTGGGAAAAGGCAGGCAGATGATGATGATTATAAAGGCGAAAGTTTGTGAGTGTGTGTGTGTATGTGTATGTGTGTGTTTGTGTTTATATGTTTGTTACTTCTTCACGCTCAAACGGCGGGACCAATTTTGATGAAATTTTGTATGGAGGTAGCTGACACCCTCGATTAACATGTAGGCTACTTTTTATCCCGACATTCCCACGGGATCGAAACTTATGCGGGTGAAACCGAGGAGCGCAGCTAGCACCTATAATCATATTTAAGATATCTATTCCGGCTTACCTCTTACAAAAATTAACCATTCGCTACTGATAGTCTGTTACGCAATTAAGGGTGCTCCTGTGTTTGGCATAGGAATGTCCCACTCCTCCTTCTTATCTCGTGTCTCACTTCCAATATCTATGTTCTTCTCACACTAACAATCTGCGTTCTTCTAAAGCCTCCTCTACACGTAGACAGATTCATCAGCAGATGGCCATCTGCGAATGCCTCCGCCGACGTGTAGTCGGGATAATTTGCTAGTCTGTGATAGGTATTTAGCCTCTGCCGACGTCAAATACCTACCACAGACTAGCAAATTACCCCGTCTACACGTCGGCGGAGGCATTCGCAGATGGCCATCTGCTGATGAATCTGACGACGTGTAGAGGAGACTTAACAATCTTCTCCTACTCTGTCCTTCTCATACTTCTGACTTTGTTCATTCTTCCTTTCATGTTCAGTCCATTATTCTTTGGAATGCACTTCCTCTTGATATCAGGACGGCCACCAGTCGGTATGCATTTAAGCGGAAATTGCAGAGTTATTTTCAAAACAAATAGAGTAGAGTCATCTCAACACCTCTCTCCCTTGAATTTGTATGTATACATATATATATATATATATATTATAAGTATATATTATAGTAAATAGTATGTATGTGTATACATATAATCTATTTATGTATTTGTGTACCTAGTTTTTTTTAAATTGTCATTGTTCCTCTCAACCAAAGCACCTGTGCATCCAATCTCTTCACCACCCTTGGTTGACTGGTAGAGAATGCCTAAGGCATTAAGTCCGCCTTTGTACCTTTTTCTGCGAAAAGTTTAAATCACACTAATAAAAGTTTAAATCACACTAATATTATAAAGACGAAACTTTGTGTGTGTGTGTGTGTGTGTGTTTATGTGTTTGTTACTTCTTCACGCTCAAACGGTTGGACCAATTTTGATAAAATTTTGTATGTAGGTAGCTGACACCCTGGATTAACATATAGGCTACTTTTTATCCCGATATTCCCACGGGATCGACACTTACGCGGGTGAAACCGCGGGGCGCAGCTAGTAAATAAATAAATGTCACAGCCCCGACATTCACCAATTTACAGTCGTTTTCAAAGCACAAACGACTTTTTCCGCAGTACTCTATCATTCAGGCTCGATGTCAAAGCCTCTCATCTGACACACACACCTGTTTGTATGTATGTGTGTGTCATATCCATATGTCAAAGAGACATGAGCCCTTTATCATCGGAGCCGGCGTTCGGGCCTACATAAGTGGTTCATTTTCATTGATCTTTATAAATAAAATGTCGTAGGTTCTGCTGGCTATTGTGAACTGATGGAGATGCTTATGAATCTTTTTAGGGTTTCGTACCCAAAGGGTAAAAACGGGACCCTGTTACTAAGACTTCGCTGTCTGTCCGTCTGTCTGTCTGTCACCAGGCTGTATCACAAGAACCGCGATAGCTAGACTGTTGAAATTTTCACAAAGTATGTATTTCTGTTGGCGCTATAACAACAAATACTAAAAACAAAATAAAATCAATATTTAAGGGGGGCTCCCATACAACAAACGTGATTTTTTGCTCTTTTTTGCTCGATATCAAAAATGGCAACAAGTAGGCACTTGAAATATTTACAAAACACTCAGTTGTATTTTAACTTTACTAATAAATAATAAAATTAAAATAAATATTTAAGGGGGGCTCCCATACAACAAACATGTTTTTTTCGGCGTTTTTGCCTTGTGGTACGGAACCCTTCGTGTGCGAGTCCGACTCGCACTTGGCCAGTTTTTTTTTCTTTTATTGTGATTGATTTTTTCTCAGGGTTGAATCCGTGTCTCTCTCGTAAATAGCTATTGTGTTGTCGGAATTTAAATACTATAATATATCGGGTATATACCGGATGATTTTTTTTACCGTCTCGAAATTTTTACGGGGTGTTCTACCCATGAATATGAACAACTTTCACTATGGGATCAACTCGGAAATCACGAAAAAAAAATCAGCTGTTTCATACATTTTGGTCAAGTAGGTATTGAACTTGTGTATTAAACAGCTGATTTTTTTTTCACGATTTTGGAGTTGCTCCCATAGTGAAAGTTGTTCATATTCATGGGTTTCTACCCATGAATATGAACACCCCGTAAAAATTTCGAGACGGTAAAAAAATCATCCGGTATAGTTACTGGGTATCGTATTACCCAGTAACTGGGTTGTGGAGGTCAGATAGGCAGTCGCTCCATGTAAAATACTGGTATTCAGCTGCATCCGGTTAGGCTGGAAGCCGACCCCAACATAGTTGGGAAAAGGCTAGGCAGATGATGATGATGATGATGATGAATACCTATATAAATAAATAGCCTTTATTCTATCTACCATAAATTAGAAGTACATCAAAATGTTCACTTTGAAATACAATCATTCAAGCGTAAAAACATTTTATGAAAATTAATATAAATAAATTGATTGATTGATATTTAAAAATTAAATAAATAGCTTTGATATCACCGCTGTGAAAGATAATTCAAACCAATAATACAAAGTACGGTCCGTTCCAAAAGTATGTGATGAAAATGTAAACAAATCAATTAGATAATTCTTATTTGTATCAAATTAAAATGTAATACAAATAAATAAAGTGTCGTTATAATGTCATAACAACATATTTTACTAACTGTAAGTGCTTATAACAAAAAAAAAACTATATTTAAAATTTTTGTTTGTCTGTCTGTTTGTTCCGGCTAATCTCTGAAACGGTGACTATGGGTTATAATAATTATTATTATTTAAACCAAAAGCTGTTTAAGTATACCTACTAGTAAGTTACTAATTCAATTCTTCAGTAATATTCAGTTGCTCTTAAGAGCGTTTACGCCGAACGGCATTTCATACAAACTTTCAAGTCCTTATTTTTCGAAATGAATGAACCGATTTTAATGAACCTTCATACCCATAAGCCTGCTTATGGGTATGAAGTTTCATTAAAATCGGTCACACACTCGGACATCAGACACACATTTCGGTCAGACTGAAACTGACTGACTGACTGGAACTGGAAATCTCTGTTTCTATGGAAAATTTAAAATCGGTCTAATTTGGCTGTGACACTATTTTTTGAAAATGTTTTCTACTAACTTTTTAGACCTTTGTATCCTGCTTATACATATGAAGTTTCATTAAAATCGGTTCATTCATTTCGAAAAATAAGGGCTTGAAAGTTTGTATGAAATGCCGTTCGGCGTAAACGCTCTTAACTGACTACTAAAATGTAAACCTGCAAGTGTGCTGCTCCAGAACCCTACTAACATAAAATAAATAACCTCAACATTTCCATTCAATCCACGCATCTAACACTTATCTCCAACTGACCGGCTATCAACTATAGCCGATCAGCCACGGCTATCGGCCTCAATCGGCTATCGGCTAATATCTCGCCTCGTTGAACCCTCTCGCCCCACTATTAAGGGTAGGTTAGGTTACTTTTACACACGAGCGTGTTGTTTTTAATTTAGTAGATTGTTTGTATACTGCGTTCGCAATGTCGTTTTCAAAAATGTAACAAACTTGTATACAACGTCAAATTAAATCATGTCTAATCGATATAAATTATGATAAATTAAATTGGTGCCAGCCTTTTGGGCACTGTTCCTGTTGACAGCGATGCGGACGAATTTTTTGATGCCCTATGATTATTTTGCTTATTTTTTCATATAAATGTACCCTACATTTTATTATTATTTTAAATATTAGCATAGATTATGTAAATATTATCATGTTATGGATTTGAAATACACACAATAAAACAATTTCAATTTGATAAAATAAAAAACAATTTCAATTTGATAAAATAAAAAACTGGTATAGTTGTTACTTAAACTATGAGTTGAGAAAATATGTTTTCTTTTGCTTCATCGTGTTTAGATATCAATATCAATGACGTCTGTGAAGTTTACACAATTAAAAATCTTTTAAACTGCGGTCGATGAGACCCCAAAAAAAAATCAATTTTTTTACAAGTCAATTTTTTATTTTTTTTATCGTGTTTTGATATATTGATACCCATGACTACCCATCATGTCTGCGGAGTTTTGCTAACTAATTTAATTTGACCCTGTATGTGTTAAAATTACTAAAACGAATATGACTAATCCAATAGTAGGTTAGGTACTAATTATTTTTAAATCACCTTTTAGGGTTCCGTACAAAAATGGTAAAAACGGAGAACCCTTATGATGAGACTCTGTCTGTCTGTCTGTCTGTGTGTCTGTCTGTCTGTCACAGCTGGATATCTCAAGAACTACTAATGCTATCAACTTGAAATTTGGAATAGTTTTAGATGACGTTTACCCAACTGTTTTGCAAATAAGAAAGAAATAAATGTATATTTTTTGCAACAGGGACTGAAAGGGGGTCTGAAAAATTCGGACCGGCCCGTGATTAAATAATAACTGCCGCACAGGTCGATCGATTAAGTTAAGCTACGCTTGCCGCGGTTGGTCTGTGGATGGGTGACCATCTGGACATACCGAGACCCCTCTGTGCCTCGGAAAGCCGTTGGTCCCGGCTGTCATTCGTGGATCTTTGACAGTCGTTACGGGTAGTCAGAAACCCGAAAGTCTGACAACCAGTCTATAGTTGGGAAAAGGCAGGCAGATGATAATGACAACCTGACACTGACCTGGAAATTGCAAAACACGTAAGTTCAAAATCTGTTCCGAAAAAAAGGTAGATAATGAAAAAATGTTTTTTTTATTCTTAACTAGACCATTAAATGTTGTTATAGCAACATCAACAAGCTTAAAGAATCCTGCCCAAACAAGTCGGCCCTCATTACACAGCACCCTGTAACTTATTACCAAAGAAACATCCTGTATTTGCACTAAACATTAGTACTGAGGGCGCGACCCTTACTCCTCACGCACAAAGGAAAAACTACCTTATTGACTTTAGAAATAAGACCGCAAATCGCCTAAAATTAATCCGTAGTAATTGGGCTTTAATAAAAATTCCTGACGAATGAAAATATACTCTTACGCAATAAAAATAAGATTGGAATTGGCTTGATAAAGTTTAGAAGAGATTGGTTTGTTAACTAATAAATTCGCACAAGGAATTATCAACCTTATCTTTATTACGTTAAAGTTAACCTTAGATTGTTTTTATAAAGATAGTCAGAGAGCTAGGGTAGCCTTAGTTTTTGCTGACGTGTCCGTACTAACAAGTGTGCGTGTAATGTGAGGGGAGGATGAAATTAATTGATCCCCGCCCGGGGGAGGGCGGGGGGAGAGTGAGGGACTTTCTTACTGAATTGTTCAGTGAGATAGGCCCGGGATTTCATTTAGTCTGTGATTAATTTTGGGGGATAAGTTCAGTGGATACGTTGGATAGCAGTTGTCAAGTTGGGACAGAAATGGAACCTGAAATCGGGAAAAAAAATCAGCTGTTCCCTACATTTTGACGAGTTATACGAACATAAACGTAGGGAACGGCAGATTTTTTTTTCGCGATTTCAGGTTTGGTCCCATAGTAAAAGTTGTTCATAATGATGAGTACAATGACCTCTTAAGAGGTTGTTAATGTTTTACCAATAACCCTGTATAGTGTTATGCTAAAAAAAAACCTTTTTTTTAAAGAAATCATCTGCCTAGCCTATGTTGGCGTGCTTCCAGCTTCCAGTCTAACCAGATGCACAACCCAGTTATTGGGTAATACGATCCTCTTGGTAAGACTGGTTGTCAGATTTTCGGGCTTCTGACGACCCATAACGACTGTCATTTTTAGCGTTCCGTACCCAAAGGGTAAAAACGGGACCCTAATACTAAGACTCCACTGTCTGTCTGTCTGTCTGTATGTCACCAGCCGTGAGGCACACTTTCCTGATAATTTCACTTTTCACTTTTTATTTGAATTTATCTGTGTTTTTTGTGTGATGTGTGTATAGTGTCTTTTAGTTTGTGCTAAATAAAAGTATTTTCTTTATTTTTTTCCTTTATTTCTAAATAATATTAACTAAATAAGAATTGTACCTAATATAAAAAAATAGAACTCGAGACCTCGTTCTCTCCGCCCTCTCTCTTACGTCTTGAATAAATCAACAACATTGTATTCCATAAAAACGCGAGTTAAGGACGCCTTTACGTATCTGACAAAAATAAGCCGTTTTTCGGTGCATTTTGCGGCAACTTGAGACGAAACCAAATGTAACTAATAATTACCACAGATAGATTACTCTTTCATCTCCAAATGGTAGCCATTTTTTATTCGAAAATGTTGGTTTATAATATAGTAAAAAATAATTTCCGTTGCCTCTTCACACAAAATCGACGATATCGTGCTGTCTTTGGGGTCATTTTTCTTCTGTTTAATAACATAAACATATTTATTTTAAAATATTTTATGTAAGCAGACATGTTCAACTCAAAAAGGTAGCCAAAAGAACTATCAAAATGTTAAAAATAAGCTCAGAAAAAAATAAAAATCGGAGTCTATTTTTTCACATATTTAGCTGTAATACGTGAATCTTATTGGATTGAAATAAGGGTTATTTTACTGGTCACTGTCTCGGTTTATTGCACAAAAATTTGTAATGAAATATTAGTCTGCGCTCGGCCGCCGTTGTGAGTGGACTCTGTGTCGGTTGTAAGCAGCAGCTTGTGCTAAAAGAAGATCGCTGTACGGATACAAAATATTTGACACACAAAACTTGATACTTCACGCATTCTGTATGTACCTATTACCGAAGGAAAGATTTGATTCACAGTCTTATAATTTTTCTAGAAGTAAGTAGGGTTTATAAATTCATATTTCGTTCCGGACTTGCTGGAGTGACCTGCACAGCAGGTGTACTTCGAAGACTATTCCGGTCTGATCCCCTGAAGACTTACAATATTTCATGATGGGTGTCAATTTCGTGGTTTTCGAGGGTGCTGAAACCGATGGTGAGGTCCAAATGAGAATCCAAGATGGCGGATGTGAAAAATGTTAAAATTTTTCATGATGGGTGTCAATTTCGTGGTTTTTGAGGGTGCTGAAACCGACGGTGGGGTCAAAATAAAAATCCAAGATGGCGGATGTGACAAATGTTACAATTTTTCATGATGGGTGTCAATTTCGTGGTTTTCGAGGGTGCTGAAACCGATGGTTGGGTCAAAATAAAAATCCAAGATGGCGGATGTGAAAAATTTTATAATTTTTCATGATGGGTGTCAATTTCGTGGTTTTTGAGGGTGCTGAAACCGATGGTGGGGTCAAAATAAAAATCCAAGATGGCGGATGTGAAAAATGTTACAATTTTTCATGATGGGTGTCAATTTCGTGGTTTTCGAGGGTGCTGAAACCGACGGTGGGGTCAAAATGAAAATGTAAGATGGCGGATGTGAAAAATGTTACAATTTTTCATGATGGGTGTCAATTTCGTGGTTTTCGAGGGTGCTGAAACCGATGGTGGGGTCAAAATAAAAATCCAAGATGGCGGATGTGAAAATTGTTACAATTTTTCATGATGGGTGTCAATTTCGTGGTTTTCGAGGGTGCTGAAACCGATGGTGGGGTCAAAATAAAAATCCAAGATGGCCGATGTGAAAAATGCTACAATTTTTCATGATGGGTGTCAATTTCGTGGATTTCGAGGGTGCTGAAACCGATGGTGGGGTCAAAATAAAAATCCAAGATGGCTGATGTGAAAAATGTTATAATTTTTCATGATGGGTGTCAATTTCGTGGTTTTCGAGGGTGCTAAAACCGACGGTGGGGTCAAAATGAAAATCCAAGATGGCGGATGTGAAAAATGTTACAATTTTTCATGATGGGTGTCAATTTCGTGGTTTTCGAGGGTGCTGAAACCGACGGTGGGGTCAAAATGAAAATGTAAGATGGCGGATGTGAAAAATGTTACAATTTTTCATGATGGGTGTCAATTTCGTGGTTTTCGAGGGTGCTGAAACCGACGGTGGGGTCAAAATAAAAATCCAAGATGGCGGATGTGACAAATGTTACAATTTTTCATGATGGGTGTCAATTTCGTGGTTTTCGAGGGTGCTGAAACCGATGGTTGGGTCAAAATAAAAATCCAAGATGGCGGATGTGAAAAATTTTATAATTTTTCATGATGGGTGTCAATTTCGTGGTTTTCGAGGGTGCTGAAACCGATGGTGGGGTCAAAATAAAAATCAAAGATGGCGGATGTGAAAAATGTTACAATTTTTCATGATGGGTGTCAATTTCGTGGTTTTCGAGGGTGCTGAAACCGATGGTGGGGTCAAAATAAAAATCCAAGATGGCGGATGTGAAAATTGTTACAATTTTTCATGATGGGTGTCAATTTCGTGGTTTTCGAGGGTGCTGAAACCGATGGTGGGGTCAAAATAAAAATCCAAGATGGCCGATGTGAAAAATGCTACAATTTTTCATGATGGGTGTCAATTTCGTGGTTTTCGAGGGTGCTGAAACCGATGGTGGGGTCAAAATAAAAATCCAAGATGGCTGATGTGAAAAATGTTATAATTTTTCATGATGGGTGTCAATTTCGTGGTTTTCGAGGGTGCTAAAACCGACGGTGGGGTCAAAATGAAAATCCAAGATGGCGGATGTGAAAAATGTTACAATTTTTCATGATGGGTGTCAATTTCGTGGTTTTCGAGGGTGCTGAAACCGACGGTGGGGTCAAAATGAAAATGTAAGATGGCGGATGTGAAAAATGTTACAATTTTTCATGATGGGTGTCAATTTCGTGGTTTTCGAGGGTGCTGAAACCGATGGTGGGGTCAAAATAAAAATCCAACCATCGGTTTCAGCACCCTCGAAAACCACGAAATTGACACCCATCATGAAAAATTATAAAATTTTTCACATCCGCCATCTTAGATTTTCATTTTGACCCCACCGTCGGTTTCAGCACCCTCGAAAACCACTAAATTGACACCCATCATGAAAAATTGTAACATTTGTCACATCCGCCATCTTGGATTTTTATTTTGACCCCACCGTCGGTTTCAGCACCCTCGAAAACCACGAAATTGACACCCATCATGAAAAATTGTAACATTTTTCACATCCGCCATCTTGGATTCTCATTTTGACCTCACCATCGGTTTCAGCACCCTCGAAAACCACAAAATAGACACCCATCATGAAAATATTGTAACACTTTTCACATCCGCCATCTTGGATTTTCATTTTGACCTCACCATCGGTTTCAGCACCCTCGAAAACCACGAAATTGACACACATCATGAAAAATTGTAACATTTTTCACATCTGCCATCTGTAAAATTATTAAAATGGGTTCAAACCGGGTGCGGTGACTTGACAAAGACGAAAATGTCGTTGTTCCTCAATACTAACATACACGTATCCGTTATAATAAGAAATTACGAACTTATGTATTTCAATAAACCCTGTACTTATTTTTGTTGCTGACGATCCTTCAGGATCAAAAACAAAAGAAAAAGCGGTTCAAACCGGTATGAGAAAGTTTTTAGTGGATAAGACAGAGATTAAAACAGAAGACGATCTAGGAGGGGATCGAGGCGGGGGGGGGGGGGTGGAGGGGGGGGGTTCAGGGGATCAGATTGGAATAATTCGAGCTGAGTCAGGTGTGCCGAGTATGGGCTCGTTTTCTTAGTTATGTTGAGACCTTACCTCCGGACTTGATGGAGTGACCTGCAGGTGTACTTCGAAGACTCCTACTGGAACTAACAGCCGAGCAGATCTAGGTGTGCCGAGTATGGGCTCGTTTTCTTAGTTATGTTGAGACCTTACCTCCGGACTTGATGGAGTGACCTGCAGGTGTACTCCGAAGACTGCTACTGGAACTAATAGCCGAGCTGATGTAGGTGTGCCGAGTATGGGCTCGTTTTCTTAGTTATGTTGAGACCTTACCTCCGGACTTGATGGAGTGACCTGCAGGTGTACTTCGAAGACTGCTACTGGAACTAATAGCCGAGCTGAGCTAGGTGTGCCAAGTTTGGGCTTCTTTTGTTAGTTTTGTTGAGACCTTAAGAATAGGTAGGCAGGCACTAAGCCGGGTCTAGTCTAGGCAGATGCGGTCACTAATCGTAAAAAAAAAAAAGATTACAGCTCCATCTTGGATTTTCATTTTGACTTTGTTTTCGGCTCCAGCACCCTCGAAAACTATGAAAACGACACCCATGATAAAAAATATAAAAAAAATTACAGCCGCCATCTTGGATTTTCATTTTGACCTCACTATCTGCTTTAGCGCCCTTGAAAACCATAAATACGACACCCATGATAAAAATAAAAAATAAATTACAGCCGCCATCTTAGATTTTCATTTTGACCTAATTATTGGCTCCAACACTCTCGAAAACCATGAAAACGACACCCATGATGAAAAATATAAAAAAAATACAGCCGCCATCTTGGATTTTCATTTTGATCTTACTATCGGCTTTAGCGCCCTTGAAAACCATAAAAACGACCACCCATGATAAAAAAAATTAAAGCCGCCATCTTGGATTTTCATTTGGACATCACTATCGGTTTTAGCGCCCTTGAAAACCATAAAAACGACACCCATGATGAAAAATTAAAAAAAACTACAACCGCCATCTTGGATTTTCATTTTTATCTCACTATCGGCGATCTCAATATCCGTCACTTTGCACGGCCAAAAATGTAATTGACAGGCTTATGGTGATTTATCGAGGTAGCCACTGCTAATATGCCTTTATGCAATGCACGACACTGCTTAGTACGTTATCCTAATTGCGTAACACACTAACTTGGAATGGCAATCCATTCCGATTTGACAGTTCAACAATATCCATTGCGTTGTTTTTGTTTTACGAATTTTTTAAATATTTATGAAGCAACTAGCTGTGCCCCGCGGTTTCACCCGCATAAGTTTCGATCCCGTGGCAATATCTGATAAAAAGTAGCCTATATGTGTCAGCTACCTCTATACAAAATTTTATCAAAATTGGTGAAGCCGTTTGAGCGTGAAGAACAAATATATAAACATACACACACACTCACAAACTTTCGCCTTTATTATATTAGCGTGATGTATATTGTAGCATTTGTACTGTTTGCCTTGTAGGGTGTGTGCCAAATACACGTATTTTCTTTCCAGTTTTCGAGAACCTACTTGCATTTGATACCATAGCAAATTTATTATATAAAATACGAAATAAACCGAATAAAACAAGCTTGTTTTATATTTGTTTTCAATAAGCTCGTCCGCAAATTGTTAATACATAGGTACTTTGGCAACTTGTACTTGATTAATCACTGTCCAGTGAAATTAAGTAAATAGCATTCTACTTATATGAACACTTCACATTACCTACAAACTGTTTGAAAACAAATCACCGTAAACTTAAAAAAAATACATGGCAAAAATAAAATAAAATTAGGCTCAAGTATCAAGTCGTGTCAATTTACTCATAATTTCACCGCTTCGCGCATGTCGCTGTGTGTGTGAGCCGTGCACGTGTAGTAGTAAGACTCAATACCTAAAATTGAAGCGCGTCATTTCGTAAACGCGTCCTTAATAAATTAGAAGCTTCTCAAATGTCACCGGATTAGTATTCCGGAGCGTTTTTAACAGATAAACTTATTAAAAAGGGTTCCGTCCACAGGGACGGTCCTATTATTTTTCTAATCACAAACAATAATCAACCTTAATATGTTACAAATAAAGTTCAGTTTTGTTTGTACAGCTTTGCATTTCTGTGTGCAATGTAATTTCAACCTTATATTGTTGAATTTAAAGATGACATCACAATGTAATGTCATAATTATGCTATTTAGGTGATAATATACAGTCTGGATAATTAGTTTTACGTGCAATCTCGCATAACGCTGTTCTATGCATTTTAGTCGTATTCAAATGATTTTAAGCCTTATGTGAAGGAGTTAAGGTAGAGAATCAGTTATGTAGTACGAACCAATAATGAATTTATAACGTTTTGAAGTGCAGATGAAGTTTTGCATTTTTATTGTCGTTTAAGAGATTGTCGGGATATGTAAAGTTGTAATTTAGGAGGTGAAGTTCTAACAAAAGTGAAAGATGTCGCTTCGCTATTCACAGATATAATATACAGGGTTATTGGTAAAACATTAACAACCTCTTAAGAGATCATTGTACTCGTCATTATGAACAACTTTTACTATGGGACCAAACCTAAAATCGCGACAAAAAAAAATCAGCTGTTCCCTTCATTTATTTTCGTATGAACGTCAAAATGTAGCGAAAAGCTGATTTTTTTTCGCGATTTCAGGATTGGTCCCATAGTAAAAGTTGTTCATAATGATGAGTACAATGACCTCTTAAGAGGTTGTTAATGTTTTACCAATAACCCTGTATATAGACTAGCTGCGTCCCGCGGTTTCACCCGCGTAAATGTCGGGAATACCGGGATAAAAAGTAGCCTATATGTTAATCCAGGGGTGTCAATTACCTCAAAATTGGTCCTGCCGTTTCAGCGTGAAGAAGTAACAAACATATAAACACACACACACACACACTCACAAACTTTCGCCTTTATAATATTAGAGTGATTTTTCTATCTATTTATTTATAATTCTGTAAAGTTATATTTGTAAGGGTCAAATCACACCGAGATGGCAGCGAAGCGGCGAGCAGTTTCAGTGTCATATAATTTTAAACTTTATATTCATTACTATAATACACAGTATCACTTGAGAAACTTGAGTCGTCGGAGTGCTCGCGGCGCCGCGGGCGGCCGCGCGCCGTTTCAAGTTTCTCAAGCGATACTATGTGTTATAGTAATGACGATAAAGTTTAAAATTATATGACACTGAAATTGCTCGCCGCTTCGCTGCCATCTCGGTGTGATTTGACCCTTACGGTCACGAATTATACTTTAGTCAATCGCATCACAATAAGGCAGTCGTAAGTCATAACTCATAAGGCGTAATTAATTAATCAGTGTTCATGGTATCTCAATTAAATCATCATTGTTTTACCCGACACGACCTCTTGCTCATCTGTTAACTGTAAACTGTGATTCAAATAACATTTCTGACATTAAGGCGCGTCTCCACTAGGGCGGCGCGGCTCCGTGAGGCCGAGCCGCGCGGCGGAGCCTCGTGATTGTGAACGTGAGCGAGGCCTGGCCTGCTTCAAAGGAAGCCGCGCGGCTGTGGCTAGTGGGGATGGGCCGCGCGGCCGGTTAGACCGCTTGTAACCTCTGCTACATCGAATTGTGTTTGTATTCGCACCAAAATGGAGTGGACTGACGATTAAACTCTTTTTATTAATTGACTAGCTTCTGTCCGCAACTTCGTCCGTGTGAAATTTCACCCACCCGCCATTTACCCTCTTAGGGGTGGAATTTCTAAAAACCCTTCTTAGTGGATACCTACTCTTCACACAGAAAATACCATCCGAATGCATGTCTCTAGGACCAGCAGAAGGATACCAGTCAGTCCGGATACCAGCAGGATATATCAGTTAGCTAGGGGGCCTAAAAAGGCCACTTTGGCAGAATCATAAAAGTGTAACATTATGAAACATAATATGGCGAAGACAGTCCGTGTTTTTCTTGTTTCGCTGCACTACGTAGGTATAGTATAAACTGTGGGATTGGATTGATTGGTATTTTAGCACAGACAAAAAAAAAAACTGAAAAATCCTTGGGATTTGATACGATTAACTCAACAGTTAACTATCCATTATGATTCATAATGTTATCCACCAGGACTTTGAATTTCATATATCTTTGTATCGGTGTTAAGGGACTGTTGGAGTTGTTTTTACTAAAATAATATCAAAACGAAATGATGCCCTGATGGAGATTGCTACATGCTTATTATGTACTATAAATGCTGCTGAAGCTGCACATCCTCTTCTACGTACAGACGCCAGCACATCAAGCTACCCGAAACTGTAAAATTTTCCCAATCAACATTGAACCTTATGCTTTAGCTATAAAGTTGAATTTGACAGATTGTAGTAGCTTGATGTGCTGGTGTCTGGGCATCTCGAAAGCAACTGCGCAAGGCTAAAGGCTCCTATGAGTCTCTGGTCAACTGGACCCACTCGAACTGGACAAGCGGGTCCAGTTGACGCCATCACATTTTGAATACGTCGACTAGACCCACTGTCAAATTTCATCATCAGTACAGTCACGGAGTAAAGCCGAATCTTTTAGTTTTATTTCTATGACCTAAAATATACCTACTAATACTATTCAATTAGGTATTTACACTTTAAAAAAAAGCAGTACCTCAAACGCCAGCTACAGGCGATTTGTCTGATGTAAGACTTGATTGTTACGAAGAATTATTCCGTTCTGATCCCCTGAACCCCCCCTCCACCCCCCCGCCTCGATCCTCTCCTAGATCGTCTTCTGTTTTAATCTCTGTCTTATCAATTGGACGCGTTGCAAAAAACAACAAAAGCCTCGCGAGGCCCGAAAAGGCCGCGCGGCTTTAGTGGACACCCGCCTTTAAGTATGTATGTCTGTATGTGTGGGAAGAACACCCGAAACTGCTGTATCAATAAATATAACGACGTGCTGTTTGCTTTGGTAATGTAGGAGTGATGTGTTTGTGAGGAGTCGGGAGTTTACGGTTTATTTCTTAAATGTGCTGAAAGATTGAACGGTCATGCGTTGTTCGGAAAGGATTACCAATAAGAGAGGTTAGTTTCCACGTTGCTTCAAATAAATAACAATAAATAAAATGGTTCATCGTTTGATTACGGTTCATAGTAAGTACCTATAATTTTCCAGACCTCAAAATATATTTTTTTTTTTTTGTTACCCGACTGCGATAGAAGGAGGGTTTGAGGGTAACATGTTTTTCGAGCGTATGTACGTGTTGTATTGTATGTATATTTCTTTGGCACACTCTGTAGCCTAAACGGCTTGATCGATTTCAGCTTGAGAGGTGCCGTTAGATTCGTCTTAATTGTGAGAGTGACACTGGCTATATCAAAATTGAAAAAAAATAAAATGGCCGATTTTTGGCGCCATATTGTCTTCTAAGAATTTTTTTTTTTCTCAAAACCTTTCGAGTGGGGCATTAAAATAAAGGGTTTTAAAAGGTGATTACAAAAATAATACAGCTTATGTGGTTAAAAGTAATGCAAAGTGACAAATCGTAAAAAAACACGTACCAAGAAATAAATGTTCTGCGAAATCTTTCACATTTGTTAACTAAAAATCTGGAAATAAAAAAAAGTACCTTAAAAAAATAAAAACCCGACTGCGGAAAAAAACTTAAGTTAAAAAAACTGAAAAGCGAAAAACAAGCCCATTTTAAATTAAATAAAAGTTGGAAGCAGGCGGGACCCATACCATTCTTATTATATTTTCAAATTCAAATGGGTCCCGCCTGCTTCCAACTTTTATTTTTTATTCAGTTGCATCCGGTTAGACTGGAAGCCGACCCCAACATAGTTGGTAAAAGGCTAGGCAGATGATGAGTTTGTTTGAACGCGCTAATCTCTGAAACTGTTCGTCGGATTTGAAAAATTATTTTTGCATTTGATAGCCCATTTCTCGAGGAAGGCTATAGGCTATTCAGCATCACGCTACGACCCTTAGAAGCCGAGCAAAAAGAAGAAGAAAAAAGTCAGAAAGAACGCTATGCGAAAACAACATAATAGTTCTTGTACTTACAGAGGTATGAGGAACACGGTGTAAAGCTCACTCATACTCTATAGAAAAGGGAGCATCCTCCGACCAGACGGGTGTTGTGTCTGGCGGGCAACTGCCCGATGTTTCATGTCGGGCCGTTGTATCTATGATACTAGAAAGAAACAAAGAAAATACATTTATTTAGCACATACTAAAAGACACACAATACACCAGATAGATAATAGTCGTACATCGGATAAAAAACAATAATAACAAAAAATCAAAATCAAAAGTGCAAAGTCCGATGTAAGAAATTAGTAGGAATGTGTGCCTCACGGCTGCGCCAAAAAGGCCCAGTTCAGCAAAAATGCCCGACAACTAGTGTCTGACGCTGGCTTTCAACTGGACCTGATAAGTGAGGTGACGTACTAGTTGCGCGGTAAACTCTGCTTGCGAGATGCAGGATTTTGCGTGACGTCAGTAGGTATGACGCGTTGTTCGCATGTGGCGTTGTAGATACCGCTATCCTTGCTTTATTCTGTGGTAATAGCGCGTACGGGCGATGCGATGGGTCGGGGGAACAAGAAACTTGACGCGGCCGGAAGCTCGTTTTCTTCATAAAAATGCTCACTCACGAAATAATCTCACCTACAATAACCATAATCAGCCTATAATGTTCCCACTGCTGGGACACAGGCCTCCTCTCGGTGAGAGGGAGTGGGCCGTAAACCACCACGCGGGCCCAGTGCGAATTGACAGATGTCACATGTCTTCGAAGTTTTGGTTCTAGGACATGCCGGTTTCCTGACGATGTTTTCCTTCACCGTTTTGAGAGCAGTGGTGATGAAATAATTTACACAAAGTAAAGCGCCTGTCTGGGTTCGAACCTACGACCTACAACTCGTAAGTCGCGGCCCGTTACCACTGGGCCACCACTGCTCTAAATCCAATCTCACCTATTTCCCATATAAATACGCTGGCGAAGTGAGTGATCTCCGAAAGTATTCGTTATTAGTTTACTTACTTGCTGCGCCCCGCGGTTTAACCCGCATAAGTTTCGATCCCGTGGGAATATCGGGATAAAAAGTAGCATATATGTTCATCCAGGGTGGCAGCTACCTCCATGCCAAATTTTATCAAAATTGGTCCAGGCGTTTGAGCGTGAAGAAGTAACAAATATATACACACACTCACAAACTTTCGCCTTTATAATATTAGTGTGATATCGTGCGCAGACGGGGGGCAGAGAGTTTATTACTTTTTGTGAGGATATTGTTTCAGTGAGGTGAGTGTAGGGTTACCAGATGAAAAATTTAAAAGTCCGGAGAAAAAGCCTGATTGCCTAAAAATCCTGAGAATTTGTCGCAATTTCTGATTTTTTTCTCAAACGTAACGTACTTACAATCTAAAAAGTCTCATTATTATTCAAATTTGTGCACTCAGGATCTCGATTCTCGGGGGTCCACACGTTGGAAGCGAAGGCACTCCACCCGTTCATCGCAAAACAAATACAAAAAAACTGAATACGTAGTTGAAGGTTTTATAGATAAATAAGTGTTGATTAATTAATCACTATTTATGAAAAAAAAAATGATAAGAAAATTATTTTCTGTTTTGTACCTTTTTAATAAAAAGATCTAAAAATTCTACACTATTTTATTGAAAATTCTGAAAATCCTGAGATTTACAAAATCCGGCCGTAATTCTGAAAGTGGTTTAAAAACCCTGGGATCTCAGGACAAATCCTGAGATATGGTAACCCTAGGTGAGTGAGGCAAGTCCTCTCATAACTTATGCTAATGTAGAAATAATATCGTGTGCCGAAGTTATGATTTGGGTATGTAAAGTCTATCAAACTTATATTTCAAATTGATGTTATTTCAAGTTAAACAAATATCAACTTTATTTTAATATCATTTAAGTTTCTTTCAGAATGCCTAGCACTATTGAAAAAGTTATAAAAATGTTTGAAGTTGTAGCGTAAAGTGAACTTTATTGTGGAGAAATTAAAGTTATTTTTCCATAAACTTATATTTGTTTATGTTTTTGGCAAAAAAATCGCGAATGCAGATTAGCTATGTTATGTAAAGTGCATTTTTAGGGTTCCATATTTAAAAGCCACCACTGCTCTCATATTTAAAAGGAGAGTAGTGGTGGCCCAGTGGTAACGGCCGCGACTTACGAGTTGTAGGTCGTAGGTTCGAACCCAGACAGGAGCTTTTCTTTCTGTAAAATAACCCGCACTGGGCCCGCGTGGTGTAATATGACCCACTCCCTCGGGCCTGCGGGCGGAGAGTAATGGGTGGCTCACCGTCCGATCAGGACCAGGCCCGTGCCGGACGGCGCGTACGTGTTCCACGCGCGCCTCAAAGTGATGTCAGCATCAGAGAAGGGGGCCCCTTAGGATGAAACCCTGCCGGGTCAGCGGGATTGTCCGAAAGGGTTACCGCTGGCCCGGAACATAAAGGGCTAAGGAAGGAACACGGGTGGGTTTTAGTCAGTAAGATTTATGCACTCCCTGATTTAAAAAAAAACTGTCACTTAAGTAAGTGGCCCTTACATAAGTATTCCCTAATCTGGTGAAAACAAACTTAGGTAAGGGGCTGATTTAAGGAGTCTCTTATGTTAAGAGACCCTTAGCTAAGGAGTGTTTGAGGGAACGATGGTGAAAACGGGCATGACAGTCCCTTCCGCTCCACCCAGCACGGGGTCATTTGATGATTTCCCATCCGCAAAAAAAAAGGCCCATTCTCACAGAGAGGAGCCCTGTGTCTCAGTAGCGGGAACATAATAGGCTGGTTGAATTAAAGTCGAAACCTGAATCCGGTTCTAAGGTTTTTTTTTTAAATCATTTTTCAAAGTTTTTGATTTAGAAATAAACAAACTTTAGCTCCCGGTTCATCCTGCCTGGCTCTTTCTGAATGTACTTATACACTTTCTAAGTAAAGAAATTATCTTTAAAACAATCGTACGGTATTTCCATTTCATTTCGAAAGAAGTCGTTAGCTATCTTTTTGGACCTAGCTAAAGCCTTTGATACAGTGTCGGTCCCGATCTTGCTTCGTAAGCTTGAAAACCTTGGTATACGTGA
This sequence comes from Mesoligia furuncula, assembly GCA_916614155.1. Classification (NCBI taxonomy): domain Eukaryota; kingdom Metazoa; phylum Arthropoda; class Insecta; order Lepidoptera; family Noctuidae; genus Mesoligia; species Mesoligia furuncula. The sequence continues at coordinate 15,185,805 of OU744818.1, read as the reverse complement.
AAATCAATTGTTACTTTTCAAAGATTACTTAACTAACCGCACGCAAATTGTTAAAATTGATAACCACTTTAGTGACACTCTTCCCGTACCTTTTGGAGTTCCACAGGGTAGCATCCTGGGACCCACGTTATTTCTGGTCTATATTAACGACCTCTGCAATCTCTCTCTTCAAAATGGTCGTATTATTACCTTTGCGGATGACACTGTGCTTCTTTTCAGTGCAGACTCATGGAAAGAGGTGCATGACTATGCTCAGGTTGGATTTAATACCGTGAATGATTGGCTTAGAACTAACATACTCACCTTAAATTCCATTAAAACCAAGTATATTGCATTTTCTTTAAGGAACAGTCCGCAGTCATCTCTTCAACCTTTCTCCATTCTCGCTCACACCTGTTCATTCCCTCATAACGGTGATTGTTCTTGTTCCAAATTGCAGAAAGTTGATCATATTAAGTACTTGGGGGTCACCTTGGATTCTAAATTAAACTTCACCGAACATATAAATTGTCTGACTAGCAGAATACGGAAAGGATGTCACCACAATCTGCCCAAACGAAGTACCGAGGTACACTTAGTGGCATAAAATACACTAGATTACACTGAATAATGTTGCATTTATATATTTTTCTTATGGTTACCCGGGGACGAGAATAAAATAACTTTTATCGTAATAAAAAGCTCGCCATTTTAGGCACAATTATACTACCTTGGTCCATTACCTTACCTAATAAAAGAAAAAACTGTCAAGTCGACGTTTCAGTCTATCAAAAAGTGCTATGTGAAGTTGACACTTGACAGTTTGACAGTTGTCTGCTGTCGGCTTCAGCTGCTGTTGTTTTTGTTTCATTTCAAATATTTTTATGTTATAATTCAATCTAAATTAAATAATAACTCTCATTGTCTATTCGATTATCGTTAGGCAGCGTTATGTACCTACGTAACATAAGAAAGGATGCTTATACCCAAAAGTAGCTGAATAGAAGCTGTGAATGTTGATGACCAGTACATAATATTAGAAGCAGTGTTAGAAGTCTATCAGAGCGATTAACAAACTCGATAAATAAATAAGTTCCTTAGCGTCGACATACAAGGGTGTCAAGCAAGCTTAACATAAGCCAGATCATCAAGTTTCAGTGAATAGAATAAAGCCTTTTATTGACTTCATCTTGATGAAATAAATAAAACATTAGGCCAAGAAACATCGAAAACTTACATAAAACACCCTTTTTTATGCTTACTCTGCTTTTGAGATTCGATACTGAGTAGCCCACTTCATGGAATTCAAAAGCATTTCCTATTGTTATCGGGCCCTGGAGCCCGAGCGGCACTCGAATCAATTAAAGCCTGGAAGTCATCTTTCCAGTAATATCTACCAATAACATTGGAATAAATAGACTTATCGAGTTAGTTGTATGGAATAAAACAATAAATATTTTTGTTTTTTTATTAGCGTTCTTCATTTTCAGTTTCATCTCTCACTAAAATATTATCAAGGAAAGTGGCAGGCGCTGTTATATTTTCTTGATGCTGAGCCCAACTCATATACCAAATAATTGTCATAATGTGAGCACAGCAATCCACTGTTCATTTGCCAACAATGCAACTACAGTTGTAGCTGTGGATTCTGTGCTCCCAATTGGTATGAGCCATATTTAATAAAATGTAGGTATAATATATTTTAGACCCTGTATGTTTTGATTTTATTCGTCCCCTTATTAGTTTTACTTCCTGTGCACTTTTAATTGGTATATGGATTTGCTCGGCATCACAGATTTTAATTAAAAAAGAACCATTTTCTCTAATGTGTTCCCCATAATATGACCGGGCCTGCTTAATTTGATAAGTTCCCAGTGCGAACAAAATTAAGTCTGACATTGTCATCATCGAGAACTCTTCCAAAAGTATTACACCTGCATCAATGCTATGAAAATGTGCTCTTCATCTATTCATATTAATATGTAATATTAGAAATGCTATTTCATCTCTTTCAGGTCCTTGAGGCAAAGAATGCGTATGGATATCAGCAAGGGATTGTTGACACCATACACAATTTGATGTTTCATTTGATGGTTGGCTTTCAATCACAGCAATATGTTGGCTATCTTGGTGATGTGCCTTGCCGGTCTTGTTAGATATATTACATGGGAGATATTGTAAGACTGTATGTTATCATCCTGTACTCCTTGACAAGAAACGCACCTCATGTTTGTAAGCACTAGCCTGAAAGCAATAGATTTGTTAAAATCTTAAGTATTTTATTCTCTTCATAATGATAAAACGTGAACAGGATACTTACGCGACGCTCAAACCAAAAGCCTGAGTATTCAAATCGTAATGTCCATTATGAATACCCAATCCGTCAGGACAGGAACCAAATCGTGAGGTGACAAACGGAATACCAGAAAGAATAGCCAAGTTATTAAACAAAATACACAACACAGACGAGTATCCCGAAACGCAGAAACATTTATATATTATTCTATGCAGAAACGAACGGAATAACATTTACCCACGAAATAATGTGATGTCCACAGAACACGTATACTCTTCCGCATTATATTGTAGTCTTTGGTCAACTCGTACATGCAAAGTTGCCACATGATTTAATTATGTTACAGGTTATTAAAACTTTAAATAATTTATTATGTAGTTTTAAATTATTTATGGATAAAAACACAATTATTTTCGAATTCCCCTATTTTTTCTCTACGATTTGGTGCACGTGTACCTCGAGGTACATGTTTGGGCAAAGTTGTATGGGCTTTTGCTGACCTCCTTTATCTTTGTGGTTAAAAATCTTCGGTCAATCCTTAACTCCAAGCAACTACTATCTGTTTATTGTGCTTTGTGCCAATCGCTCCTGACATACTGCATCACTTCATGGGGTGGAACGTTTAAAACTAACCTTTTAGCACTGGAAAGGGCTCAAAGGGCAGTCCTTAAAGTTGCACTATTCCTTCCTTTCCGTCATCCCACTGTAGAAGTTTATAAGACTGCTAGAGTCCTCTCAATTCGGCAGCTTTTTATTCTCCATGTTGCTTTGAAGCAACGATCTCTTATTCCTTTTATAAATACCGATCATATTTCTAACAAGAGAAGCAGAAGAAGGAATATATGCCAACTTAAATCAGTAAAATCTAAATTTGCCCGAAATTTCTTTTCTTTTCTTGGCCCATATCTATACAACAAACTAAATGATTTACTCTCTGTTCATAACCTAAACAAAACAGCTTTCAAAAGGAAGATAACTGACTGGCTTATTACATTAGATTATACACAAATTGAAGATCTTTTCAAAACTATATCTTGACATAAATTTCCCTTTGCAACGCACATACAAGCACCCCAAACCACACACACACTCACTCCACAACACACACACTCACTTCACATTCATTCACATACATCTTCCCTTGCATGTATTCTTATTAAATTATTTTATTTCACGATTTTTATGATTTTCAAGTTTATTGAGCAGTATTGCAATATTGTAATGTGTGAGATATTAATTTTAATTTTAATATGATATATGAACCAGATCGTCTCCAGTGCAACACAATTAATGTGAAATTTTGATTAGGGGGCCTGGTGACCTGACATACAGGTTTTCTAAAAAACTTAGTTTAGGCACCAGTCTTCCACAAATTAATTATGAAATTGTGACTGCAGACTATTATTTCTATCTCTGTAATTTGTGGTAAGAAAATAAATAATTATTATTATTATTCCGTTTATTCATTTAAATTCCTTATTTATTACATTTTTAAATATTTGAATATAAAAAATAACTATAAAAAAACATTTAAAAATATAAAAAACAGTGATCCGCCGGTGTCGGGAGCAGGGTCCAAGCTACCGGTGGTTAGGGCTCCAGAGACAGGAACCTCCTCACAATGCGAGCCGTATCGAGGAGTACTGCCTTCTGAATCAGGCCCTTGATCCAACCACCTAACGAGAGCCTCGATAGATGTTGATCGAGGCTTTCGGCCATCAGTCCATTGGCTGATACGACAATCGGCACAATGATAGCCGAGCTCACATTCCACATGTCAACAACCTCGTGTGCTAAGTCGAGATATTTAATTTCTTTCTCTTTCTCAGCTTTCACGAGGTTCCCGTCATGTGGAATGGTAACATGGACAATCATTGTGCGGCGCGCTAATCGATCTATCACCACTATATCAGGCTTATTGGCAACAATAGTCCTGTCAGTAATGATAGACCGATCCCAGTACAACGTGACATGGTCATTTTCAAGAACTGGGTCGGGCACATACTTGTAATACGGTACCTCAGAATCCACAAGCTTATATTTCAAAGCAAGTTGCTGGTGAATAATCGTAATAATAATAATAATAACCCCGCCGCCGTATCTCTACGTTGACGCCGTGGTGGGGCTTGCGCGCTCCGAACTCTAGGCCTATGCCGGAAGAGTTTACTTTGCTGGAATAGGTCTAAGGTGAGGAGCCAGACCAAGAGAGATACAGAAATCCGCAGGGCAGCATGTGGCGAACTGTTGGGCAGTAGCGACCCCACGGACCCTATCTTCAGGGAGAAGTCTTGTTCCTCACCTCTGGCTTGCCTTTATTGGCCGGCTGGAGTGAACAATGACGATGAACAGAGCTCCCACCTCATTCTTGCCTTTATTGGCCGGCTTGAGTGGAGATTCGCAAGAGCAAACGTGCTCGGAGGAAGGAAGTATTCCAGTAAGATGCTGGTAGGGATCTTGACCGTACTTCCGGGATTGTCCTGATAGCCGTGGAATACCTCTCCACTCCTCATAAGCACCTCAGGACATGTTGCCCCCTTGTTGCTACGTCACTATGTGCTAGCGACCGTTTCCGGGGGCCCATTGTTGAGTGTGCAAGTCACCCCCTGCCATTTTATCCGTGTATATATAAAACATTGATCAGGCAGGGGTCGTAGTTATTCCATAGTTCTTGGTAACCAGTCCACTTTAGCCACCCAAACCCATAGTCCAACTTTTTATTTTTCCATATCCTGCAATAGTCCTACACCAACCGGGGGTTATCCTTGGGTGCACATGCATAGCGCATACAGGGATAATCGTCGGTTGGTGCCGCATTTCATTAAAATTTCCTAAGGGGCCTCTGCGAGTTGGCTTCGGCCCCTCGTACGCCTTCCAAAGGACCGGGACCCAATGGTTCCGAGAAAAAAGAAAGAAGAAATAATAATAATAATATCCACAGCCTTAAACAAATAGACCTAAAAGACTCAATTTATATAACACTCCAAAAAGCCGCAATTTTAAATACCTGCAGAATAGTTAGAAAGTTCATGCAAATTGACGAAAATGAAATCACTCCTCATAACATTAATTCTTCGAAAAAAAAAAAAAAAACACCACACATACGCTACATTGACTTGGCTTGGGCCCGTTAATGTAGCTTAAACTAGCCAAAGAGCTAAGAAACAAAATTCGTTTACCAAAAATAATAATAATAATCTTATTATTATTATTATTATTTCATTTTGACTGCACGTTGGCGCATTGGTTAAGCGATTGACTGTTGCGCTGCGTGTCACGGGTTCGATTCCTGCACGGATCAAATATTTGTATGACCTACAAGTAGTGGTTCCGGGTCTGGCTGTTTGTGTATGTGAGTTAAAATTTTTGTAAACGCACCCACAATACAGGAGAAATTTCTAGTGTGGGGCAACGTTTTTTTTTTTAAAAAAACGAAAACTACCCAGGTAATTCACACATGAAAAACCTTACAATCTACCTCATACAACTTTCAGGTAGCAAAAAAGCACACAAAAACAACTTAATAGCCCTTTTAACTGCAGCATCCGGAGAGCAAAGAGTTTTCTTTTTAAAAAGACATTTATCCTCCTTAAATTGTTCGCGACATTTTATTTTCAGAGACAAGTAAGGCCGGGTGCAGGCAGGCGACTCGGCCGCAATTAGTCGCAAATTGTCGCGTGTCTAGACGCTGCTTTATTTAGTTTTATTATGCTGGTCTTTCAGCGCTTGAGGGACATGTGGCCACATTGTAGGTTAATGCAGTAGACTCGTTGCCATTCTTTTTTTTTTTTGCGGATGGGAAATCATCAAATGACTCCTCCCGCTCTGGGTGGAGCGGAAGGGAGTGTCAGACTCTTACTGACTAAAACCCACCCGGGTTCCTTCCTTAGCCCTTTATGTTCCGGGCCAGCGGTAACCCTTTCGGACAATCCCGCTGACCCGGCAGGCTTCGGCCCTAAGGGGCCCCTCCTCGATGCTGACATCTCTTTGAGGCGCGCGTGGAACACGTACGCGCCGTCCGGCACGGGCCTGGTCCTGATCGGACGGTGAGCTACCCATTACTCTCCGCCCGCAGGCCCACGCCTACGGTGGCCGGGAGTAGTCACGCGGCTCCCGACGCCTGGGGAGTCCCCCGCGGCGGCTGAGACGGGAGACTCTCTCCCTGAACCGTCCCGCCACCTCCTTCGCTAGCATGACTGCTTCACAGAAGGAGGTGACTGCCTCCCACTCCCTCTCGCCCCGGACCATGGCTCGTTGCCATTGTGTAAGCTTTCGAGATGCCCGACAGTGGTACTGCCTCGTCAGTCTAATGTTTGAGATCTAAGTACGGGGTCCTGTACCATGTTTGCGTAAAACACTTTCTATCACAAACTCAAACTCAAATCATTTATTTGAATTAAACCAATTACAGGCACTTTTGAATTGTCAAGGGGTCGGTCAGTCAGAAAGGTGAAGCTAGTTGCCCATTCCAAAGCGTAGGTACCTATGGAGAAGAATGGGCAAGAAACTCCATGGACACACTTCACAATCCGAAGGATTCAGAAATAAATTTATAATCTACTAGCTTCCGCCCGCGGCTTCGCCCGCAAGGCATGTCGATAAAAACTATCCTATGTCCTTCCACGGGATGCAATCTATCTCTCTGACAAATTTTATCGAAATCCGTTCAGTGGTTTAGGCGTGAAAAGGTAACATACAGACAGAGTTACTTTCGAATTTATAATATTAGTATGGATTGCTCCATAATAGTATATTTGAGAAATTCGTCTGCTCTACAGCGAAAATAAGTCTACGAATTTGTTTAACTGCCAAAATAAAAGGCAATGTCATCGTATTTGATTCCCAAATTGGGCAAAGGTCTGAATTTGTGCCCGGTTGAAGGCAATATGCTCGCCTTCTATAACATTTCTGGCGTTTGAGTGTAAAAGACACCTGTGCAGTGATTTATTTAAGTACTTTTTTTATTTATTTATTTAGTTACACCAACAGCTTTTACGTATAATTTATCTTAAGAGCGTTTACGCCGTACGGCATTTCATACAAACTTTCAAGCCCTTGTTTTTCGAAATGAATGAACCAATTTTAATTAAATTTCATACGCATAAGCAGGATACAAAGGTCTAAAAAGTTACTTACGAACATTTTCGAAAAATAGTGTTACATCCAAATTAGACCGATTTTAAATTTTCCATGGCAAAGAGATTTCCAGTTTTTTTACATAAGACATTTTGTAAATGTTCTTTACTAACTTAATACACCTTTGTATCCTGCTCATGTGTATGAAGTTTCATAAAAATCGGTTCATTTATTTCGAAAAATAAGGGCTTGAAAGTTTGTAATGGCATTCGTCGTAAACGCTCTTGAGTACTATAGATCACAATAGTATCGGTCTTATACAGTCGCCAATTATAGGTTTACCAGCAAACTCAGAAATAAGTAATTACACATAATAATAACAAAATAAAGGCTAGAACTTAAAAATTTGGCAAAATACTTCATACACTTAAGATTAATAACAAAAAGTACAATAAAAAGACGAACAACATTGCCATTTTGCCCACTTACTTAAGACTAAGACTAAATAATATAAATGAGATCATAATATAAAATAAATAAATAAATAATGGAAAGTATAGCTTCTAAAAACAAATTATAAATAGGTGAAGGATTTTTAAAGTATACTTACTTAATAAAGTAGTTGATCTATAACAGCATTATACGTGCAACATTAAGCTAATTAAAAAAAAAACCGGGCAAGAGCGAGTCGGATTCGCGCACCGAGGGTTCCGTAACATCCGGGTTTATGCATAAGGTTTATGTTTATGAAATTAAATGTTTATTTTTATATTTGAGTTGATTAAAGGTAAATTGCGGTTTACGATTTATGACGTATTAAAATAAAACTACTTACTAGATCTCGTTCAAACCAATTTTCGGTGGAAGTTTACATGGTAATGTACATCATATATTTTACCACTTTGGAAGTGTCTCTCGCGCAAACTATACAGTTTCGAAAAAAATGATATTAGAAACCTCAATATCATTTTTGAAGACCTATCCATAGATACCCCACATGTATGAGTTTGATGAAAAAAAAATTGAGTTTCAGTTCTAAGTATTCTACCCCCAAAAATTTATTGTTTTTTTTCCTATTTTTATGTGAAAATCTTAATGCGGTTCACAGAATACATCTACTTACCAAGTTTCAACAGTATAGTTTTTATAGTTTCGGAAAAAAGTGGCTGTGACATACGGACGGACAGACAGACATGACGAATCTATAAGGGTTCCGTTTTTTGCCATTTGGCAACGGAACCCTAAAAACGGGGAAGTGCGAGTCGGACTCGCGCACTGAGGGTTCCGTACAAATTTGTACTATGTAAGTACTGGTATTCAGCTGCATCCAGTTGGACTGGAAGCCGACCCCAACATAGTTGGGAAAAGGCTAGGCAGATGATGACTTGTGTTACATGAGATTGCTTCTTGCCAAATTTCATGATTCTAGGTCAACGGGAAGTACCCTATAGGTATTGATTCTTTTGCGAGTGTCAAAATATCCAGCACAAACGGAACATAATCGCCCGTATCTTTTGATTGCGTTGACTTAGAAGTTTGATCTTTTTCACTGCTTCAAGAGATTGCAACCCTGAGTATTTGATATTAATTTCAACTCGATAACTCCATGCGTTCCTGAGGAAAAGGGTCTTGACAGACGGACAACGAAGTGATTTTATAAGGGTTTTTCCGTTTGAGGTACGGAACCCTAAAAATAAACTAACATTGCATAACATTCCTTGCGTCATTACTTCCGGTATCGTGTTACCCAGTAACTGGGTTGTGGAGGTCAGATAGGCAGTCGCTCCATGTAAAATACTGGTATTCAGCTGCATCCGGTTAGACTGGAAGCCGACCAACATAGTTGGGAAAGGGTTACGCTGATGATAATGAACATTGCTTCCGTCAACTTGTTTCGTGAATTTCATAAAGTGGACCTTCTGAATCATCAGTTTTATGTCCAAGCTATACAAACCTCTAGTAATATAATCTAAAGACGTCGCCGGGAAGATGTCATAGAAATTCATCTTGGATGTAGCGTTCCTTTAAATTAAGGAAAATGTCGTCCGTATTATGAAAATGAAGAGCTATGCTGATGGTTTATAACTCTTAATTTTAATGGCGCGGGGAATGAAAGTCTACCTCTTAATAATCGGGGTTATGACTTTTACTTAGGAAACGGAATAAATAAAGTCTTCTTAGCCTGCACTGCGAATAGTAGCCGCGCGATTTTTTGCTGGCGGTTCTAATGTTCGTTTTGAATGCGAACCCATCATCATCATCTTTTAGAAATATTTTTATTATCTATGCCTCGGAAAGCACATTAAGCCGTTGGTCATTCGTGGACCTTTGACAGTCCTTACGGGTAGTCAGAAACCCTAATGTTCAGCCGATAGACGTCCACTGCTGGACTTAAGCCCCCCCAATCACCTCCACTTCTACCGGTTCTGTGCTTCTCGCATCTAACGGGTTCCTGCGGCCCTCAGAAGGTCGTCGGACCATCTTGTGAGAGGCCTTTCAACGCTACGTCTTCCGGTACTCGGTCGCCACTCCAGAACCTTTCGGCCTCAACGGCCATCTGTATTGCGAGCAATGTGCCCTGCCCACTGTCACTTAAGTTTGGCAATTCTTCTGGCTATGTCGGTTACCTTGGTTCTCCTGCGGAACTCCTCATTTCTGATTCGATCACTCAGGGAAACTCCAAGCATAGCCCTCTCCATTGCCCATTGGGTGACTTTTAGCCTTTCTTATAAGGCCCATTGTGAGCGACCACGTTTTCATTCTTACCAAAGGGTAACGTATTACACAGTCACTGGGTTGTGAAGGTCAGATAGGCAGTCGCTCCATGTAAAACACTGATATTCAGCTGCATCCGGTTAGACTGGACCCCAACATAGTTAGGAAAAGGCAGGCAGATGATGATGATATTATATGCTAATAATAATAATCTGAAGAGTTTGTTTAAACGAGCTAATCTCTAGAACTACTGGTCGGATTTGAAAAATTTTTGTTGCCCAATTATTGAGGAAGGCTATAGGCTATTTAACATCACGATAGGACCCTTAAGAACTGAGCAATAATAAAAAAAAGTCAGAAACAACGCTAAGCGAAAACAAAGTTATAGCGCGGGCAGGCGATGCGATGCGACGGGGTGGGTCGGGGGAACAAAAAATATCACGCGGACGAAGTCGCGGGTAAAATTCAAATTCAAATTAATTTATTAAAACTTACACAGTTTACAATCATACAAGTATTAGCATGCAGTTCTACTAACCAAGAGAAAACCTCAGACCAACAAAAAAAGAAAGACGGCGCGCCGCGAACATCAAAAGTGAAGCCATAAAACCGTGCTCCTGCAAGTAAACATACACGTTCACGCACACACCTACACTAAAACCATGCTCATCGCTCTTAGTACGTCACGAGTCGTCGTCAAGTTAACATAGTTTAAAAAAATATACTTATGCCTTCCTGTGCAGTGAAAAGTTGAAAAACAACAGCAATCCACATAAAAAGTCTCACGGAATCACTTTTCACTTGTAAGTACTTGAAATAATATCGTTTCTATAATATTAAATTTTAGATTACTTGGAACAAAAAACCTCAACGAACGAAAGTAGTGACATAAGGTGCGGGGGTTGCCATAATACGATTTTAATTTTCCCCATTCGATTAATACATACATATAAATATGATTTGTTACTTCGAGTTATATTCCTATTTTCTTTTTTATGTATTGAATATTTTGGGTTTCCAATTAATACCAATACCATACTCAACAATATCTTACTCGTACAATATTATAATAGTTCCTACTCGCACAAATATCCCCAAATTATAGGGAAAACATTTAACAAATGGCAAGCCTTCGATTCACACATAAATAAAAAGGTGGCTTCAGTTTTAATGTTCGTGGCGCGCTGTCTATCTTTTTTTGTTGGTCTGAGGAGAAAACTTAGATCGATTTAACAGCGGGTCCCAAACTAGGCACAGCCTGTATCTTGGTGACCCAAACACTATACAAAAGTTACTACTTTAATCAGTTCTGCTAGGGCAAGATTGGTATTGATGATTTCATGATAATAAACTATTAAAAATGTATGATTTACAATTAAAACTTAATTTATAATATTATAATGAGCTAATAACAAAAATGTGTGTAAAAAAAAAGGGGTAAAAGCTAATAATAGGATATTTGCACACTTCTTAAGGTAGGACATGGCTTAAAGAACTTTTGTTATATGACGTATCATGTACTGCCGTCTTAACGAAAAGTGCAATAACTAGGTTAAACCTGATTTCGAGAAAATCACGGTCAAAGATTTTTTTCTCCATCACTATATTATTATGCTTAGTATTAAAACCGGCTACGTCTTGGATATGTAAAAAGTGTCTAAACAGGATATTAGATCTCATTATGCAGATTCCAATTATGTACTTAACTCAATTTGGGGCAAAGCTGGAGGTACAGCACTTTTCTTAAGGACGGCAGTGTAGGTACCCATATTCAAGCAAAAAAATAATTTGAGCAGATTTGAATTGGTGGAGCATACGAGTCCCCTACTCGTGTGTTAAATTAATGTCGCCATCATAGCGGCACTTTCTATATAGGTACTGTGAAGGTCTGCACTGGACCTCCACAGTTCCTTGTTTATAATTAAAAGACCGTGGACTTGGAACTATTATATTGTTGAAAGGAACATTACAACTTCAAGGCAAATATACGAATCTTATCTATTCAAGCCAAAAACACCATAATATAATATTTGACACATTCGTTTGAATCTTCGAATGGAACAACGATACAATTATAACCAGCCTGTCATACTAAACGTAGTGCTACACATAAAGCCTCTACAGTACCGTTTTTCAAAAAACCTACTGAAACTTCTGCCTGGCCCGCCATAGCTACTAGCTGTCAAATGCCAGCCATCAATCAAGTGGCTGTCTCAGTGGGCAGTGCGAAGTCGTCGCCTCGTCACAAGTTGTCGTCACAATCGACAACCTGTCGACAGCCGGTTGACAGGCGCGTCACTAGATGTCGACTGACGATTGAATGGACTTTTCAAGTGTTGAGCGCTTTCTGATTGATCGTGAACGAATGATATTAGAATGAGATGACATAATAAAATTTGATTTAAAAAAGCTTATAATGTTCCCACTGATGGGACACGGGACTTCTCTCTGTGAGAGGGAGTGGGCCGTAATCCACCACGCGGGCCCAGTGCGGGTTGGTAGATGTCACATGTCTTCGAATTTTTGGTTCTAGGACACGCCGGCTTCCCCGCGATGTTTTCCTTCACCGTTTTGAGAGCAGTGGTGATGAAATACTTTACACAAAGTAAAGCGTCTATCTGGGTTCGATCCTACGACCTACAATTCGTAAGTCGCATCTGTTACCGTCCAACATTGCTCTTCGTTCCATAACAGCGGGTATGTCTTCGGATTTTTGGTTCTAGGACATGCACTTTCTTGTTGTACACGTTACATACAGTTTGGCGAAACTGACAACAACCTGTGTAATCTCCATTCGCGATTTATTTTCCAAAACTGTAAACAAATCATTATGAATGAATGGAAAAATAACTTTAATTCCCACACAATAAAGTTCAGTTTACGCTACAACTTCAAACATTTTTATAACTTTTTCAATAGTGCACTCTGAAATCACCTTAATTGTCATTGAAATGAAGTTGATATTTGTTTAAATTGAAATAGGGTGGGGGTGTGCAGCCCTGCGCACTTTTACTATAGGTATATCCATATTAATATATTGTAAATTCGAAAGTAACTGTCTGTATGTTAGTTACCTCTTCACGCCTAAACCACTGAATGGATTTCGATAAAATTTGGCAGAGATATAGATTGCATCCCGGGGAAGGACATAGGTTAGTTTTTATCCCAATATTCCCACGGGATAGACACTTATGCGGGTGAACCCGCGAGGCGCTGCTTAGATATTATAATTAGATTTCAAAATATCCTTTGAAATTCACTGCACTCTGTACCCTGCTTTTACAATAATTTCACTAGATAAATCTAGTAAGATAGTTATATTAGTACCTAGTTCGTGCTCGTATCATAGTTGTATTCCTAGTTATGAACCGCTTTCATATAACAATACTAGCTCGCTAATTCACCCGTGTGGAGGTCGGACATTATCCCACGGAAACGTATTACCGGGATAAAAAGTATCCTATGTGTTAATCCAGGTTATAATAAACTAATGTGTTACGTCTGTCTGTCTGTGTGGTGCCGGACTTAAAGAATACCACCACCCCTTACTTCCCGTGGGTGTCGTAAAAGGCGACTAAGGGTCGTACCGGAGAATGGGCAACAGCGTTCTCTATGCATTCCACCACCATACTATACTGCGATCGCCAACCCGCCTGCCAAGCGTGGCGATTATGGCAAATCCCCCCCAACTTGGGGGAGGCCTATGTCCAGCAGTGGACGTCTTTCGGCTGAAATGATGAATAATAATAATAATAATAATATATTTATTAGACCAAAAATAATAAACTAGTTACACAATTTGTCTTAGCTACTTATAATTATTCTTAAGAGTAAATCAGTTACAAATGTGTCTTATTATTAGCATCTGTTGCTGAACTAGGTTTATAGCCTGTGTTTCAGCACGCAGCGCCTCAAGCCCTCGGACTGGGTATGCAAGTATGAGCTTAGCAACAAAAAGAAACAGTTTATTAAAATATGGACATAATTATTTTAACTGAAAGAAAGTTTACTGTCCTCTCGGTGTGTAAGGTGAAGGAGGTGAGTGTATGTGTGTGAGAGGGTGTGTAGGGAATTAAACAATTTTACCTAGTAGATTCTTTAGGTCAAGCCGTCAAACTATTGTATCACTATTTCAAGATGGTCAGCATATTTTCTGTTTGATCGTATGTCAACTTCCAAAGCCACTGAGATACAGAATTTTTCATAGTTGCTTTATTCATCGAGTATATTTCAAGAATCTTATTAATTTTGTCATATAAATAGGGGCCCAAAAATGGGTAAAATCTTCGAATAAAAGCAGTTTTTAGGTGTGATAACCTCTTACATACAGGTAATCCTTTCCGCTTTGTTAACAGGGTTGGATTGTACTCCAAGTTAACATGCTGTTTTGAGACGATACTCAAGACAAACAGTTGGCGTACAGTCAGCACCTCGCAGTATTCATAAAGAAGTATAGTAGAGTAGCGGAAAGGCTTAAAAGTACAGAGTTTCAATATGGTTCTTTGTGAAACCTCAAGTTGCTTTATTGTAGTCTTCGGTGCACCGCCCCAAGCCGATATGCAATATGTAATCAGTGACTGACAAAGCGCATAATAGATTTGCTTTAGGAATATTGGAGTCACTACGTGTCTCAATGTTTAAAAAATGTATGTAAGCTTTCGAATCCTTTTACTCAGCAGTTGAATGTGCGCTTTGAAGCTAAAATTTTCATCAATTAAAACGCCCAAGTATTTAATTGTCTTTGTGCGTTCTAAAGGATTGCATGAGCATTCAGAATAACTCAAAGCGTCAAGGGGACAGTTATGCGCGATTAGATTTAGACTCGCATGTGAAGGAGCACGGATCGAAAAGGTCAGGTACTTTGTTTTTTCAGTGTTTAAGGTAAGAACATTATCATAAAGCCACTTCTTTACCAAATTAAAACCCTCCTGGGCTAGCTGGTAAGTCTCATTCCATGTTTTAGCAGCGAAAATGAGGGCAGTGTCATCTGCGTATGAGATTATCTTTCCACGAAATGAGATTAGACAAAGGAGATCGTTTATGTAAACGAGAAAAAGCGTAGGGCCAAGAATGCTACCTTGCGGAACGCCATAGGTCACTGGACGATCAGTACTAGTGTAGGGACCCACCTTAACACATTGAGGTCTGTCTGTTAGATAATCGGTCAAAAGGCTAAGTTGTTTCCCTCTAATGCCAATTCTTTCCAATTTCTGTACAAGAATTGGAACGAATGTGTTACGAGTTTATTAACTAAGTTTTAAGTTAGTTTTTAAGATTGCTTAAAGTGTGTCAACATCCAGACAAACCTATTGAGGATTTTGTGATTTTTATGTTTGTATTTTGTTTAGTTCCTTAATTAATAAACATTATTAAAAAAAATCTATGTGCCAAATTTCATCCAAATCTTGTTAAAAGCATAGATAATACTAATAATTGAAATACTATCGTGAATTCATGCAAGCCTAGTACTTTTTGTTAGAATACTGCTCAGAAAGTCGGGTCATATTTCAATCAAGATTCGAAAGACACGTAGCGCCTTCTAGCGTCCTAAAGCAATTGTGACCGTCGAAAGTTAGTTAAGTTATTCTTTTTTTCAGTATTGTTTTCTGGATGAAAGGTACCCTATGTCCTTTTTAGGGTTTCGTACCCAAAGGGCAAAAACGGGACCCTATTAGGTACTAAGATTCCACTGTCCGTCTGTCTGTCTGTCTGTCACCACTGTCACACCACTGTCTAGCTATCGCGGTTCTTGAGATACAGCCTGGTGACAGACAGACGGACAGACAGCGAAGTCTTACTAACAGGGTTCTGTTTTTACCCTTTGGGTACGAAACCCTAAAAAGACAAATGAAGAAACAATTCAAAATATAAGATTAAAAATAAGCCTTGGCAGTGAAGAGATAACCAGTCTCAACCGACGGCGCCCGTTCACGAACATGACGCGTGGATCAGCACCATCCAGCTCAACCATTTTGTAGGGAACCAAATGATCCAACACACGCGCCACCATCGGTGAGATATTTAAGTGAGCATGACACGTTCTCAACTGCCATGCTCTTTCAAGTCAACATCAAAAAATCATAATAAACGGAAACATGGTTCTTACATTTTCAAAATTTAAAACATGCTTCCACATTACTATACTATAGTTTACTATATACAAAACTATAGTTTACAATTCAAGAGGTTAATAGAATTTTACTACCAAACAGGAAGAGATATTTAATATTGAAGTATTCAACAATTAAAACTTGATTGAATAAAATGAAAAAGTTATGTTCGTAATGTCATAAACACTAAAAAAGAAAAACCGGCCAAGTGCGTGTCGGGCCACGCACAGTGTAGGGTTCCGTAGTAGCCCGTTATTACAATGTAGTACGATTCTGTTGTTCTTTATTCTGAATAAAAAAAAAATCATATTTTGTTTTTCAATGCAAGTCTTTACCCGATATAAACAAGCAACTACTCCATCTTAGTCACTTTAAAGGATTAATGCTAAGGATTTTGTTGTTGGTACAAAATTATCCAACACCCAAGTTCAACGACTATTACCGCTAAACTAATAAAGTTATCTTAACCGCTATAGTTTTCCTTTAAAGTTCATGAAATGCACTATCATCCTGAATTTTTCCAGATTTTTCAAGCAAGCAGTTTAGGTTTTAGAAGGGGGGCACGCCCTACTGGAACAAAAATTTGCACTTTAAAGTTTAATATTTCGTAAATGGAGCATTAAATCGAAAAAATATTTTAGCAACCCCCATTTTAGAAGACCTATTCAACGATACCCCACACGATGGGGTAGACGACGAAAAAAATATTCATCCCCACTTCACATGTAGGGGAGCTACCCTAAAAAAAAATATTTTCCAAAATTTTATTTTACTACTTTGTCGGCGTAATGGATATACGCACTCCTACAAAATTACAGCTTTCTAGTAGGTACTAACGGTCTCTTAGCAAAACCTCGGACAGACAGACAGACGGACATGACGAAAGTATAAGGGTTCCTTGTAGGAACTACGGAACCCTAAAAAGGGAAGCACCTCTTCCAAATACTGAAATTTTAACTAGTGAACCCAAGTGCCTGTGGAACAGGACCAGCATTTTCACTCTAAATCGCAACAACAATTTCGCTCTAAAGTATTTCGCTCTATGTTTCAACATCAAACGTAACTCTACTAACAAGTCTCAATAGTTTCACAAACGTTCCTAACTGCAAATTGTTCTCGAAAGGAAATAGCACTAGTGACGTCAGTGGCCGGTCCTATCGCCGGCCGCGCCAATATCCGGCGCCGGCCGAAGAACGGGAATAGGGAACGAACGGGCAAATGATCGTATATTGTGTTTGTTATAGTGCCTACGTACATACGCCATCACATCAAACTACTACAGTTTGTCAAATTTCTTTAAGGGTCCCTATCAGTTTCGCGGACAAAAAACAGAAAAATCAGTTTCTTTCAGCGCAAATTTCTCAATATTCTTAAGTTATCTACTTTTTTAAAAAATGCATAAGTATTTATCACCTATCTATCTGGTAAGTGTACGAAATTAAGTTTTGATAACTACTTAATATAAATTCCAAAAAAAAAAACTAACACACGTTTTTACGTAATCACGAAACACCAAGTTTTTCGATTGCTTTCTTAGCTAACTGGTAGCAAATAACGATCTGAAAAAAAATCCTAAATACTAGGCATATAGTATATTAGTAAGTGTAGGATTTTTTTTTTTTAAGTTTAATGAATTAGTACTTGTAAAAAAATGTTGACTACGCTGAAAAAACCTGAAAGAATTTATTGAAAATAACAAAAAGCGTTAAATATTTTAAAATTTGAGGTGCTTATCTACCAAACTCAATTTTTATATTTTTATTTTGACTACTAATTTAATTGTAGTAAAATATCAAAATAATGCCTTATAAACGAATTTTTTATTAAGTATTTATCAAAACTTAAATTCGTAGACTTACTAGATAGATAGGTGATAAATACTTGTGTATTTAAAAAAAAACTAGATAACTTAAGGATATTGAGACATTTGCGCTGAAAAAAAAAGATTTTTTCTGTTTTTTGTCCGCGAAACTGATAGGGACCCTTAATAGATTTTCTATTTTAACGCTAAAGCGTAAGGTTCAAAGTTCATCATCTACCTAGTCTCTTCCCAACTATGTTGGTGTCGGCTTTCAGTCTAACCGGATGCAGCTGAATATCAGTATTTTACATGGAGCCAATGCCTATCTGACCTCCACAACCCAGTTACTGGGTAATACGATACCCCTTGGTAAGACTGGTTGTCAGACTTTCGGGCTTCTGACGACCCGTAACGACTGTCAAAGATCCACGAATGACAGCCGCGGCCAACGGCTTATCGTGCTTTCCGAGGCACGGAGGGGTCACGGTATGAAAAGATGGTCACCCATCCACAGACCAACCGCAGCAAGCGTAGCTTAACCTGATCGATCGACTTGTGCGGCTGTTATTATTTAGCCACGCCCCCCCCCCCCCCCATAAGGTAAGGGCCCCCATAAGGTTCAAAGTTGATTGGAAAAATTTGACAGTTTCGGCTAGCTTGATGTGCTGGCGTCTGTATATACGTTTATGTAAGGGCTTCAGAGGGCCCACACAAAGTGGCGATAACGATGATGGAAAATTCAAAAATGGACGGGTTGACATCGATGTTAAGATATCAGAAAGCGTCAATCCGGCACCTAATCCATTGCTTCATATGTTGTCGAAAAGTTTGTCTGCTCAACATCGTAAATACCGCAATGTACCGAATGTTGCTGAACTGTCAAAAGTTCAGTAAGTAATGCTCGGTTCCTTTAACTCTTCGTATGTCTGGAACGTGGATCCACGCGAGACACAATTACTTTTTAATCTGTGTGGTTCTTTCCTCAAAAGACCATTTCAGACATCAATCTACATGGTCTTCACACGATCTGACCAAGATTTTGTCTGGACTTTAAAAGAGACTGTGACCTCTGAGTTTGTTTCGGCCTTTCTTCTCAGAGTAGTCAGATAGGAAACGCCGACCACATCTAGTTTAAAAAATATAATGACGTATAAAAGTGTTTGTAAAAACTTACTTTCAGAAATAAATCATTTATCATTTATTTAATTGTTTCTGTAATTACGGCATTCAACCGGTTAAGCAAAAACGAATCTTTTCGCAATGGTAGCATTTTTTTTTCATTTCATTTCATTTATTCATAAAACAATTTACATTGTGTTGAATGTATTATAGACTCACATGGAATTTAAATACAAATACAAAGAACTATGAATGATTAATTAACAATCCAAGTGAAATTCGAAAGTGCCAAACTGTTTTGAATATAATGTCAAACAGTTTTAAATATATCCTCAAACAGGTTTAAATATGATGTCTAAGTCTATACAACATTATTTTTAGTATAATATGCGAAACCCGAAACACGTGTCTAGTATTTTTATGTAAAGAATCTATGTACAAAATTTCAAAACTGTGTCATGAAAAATCACAAAGTTATAAGCTTGTCCATGCTCACCCGCGCCGCTCGCGCCTCGCCGTCTTGCGCTCATTGATAATAGTACCTAGGTATCTAACCGTTCGGCGCGGAGATTGGATAACCTACTTAGTGTCGCTCGGTGTCCAACTTTTAACCTTTTTTAAATATTTTTGGAACAAAATATAACATGGGGTAAAAAATATTGGAATCGATTCAGTTACTTATTCTGAACAAAATATATTCAGGTTTCGCATATACAAAAAATAACATTGTATATTGCCAAAGTGGGCATATAATTAGATTCGTAAGCTAATTTTACCTGTGATAGCTACTTCGGCGAGGGTCTACTACGCAAAGCTATGAGGTCCTTGCTTCATTACTGGTAAAGATACAAGAGTCTTAATTTTAACCATTAATGGTCCGTAAATTACAGAAATCGGCCATTAGGATGTTACGCAGTTACCCCACTGTTGAAAGTCGTTGTAGAAATACGAAACACTTTGCAAGCGATTTTCACGAAGCAAGCAGATTCTGAGATTCTCAGAACTTCTCTGTGAGGTTAAGCTGTGCTTGTCGCGGATAGTTTGCGGATGGGTGGGTGATCGTTTTTTGACACATTGGATTTTCATTTCCTAATGGCGCCGATTCTGTTGTTCATAAACTAAACTAAATTTAAGTTCAGGCATCTTTTTCTTTCTCAGAAGATAAATATTAGTTTAGTCCTGTCAAATTAGTCAGCGCCTGACGTAAATTGACGTATTTTTAATAGCCAATTTTTTAATGTCGTCTAAATTGTCTATGGAGTACTTTAATTTGACAGGACTAAACTAATATTTATCTTCTGTACTTTTCTTAATGAAATAGAAAGAAAAAGATGCATGAACTTAAATTTAGTTTAGTTTGTGAACAACAGAATCGGCGGCAATGGCTGATTTTTTAATCCACAGATAATTTTTATTCGTGGAGTAAAAATTGACGTCGGATAGTTTTGGTATTGAAGCACTGTCAAAAATTCTAAATTATTCCTCCGTTAAAATTATCTGGCGTTGGAAAAATCAGCTCTTAGTGGAGTAAGATTGATGGTAAAGTTTGAATCAAAATTCAAACTAGGCTGAGAATCAGCACTTTTCGTACGTCATAATTATATAAGACAGTCCCCCAAAACGCCCCCCCTTCACCACTTCCTAGTGCTGCAGCTGGGGAGAAGAACCTTTATGTGCCTTTAACCTTTATTATTCTAGATGCATTTTTACATATTGTCTGTATGGTGCCGGACTTAAAGAATAGCACCACCCCATGCTTTCCGTGGGTATCGTAAAAGGCGACTAAGGGAGACCGGAGAATGGGCAGCAGCGTTCTCTATGCATTCCACCACCATACTATACTGCGATCGCCCCCCTCTTGGGGGAGGCCTATGTCCAGCAGTGGACGTCTTTTGGCTGAAATGATTATGATGATGTTCTATACATTATGAACTCTGCGCCCCGCGGTTTCACCCGCATGACTTTCGATCCCGTGGGAACATCGGGATAAAAAGTATGCCTATATGTTAACCCATGGTGCCAGCTAATTCCATACCAATTTTTTTCAAAATTGGTCCAGCTGTTTGAGCTTGAAGAACTAACAAACATATTAACCCCCCCTCCACACATACACACACACACTCACAAACTTTCGCCTTTATAATATTATTGTGATTATCTTTTGACTCCGGAAGAAACATCTAAAAGGGTATGAAAAGAATTCTTCAACGAAATGAAACACGTTTAATGATGACACAGCTGACATAAGGGACACGTCCTAATGTCGGTCACGCCAATATCCGGCGCCAAGGAGCTTCCGACCATCTACTCAAGCGGAAAATGGACGAATGACATATTGTTAGGAGCTTCTCAGTAGTGCTCGGGGAAAAGATATCGGGTTAATAAACTGGTGCTAGAAGCCAGTGCAAGCAGTTTTGGAGGCCAGTGCTGCAGGCCAGTGCTGCAGGCCAGTGCTTGGGGACAGTCTTGCAGCCCAGTGCCGAAGGCCAGTGCGCTTCGGGACAGTGCTAAAAGCCAGTGCTATAATCCAACGCTCAAAGCCAATGCTCAAAGCCAGTGCTACACATGCCAGTACCTACGACATGCCTCTGTGACATTCCAATGCTACATCTGCTTCATGCCAATGCTCGGTTCTAGAATCTGGCTAGATCCTATGGGGTGCCAGTGCTGGAGGCCCGTACTGGAGGACCATGCTTAAGGCCAGTGCTGCAAGTCAGTGCTGCAGGCCGGTGCTGCAGGCCAGTGCTGCAGGCCGGTGCTGCAGGCCAGTGGTACAGGCCAGAGCTGCAGGCCAGTGGTACAGGCTAGAGCTGCAGGCCAGTGGTACAGGCTAGAGCTGCAGGCCAGTGGTACAGGCCAGAGCTGCAGGCCAAGCTGCATGCCAGTGGTACAGGCCAGAGCTGCAGGCCAGTGGTACAGGCCAGAGCTGCAGGCCAGTGCTGCAGGCCAGTGGTACAGGCCAGAGCTGCAGGCCAGTGTTGCAGGCCAGTGGTACAGGCCAGAGCTGCAGGCCAGTGGTGCATACGCCTGTGACATGCCAGGTCTACATGCCATCAGCATCAGCATCTAGTTCTTGCCATCAAGCTAATACAACTTTCTCTATAAAACGAAACTGAAAATTAACCCAAATTGAAACGTGACAGCGGTCGTCAATCTCCATAGGGTTAGCGTGAAATATGTTCGCCCATCAAGTTGGGTTCGTGCCCCGTATTCGTTACCGTTGGGTTCCGCACGTGAGCTGGCTCGGGTATCATCGGGAAAGATCGGGCTCGTCCGTCACCAAAGGTATCTCGTCTCAATCACTGTGAATCAGGTAGCGGGTCCTAACACAACTCGATTGTGATTTTGTTTAGGGCTGCCACAGCCAGTTTTTCTCATATACTTGAGCGTTGGTCTAGTGGTTGCCAGTGAGACTGCTGAGCGTGGGATCCTGTGATTAATCTCCAGCACGCGTAGCACGACAAACAAAAAAAACAGTGGCACTCCGAAACCTGGAAAATTTGAAAAAGCATAGTAATTTTATAAATATGTTTGAAGGTCATTCTTCCCAAAGAAAATGTATCGCGCGTTAATTGTCTTTATAAGTGTCGGTTACGGTAACAGTGTCTTGAGTTCAATGATTTTTTCCCATCTCAAAAAATGCCCAAAGTGCCTCAAAAAGTTTTCACTTCAATAAAATGTAAGAACCATGGATCCGTTTATTATGATACTAGCTGCGCCACGCGGTTTTACCCGCGTAAATGTCGATCCCGTGGGAATATCGGGATAAAAAGTAGCCTATATGTTAATCCAGGGTGTCAGCTACGTCCATACAAAATTTTATGAAAATTGGTCCAGCCGTTTGAGCGTGAAGAAGTAACAAACATATAAACACACACACACACTCACACACACAGTCACACACACACTCACAAACTTTCGCCTTTATAATATTAGTGTGATTTTGATGTTGACTTGAAAGAGCATGGCAATTGAGAATGTGTCATCATTTCAGCCGAAAGACGTCCACTGCTGGACATAGGCCTCCCCCAATTTGGGGGGGGGGGGGGGGTTTGCCATAATCGCAACGCTTGGCAGGCGGGTTGGCGATCGCAGTATGGTATGATGGTGTAATGCATAGAGAACGCTGCTGCCCATTCTCCGGTCTCCCTTAGTCGCCTTTTACGACACCCACGGGAAGTATGAGGTGGTGCTATTCTTTAAGTCCGGCACCACACAGACTTGCCTTCACCACAGAGAATGTGTCATGCTCATTTAAATGTCTCACTGATGGTGGCGCGTGTGTTGGATCATTCGGTTCCCTACAAAATGGTTGAGCTGAATGGTGCTGATCCACGCGTCATGTTCGTGAACGGGCGCCGTTGGTTGTGACTGGTCATCTCATAAGAGCGTTTACGACGTACGGCATTTCATACAAACTTTAAAGCCCTTGTTTTTCGAAATTAATGAATCGATTTTAATGAAACTTCATCATACGCATAAGAAAAGGTCTAAAAAGTTACATAAGTATTTTCGAAAAATAGTGTTACAGCTAAATTAGACCAATTTTAAATTTTCCATAGAAACAGAGATTTCCAGTTATCTTCTTTTAAATAAGAATTTAAGATATAAAGGGGTCTTGGTATGTAAACATGGTCCTCCATCCATGGATCAACTGCGGCAATCGTAGCTTAACCTGATCGATCGACCCGTGCGGCTGTACTTAGCCACAAGTCTGTATAGTATGTTAACTGCCCCGTTGGTCACGTGGTTGCAAGCACGACTGCTGAGCGTGGGGTCCTGGGTTCGATTCCCGGGTCGGACAAAGTATTATTGGGTTTTCCATTAGGAATTTCCTAGTAATCGGAGTTTGTAAGTTGGCGTTGGCGCGTGTCGGATTGCCGTCCCATCGGACTATGAGAGTAAAGGAACAGAGAGTGCACCTGTGTTTGCGCACACACTTGTGCACTATAATATTTCCCGCGTACCTGGCTAATCTCCATTGAGATTGGCCACCGTGACCGAAAACGGTCGGGGAGGCTATTATAGTATGTTCCTGGTTAATGATAAGAGTCTAGTGTTTTCGACTGTCGGGAGTAGTCTGTGAGTGGGAGCTTAGAGAAGGGTAGCTTTATAATCCCTCAGACGAAACACAGAATACATTCTTAATTCGACCAATTTAGAATGTACGGGCAAGTCAGAAGGGCAGTGGCGGCCCAGACTAACGAGTTGTACGTTTGGCGCATTACTTCGTGTACCTAATAAAACTCAAACTCAAAGCACTTATTTCAATTAAACCATTTACTAACACTTTTGAATTGTCAAGGAGTCGGTCAGTCAGAAAATATGAAGCTAGTTGCCAATTCCAAAGCGTAGGTACCTATGGAGAAGAGGCAAGAAACTCAGAAGAACAGTGGCGGCCCAGACTTACTTCTTACTACGTGTAATTTATTTCATCACCACTGCTCTCAAAAACGGTGAACGAAAACATCGTGAGGAAACCGGCATGTCCTAGAACCAAAAAATCCAAGACATGTGACATCTAACAACCCGCACTGGGTCCGCGTGGTTACCTACTAGTTCTTGAAAGCACCATACATAACTTAACATCGCGCCTTTATAACTCGAGAGGCAGACCCGGCAGAGGTGTACAGACACACAAATTTTGAAATCCCAATTAAACAAAAAACAGTGGCACTCCAGGAGTGCCGAACGCAACCAACGCAACCCAGCGCAGGGCACGCCGCGATAGCGGCGATAAGACCCCTCTTTGAGGAGTGGCTAGAGAGGCGCCACGGCGCCCTCACCTACCGCCTGACGCAGGTCCTCACCGGACACGGAAGTTTCGGGAGGTTCCTGCACATTATCAGGCGGGAGGAAACGCCCGGGTGTCACCATTGCCAGGATCGCCCAGAGGACACGGTGGAGCACACGGTGGAGGTCTGCCCCGCTTGGGCGGAGCACCGCCGTGTCCTCGTAGAGGCGATCGGCAGCGACGGCGACCTCTCGCGTCCGGCTCTGGTGCAAGCCATGGTCCGGGGAGAGAGGGAGTGGGAGGCAGTCACCTCCTTCTGCGAAGCAGTCATGCTAGCGAAGGAGGTGGCGGGACGGCTCAGGGAGAGAGCCTCCCGTCCCAGCCGCCGCGGGAGACGCTCCGGGCGTCGGGAGCCGCGTGACGACTCCCGGCCACCGTAGGCGCGGGCCTGCGGGCGGAGAGTAATGGGTAGCTCACCGTCCGATCAGGACCAGGCCCGTGCCGGACGGCGCGTACGTGTTCCACGCGCGCCTCAAAGAGATGTCAGCATCGAGGAGGGGCCCCTTAGGGCCGAAGCCTGCCGGGTCAGCGGGATTGTCCGAAAGGGTTACCGCTGGCCCGGAACATAAAGGGCTAAGGAAGGAACACGGGTGGGTTTTAGTCAGTAAGAGTCTGACACTCCCTTCCGCTCCACCCAGAGCGGGAGGAGTCATTTGATGATTTTCCATCCGCAAAAAAAAAAAAAAAAAAGGAGTGCCGAACTGCCGACTGAAGTGAAAAAAAAAACACATACAGAATACTTTGCCATCACTCACAGACATATCGGATATACATTAAAACCGAGTACATCCCGACGACAGCCGAACACATCCGAAGCGGGTATTTTTTTATCACACTAATATTATAAAGGCGAAAGTTTGTGTATGTGTGTGATTGTTTATATGTTTGTTACTTCCTCATGCTCAAACGGCTAGACCAATTTTGATAAAATTTTGTATGGAGGTAGCTGACTCCCTGGATTAACGTATAGGCTACTTTTTATTCCGATATTCCCACGGGATCGACACTTACGAGGGTAAAACCGCGAGGCACAGCTAGTCGTCTTATAAACAAAACACGTGCGGTTTCGCTTACGGTAACAGCGGCGCGAGTTCAATGGTTTTTTTTAAAGACCTTTTCACTTCCAAAAAATTTAATATAAAAAAGAGTTTTCATTTAAAAAAAATTAATATAAAGTTAGCCAGTAGCAGCCCTATAAAAAAGTACTTGCAAATCACCTGCCGACGTGGCGTCGCGTCGGACTGTGAGGGTCGTAACGAAGTTACCGGGACATGTTACACGGGACGACTGCGAAACGAGACGGTGTGCACTGTGCAGACGATGATGAGGTGCGAAGTACCAGGGTAGCAGGAAAGAATAGGTAGTGGGAACAATGAAGACCATTCTAGCATAGTTTGTTGAATACGGGACGACTGCGAACTGTGCGATGTGCAGACGATGATAAGGTGTGAAGTACCAGGGTAACAGAAATGTATGAGAAGTGGGAACAATGAGGTTTATTTTATATGCATGGAAGAAGTTTTATTTGGAATAGTTTGTTGAATACGGGACGACTGCGAACTAACTAAGGTAGACTGGTAGAAAATGCCTATGGCATTAAGTCCGCCTCTGTACATATGTGCTTGAAGTATTAAATAAATAAAAAATAAACAGTGGCACTCCAAGAGTGAAAAGAAGTGAAAACTTGAAAAAGCCTAGTAATTTTATAAATATGTTTGAAGGTCATTCTTCTCAAAGAAAATGTACCGCGCGTTGATGTCTTTGTAATGGCCAAAACTTAAAACAGAGGTGTCGGTTACGGTAACAGTGTCGCGAGTTCAATGGTTTTTCCCCATCTTAAAAAATGCCCAACGCGCCTACAGAGGTTTTCACTTCAATAAACTAGACGGTGCGCAGATGATGATGAGGTGTGAAGTACTAGGGTGGCACGAATGTATAGGAAGTGGGAACAATGAGGCTCATTCTATATACTCGTACATGGAAGAAGTTTTATTTGGTTTAGTTTGTTGTATAAAGAAAAAAGTCTCTAACTGCTTGGCCGTTGAACAGGGGGCCTGGGTTTGATGCCAAAGTCGGGCTAAGTGGTTATTTATAGATAGATAGATAAAACGTTTATTCAGTGCAACAAAAGACACAATACAGGTATTAAAAAACAGGTCAAAGAAAAAAAAACAAAGATTAAAAAGATAATTTGACCCATAGACACCTAGCTCATGTTGTACATCTATAACGGTCGATCACTACTGGGCGGTGTGTGTCTCATGGTCGCACCAAATGGGAGTCCAGCTCAGCATACGCCAGGTACAATACCTGACGCTGGTATTCTGCTGCATCCCGTTAGTGGCATACGGATGTCGAGAAGACACATCTGAGTTTCAACAAAAAGGTACCTACATAGTGCGGCGCGTATATTATAAAGGTGGTAAGTGCCCACAGTATTGGATTTATTATGATTTGTCAGTAGCAGCCCGAATCAAGTCAGTAGCTGGATGGGCCTAAAAACCTGGATTTTTAGGCCCACCCAGTTAATAAAAAGACTTCAAAATAATTGGCGAATTATGGGTGCAGTATGCTGTACAACTCTACCTACGCTTTCGGGGAATATTATCTCTGTTTCACGTCAAACTATTATTAAATCAGCCTTCCTGGTACAAATTTCCACAAACCATCGTTCAAAGACTTCGGGAGCAAATCAACCAATGCAAACTCCCCAAGCACTACAATTCAATCCAATCATACTGTAGGACAAACCGTACACGTTATGCACTCCTAGTACAAATTGACAAATACATTCACCCGCTTCGCGCATAATCAAACAGCGAGGAACTTCTCTTAACCCAGTGACTTCGTAACATCTCCATACGTTGTATGCGCTCCTGGTAGTTCTAATTCTAACGTTGAAGTGACAGCACAAGTTTAAATTGATCGCTGTACTGTGTGAATGCTTGAATTTGTGTTTGTAAAGTAGCCGGCAACATTGAACGTTTTCAGTGTCGCTTTGTTCGTGTGATTCATCTTAAAATGGCTGCCGGGTTTGAATCATTTCCAAGATTGGAGCGAAAACCCTTTCGTCTATAAACTTTTATAGATGTTTTCAACAGATCAGGCAACTTCTCTTGTCTGTGTGGTGCCGGACTTAAAGAATAGCACCACCCCATACT
This sequence comes from Mesoligia furuncula, assembly GCA_916614155.1. Lineage (NCBI taxonomy): Eukaryota > Metazoa > Arthropoda > Insecta > Lepidoptera > Noctuidae > Mesoligia > Mesoligia furuncula. The sequence continues at coordinate 15,157,757 of OU744818.1, read as the reverse complement.
TCCCGTGGGTGTCGTAAAAGGCGACTAAGGGGCTTACCGGAGAATGGGCAGCAGCGTTCTCTATGCATTCCACCACCATACCATACTGCGATCGCCAACCCGCCTGCCAAGCGTGGCGATTATGGCAAACCCTCCCCTTTTGGGGGAGGCCTATGTCCAGCAGTGGACGTGTTTCGGCTGAAACTATGATGATGATGAAGGCAACTTCTCGGCACGCTCGTTCCATCATAGATCTCATCTATCGCTTTCCATCAGGCGTAATCGAGGTCGAGAGCGGGCCCATTTAGCAATAAAAAAAACAGTGGCACTCCGGGAGTGCCGATAGAAGTGAAAACAATATACAAACAGAATACTTTGCCATCACTCACTGACCTAACGGATATACATCAAAACCGAGTACATCCTGAGGACAGCCGAACACATCCGAAGCGGGTATTTTGAATCGTCTTATAAACAACACACGCGCGGTGTCATCTCAAAAAATATCCAACGCATCTAAGGAAGTTTTCACTTCAAAAATTAAAAAAAAAACAGTCATATCCTACTGAATTTACTATCTATTTAGCCCGTAATGTCCCACTGCTGGGCAAGTTCTCCTTTTCCCTTTCCCACACCCGTCTGCCTTCTGTCATTGCGAGCTTAGTTCCTTTGGCTATTTATTGAAGATACGAGTGATTAAAAAAAACATGTTTACTGATGACACAGCTAAAGGTCCCGTGTCATCAATAAATATGTTTTTTGGAGGACGCGAGAATGTTAATTTTAATCTTAAAAGGACGAGTATTTCGACGCCTAAGTGTCCTTTTGTTTTTGTATTTATTTGTATAGTTTTTTTTTTCAATAAACGTTATTTACAATTTTTAGGCACATTTTTTTATTATAGGGACAAACTGCGAATAATATTATAAATGCGAAAGTGTGTCTGTCTGTCTGTTTCACGCTTAAACCGCTGAACCGATCTAGATGGTATAGAAATAGTTTGAGTCCCGGGAAAGGACATAGCATGGTTTTTGTCTCAATATTCCCACGGGATCGAAAGTTACGCGGGTGACACCGCGGTGTGCTGCAAGTACTAAATAAACTAACTAACTATTAAAATAAAATAATAATACCCTAATCTAACTAAAACTTTAACAAACTAAAATATGGCGTCGAAATATTCCTCCGCATCGCTCTCGACTGGTAATGTACCCCAAGAGACTGGCGGCATTACCACGTTATATGGCAATACTTATCCTCTGGCCAAGGTATAGTTACCTAGATAGTAAGTCGTTTAATTTAGTACCTTGTGTAAGAAAGAGTTAAGGTAAAACTTTCATCTAAAACTGTACGTTAAATAAAGGAAACGGATGTAATCTGTTCTGTCGTTCTTACTCAGAAAACAATTTTCCCCAACCTTTTATTTTAACTTCCAATTTATTCCAGTGACCCACTCCTTTATTTCAATCCACCTGTATTTCAATCTCCAACACTGAACATAAATCAAAAAGGGTACATTACCACTGGCCAGCTGTCCCACATCCGCCATTTTTCAATCATGGCCGCGCGCGCTTTGTTTGACAGCTAGCTTTTTTTTTCTCCATCGTGATTCGTGATCAAGGCAAGCATCCATTCCGCCTTTGTGTGCCCACTGTGGCTCTGTGACACAGATATTGCAGTCTTTTATGTCAGATTGGGCCTTTTTTTAGGTCGTTTCTGTGAATAGACTTTGAGACTGAAGGGTTATTGGAAATGTAGAGCGACGTCTTATAAAATCGTGTTTAAGTTTTGTTGTTCCTATTTTCTTATTAATATTATATTAAAAGGATGGGCCATTTGTTTTGCAAAAGTGTTTGTGTTCTTTAGAAGCAAACCAAAAACGTTTAGTAGGTACGTTGCTAGATGTCACATGTCTTAGAACTTTTGGTTCGAGGACATGCCGGTTTCCTCACGATGTTTCCCTTCACCGTTTTGAGAGCAATGATGATGGAATTATTTACACATAGTAAAGCGCCTGTCTGGGTTCGAACCTACGACCAAAGAACTCGTATGTCGCGGCCCGTTTTGCCACCACCAGGGACTTAAAAACACCTTCTTAAAGGATAGAATCAAATATGTAACCCTTATAATAAATTGTGTTAACGCAAAACACTTTTAAAAGTGTAACAGTAACCGACATAAAAGTGTTAATAGTGTTATTAAGTGTACAGTCACGAGCACCAATATGTCAACACTTGTCAACTTTAAACTACGATTTTACAAGAATTAACGAATGCAACTTTGAAATACGACACTTTACATATACCTATGGGTTCGAAAATACTATGTTCCTAATAATATAAAATTTTATTCAAAAAGAAAGGAGAAAATCACCTTTGAATTAAGCCAAGTGTATACATACTTTTGCTCGTGACTGTACCTAACCGGTAAACGCGGCGTTGCCAAAATAGCCGCAATCCCGACTAGATTGAGGCAATTTTGCCATCGCCACGTCTGTCTGTCCGCCGCGCGTTTTTGCGATACCGTGCAAATTATACCTACAAATGCTTATTTCTGTTACACATATTAACACTTATAAAAGGACTAACAGATATAAAAGGTTACACTTTGATTCTGTAACATTATTGTATCTGTTACATTTAGAAGTGTTTTTCCTTCAAAACAGTGTTGCAAACACTTATTACTGTTACAGTTTGAGTCCTTGGCCACTATTGCTTCACTTAGAATTCTGCTTCTAAAATTCTTTTAAACCTGTATCTGAAAACGACAAAACCAGCTATAATGAGGTGACAACTATACTACATGCTATGCGAGAATTCCTACGAGTAGTTCTTCCAACATGCTATATTTGCTGAAACAGCAGCAGCAGACTGGCGTCTCCGCCTAGTTGCTCTCACAATTTGTGGTTCCCAAAATGTCAGCTGGTTTTACATATCTAACTATCTATATCTTTTTTTCTGTAGTTTAAATGTAATGCAGAGGCGGTAAAACTGCTGTGAGGATTTATCTTTACATTATCACGTCACGTCCTACTAATATTATAAATGTGAAAGTTTGTGAAGATGTTTGGATGTTTGTTACTCAATATCGCGTAAACCGTTGAACAGATTTAGATGAAATTTGGTATAGAGATAGTTTGAGTTCCTGGAAAGGACATAGGATAGTTTTTATCCCAATATTCCCACGGGATCGAAACTTACGCGGGTGAAACCGCGGGGTGCTGCTATCACACTAATATTATAAAGGCGAAATTGTGTGCGAGTGTGTGTGTGGTTTATATGTTTGTTACTTCTTCACGCTCAAACGGCTGGACCAATTTTGATAAAATTTTGTATGGAGGTAGCTGACAACCTGGATTAACATATAGGCTACTTTTTAACCCGATATTCCTACGGGATGAAACTTATGCGGGTTGAAACTGCGGGGCGTAGCTAGTAGTCTATAATAAAGCTGAAAACCTTGTTGGAACGCGCTGATCTCTGAAACTACCAGTCGCATTTGTTTTTTTTTATTTTTTTTATTTGATAACCTAATTTTGAGGAAGGTCATAGGGTAATTAACATCATGCTACGAACCGTCGGGGAACAAAAATGTTTTTCAAAGACCCGGCCAGACACTATAGTCATCTGCCTAGCCTTTTCCCAACTAAGTTGGGGTCGGCTTCCAGTCTAACCGGATTCAGCTGAATACCAGTATTTTACATGGAGCGACTGCCTATCTGACCTCCACAACCCAGTTACTGGGTAATACGATACCCCTTGGTAAAACTGGTTGTCAGACTTTCGGGCTTCTGACTACCCGTAACGACTGTCAAAGATCCACGAATGACAGCCGGGACCAACGGCTTAACGTGCTTTCCGAGGCACGGAGGGGCCACGGTATGTAAAGATGGTCACCCATCCACAGACCAACCGCGGCAAGCTTAGCTTAACCTGATCGATCGACCTGTGCGGCTGTTATTATTTAGCCACGGGCCCTATAGTACTAATAATAAAGCTGAAGAGTTCTACTAGTCGGATTTGAAAAATTATTTTTGCATGTTCTAGCCCAATTCTTGAGGAAGGCTATAGGCTATTAACCATCACGCTAGAAACCTTAGGGGCCAAGCAAAAAGATACAATGTCACAAAGAACGCTAAAGGTAAACGTATTAATAGCGGGGACATGCGATGCAATGTGATGGTTGGGGTAACAAGAAATTTCACGCGGACGATGTCGCGGGCAGAAGCTAGTCATGTATATGCATATTAAGGAGCTTACAAGACCTAAACGCAAAAAACGCAAGTTTTAGAAACAATAAAAGTATACGATCGACTCCAGTAAACAAAATTAGAAAAATATATGATATGTGCTAGGTAGATAGTGTGTTGAAAACATAATACAACTAATTTGATACCATAGAAAAAAATCATGAAGATACCTCTAAAAACTTTCTTTTTACAATAAAAACCATACTAGTATACATACAATCATTATGATTTTTTGTCAGATTATTCTACAAGCAACATACTAAAGAAGTTTTTTAGTCCAAACAATAGATTTTTTGTAAATAGATAATTGCTTCATATTTTGTAATAAATTACCAGCGGTTTGTCATCGCGCTTCTCTTTCTTTTCTATGCAGTGCGACAAAGACCGCGCTTTAGGTCATGTATTCCCTTAATGTAATCTACCTTCGGTCTCTGACGACTTGTTTTCATTGTAAATTAGAGTAAACATATTAGACCTATTTTGTCTCCGCAGAGAGTTTTAACGAGGGCAGCAGACCCTGTACTAATTAGATAGAACGCTTGGAAATCTCATCACTGAGCATCCGGAGTTTATTACACAAACTGATTAGATACTCTCATTTCCGACCGCTTGGATAACGAAGGGTTTACAATTAAGACAAGTCATCAGAGACCGAAAACAGATTACATTTAATATGAAAGAAAGAAAATACGTTTTTTGCGGCAAACATGACGTATATAAAAAAAAAACACAAACAAAACAAAGAAAAACCGGGCAAGAGCGAGTCGGACTCGCGAACCGAGGGTTCCGTATCATCCGGGTTTATGCATAAGGTTTATGTTTATGAAATTAAATGTTTTTTTTATTTTTGAGTTGATTGAATGAATGGTAAATTGCGGTTTACGATTTATGACGTATTAAAAAAAAACTACTTACTAGATCTCGTTCAAACCAATTTTCGGTGATAGTTTACATAGTAATGTACATCATACATTTTTTTTAGTTTTATCATTCTCTTATTTTAGAAGTTACAGGGGGGGGGGGACACACATTGTCTCTCGCGCAAACTGTTCAGTTTAGAAAAAAATGATATTAGAAACCTCAATATCATTTTTGAAGACCTACCCATAGATACCCCACATGTATGGGTTTGATGAAAAAAAAAAATTGAGTTTCGGTTCTAAGTATGGGGCCCCTAAAATTTTTTTTTTTCTATTTTTGTGTGAAAATCTTAATGTGGTTCACAGAATACATCTACTTACCAAGTTTCAACAGTATAATTCTTATAGTTTCGGAGAAAAGTGGCTGTGACATACGGACGGACAGACAGACAGACAGACAGACGGACAGACAGACATGACGAATCTATAATTGTTCCGTTTTTGCCATTTAACTACGGAACCCTAAAAAGAAACAAAATAACAATTTGGAGATGCATCTACGCAAAACGGCCATCGCTCAGCATAATGCTAAGACCCTATACGAGACAGCCCCAGCGCTAGTTTTCAGCGACAGCCGGCGTTGACGTGATGACGTCAGCCAGTGCAGCATGCCATTAGATATAAATAAAAACTATGTATAAAATATGCTACCTGAGGGGCACTTCTCGGCGTCGGGAGCCGCGTGACGACTCCCGGCCACCGCAGGCGCGGGCCTGCGGGCGGAGAGTAATGGGTAGCTCACCGTCCGATCAGGACCAGGCCCGTGCCGGACGGCGCGTACGTGTACCACGCGCGCCTCAAAGAGATGTCAGCATCGGGGAGGGGCCCCTCAGGGCCGAAGCCTGCTGGGCCAGCGGGATTGTCCGAAAGGGTTACCGCTGGCCCGGAACATAAAGGGCTAAGGAAGGAACACGGGTAGGTTTAAGTCAGTAAGAGTCTGATACTCCCTTCCGCTCCACCCAGAGCGGGAGGAGTCATTTGATGATTTCCAATCCAAAAAAAAAAATACAGCCAAGTGCGTGTCGGGCCACGCACAGTGTAGGGTTCCGTAGTAGCCCGTTATCACAATGTAGTACGATTCTGTTGTTCTTTATTCAGAATAGGTAAAAAAAAAACATATTTTGGTTTTCAATGCAAGTCTTTACCCATTATAAACAAGCAACTACTTCATCTTAGTCACTTTAAAGGATTAATGCTAAGGATTTTGTATTTGGTACAAAATTATCCAACACTTAAGTTCAACAACTATTACTGCTAAACTAATAAAGTTATCTTAACCGCTATACTTTTCCTTTAAAGTTCATGAAATGCACTTTCATCGAGAATTTTTCCAGATTTTTCAAGCTAGTAGTTTAGCTTTTAGAGGAAGGGGGGGGGGACGCCCTACTGGAACAAAAATTTGCACTTTAAACTTTAATATTTCGTAAATGGAGCATTCAATCGAAAAATAATTTTAGCAACCCCTAAGCCATTTTAGAAGACCTATTCAACGATGGGGTAGATGATGAAAAAAATATTCATCCCCACTTCACATGTAGGGGAGCTACCCTAAAAAAAAATATCTTCCAAAATTTTATTTTACCACTTTGTTGGCGTAACTGATATACGTACTCCTACAAAATTTCAGCTTTCTAGTGCTAACGGTCACAGAGATTAAGCGAGGACGGACAGACAGACAGACGGACGGACAGACAGACATGGCGAAACTATAAGGGTTCCTAGTTGACTACGGAACCCTAAAATGGGGGGCACTTCTCGTAATTTTAAGAACGTTCACAGTCAGGGGGCCTAAAAGGGCCACTTTGGCAGGATCATAAAAGGATAACATTATGAATCATAAACAGTTAACTTAACAAAGTTAATCGTATCAAATCCCATTGTTGAAGGATTTTCCAGTTATTTTTTTTTTCTGTGCTAAAATGCAATCAATCCAATCCAAATCCAATCTCTTTGACCTACGTAGTGCAGCGAAAAAAAAGAAAAACAGGGACTATCTTCGCCATATTATGATTCATAATGTTATCCTTTTATGTTTCTGCCAAAGTGCCTTTTTAGGCCTCCTGATCTCAGTTTCAATCCGGCAAAAATACCTCTAATTTCACTAAGTTTTTGATGAGACTGCGACTAGATTTTGAAAGTTATTTGTTACGGGAATTAATCAGCCTTCAGATATACAGCCGCACAGGTCGATCGATTAGGTCAGGATCTACGCTTGCCGCGGTTTGATCTGTGGATGGGTGACCATCTTTACATACCGAGACCCCTCCGTGCCTCGGAAAGCACATTAAGCCGTTGGTCCCGGCTGTCATTCGTGGAACTTTGACAGTCGTTACGGGTAGTCAGAAGTCCGAAAGTCTGACAACCAAACTTACCAAGGGGTGTCGTATTACCCAGTAAGTGGGTTGTGGAGGTCAGATAGGCAGCCGCTCCATGTAAAATACTGGTATTCAGCTGCATCCGATTAGACTGGAAACCGTACCCCAACATAGTTGGGAAAAGGCAGGCAGATGATGATATTAGTAGTATTGTACATTGCCTAACTAGAGCTCGTTTGCTTGTTTGTAACAAAGTTATGAGCTGCAACTTGTGTGAATAGCTCGTTGAACTTGTGGAGTAGCCATCCAAAGTTAAAGATCTTATAAGAACTGCGCGATAACTAGTTGAACTTGAAGGGCAAACGTGTAGTCGTGTGGGTTACTAGTTTCTAACTTAGACTACTCATAGGTGGAGGTCTTTATAAAGGCGTTGCACGGGAGGGTACCGGAATCGAAGGTTTTTCCCTGACAAAAAAAAAGGTCTTTTCTATGGGACGCAACGTGTGTCGATACTCCTTGCCATAATAAAAACCATAAACTCAGGCAACTGATAAAAAACCAAACTCTTATTAATTATTCGAACATTTTTTTTTCTAAATTTAAACTTAAGTATAAGTTATACTGTCTAAAACTGAACCTTTTTAGAGTTCCGTACCCAAAGGGTAAAAAACCTATTACTAAGACTCTGCTGTCCGTTTGTCACCAGGCTGTATCTCATGACCCGTGATAGTTAGACAGTTGAAGTTTCCACAGCTGATGTATTTCTGTTGCCGCTCGTTATAACAACAAATACAAAAAACAGAATAAAATAAATATTTAAGGGGGTCTTCCATACAACAAACGTGTTTTTTTGGCCTTTTTGCCTTGTGGTACGGAACCCTTCGTGTGCGAATCTGACTCGCACTTGGCCAGTTTTTTATTTAAATATTTTTAGTCGTAGTCCGTTCGCATTTTTCATACTTATCCTACTTATTCACGTAAACCTATTATTATTAGTTATCATCATTTCAACCGAAAGACGTCCACTGCTGGACATAGGCCTCCCCCAAGCACCTCCGCTTCGACCGGTTCTGTTCTTCTCGCATTCAACGGGTTCCTGCGGCCTTCACAAGGTCGTCGGACCACCTTGTGGGAGGCCTTCCAACGCTACGTCTTCCGGTACGCGGTCGCCACTCCAGAACCTTTCTGCCCCATCGGCCCGATCTGTTCTGCGAGCAATGTGCCCTGCCCACTGCCACCAATTCTTCGGGCTATGTCGGTTACCTTGGTTCTCCCTCGGTACTCCTCATTTCTGATTCGATTATTAGTCATACTATACTTACTGTAATGCACGTACTCTGCAACATACTATTTGTATAGCTGTTGGTTGCCTAAAAAAAAATCCTATCTTCCTGTCTCGGCGTGCTGCTGTGGGTGCGCAAACCTTCAAGAACCGAAATTATAACTACGTTATCAGATATTATATTTTCAAGCCGTTTGGGGTTGAAACCCTCGGTTCGTGGCGTCCGACTGCTCATGGTTTGTTCAATGAAATCTCCAAACGGCTGGTTGACACCTCCACCACCACGATGCGACTGCGATTTCTTCACTTACTAGGGAAAAACTTGTAAAACAATCTTCCATGTCATCTTGATCTACCAACACGTCTTTCCACAAATAGTGCTACTTTACTTTTCTCCCCTATGTCTGCGAAGTTAGGCGCCATACCGGAATTGTACAAGTTTTTACAACAACTCCCGAATAGCTCCGAGTTAAGCCGACATGAGCCGAAGTGACGACTCGACAGGGGTCGTTAAATTTAATCTGCATTCGCGATTTGTTTGCCAAAAATGTCTACAAATATGAGTTTATGGAAAAATAAGTTTGAATCCTATACAATAAAGTTCTGTTTACGCTACAACTTCTAACATTTTATCAACTTTTTCAATAGTCACTCTAAAATCAACTTAATTACCATTAAAATAAAGTTGATATTTGTTTAACTTGATATAATATTAATTTGAAACATGTTTGAATAGACTAACTTCCCGCTACGCTACGCGCTGTGCTACGGCGTAGCCTCAGTGCTACGCCGTAGTGCTTTTCCGTGTTATTAAGAAGCACTTTATATTATTGAAAGAAAAACAGTACACAAAGTCTGAAAGGGTAACAATATACTGGGTCAAATTAAATTAGCTAGCGAAACTTCGCATACGTGATGGATATCGTTATCTAAACATAATAAAATATATTTTTTTTTGATGTGGTGAATTTTTTTTTTGTTAAAACATGTTTAAATATCGATACTTATCCATCACGTCAGGGAAGTCAACACAAAAAAAAACAGATTTTTTAACCGATATTTCAAGTAACTACACTACCTAAGGTCATCGACCCCATAAAAATTTGTAGCGGTATATACAACGCCACATGCGAACAACGCGTCATACTGACGTCACGCAAAATCCTGCATCTCACAAGCAGAGTTTACCGCGCAACTAGCACGTATACAACGGCCCGACATGAATCATCGGGCAGTTGCCCGCCAAACACAACACCCGTCTGGTCGGAGGATCCTCCCTTTTCTATAGAGTATGAGTGAACTTTACACCCTGTTCCTCATACCTCTATAAATTTACAATTTTTTCTTATCGTTTTTTTTATTTTTAGATATCGATATAAATCACGCCAGCGGAATTTCGCTAGCTAATCTAATTTAGCACTGTAGTTTAGAAACCGACCTCTGACGATCTGAGCGTATTTCTCGTACACAAAAACTTCCCTGAATAGCTTAAAATATAGCTATTCCCCTTCGCTTTTGATAAGCTCGTATAAAAAGGTAAAGTAGCACGCAAGCCGCGCTTCATTTGTAACCGACGCGCCGTCAATGAGGCGCATTAGTGCGCGCCACAGGCTGAGTGATAGAGTAGGTCAACTCCACACGGTTTTATAATAAGCACCACCGATCCATACTAATCCTACTTCCAACTCATCATCATCTGCCTAGCCTTTTCCCAACTATGTTGGGGTCGGCTTCCAGTCTAACCGGATGCAGCTGAATACCAGTATTTTTACATGGAGCGACTGCCCATCTGACCTCCACTGCCCAGTTACTGGGTAATACGATACCCCTTGGTAAGACTGGTTGTCAGACTTCCTACTATCCTACTAATATTATGAACGTGAAAGTTTATGAGGATGGATAGATGGATGTTTGTTACTCTTTCACGCAAAAACTACTGAACGGATGTTGGTGAAACTTTACAGTAATATAGCTTATACATTAGAATAACACATAGGATAGTTTTTATCCCGATATTCCCACTGGATCTTATACGGGAGAAACGCGGTACCCATCGATACTCTCATAGTCTGATGGGACGGCAATCCGACACGACCAGTGCACGGTATAATTATCTATGAAGTATTCTGTCTTCATACGGTCGGAGCGCGAGTCATAACGCGTTTCGAGTTCGGTTTACACTCGGTAAACAAACAGTCTCGAATGCTCCGCAGTGACGAACGGACGCCAAACGGTGTGATGGCTTTGTAAGCAGTAAGCGTACGATTTGTGACAAATATTCATTAAAATAGGTACAAGTACTTAATATGGCAAAGAGCAATTATAGACTATATTGTGCTGTTTTTGGTTGTTTGAATTCATCAATAAGTTTTTTTTATTAAATACACTAATCAAAAAACACAACATGTATTTTTATATACAGGGTTATTTGAAAAACACCAAAAACCTCTTAAGAGGTTTGAAAAAAAAATCAGCTGTTCCCTACATTTATGTTCGTATAACTCGTCAAAATGTAGGGAACAGCTGATTTTTTTTCGCGATTTCAGATTTAGTCCCATTGTAAAAGTTGTTCATAATGATGAGTACAATGACCTCATAAGAGGTTTTTGGTGTTTTTCCAATAACCCTGTATAATATTTACCTATACAATCACAAAACTAGAAAGAAACTCAAGTAGTAGGGCAACCCTGTCGCGTGTTTACGTACCGCGCGGGTGTAGGTGATAATTTCTAGAACAGGGGCGAGTCACAATACTGTATAGATAATCATATACCGTAACCAGTGAGAGGTCAGGCGCAGGACCAAAGGCTAAACGTGCTATGTAAGTACTGTAGAGCTAACCGTGGGACTTCTGAAGTATTTTTCGTCTGTGGTGTGAACTAGTATAAATCAAAATGTTAGAAAGAGCTCGCATTAAACTGCCATTACAAATATTGTTCGCTGAGCGAACATGGCGGTAGACGAGCAGTTTTACAGCGGTCAGTTTTAACTGAACAGACAGCTGTGCTGCTGGGAGTTTGTTGCACCACTTCTTTTCTAAAGCTCTAGGAAGTGGTGAAGGGCGGGCGTGCCAGGGGACTGTTTTATGTAATACTAGCTGTACCCCGCGGTTTCACCCGCATAAGTGTCGATCCCGTGGGAATATCGGGATAAGAAGTAGCATATATGTTAACCCATGATGTCAGCTACCTCCGTACAAAATGTTATCAAAATTGGTGCAGCCGTTTGAGCGTGAAGAAGTAACAAACATATAAACACACACACACTCACAAACTTTCGCCTTTATAATATTACTGTGATTGACGTTCGAAAAGTATTTTAAATCTAATTATTTTTATTGTAATCTATTGACATGCCTCCTTAATTGTAATTTGCTTATTTTAATTTAATTTTTTTAATTTAAATTTTTTATGTTAATTTTGTACACCATATATCTATAAGGTGTAAAAAAATTAACCTTACAAACTTTAAGAGGTGCTTTAGACCATTGGACTGAACAACTTTCACTATGAGACCAACTCTGAAATCACGAAAAAAAATCCACTGTTTAATACAAAAGTTCATTACCTACTTGATCAAAATGTATGAAACAGCGGATTTTTTTTTGTGATTTCAGAGTTGGTCCCAATTATTCGTCAGTTACCGGAAAAAAAAGTTGCTTTACCATGCATTTTCTACCAAACAGCAGTTTTTTTTTCCGTGGCGTAATTTCCGGTTTCGACGCGGTCTACCAGACAGACGGACAGCGGAACACCTTGTGGGTACGGAACCCTAAAAATAATTAAATAAAAAATTCACGCAGACGAAGTCGCGGGCAACAGTAGTCTTTCATATCGGTAATGGTTGATGTTTTAAGTTGAACACTTGAAAGTTCAGTAATCCGTGTTGCGTTCTTATCGCCCGTTAGCCACGAAACTTTACAGCCGGTGTGACAAATGGCCGACGCAACATTTTTATCGCCAACTTTTGTCGCCGCGGTCAACATTCCACAGTTTTATGAACAACTGTCGGTGTAGCGATTGGTCGTCGGTAGAGGACCGCCGAAAACGATAACGGAATTCGGCCTGATTTCTATTTTCGGCCGAAAATCAAAGTTATATCATTTATTTTAAAAAAGCACTTTCGAACGACAAAATTTACAAGGGAATAGAATTAATTCTAGGCGCCCCTTTCCGCGGAAAACATCTTGAGGAAACCAGAATGTCTTAGAAACAAAAATTCAAAGACATGTGACATCTACCAACCCGCACTGGGCTCGCGTGGTAGATGACAGCCCACTTCCTCTCGAAGAGAGGGGGCCTGTGACCATTATATGCTGATTATGTATGCCCCTTCAAAAAGGAAGGTTCGTATGGAGAAGACTAGACAAGAAACTCCATAGTTGCTTTACTCTTCTACCAAACCGCACTGGGGCCGCGTGGTAGATTACAGCCCACTCCCTCTCGAAGAGAGGGGCCTGTGAACATTATATGCTGATTATGTATGCCCCTTCAAAAAGGAAGGTTCGTAGGGAGAAGGCTAGACAAGAAACTCCATAGATGCTTACTCTTCTACCAAACTGTACTGGGGCCGCGTGGTAGATTACAGCCCACTCCCTCGAGCCTGTGAACATTATAGGCTGATTATGTATGGCCCTTCAAAAAGGAAGGTTCGTATCGTTACTTCTTGAACTGAAACAAAAAAAAAGATTTTTTTAGTATTCGATAGATTTTTCTTTGGAGAAGTATAAGAACTGCAGTGTTAATCTTTTAATTCTTCGTCTTCTAGTGTCGCTAGCACGATTGTATTTTAGATATTGTTGGCCCAAAACTCCGCCACTTCCACGGCGTCGTCGTTGGCAGCGCAGATGTCACTTTGACTGCATGTTTTCGGACACAGGGATTGCTTCACAACTCTCCACAAGTCTTTTAATAATATGTAATGATCGTTTAAACTTAAATCACATGAAACTTTGTACTTTTCTCAAAAATACATAATTATTAATAATCAAACAATCTGACTTTATATGGGAAGAAAAGAAATATTTTCAGTATTCTCTCTGTTACCTATTGTACTTTTGGTTCAATCAATATTTTCAATGATAGCTATGAATTGATTTGCAAGAATCATTGAAAGTCAATACTTTACAGTACCGGTAAATCAATATTTACCGGTACTACATTTATTTCGGCCACAGACGGAAATATTTTTCTTCCGGCCGAAAACGAAAAAATGCCGAACATCGATTTTTCGGCCAAAAATTACCGAATACCGAAAATTACATTTGGTCAGGCTCTAGTCGCCAGTCGTCGGTCGCAGGTCGCGGGTCGTGGTCGCTCTCGGCCCCAATTTGCATAGTTCGATAACTGTTCGACTGAAAGTATGTGGGGGAGGGGTGGAAGAATTTATCTTGAAATACTTTCTGTTCGACTTGACACGGGTTGTTTTATAAGAGGTCGATACGTAGGAGCCTTATTGGCGTCGCACGGGGCTTTCATTTTTGTTTTTTTTTTAAGTTGTTTTTTATGTAGTTTTTAACCGACTTCTAAAAAGGAGGAGGTTCTCATTTCGGATAACTCCATCGTCGTAAATAGACGGATATGCATTTTTTTTTTGTTCGAAGAAGCTTTATTCCGAAATGGTCTCATTTAAATTTCGTAAAGATCTGATGATGAGTTTCGGAGACAGACAACGGAACTCTTCAATAAATGCCAGCGAATCAACCGCGATTGCTGCTATAGCATATGCATGCATTGTTTACGCAATCACACAACATACCATCACGCCTGTACCCTTTAAAGGGGTACGCAGATGTGTTCAATAGCTTTCTGTCACTGATATTCACATAGCAAGTAGTGAAATATGAATTTGTTTGGGGAAGGTAGGTACTATCCACGCCAAAAGTCCATACGCAACTTCAAAACTAATTGCTTAACGTTTAGTTTGACTTACGACCTTCTTTTAATGAGTAATTTGACACACACACCCGCATATTACTCGAATAATCACGCTTTTGAATATAGTTCCGTGTCATGTTCGTCTTGTTCACATAATTCGTAAAACTTTTGAGTATACCCACAGAAATCTAAATAAATAAATTAGGTATGGTAGACAGATGCAGGTAACTTACGGCTCATTCACCGCGCCTAATAGAATGTTGTTCGTTCTTGATTGGTTTTTGATATTGTGGGTTAGTGACGTGTGTTTAATCTATTATAATAGCTGTGTAATAGTTCATTTTGAAATGTAAGCTTTGAGATGAAAGCGGATATTATCGCGCAGCGTAAAAGTGGTTTTAATATATTATTATATCACAAATAATTGATGAAACCGGACTGACTGTGAGTATTATGATTTAATTATTTTATCTAACATTTAGCTAATTAAAGTTTAAGTGCTGATCCTTGTAGTTATTTTATTAAACGTTTTGTATTTACCATAGGGTCTAAATAGAAGAAAAAAATAATATTTCCAAGAGTTTATTTATTTACTTTTGGAATTATGAATATAGCATTATGTATAAATTATAATATAATTATTTTGTAACATTTGAACTATTTTCAAAATAATTTTGTTTAAAAAAGTAATAAGTAGGTATCTACTTAATATTTTATAATTTTGCTAGTAGCCTTACAATATTCCTTTTTTGTTTTAGAGAAATTACCTACTGTGAGTCGGAGGGTCAAAAGATATAAGGAAGAGTACAGTCAGTGAATAAGAAACAAGTGGTTTTAACCAACCAGTGACCTACCAGATGAAGTTGCATTGCAAGGAAATATGAAGATATATGTTTAAACATTACAGGATCCATACGCCAGCGTTTACTTGATAGCATGGATAATAATGGGGGTTATACAACGTATTAAGTTATAAATTACAAATTGATTTTAGTAATATTAAATAAAATATTATTGTGTCATATCCGTAATAAGGATTATTTTGAGGTTTATAGTTTCAATCTTCTTTTCAAAATGAATTTTGAAAATGAATACTTAAGCTATATCCGCAATTAAAGCACAATATTATTTTATTACTAAGATAGTTACAATATTTTAAGTCTAATGGTCGTAGCTCACCGATTACCTGCTTTACTTCAATAAATTGTTCTTTATTAGAAAATAAACTGTTTTAAAAGTTTATTTATCAAATTATAACGAATAAAATTTTTGGAATCACTTAATTTTTTTTTTTTTTTACCCCGCATATTTCAATAACATATAATAATACAAATAAAACAAATATTACATTATTATTCTCGTGTATTAATTTATCGAATAATAAAAAAAGATAAGATTATTGTTGAAAAGATAATTCAAAGTTCCATCTCGAGATTCGAACCCAGGCCTACGTGTTTACTAATCCTATACGCTACGTTATCCGCTAGCAGCACTTGTTATGAAGTTGTGAATTTTAGCAGTGGTATGAACCAACCAAGGTCATACGTAATTACGCCGCGCGTGTGAAAAAGCGATGACGATATGTTTTGTTTCGTTTGACGTTAGCAAGTGTACACACACAGATGTAAATACGGGCCTGCGGCGCGGGCGCGGGGACGGCGCGAAGCATGTTCACAGAAATTTCAACCATAGCGCGCCTAAGCACTTTTGAGGCGTACTGTACAACTAAAAAGTGTAAAATAAAAACTTTTTTTACAAAAAAAAAATTACCGACTTCCAAAAACTTTGTAGTGTTTACAAAGTGAAAAGTAATTTTAATTTCGAAAGTCGGTGTCAAAAAACGAAGTCGGTTGTTTTAAAAAAAAAAAAAGTTTTGTTAGTTTAAAATAATGCTCCTTTTTAGGGTTCCGTACCCAAAGGGTAAAAACGGGACCCTATTACTAAGACTTCGCTGTCTGTCCGTCTGTCTGTCTGTCACCAGGCTGTATCTCAAGAACCGCGACAGCTAGACAGTTGAAATTTTCACAAATTATGTATTTCTGTTGCCGCTATAAAAACAAATACTAAAAACAAAATAAAATAAATATTTAAGGGGGCTCCCATACATCAAACGCGATTTTTTTACCCTTTTTTGCTCGATATCAAAAATGGCAACAGGTAGGCACTTGAAATATTCACAAAATACTCAGTTGTGTTTTAACTTTAATAATAAATAATAAAATTAAAATAAAATAAATATTTAAGGGGGGCTTCCATACAACAAACATGTTTTTTTCGGCGTTTTTGCCTTGTGGTACGGAACCCTTCGTGTGCGAGTCCGACTCGCACTTAGCCAGTTTTTATTTATTATTTGTATTACCTGTGTGTCCCAAATAAAATATTATACTTTTTTACCCTTTAAGCTCTGAAGTTTTTTGAGATGACAATAGTGGAAGATATTATCTTCAAAATAGTTCAAATGACATTTTCATTTGCCAATTTATTGTTATTTCTAACATCATCTGCCTAGCCTTTTCCCAACAATGTTGGGGTCGGCATCAAGTCTAACCGGTTGCAGCTGAATACCAGTATTTACATGGAGCGACTGCCTACCTGATCTCCACAACCCAATTACTAGGTAATACAATACGCCTTGCTAAGACTGTTTGTCAGACTTTCGGGCTTCTGACTACTCGTAACGACTGTCAAAGATCCACGAATGACAGCCGGGACCAACGGTTTAACGTGCTTTCCGAGGCACAGAAATTATTGAATTTTATTTGTTTGAAATTATTAACACAAAGTAAAGCGTTTGTCTAGGTTCGAACCCACGACCTTCAACTCCTCAGAAGAAGCTTTAACCACTGGGCCACCACTGCTCACTCAATATGAACTTTAAATCTTATGCTAATATAGTTCAAACTCGTATGAGCCGCTTACCTTACTCGCCAAAGTAAATTCAAAGTCTGGTTTGTGAATGTTGCCCTTATTGTCTCACACCGCGTCTTCCCGACACGTCCTAATTCCGCCATGCATCTGAGCTGACTATTTGACCCGCTTACTGCCCCGCTGACTCATAGACAATGCTGCTCTATATCTGTGTATACTAACACTGCGCCACGCCACTCAGGCGCGCGCTGATTGAGATAAAACATGTGTGAGAACGATTGTTGATATGAGTATAGCTTAGAAAATGGCTTAGAAGTGCAATCGAATGGGGCCCCAATTCTGTTTGGTAATTATTGTTCCATGTGTGATCTTACCACGTGCCAACACGTAAATATTGTGTCTTGTAGGAACCCATGTAACGGTAAGGAATCGAAATGTCAACCGTACGGACAACATGTATTTTAAATAAAATAAATAAATAAATAATAAATCGTTTATTTCTTGATTAAAAATTACAATATGGAGGTATCATTGGTCCCAAACTAGGCACGGCCTGTGTCTTGGGCACCATTACATAGGTAAACCTAAAAACAATAGAATTCTTAAAATAAAATTTTAAAATATAGATAAGTATAAAAGTAAAACTTGGTTTAATTTCCGTTTGTGCTGCTGTTCTGTAGTGTGCGACTGTGTTTGAGTGTGTGTGTTGTGTCGAAGGAGGGGTGAGAGTGTATGTATGTGTGTGAGTGTGAGTTGAGTTTATTTTTTTATTTTGACAGTTCAAACGACGTCAACTTCGCGTTCATTTCCCGCGGTTTTGTTTCTTGTGTCATAGAGAATAGGTACAGTCACGAGCACTAATATGTCAACACTTGGCATCTTTCAATTGCGATTTTTTCGTGAAATAACGAATGTAAAGTTGAAATACGACAATTTACATAAACCTATGGGTTCGAAAATACTATGTTCGTAATAACATGAAACTTCATTCAAAAATAAAGGAGAAAATTGCCTTTGAATAAAGCCAAGTGTATACATACTTATGCTCGTGACTGTACGTTATTAGCAGATGTGATTAGCCAGGGAATTGACATAGTTTCGAAATAAGGGATCAGCTGAATTAGAGCCCAGATGTTTTGGTATACCTAGGAGGGGCCCGTGGCTAAATAATAACAGCCGCACAGGTGAATCGATCAAGTTAAGCTACGCTTGCGGCGGTTGGTCTGTGGATGGGTGACCATCTTTACATACCGAGACCCCTCCGTGCCTCGGAAAGCGCGTTAAGCCGTTGATCCCGGCTGTCATTCGTGGATCTTTGACAGTCGTTACGGGTAGTCAGAAGCCCGAATGTCTGACAACCAGTCTTACTAAGGGGTACCGTATTACCTAGTAACTGGGTTGTGGAGGTCAGATTGGCAGTCACTCCATGTAAAATACTGGTATTCAGCTGCATCCGGTTAGACTGGAAGCCGACCCCAACATAGTTGGGAAAAGGCTACGCAGATGATGATGTTTTGGTATATCTACCTAATTGCAACCAACAACAACAACTACTATTAAACATATTGTGAACTAGCTGCGCCCCGCGGTTGCACCCGCGTAAATGTCGATCCCGTGGGAATATCGAGATAAAAAGTAGCCTATATGTTAATCCACGGTGTCAGCTACCTCCATACCAAATTTTATCAAAATTAGTCCAGCCGTTTGAGCGTGAAGAAGTAACAAACATATAAACACACACACACACACTCACAAACTTTCGCCTTTATAATATTAGTGTGATGTGATGTGCTGAGCAGTCAGTTCTTTAACGTCACTCTCTTTTGTAAGCTTTAGCTTAAAAAGTTATATCGCTGACCAAAAAAAGTAGAAAGATGAATATTTTTGCCTATAAACCGAAAATCTTTATGAGCCAAACAGATTCCCGGGGTGTTGTCCAAACAATTGACATCTGTGGTCTCAGGTAACAGTCTTGGGAATCGCCGTATCGAATGTGGCAGCTGTATTGACATGTCACATATCAGTAAACATGTCATTTATATCTGTCAGTTAGTAAGCGAACATGTCACCCGGCGCCCGTATTATTTGGTTACCTGTGGTTTTTAAGAACCGATACCAAAGATAAATTTATTTGTCATCGATTACTCGTAAGGGCTACCTACTCAAAGGTAATACGAAATTAACCAGTTAAAGTCAAATCATTTATTTCAAATAGGCATATTAAAGGCGCTTTTGAACGTCAAAAATGACAACAAAAGAGAATGAGAGGTTTTTCTTTTGAGTATTAAAAAAAAAACATAGTTTCCAAGAACCCTGAAGATGGCGTGGAACTGACTAGGTACGTTACTAGGTACCAAAGCCAAAACGCTTGGAAAAAAACATTGCGTCACGTCACATACGCTCGTTGAGTGACACTTTCGTTTGCTTTCGTTTTACGATCTCAAAATTACATCGAAGTGAAATAATAAAAAAATTATGTGACGTTCCGTTCCTTGCAGTAACATACCAAGTTCAGCGCCATCTATCCAGCTACCAGGGAAGAGTTAAAAAAAAAGAAAAAGAAAATCCCTCATTGATTCTAGTCGCCCAGTAAAGCTCTGCGAGTGACCGATGGGTCACGAAACAATAGAAAATCAATTGTGTCTCATTAGCGGAGCGTAAGGGGTTAATATGTTTTTTTTAGTGGCAAATTCCTTGTGAATATTAAATATTCAAATTAGGCTGAGAATCAGCACTTTTGCGGAGGGGCCCGTGGCTAAATAATAACAGCCGCACAGGTCGATCGATCAGGTTAAGCTATGCTTGCCCGGTTGGTCTGTGGATAGGTGACCATCTTTACGTACCGTTACCCCTCCGTGCCTCGGAAAGCACGTAAAGCCATTGGTCCCGGCTGCCATTTGTGGATCTTTGACAGTCGTTAGGGGTAGTCAGAAGCCCGAAAGTCTGACAACCAGTCTTACCAAGGGGTATCGTATTAACCAGTAACTGGGTTGTGGAGTACATAGTTGGGAAAAGGCTATGCAGACTGTCATGTGGAATGATGATTAAAATATGATTCGCGAGCGTAACAAATATGACTTTACAGAATTCTACCTAATTATTAAAATCATCAATACAACCGTCTTAGTTCATATAATCCTAATGAATGACTATTTCTTGAAATATCAATCAATAGGATTATATGAACTTAGTCTGGCTAGCGAAGGAGGTGGCGGGACGGCTCAGGGAGAGAGCCTCCCGTCCCAGCCGCCGCGGGAGACACTCCGGGCGTCGGGAGCCGCGTGACGACTCCCGGCCACCGTAGGCGCGGGCCTGCGGGCGGAGAGTAATGGGTAGCTCACCGTCCGATCAGGACCAGGCCCGTGCCGGACGGCGCGTACGTGTCCCACGCGCGCCTCAAAGATATGTCAGCATCGAGGAGGGGGCCCCTTACTGGTGGGTTACTGCTGGCCCGGAACATAAAGGGCTAAGGAAGGAACACGGGTGGGTTTTAGTCAGTAAGAGTCTGACACTCCTTTCCGCTCCACCCAGAGCGGGAGGAGCCATTTGATGATATCCCATCCGCAAAAAAAAAAAAAAAACCGGGCAAGAGCGAGTCGGACTCGCTCACCGAGGGTTCCGTAACATCCGGGTTTATGCATAAGGTTTATGTTTATGAAATTAAATGTTTTTTATATTTTTTTATATTTGAGTTGGTTGAATAAAAGGTAAATTGCGGTTTACGATTTATGACGTATTAAAAAAAAACTACTTACTAGATCTCGTTCAAACCAATTTTCGGTGGTAGTTTACATGGTCATGTATATCATATATTTTTTTTAGTTTTATCATTCTCTTATTTTAGAAGTTACAGGGGGGGGGGCACACATTTTATCACTTTGGAAGTGTCTCTCGCGCAAACTATTCAGTTCAGAAAAAAATGATATTAGAAACCTCAATATCATTTTTGAAGACCTACCCATTGATACCCCACACGTATGGGTTTGATGAAAAAAAAAATTTGAGTTTCGGTTCTAAGTATGGGGAACCCTAAAATTTATTGTTTTTTTTCTATTTTTGTGTGAAAATCTTAATGCGGTTCACAGAATACATCTACTTACCAAGTTTCAACAGTATAGTTCTTATAGTTTCGTAGAAAAGTGGCTGTGACATACGGACGGACAGACAGACAGACAGACAGACGGACAGACAGACAGACAGACAGACATGACGAATCTATAAGGGTTCCGTTTTTGCCATTTGGCTACGGAACCCTAAAAAGAGTGGATATTTTCTAAAGTCATATTTGTTACGCTCGCGAATGAATATTCAACCTAACACTAACCTAACTTAACTATTCCATACAGACATATGCAGGACTATTGCTGGGGAACGTGCACCTCTTCGTCACCTTGTTGATTTTTACAACACGTATTTTATGGAACTGGATATATTTTGTCTAACTAAGCAATCATTTAAGAAAATGGCTCTGGATATTTTGTTTAGGTATCGAGTATTTTAAGTTAGACTAAGCTAAGTAACACAGCATTATTATTCTGGCAGCGACTATTGTTTTACTATTCTCTTTCTTTTTAGGGTTCCGTACCCAAAGGGTAAAAACGGAACCCTATTACTAAGACTTCGCTGTCTGTCCGTCTGTCCGTCTGTCTGTCACCAGGCTGTATCTCAAGAACCGCGATAGCTAGACTGTTGAAATTTTCACTAATTATGTATTTCTGTTGCCGCTATAACAACAAATACTAAAAACAAAATAAAATAAATATTTAAGGGGGGGCTCCCATACAACAAACGCGATTTTTTTGCCCTTTTTTGCTGGATATCAAAAATGGCAACAGGTAGGCACTTGAAATATTCACAAAATACTCAGTTGTATTTTAACTTTAATAATAAAATTAAAATAAAATATATATTTAAGGGGGCTCCCATACAACAAACATGTTTTTTTCGGCGTTTTTGCCTTGTGGTACAGAACCCTTCGTGTGCGAGTCCGACTCGCACTTGGCCAGTTTTTTTATGTCTTTAGCACTTCTAACCTTTAGTTAAAACGTGGAAAATGGTGTGGGTTACATGTTTGTTAATCTTATTTTAGTATTTTTCTGTATTTTGTATCATGTAACTGTTTTTTGGCCCTAATAAATAAATAACACTGACCTGCAAATAGACGTAGCGTTGGAAGGCCTCCCACAAGGTGGATCGACGACCTTGTGAAGGCCGCAGGAACCCGTTGGATGCGAGAAGCACAGAAGCGGTCGAAGTGGAGGTGCTTGGGGGAGGCCTATGTCTAGCAGTGGACGTCTTGCGGCTGGAATGATGATGATGAAGTTCACGGGCTATCCAGCGTCTCCCCCTTAAAACAAAATACCGCGATTGATAGTGGGGAGATGTCATCAATATCGATGCACAATTGTTACTGATCAACATTTAATTGTGTGTCACTGGCTGTCTGTTACAAGTGATTTACTGTGGTTGCGCGCACGCATGCGGGCGGACGTTTATTTATGGCAAACCATAAAGTGAGAAGGTACAGTCAGGGAATTATTTTGGAGTAGATTGACACACTGGGGTTTATTTATAAACGTTGCCTAAAGTTATATAATGGTTAACGTGTGCTTAACCATACATTTTTTGGTGTTTAAACATAACTAGCTGGGCCCCACGGTTTCACCCGCATAAGTTTCGATCCCGTGGGAATATCGGGATAAAAAGTAGCCTATATGTTAATCCAGGGTGTCAGCTACCTCCATACCAAATTTTATCAAAATTGGTTCAGCCGTTTAAGTTTTATAATATTAGTGTGATTATACAGGGTTATTGGTAAAACATTAACAACATCTTAAGAGGTCATTGTACTCATCATTATGAACAACTTTTACTATGGGACCAACCTGAAATCGCGAAAAAAAAAACAGCTGTTCCCTACATTTATGTTCGTATAACTCGTCAAAATGTAGGGAACAGCTGATTTTCTTTTTCTCGATTTCAGGTTTGTGCCCATAGTAAAAGTTGTTCATAATGATGAGTACAATGACCTCTTAAGAGGTTGTTAATGTTTTACCAATAACCCTGTACAACGTAACGAATAACGTTTTAAACATTTAGAGTGATTATTTTAACCATCTTTGCAACAAGATGTAGGTACGCAAATTGTGTGTGTGATGTTAGAAGTCGGTTGACACCATACCATCATACCATAATCACCCTCCCATAGGCCTCCTCTCGGTGAGAGGGAGTGGGCCGTAATCCACCACGCGGGCCCAGTGCGGACTGGTAGATGTCACATGTCTTCGAATTTTTGGTTCTTGGACATGCCGGTTTCCTCACGATGTTTTCCTTCACCGCTTTGAGAGCAGTGGTGATGAAATAATTTACACAAAGTAAAGCGCCTGTCTGGGTTCGAACCTTCGACCTACAACTCGTAAGTCGCGGCCGTTATCACTTGGCCACCACTGCTCTCTAAACATAAAAAAAAGACCTCGGTTGAAAAGGAATAAGTAAATATTGGTAGTGTTTGGAGTTGATTTTCTGTGACCATTCTATACTGTGGCACTTTGGTGACAATTCGCCATAGCTCCGTATCACTGGGTCAATTGGGTCAACAGCAGATGGGATCGCGATAAAATAGGGATCACTGATATATGGCCCCATGGGATCCGCAGGACGATAGGATCTACTCTTGTTTTGTATGTGATGTCGAATGGGACATGTTTGTGGCTAAAGAATTGGTAGAATTTTTATTGTCTTTGGAATGCGTTGAAACGATATATTTTTTTAAATCACACTAATATTATAAAGGCGAAAGTTTGTGAGTGTGTCATCATGATCATCATCATTTCAGCCGAAAGATGTTCACTGCTGGACATAGGCCTGCCCCAAGAGGGGGGGTTTGCCATAATCACCACGCTTGGCAGGCGGGTTGGCGATCGCAGTATGGTATGGTGGTGGAATGCAAAGAGAACGCTGCTGCCCATTCTCCGGTACGCCCCTTAGTCGCCTTTTACGACACCCACGGGAAGTATGGGGTGGTGCTATTCTTTAAGTCCGGCACCACACAGACAAGTGTGAGTGTGTGTGTTTGTTTATATGTTTGTTATTTCTTCACGCTCAAACGGCTTTACCAATTTTTATAAAATTTGGTATGGCGGTAGCGGACACCCTGGATTAACATATAGGCTACTGTTTATCCCGATATTCCCACGGGATCGAAACGTATGCGGGTGAAACCGCGGGGAGCAGCTAGTTTCTTAATAAAATATGTTTTAAAAGTTTTGTATGTAATGTCAAATGGGATCTTATACTTACGAGTAACTTGTTTGTGGCTAAAAAATTGATAGAGTGTCGGGCAAACGACATTTTAACCCTGACCCTTATATAGGAGCCGAGAAGAGAAAACGAAGAAATGCAGTTCACACTACAACTTCAAACATTTTTATAAATTTTTCAATGGTTCTAGTCACTGGTTTAATCACAGATATAGATATACCTAGATAACGCAAGTATCACGAACTGTATGAAAACCAACCGTGCCATATTTTTGACTACCTATTATGACGTCACAAGCTCGCGCTCTCGCTCACACTTACCCAGCCAGCAGTACAAAGGACTGAGCGCGAAACGGGCGGCTTACGATTTGTAATCATAAGTTGGTGCAATTTTTGGCACGCGAAGTAGTCATTTTTGCGTTATCTAGGTATATCTTATACAATATAATCTGCATTCGCGATTTATTTGCCAGAAATGTAAACAAATATGTCTATTGTGGTGTCTTACGACTTCAACGCGAACGAATGAATGAATACTAAAGTCTGCGTTCACCCACAAAATACAGATAGTACAGAAGGCAATTACATGTATGCACTTCACTTTTCATACCTACGCTCGGCGGTCGCGCTAGGGTTGTCAAGTTTGGCTTATGCACAAAAAGCTATCGTGGTGGTAGTGGCACTCGTATCTAGTTGTATGATTTATTGTTGAGCTTATTCTACAATATTAAAACAAAACAATAAACATAGTGTTACAATACAAAAAGTTTACAGAACAAAAACATAAAATTTTACATTTGTCAATTTTCACTATCGAAAGTCCCTAATAACTTCAAAACGGATTACCCTATTTACACAATTTATTTTGCTCTATCCGTTTTAGACCTAAACCTATCAATTGACACTAAAAACAACACAATATCTACACAAACAAAAAAACATGTATTCAACTTTATACGTAATAGTTGGTGGAGTGAATTTACCTTACATAAAAGTTACTTCGTTTATACTGATAATAAATTGGAAACTATTATATAAATCGAGCTTAGATAGGTATTTTTAGTTGCTCCATTTTTGCACTTCACAGACGCGTGTCTCAAGCGGATGGCAGCCGCGCTTGCACTACTCCCAACCACTCCGAGATAACGTGTCCATGAGCGGTGTCTATGTGTGCGGTGCTCGAGCGCACTTCTCGATTTCTGGTTTGGTCCCATAGTAAAAATTGTTCATAATGATGAGTACAATGACCTCTTAAGAGGTTGTTAATGTTTTACCAATAACCCTGTATATTATAGCTACGTCTGAAAATTTTAATACAACTGGGGTACCCAATTGATGCAGCCCACCGTACATTAAAGCCCGTCACGGACGTAGCTATAATATATACGGTCCCATTAAAATAGATGGACAAATTTTAACACAGCGCTCAGTACGTCTAACTAAACATATCCAAGCAAAAAAAAAAACACCGATTAAAGTGATTTTATTTTGACCTAAAATAATAAATTGCACATTAGTGTATTTTCGTTAGCTGATTTTATTTCTCTTGTTAGTATCTATGCGTTTTTCTTTTATATCTTTTTACCATCGTCACTGTACAGGTTCTGTACCGGTACTCAGAGGTTCTTGCCATTTCGGGACTTGGGTACCCGTTCCGATCGGGTACCGGTACTCCGCCTAACAAGTGCGGGTACCGAATTCAGGTACCCGGCACGACCTTCGGGTATACAGGTGTGTCGTGTGTTATGTTATGACCATGAGCCTTTGTAAGCGCGGCAGTAAATGAAGACAAGTACAAACGCCAGCACATTAAGCTACCCGAAACTGTCAAATTTTCCCAATCAACTTTGAAAGGAGAAACCCGTTTCTGGGCCTAACCGTTACACGAATAAGATATGTACCAAAAAAATCGTCTATTTTGCTAAATTAACCCATTTAAATCTTAGCCTCATTTACAATGGCCAAGTGTAGAAAATAATTAGATTTCCATTTTTTTGTTTTAAACCATCTTTGTAAACCGTTACAACACTTATTTTGTTATAAGTTACTAACTTCACAAATGCTGGTATTCTATCAGTAGAGCGTACCCTAAGAATATGATCGATTTAGTGGAAATCGATGCTGATACAAATAATTAAATAACACTCCATTGTTTTAGTATAAATGACTTTTTAGGTATTAAAATCAATGTAAAACAATTAAATCTGGAAACTAATTGATATTTAACGTAATCGCCATTAAATAACATTAAAAGAAAGAAATAATCGATAAAATCGACTGCACCATGGATTGCACTAGTAACCGGCAAATGTCAATGTCAACGTCTGTCAATTGTCATGGTTGTAATGTCATGTCATTAATGTCATTCGCTTTCTGATTTTTGCGCAAGTCAATGTGTTGTTTTCTTTATTTCTGGGGATTTATTTTTTCATAAGTCCTCTAATCGAATATTGGACTCCGAAATTGATTGCATTCTGACTGACCCTCGCTTGAACAATGGACACCGTTACATAACCTCTGCCACCTGTGCTGACTTTTGCCGGAAAACCACATCTGATTATTGCTCTTTTTGACGACTGGCACGACATCATGAACCTGTGCATTAATTGCGGAATAGCAACGGCCCACTGCCATACAATAGGAAGGCGAAGATTGGAAGATGAAAATGATTCTTTCAATTGTACAGGAATGGGTCGCGCGCGCCTCAAACGGTTAGTATCCGATATTTATATATTGTAACATTTTTGTACAATGTATGTAATAATTTAATGTAGTCGAACTAAATAGTGTTATCGCATTTGTTCAGTTGTTTGTTGATAGTTGTACTTTATATAATGATACCAGAATGTGCAGATGTGATGCTTCATATTCGAAGACGTGACTGTGACATCACCAATCCGGACTGAACCTGCATGGTTATTGGTTAGTTATATTCCCTCTCAGAGAGGAGACCTGTGTCCCTGCAGTGGGAATGTAATAAGGCCGCTTATGTTTACCCAAATGTGCCACTCGGATGTTTATTGCTAAATGCTAATGCTAGACCTAATAGTCAAATAATAAATGTTTGCTTCAGGTAAATGAAAATGACTTTAATCTGCAAAGCTTGCTGGAATCATGCCAATGCTGTATCTCTTGTAGAAAATATACCAGAAGGGAGTGAACAGACACCTACAGGACACCAACGAGTGTGTATTCACTGTGGACGTTCTCTTCTTAGAAGAGTCCGTTGCCATCAACTTACGAGTACTGGTACAGTGCAAGAACACAGAATACACTAAGTTATAAGAGGATGGATCCTACCACGCACGGTTAATATACTAGTTTATTTCATGCTTTTTTAATAACATTTTTTTTAGTTTAGTTTTGATAACAAGGGCATTCAAAAGTTTTATTTGGTATGCTAAAACATTTAAGTGAATTAGAACAGTGTGGTAATGGTTAAGCTAACTCAGGCTTACTAACCTACATCAGGATTTCTTTAGATAATTCTTTTTAAAGTGGGCAATAACACACCACATATCTCTGGTGTAAAGGCACCCTTTAATGTAGATATATTATTTTCAGGTGGGCGCTTTAAGTGTTGTCTGTCACTCGTGTTGGGTGCAAGCAAATAGAGCATCCCGGCATTTCCATGATCTACAGCAAGAGCTGTCAACATCGGACTCAAACTTAAGAGGAAGAATAAAGTCGAGGCATATTAGTATTAGGATGTATTTCGTTTATATATTAGTCGACAGCTCTCTAAGTGGAAGGGATGCTATAACCGAACCTGTATCATTAGCAAAAGAACGGTTGGATGCTGTACCCACACCATGAGCATAATATGGTCTCTTATCTTGGTTAGGCACGGCACCAGGGTAGTCAATTGCCTCCTGCACATTTTCTGGAAACCTACTGTGTTATTATATTATGATAATCCTAATGAAGAAAGTAATTAATAAAACCATCACAATTACCTGTGTTTTTTTTTTAATATATTGTAATCTCAGATTACTTACTTACTGTAATCTGAGATTGCATCAAATCCCTTGGTACAATAGTAACAAATGCAAGCCAGTAGTGATGTAAGTGGGCCTTGTATAATAAACATGGTTTTTGCTGAGGTTTTCAATACCGCTACAAGAACAATCAGATAAATCGGAAGTCATCCCCTAAGCGCTTTTTGTATAAGTACCTAAAATCTCATCGTGAAAGGCGGCAGGTGCTAAAGCACAGCACATATGCGTTCTAGATTTACGTAGGAAACGAAAGTCTCAAAAATATCATTGTTTAACTAGGTACTAAAAATAACCTAAAAAGTGAACATTGTTGTCTGATTTTACCAATTTGGCCATTGCTGGGAGACGTGAAAATTGGGCTCGTGAAACCTTCCTATATGCTCTAATTTATGGCCAAATTCCAGCCCTGTAACGCCAGGCCCAAGTTTCTATGGAGTTTGGGTTTCTCCTTTATACTGTAGCGATAAAGTTGAAAATCTATTAAAAAAGAAATTTGTCAGATTGTCAATTTTCATTTGTTTATTTATCTTGTAACTCCCACAAAAACCACAATGTATGACTCAGAAATATTTCACTCGTTTTATTCAAAATAAACAACTCCGGATTCGGTGCGTTATGCCCCAAATGTTCTCAAAATGGTATTAAACGAAAGTTGCGCTTGCACATAATGCATATTACATTATTTGAAGACATTGTTATGCTGTATGTTGGCACCATACTTGGCATATTGGCTCAAATAGTCGCGTTATTTTGCTAATACAAACTGAACTTTATCTTAATAGAAATAGAGTACTTTTTTATTGTCATGTAATGTAGTACTTTAAAGCCTACCCGCGGTGCCATATACGTCAAGAACCATAACTCGATCATCGCAAAAGATTTTATTAAAAACATCTGTCTGTAAGCAAACATGATTCATTTCTCCTTATTTTGATGGAGGAATTAAATTGCGTATGGAAAGACCAATGTTCTCATTGTTAAGAGTTGGTTATTGTTTGAATAATAAAAGATTTTCATTAATCACCATCTATTTCGAGACATCGCCAAGCGGTTGGTCGACTCTTCACGTGACCAGAGGGCTGGCCTATTTTTTGGCCAAAGAATCAGCATTGCCATACAACGTGGCAATGCTGCCAGTCTTTTGGGCACGTTTCCTGTTGACAGCGATGCGGATGAATTTTTTGATGCCCTTTGATTATTTCCCCTCTTTTTTATATACTTGTACATATTATTATTATTATTTTAATCATGATAATATTTTTACATAAAATAATAATAATAATACCTACTTTATTGATGGAAGTCCTTACAATAATGCTTAATATCTAAAGTTAGCTAAAGTTCTTAATAATTAAAGGCGCACAAATATTGAAACCCTGACTCCTAAACTAGCTAACATCTATCTAAAAATAAAAGCTTGTAACAAAGTCAGGTTAGTTACACCATTTAGAACTCAAGAACGGCTGGACCGATTTTTATGAAATTTATTTGTTGGATTTGT
This sequence comes from Mesoligia furuncula, assembly GCA_916614155.1. Taxonomy (NCBI): domain Eukaryota; kingdom Metazoa; phylum Arthropoda; class Insecta; order Lepidoptera; family Noctuidae; genus Mesoligia; species Mesoligia furuncula. The sequence goes on along the minus strand of OU744818.1, from coordinate 15,127,510 downwards.
CTTCGCCCCGAATAACAGAATAATTATTAAAAAACTGGTCAAGTGCGAGTCGGACTCGCACACGAAGGGTTCCGTACCACAAGGCGAAAACGCCGAAAAAACACGTTTTTTATATGGGAGCCCCCCTTAAATATTCATTTTATTTTGTTTTTAGTATTTGTTGTTATAGCGGCAACAGAAATACATAATTTGTGAAAATTTCAACTGTCTAGCTATCGCGGTTCTTGAGATACAGGCTGGTGACAGACAGACGGACAGACAGCGAAGTCTTAGTAATAGGGTCCCGTTTTTACCCTTTGGGTACGGAACCCTGAAAATGGGAAAAATAACAAAAAAAAATCTGAGGCGGTACGAAGTTCGCTGGGTCAGCTAGTTTAAAATAATAATAATATACATGTATATGAAAACAGTGGCCTTAGTGTGAGTTGTTTCGACTCACGTTCGATTGCGAGCGCGTTAGAATTTTGTATAGGAAATTAGGGTTCTCCTAGTGACCACCAGGTGGCGCTATAACTTTTTTCCATATAAAATTCTAACGCGCTCCCAATCGAACGTGAGTGAAAAAACTCACACTAAGGCCACAGAAGCAAAAGAATCATAACGCATCAAATAATTCGTCCGCATCGCTTTTAACAGGAATTAGAATATTAACTTAGGCACTTTTTTTTTTTTTTTTTTTAGTTAGGTACCTACGTAGACATTTATGTATATAAACCGTTTTAATTAAAGAAAAAAAATATCTATAAAAACGTCTTTAAAGGTAGGTAGGTAAAGCTACCCGGCGGTCAGGGCTCCAGAGAGAGGAACCTCCTAACAATGCGGGCCGTGTCCAGAAGTACTGCTTTCTGAATCAAACCCTTGATCCTGGGCCCAACGAGAGCCTCCTCAGGTGTTGGTCGAGGCTCTTGGCTATTAACCCATTGGCTGTCACGACTATCGGCACGATGATCGCTGAGTCTGATTTTTTTATTATTTGAAATGGTTTTTCTCTTGACTCTAGTCTAGGTCAGAGTTGACAGAGACAAAGTCGACGATGGAGTGAGCTTACCTTGATTATTATTATTTATTACAATTTATGTTGTAGGTTGTTAATACATACCTAATTTATGTATTAAATATTTGCATGCCATCATTACATGGCGGAATGTGTCTTTGCACTACGATTTTACATTATCATCTTTTGTACCTACCACATTTTATGCAAATAAACGATTTTGATTTGATTTACAACTAACTTAAACATTCTTCTTCCCCAGGCGGCGAGGACGCGACCGACCCCGGCGTCCGCTTCACCGCCGAGCCTTCAGACGCCGTCATAGCACCAGGTGACGCCGCGCTGTTGCCGTGCTCAGCCATCTCGCGCCGAGCCATCCGCCTCGCGTGGAGGCACAGCGTCACCGCCTCGCCGAGTAGAGACCATGCCGTCACCGACACTGATAAGTACAGGTAGGTAGTACTTTGAGACATACCTAAAATTTTAACAAGTAGATAATAATTTAGTGTGTGAGTTAAATCATCATCTGCCTAGCCTTTTCCCAACTATGTTGAGGGCGGCTTCCAGTCTAACCGAATGCAGCTAAATACCAGTACTTTACATGGAGCGACTGCCTATCTGACCTCCACAACCCAGTTACTGGGTAATACAATACCCCTTAGAAAGACTGGTTGTCAGACTTTCGGGCTTCTGAATACCCGTAACGACTGTCAAAGATCCACGAATGACAGCCGGGACCAACGGTTTAACGTGCTTTCCGAGGCACGGAGCCCACAGACCAACCGCGGCAAGCGTAGCTTAACCGGATCGATCGACCTGTGCGGCTGTTATTATTTAGCCATGGGCCCCTCGTTAGTATGTGAGTTAAAGTAATCACAAAATGTGAAATTAATATCTAAAATTATACAATTAAATTAGCAACCAGTTTAATTTTGTCTAGATTCAAGTGATTTTTACAAAGCAATTGCACAATTCAGCGCCAAAGGACTCTTGTAGCAGCGTATTTTTGTGTGATTCCAGAAAACAACTGCCGAACGGGTCGCTGTCCATCACGGATATGTCAGCGTCGCTGGCGGGCCACTACCAGTGCGTGGCCACTGTGGACGGAGTGGGCACCATTCTATCAAGAGTCGCCACTGTCTTTCTAGCTGGTGAGTGCATCCTATCTAACTTACTGAGCGGCAATTCTCGTAATTTTAAGAACGTTCACAGTCTGATTTCAGTCTCAATTTGACAAAAATACCTCTGATTTCCCTACATTTTTGACAAGTTTTGGACATTGATTGCCGCTGAGATGAGATTGCGACCTACTCCTAATCTATTCCTAAACTACTCCTACACTACTCCTACCCTACTCCTATCTAAAACAAAAAACTGGCCAAGTGCGAGTCGGGCTTGCACACGAAGGGTTCCGTACCACAAGACAAAAACGCCAAAAAAAACATGTTTGTTGTATGGGAGCCCCCCTTAAATGTTTATTTTATTTTAATTTTATTATTTATTATTAAAGTTAAAATACAACTGAGTATTTTGTGAATATTTCAAGTGCCTACCTGTGGCCATTTTTGATATCGGGCAAAAAAATCGGGTTTGTTGTATGGGAGCCCCCATTAAATGTTTAATTTATTTTGTTTTTAGTATTTGTTATTATAGCGGCAAAAGAAATACATAATTTGTGAAAATTTCAACTGTCTAGCTATCGCCGTTCTTGAGATACAGCCTGGTGACAGACAGACGGACAGACGGACAGGCGAACAGACAGCGAAGTCTTAGTAATAGGGTTCTGTTTTTACCCTTTGGGTACGGAACCCTAAAAAATACCGGATAAAAAGTATCTTATGTCCGTCTCCTGGTTCTAAGCTACCTAGTACCTCCCACCAATTTTCAGCCAAATCGGTTCAGTCGTTCTTGAGTTATAAATAGTGTAACTAACACGACTTTCTTTTATATTATATATAGATAGTACCTATATACAGGATGAATTTTCCAAGTGGTCGTGGATGGCCAAATCCGAAACTATGAGGAATAGCGAAAAGTACTCAAAGGAGTCTCGGGCTCAATTTTGATGAAAACTAAAACTGCATCATTGAATTTTTGAAAAATCACTATTTCTAGCCAGGAATCGAACCCGTTGATTTTGAAAAAAAAATAACTGTATTATTACACCATTCGATAGTGCCGCTGATAAGGATCGAAATCTGGGAAGTAATGACATACGGGAAACCAAAGAAATAACACATTTTTAACAAAAAAAATATTTTTTTATTTTTCTTATGTTACCTACCTATTAAACCATAACTGATTAATTGTTCACTATTCCTCACAGTTTCGGATTTGGCCATCCACGACCACATGGAAAATTCAGCCTGTATAGATAGTACCTACATACAGGCTGAATTTCAAGGGACCATTCGATAGTTTCGCTGATAAGGATCGAATTCTGGGAAGTAATAGATGACATAAGTGACAGCAGCTACGGGTCCCCGTTTGTGTGAATGAGACAGTACTATTTAATAGATACACTACAGAATGATTCTGGTCTAGATTATCCGAAGACCCGACCCCGTTCATTTACACTAATTGTCGTATGCCCAAATTCCGAATTCGGGAGAACGACCAAGTGTAATTGCGCCATTAGATATACGCAAAGTTATTGTCGTATTGTCCACTGTTAATTGTTGTTGTAGACCGCCCATCCCCCCCCCATCCTCGACCCCTCGTAAAACTTCTACAATTTTTTTTACCCGACTGCGCCAGAAGGAGGGTTATGTTTTTCGAGTGTATGTATGTATGTATATTTCTTTGGCACGCTCTGTAGCCTAAACGGCTTGATCGATTTCAGCTTAAGAGGTGCCGTTAGATTCGTCTTAATTGTGAGAGTGACACTGGGTATATCAAAATTGAAAAAAAAATAAAATGGCCGATTTTTGGCACAATATTATGTTTCCAAAAAAAATTTTTTTCTCAAAACCTATCGAGTGGGGTATCAAAATAAAGGGTTTTAAAAGGTGATTACAAAAATATATACAACTTATACGGTTAAAAGTAATTCGAAGTGACAAATCGTAAAAAACACGTACCAAGGACTAAATCGTCTGCGAAATCTTTCACATTTATTTTGTAAACTAAAAAGCTGGAAATAAAATAAATTATTTAAAAAAATAAAAATCCCGACTGCAGAAAAAAACTGAAAAGATAAAAACAAGCCCATTTTAAATTAAATAAAAGTTGGAAGCAGGTGGGACCCATATCATTTTTATTATATTTTCAAATTCAAATGGGTCCCGCCTGCTTCCAACTATTATTTAATTTAAAATGGGCTTGTTTTTACCTTTTCAGTTTTTTTCTGCAGTCGGGTTTTTAATTTTTTTAAATAATTTATTTTATTTAACTTTGGTATACAAGGTTGCATAAATAGTGAAAACCCTGCCTCCTAAACTAGGGCTGTGCTAGGCCCTGTGACTTAGGAGTCAGTATTCTACTGTAACTTCGTATACAAAAAATCCTTTATTTAGATAGATAGATAGATAAAACGTTTATTCAGTGCAACAAAAGACACAATACAGGCATTATAAAACGTTAAAAACAGGTGAAAGAAAAAAAAACAAACTTTAAAAAGATAAATTGATCCATAGACACCTCGCTCATGTTGTACATCTATAACGGTCGATCACTATTGGGCGGTGTGTGTCTCATGGTTGCACCAAATGGGAGTCCAGCATATGCCAGGTAGGTACAATACCTGACGCTGGTATTCTGCTGCATCCCGTTAGTGACATACGGATTTATGTGTGATATCATTATGAACCTATAATGAATTACGGCTATTAATGTGTAGGTATGTGTGATAAAAGAGGGAGATGTGGTTGTTTGGTGTGGTGTGTTGTGGTGTGGTGTGGTTGTTATGTTGTGGTGTCGTGTGTTGTGTTGTGGTATAGTGCGTTGTGTTCTATTGCAACCGATTTTAATGAAACTTCATACGCATAAGCAGGATACAAAGATTTTCGAAAAATAGTGTTACAGCCGAAATTAGACCGATTTTAAATTTTCCAGCCACAGAGATTTCTAGTTATCTTTTTTAGGGTTCCGTACCCAAATGGGTACAAAACGGAACCCTATTACTAAGACTTCGCTGTCTGTCCGTCTGTCTGTCTGTCTGTCACCAGGCTGTATCTCAAGAACCGCGATAGCTAGACATTTGAAATTTTCACAGATGATGTACTTCTGTTGCCGCTATAGCAACAAATACTAAAAACAAAATAAAATAAATATTTAAGGGGGGCTCCCATACAACAAACGCGATTTTTTTGCCCTTTTTTGCTCGATATCAAAAATGGCAACAGTTAGGCACTTGAAATATTCACAAAATACTCAGTTGTATTTTAACTTTAATAATAAATAATAAAAATAAAATAAAATAAATATTTAAGGGGGGCTCCCATACCACAAACATGTTTTTTTTCGTCATTTTTGCCTTGTGGTACGGAACCCTTCGTGTGCGAGTAAGACTCGCACTTGGCCAGTTTTTTAAATAAGACATTTCGAAAATGTTGTTAAGTAACTTTTTAGACCTTTGTATTCTAATTAAGCGTATGAAGTTTCATTAAAATCGGTTCATTCATTTCGAAAAACAAGGGCTTGAAAGTTTGTATGAAATGCCGCACGGCGTAAACGCTCTTAAACATTAATTGCTGTATTAATTCAGTTGCAAGTTCTAACGATTGCGTTTTTTTATGATGTGCCACTGGCCCGTGCATACGAAAAGCACCCTAATGGGGGTTATGCATAAAAGTCGTTGACTGTAGGTACATAATAAAGAGTATATATTATTAGTTATTCTACTAGCTTCCGACCGTGGCTTCGCCCGCGAGATATGTCGATAAAAACTATCCTATGTCCTTCCCCGGGATGCAATCTATCTCTCTGCCAAATTTTATCGAAATCCGTTCAATGGTTTAGGCGTGAAAAGGTAACACAGACAGACAGAGTTACTTTCGAATTTATAATATTAGTATGGATTCTATTGTCGTCTCCGCCTTCTAGATATCATTAACAATCTTCGTATTACAAAATGTCGTAAAACATGTCTCAATAGTACTGCGACAAATATTCACAACGCTTACAGCCAGGCGCCTCTCTTCCGGCGCGGGACCGATCTGATGCCCTTTGTGAAGGCTTATCTTATCGACGTCGGGACATCTCGAGCGACGTACCTACGAGGGTAGGGTCAGGGGGCGAGCTAATATGTCCCGTGTTTGAGGATACGATCTGTGATATAGGCTGAAGCGTTTGCGATCAATTCTATGTGCGTGTCTGTGTATCTTACATCGGAACGATTGCGGAAAGATGATAGAAATCGTCACTGGTGTCGTTTTCATGGTCTTCGAGAGTGCTTAAGCAAATGAAAATCAAAGATGGCGGCTGCAAAAAATTTCAAAATTTTCGTCATTGGTGTCGTATTCTTGGTTTTAGAGGGTGCTAAGGCGAGAGAGAGGTCAAAATAAAAATCCAATATGGCCACTGCAAAAATGAAATTTTTGTCATTTTAAAATTTGCGCATCATTCGTTTCCCGACACCACATTTTTTTTGGAACAGGCCGCTCTTTGTGTTTCCATATTTCCTGTTCTACGGTGAATTTAGGCCAATACTTTAAACCATCTCTTTCTGGTATGCCACGTTCAATTTTCCTGCCATTCTGGTACTTATATCGGTATATAAAATGTTCTTAAGTAACTTTTTAGACCGTTGTATCCTGATTATGCGTATGAAGTTTCATTAAAATCGGTTCATTCATTTCGAAAAACAAGGTCTCGAAAGTTTCTAAGAAATGCCGTACGGCGTAAACGCTCTAAAGCAATAAAAAAAAAGCTATCAATATTTTCCGGCAAAGCATTGCTTGCTTCCTTTCTATTCATTGTTTATTTCTTTGTCCTCTAATCCGTCTGTAACATTTCCAGAGGTGCCTGACATCTCGGGCGGCGGTCGTTCCGTGCTGGGCGCGGCGGGAGGCGCAGCTCTCCTTGCGTGCGGCGTGCGCGCTCCCCCTCGCCTCGCGCTGCGCCTGCACACGGCTGCGACAGACAGGCGGGTGTACGGAGCTGCGAGGCTGCACAACGCGCCGCCGCTGCTCAAACTTAACGTAAGTACATCTTATTTTGTCCAAACTACACATTGGTACAGCTTTCCAATGAAAAGTGTGCACTTCGGGAATCATCGTCCATTTTCGGAAATACGAACGCGCGATGATGAGATCTAATATAAAGCTGTTATTACCATGGAAGTGCTTGCCTATGCTGTATCAATCATCATCTGCCTAGCCTTTTCCCAACTATGTTGGGGTCGGCTTCCAGTCTAACCGGATGCAGCTGAATACCAGTATTTTACATGGAGCCACTGCCTATCTAACCTCCACAACCCAGTTACTGGGTATTACGATTCCCCTTGGTAATTGGTTGTCAGATTTTCGGGCTTCTGACTACCCGTAACGACTGTCAAAGATCCACGAATGACAGCCGGGACCAACGGCTTAACGTGCTTTCCGAGGCACGGAGGGGACTCGGTATCCATCCACACCAACCGCAGCAAGCGTAGCTTAACCTGATCGATCGACCTGTGCGGCTGTTTTTATTTAGCATCAATATGATATCAAAATTATAGACTGACAACTCTATGTATTTCCAAAAAACTCTGCAATCTGTATCCCGACAGGAACAACATTTGTAATATTGGATGCCTATGTCCAGCAGCTGCTGAAAGCTGAAGATGATAAGTAATGATACTGACACAATTTTGTTGTTACTTCCAGGTGACCTGGCTAAAGAACGGCTCTCCGATGCGCATCGAGAGCGCGCGCATGTCTCTCACGCCGAGCGGCGCGCTGGAGATCGAGCCGCTGCGGCCGCACGACGCCGCGCAGTACGCCTGCCGCGTCGCGCTTGCGCAGGCGCCGCATGTCTACAAGTAAGTGTCGCTACAGAATAATATGTCGCTGACGTGAGCGGCGCGCTGGAGATCGATAAACTTGTTGATCCATTTGTTTACATTTTCATCAGCTACTTTTGGAATAGACTATAGGAGTAATTAAATGTCATAAATGCTGTGCTCTTAAAAAAGTGGGATGACCAATCTCGTTTTGTCGATCATAAGGTCGTCTTATCTGTATTTGTTTGTGTAAGGACGAGCGAGGAAACAGAGTTGCGAGTGAGTGCGGAGACGGCCAACGTGGAATCACCGCCGCGCTTCATAGCCACCCCACCACCCGTCACCGTCATGGAAGGTATGCTTACCACTATTTACCATCACCACCACCACCTACCAACAGTTACTACCACTACGAACCACTTACTGGCGAAGGGAGGCCTTTGCCCTGTAATGTGACAATACAGGCTGATTTATTATTTGCTACTATTTACTACCACTGATTATCACTTCCTACTAGTTACCACCATGTATACCATAGTTACCATCATGATTTACTACCATCTACCGCAAACTACCACCACTTACCATTACTGTTACTACCCCTAACCCCCACCACCTACCACCACCTAATGTCACTTACCACTACCTACTGCCACATACCACCACCATTACTAACCCCAACCCCACCACCAACCACCACCTACTGCCACTTACCACCATCATCTACTGCCACATACCACCATCAACTACTGCCACATACCACCACCATTACTAACCCCAACCCCACCACCTACCTCCACCTAGTGCCACATACCACCACCATTACTAACCCCAACCCCACCACCTACCTCCACCTAGTGCCACATACCACCACCATTACAAACCCCAACCCCACCACCTACCTCCACCTAGTGCCACATACCACCACCATTACTAACCCCAACCCCCACCACCTACTGCCACTTACTACCACCATTACTAAACCTAACCCCCACCACCCACCACCACCTACTACCACCTGCTGCCACTTACCACCACCATTACTAACACTTACTACCAACACCTACCACCAACTACAACCTTATACCACCCATCACTTACCACATAATTTCGTGAGACACCATACCATTGGAATCGCATGTATTTTAAACATATTATTATTGTTATATTTTCAGGAGCGTCGGTGACGTTCGACTGCGCGGCTGTCGGCAACCCAAAGCCAGAGATGACATGGCTCAACAACGGTGCTGCCATCGACCTGAGGTACTGACTTTCTAATCTTACGTTGATCTATAGCTTTTGCCCGCGACTTTGTCCTCGTGGTCAATGCAAGACAGCACAAATACCACCCATAGGAGTACTATGTCTGCCCTTTTCTGAGTAACCATGGAGATTCTTGCCTATTCTTCTGCATCCACGCGGAAGAACCTCATCTTACTTACCACGTTCCCGCCTGCCCCAGCGACCTGGACTCCCGCTTCTACCTGGTGGGCTCGGGCTCGCTGCGCGTGCAGTCTGCGCGCGCGCTGGACGCGGGCGCCTACACGTGTCGCGCGCACAACAGGATCGACTCCGCGGACCATACCACGCAGCTGCACGTGCTGGTGAGTGTTACATTTACACTTACGCACACACACACACAAAATACAACAAATTGATACATACACTCAAAAACACACACCACACCAAAGCATGCATGCACTAAATTATGTTCATTTTACTTTGCATTAATTTTATTGCATAAATTGGTAATTGTCCCACAAACAGGTGACGCCAACTGTGCCAACACAGGTCAGCTCAGGAGTCAGGGCTGTGATTGTGATTGAAAATGTATCACTTCTAAGTTAATAAAACTGTGTAATATGTTATACTAGCTGTGCCCCGCGGTTGCACCCGCGTAAATGTCGATCCCGTGGGAATATCGGCATAAAAAGTAACCTATATGTTAATCTACGGTGTCAGCTACCTCCATACCAAATTTTATCAAAATTGGTCCAGCCGTTTGAGCGTGAAGAAGTAACAAACATATAAACACACACACACTCACAAACTTTCGCCTTTATAATATTAGTGTGATGTGATTATTATATACTAGCTTCCGCCCGCGTCTTCGCCTGCGAGGTATGTGGTTAAAACTATCCCATGTCCTTCCCCGGGATGCAATCTATATCTCTGCCAAATTTTAGCGAAATCCGTTCAGTGGTTTAGGCGTGAAAATGTAACATACAGACAGACAGACAGACAGTTACTTTCGAATTTATAATTAACTCTTTGCGGGACACTTAACGCCTATAGACGTAATAACAATAAAACTTCTATTGTGTCTCGTTCAGTGTCCTTCAGTGTGTTAATATTAATATATTTTTTTCGGCTTCTTAGAATATAAAAGTTAAAATTATGCGATAAAACGATTTGTTTTTAAAAGTCATGACCCGGAAAAAACTTTGGATAACTGGTCCCCTCTCCACTCCGCAGACCCCCCCGCGCGTGACGCTCCCGTCCGGCGCGGTGCAGTCTGCGCACGCGCGCGGTGACGTCACGCTGCGCTGCGACGTGCGCGGGCGCCCGGCTCCCACTGTGGCGTGGCTCAAAGATGGCGACCCACTCACGCCTAACAACCATGATATTGCGCTTGTTGATGGGTACGAACACTCGTAAAACATACTTTTATACATTTTATCGAACCTTTGACAGTCGTTACGGGTGGTCAGAGGCCCGAAAGTCTGACAACCAATCTTACCAAGGGGTACCGTATTATATGATGGTCACATATTTAAAAACGTGGTAAAAGTAAACGATATTCATTTCAATTTTTAAAAAATACAAGTAATAAGTCAAGGTGTGAATGTAAATCAATGTCAAAAAAAAAGAGAATACATTTTACAATTAAATTAGCAACCAGTTTGATTTTGTCTAGACTCTAGATTATCCTATGGAGCAGGACCAGCATGTTTCCAAGTCGTTACGGGTAGTCAGAAGCCCGAAAGTCTGACAACCAGTCTTACCAAGGGGTATCGTATTACCCAGTAACTGGGTTGTGGAGGTCAGATGGCAGTCGCTCCATGTAAAATACTGGTATTGAGCTGCATTCTGTTAGGGTCAGATCGCACCGCGACGCGACGCGGCGCGCAGTTTTCAAGATAGCAAAACAATTTTATTATAGACCTTTTCTACTACACAAAAAGGTACACAATTCAGTGAGGTGGGCCGCGCGGCGTAGCTCGATGTAGTAGACACAACGTCACTGAATTGTGCACCTTTTAGCGTAGTAGATAAGGTCTATAATTGTATTGCTATCTTGAAAACTGCACGTCGCGTCGCGTCGCGGTGTGAGCTGACTCTTAGACTGGAAGCCGACACCAACATGAATGGGAAAGGCTAGGCAGAAGATGATGAGAAATATCAAAAACTATGAGTGACAGGTGCCATGTGCTCCCGCAGCACGTCGCTGCGCATCCAGGGCGTGCTGCGCGTGGACGCGGGCATGTTCCAGTGCGCCGCCGCCTCCCCCGCCGGCTCCGCGCTCGCCGCCGTGCGGCTCGTCGTGCTGCCGCCCGAGCACGGTAACTATACTAGCACACGACGACACTCCTGCGCACCAGGGCGTGCTGCGCGTGGACGCGGGCATGTTCCAGTGCGCCGCCGCCTCCCCCGCCGGCTCCGCGCTCGCCGCCGTGCGGCTCGTCGTGCTGCCGCCCGAGCACGGTAACTATACTAGCACACGACGACACTCCTGCGCACCAGGGCGTGCTGCGCGTGGACGCGGGCATGTTCCAGTGCGCCGCCGCCTCCCCCGCCGGCTCCGCGCTCGCCGCCGTGCGGCTCGTCGTGCTGCCGCCCGAGCACGGTAACTATACTAGCACACGACGACACTCCTGCGCACCAGGGCGTGCTGCGCGTGGACGCGGGCATGTTCCAGTGCGCCGCCGCCTCCCCCGCCGGCTCCGCGCTCGCCGCCGTGCGGCTCGTCGTGCTGCCGCCCGAGCACGGTAACTATACTAGCACACGACGACACTCCTGCGCACCAGGGCGTGCTGCGCGTGGACGCGGGCATGTTCCAGTGCGCCGCCGCCTCCCCCGCCGGCTCCGCGCTCGCCGCCGTGCGGCTCGTCGTGCTGCCGCCCGAGCACGGTAACTATACTAGCACACGACGACACTCCTGCGCACCAGGGCGTGCTGCGCGTGGACGCGGGCATGTTCCAGTGCGCCGCCGCCTCCCCCGCCGGCTCCGCGCTCGCCGCCGTGCGGCTCGTCGTGCTGCCGCCCGAGCACGGTAACTATACTAGCACACGACGACACTCCTGCGCACCAGGGCGTGCTGCGCGTGGACGCGGGCATGTTCCAGTGCGCCGCCGCCTCCCCCGCCGGCTCCGCGCTCGCCGCCGTGCGGCTCGTCGTGCTGCCGCCCGAGCACGGTAACTATACTAGCACACGACGACACTCCTGCGCACCAGGGCGTGCTGCGCGTGGACGCGGGCATGTTCCAGTGCGCCGCCGCCTCCCCCGCCGGCTCCGCGCTCGCCGCCGTGCGGCTCGTCGTGCTGCCGCCCGAGCACGGTAACTATACTAGCACACGACGACACTCCTGCGCACCAGGGCGTGCTGCGCGTGGACGCGGGCATGTTCCAGTGCGCCGCCGCCTCCCCCGCCGGCTCCGCGCTCGCCGCCGTGCGGCTCGTCGTGCTGCCGCCCGAGCACGGTAACTATACTAGCACACGACGACACTCCTGCGCACCAGGGCGTGCTGCGCGTGGACGCGGGCATGTTCCAGTGCGCCGCCGCCTCCCCCGCCGGCTCCGCGCTCGCCGCCGTGCGGCTCGTCGTGCTGCCGCCCGAGCACGGTAACTATACTAGCACACGACGACACTCCTGCGCACCAGGGCGTGCTGCGCGTGGACGCGGGCATGTTCCAGTGCGCCGCCGCCTCCCCCGCCGGCTCCGCGCTCGCCGCCGTGCGGCTCGTCGTGCTGCCGCCCGAGCACGGTAACTATACTAGCACACGACGACACTCCTGCGCACCAGGGCGTGCTGCGCGTGGACGCGGGCATGTTCCAGTGCGCCGCCGCCTCCCCCGCCGGCTCCGCGCTCGCCGCCGTGCGGCTCGTCGTGCTGCCGCCCGAGCACGGTAACTATACTAGCACACGACGACACTCCTGCGCACCAGGGCGTGCTGCGCGTGGACGCGGGCATGTTCCAGTGCGCCGCCGCCTCCCCCGCCGGCTCCGCGCTCGCCGCCGTGCGGCTCGTCGTGCTGCCGCCCGAGCACGGTAACTATACTAGCACACGACGACACTCCTGCGCACCAGGGCGTGCTGCGCGTGGACGCGGGCATGTTCCAGTGCGCCGCCGCCTCCCCCGCCGGCTCCGCGCTCGCCGCCGTGCGGCTCGTCGTGCTGCCGCCCGAGCACGGTAACTATACTAGCACACGACGACACTCCTGCGCACCAGGGCGTGCTGCGCGTGGACGCGGGCATGTTCCAGTGCGCCGCCGCCTCCCCCGCCGGCTCCGCGCTCGCCGCCGTGCGGCTCGTCGTGCTGCCGCCCGAGCACGGTAACTATACTAGCACACGACGACACTCCTGCGCACCAGGGCGTGCTGCGCGTGGACGCGGGCATGTTCCAGTGCGCCGCCGCCTCCCCCGCCGGCTCCGCGCTCGCCGCCGTGCGGCTCGTCGTGCTGCCGCCCGAGCACGGTAACTATACTAGCACACGACGACACTCCTGCGCATCCAGAGTGTGCTGATAACATCTAGATCTACAGAACTAAAAAAAGTACTAACTTAATCACAAGGCTGCCAGACATCTTCAGAGTTGACTACAAATACCATGGGAAGCTTTCACGGCCTTAAGAACGTCTGATCATTTCGTGTATTTCAGTTCATGTTAGGTTTAAAGATTGAAAACACTCATTGAGCGAAAAATTAGGCCACATCTGTGGCGACATCTACATCGCCACATGCGAATTACGCATCACAATGACGTCACGCAAAATCCTGCATCGCGCAAGCAGAGTTTACCGCGCAACTAGCATATCATATACAATTTCCCGACATCAATCATCGGGCAGTTGCCCGCCAGACACAACACCCGTCTGGTCGGAGGATCCTCCCTTCTCTATAGAGGATGGGTGAACTTTACACACTGTTCCCCATACCTCTACACAACGCGTTCAAACCTGAAATGGCGAAAAAAAATCTGCTGTTCCCTACATTTTGACGAGACATACGAACATAAAATGTAGGGAACAGCTGATTTTTTTTCAGCTGACAGGTTTGGTCCCATAGTAAAAGTTGTTCATAATGATGAGTACAATGACCTCTTAAGAGCGTTGACGCCGTACGGCATTCACACAAACTTTCAAGCCCTTATATTTCGAAATGTATGAACCGATTTTAATGAAACTTCATACGCATAAGCAGTATACAAAGGTATATATATACATAAGCAGTATAAAAAAAACTTAGTCGAGAACATTTTCGAAAAATAATGTTACAGCTAAATTAGACCGATTTAAAATTTTCCATAGAAACAGAGGTATCCTGTTATTTTTTTTTTTTAATATGACATATCGAAAATGTTCTCTACTAACTTTTTAGACCTTTGTATCCTGCTTATGCGTATGAAGTTTAATTAAAATGTTTCATTCATTTCGAAAAATAAGGACTTGAAAGTTTGTATGAAATGCCGTACGGCGTAAACGCTCTTAAGAGGTTGTTAATGTTTTACCAATAACCCTGTATAGGTAAGCACTGATAAGAATGTCTCAACGATTGGTTATTTAGGCCTGTTTTTTCTCTCAATGAGCGTTTTCGGTCTTTGAGGCTAACATACAAGAGCTCTTCCATCAGGTATACTTGGACGACAGAAAAATTTAATTAGCATATATTTACATGACATGAAATATGTGATTTTACTTTATTTTTTCACAATTATCTTATAGAGGTATGAGGAACAGGATGTAAAGTTCACTCAACCTCCATAGAAAAGGGAGGATCCTCCGACCAGACGGGTGTTGTGTCTGGCGGGCAACTGCCCAATGATTCATGTCGGGCCGTTGTATCTATGCTAGTTGCGCGGTAAACTCTGCTTGCGCGATGCAGGATTTGCGTGACGTCAGTATGACGCGTTGTTCGCATGTGGCGTTGTAGATACCGCTACAATCTTTATGATTTTCTTTATCGTTTTGATTTTGTTTCGTCAAAGTTTATTTTAATTATGATTTAATTTTGTTTCTTTTTTCTTATTTATTTTTTTATTTGTATTATTTTATTTTAATTTTTCGTTCCCCCTAACCCCTTAACTTCCAGACATGTCCAACATTACGGTCGAGTCGAACTCCACGCACGACATCCTCACCAGCTTGGTCTCATCAGACCAGGACCACACCCTGGACCCCACGCCCGAAGACCCAGACTTTTTGGGAGAAACCTCTTCAGCGTACACTTCAGGACCTGATCTTGAGTATGAGGACAGTTACGATGGTGATGATTCCTTTCATGCTGCTGAAGGTGTGGATTTGGATCCGGAGAGAGGGAACGCCAGCGTGGTGTCGGCACCGAGAGGGCTGAAGGCTGTTATCGTGAAGCATCGGTTCGTGACCCTGAGCTGGGAAGAGCCGGCGCACAAGAGTGAAGAGATCACCGGGTACGCGGTCATATATAAAGTGAAGGGGAGTGAGAGGTGAGTTTTATACTTCCTTCAGTATTTATGTGATTTTGGAAATGCTACTTTAAAGTCTACCTATAAGGTTTAGTTTTTACTGCAGCTTCAAGATTTCAATTTGGGTGAAGTGGTGAATGGTGGGTGTTCTGGGGGACTGTCTTATGTAATTTTGACGTTCGAAAAGTGTTAATTCTCAGCCTAATTAGAAATACCTTGATTTAAATTACCTACCGCTATTTGAAGCCCTGGTTATAAGGGTTGTTTTCGTATTTAAACCGTTCCTTAATGAAGTGTCGTTATCTGTTTTATACTTGTGTTACTCAGCAATCTATATCTTATGTTATAGAGAGCGAGTATCTCGCGGCGGCCCGACTCGACACGAGATGAACGTCGCATCACTACAACCGAACACGACATACGAGTTCGCAGTGGTGGCATACACTGAGCACGCCACATCGCCGCCCACTGACGTGAGTATATAGAAGGAAAAAAACTGGCCAAGTGCCAGTTGGACTCGCACTCGAAGGGTTCAGTACCACAAAGCAAAAACATCGAAACAAAACGTGTTTGTTGTACAGGAGCCCCGCTTAAATATTCATTTTATTCTGTGTATAGTATTTGTTGTTGTAGCGGCAATAGAAACACATCATCTGTGAAAATTTCAACTGTCTAGCTATCACGGTTTATTAGATACAGCCTGGTGACAGACAGACAGACGGACAATGGAGTCTTAGTAATAGGGTCCCGTTTTTACCCTTTGGGTACGGAACCCTAAAAAACTAGTCTCTCTTAAAAAAGTCACTCATTGTAACTGCACTGCTCCAGCACAGTAACGGTCCAGTACCGCCTTGAAAAAATCTACTCGCTTGTCGCCAACGCGCAGTCAGCGAGTCGGCCGCTCGCTGCCGGCACGCTTCGATGAGGTGTCAGCTTGTTGTTCACGCGCCGCTCACTAGTTGGTAGCTCACCGTCCACGCGCCAACGGTTAGTTTGCGGGCTGCTCGCTCGGAGCGGGCTGCTCGTTCGGAGCGGGCTGCTCGTTCGGAGCGGGCTGCTCGTTCGGAGCGGGCTGCTCGTTCGGAGCGGGCTGCTCGTTTGGAGCGGGCAGCTCGCCCGGAGCGGGCTGCTCGCTTGAAGTAGGCTGCTCTTAGGAGCGAGCTGCTCGCTCGGAGTGGGCTGCTCGTTTGGAGCGGGCAGCTCGCCCGGAGCGGGCTGCTCGCTTGGAGTGGGCTGCTCTTAGGAGCGGGCTGCTCGCTCTTAACTTTTATTTAACTTGCAATGTAACTATGTTTGTTCGGGTGGACTCTTGCTACTCAATTTTAAAATACTAACTTGAAAGACATTATTTGCTGTGTCTCATCTCATCGTGTAAACATCTCACTTCATTCACCTTCTCATCGCAAGTCCATACCAAAACAAATGGTTCCCAACTCTTCTATCACTGACATGACATGAATCTCGTTTCTCCACAGCTGATAGAAGTCCTGACATCGGAAGAGGAGGTGTCGCACGGGCCGCCCGTGAGCCTGCGCGGCGACGCGGTGGGCGCGCACGCGCTGCGCCTGACGTGGGGCGCGCCCGACACGCGCCCGCCGCCCACCAAGTACTCCGTGCACTACACTGAGGTACATTCAGTCACATAATAGACAAGACTGCCTTCGCAACTAAGGGTCCATGTACAGTTCCATCCAGACGGTGTAATATGTTATCACTTTAAGGGCAATTTTGGGAAGATGTAAGTCCAATCTGGTAAGGTAGTCCCAAGCTTGACGGAATGGCAGTAGGGTGTGATTGTCAACTGTAACAAACCATGATCCACCTCCTATCCTGCCCTCTGTGTCCCAAAACATGCAGTCAAAATGACCTCTGCGCTGCCACCGACGACGCCGTGCCGCGCCAAAGTTTTGGGAAAACAAGATTTCAAATACAGTCGGTGCCAATGACCCGCAGAAGAAGAAGGGCTATTTTTGTCTGCTCATTGCACGTTAGAATCGCAAAAATCTCTCAATCAAAGTGACATTTCCGTTTCATTTCTGTGGTGTTTTCAAAGATAAAAAATATTATATTATTTTTTCTCTTTGGAACGAAATTCTTTTACGGAACTTGCAGTAGGAGTAAAATGGGAGAAATCGTAACGGAACGAAAAAGCGTTATGCCCCTCCATGCGACTTTACATTTAAGTAATAGAAAGAGAGAGAGATACTTTACATGGTTTTTATTACTACTGAAGCCAATAGTGAGATCAAAATGAAAATCCAAGATGGCAGTTGCAAACATTTTCAAATTTTGCGACATTGGTGTCGTTTTCATGGTTTTGGAGGTTGCTGAAACCGCAGTGAGATCAAAATGAAAATCCAAGATGGCGGTTGCAAATTTTTTAAAATTTTTCTTTGTGGGTGTCATTATTTTCATGGTTTTTAAGACTGCTGAAGCCGATGAAATCCAAGATGGCAGTTGCAAAAATTTTCAAATTTTTCGTCATGGGTGTCGTTTTCATAATTTTCGAGGGCGCTGAAGCCGATAGTGAGATCAAAATGAAAATCCAAGATGGAGGCTGGAACATTTTTCTAATTTTTCTTCATGGGTGTCATTTTTATGGTTTTCGAGGGTGCTGAAGCCGATAGTGAGGTAAAAGAAAATTCAAGATGGCGGCTGCAAAAAATTTAAAATTTTTCGTCATGAGTATATTTTTCATGGTTTTCGAGGGTGCTGTCAAATTGAAAATCCAAAATGGTGGCTGCAAAAATGTAATTTTCGTTATTTTGAAATTTTCGCAGCTGCCATCTTGGATTTTTATTTTGAACTTCGTTCCTGCCGGGGTCTCCCAACCCCACACGTTTTTTGTACAGAAATTATTTGGTTGACATTTATTTATGGTGTAATTATACAGAGGCGACTTCATACTACTATTCAGGAAGTCCGTTTCATTTACCAAGCAATTTATCCCACTACAGGTGGAGAGCGGTCGCGAGCAATTCCAATGGGTCGAAGCGGACCCCTCTAACCCCACCGTGAGCGTCACGCTGTCCGGCCTGCGCGCCGCCGCCGCCTACAGCGTGCGCGTCGCAGCCGCGGGGGGCGCGCCCGCCAGCACGCGCCTGCGCACGCCGGCCGACGCACCCGCTGCACCGCCCAACAACGTTACTGCGCTCGCTACTAGTGCCACGGTGAGTCTCTAACTGTCCGGGCGGCGCGCCCGCCAGCACGCGCCTGCGCACGCCGGCCGACGCACCCGCTGCACCGCCCAACAACGTTACTGCGCTCGCTACTAGTGCCACGGTGAGTCTCTAACTGTCCGGGCGGCGCGCCCGCCAGCACGCGCCTGCGCACGCCGGCCGACGCACCCGCTGCACCGCCCAACAACGTTACTGCGCTCGCTACTAGTGCCACGGTGAGTCTCTAACTGTCCGGGCGGCGCGCCCGCCAGCACGCGCCTGCGCACGCCGGCCGACGCACCCGCTGCACCGCCCAACAACGTTACTGCGCTCGCTACTAGTGCCACGGTGAGTCTCTAACTGTCCGGGCGGCGCGCCCGCCAGCACGCGCCTGCGCACGCCGGCCGACGCACCCGCTGCACCGCCCAACAACGTTACTGCGCTCGCTACTAGTGCCACGGTGAGTCTCTAACTGTCCGGGCGGCGCGCCCGCCAGCACGCGCCTGCGCACGCCGGCCGACGCACCCGCTGCACCGCCCAACAACGTTACTGCGCTCGCTACTAGTGCCACGGTGAGTCTCTAACTGTCCGGGCGGCGCGCCCGCCAGCACGCGCCTGCGCACGCCGGCCGACGCACCCGCTGCACCGCCCAACAACGTTACTGCGCTCGCTACTAGTGCCACGGTGAGTCTCTAACTGTCCGGGCGGCGCGCCCGCCAGCACGCGCCTGCGCACGCCGGCCGACGCACCCGCTGCACCGCCCAACAACGTTACTGCGCTCGCTACTAGTGCCACGGTGAGTCTCTAACTGTCCGGGCGGCGCGCCCGCCAGCACGCGCCTGCGCACGCCGGCCGACGCACCCGCTGCACCGCCCAACAACGTTACTGCGCTCGCTACTAGTGCCACGGTGAGTCTCTAACTGTCCGGGCGGCGCGCCCGCCAGCACGCGCCTGCGCACGCCGGCCGACGCACCCGCTGCACCGCCCAACAACGTTACTGCGCTCGCTACTAGTGCCACGGTGAGTCTCTAACTGTCCGGGCGGCGCGCCCGCCAGCACGCGCCTGCGCACGCCGGCCGACGCACCCGCTGCACCGCCCAACAACGTTACTGCGCTCGCTACTAGTGCCACGGTGAGTCTCTAACTGTCCGGGCGGCGCGCCCGCCAGCACGCGCCTGCGCACGCCGGCCGACGCACCCGCTGCACCGCCCAACAACGTTACTGCGCTCGCTACTAGTGCCACGGTGAGTCTCTAACTGTCCGGGCGGCGCGCCCGCCAGCACGCGCCTGCGCACGCCGGCCGACGCACCCGCTGCACCGCCCAACAACGTTACTGCGCTCGCTACTAGTGCCACGGTGAGTCTCTAACTGTCCGGGCGGCGCGCCCGCCAGCACGCGCCTGCGCACGCCGGCCGACGCACCCGCTGCACCGCCCAACAACGTTACTGCGCTCGCTACTAGTGCCACGGTGAGTCTATGAGATATACAGCCATAATATACAAGTGTACAAGCTGCTTAGAACGCGTTCGCAAAATCTGATTTGCCCTACCATGTCAAATGATGGTCGCCTCCGCGGGTCAATTCGCAGTTCTGTTTCGTTTTGACACCTTTGACTCATAATGTCAAGAACTTGAAAATACTGACGGTACCATCTCTCTACATCTATGAAGCCTGTATTTTTGTAAAAAATAATATGCATCTTTATAGTCATGTTGAAAGTCAGCGACGCTCAAATAAGTTGCAGTTGATTTTCACAAAAACCAAATTTCTCCATAAAAGCATATATGCAATGGCTCCCAAACTATACAATAAATTACCAAATCAAATTATATCAGCTACCAACGTAAATAGTTTTAAGCGTCAGCTTTTTGAATTATTGAAAGACAAGGCATATTACTCTGTCGATGAATACCTTAATGACAAATTTTGATAAGATGATTTTGTATAATTTAATTTAATTTTGACAATTTAATTTTAGTGACATTTTATTATTATTAGGAGATTTGATACGGTTATAATTAATGTAATTTTGATAACTTTAAAATTTGCTGACATTGTATTTTTTTTTTTTTTTTTATGACTTTTGTACTAATTTAATTTTGTTATTTGTAATTTTGCTGACATTTTATTTAATCTTATTTCTGTTCCGTGCGATTTTTGTACTATTTCATTTAATTTTTGACAAATTTCATTGCTGACATTGTATTTTATGAGATTTTGTACATTTATATGGTTTCAACACCTGTAGTAATTTGTATGAGGAGGCCTTAAGTAGAGTTAGGGACCTAGAAGATGAATTAATTCATGCTAATAGTCGTATCAACCAGTTAGAAAAAGAAATAGAATGTAATCAGGTTAAAGAAACGAACCACTTATATAATGAATTATTGAATAGTAATTGTAACCCTCATTCATTAACAACTATTGACCTTACTGAAGATTCCTTGTTAAAACAGAATTATAGTTATAAATTTAGTCATAACAAAATGAAAAAATATGCAAGAATGAATAGAATAATTAAAAAATGTAATCAATTTAGAAAACAACAAAAACACTTTTCTAAAAATATTTCACTGAGGAAAGAACGTGTTGATCTAATTAGTAAATTAACCAATTATCAAATTAAATTAGAAGACAGCAAAAAAATCTATGAAATTGATACACAGCGCTTACAGTCTGACATACAGGAACTTGAGGGCAGACTTAGTTCTCTTTACATTAAATATGTGGGTTCCCAGAACCAAATTAAAGAACACATTCTTGCAGCAAATGAGTTAGTTATGTGTCAGTGCACGTGTCAGACAGTTCCACACCCTGTCGTTGTCCAGCCTGAGGTAACGGAGGACCCGTCCCAGACTGAGAGTTTGCCTCAAGAGTGTATCCTGAACCAGAATGTATCTGAAATAGTACAAGATCTTTCTCAATTGGTACAGCTTGAGACTGGCCCATCTTTCAGTGGTCATGATTGTTATGATTCGGTTATGTTCTCGGATAGTATAGGAAGAGGTTTAGGTAAATTAATTAGTAACAACCTGAGTTACTCTACTCAAAATAATTGTATGCCAGGGTCAACCTACAAACAAATATTGGCATCAGTAACAGGAAATGTATTTAATCCTAAAACTAACATTACTGTATTTGTAGGTAACAGTTCTAAGGTAAAAAAATATGAAATAACTGACTGTGTAACTGAGTTGTTAAAGTTAAATTGTAATAAAATAATATTGTGTGCTTTTCCATATTTTAAAAAATTAACAAATAGACAAAACAATTATATTCATATGCTTAATAAGCATATGCACTTTTTAGTTAGTCATTACAGTGACAAGCTTGTATATTTTGACACCAACAGTTTTGTTGAAACTTTAAAGTCGACTAGGGATACTGTGTATCTGCCTGTTAGCTTTAGACACATAATAGCAAGGCTATTAGCTTTTTATATAAACTCAGACATAAGTAGTATGTCGAAGTCTTGTATTATTAACACCACAACAGTTAGTAATAATACTAATAATAAGGTGGTTTGCCAGAATGAATGTAGCTCAAATGCTATAAATATTTGTACAAATTATACGAAGGAGGTTCCATTTCCCTCACGCACTATGAGCTCATTGCCTGGTGATGACATTGAAGTCTTGGGATTAACTCCGGATAATCATTTAAACTAGTTTGTAAGACAACAGAAGGTACCAGTAATAATATTCTTATACCTAACAACAACAAGGTATCTTCTTGCTCTAAAATAAGTAAATATCAAAAAGGAGATCAGCAGAATGCCTTGACATTATTTCATCAAAATATTCAAGGCATTTCTTCCAAATTATTAGAAATTGAAATGTTTTTAGAAAAAACAAAGTTTGACATTGTTTGTTGTACTGAACATTGGTTAAAGGATTACCAAATGTTAATTAATTTTGAGAACTATAGTGTGGGCAGTTGTTTTAACCGTAAATCTATGCTACGTGGAGGTTCCCTAATCTTGATAAAAAATTGTTTAAAATCTAAGCAACGAAATGACATAGTAGGTTTATCAATTGAACATTGCATCGAACTGTCCTGTGTTGAGCTAGATAAGCATGTCGTAGTGTGCGTTTACAGACCCCCTAATTATCAGAACTTTTCTGTATTTGAGTCAATAATGGAAGATGTCTTAGCGAAACTTGCATCCATTAACAAAGCCGCAATTATTTGTGGTGATTTTAATATTAATATTTTGGAAAATAATTCTAATAGCAGTAGATTATTAAGCCTTTTTAAATCGTTCAATTTATCAAATGTTTTTACAGAACCGACTAGAATAACTCCAACTTCTGCTACTTGTATAGATAATGTCTTTTGCGATTGTGATTATTTAGATAAAGCCATCGTCAATTATCTGCCGTCTGATCATAGTGGACAAACGGTATCTTTTAAGTTTAAAACACCTTTGCAAAAAGTGCAAATACAATTTAGACCAATAACGACTGGTAAACTAAATAGATTCAATAGTACCCTAAATAATAAGTTAAATGATCTGGGCCATGATATGGATGATGCAAATAAATTGTACGAGGATTTCTTTTCAGTAGTGTACACTCAATTCAATACAACTTTTGAAAAGAAAACAAAAAACATTTGCCCTAATTTTATATTTAGTGACTGGGCAACTAGAGGTATTAGGATAAGTAGGGAAAGACTGTTCGAGCTGTATGGCCTTAAGCCTTACATCAATACTGTAACTTTCAGCAAGTATGTTGCTACATATTCCAAAATTTTTAGAAATACATGCAAAATAGCCAAAGCCCTGTACATTAGCAATAAAATCAAATCAGCTGAAAATAAAATAAAAACAGTTTGGAAAATTATAAATAACGAAACTAGTAGAAATAAAAAACGAAACACTGATTACACATTGGAGACTTCACGTGGAGCCATAAGCTCTAACTTAGAAGTAGCTCAGGAGTTTGTAAATTTCTTTACTAATATACCATCAAAAACGACGGAAGCCTTAAATTCCTCATCCGACGTATCAATTGATTTATTAAGAGCAAACGTTCCAGCCTGCCCGGTTGAATTTCAATTTACACATATTAACCCCGTAACAGTAATAAAAGCTTTTAAGCAAATTAAGATCAAATTGACCGAAGATCTTTGGGGAATGTCCATTAAAGTCTGTGCCTCCATAATTGAGACTATTGCACCTTATTTAGCCTTAGTATTTAATTCGTGTGTTGATCAAGGAGTCTTCCCCGATTTAATGAAATTCAGTAAGGTAATACCACTTTTCAAATTTGGGGACAGTAAAGACACCAATAATTATAGACCCGTATCCGTGTTGCCGGTTTTCAGTAAGGTGTTTGAAAAGATAATGCTTAATCAAATGCTCAATCATTTTAACACGAATAAAATCCTTCACGATCAACAATATGGTTTCACCAAAGGACGTTGTACGACCGACGCCGGTGTAACCTTATTAAAACACATTTTTAACGCGTGGGAAGAGGCCCAAGACGCCATAGGAATCTTTTGTGACCTCTCTAAGGCATTTGATTGCGTCGATCACGAAACCTTGCTTTTGAAACTTGAGCATTACGGGCTTGGAAAACTTGCGCTCAGTTTAGTTAGTTCTTATTTAAATGACAGACAACAGCAAGTTCAAATAAATGGTGTCAATTCACATGGTTTAACAGTAAAAATGGGTGTGCCACAAGGCTCGATATTGGGTCCTTTCCTCTTTTTAGTGTATGTTAATGATCTACTCCATTTATTAAAAAATCAACCACAAATGGTGTTATTTGCTGATGACACTTCCTTAATTTTTAAGGTAAATAGACGTGCTACAAATTATGAAGACGTAAATAACGCCCTAGTGCAGGTCCAAAGTTGGTTCACTGCTAATAATTTAGTACTAAATGGGAAAAAAACTAAGTGCATAAGATTTTCTTTACCAAATGTAAAGAGTAGTGATTGTGAGATAGTATTGAATCAAGAGAAACTAGAATTCGTCGATAAAACGGTTTTCCTGGGGATCACGCTCGACTCAAGGCTACAATGGGGTCCTCATTTAACATCTCTTGCAGGACGGCTAAGTTCAGCAGCTTATGCTGTCAGAAAAATCCGCCAATTTACTGATGTAGATACCGCGAGACTGGTCTATTTTAGTTACTTTCATAGTATCATGTCTTACGGTATTTTGCTTTGGGGACGGGCTGCAGACATCGATTCTATTTTTATTCTGCAGAAAAGAGCCATCAGAGCCATATACAACCTCTGCAGGCGTGATTCTCTAAGGGAACTGTTTAAGGAAATTAACATCATGACGGTGCCTTGTCAATATATCTACGAAAACATCATGTATGTAAGAAAAAACTTACATCTTTTTGGTAAAAGAGGTGAAAGACATAATTATAGTACTAGGAATAGGGACCTATTAGTTCAACCAGGTTTCAGACTGGCTAAAGTAGACTCATCTTTTATGGGGTACTGTTTAAAATGTTATAATAAAATACCTCCCCACATTCTTCAACTGAATGAGACAAAATTCAAGTCTTGTATAAAACGCACACTATGCAGTCAGGCATACTATAAGTTAGGGGATTACATCGCTGATAAAAATGCCTGGCTCAATGCTGGTCCTGCTCCACAACCACAACTAATTGATTAACACTGGAAAATACTGTTGGAGCTGCTGAAGATTGTAAGATTATCTTTGCATTGTATAAACTCAATTTCCTTTGCATTGTATAACTGCATAGCACAGATGTGAGTTCTATGTAAGTATACCTTCTTTACCATTTACCGGGTAATATGTCTTTCATTGACTTGAATGTGCCATGGCGGCTGATAGTATGTCATGCTCACACAAATGTCTCGCTGACGGTGGCGTGTGTATTGGATCATTTAGCTCCCTTCAAAATGGTTGAGCTGAATGGTGCTGATCTATGCGTCATGTTCGTGAACGGGCGCCGTCAGTTGGGGCTGGTCATCACTCAGCTGCCTCGGCTTATTTTTAATTATTTTATGATTGTTGTCTTCTTACTATTTGCTGTACTCTGGACGCTCTTAACGCGTACGTATTTTTTTTACATCGTTCTCACATTTACTTGTAAATTCAACATTAATGATGTAACTAATATTTTTGTAAAAATACAATTTAAAAGAGTGTCCATGGAGTTTCTTGCCCGTTCTTCTCCATAGGTACCTACGCTTTGGAATGGGCAACTAGCTTCATATTTTCTGACTGACCGACTTCTTGACAATTCAAAAGTGCCTGTAAATGGTTTAATTGAAATAAATGGTTTGAGTTTGAGTTTGAGTTTATAATTAATTTAAATTTGATAATATTTTGTATGCCTTTCGGCGGAACATAGGCTGGACCAAACATTTTTATAAAACATCATTGTAAGTACCCTGTGTTCACAAAATTAATAAATGAAATGAAATGTCGAAGTGATTTGGCTTTGTAGCGGTATCTGCAACGCCACATGCGAACATCGCGTCATACTGCCGTCACGCAAAATCCTGCATCTCGCAAGCAGAGTTTACCGCGCAACTAGCATAGATACAACGGCCCGACATGACAGTTGCCCGCCAGACACAACACCCGTCTGGTCGGAAGATCATCCCTTTTCTCTATAGAAGCTGTGAACTTTACACCCTGTTCCTCATACCTCTATAGCTTAATACTCATGGAAACGTCATATACAGAATGTGTATATATGTAAGGGGAAGCTTACTCTTCACAGTATTTACAGTTTCGTCGCTAACACTTTTATCTCTACGGTGTGTAAGAATTTGATTTTTAATTATTTATTTATCAACCTCTGTTAAAACATAAACGGTTCCCTATCCATTTGCATAGAATTTTAAGACCTAATATAACTTGGCATACTTTTGTTTCTCCTAATTATATTTTCGCATAATATTATTCACGCATAATTTTTCTAATAATAATAATGATTAAGAATAACATTCTAAAGCATAAATTTAGCATGCTGCATGTTTTATTTCTAACGACGACGTCGTCAGGTCGACGAGCGGGGCTCCCATTTCTGTCTGCAGGGTTTAAAGGAACCTAACCAAACCGAACCTCGGGGTGCCCTTCGCTCGCTCTTGCGTCCTACGTCGCCTAGTAGCACAACATATTGAATTTATTCGACAATACTTTAATTTCAAGTACTTTAGCTTAGTATTATGCGAATTCAATTTATGCTAAAACAAATTAGCCTTCAAGATTATTATGCCAACAAAATCTGTATGCCAAAAAAAAATATGGCAAAGTATTATTATGGCAAAACAAATTATACCAAAATAGTTATGCCAAAGTATTTTAGGAAAAAGAACATGCGAAAAGACGGGATCCCAACATAAATGCTTTTACAATGATTTCCTATATTTTTCTCGGTTTTCCCCAGTCAATTCTAGTCCGCTGGGAGGCCCCCCCATCCCGCACACACCGCGGGCCCCTGACAGGCTACAAGGTGCGATACCGCGCGGCCCCGGCGGCCCCGTCCCCGGGCCCCGCGCCCGCGCCCGGCCCCGCGCCCACACAGCGCAGGAAGGCTGACTCGCTGACCACGCCGGCTGATCAGAAGAGGGCGGAGTTGAGGGGGCTTGATACTGCTACTACTTATCAGGTAAGAGTGATTAGTTACTGAAAATCTGACTATTTGCATTAAGAATTTGAGATAATTTTCAAGTTATAGAACAACAAACTGAATGTCATACTTAACAAAGTCTAAATTCCATTACAACCAAAAACTTATTACAATCTTTTTGTTACAAATGGTCACTGTTTCGGCTGTGTTTTGCTTCGAAATAATGGACGGTACTGGTTTATAATTAATGTTGTATTATATGAGTTCTGAATATAAAATAATCTGAGATGAATTTGAGCGACGTTCACAAAGCGATGGCGAAACGACGACTGGTCCTCTGGCAGCGCGAATTGAAGGCGCGGGATCGCGGTATGGCTCCGCAGGCATGGTCGTAGAAAGTCCTGCCGTGCGCCATCTGGCGGCGGGGCCGTAACAGTCACTCAAAAGTCAACTTTGAATACATTTCACTAAAGTAGATAACTGATTAAGTGGCGATGGGATGTAAACGCAAGCAGCAGTTTCAATGACATATACAAGGAATATGTGTGAATTCGACCAGAAGGTGCTTAAGCCTCAAATTTTTCAAGTAGCGGTAGGTTATATTATTTGTTTTTGTTATGTTCTCTATTCGTCGTTTCAGCCGATAGACGTCCACTGCTGGACATAGGCCTCCCCCAATTTTGGGGGGGGTTTGCCATAATCGCCACGCTTGGCAGGCGGGTTGGCGATCGCAGTATGGTATAATGGTGGAATAAATAGAGAACGCTGCTGCCCATTCTCCGGTAAGACCCTTAGTCGCCTTTTACGACACCCACGGGAAGTAAGGGGTGGTGCAATTCTTTAAGTCCGGCACCACACAGACATGTTCTCTATTATTTTAGGCATAATAATTGCAAACTAAGCATTTACCTATATTGCTTCTTACTTTAATTTAGACGATGTGTTCTTTGTTTTTGTGCTCACACCATCAATTATTATTATAAGTCTATACGTGAGGATTTGTAATTGGCTTTCAGATGACTATGATTTCCTTTTGTGTTTGTTTTTATTAGCTGTAAGTCCTCTATGTACTAAAAATAAAAAAATAAATTATCTGATCTTATGAACACTGCTATAAGGCCTACATTTTACCAATACTTATTGCAAATAGATATACATACATAAACTGACACGTACCCCCATGGGGGTAGGCAGAAACTACAGAACGCCATCTTCTACGATCTTCACATACTCCTTTTGTCTCGTTTACGTTCATACAGGGAAAGCACTAGGAAGTGGTGAAGGGGGGGCGTTTTGGGGGATTGTCTTTTGTAACTTTGACGTTCGAAAAGTGCTGATTCTCAGCCTAGTTTTTATAAATGACTTTAGATTTTGGTTTTACATCTGGGGGCCTAAAAATGTCACTTTGGCTGAATCATAAAAGGATAACATAATGGACAGTTAGCTGTTAAGTTAATCGTATCAAATCCCATTGGTGAAGCATTTTTCAGATATTTTTTTTTGTCTGTGCTAAAATACCAATCAATCCAATCCAAATCTAATCCCAATCTCTTTGATTGTATTTACGTAGTGCAGTGAAAAAAAGAAAAACACGGACTGTCTTCGCCATATTATAATCCATGTTATCCTTTTAAGATTTTCCAAAGTGCCCTTGTTGCATAGATGTGTGAGAGTGATTATTTCATTTGTCCACTCCCCAGATCCGCGTGTGTGCCATCAACGCGAACGGCTCGGGCCCCTTCAGCGAGTGGGTGTCGGCCAGCACGCAGCGCCAGGAGCTGGACGAGAGCCGCGTGCCGCCCGCGCCGCCGCCGCTCACCAGTACGTACACATAGCAATACTCTACACTGTGCCTACGCACGGCTCGGGCCCCTACAGCGAGTGGGTGTCGGCCAGCACGCAGCGCCAGGAGCTGGACGAGAGCCGCGTGCCGCCCGCGATCTGAACGGATCCCTAACAAATGCGCGATCAAATTCAATTTAGAAGCCTGCTTTAGTGGGTAGTAGATCGGTCAGAAAGGTCCTTATGAAATTAGAAGTAATTGTTTCAAATTTTGTACAGGGCAGGTTTAATTGTGAATAGTTTTTGGTTGGTTTTAATTTTATGTCGTGTTTTTTATTCAGCCCGTGCAGGCCGCGACTGGATCTCAGTGTGGTGGGGTGAAGACGACGGCGGCGTGGTCGTGCGCGGCTACGTGCTGGGCTGGGGGCTCGGCGTGCCCGACGACGCGGCCCGCGAGCTGCCCGCGCATCTACACTCGCACGTCATCCGGGCGCTGGGTAGGTGCTGTGTGATTTGTGGGAACTGAACACTGACAACTTGCATCCGTGAAAACTTGTTCAACGTCGACTCGAAATCTGGTTACTGACAACTTACCCCTGATACAACACATATGTCATAGGGTTCAGTTGTCACGAGCGCCGTGACAACTGGACCCTATGACAACGTGACCCCGAAACCTAGACACTGTCAAATCAGCCCTCTAAAAATTCGGTCCTATGACAATTTGACTCTGATAACTCCATCCTGATAACTCATGACAACTCGACCCACGGGAAACTCGCCCTTACGATCGCTTACTCCCATAGTGACATAACTCTGATTGGAAGAACGCTTATGTTTTTTTTTTCAGTTTATTGTTGTATTAGCTCAATGTACAGTCAACAGCAAAAGTAGATGATCAAAATCAGAAATTCAATACTAATGAACGGAGTTCGCGTCAGAACTGTGTGGCGTCGAAGTGATTTCTGTGTGGCGTTGATGTGGCGTTGAGTGGTTTGAATCACTTCGACGCCATACAGTTCTGACGCGATTCTAACGGTATTGAATTTCTGATTTTGATCATCTACTTTTGCTGTTGACTGTACTTATCTAAACGTTCTGTTTTCCCATTGCTCTTTCAGAATCCAACTCCGAATACGTGATCTCCTTACGCGCATCCAACTCCCGCGGCCTCGGCCCCGCGGTCTACGCCACCGTGCGCACCAAGCCGCCCGCCGACGACGAGGACGAGCCCGACGACGAGGACGAGGACGAGGCGGACGAGGACGAGCCGCCGCCGCTCATACCGCCTGTGGGGGTGAAGGTATGTAGCTAGCTTACAGCCACCTTGCGCACCAGGCAGGACGACGACGAGGACGAGCCCGACGACGAGGATGAGCCCGACGACGAGGACGAGCCCGACGACGAGGATGAGCCCGACGACGAGGACGAGTCGCCGCCGCCGCATGTACCGCCTGTGGGGGTGAAGGTATGTAGCTAGCTTACAACCACCTTGCGCACCAGGCAGGACGACGACGAGGACGAGCCCGACGACGAGGACGAGGACGAGGCGGAAGAGGACGAGCCGCCGCCGCTCATACCGCCTGTGGGGGTGAAGGTATCTAGCTAGCTTACAGCCACCTTGCGATCCAGGCAGGACGACGACGAGGACGAGCCCGACGACGAGGACGAGGACGAGCCGCCGCTGCTCATACCGCCTGTGGGGGTGAAGGTATGTAGCTAGCTTACAGCCACCTTGCGCACCAGGCAGGACGACGACGAGGACGAGCCCGACGACGAGGATGAGCCCGACGACGAGGACGAGCCGCCGCCGCCGCATATACCGCCTGTGGGGGTGAAGGTATGTAGCTAGCTTACAACCACCTTGCGCACCAGGCAGGACGACGACGAGGACGAGCCCGACGACGAGGACGAGGACGAGGCGGACGAGGACGAGCCGCCGCCGCTCATACCGCCTGTGGGGGTGAAGGTATCTAGCTAGCTTACAGCCACCTTGCGCACCAGGCAGGACGACGACGAGGACGAGCCCGACGACGAGGACGAGGACGAGCCGCCGCTGCTCATACCGCCTGTGGGGGTGAAGGTATGTAGCTAGCTTACAGCCACCTTGCGCACCAGGCAGTTTTCAGAGAAGATGTCTAATCAAATAGTTCAGTTAAATCTTGTGTTAATTCCAACTCCAAAAAATATCGATATTTATACATCCACCCTGTATGTTGTAAAGTTACATTTAATTAAAAGAGTAACCGTGGAGTTTCTTGCCGGCTCCTCTCCACAGGAAACGACCAACTGGGACCGTGCACCTAGCTTCTGACGTTTCATAAGTTAAACACTTATGAAATGTAGGTTTATGTGAAATAATATTTTGGTTTGTTTCAAATTTCTTTGTATTTGTATGCAGGTCATAATGCTGAGTGGCACTACTGCAGTCGTGTACTGGACAGATCCCACACTGCCGAAAGGACAAGTGAGTAACAAACAGGATTTTTTAAACTTTGACATGAAAACGTCTTTAAAATTGCTTCCATAGCGGGAGGCAAGTCAAAAAAACCAATGTTAACAAAATCGGGGCATACAATTTGGTGTTGCAGCTTCATATCTATCAACTCCATCCTAAATTCAATTACACCATTGGATAGCTAAAGGATCAAAGAATTCATTACGCCAAGTGATGACAGTGTCTCGTCGCGCGCTGTGGAGGGGGAAGCTCCGCCATTTTGAGGAAATTTTGCTACGTATCGAGATTTCCACTAAGTGTAACTTTTACCTTGGATAAGCTACGACGTTCGTTTAAGATTCAATCGTCAGCTCTCGTAAAAATCTATCGATTTTATACAAAACATTAGTATAAAATAGTGAAAGTAAATATAATTTTTAAAATAAATAAAAATAATATCAAAAATATAAAATGTCGGCCCATACGCGTCAAAAAGCCAAATGAAAATACAGAAATCGTATACGGTTGCAAAGGGCTTTTCAAGAGCAATCGAATGGTACCAATAAAACCATAAGACCGAGTCAAGCAGTGCCGGGAACGTAATAGAATGAATGCGGCCGAGCGGATCAACCCCGTTACGTAAGCGTATTCATCTACAACACTTGACATGACCGTGTCCATGACACAGCCACACCCCATTTTTTTATTACCCGTTAATGTTCCACAGTCTGTGTGGTGTAGTCTGTGTGGTGCCGGACTTAAAGAATAACACCACCCCATACTTCCCGTGGGTGTCGTAAAAGGCGACTAAGGGTCGTACCGGAGAATGGGCAGCAGCGTTCTCTATGCATTCCACCACCATACCATACTGCGATCGCCAACCCGCCTGCCAAGCGTGGCGATTATGGCAAACCCCCCCTTATGGGGGAGGCCTATATCCAGCAGTGGAAGTCTTTCGGCTGAAATGATGATGATGATGAATGTTCCACAACAGTGCAAAGGCCTCCTTACACTCTTTCCTCCTCTCCCTGTCCAGCTGCCAAGAACCAATCTTTATTAAAGAAGTTCAGCTCATCCCGAACAGCATTGTTTTCTGAACCACCATTTACAAGCAAATCTTTGCTTAAAAGGTGACACCAAACTTAACAATTTAATGTTATTTACATGAGTTGATGAAATAAACATTTTTTTTAAATATTATTATTAGATGTTATTTTATTTATATGTGAAATCAAGTATATACGGCCACAAAAGGTGATAAGTAATCAGGGTCGGCGGATATAGATGAAGTTTAGTACGAAACCGATGGATGTTTTCGAATGAAATTTAATTTTATTAATAGAACAAACAGTTAATTTATCAAATTACATAACATTAGAAAACATCCATCGGTTTCTCACTAAACTTCAACTTTATCCGACGACTCTGGTTACTTATCTCTTTTGGTGACTGTACTTACTGTAATTGCACCAATTTCATACATTCTCGCGTCCACATCTAGCTGGTGATACATCCACGGTGTTTTACAGACCGCTACAGACGGTCGTCGCTACGTGGTGCGCTGGTCGTCGGCCGGCGGGCGCGTGCGCACGTTCAACGCGACCGACCTCAACTGTATGTTGGACGAACTCAAGCCTTTCACACAGTACGAGTTCGCTGTTAAGCTGATTAAAGGTAGGATTAAGATTGATATTGTAGCGGTAAATACAAGTTAGTGAAAGTCGTCAATTTGTTGTTTTTTTGTGTACTAGTAGGTTATTTTTAATACAATACTCTACTAAACGTTTAATATCTTGTTGGAGTAAGTCTGTTATTGTTCTAACTAACGGGTCTAAACATTTTTAGATCGTCCTTGTAAAGTAGGAACTTAAGTTAAGAAAACACATATCGAAATCGTTGATAAAAATTACAACTAACAGAGGTTCGAGAATTGAGCCCTGAGGCACCCCAGACTCAAACTCAAACTCAAACCATTTATTTCAATTAAACCATTTACAGGCACTTTTGAATTGTCAAGAAGTCGGTCAGTCAGAAAATATGAAGCTAGTTGCCCATTCCAAAGCGTAGGTACCTATGGAGAAGAACGGGCAAGAAACTCCATGGACACTCTTTTAAATTGTATTTTTACAAAAATGTTAGTTACATCATTAATGTTGAATTTACAATTATATGTGAGAACGATGTAA
Organism: Mesoligia furuncula; assembly: GCA_916614155.1. Classification (NCBI taxonomy): domain Eukaryota; kingdom Metazoa; phylum Arthropoda; class Insecta; order Lepidoptera; family Noctuidae; genus Mesoligia; species Mesoligia furuncula. Next base: position 15,093,796 of record OU744818.1, on the reverse strand, counting down.
AAAAATACGTACGCGTTAAGAGCGTCCAGAGAACAGCAAATAGTAAGAAGACAACAATCCAAAAATAAAATAATTAAAAATAAGCCGAGGCAGCTGAGTGATGACCAGCCCCAACTGACGGCGCCCGTTCACGAACATGACGCATAGATCAGCACCATTCAGCTCAACCATTTTGAAGGGAGCTAAATGATCCAATACACACGCCACCGTCAGCGAGACATTTGTGTGAGCATGACATACTATCAGCCGCCATGGCACATTCAAGTCAATGAAAGACATATTACCCGGTAAATGGTAAAGAAGGTATACTTACATAGAACTCACATCTGTGCTATGCAGTTATACAATGCAAAGGAAATTGAGTTTATACAATGCAAAGATAATCTTACAATCTTCAGCAGCTCCAACAGTACCTTCCAGTGTTAATCAATTAGTTGTGGTTGTGGAGCAGGACCGGCATTGAGCCAGGCATTTTTATCAGCGATGTAATCCCCTAACTTATAATATGCCTAACTGCATAGTGTGCGTTTTATACAAGACTTGAATTTTGTCTCATTCAGTTGAAGAATGTGGGGAGGTATTTTATTATAACATTTTAAACAGTACCCCATAAAAGATGAGTCTACTTTAGCCAGTCTGAAACCTGGTTGAACTAATAGGTCCCTATTCCTAGTACTATAATTATGTCTTTCACCTCTTTTACCAAAAAGATGTAAGTTTTTTCTTACATACATGATGTTTTCGTAGATATATTGACAAGGCACCGTCATGATGTTAATTTCCTTAAACAGTTCCCTTAGAGAATCACGCCTGCAGAGGTTATATATGGCTCTGATGGCTCTTTTCTGCAGAATAAAAATAGAATCGATGTCTGCAGCCCGTCCCCAAAGCAAAATACCGTAAGACATGATACTATGAAAGTAACTAAAATAGACCAGTCTCGCGGTATCTACATCAGTAAATTGGCGGATTTTTCTGACAGCATAAGCTGCTGAACTTAGCCGTCCTGCAAGAGATGTTAAATGAGGACCCCATTGTAGCCTTGAGTCGAGCGTGATCCCCAGGAAAACCGTTTTATCGACGAATTCTAGTTTCTCTTGATTCAATACTATCTCACAATCACTACTCTTTACATTTGGTAAAGAAAATCTTATGCACTTAGTTTTTTTCCCATTTAATACTAAATTATTAGCAGTGAACCAACTTTGGACCTGCAGTAGGGCGTTATTTACGTCGTCATAATTTGTAGCACGTCTATTTACCTTAAAAATTAAGGATGTGTCATCAGTAAATAACACCATTTGAGGTTGATTTTTTAATAAATGGAGTAGATCATTAACATACACTAAAAAGAGGAAAGGACCCAATATCGAGCCTTGTGGCACACCCATTTTTACTGTTAAACCATGTGAATTGACACCATTTATTTGAACTTGCTGTTGTCTGTCATTTAAATAAGAACTAACTAAACTGAGCGCAAGTTTTCCAAGCCCGTAATGCTCAAGTTTCAAAAGCAAGGTTTCGTGATCGACGCAATCAAATGCCTTAGAGAGGTCACAAAAGATTCCTATGGCGTCTTGGGCCTCTTTCCACGCGTTAAAAATGTGTTTTAATAAGGTTACACCGGCGTCGGTCGTACAACGTCCTTTGGTGAAACCATATTGTTGATCGTGAAGGATTTTATTCGTGTTAAAATGATTGAGCATTTGATTAAGCATTATCTTTTCAAACACCTTACTGAAAACCGGCAACACGGATACGGGTCTATAATTATTGGTGTCTTTACTGTCCCCAGATTTGAAAAGTGGTATTACCTTACTGAATTTCATTAAATCGGGGAAGACTCCTTGATCAACACACGAATTAAATACTAAGGCTAAATAAGGTGCAATAGTCTCAATTATGGAGGCACAGACTTTAATGGACATTCCCCAAAGATCTTCGGTCAATTTGATCTTAATTTGCTTAAAAGCTTTTATTACTGTTACGGGGTTAATATGTGTAAATTGAAATTCAACCGGGCAGGCTGGAACGTTTGCTCTTAATAAATCAATTGATACGTCGGATGAGGAATTTAAGGCTTCCGTCGTTTTTGATGGTATATTAGTAAAGAAATTTACAAACTCCTGAGCTACTTCTAAGTTAGAGCTTATGGCTCCACGTGACGTCTCCAATGTGTAATCAGTGTTTCGTTTTTTATTTCTACTAGTTTCGTTATTTATAATTTTCCAAACTGTTTTTATTTTATTTTCAGCTGATTTGATTTTATTGCTAATGTACAGGGCTTTGGCTATTTTGCATGTATTTCTAAAAATTTTGGAATATGTAGCAACATACTTGCTGAAAGTTACAGTATTGATGTAAGGCTTAAGGCCATACAGCTCGAACAGTCTTTCCCTACTTATCCTAATACCTCTAGTTGCCCAGTCACTAAATATAAAATTAGGGCAAATGTTTTTTGTTTTCTTTTCAAAAGTTGTATTGAATTGAGTGTACACTACTGAAAAGAAATCCTCGTACAATTTATTTGCATCATCCATATCATGGCCCAGATCATTTAACTTATTATTTAGGGTACTATTGAATCTATTTAGTTTACCAGTCGTTATTGGTCTAAATTGTATTTGCACTTTTTGCAAAGGTGTTTTAAACTTAAAAGATACCGTTTGTCCACTATGATCAGACGGCAGATAATTGACGATGGCTTTATCTAAATAATCACAATCGCAAAAGACATTATCTATACAAGTAGCAGAAGTTGGAGTTATTCTAGTAGGTTCTGTAAAAACATTTGATAAATTGAACGATTTAAAAAGGCTTAATAATCTACTGCTATTAGAATTATTTTCCAAAATATTAATATTAAAATCACCACAAATAATTGCGGCTTTGTTAATGGATGCAAGTTTCGCTAAGACATCTTCCATTATTGACTCAAATACAGAAAAGTTCTGATAATTAGGGGGTCTGTAAACGCACACTACGACATGCTTATCTAGCTCAACACAGGACAGTTCGATGCAATGTTCAATTGATAAACCCACTATGTCATTTCGTTGCTTAGATTTTAAACAATTTTTTATCAAGATTAGGGAACCTCCACGTAGCATAGATTTACGGTTAAAACAACTGCCCACACTATAGTTCTCAAAATTAATTAACATTTGGTAATCCTTTAACCAATGTTCAGTACAACAAACAATGTCAAACTTTGTTTTTTCTAAAAACATTTCAATTTCTAATAATTTGGAAGAAATGCCTTGAATATTTTGATGAAATAATGTCAAGGCATTCTGCTGATCTCCTTTTTGATATTTACTTATTTTAGAGCAAGAAGATACCTTGTTGTTGTTAGGTATAAGAATATTATTACTGGTACCTTCTGTTGTCTTACAAACTAGTTTAAATGATTATCCGGAGTTAATCCCAAGACTTCAATGTCATCACCAGGCAATGAGCTCATAGTGCGTGAGGGAAATGGAACCTCCTTCGTATAATTTGTACAAATATTTATAGCATTTGAGCTACATTCATTCAGGCAAACCACCTTATTATTAGTATTATTACTAACTGTTGTGGTGTTAATAATACAAGACTTCGACATAATACTTATGTCTGAGTTTATATAAAAAGCTAATAGCCTTGCTATTATGTGTCTAAAGCTAACAGGCAGATACACAGTATCCCTAGTCGACTTTAAAGTTTCTACAAAACTGTTGGTGTCAAAATATACAAGCTTGTCACTGTAATGACTAACTAAAAAGTGAATATGCTTATTAAGCATATGAATATAATTGTTTTGTCTATTTGTTAATTTTTTAAAATATGGAAAAGCACACAATATTATTTTATTACAATTTAACTTTAACAACTCAGTTACACAGTCAGTTATTTCATATTTTTTTACCTTAGAACTGTTACCTACAAATACAGTAATGTTAGTTTTAGGATTAAATACATTTCCTGTTACTGATGCCATTATTTGTTTGTAGGTTGACCCTGGCATACAATTATTTTGAGTAGAGTAACTCAGGTTGTTACTAATTAATTTACCTAAACCTCTTCCTATACTATCCGAGAACATAACCGAATCATAACAATCATGACTACTGAAAGATGGACCAGTCTCAAGCTGTACCAATTGAGAAAGATCTTGTACTATTTCAGATACATTCTGGTTAAGGATACACTCTTGAGGCAAACTCTCAGTCTGGGACGGGTCCTCCGTTACCTCAGGCTGGACAACGACAGGGTGTGGAACTGTCTGACACGTGCACTGACACATAACTAACTCATTTGCTGCAAGAATGTGTTCTTTAATTTGGTTCTGGGAACCCACATATTTAATGTAAAGAGAACTAAGTCTGCCCTCAAGTTCCTGTATGTCAGACTGTAAGCGCTGTGTATCAATTTCATAGATTTTTTGCTGTCTTCTAATTTAATTTGATAATTGGTTAATTTACTAATTAGATCAACACGTTCTTTCCTCAGTGAAATATTTTTGGAAAAGTGTTTTTGTTGTTTTCTAAATTGATAACATTTTTTAATTATTCTATTCATTCTTGCATATTTTTTCATTTTGTTATGACTAAATTTATAACTATAATTCTGCTTTAACAAGGAATCTTCAGTAAGGTCAATAGTTGTTAATGAATGAGGGTTACAATTACTATTTAATAATTCATTATATAAGTGGTTCGTTTCTTTAACCTGATTACATTCTATTTCTTTTTCTAACTGGGTGATACGACTATTAGCATGAATTAATTCATCTTCTAGGTCCCTAACTCTACTTAAGGCCTCCTCATACAAATTACTACAGGTGTTGAAACCATCCGTGACTACCTTCAGTTGATCGCGTTCATCAACAACATTCTGATACTGTTGATGTAGGTCTACTAGCTCCCGTTTAAGGCTTGAGTTTTTGTCAACAATTTTCTTGATTTCCTCCTCACTTTCATCATTCTCCAGTAGCAATTGGTCACATTGGAGTTTTGTTGCTTCAAGTTTTTGGAGGGCCGTTCTCAATTTAAGGTCCATCTCCTGAGCAGTAGCCTTACGGGTCATCACAGGCATGGTTTCAGGAATTGTTACTGAAATTAGAATTAAGTAACGGTGAGAAAAGTGGACAGACAAATAAAATAAAATTGGAAATGATAGGGAAAATGGGAGAAGTTATCGTAGATCAGTAGAGAAATTAGGTTGGTTACTGAATTGGTTTGAGGGGCTATTTTCAAGGCTAAGGATATATTTTTATTGCCTTACGATTTTACTTTTATGTATGTGGGTAGGTTGCCTATTTTAAAGCAATTTTTCTTAAATATATGTATTACCGTTGGTATAACGGCAATGCGAAAACAATGATCATGAACGTTTTATTGTTGTATTATATTAAAGATCAGAATAAGAATAACAGAATCTTCGCTAAGTTTCGTTTTCAACGATGTAAACAATGCGATTTAAAGCCAATGCAGGGTGCTAAGCTAATCAGCGAACTATTTTATGCTAAAACTTCACAAGGATGTGTAACAGAGTTACAGTGACAATAATTGAGTGCTATTATAAAGTAAAAATAAGCAAATACTCCCCGTTTTAATCCGCAGTTCGAACGTCAGCTGTTGGTTTTAGGTTACCGGTGTGTAACAAACACTGTTTATTACTTTATCTATTTACAGGAAAACAATAATCCTGAGTATTTATGCAATTAAATTACGTTTACACATAAAATTACACCTTAATTTTACTTAATTACTAATTAAAATTAATTTTAAAATACGGAACAAAGACGTTGTGGTTATGGTGGTTGAATGGAACCCATTGACAACAGATTTTTGTGTTCTATTTGATACATAAGATATGAACCAATGTAACAAATCTCCGCGAATATCGTTAGAAGCCAGCTTCTTCTAAAGTAATTCATGATCAACCTTGTCTAAGGCTTTTTAAAAGTCAGTGTGTACAGTGTCCACTTGCACATGAGAGTCTATAATGTTAAGAGCGTTTACGCCGTACGGCATTTCATACAAACTTTCAAGCCCTTATTTTTCGAAATTAATGAACCGATTTTAATGAAATTTCATACGCATAAACAGGCTAAAAAGGTCTAAAAAGTTAGTAGAGAACATTTTCGAAATGTCTTATTTGAAAAAACATAACTGGAAATCTCTGCTTCTATGGAAAATTTAAAATCGGTCTAATTTGGCTGCAACACTATTTTTCGAAAATGTTCTCTACTTACTTTTTAGACCTTTGTATCCTGCTTATGCGTATGAAGTTTCATTAAAATCGGTTCATTCATTTCGAAAAATAAGGCCTTGAAAGTTTGTATGAAATGCCGTATGGCGTAAACGCTCTTAAATAAATAGTGAAAGCTATCATATTACTTGTTGTAGACCTTTTTGTTTTACGAACCCGAGCTGTTGTTGAATAAAGAAAAGTTCTATTTGCGCCACAAATTACTAAATAAATATTTATTGCGTTCATGTTGTTTACAAGATGTTACATAGTATAGGTTTCAAACATGAACCCTGCTAGGGCCCAGCAACATATTTGTAAATAGATACAATTAGATTTACTTATAGCTATTGCATGCATAAACACAACAATACAATAAACATTAAATTTGCTGACATTGTTATTATGTTTAACATTAATTCTTAAGAAATGGGAATTTTACATTGACTCAATATATTATATTTTACCTATTATTAAAACAGTAGTTACAATAAATTACTATTACATTGAATGATTGTTGAATAATTACAAGAGATTATTATAACATTTTTATGTTCTACATACATTATTATTGTTTTAATGTCATTTTTATAATAATTATACATCTTGATAAATGATTTTATTTCTGTCAGTAGGTTTGTACAAACACTTTTACACGTCAATAACATATTTTTTTTAACTAGATTAGGCCGGCGTTACCTATCTAACTACTATGAGATCAAAAAAATATGTTTAAAAATACGTTTAACGCTTAACGCAATTAATGATTTTTGGTTCAAGTGGGTCTTACTTCGCAATTTATTAATGAGTTGTTCCACTCCGCAGGCGGGCGCGAGTCCGCGTGGTCCATGCTGGTGTCGAACACCACGCTGGAGGCCCCCCCCGCCTCCCCCCCGCGCGAGCTGCGCCCCTCCCCCGCGCCCCCCCCGGCCTCGCCCGCGCGCGCCGTGGACCTCAGCTGGCAACCGCCCGCCAAGCCTAATGGGATAGTTACTGGTATGTATAGTATCACACACGACCCGCCCTTTCTGGTATGTATTGCGACGCACACGACCCTCCCGCCAAGCCTAATGGGGTAGTTACTGGTATGTATAGTGTCACACACGACCCGCCTGCGCCCCCGCCGCACGAGTATCGAGTAATGATCATTGTCCAAAAAATTATTCGGGCAAACGTTCTTCATGCATATTTGTCAGAGTCACAGTACCCGATATGCTGAAATGTCACTAAAAGTTGCATTTCCCCAATGTCTCCTATAGGTGGTCTCTCTGTGTTTATTTCAAAACTCTACTTTCAACTGATTATTGAATTGTCCACCCCCAGGCTACGTTATAATGTACGCGATATCCCGGTCCGGTGGCGCGTCAGGTTCCTCTGGCAACGAGGAGTGGACGGCCGTGGCAGCCATAGGAGAACGTACACGCGCCCGTGTGGAGAGACTACGCGCACGCACCACGTACCTGTTTAAGTTACAGGCAAGGAACAGCAAGGGGCTCGGCCCCTTCTGTGCGCCGGTCACGTACACGACGGCGATGGGTGAGTACATACTGGCGTTCTACTGTTCTTTACATAGCATTGTAGCTGCATCTATAGCACCACATACGAACTACGCAACACACTAACGTCATGCAGAATCCTGCATCGCGCAAGAGAGTTTACCGCGCAACTAGCATATTTTAGACAAGTCACGACATCAATCGGCGGCACCAGATATAACACCTATCTGGTCGAATTATCCTCCCGTTTCTATTGAGGATGAGTGAGCTTTACACCCTGTTCCTCATACCTTTATAACATAACGCTTGTATGCTCTGGAGGGTTGGGTAGAGGTATCTCGAACAAAACCCATTTAGGTGTGTGTGTGGGTGTGTGTGTGGGGGGGGGTTGGTGTGTATGTTGGTGCGTGTGTGTATGAGTGTTGTGTCTGCGCCTACCTACACTATAATATCTCCCGCGTAGATGGCTAGTTTCGGCTGAGATTGGCCGTCGCCATGGCGGAAATTCGGCCTGGAGGTCTATTATTAGTAGGGGACTCACCCATTGGTCTTGCGGCTGCTGGGTCGGGCAGTGTTTTAGGTTTAGGCCATGCGTATATTACGCAAACTGTGGGTCATAGGTACTGCACACCTTGGGTCTACGCCTTGGGGAACTACGATATGATTAACTGCGCCTTAGTGTCTAAACACACTATGCTGAAGGTACTCGACCGAAGTTCGGCAAGATTACGCCCGCAATGCTATTTCAATGCTATTTAACGCAACGTAATTTCGGCATAATGTGTCGTCAGTAATTCAAATAGCATTGCAGGCGTAATCATGCCGAACTTCGGTCGCGTAACTTCGGCATAGTGTGTTTAGACACTTATTGTTGTTGCGTCGAATGTCATGTTACTGACAGCTGTCAGTATCATGTGAGTGACAGCTGTCAGCGTCAGAATAATTAACAGATTATTGTATTGTATTTATTTCTTATTTCTAGTAACATAAATATTTATCAAAACAATAGGGTTTGGGGCGAAGATCATGTTTCGTTTTATACAATTTACGAAACTTCAGAAAGTGACTTTTCGGTGCGCAGCCCAGTCGACGGACGTCACACGGCTGTTGTCAAAAAAAAGGTGCGCGTCGGTATGTTTTTAAAGAAAGCTTCTAGAATGTTCTAGAAGCTTCGACTCGCCCTCATCGGCTGAGCTGGAACGAGAGGTGTTTCCGTCAGAAGCGCGCGGATCATGGGGCTGTTGGAAATAGTTTAGCGTTATAACAGTTATTTTGCATATCCTCGTGTTCATAGCTCCTGCAGGTTCCCGTACCCCTACAGATGTGATGTGATATTTTGATGCTCGTCCAGATTCAGGCGAGGGCGGCGGGCTCGCCAGCGCGACGTCGGCGTGGCTGTGGGCCAGCGCGGGCGGCGCGTGCGCGGTGCTGGCGCTGGCGGCCGCGCTGGCGCTGTCGCTGTGCTGTCGCCGCTCCACGCCGCCGCTGTCGCCCGACACCAGGTACGATAACAGTATTACTAAGCCTGCGCCACCGCGACGCTGTCTGTCACAGGCTGAAAGCTTTTAACCGTATTAGGTAGGTAGCTAGCTGAAATTCTCATTTAAAAAAAACATATGGCTTCTATCGTGGTAATTAATTTTGTGATTTATTCCTAACATTTTGATTATTTTTCTACCATTTTGAATTTTTTCCTACCATTTTGATAAATTTTCTACAATTTTGTTTTTTTTTCTACCATTTTGATATTTTGTAACATTTTTTTTTCGTTCCAGCACATACCAGAAGTCCTCAGCCTCCGCCGGCATCAAACCACCCGACCTGTGGATCCACCACGACCAGATGGAACTCAAACACATGGACAAATCGCTGCACAGCTCCGCTAGTAAGAGTACGCTCTCTAAAAAAAATAAAAAATTTCAAGGTTTAGTTACTCGTATGTTGTTCAATTTTTTTTTTGTTTCGGTAAAACCTGCTTTATTTATTAGGTATTTTTCATTTGCTTCTGTCAGCTGTATATCTATGATAACAGTTTCACTTTGACGGCGCCTTTATTTCTTTGGGCCTGCGTTAAACGATCGACAGAAATGGAGTGGTTTTAAAGGGTATTAAAGATTTTTATATGTAGCCTACCATATCTACCTGTCCGCCATTTTTTTGACGTGAATACTTTTTTAAAGTTGCTTCCATAGCGTGAGGCATATAAAAAAAACCAATGATAACAAAATCGGGGATACAGTTTGGTGTTGTAGCTTCATATCTATCATCTCCATCCTAAATTCAATTACACCATTTGGATAGCTAAAGGATCAAAGAATTCATTACGCCAAGTGAGGACTGTGACGCATCGCGCGCGGTGGAGGGTGAAGCGCCGCCATTTAAGGTAATTTTGCTAAGTATCGAGATTTCCACTTAGTATAACTTTTGACTCGGAAAAGCTACGAAGTTTCAATCGTCAGCTCTCGTAAAATATATCGATTGTATACAAAACATTAGTGTACAATAGTGATATAACGTGTTATAATAAAATATATATATAAATAATAATAATAATAATAATAATTTTTATTAGATACAAAAAATAAGTTACAGACGAGAAAATACATAAAATGTAGTTGTAATTAGTACAATTAGATTACAACTAGTAAGCATAAGAGTAAAAACAGACACTACATAAATGTGCTGTAACCACAAGGTCTGTACATCAATTGAGTGAGCCCTGCCTCTTAAACTAGGGTGACCTGTATCTTAAGAGACAGTGATCAGCTATATATATATATAATGTCGGCCTATACGTGTCAAAAAGCCAATCCAATACAGAAATCGTATGCGGTCGGAAAGGGCTTCTCAAGAGCAATCGAATGGTACCAATAAAACGCCATTTGACCGAGTCAAGCAGTGCCGGGAACGTAATAGAATGAATACGGCCGAGCGGATCAACCCCGTTACGTAAACGTATTTACGTGCAACACACGGCCGTGTCCATGACACAGCCATACCCCTTTTTTTTTCAAAATGGCAGTAAAATGAAAACATAATCGGACCAAACCCCGTAGTTTCTGAGATATTAACGTTTAAAATTGATCAGGTGACGTCCACATTTTTTTGAACTTGCGTATTATCTTGTTGCTTTGATATTTGAAATAATCACTCTGAAGGAGTAATCAATCATCTATCTCGGAAACGAGACATTTTACGGGGTTTGGTCTTATTATATTATATTTTCTGTTTGTATTAATGTCAGCTGCGCGCGTGGTCGTCATTTTGTAAAAAAAAATGGCGGTCAGGTAGGTATGTCAAGGACCTTTTTTTTTTTTGAGGATGGGAAATCATCAAATGACTGCTCCCGCTCCGGGTGGAGCGGAAGGGAGTGTCAGACTCTTACTGCCGTGTTCCGTCCTTAGCTCTTTATGTTCCGGGCCAGCGGTAACCCTTTCGGACAATCTCGCTGACCCGGAAGGATGCAAGCGGGCCTGTTTTTGTAATTCGAGTGTTACCATTAACGTGTGTTGACCCTAAGTGTACATGCACTAATCGAGCGTATTATCTCTGTAGTATCCGCGGGCAGCGTGGACGGCGGCGCGCTGATGTCGTCCACACTCACCCTGGGGCGCGCCCCCCCCGCGGAGTACGAGCCGGCCAGGCACGCGCCCCCGCCGCCCGCCTCGCTCGACCGCAGGCACCATGTACCTACCTATGTCGGTGAGTCACTGATGTCGTCCACACACACTAGGTCGCGCCCCCCCCGCGGAGTACGAGCCGGCCAGGCACGCGCCCCCGCCGCCCGCCTCGCTCGACCGCAGGCACCATGTACCTACCTATGTCGGTGAGTCACTGATGTCGTCCACACACCCTGGGTCGCGCCCCCCCCCGCGGAGTACGAGCCGGCCAGGCACGCGCCCCCGCCGCCCGCCTCGCTCGACCGCAGGCACCATGTACCTACCTATGTCGGTGAGTCACTGATGTCGTCCACACACACTAGGTCGCGCCCCCCCCGCGGAGTACGAGCCGGCCAGGCACGCGCCCCCGCCGCCCGCCTCGCTCGACCGCAGGCACCATGTACCTACCTATGTCGGTGAGTCACTGATGTCGTCCACACACACTAGGTCGCGCCCCCCCCCGCGGAGTACGAGCCGGCCAGGCACGCGCCCCCGCCGCCCGCCTCGCTCGACCGCAGGCACCATGTACCTACCTATGTCGGTGAGTCACTGATGTCGTCCACACACACTAGGTCGCGCCCCCCCCGCGGAGTACGAGCCGGCCAGGCACGCGCCCCCGCCGCCCGCCTCGCTCGACCGCAGGCACCATGTACCTACCTATGTCGGTGAGTCACTGATGTCGTCCACACACACTAGGTCGCGCCCCCCCCGCGGAGTACGAGCCGGCCAGGCACGCGCCCCCGCCGCCCGCCTCGCTCGACCGCAGGCACCATGTACCTACCTATGTCGGTGAGTCACTGATGTCGTCCACACACACTAGGTCGCTCCCCCCCCGCGGAGTACGAGCCGGCCAGGCACGCGCCCCCGCCGCCCGCCTCGCTCGACCGCAGGCACCATGTACCTACCTATGTCGGTGAGTCACTGATGTCGTCCACACACACTAGGTCGCGCCCCCCCCCGCGGAGTACGAGCCGGCCAGGCACGCGCCCCCGCCGCCCGCCTCGCTCGACCGCAGGCACCATGTACCTACCTATGTCGGTGAGTCACTGATGTCGTCCACACACACTAGGTCGCGCCCCCCCCCGCGGAGTACGAGCCGGCCAGGCACGCGCCCCCGCCGCCCGCCCCGCTCGACCGCAGGCACCATGTACCTACCTATGTCGGTGAGTCACTGATGTCGTCCACACACACTAGGTCGCGCCCCCCCCCGCGGAGTACGAGCCGGCCAGGCACGCGCCCCCGCCGCCCGCCTCGCTCGACCGCAGGCACCATGTACCTACCTATGTCGGTGAGTCACTGATGTCGTCCACACACACTAGGTCGCGCCCCCCCCCGCGGAGTACGAGCCGGCCAGGCACGCGCCCCCGCCGCCCGCCTCGCTCGACCGCAGGCACCATGTACCTACCTATGTCGGTGAGTCACTGATGTCGTACACACACACTAGGTCGCGCCCCCCCCGCGGAGTACGAGCCGGCCAGGCACGCGCCCCCGCCGCCCGCCTCGCTCGACCGCAGGCACCATGTACCTACCTATGTCGGTGAGTCACTGATGTCGTCCACACACACTAGGTCGCGCCCCCCCCGCGGAGTACGAGCCGGCCAGGCACGCGCCCCCGCCGCCCGCCTCGCTCGACCGCAGGCACCATGTACCTACCTATGTCGGTGTGTCACTGATGTCGTCCACACACACTAGGTCGCGCCCCCCCCGCGGAGTACGAGCCGGCCAGGCACGCGCCCCCGCCGCCCGCCTCGCTCGACCGCAGGCACCATGTACCTACCTATGTCGGTGAGTCACTGATGTCGTCCACACACACTAGGTCGCGCCCCCCCCGCGGAGTACGAGCCGGCCAGGCACGCGCCCCTGCCGCCCGCCTCGCTCGACCGCAGGCACCATGTACCTACCTATGTCGGTGAGTCACTGATGTCGTCCACACACACTAGGTCGCGCCCCCCCCGCGGAGTACGAGCCGGCCAGGCACGCGCCCCCGCCGCCCGCCTCGCTCGACCGCAGGCACCATGTACCTACCTATGTCGGTGAGTCACTGATGTCGTCCACACACACTAGGTCGCGCCCCCCCCGCGGAGTACGAGCCGGCCAGGCACGCGCCCCCGCCGCCCGCCTCGCTCGACCGCAGGCACCATGTACCTACCTATGTCGGTGAGTCACTGATGTCGTCCACACACACTAGGTCGCGCCCCCCCCGCGGAGTACGAGCCGGCCAGGCACGCGCCCCCGCCGCCCGCCTCGCTCGACCGCAGGCACCATGTACCTACCTATGTCGGTGAGTCACTGATGTCGTCCACACACACTAGGTCGCGCCCCCCCCGCGGAGTACGAGCCGGCCAGGCACGCGCCCCCCGCCGCCCGCCTCGCTCGACCGCAGGCACCATGTACCTACCTATGTCGGTGAGTCACTGATGTCGTCCACACACACTAGGTCGCGCCCCCCCCGCGGAGTACGAGCCGGCCAGGCACGCGCCCCCGCCGCCCGCCTCGCTCGACCGCAGGCACCATGTACCTACCTATGTCGGTGTGTCACTGATGTCGTCCACACACACTAGGTCGCGCCCCCCCCGCGGAGTACGAGCCGGCCAGGCACGCGGCCCCGCCGCCCGCCCCGCTGTAGTTTCGACCAGATATCGAATTAAATCACGTCTGCAGAGTTTCGCTAGCTAATTTAATTTGACCCTGAATATCAATAAAAGACAACATTGTGTTCGTAAGAAACTACAGAAATCAGTAAGTGACTACAAATAATTCACCTTACCGTATTGGTAAGTATCTACAAATAATTCACCTTGCCGTATTGGTAAGTGTCTACAAATAATTCACCTTGCCGAATCGGTAAGTGTCTACAAATAATTCACCTTACCGTATCGGTAAGTGTCTACAAATAATTCACCTTACGGTATCGGTAAGTGTCTACAAATAATTCACCTTACTGTATCGGTAAGTGACTCCAAAGGTAACTTAGTAAAATCCCATTTGTCTGTGTGTAATACCTAGGTCCCCCCCCGCACCTCGTCAATTTTTTTAGTATATCATTTGCATTATCATATCATTGCTACCAGTGAACTCAGCAAGCACACCTTTTTGTCTAGCGACGCATCTGTGGAAAATACGTTGCTGTTAACTTATATTTACAATGTACGACAAAGAACGAACCTGCAATTTTCAGGCACATTCCCTGCATAGCGGGCGTCATTTTTGTGCAATATGTTAGGAATGCGCGAATACTCGGAAAAATTGCAAGAATTGGAAAAGTTTTAAGTGAAAATGAACCTGAAGGTGCGAAAAATTTTCATGCCTTGACTGTTCGCTTTAACATATTCAATTCCTATGACACACCATGTTGAAAATTCCGCATTATTCCTTGACAAAATTCTCAGAAGGTGTTTTAAGGGGGCAGCGCCAGGTTAACCCGCGAAATTCAAATTTTCTTACGTTTTTTGCTACAAGTCAGATTGTATGTTGAACATATTAAGATTCGCGACCGTAACAAGTATCTATTTACTGAATTACAATCATTAAAATCGTCAATAAAACCCTCTAAGTTCATATAATCCTATCAAAAGACTATTTCGAAATATCAATGAATGGATTATATGAACTTAGAGACTTTCTCTTACGACTTTTTGTTTTTGGGTGGGAAATTATCAAATGACCCCCCCGCTCTGGGTGGAGCGAAAGGGATTGTCAGACTCTTACTGACTAAAAATCACCTGTGTTCCTTCCTTAACCATTTATGTTCCGGGCCAGCGGTAACCCTTTCGGACAATCCCGCTGCCCCGGCAGGCTTCGGCCCTAAGGGTACACTTCCTTAATGCTGACACCTCTTTGAGGCGCGCGTGGAACATGTACGCGCCGTCCGGCACGGGCCTGGTCCTGATCGGACGGTGAGCTACCCATTACTCTCCGCCCGCAGGCCCGTGCCTACGGTGGCCGGGAGTCGTCCCGTGGCTCCCGACGCCCGGAGCGTCTCCCGTGACTAAGATTATAATTCTGTAAATACACAAATAAATAAATAACAACTGACACTCACCTGCAAATCGTAGGAAAATTTGAACTTCGTGTGCTCTATACCTAGTGCATCAACTTAATATTTCTCCGACAGATGTTCCGCGTCGTATTTTCTGTAGATGTGTCATATAGTTAGCCTACGTTCACACCGGCGTTGAACGATACGATATTTTACTGTGCAATGTTGTCATCACATGGTGGATTAAGAGCGTTTACGCTGTACGGCATTTCATACAAACTTTCGAGCCCTTGTTTTTCGAAATGAATGAACCGATTTTAATGAAACTTCATACGCATAAGCACGATACAAAGGTCTAAGAAGTTACATAAGAACATTTTCTCCCTCCGTGCCTCGGAAAGCACGTTAAGCCGTTGGTCCCGGCTGTCTTTTATGGATCATCGACAGTCGTTACGGGTAGTCAGAAGCCCGAAAGTCTGACAGCCAGTCTTATCAAGGGGTATCGTATTACCCAGCAACTGGGTTGTGGAGGTCAGATAGGCAGTCGCTCCATGTAAAATACTGGTATTCAGCTGTATCCGATTAGACTGGAAGCCGACCCCAACATAGTTGGGGAAAGGCTAAGCAGACGAGTGTGTTACGCATGGTTGTCGTGTGATCCCAACATTTTATTGTAAAACATCGTACAGTAGAACGCTTTTTCTTTATAATTTGCGCTTACACTTGCCCCCTTCCCCCGGGTACCCGGCCCCGCTACCCGTAGAGTCGCGCTCGGTGTCGGCGGCGGGTAGCGACGACACGGCCGTGCTGCGCGCGTCGCCCGCAGAGCTGTGCCGCCGCTGCGAGCGGTGCGACGCCTGCGATTATTTGCCTAAACGTGAGGAGAACCGCCTTTTGTTTTATTTTTGCTTCTTTTTAGTGGTAAGTAGTTGTTGATTGATGACATGAAATATTAGGTACTAGCAGCGTCCCGCGGTTTTACCCGCATAAGTTTCGAGCCCGTGGAAATATCGGGATAAAAACTATCCTATTTATTTATTTATTTTACCATTTATATACACACATATATAAACAGACAAGAAAAAAACAGAACAGAAAAATAGGTACAAAGGTGATGCTTATTTCATAAGAAATCTCTTCCAGCATACCTACGATAGGACAATAAATAGAGAGATGTAGACAGCTTGCGAAAGAGTAAAGGAGACAAAGAAAAAAACATAAAATCTAAAAACAATGTCCTATGTCCTTTCCCGGGACTCAAACTACCTCTATACCAAATTTCATCTGAATCGGTTCAGCGGTTTAAGCGTGAAGAGGTAACAGACAGACAGACAGACATACTTTCGCATTTTTAATATTAGTAAGGATTTCATTCTTTTTTTCGTCTCGACTGGATTAGTATGGATTTTGTTCTTTTGTTTTTTGGTTTGGTTTGAGTAATATAATTAAATTCTGTAAATATTCTGGATATCAGAATAACTATTACACGTCACATAAAACAAAAATAAGCTTGATGGAGCCCCCTATCTCTATTCCGATCCATCGAGAAGAAAGTCCAGACATAATCTTAGTCCATGCCATGCACGACCATGTTTCACAAACTAAACTAAATTTAATTTCAGGCATCTTTTTCTTTCTATTTCATTAAAAAAAGGACAGAAGATAAATATTAGTTTAGTCCTGTCAAATTAGTCAGCGTCTGACGTAAATTGACGTATTTTTAATAGCCAATTTTTTAATCTCGTCTAAAGTTGTCTATAATCTATTAATTTGACAGGACTAGACTAATATTTATCTTCTGTCTTTTTCTTAATGAAATAGAAAGAAAAAGATGCATGCACTTAAATTTAGTTTAGTTTGTGAACAACAGAATTGGTTCCAGTGTCTGAAATGGTATAGTTACGTTATGGTATAGTTTTTTTTATCATTTTTCCTCTCAACCAAAGCACCTGCCATCCCATCTCTTCACCACTTTGGTTGACTGGTAGAGAATGCCTAAGGCATTAAGAGCGTTTACGCCGTACGGCATTTCATACAAACTTTCAAGCCCTTATTTTTCGAAATGAATGAACCGATTTTAATGAAAGTTCTTTCGCATGAGCAGGATACAAAGGTCTAAAAAGTTAGTAGAGAACATTTTCGAAAAATTGTGTTACAGCCAAATTAGACCGATTTTAAATTTAACACAGAAACAGAGATTTCTAGTTATCTGTTTTTAAATAAGACATTTCGAAATTGTTTTCTACTAACTTTTTAGACCTTTGTATCCTGCTTAAGCGTATGAAGTTTCATTAAAATTGGTTCATTAATTTCGAAAAATAAGGACTTGAAAGTTTGTATGAAATGCCGTACGGCGTAAACGCTCTTAAGTCCGCCTTTGCACCTTTTTGTGCAAAAAGTTTAAATAAATAAATGGTCTTTTGATGATGTGGAACCGTTAAAATGTAATTAGTACTTGTTTGAGGAACGTAATTCGGCTGTTATGTAACGAAGGAGCAGTGGTGGTAACGGCAGCGTCTTATGAGCTTCGTCGGGGGTTCGAATCCAAGCAGGCTCTTTTGTTTTTGTAAATTATTTCATCACCACTGCTCTGCTCTGCTCTGCTCTCAAAACGGTGAAGGAAAACATCGTGAGGAAACCGGAATGTCCTAGAACCAAGAAGACATGTGACATCTACCAACCCTCAGTGGACCCGCGTGGTGGATTACGGCCCACTTCTCTCACAGAGGGAAGGCCTGTGTCCCAGACTCCCAGCAATGGGAATATTATAGGCTGATTATGTACTGGATTAATCTGAATGATCAATGTCATCAATCAACTGCAATCTATTGCCTACCTTCATTATACATTTTCATACTTAAGTATTTAAGGGTACGCCGGCCGCGCAGTTAATTCAATTCAATTCATTTATTTAGTCAGACAAAAAATATCCATAAAGTCACAAATACACAAATTCCACATATAATAAAAATATTAAATAACATAAAACAGTGGCGCCCTCATCGTTTGTTTGGTTATTTCTTTTATTTTAGAATGAAAATGCAGAAAATAAGCACTTTAAGTTGTGCTCCACAAGATTATACGTTAATATTATTATAAACGGTAGTTTTACATTGTTTAGTTTTATTTATAATCCTTCAAACGCAAAAATAGTGCACTATTTTCCGTTTTAAGGAGGATAAAAGAAATAACCAAACAAACGATGAGGGCGCCACTGCGCGGTCGGTGTAGCCTTAAGTTTTTACTCCTACTTGAACTTTGAAATTTTACTGAATCTACACGTCCATTTTATTGGCATCTGAGCGTACGAAGCATGGAACGACTTTGCTAAATTTGTATTCATACCATGGTTGGCAAACTCGTGTCCGACGTGTGTTAGCACATGTTCGCATGGACGTAAAAATATCGCGGCGGGATGTTTTCGCGCATTGAATTTTCAACTCTCGGGGTTGAGCCGAGCATTGAGAATCGAACAGAGCGCATCCCAGCGCGTCAAAAATACACAGTTGGATTTTCAACTCTCCGCTCTAAGCAGTAGGCTTAAAATCTAATGCGCGATAACATTCACCGCAGGAAAAATGCGTTCGTGCTTTAGGGCCTGTACACAAAACTGCGATGCGACTTCTCATCGCAGCAATGAGAGGTTTTTTTTTGAGTATTAAATAGAAAACATAGTTTCCAAGATCTCTGTAGATGGCGTTGTACTACGTTACTATGTGTCAAAGCCACTTGGAAAAAAAACATTGCGTCATGAATTAATTACTTTTTTATGTACGTTTCGTTTTAAGATCTCAAAATTACATCCGAGTGAAATAATCAAAAAATTATGTGACGTTCCGTTTCTTGCAGTAACTTACCAAGTTCAGCGCCATCTATCCAGCGACTAGGGGAGAGTTAAAAAAAAATCCCACATTCGTGTTTCAGTTTTTTGCCTTGCGAATTCGCTTCGCACCGGTTCGCAGTTTTGTATACAAGCCCTTATGAAAGAAAAATTGCGATCATACGCTCCCATGTCGATTAAGTGGACACGCAACTTGGTTACATATTTTTTCTCATGGCTAGACTCTTCAGAATGTCCCTCAGATAATAATGTATGTATACTAACATAGCTGTTATTCTCCCCAGCGATGACCGGCATGGGTGTGGGCGTGGGCGTGGGCGGCGTGAGCTGCGCCAGCACGTGCGAGCGACGTGCGCACGCGCGCATGCCGCACCCCGACCAGGTACGAGTACGTACTCATTCCCATGTTATTACTACTCATTAATTATGCGCATGCCTCGTTAACTGAGTGAATAATGTCCGATTTCACTAACACTGTTGTCACTTACGAGCGTTTATGCCGTACGGCATTTCATACAAACTTTCAAGCCCTTATTTTTCGAAATGAATGAACCGATTTTAATGAAACTTCATACGCATAAGCAGGAAACAAAGGTCTAAAAAGTTAGTAAAGAACATTTTCGAAAAATAGTGTTACAGCCAAATTAGACCGATTTTAAATTTTCCATAGAAACAGAGATTTCCAGTTATCTTTTTTTTAAATAAAACATTTCGAAAATGTTCTCTACTAACTTTTTAGACCTTTGTATCCTGCTTTTGCGCATGAAGTGTCATTAAAATTGGTTGTCATTTCGAAAAATAATAGCTTGAAAGTTTGTATGAAATGCCGTACGGCGGAAATTCTCTTAAGTTAATACCCAAATAAAATATAAAATAATATTTTTTTTTTTTACTTTTATAGAACTATTTTGTTGAAAATAAATATCTAAATAAATTACAAACTTATTTTTGCAGTCTATAAAATATATTTTTCTTTTACTTTTATAGAACTATTTTGTTGAAAATAAATATCTAAATGAATTACAAACTTATTTTTGCAGTCTATAAATTCAATACTGTGTATGCGTAATATACAGGGTCAAATTAAATTATTGAGCGAAACTCCTCATACGAGATGGATAGGTAAGTTAAAAAAAATGTACCTATGTTTTTTTGGGGTCAAGCCTCTGACTGATATTCCTGTCACTTAAACTATGAGTTGAGAAAATCAGTTATTTTAATGTATCGTGTTTCGATATCGACGCCAAAATGTCTATGAAATTAAAAAACGATTTTTTACACTGATATTTCATGTATTTGCACTACATTACGTACGATCGTTGAAACTAACAAAAAAAAAAATTACTATTTTTTGGTTTATCATGTTAAAATATCGATACCAAACCAACCACGGCTGCAGAGTTTCGCTAGCTAATTTCATGTGACTCTGTATTCATTGTGTGCGTTTGGAGGGCGCGACCACGACGATATTAAAAAAAAAAACTATGCCCAGATTTTGTATAAATTCGTAAAAGTTGATTCCCAAAACCATACATTCGTCGAAGTTATGGTCTAAAAGTTAAAGGGTTTGAACGTGACCGCGCCATTGAAACGCGGAGAACCGCGCGGCCACGGAGGTCTTTAAAACTAAGCGTTGCAGAGACCTGAAATTTAGGTAAATAACAGATTCAATTTGTAAAAATATAGAAAAAAAATCATAGGTTTATATTTTAGGAGTTGCAAGTCTAAAACCCCATGGCCGCGCCATTGCAACGGTGAAAAACACGTTATCGCCGATATCTCGCTGAAAAAGCATTGCAGACGTCTTAAGTTTTTTGTAAAACCCAGATTTGAATTTGTCAAAATTTGTAAAAATACACAAAAACATCCTAGGTTTATATTTCAGGAGCTGTAGTAGGGTATCGCGTAGAAATAAATTGTGATAATCTATCGAAGAAAGTAAGCATTAGCGAGATCTTTTGACTTTATGGTTTTGGGAATCAACTTTTACAATTTTTGACAAAATTTAGGGATAGTTTTTTTTTTTTTAAATGTCGCCGTGACCGCGCCCTCGAAATGCACACTATTCATTCCAACTACGAAATCCTTCATCTTTCACCCCGTGTCCGTCCGGGTTCATGACGTGTTAGTAACCTGCCCCTCCCCGCACAGAGCACACCGCTGCTGGCCGGCGTGGCCCCGCTGGGCTCGCCGCAGTCGTCGCTGGCCTCGCTGGCGCCGCTGCACCCGCCGCCCGCGCCCTGTACGTACCTTACACTTTACATTGTTTATTTATTGTTGCGCGCCACAATAATTAATGCCTGGTACATGGTGACATTAGTTACCACTAGCGCCATCTAGTATCGAACTAGTACAGTCAAGATCCTTCTAGAAATTTCGATGCCTGAACTTTCTGGAACTATCGACATCTGGTCAGTCGGGGCCGGTATGTACTCGAACATTCTAGATGTTTTTACATTAGAAGGTTCTAGAACTATCTGCGGCACTATATAAGGCCGAGATGAGCCACGACCGAGTCTGATTGGATAAAGCGATACAAGCGAATATATCGAAAGCTATCTTAAAGTCCGACTTAGAGCGATCAGTAGTGCAACTGTGTTTTATAATTAGTGTGTTTCAGTTGTTATTAGTGTTGTTGATTAAAGTGTAATTTTTTGGTTATTATATCGGCAGTTTTTATTGTCACGAACCCGAAGCTCGTAACATTATTTATGTAAGTACAGGAACACCAACAGCTGTATAGAAATAATAACGATTGGATTAGGAACACAGAGCCAATTTTATGGTAGAAATGAAACGGCCATCCAACTATCCTTTCACAAACATTCGAACACCAATCATGTTGTCGAAGGAGTCCTCGAAACGGGTTTTGTCCGTTTAGACAGATTTTCGTTTCGGCACATTTTCGTTTCGGAAGATTTTCGTTTCGACAGCGTGTCACTTTGTTATCTCCACCGTACAGCTACGTACAAAATAAAAGACACAGGTATATTAATAAAGTATATTGATGGTATGACGCTAGTGAAAACTAAAACGTCAAATTATAAGTCATGCAAACCCAATGGCAATCTACCGACGAAATAAAAATAAAATGAATAAAAAAATTATGTAAAACAAAAACTTTTTTAAACTTGTATAAATGCGAAATCCTAATAAAAGTAGCTACAAAGTTACCGCTGACATATCCTTAAATAGTATAAAACAAAGTCACCGAAATGTCTGTACGCGCATAACTTCCGAATGACTGCACCAAATTGGATAATTACTTTTTGTTGTGTTCGGTATTGCCAGGACAAGGTATGTATGAAAGAAATTTCGGAAAATCGAAAAAAGAATGCACCCGTGCGAAGCTGGGGTGGGCCGTTAGTGTATAATTAATTATATTGTGTTGAACTAAAAAAAATTAAAGCTTGTGATAAATAGATCTTTTTAACCGACTTCAAAAAAAGGAGGAGGTTTCTCAATTCGACCGTATACAGGGTGTCCCAGAACTCAACGTCAAGCCGAAACGGGGTGACAGGATTGATCGTAAACATCATGAGAAAAATCAGAAAAAAAATCTATCCCATCCAGTTTGAAAATTATGGGCATTTAAGAAAAACCTAAAAATTTGGTCAAACTGTAACCATTTTTCGGTTATTGTGGTTAATTTTTATTATTTTTGTTTATTTAAATCTTGGAAACGTAACCGTAAATAACATTTCTAAGAATCACAGTCAAAAATAATGACACAATTGCCCCAAGTTTCCTAGAATTAAGACTTTGTTAAACTATGAATTTAAAATTTTCAAAATTTGTCGACTTTGAAAGGCCCTCCTTTTAAAAAAATGTACTAGAGTGCCTTGGCAAGTGCCATTAAAAGTTGGCGCATTTAATGAGGATTGTAAAATGATGCAATACTTGTTAGTTTCATACTAAAAAAAGGAGTAAAAAAATAAAAACCTCAAGTAACCCGATTTTTCTAACCCATTTTACTCAGATAAAATGTTTTTTATTCGCACAAGCTCTTGGTAGGTTCTTGATTTTACGGCAAAATGATGAGAGAGATGGATAGTGGACATGTTTGCCATGAGCGAGCGAGACTGATAGCGACGCCACGCAGTGAGACGAAGATGCATCGTTTAAACGAGTGCGAATGAAACAGATACAGACGCCATACCAAGCACCAGTCTGAAACCAGTTAGTACGTTTCGCTCATTCGTCTACTGCGCACCTTTCCGTATTCGCTTGTGTTGATTTAGTACTGACAACTTTGGCTTCTCTTTTTGGACTTGGATTTTTGTGAATTGAACATGTTTGCCATGAGCGAGCGAGACTGATAGCGACGCCACGCAGTGAGACGAAGATGCATCGTTTAAACGAGTGCGAATGAAACAGATACAGACGCCATACCAAGCACCAGTCTGAAACCAGTTAGTACGTTTCGCTCATTCGTCTACTGCGCACCTTTCCGTATTCGCTTGTGTTGATTTAGTACTGACAACTTTGGCTTCTCTTTTTGGACTTGGATTTTTGTGAATTGAACTTGTTGATTACATACCGGCAACTTTGGCTTCTCTCTTTTGGAATTGGACTTTTGTGTTGGCATCCTTGTTATCTACCATGCCTACGCGCACTAACAGATCTTCGTCACATGTGGTATCAACAAGATGGCTGCCCAGCGCATTACGCAGTGCAAGTAAGAGATTTCCTTGACCAGGAATATCCGGGAAGGTGGATTGGACGTTCAGGCACTATCTCGTGGCCAGCCCGTTCCCCAGATTTAAATCCCCTGGATTTTTTTTATTGGGGCGTTCTCAAAGAAAAAGTTTTTTCAAAGCCTATTGAGAGCGTAGCCGAGCTGCGTGAACGAATTTCTCAAGCAGCTGAGGACATCAACTCTCGAGGATATGCCCGCCTAATAAGTAGATCTTTTTTAAGAAGATGTAGGGCGTGTATTGAGGCTGACGGTAAACAATTTGAACATTTGTTCTAATAAAAAATGTTATTTACCTATCTGACTTTTATTCCAATAAACCTCAACTAATCTAGGTCAAATTTTTTCATTATTTTATTAATTTTACTTACTTTTGTTGACTTTGGTAAAAGTGGCGTCACTATCTGTCTCGCTCACTCATGGCAAACATGTCCACTATCCATCTCTCTCATCATTTTGCCGTAAAATCAAGAACCTACCAAGAGCTTGTGCGAATAAAAAACATTTTATCTGAGTAAAATGGGTTAGCAAAAATCGGGTTACTTGAGGTTTTTATTTTTTTACTCCTTTTTTTAGTATGAAACTAACAAGTATTGCACCATTTTACAATCCTCATTAAATGCGCCAACTTTTAATGGCACTTGCCAAGGCACTCTAGTACATTTTTTTAAAAGGAGGGCCTTTCAAAGTCGACAAATTTTGAAAATTTTAAATTCATAGTTTAACAAAGTCTTAATTCTAGGAAACATGGGGCAATTGTGTCATTATTTTTGACTGTGATTCTTAGAAATGTTATTTAGGGTTACGTTTCCAAGATTTAAATAAACAAAAATAATAAAAATTAACCACAATAACCGAAAAATGGTTACAGTTTGACCAAATTTTTAGGTTTTTCTTAAATGCCCATAATTTTCAAACTGGATGGGATAGATTTATTTTCTGATTTTTCTCATGATGTTTACGATCAATCCTGTCGCCCCGTTTCGGCTTGACGTTGAGTTCTGGGACACCCTGTATATGTTTTTTTTTTTTTTTTTTTTTTTTTTATGTATGTTCGCGGATAACTTCGTCGTTTATGAACCGATTTTTATTATTCTTTTTTTGTTGGAAAAGAGATATGCCAAGGGTGGTCCCATGATAAGGAAACCAGGATCTGATGATGGCATCCCAGTGAAATCGAGGGGAACATTCGAAAATCGTAGGAGCGACTAGTGCGTTTGTTATTTTTTTCATTAAGTATTTTAAAACACTACAATTTAATGAAGGTCTGGAGTCGATCTGATGATGGAGCCGAAAGACAGTCGAGGGGACTCCTCAACGATTTACAGCAGTTACCTTGTGTTTGGGCTTGATTAATTTGTATTGATGTGAACTTTACACCTAGATAGGTTGTGACTGTCATTAAGGGTCTGATGATGAAGACGAAGGACAGTTAAGGGAAATACCTCAACAGTTTACAGTAGCTACCTTGTGTATGTTCATCGATTACTCGAAGACGACTGGACCGATTCCAAAAGTTCTTTTTTATTTGAAAGGGTATACTCTCGAGGTAGTCCCATTATCATCAAGTTGGAATCTCATGAGAGGATCCCATGAAATCGAGGGAAACCCTCAAATTTTATAGGCAAACCTATAGCGATTTGGGTATATTTTAAAGTAACTTGAGCATTTGCTCTCGAAAATCATCATTTGGTAAAGTGGAGCTGATAATGAAGACCACAGATGGCCATCGGAACAACTCAATGACAAATATTTCACGGGTTGCGATTCGATTACTTTAATATGGTTACTAAGCAATTTATGCTCGTCACAATGCGTATGATGAGTGATTGTTGAGGAGTTCTCCTGGTTCTTACCGGGAGAACTCCTCAACAATTAACGTCCCAGGATCGGGAAAAGCAATATTTTGTAAAAGGTGATGAACAGTTGGCATTAGGCTATTGTAACTTAGATAAATTACAAAGTGACCCACTAAAAAGTGAAAAATAAAAACATTTTTACAAAAAAAAAACAACCGACTTCCAAAAAAAAACACTACAAATTGAAAAATAACTTTTATTTCGGAAGTCGGTGTCAATAAACGAAAATGCGGAACCAAAGACACCGACTTCCGAAATAAAAGTTATTTTTCAATTTGTAGTGTTTTTTTTTTGGAAGTCGGTTGTTTTTTTTTTGTAAAAATGTTTTTTTAATTAAATCTATCACTCCTTGTGATTGTACTTTTACGGTCGAAACAAAAATCTGACGAAACGAAAATCCGACGAAATAAAAATCTGCCGAAACGAAAATCTGTCTAAACGGAAACAACAAAAACGTTTAAACGCTGTACACAAATCCAAGACCCGAATATTTTAACAGTTTCAATTAAATAGATTACTGCTATTCTTCTGACAGCTAATTGCTGTCGGGGACAAGACAAATCAAGTAACCGAAATTGTGTAATTTTCCACTGGTCTTTATGTTACTATGCAGCCGGATAGTAAGTCAATATCTGGCGGATGCAGTCCATGTTCGGCAGAATATCAGAGGCGTCACTCGCCGCAGGGGGCACGCCTACGTATATTCTACTTATGGACATGATATCCGACTATCTTAACTTATACGATGGTCGAAATCGAATATCTCGGCGCTAAGATTAAGGCGTTGAAAATGCAGTGCGCGAAAAAAATCGTCGCGGGAAATATGTCCCCTTTAGCTCGTTGGTTTAATGATCTTAGGCGTGACTGCTGAGCCCTGGGTTTGATTCCATGGTACTTGATTTTTCGCAGTCTTTGTATAATACAAAGAATACAAAAACTACTGAAACTAAACTGTTTGTGTACAGGTGGGTCGGGCTCGTGCCCGCTGGGCGCGGCGTGCGGCGCGGCGGGGCCGGCGGGGCCCGTGGTGGGGCCGGGCGGGGACATCTACGCATGCGCCGCAAGGGAGAGGGGGCACTATGTGGCCTATGAGCCGCTGGGTCACTACACACAGTGAGTCTTTTGTTTATTTATAAAAGTCATTTTAATTTATTGTTTTTTGTAGCATATATCGCTATAAGAGTAGGGGAAGATCAAAGAAAGTGGACGGACTGTGTGAATTATGGTTAGAAAGGCGGTGATTACCGAGATGACGATTCATAGAGAAGTATGGAATAAAAGACATGTTAATCCGCCGAACCTAAATACATTGGTATAAGGGTCTGATACTATCTCTGTCGGACACGACGCCAGGTGACACAGCGTGGTTTTTGGCCATGCCCACCTGTGAGGTCGAGCTCGCGACTAGTTCCACCTTAACTATGAGCACCATGTCCCCGCAGCCGCGACTCGCTGAGCAGCGAGGCGGGCGCGGGCCCCGCGGGGCCGCACGGGCCGCACGGGCCGCACGGGCCGCACACGCTCGCGCCCAGCGCGGGCGGCTCGCTGCAGCGGCGCGCGCACCACGCTGCGGCCGCGCCGCTGCACAGCTTCACGCTCAGCGATAACGCCAGTGATCACTCCACGCCCACGCATTCGCACTCTAGAGGTAAGAGTACTACTTCCTTCCTAACAATTTGTCTTAAATAACGCTATGGTCGTTGACCTTTGTAAAAAGACACTTCACCTATGCTATGAGTTACATCAATAACTGTTTCGAATGAGCCATTTAAAACACATAATTCTTCCCATAATTGAAATCTCAGTAGTGAGAGCTTGGTCAACATGACTAAGTCGCTACGTAAGGCTATATTTTTGTTCACTATAACAATTAATCATTTTTTGTACACTTCACATTAACCCACAGACAGAAAACTGTATTGTAGCTTCAATATACTCCACGGAAAATAAAAATTATTAGTCAATTTGCTATAGTCCGCTCGGAACTATTTGGCCGCTGAGGTGGGGCCAGGGGTGAGGCGGCGGGTTGAAACGCACATAGTGAGTAATGCGCCCCCAGGCTCCGCTCCTTCGTCCCACCGCTCACATACCTAAGGCGCGGCCAATTAGTTCCGCGCGTACTATAAAAAATTTGTTTCCCGTACAATATGAGTGACTTTGATGTCTTTTTTTTTTGCGGATGGGAAATCATCAAATTACTCCTCCCGCTTTGGGTGGAGCGGAAGGGAGTGTCAGACTCTTACTGACTAAAACCCACCCTTGTTCCTTCCTTAGCCCTTTATGTTCCGGGCCAGCGGTAACCCTTTCGGACAATCCCGCTGGAAAAGTTTCATCTCGAGATTGAAACCCAGGCCTGCGTGTTTACTAATCCAATACGCAACGCTACCCGCTAGCGGTACTTGTTGACTTTAATGTCTAAGCCTGTGTTCGTATACTGATTTTGCTATCCTCTTCACTCGCAGGTAGTGTGAGAGAGACGTCGCCTTACAAGAAGAGTGCAAGCTCGTCACCCGGACACATACCCAACAGGTTGCAGCTAGGTAAGATAAGACTGAAAGAAAAGAAAGAAAACTGTTTATTCTGCACAAACCAAATAAAAACAACAACAACATTTTTGCCATTAAATGTCATTTTTGTCATTTATTAAAAAAGAAAGAAAAAATAAGAAAAAAAGATTTAAAAAAAAAGAGGCATAAAATATACACACACAACGTAGTCAAAAGCCTCGTACTCAAGCTTAAAAAATGTTGACAACGCATGACAAAAATTTTGTTGCTGTTGTTGATGTTGACTACTATAATATTACCTCAGAGTAACCGTGCTAACAGGGGCTCATTGTTCATATAATATATCTAAAGACTGATTTTTCAATCGACCGATAATTTTTATTCGTGGTATATAATTGACGTTGGACAGTTTTTGTATGAAATAACTGTCAAAATTTCAAAATTATTCCTCGAATAAAGTTATCAGAGGATTGAAAAAT
Source organism: Mesoligia furuncula (assembly GCA_916614155.1). Taxonomy (NCBI): domain Eukaryota; kingdom Metazoa; phylum Arthropoda; class Insecta; order Lepidoptera; family Noctuidae; genus Mesoligia; species Mesoligia furuncula. The sequence continues at coordinate 15,065,046 of OU744818.1, read as the reverse complement.
CAGCCCTTAGTGAACAAAATAAATGACAAACTATTCTGTCATAATATAGAGTACTAAAAATACACACATCAAAAGTGTCTAGGGATCAAGCATTTTTATGCGGATTTCTTGAGATTGAGATGTGGCTTTGTAATAAATTTATGATTTTATAAATTTATATGGATCCTTTTTGGTGCATTTCATAATTTGAATCAGGAACTGTGAATCAAATTCGAGGAAAAGATGAAAATCAGCTGTCAATATTTTCCCTATAAAAACATACAACGCATTGAAGACATTATTAGTGCTACTGTTTCCCTACTACTGATTAAAACCAACGTTATTATGGAGCGGCGACGTCATTTAAGCAGGGAAGAAATGCTCAGAGCCGTGGGAATGATAGAAGCTGGTTCCCGGCAACGTACTGTGGCTTTAGCTCTGAATACAAGTCAGAGTGTTATCAGTCGACTTTGGACACGTTACCGAAGCACTGGTACCGTGGCTGAGCGCCATGGAGGACGGTATCGCTGCACCACACGGAGACAAGACCGATACATTCAAATCTTAACTCGAAGAGCTCCAACAATAACCGCCATGATGTTAGCCGTGAGGCTTCATCACTCTTCAGGGAACTTAATTATGTGCGTCAGGATTGCTCCGCCAAGTTATCAAATCAGAAAATGGTTTCAGCCAAAAATTTGTCGATATTTGTCAAAATCGAAAGAAACAAACCCCGTATTTGTCAAAGCAGAAATAAAGAAGTTATAAGCGTTTTAAGTTGGCCGCGCAATCCTGACGTCAAGGACTGCGCGGCCACGGAGATCTCAGCAACTACTTGGGATAGAGAAATAATTCCTTTTGTCAACTCAAGTCTGTATTTGTCAAGATTTGTCGAATAATGAATCAAAGCTCTATATCAATATTATAATTAAATATTCGCCTTGAAAGTCATGGCCGCGCAGTCCTTGATTTGCTATTTTGTTTTTAGTATTTTTTTTATTAAAATTGAAGACTTCATATAGTATAGGAGTTAAAAGGAGAAAGGTCTTAATTTGTCGAAACTCACAAAAGCTTTAAAATACGACTAAAGTGTAATTAAACAGACGAAATCAATTTAAAACACAAAACTCGTGGCCGCGCAGTCCTGACGTTACTTTAAACCATGATATCTCAATAACTATAGTAGCTAGGATTTTGCTGTAGACGTCCATATAATCCTTATATTAACCCCATTAAAATGACATATCCTTTTACCCTCAACACTGTTTGGGACGCGAGTAATCTCAAGAATTATGTTACCCCATACAATGTTCTAGTAGAGTGACCATAATTTCAAGACCATAAGTTCAAGACAATACAGTCTAAGCGCATTTCTGTTCTGGTTTCTATTGTTAACTGATAAAAAACTTTTTTAATATTTAGATATTCTTATACATTATAAACAAAATGTACAGAATTATATTAATAGAATCTTGCAAGTTACTGCTCGTGGAAATGTTAATTATATCTAAAATAACGTTATAAATAGATATACACTATTTTAACAATTACTTACAGTAGAAGCACTAAAAAAAAATATCATTTAAGACGTGCTCAAGAATAAATGCAGCGTTACATTCTCAATTATAATGATATATTTTAAAATATATCGAAGCAATTCTTATTCTTAATCTGTTTGATTCTTCACTGTTAATATAACGCTGTTATATCGTTATTTCTGTGATTATTGTCAAATAAATTGAGTATACATAAATACTCTTTATTCCCAGGGTCAGTAAAAAAAAACACTGAATCAAATGCACGAGTAAATTTAATATATTTTACAGATAAATCAGTAAAATTACTATTTTAACATTATTCTAAGTTGGTCTCTTCGGCCGCACTACAGGAGCATCGACGCGAGTTTGCCTATTGCGCTCTCTTTCTAATATTGCTTTTCATTCGCACAACTGCGCGCTCGCGTCGAATCGTCACGATACCAGTATTATATCTCAACGGACTGTTACTGCTGTACGTTGTGGATCCGACAGTGATATTCCGATAAAAAGGACATAAGTGTGTTTTCAGTGAGAGACTTAGTGTATATTTAAACGTGATATAAATAATTACGTGATATTAATCAATATGGTGAGTTATTTATTTTTACAAATAAAATTTTTTTTTTTTTTTTTTTTGTATTTTTGTATTTATTTTTGAATTAAATTTGTTAACGATATTTATTTTGTGTTATCTACCACCATACCATGTTAAAACTTTTACCAGTTTTGCTGTAGTCAGTACTTTTACATAGGTACCTAGTTAAAAAGTAGATCGGAATAAAGTCCTAACAAATTAGGCCTTAATGAACAAGGATGGAATTTATTGTGTTTTATATAATTAATAATAATAAATAAAGCCTGGGTAAGGTAAACCTTTCCCAGGCTCTCTATTTAAAAACTAAAAAGAGCGTTTAAGGTTTTGCCTAAACCAGACGCAACTTTTAACTCCTGGTAATCTCAAATTATTAAAAAGCAGTTATAAATAAATAGATATTTAAAAATATACTTTTTAATTTAATTTTCAGATAAAAGCGGGTCGCAAAGGAAAAGTCAATAGTGAAAAATTAAAAAAAATATTTCTTAAGTACGGAGATGTATGCAGAAATCGCAGTATTAAATATAATGATCCAGTATTTAAAACAATATCTAATGAGTTAGATAATACGATAGCTCCTTATGCAATCTACAAAGCATTGAAAAGGCACTACGACGAGTATTTTCAAAATGATGAAGATGATAACCTTTATTCACCCCGAGTTCAGAGTAGTTCATCTTCTTCACCGTCGCGTCATAGTGTGGCTTCATTATCGCTGACATATCAAGACAAGGTGAAAACATTTAGTTTTACAATGGACGAGCATGAATGGAAAAAAATTCAACCCGTGATGGTACATTATGCTAGAAGAGATATAAGGACCTCATCGACACACCAAAAATACAGGAGTCTGCCAAAGTTTAAGTGGGCGACTTTTTTGAGAGAAAAGCTCTGGGAGTTATCTAAGCTACCATGTACTTGGAACTTTAAAAATAAGAAAGTTGACGGTGAAAATAACATTTCGTTATTTGGAAAGTGCTCACAATGTCAAAGAGAAACAATAATAAAAACCGAAGCAATTTCTGAAAAAACTGTAAGATTTACATGCGATATACTTACTTGTAAGGAAGAGAATGTACCACACAATCCTAAAAAAAAATCAAAATTAACTCCATACAAAAGAGGTAAATTAGCAAAAATTCTACAGTATAAGCCTGCCGTAGTCGTACAAAAAGAACTTGCGGCCAAATTAATTAAAGACCCAAATCAAGTTTGCCCACCAGTGCTGCCAAGTTTAGCAGCTCTCCGCCAGATCAAGTATGAGAAACGACAAAGCAAGAGACTTCATGCTCACCCAATTTTAAGTATACTCATGATGACTCAAGAGGTACAGAACTTTATCCGTGAAGTGACATTGATACCGTGTTTTCATTTATATTATTGGTCTGATCAGCAAATAGAGTACTATACTAACTATTGTAATAGTTTTTCTAAAGTGACCATTACTGTAGATGCAACTGGATCTTTTTTTCAGGCTATAAAGCTTCCCGATGGAACTACACTAACAAAACGACTATTTGTATATATTGGCATGATTGCTTCGGATTCAATTAAATCTACTCCAATTTTTCAAATGGTTACCGATTCTCACAATAAAGATTCAATTGCAGCGTGGTTAAAAAAATGGTTAATTCAAGTAAGGAGCCCGCCACATGAAATTAATACCGATGACTCATCAGCATTAATTGCAGCTAATGTTTCAGCATTTACTACGTTTAGCAGTATAAAAGATTATGTTAAACGATCTGTTTTAGTCTTAAGTGGCCGCAATTATGCATTACCTGAAGTATTTATTAGGCTAGATACAAGTCATTTTATCAAAACAATTTATAATTTACGTTGCTTTGAAAATAGGGATATAAATGTTAAAATGTTATACGTTCGTTGCATTTTGTATATGAAAGAATGTGAATCGTTTCATTCCCGAAGACCGCTACGGGTACCACCTATAGCAATGCACAATCGTAGGATTCGATATCAATGGGCTCTTGAACACAGAAATTGGGCAGAAGAACAATGGCGTTTCGTGTGCTTTTCTGATGAGTCTCGTTTTGGTATGAGACCGGATACAAGACGTATACGACACTGGAGAACCCCTGGACGCCAACAGCGATTAAAATCCTGCCAGGAAGTCCATTCTTATAGTGGTGGAACCATCATGGTATGGGCGGGTATTTGGATCGGCGGAAGAACTGAGTTGATTTGGATCAGAGGCAACCTCAACGCTCAAATTTATGCTGAGACGATTGTATCAGACGTCATCGTTCCTCTACAAGTGCAAATCGGTCCCTTATTTCAGTTAATGCATGATAATGCACGACCGCACACCGCAAGAGTTGTAAGACAGACTCTCGCCGCAGCTAACATCCATGTCCTTCCCTGGCCTGCTCAGTCGCCAGACTTGAACCCGATTGAGCATGCATGGGATATGCTACAGAGAAGAGCTCTGCCGAATATGGAGGGTATCCAGTCGCAAGAAGACCTTTTTTTGTTGTTGCAACGAACATGGGCGGCCATTCCACAGCGTGATTTGGATGAACTCATTTTGAGTATGCCAAACCGATGTTCTTGTGTTGTTAGTGTTCGCGGTAGAAACACGGATTATTAATTGTTTAAGTTACCCAATAAAATTTTAAAGAAAACTATTATTTCAGTCTTTTTTTCGAACTTTTGTGTTAGTGGTTCAAATGTCAAAAATCCCTTTATTAGGAAAATGGCAAATTTCTTTATTAATGCAAAGGTGACTTGGTTTATCGTTACTGTGACAAACGAAAACACTTTATTTGATGAATCCTTAAAGAAAATTTTAATTAATATCAATCAGGAGAAAAGTTATTGCAAAAATATATGTTGATCCCTAGACACTTTTGATGTGTGTAGTTGGTTTATTCAACACTAGCTGCGCCCCGCGGTTTCACCCGCGTAAATGTCGATCCCGTGGGAATATCGGGATAAAAAGTAGCCTATATGTTAATCCAGGGAGTCAGCTACCTCCATACAATATTTTCTCAAAATTGGTCCAGCCGTTTGAGCGTGAAGAAGTAACAAACATGTAAACACACACCTACACACTCACAAACTTTCGCTTTTATAATATTAGTGTGACTTTCATAATTTAAAAACCTAACAGTCTTAAAATAATAATATGTACAAGTATATAAAAAGGAGGGGAAATAATCAAAGGGTATCAAAAAATTCGTCCGCATCGCTGTCAACAGGAAACGTGCCCAAAAGGCTGGCAGCATTGCCACGTTCTATGGCAATCTCTTTTAGGGAAGTAAGGGGGAAAAAATTGAAGAGATTATAATTCGCACATACAGTCACAATAGTCCAGAAGATAAAAACAAATGAAAAGAAACTAGAAGTAATTTTTCTAGGTCTGACGTTGTCAATAATCTAAATCACCATGGAAGATTTGAATGGTTTGTGTTGTGCAATAATCTATGGTAATGGTATGTACCCTACACTCTCTTTGACCAAAAAATAGGCCAGCCCTTTGGTCACGTGAAGAGAGTCGACCAACCCGCTTGGCGATGTCTCGAAATACTAAATAAGTGAGCACTCGGGCCCCATGGCCCTACTAGAGTTTCAACCCCAAACGGCTAAAACATATAAGTTGAAGATTGAGAGGTTGGAATATTTGCGCCATTTGAAGTTTTCCGCACCTGCAGCAGCCGCCCCAGCACAGCTCACCGTGCTTGGAAGATGGGATGGCGCAAGAGTGTCGACACACGTCTGTGAACGGTCTTAAAATTACGAGAATTGCTTCTCAGATGAAAAATACGTATTATATAATACATATTATATTATAATATTATTATTGTATTATAATACATATTATATTCTACTGTTTCCAGGAGGCGTAGTCTCCCACTGCGCCGAAGAGCTCGAACCCCTCACGCCCTCCCGCAGCACGGAGCGGCTGCACCGCGAGATGCAGAACCTGGAGGGGCTCATGAAGGACCTGTCGGCCATCACGCAGCAGCAGTTCCACTGCTAGCGACGCCCGCGGGCCCGCCCGGCCTGCTGCCGCTGTCTGCCGGCCGGCATCGACGAATGCGACCAGCTGGCCAGCGAGGCTACGTGCACCTGCCGGTATTGAGGACCTGGGCACTCGTGCCTGACGGTATGAAAGACCCTAAGTGCGTCGATGAAGACTTCAGTCTCGGTGGTAACGGTGTAGAGGACCTGGGGACTTGTACCTGCCGGTATTGAGGACTCGAGGACTTGTAGCCGCCGATATAAAGACCGGTTACGGTACAGGTGTTGAGAACCTAAAGACTTGATGCCATTTAGGAACTAAATGACCTTTGTCGTCGTTTCGAGTTGCCGGTGTCGATAAGGACTAACTAAATTGCCCTAAGACTAATCCGCATAATGCGTTTTTTCATAGCAACGTATGAATGACACAACAACAAATCACATTGATACAATTAATGCACAGTCAGGGAAACAAATTGCTTAGCAAATAAGGTATGAAATAAAAATCGGGTGTTCAATGCACAAAAAATTTTACAAGCTGCTAAACAATATATTTCTCTGACTAGGCTTTAGCGACTTCACGACGCATCGTAGTGATCTATGACCTTGAAATACAGTTGTTTGTGCGTTTCAGTGAATATGACTACCTCGACATGGTTCATAATGGTGTTTCACAAATCTAGCCCTAACGTCACATAGAAATTAAGGTGAGTTAAATAAATTGTTTCTGGTTGAACATTTATGTGACTTAAATGATTGGTCTTTATTAATGATAGACGCAAACGAATTGATTGGACATAGTCAAGGAGTTTTATTATAATAAGAAGTGATAAAGAAATGTTGTATTTATGTTCATTGCTGGGCTTAAGGACGATTGGATAGGTTGATGGTAGAAATTTGGTAATGTAATGGAAAATGTTTTGCACAATAAAAAGTTTTTTAAGATACAGACATGATGGGACATAAAAAGGCCACTTTGGCAGAATCATAAAAGGATAACATTATGGATCATAATGGACAGTTAACTGTTAAGTTAATCGTACCAAATTCCATTGGTGAAGGATTTTTCAGTTATTTTTTTTGTCTATGCTCTCTGATCTCCTTGATTATACCTACGTAGTGCAGCGATAAAAAGAAAAACCACGGACTGTCTTCGCCATATTATGATTCACAATGTTATCCTTTTATGATTCTGTCAAAGTGGCCTTTCGGGCCCCCAGTACGAATTGTTTAATTGAATTGGAACCACGGGCATAAATACCTTACATTTTTACACAAGGTGACGTATGTAGTACTCGCAACCGGCGTGCATGTGTGACCAGATCGAAGGAAAAGGAGTATGTAAAGATTGATAGAGATTTTATGGTGTTGCCAACATAGCATTTTCGAAACCATACTATAGTGAAAAAGGTTAAGTTGAAATCTTTATTTCAGAAAATCGCTTTTTAGGGTTCCGTACCCAAAGGGTAAAAACGGGACCCTATTACTAAGACTTCGCTGTCTGTCCGTCTGTCTGTCTGTCTGTCACCAGGCTGTATCTCAAAAACCGCGATAGCTAGACAGTTGAAATTTTCACACATGATGTATTTCTGTTGCCGCTATAACAACAAATACTAAAAACAAAATAAAATAAATATTTAAGGGGGGCTCCCATACAACAAACGCGATTTTTTTGCCCTTTTTTGCTCGATATCAAAAATGGCAACAGGTAGGCACTTGAAATATTCACAAACTACTCAGTTGTATTTTAACTTTAATAATAAATAATAAAATTAAAATAAAATAAATATTTAAGGGGGGCTCCCATACAACAAGCATGTTTTTTTCGGCGTTTTTGCCTTGTGGTACGGAACCCTTCGTGTGCGAGTCCGACTCGCACTTGGCCAGTTTTTTATTTAACGTAAGGGCGTGTTCTCACTATGTCGTGACGATTAATTTATCGTTGGACGACTGTCGTTTCTAACTGATCCCATTATATCAACTGTTTATCGTCACTGTGTCGTCGAAATATTTTATCGTTGAACGACTGTCGTATCTAGCTGTTCCCATTGGATCGTGACGACATTTTTACTGTTCACAGCAGCCGCCTTGTCGTTTGCACATTAGTCGCCTCTACGTTCTTTTGCAGATCTGTAGTGGTATGAACGTGTGTAGGTATGTGTGATACGTGACTACGATAAATAGTCGCTATAACGACACATGATTTGTCGTCACGATAAGTCGTGACGTTTTTTTTATCGTTTTACGACTGTCGTGCTCGCCGTTCCCATTGACTTGACAATCTGTCGTCACTAAAAAAAAAAAAGTCGTGGACGACAGTTCATCGTGTAGTTCTATAAGTGAACACCTTTGTTTAAATACACAAGCCACGACGCTTTAAACGACACGATAATTTGTCGTCGCGACATAGTGAGAACGGGGCCTAAGTGTAATGTCAGCAGTAGTGGCAAAGTGATAACGGCAGCGACTTATGAGTTGTAGGTCATGGTTGCAACCCAGACATGCGTTTTACTTCGTGTAAATTATTTCATCACCACTGCTCTCAAAAGGGGGAAGGAAAACATCGTGAGGAAACCGGCATGTCCTAGAACCAAACATTCGAAGACATGTGACATTCACCAAGCCGCACTGGGGCCGCGTGGTGGATTACAGCCCACTCCCTCTCGAAGAGAAGAGGCCTGTGTCCCAACAGTGGGAACATTATAGGCTGATTATAATTATGCTATGTAAGGTATTTATGTCTGTGTCTGTATATTATACAGGGTTATTGGTAAAACATTAACAACCTCTTAAGAGGTCATTGTACTCGTCATTATGAACAACTTTTACTATGGGACCAAACTTGAAATCGCGAAAAAAAACAGCTGTTCCCTACATTTATGTTCGTATAACTCGTCAAAATGTAGGGAACAGCTGATTTTTTTTACGCGATTTCAGGTTTGGTACCATAGTAAAAGTTGTTCATAATGGTGAGTATAATGATAAGAGGTTGTTAATGGCGCAGATTCTGTTGTTCACAAACTAAACTAAATTTAAGTTCAAGCATCTTTTTCTTTATATTTCATTATGAAAAGGACAGAAGATAAATATTAGTTTAGTCCTGTCAAATTACGATACTCCATAGACAATTTAGACGAGATTAAAAAATTGGCTATTAAAAATACGTCAATTTACGTCGGGCGCTGACTAATTTGACAGGACTAAGCTAATATTTATCTTCTGTCCTTTTCTTAATGAAATAGAAAGAAAAAGATGCCTGAACTTAAATTTAGTTTGTGAACAACAGAATCGGCGCCAATGTGTTACCAATAACCCTGTATACATTGCGGTTTTTTAAAGGTTATCAAATAATGAGAAAACAAACAACGCACTGAACTTCGAAATGAATTTTGAAGTTTTTTTTCTTTGGAAATAAAAATATCAAAAATGTTTTATAGACAAATGTGAATTGTAGCAGCTTTATTATTTTAAAAGATTTATTTTTGTAGACCTTGAACAAAATAAATACACAAAATATACTTAACAAATAATTATGTACTAATGAATTATACATTTTTATTAATTTAGTCAATTTTTGCATAAGAAAACTTTACTAAATGATACGTTTACTTCGTCCCTGTGCCATCTGACTAATTAATTTTAATTAATATAAGTTTAATTACATTAAAAACTAATGATTTTGGGACGAATTCGTCAGCACTGCCTTTTCTTGTAATTTAATAGATATTTTTAATTGATTTTACTGGCAAAATAAAAATTAAAAAAATATTGTGAAATTAAGACTCTCAATTTTACGTGACATTATACAGGATGGTTTAATGATCTGAACTGTCATAAAAACCATCCTGTATATTAAAATATTAAAAAGTCACAATATTTTTTTTTGTTTAAATTGTTAGAAAATTCGATACCTTTGGATTATATGTACATTGTGATCTTATGTACTAGTATATTATGTATATAAACTTAGTTTTAGTTTAGCGCATACTTTCTAGTATAAGTATAGATTTTTCTAATTATTTTGACTGACATTATTGCTAAAGGTGGTCGCTTACTGCAGCGTAACATATTTTTATTATCATCATTCGACGTACTATCGGTTGACTAGACTGACATAGCGTTTGGAAACATGAAAATAGTCTCGAGTACATTCACAAATGCGTCAATCATTCAGATTTATATCCCATGAGAATGACATAAGAGTCACATTCGCGCAGCATCCTGTATACAGGCTGACATTACAACCAAAATGGAATATAAAAAATAAATTATTTTGGTTGTACCAGGATAGCGAAATGGCAAACGGGTGGGACGCTCTCAGGCTCAGTGGAGCGACGATCATCGCAGGGTAGCCGGTAGCAGCTGGACAGTTGCCGAGGAGAGGCCTCTGTCCAGCAGTGGACTGCTGTCGTCTGATGATGAAGTATTAAAAAGTTTCTATAGTAAAAAAGCTATTTGGAATGGATGCTACTCTGCAGTCAGCAACATACAAATTATTTACAAATGGCTATTACATCTTACAGTGGTTACAGATTTGCTTGATGTTATAAATTGACATCTGAAGCAGTGGGATAGCAGTGGTGTTTCCCAGCCAAACCAGACACTGTGTAAATTATTACATCACCACTGCTCTCAAAACGGTGAAGGAAAACATCGCGAGGAAACCGGCATGTCCTAGAACTAAAAATTCGAAGGCATATGACATCTACCAACCTGCACTGGGCCCACGTGGTGGAATACGGCCCACTCCCTCTCTCCGAGAGGAGACCTGTATCCCAGCTGTGGGAACAATAAGCACCGAATACACTAGGGAACATTTTGTCCCGCAACATGACGCGCAACACTCAATATACGAGACGCTGCAACGTTGCATAGTGTCCTGGAACATGCCCCGCAACATTGTACGCGACGCGGGGCATGTTGCTTGCTCCCGCCTCGAGAGCGAGCGCACGGGTCCCGCGTCAGTGTCGCGCCATTTGTCACCGAGTGTAGTCGCGTACGCAACGTGCCTCTTAACTATTCTTTCTCATTGTACTAAGAAATCCCGCATCCACCACCTTCTCTTTCTCTTACGTTTCAACACACTGGATATAATTACTATGTACGCAGCACTAATAGCCACAACCTCCTCGGGCGACATTTCTATGAGCACTGACTAGTGTGGCCGGCAAAATGTTCCGCGACAATTGTCTCGGGACACGTAGTTGTTGAGGGACATGTTCCGCAACATGTTTCTTCATTTGCCCCCTAGTGTATTCCAGGCTTTATAGGCTGGTTATGATAATGAATATCTATTGCTCAAAAAAACTCGATCAAATCTGTTTTCACTAGAACTCGCTCAAGACGACTATATTCCTTAAGACTTGGCCTACTTCGCTCAACTATCAACTAGCGGCTATACTTGAATTCGGAACCTTAATTAAGCCATTCAGTTGTCTACTTTAGCTTTATGTAGTCAAAGTTGATTTTTGATTGGCTAGTACTTTGTAAAAATGGTTCTGAAATTTTGGTTGCAATGGAATTTGAACTTTGTCGTTTATGACATTGGGTTTGTTGTTCCCAAACTTATCTCAGATTCTGAATTTAAATATAGTAACTAGCTACACTTGAAATCAGAACCTTAGATATTTACATTCCACTGCCATTCAACTTTCGACTTTATTATTATTTTGTCAATGTTGATTATTGAATGACAGTTATTTTATTTAAAAAAAAAAAAATCTGAAAGTTGGTTGTAATGGAATTTGAACTTTGTCACGTTTATCTAAGATTCAGAATTCAAGTGTAGACTCGACTACTGACTCGCCTAAGCCGTTGAGATATAATTTTGTACGTAAATACTATGTAAGTTAGGCTCGCTGTATATTGTTATGTAAGGAGCTAGTCAGTAACGATATACATAAGTACTGTAAGTAGATAGGTTGTCGAGGCGGTTGGTGACGTCACCAATATCGATAATTATTATATAAACTAACTAGTAGCGCCCTGCGGTTTCACCCGCATAAGTTTCGATCCCGTGAGAATATCGTAATAAAAGGTATTATATGTTCCTGGTTATAAACTATCTGTGTACCAATTTTCATCCCAATCCGTTCAGTAGTTTTTGCGTGAAAGAGTTACAAATATCTATCCTCATAAACTTTCGCGTTTATGATATTAGTAGGATAGGAAGTAAGAAAAGATTTGATTTTTTGTATGTTTATTTGTGACGCTCTCACGCTAAAACGGCTGACCGGTTTGCATGAAATTTGGCACATGGGTAGAGCATGACCTGCAATACGACATAGGATACTTTTTATCCCGACATTCCCATGGGTTCGAGACTTGTGTAGATAAAACCGCGGGGCGTAGCTAGGTATTAATAACATCATAGTATTTTATGGTGCATTGTGGGGTTTCGTCGGAAATGTTTAAAGTTTAAAATAATTATGCCCTATGTATGTATTTGTGAAATATCGGATAAATGTGAGTTCTAAAGGCCTAGGCTAAATTTAGACTCCAGATCTCCCACAAATTACATTTTTTTTTTTATAAAATACCTGTCAACTTGTACGGTCAGCAACAAAAGTCGATTAACACTTCAGTTTTTTTAATCTCAGTTATTGAGCAAAATATTTGTTCAAAATTGCATTGTACTTCTGGTGCAAATTTAAACAAATATTTTGCTGTGAGATCAAAAAAACTGAAGTGTTAATATTTTGCAAAATTTAGACTCCAGATCTCCCACAAATTACATTTTTTTTTATAAAACACCTGTCAACTTGTACGGTCAGCAACAAAAGTCGACTAACACTTCAGTTTTTTTAAATCTCAGTTATTGAGCAAAATATTTGTTCAAATTTGCACCAGAAGTACAATGCAATTTTGAACAAATATTTTGATCAATAACTGAGATTGAAAAACTGAAGTGTTAATAGACTTTTGTTGCCGGCTGTACCTTGGGAATGTAATGTCTTCCTTCGTCCACGTAAAATTTGTTCCCCGACCCATTCCGTCGCATCGTATCGTCTGCCCGCCTATTACTTCGTCGCTTAACGTTCTTTTTGACTTTTTTCTTTTTGCTCGTCTTCTAAGAGTTCTGGCGTGATGTTAAATATCCTATAGCCTTCCTCGAGGACTGGGCTATCAATGCAAAAATATTTTTGAAGTGAAACTTCTTTACGCACGCTTGACTTGGGGAGTAAGCTGGCGAACGCGTGACGTAAGCGTTACGAAAAGTGTGATCGGGCAAGGCGAACGGAAGTTAAGTGGGGGATATAAGCAAGAGACAGCAGTGCGCGCGCACATTTTCTTTCTCTCTTCCTCTCATAGCCAAATACGTTCCGTATATCTAAAAAGTTTTTTTTTTTTTTTTATCTAAGTTTCACTTCAGTCGTGTGATCATAAGCACACTCGTTTTTTTTTTTAAATTAACTGGTAGTTCCAGATATTACCCCCTACATACAAACAAACAAATTGTATCTCTTTATAATATTAGTTTAGATAATGGCGACGTCACCCTCTCGTTCTAGAATCGTCTAAAACAATGTTTTTTCATAATTTTTCTCTAGGTATAGAATAAATTTATACCCCTTTACCTTACCACACAGTCGCTCTTGCATACTTGAAGTAAATTATTGTAAAAATCTTTTGATACTATCTAAGTATATATTTGTAAATTTGACATTTCGTACACGACACGTATTTTGATAATATTAGGCTGCTGACATACTGGCGCGATATCTCATTGCTGAGGCAATTCTCGTATTTTTAAGAAAGTTCGCATTGTAATCTTAGGCTCTCAAAAAACCTCCAATGTACCTTCATTTTTGATAAATTTTGGACAAACGTTTTTAAGTGTGTAATGTGAATTGACCTTCTGATTAGTAGATATTTCATACAGAATGGAGTGAGCGTACCGTATTTAGCTGTGCAGTGAATACAGACCAAAACATGCGAGGGAGAAAGCGAATGTGCGGCCAGTAGTTGTCTCTTTCGAGAATTCTGATTTTGAATGGACTATTAAATTTGATAAATTGAATTTTCTAGGCTTGCAGAAAAGAGACAGGTATTGGCTGCACAGTCGCTTTGTCTCTTTCTTCTAGAGAATGGTTACTTTTGTGAAGCTAACGCACAACCCATTCTCTATGCCTATAGTCGCGTTAGTGTGTCGCCGGCCTAGCACTCATGTTTGTTCAAAGCATCGTCAAGTTGATGTTAGTGGCTTCAGATCAATAGGAATATTTTATTTATATTGTGAAGATAACTAACTATAGTCAAGCACACTAATGTATTTAAATTTATTTTAAGATACAGTGATTTTTGAACAATTTCACCAATGAAACTTCGTTCAAGAGCTGTCAAAAAGTAAAACTTCAAATCTTTTTATTTTCTCGTGTTTAGATAACGTTACCTACAAATAAATCTTTGACTTTGACTTTTGACTTTGACTTTGAATACTTTTTTTTATTGATCTGAAGTCACAAAGAAATTTTGTAAAAATTTTGTAATTTAACTCGTATCGTGGCGTTGACTCGCATTTTCTTATAATTATACCTATTTGTAAATAGTCCTGTACCGGTTTGTAAGTATATTACGATACATAAGTTGCGATAGGGCCTTGCTTCAGACGTCATCGGTACTATATTGCGTTGTGGGATTTTGAACTCTATGGGCTCGAGTTATAGAGTGTATATTAGTTTGGAATAGCGGTGAAGTTGGGCCCTACCACTGTAAGGAATTGCACTCGAATTGATTATGTAGACTTGAGGTGTGGTCACAGTGATAGCGGGGAGAGAGGGAGAGAGTTTACGGTAAGATTAAATGTATGCTTAGGAAAATATTGTATAGAAATTATGACGGATATCGCAAAAGAGAGGTTTTGTGTAAAATACTATGAATTTTATCGATATATTTTACAGCACTGGGTCATGTACAGTCAATGTCACAAATATGTATGCACCTAGCAAAAAAAAAAGCGAAGCGTACACATATTTTTGCCTTTCGAGTATAGTTGAAATCAAAGCTACTAGATGAACTAGATGGCGTAGATATTTGTGCTCACAAATTTTTTTTAAACCCCTTTCTCGGCTTTCAGTGTGACTGTACCGAACTTCCTGAAATAGTTATATTATTATGTACTTCCGAACTACTAAGACTTCCAACAATACCATGATGCACACGCCAAACATTGGAACCAACGCAACCACCATTGGCAGTAAGAATCAAGCGATGGTGTTCATTTAATATTTTATAGCATTATGTGACCAAAATCCTCACTTATGTCACGCTTTTCTGTGACTTAAGTTGTCAATTTTTACACACGAAACCGTGCCTTAAGAGAAAATGCGGTCGGAGAGAGTTTTGAAAAAAAGTCAAAATTCGAAGTATCACGCTTTTCTGTGACTTAAGTTGTCAATTTTTACACACGAAACCGTGACTTAAGAGAAAATGCGGTCGGAGAGAGTTTTGAAAAAAAGTCAAAATTCGAAGTATGGCTCTCGTCTATTTTCTACTTCAATATTGGATCAATTTAAAATATATTTCATAAGCAGAATAAAAAGGATATATACTGTGTCCCTATGTTTTTCTTTTTTCATTAATAGTTGTCAAATTTGTACACTAGACCTCTGTAGACAGCGGCAATTTTGAGAATTTTTGGAGAGTTCTAGTGCTTTTAAAAATATTGTATCGTCAAAAAGGAAAAATAGGGACACAGTCCTTCTTATTCTGTTTATGAAATATCTTTTAAATTGGTACAATATTAGAGGAGAAAATAGGCGAGAGCCAAACCTCGAATTATGACTTTTTATTAGGCTTTTTCAAATAGTCCCTCCAACCCCATTTCCTCTTAAATGCGGGTTTAGGTCACATGAGCTATAAAATAGTATACGGTATGTGTGACTTAGTCTATTAATGTACTATTTGATAATAGACCCAACATTGGTGATACTGTTTGTCCAACTCCAAAGGCGTGGGTCCAACATTGGTCCCAATGTTTGGTGTGTGAGTTTTGTGCTATCATAATTATATTTAAGTGAAACTAATTAGACTGATTTATTGATTTTACCGTTTGTTTTAGAGTTGTTTGTTTTGTGCGGGCATTGTTAACGATAGCTAACTTTTAGTATGACGCTAGCTGTCATATGCTGATTAAAAAAAAAAAGTTTCAAAACTAAAACCAGACTACTGAAAATTCAGCTTCCTGTGGTCGCAGGCAGCTGTACTAACATACTTATAAGCTATACACAATAAAGATGAATTGAATTGTTTTATCCGTTTCAGTAGTTGGGTTTTAGTTTTTAAACTTATTTAATTATTTTGGGGCTTATTTCAGTAATATTTATATTTTTGAAATGTGCGAATTAAGCCCTTTCATTTGATACCCAACAAGGCACCATCCCAAAATATTAATTTTTAAATTCCTTACTTTATGTCCTCTAGAGGGCGCCATATTGAATTTAGTGTGACGTCACATAGCCTATATCCAGCGGACGGTCAAGACGCTTCTAAAGATACCTCATTTGTCAAATTATTATAAGTACTTTTGAAGTTATGAGGGAACAGATGAACATACATGCATACCAGTCAAAATCATAACTCTCCTTTTTGCTCCTTTTTGCTTTTGGTAATAAAGTATACAGGGAAACCGATGCGCAACTTGTTACCATGTATTCAGTAAATTATTCTAGACACCCCCCTCCCCCCCTCCTTAATATTTTTCGTCGGTCATTATATAAAAATCAGCTGCTTCATACATTTTGACCAAGTATAGTTGCATTTTTGTGGGAAACAGCAGATTTTTGTTTTAATAACTGACGGAATGGGGAAATAAATAAATATGGGGAAGGCCTTTGCCCAGCAGTGGGAAAGAACAGAACAAAAAAAAAACTAACGGAAAATTTCAACGCATCGGGGTCCAGAATCATGGGTTGAATCCACAGATATAGATATACCTAGATAACGCAAGTATCACGAACTGTATGAAAACCAAGCGTGCCATATTTTTGACTACCTACTATGACGTCACAAGCTCGCGCTCTCGCTCACACTTACCCAGCCAGCAGTACAAAGGACTGAGCGCGAAAGGGGCGGCTTATGATTTGTAATCATATGTTGGGGCCATTTTTTGGCACGCGAAGTAGTTACTCTTGCGTTATCTAGGTATATCTATATCTGTGGTTGAATCCATGGTAACTCGTCGCACGGCGATGTCCGTGCCATCTGCACGATAATCGGGAGCTAGCAAAAACGCTTGTACGTGCGATCTTTGTCGTACGTAAACTCTGTTTATGAAAAAGATCTAGAAAAATATTGAAGTAAATAAGCCAAGCTATCGTTAACAATACAATCCGAGGGCATAAGTTCCATTCCTTTTACCATAAACAAGTGTTTATTGTACTGATAAATATTTAAAAAGTTCATTTTTTGAAGAACTAACTCCTGTAAGACGAGCTGGTACAAAAGTTTAGTACAAGCGGTACAAAAATGTACTACAAGCGGTACAAAGGGATTAAATATTTATGTATGGAGCCTGGCATACCTATTGTCGCGCCATTTTGTTTTTTTTTTTTTTCAAAATGGACACGGATGAAACTTATATAAAATCGATAGATGACATCAATGCAAACGGATAACATTATAATATCAAACCTTTTAAGTTTTCTGTTAGCATTAGCTATCGATTATATAGGTTCCTTGCGTGGCCGCCATTTTGAAAAAAATCCCAATGGCGGATGGGTCCTGTCCGCCATTGCGATTTTTTTCAAAATGGCGTACCTACGCCAGGGATCTTCAAAGCCCTTTGTACCAGCTCGTCCCTGAAAAGACTTACACACTTGGAGCGCCCGCGAGTGTAGTCAGCTAAGTTCCCACCTGGAAGAGACTGGATTTTATTTTATTCTAAATTTTTACGATAATTCCACATCTATGTACTACTTACCTACTATACGTAATCGGATACATTGCAGTTAAAATATGTAGCCGTCAAATATCAAGTTTCGAAATTATTCGGTTTTTTATAGCGTCGTCTCTGTCACTCATACCTGTCTCTTTATAAAGCTCGATGTGTATGCGCAGGTACTGTAGGAAAGTTATTCAAGTGCAGTTGGTCACCAAGATAAGTGTACACTTAGAAAGGTGGATACTTATCTTCGTCCGTGACTGTACGGATAAATTGCTCTAAAAATTGACACCCGGGCCACATGAGTAGATACCGTTTATCTACTCATGTGCCCGGGCTCTGTAATACGTGTTAAGTCAGGGAAATTAATTGTTAAGCAAATTAACTATTGACTACCAATTTGGATCAAAAATGTTTTTGATAGCTATATGAAATGGCTATAAACACGGCCATATTTAGGTAGGGTGTCAATTTGCTTAAAAATGAATTTCACTGACCGTACATAGATGTGGTTGGTATACTTATGTATAATGATGTATTAAGCTGAGCCTCCACTGATGTACTTCGGTGACTTAGTATCGTATCGAGTGCGACTATTCTGTACAATTACTATATTATATACTTGTATTATTTATTGATCTGAGTTTTTTTATTTGAACCCCACTAATAGACAGTAGACACTGCTGGATAACTGGATAAAGGCCGCTCCTAATAATGATAAATGATTTTATTTTTGTAAGTAGGTTTGTACAAACACTTTTACACGTCAATCATGTTTTTTTTTAAACTAGATAATGTCGGCGTTTCCCATCTGACTACTCTGAGTAGAAAGGCCGAAACAAACTCAGAGGTCACAGTCTCTTTTAAAGTCCAGACATAATCTTGGTCAGGTTATATAAAGACCATGTAGATCGATGTCTGAGATGGTCTTTTGAGGAAAGAACCACACAGATTGAGAGGACCTGTCCAGTCAGTGCACGCATTTGTCAGACATCGTGTAGCTCAACTCAAAACTTAAGGAGTTCAACGATTCGACGAACAATACCAAAAGAAAGGACATTTGGGTAGGCCACATAAATGACTCAAACTGCCAGACCATAAAAAAAAGACTAACAGAACAGAGAGAATAATAAAAAAAAAATATATTAAATCAATAAAATGACCCACATCGTCTTCACATTCACAATAAATAAAATAATATAATACTTTACAAAGTAAGCAAATGTCATTGTTTATAAAAAAGTCATTAATGTCAATAAGTATAAATAAAAATAAAAAATTCAAAATGCAGAAATTGGAAGCAGCTCAATCCCAAAATGAAATGAAATCAACTGCTGGATAAATGTCGCTGCTCATATAGTACCAGGGCCACAATTATCTTACCACGTGCAAACCACGTCAATATCGTGTCTTGCAGAAACCCCTATAAGTGCCTATTCACACGCTACCCGGTAACCGGGTAGCCAGTGCCGGGTACCCGGCGGTGAAGTGTGTAGGCGATTGGCAGCGACGGCGACCTCTCGCGTCCGGCCCTGGTGCAAGCCATGGTCCGGGGCGAGAGGGAGTGGGAGGCAGTCACCTCCTTCTGCGAAGCAGTCATGCTAGCGAAGGAGGTGGCGGGACGGCTCAGGGAGAGAGCCTCCCGTCCCAGCCGCCGCGGGAGACGCTCCGGGCGTCGGGAGCCGCGTGACGACTCCCGGCCACCGTAGGCGCGGGCCTGCGGGCGGAGAGTAATGGGTAGCTCACCGCCCGATCAGGACCAGGCCCGTGCCGGACGGCGCGTACGTGTTCCACGCGCGCCTCAAAGAGATGTCAGCATCGGGGAGGGGCCCCTTAGGGCCGAAGCCTGCCGGGTCAGCGGGATTGTCCGAAAGGGTTACCGCTGGCCCGGAACATAAAGGGCTAAGGAAGGAACACGGGTGGGTTTTAGTCAGTAAGAGTCTGACACTCCCTTCCGCTCCACCCAGAGCGGGAGGAGTCATTTGATGATTTCCCATCCGCAAAAAAAAAAAAAAAAAAAAATGGCAAGGAATCGAAATGACAACCGTATAGACAACACGTATTTGACAGTTCAAACCACGCCAAGTTCGTGTTCATTTCGCGCGGTTTCGTTTATTGTGTCATAGAGAACAGAGGGGCAATTCCCGTAATTTTAAGAATATTCAGTCTGGTCTCAGTCTCAATCTGTCAAAAATGTCACTAATTTCCCTAATTTTCCTACATTTTTAACAAGTTTTTGACATTTGTTTGTCGCCAAGATGAGACTGCGACTAGATTTTGAACATTTTGAATTACGTCACAGATTACTAAATAGTTACTACGTAACAGATACTTCACTCAGCAGAAAATTTCCAATACCTACTGCTATAATAGCCTACTCCGTCGCGTCAGCAACCGCTGCACGCTAAAATGTGCCTAAATGCTCAAGCGTACAGTTGTGATTGCTTCGCACCGCGCGATCCCACAACAATCGCAGGGCTGCCTGTTCGATAAAATTAAATTAACATAACTATTTGTGTATATTTTATTGAGAACTGTGAATATGTTCTGACTATAGGTGGTAAGTAGTTTAAAATTGTATCGTTTATAAAATATTTTTTTAATAAACTGGTGCTGACTGTGTAATATACATCGAAAACATGACATGACATCTTCATTGACAGGTAAATGGAAAAATGTTAGGTATTTATCCCTTCTTTAAGGCCTGAAACTGCGTTAAGCGGGCGCCCGCGACGGGCAACCGTCGCGTGTCTATGCGCGTGGACACGCGGGTGGGCTCCGTTGGAACGCGACGGTCCCCGTAGCGGGTACCCGTCGCGGAGACCGGATTATTTTATTTACGCAGTGTCGCTAGTTCAATTTTAACCCCGTTTTTTAGCCCCGTTGCGTGGGTGCGGGGCGCGCCTCCCCGTGACGGACGCCCGCGCGGGTCCCCGCGACGGAGCACTTTTGTATGAAACCGCGCGGGCGCCCGCTTAACGCAGTTTCAGGCCTTACTTGATTTGCACCCATCTACTGCACATAAGGCACCAGGCAGCATCGTAGGTACGCGTACAAACGAATGGAACGATTAAAATTGAACAACGTGCGTACGCTTCGCTTGCGAAAACCGCACTGAATTTGGTCCGCAAACGGCCCGAGACCGCTCGGCCGGGCGGTAGGTAATTATAGCGCGCAAGTACATGGAGTGACGGAGGCCTGATTGAGTGAATTGGTCTTCAGATGTCGTATTATGCTAAGGAATTGTCGTGGTTTTGAAGTAAGCCCAAGATCTCGCACTTGATATGAATCTTGAGGTCATGATCGTAGGTATTCATAAACATAATTCTTGTTATATTGGCTCTGATTTTAAGAACTTTTGCGCTGAGCAACAGATCCTTATTATACAACTCTAAGTATCAACAGATCCTTAGTGTACAACTATAGAATGGACAAATTCAATAAAATAATAAATGAAGCAGGTCTTTATGGCTTTAGAGTCATCAAAGAAATGGGAGAGAGGCACCAGAAATGGCATACCATGGGCTGGAGGGAGCGAGAGTTACTTCTATTACACATCCATCTATGCATTCTAATGTATAACAAGGAAGTTGTTGGTGGCAGGAAAAGAAAGACTCGCCCAGGGCCTGCAGTCTCGACATTCGTAGCGATTGCTTTACGACCGAATTCGGTCTCAAAGTCCTATCGATCCGAGTATAGCGATATTTGGTAGTCTCGAATCTCAAAGTTATCGATTGTCATCGGTATTTTACCGAAGTTTGTCGCAAACTTTACGATTTTCGTAATGTTTACGAATATATTTTGCGAGCATTTTTGATAACCCGCAAAGTGATTCGTTATCATCGTAAATTATAACTTTGGGTGTTTGCAAGTAATTATAAACAAAAATAATGCGAAATGGGCGTATTCGAAGGTGTGTCTGTACCAATGGGGCTTTTAAGTCCACCTATTTATAAATTCCGGACATGCTACGTGCGAACGAGCGTCGCCGACAATCACCGCATTATAGGGAACCAAAGACATTTAAATATTTTTGAAGGGAGTGAATCGTCCTATATTCATATAATATGTATAAGTAAAAGCCTGTGGCTAAATAATAACAGCCGCACAGGTCGATCGATCAGGTCAAGCTACGCTTCCCGCGGTTGGTCTGTGGATGGGTGACCATCTTTACTTACCGAGACCCCTCCGTGCCTCGGAAAGCACGTTAAGCCGTTGGTCCCATTGTTGCTGTCATTCGTGGATCTTTGACAGTCGTTATGGGTAGTCAGAAACCCGAAAATCTGACAACCAGTCTTACCAAGGGGCATCATATTACCCAGTAACTGGGTTGTGGAGGTCAGATAGGCAGTCGCTCTATGTAAAATACTGGTATTCAGCTGCATCCGGTTAGACTGGAAGCTGACCTAACATCATGACGGTTCCTTGTCAATATATATATGTCGGAAACGTCATTAGTACGGGAGCTGACTTGACAATTAGGCGGAAGCGGAGGGACGACGACGACGATTCGGAACGCCAGTGCCATCTGGTGGCGCTTGACAGAGTCTAGCCTGAGGTCGTGGGGGGTCGACGCTGGAGGACAGCGCGACAAGAACGATGTGGAGCTCTCTTGGACATTGGACATCGTACGAACAACATGTGCTCAGAAACTGTCCCGCGTTCCGTATCTGGTTGTGTCGTGTACCTAGTGTGTAATTTGCTAGCGTGATTAAATTGTTCGTGAAATTATGTTCGTGAAATTATAATCTGATTTGAACTGCAAACCGTTTTTCTATTGCGCATTATCCAACACACAACCCACTGTAGCCCACTCTAATTCAAATATGGCTGATAATAACGAGACACACTATACCTTCCCCGTTATATGCGAAAACATTATGTACGTTCGAAAAAATCTACATCTTTTTAGTAAGATAAGTGACAGGCATAATTTTAACACTAGAAATAGGGACAAATTAGATCAACCGCGTTTCAGATTGTCTAAAGTAAAAACTTCTTTTATGTGTTACTGTGTAAAATGTTATAATAAAATACCACTCGATATTCTTCAATTAAATGAGAAGAAATTTAAAACATGCATTAAACGCACACTATGTAGACAAGCATGTTACAAGTTGGATGATTATATCGTAGATAAAAATGCTTAGCTTAATGCTGGTCCTGCTCCACAGGCACTTGGGCTCACTAGTTAAAATTTCAATATTTGGAAGAGGTGCTCCCCTTTTTCTTTTTCAATGTTTCTGACATTACGAACATAACTTTTTCATTTTATTCAATCCAGTTTTAATTGTTGAATACTGCAATATTAAATACCTCTTCCTGTTTGGTAGTAAATTATATTAACATCTTTAATAAATTGCAAACTAAAGTTTTGTATAATTAAGAAGCATTTTTTTTAAATTTTGTAAATGTAAGAACCATGTTTCCGTTTATTATGATTTTTTTTTTTGATATTGACTTGAAAGAGCATGGCAGTTGAGGACGTGTCATGCTCACTTAAATGTCTCACCGATGGTGGCGCGTGTGTTGGATTATTCGGTTCCCTACAAAATGGATGAGCTGGATGGTGCTGATCCACGCATCATGTTCGTGAACGGGGCCGTCGGTTGAGACTGGTCATCTCTTAACTGCCAAGGCTTATTTTTAATCTTATATTTTGAATTGTTTCTTCATTTGTCTTTTTTTACATTGTTCTCACATATAGAAGCAACAAGAATGACGTACCCAGGATTTTGTAATAACTTGATTTCAAAGAGTGTCCATGGAGTTTCTTGCCCGTTCTTCTCCATAGAGATCTACGTTTTGAAATGGGCAACTAGCTTCAACTTTCTGACTAACTGACAGACTATTTAATTTTGACAATTCAAAAGTGCCTGTACAAGGTTTAATTGAAATAAATGCTTTGAGTTTGAGTTGGAGTTTGACCCCAACATAGTTGGGAAAAGGCTAGGCAGATGATGATGATGTATAAGTAAATAAATAACCTCACGCAAATCATGTTTTCAACTTTATTAATATCACAATCTTCTCCTAAGTAGGTACACGCATTCTTATAATCTATGACATTGCTTACACAATACTTGTGTTTGCGTTCCCATTGAGGGACCACATTTGCTTTAGAGCTTTTGAATGCGTCAGCTTTTAGTAAAAGCTCTCAAACAATTGTAAATTCAGCCTCTAGTTTGTAAAACTAGCCACGCAAAAGATACAATCGGTTAAAGGTGGTCCCCTCAGTCGTGACTGACAGGCATCCATATCTCAAAATCTAGTTTAAATTTATAACAGCTATAAATGACTACTCTTAGTAAAAGATTTGTAAAACTAATTTTATAAATATCAATCCTTCCTTTGCACAGAATAAAAAGAACTAGTATGCGGAAGGTGGTCCCTCAACCGATCACCATAAGGTTCACCTTGAGTGGAGACCACAATGGAATTTGAAATTTACTTGGGTCTAGCGTTAGTAAAAGTACTCGAACGATTGTGAATTCAACCTCTAGTTTGTAAAAGAAACCATACAAAACTTACAATCGATTTAAGGTGGTCCTTCAATTGAAATGTTTATTAACCTCTCAAGCGTCGCCGTAACACCACTGGATAATAGCAGTGTTTTACCTAAAAATAAAACACATATTAAATACTTACCTTATTTGAAGCTTACTAGATTGAGAGTGGCACTACTGGTTTCCGCTATATTTCCCTCTCTTTTGCTCTTTCCTTTGGTCGTATCTATCCCTCTCTTTCGCACATCGCGATTCCTCACCAGGTGGCGCTGCCAAATATGGGCTTAGCCATGGCAGTGAATCGCTGATCATTGTGTCGAAAATCTTCACCAGGTAGAAATTAAATGTAAGCTTCAAATAAGGTAAGTATTTAATATGTGTTTTATTTTTAGGTAAAACACTGCTATTAAACACTTGACCGTTATTTGAAGCTTACTAGATTGAGACGTGTTTGTTATCACCTGGTGGGAAATGACGCCAATTTGAATGTGGATATAAGTTAATAAAATTAGATGTGCATAGAGAGAAATACATTTAATTGAATGAATTAATCAATACATACTAAGGAAAATATCATTATAATAGGTAATAGATACCTAGTTAACACAGAAAATGAACTATTCTTTCCATTATAATAATTAACTAAATTTTGACATATACCTTGTTAACAGCTTTATAAAATAATCACATTATAGGATAGACTGCACAACAGCTACCTTTGTTTCTAGAATATTAGGTACGCAAATATAAACATTTCTAACACTTCTGGAGAAGAATTACATACTTAGGACAATAATAAAAAAAAAAAAATTACACCTCTATTAAATAATAGGATTAAACGTTCTAGATACATTAAAACTAGAACTGGTGGGTATACAGGGCATCACTTCTCTACAGTAATAGCGGGTGAAGGTATTCTGCGATCGCCAATTACCTCTAGAGAGTATTTCGTCTAAGGAGTAGTTGTTAACCTAGTTTCTAGAGGCTACAGCAGACCTAAGACTGCCAGGCGAAGCACTTACTCCTGCTTCTAACAACATAGATTTGACCCACCCCGTTATGACTATACGAGAGGCGACCCTTGATTTCCCTCTAAAATTAAGAAACAGATTATTGAGACACCCTGACCGGCGTTTATCTTTTAGTATAGCAATAGTTCGTTTCACCCAAAGTACAGGGTCTAAATTATCGTTAGTAGGATTAGGAGATAGTCTCCAACCAGACTGTCTATAATCGGCAGTGTCTGTTTTAGATCCAAATATTGGCCATAGGATCAGACAATCATTATTTTCTGCCAGGTGTTTTGAGTCCACAGCTAGTAGAGTTAGATCATGAACTCTTCTGCCGGAACAGAGGAGTAACAAGGTTGCCGTATGTCTACAAGTAGCAAATACATTATTCGTGTCTACAGAATAGCTTCCCATAAATTCTGCTAGTTTATCGACGTTCCAGACTATAGATTTTTGAGCTACTGGGTTTTTTAAAGCAATAGACTTTGATATATGAGTAACTAAAACATGGGAACTTAATTTGGCAGATTCGTCAGGGTTGCTTAGCGTGCAGACCACAGATTTATGTAATAAAATAGTTTTATATGCTAAGCCCTCTATAATACTCAGATCTGCAAGAAAACGAGCCAAAACCTGACCTGTTGGTTGGAAGGGGTTTAACTTATGCTTTTTTGTCCATGTGAGCCACCTATTCCATGCTACGCGATAAGTCTTTTTGGTTGATAACCGCCATGAGGATTTTAAAAGTTTGTAGTGCTTTCATCATCGTTGTGTATTTGTGTAACAGATCCAGCACCTTTTCTCTTACTTTTGTGATCTTTTCGTGAGGCAATGATCTCTCGTTTGTCCATGGATTCCATAGAACACCTAGAAAAACCAGGCTTTTGCACGGAGTTGTGACAGATTTTTGGTAATTCGTCTGTCACCCCAGGTAGTGTAGGCGATCTATTAATATTTGGACGTGCACTTGCAGGACCTGATGGTCCTGGTGGACCACGAGAAAATCGTCTAAATAGACGAGTATTCGAATACCCTCCTCTCTTAGTGTCTGTGCTACCCAGTTTGTTAGAGTCGCGAAGACTTTGGGCGCTGTGCTGAGGCCAAAGGGAAGGCAGGTCATTTCTAACAATTTTCCTCTGTAACTTATACGTAGGAATCGTCTGTGTGACTGGTGTATTGGTAAATTGAAGTAAGCCTGTGTCAGGTCGACTTTGCAAAGCCAGTCGTTTGGTTGGAGGAAGTCTGGGACACGGAACACATTTATGAGCTTGAATGGCTCCGTGTAAACAAAATCGTTCAGATTCCTTAGGTTGAAAATAGGCCGGTTGGTGCCATCGGCTTTGGGGACCAGAAACATTGAGGACAGGAAACTCGGAGATTGTGAAACTTCCTCTAACACCTCTTGCGTTATCATTTGAGATATGATAGTTGACATTGCCTCGGATTTCTTTGTTTGAAACGGGCTTTGTGCATTGGGTATCATTACAGGAGGTTTTTTGATGAAAGGTATGCGATAGCCTTTTATTATGCGAAGAAGGGTTTTTGGTGCTCGGAGTTTCTCCCATCGATCGGCATAGAACGTTAACTGGCCCGCTTTGAAGTTGTGTCCGTCAAAACCTGCTCCTCTTTCCTCCTGGGGGATATTCGGTGGCTGAAGTCCGTTTTCTGTTATTTCTGCTCGTTTCTTGTCCACGTGTTCCTTTATTGTTGTTGCCGGTTCCCTGCGAGGGACCTCTGTGAGGTGTGGTTGTGTCCACAGCCCTGCGAGGGCTGGAAGCATGGCACAGTGCAGCACGCTTGGCGGGCACCCTGCGAGGGTGCCCTATAATAAGCTGACCCCTGCGGGGGGTAGCGAGTAGTCTTCTTAAATCCTGCTTGCGAAGTAGGTTTGAAGCCACTGATTTTATTTGGAGGTAAGAAGGTCTTCTTAACACCTCCGTTCTTTTCCAACGTTGATGATAGCAGCTCAGGACTAAGAACCAGCTGATTAGAGGGTGGTATTTTGCGCAACGCAGACTTAACAAGAGGATCGCGAACATAATTTATTATTCCGTCTCTACGCATTTGAATTATTTCTGCGCGGTGACCGCAAATAAGTTGAATCATATCAGAAGACACTTTATAATATTCACCATCCGAAAATAATTCAGAGATTTTGTTATGCAACTGATCGGGTGTTACACTACCTTTGAGACGTGCCCAGGATAAAAGATCAGCCATGCTAGTTTGTAATACCTCTCGCTGTTTAATTGCACAAAATGTTAGAGCACCATAGGCTTTGTCAGCCAAAGCTAAATGTCTTAAGGAATCATATGGTTTGATTTCTTCGTTGATCTCCAGCTCAGTAAAACCGGGACTGTGATTCTGAATTTCTGCACTTCCGAATACCTAACCTCGCACCATTCATGTTTATTAAAATGCTGAATATCATTTAAAGATTTGAGATAATTTTCAGGAGCCTTAGGAACAGGCGGTTCCTTTAATTTGACTTGTAAATCAAATTTGAATTGATGTGATTTATCTGATTTTTCATCTACTACATCATAATCATACAAAGACCTATAATCATTATTATCTAATAAGGAAATTTCGTCATTACTGCCGTCTGCCTGCATTTCTGCTGAACGCCGAGGTGAACATGCAGAGATTTTATCACTATAAAAAAACACGTTCTCGTAGTTCGCTAATCTCTTGAGTTAATTGCTGCAATAAATCTGCTTTACGAGAATGGCGGCCCCCCTTCTTTTTTTTATAGTGACGGCGACGTTTATTTTTACTGGGCTTCGCTGATGACGAAGTGGAACAGCTAGAAGAACTGGACGAGGAGCTAGAAGACGACTCGTTTTTCCGATGTTCTCGACGCAATGTAGACCCTTGGTTTGTAACCCTGATGGCCCCGGAGCGTCCATCACATTTGGATTACTTGCGCCCTCCATCCTATTTAAAATGAAAACTTCGATTTTTTTATGATTCCTATCTCGACGCACCAACGAGCACGTAAGTAATTAAAAACGTTTGCTGATTTAAATAATCACGAGTCTATTGTAACATTAATTAGGGTCAAAAATACGCTACTATACCATTAATGGTTATTCATTGTCAAATGATTATTTCATAAAATTAGTACCTACAATTTAGAGCAAATGAGGGTAACTTGAAAAATAAATTTTCAATACAAGTTTTGCATTGCGAATAATATAATGCAATGCTGGCTAAGGCAACGACGAACGGTAACACCGTTATTATATTTTAACTTTGCCCGTAAACATAGTGATCATGCATCGCGTCAGTGAAAAGTTTTATGAAAAAAATTTTCTACTTACAATTTTGTCGCACTGCAATGCACTTAGAATCACTTTTTTGAAGAAGTTTTTAAATTTAAATTTAAGGTTGTCTCGACAACCTCTTCAGATGCGGAAAAAGACGCCAATGATCAGCGATTCACTGCCATGGCTAAGCCCACATTTGGCAGCGCCACCTGGTGAGGAATCGGGATGTGCGAAAGAGAGGGATAGATACGACCAAAGGAAAGAGCAAAAGAGAGGGAAATATAGCGGAAACCAGTAGTGCCACACTCAATCAAGTAAGTTTCAAATAACGGTCAAGTGTTTAATAAGATTTAATGACTCGAAACGTCAGCGTTACACCTTTGGATAATAACAACTGTCAACACGCATGGTTGTCATTGGACGGTAATATTTTCTATTTATTGGCACTTGCAACACGATCTAGCTGTATCATTCGATTAGTCCGTAGACAGAGAATAGAGGTATAGACGGAACACTAAAATAATAATAATTATGTGAGAGGGACGCACAAATTTCAACCTACGTAAGATCAAGCGAGACAAACGTATTGTTTTTTATCTCGTTCTGCGTATGCGATTCTTTTGTTTGGACCCATTGCATTGATTCCAAACAAATGAATGTTGACAATCGGTGTTTTGTTAAATATTTAGTGTTTGTGACGTTTAAAGTTGTCAAAAATAGTTCAAAGTGTTTTGTTTTGTTAGATCATATGCGAAAATATGGGACGGTGTTGTGTAATAGGCTGTAAAAACCGCCCAGAACGAAAAATTCCAAACATAACCTATCATCGGTAAGTAAGCTTATTTAAGCTTTTTCATGTATATTTACTCAGCAATATTGGTTAGCTACTTTGTTTTTAACATCTCTGCACAATAATTATTAAACTCGAAGTAAAAAATAAGCGTATTTCTCGTTTATAATTTTACGTATTATCCGACCAAAATAGATAGCACTGATTTTGTAGTACACGGCCATATTGTTTAATGTTATCATCATGTTGGGGTTATAATCTTGTCAGGGATACCAGGCTCTAAAATTTTACCCTATTATGTCCAAATTCGTTATATAAAAATAATAGCTCGTATTGTTATTTATTTTTAGCTTTCCAAAAGAAACAAGTATTCAAGTTTCGTGGATTCAAGCAACTGGAAGAAAAAACTGGCATCCTGATAAGAATGCTCGGATATGTTCCAAACATTTTGAATCACGTTGTTTTCGCAAGACAAAAAAAATGACTTTTCTAAATCCGAATTCGGTACCAACACTCTTTATTTTTCCCGTAAGTTATACACATTACACACACTTTATTTATTATTTATTACACACAAGCATTCACGTGTGTGAGTGAAAGAAAGATAGTGCCGCTTGAGCGCGGCTCCGCTCTTAATTCGTTGCGCAACTTGTAGGTACCTACTTAAAGCTGATTTTATTTTTATTCTTAGGAAAAACAGGACAATTCCGTTACAATTGAGCAACCTAGTACTAGTAAACCACCCGAATATCAAGAATCTCGACTTATGGTAAGTGTCTACTTTCTATATCTATATGGAAATTCCATCTAGGCGAGTATAAAAAATGAAGTTTAATCAACAGTGTGCTACTAAAAAAAATAGTAAATGAGATACCTACCTACCCACTTCAATCTGATTTTATTATTATTCTCAGGAAAGAGAGGACAATTCCGTCACAATTGAGCAACCAAGTACTAGTAAAACACCTGGAATTTCAGGTGGTACTGGTGAATTACCTGAATTTCAAGAATCTCTATCTATGGTAAGTTTATTTTCTACACCTACATAATCTAAAATAGTAATTATATAAATAATAATATAAGCATTTGCTTTATACATACATTATATTTGTTTTAGGATAACAGTGCAAATTTTGGAGAACAATCAAGTGAACATAATTTAAGTGGACCAGTAGAAGTGGCTATGGACATTGAAATTTCTTCCGTAAGTAAAAAATAAGAAATCAGTCTGCACATACAGTCATAGTTAATAATTTAAGTAATAGGTTTATTTCTACAGCCTCTGTTGTCTAGTGGTTAGAGTGTTGAGTGTTGTTGTTTCTAGTTTGGTTAGGACATTGCAGGCTGATCACCT
The DNA here is from genome assembly GCA_916614155.1 of Mesoligia furuncula. Taxonomy (NCBI): domain Eukaryota; kingdom Metazoa; phylum Arthropoda; class Insecta; order Lepidoptera; family Noctuidae; genus Mesoligia; species Mesoligia furuncula. The sequence goes on along the minus strand of OU744818.1, from coordinate 15,034,143 downwards.
GTTTTTCTGATAAGAAAATGATTTTTTATTTATTTAAAGGAGATGGCTAAATGACTGCCCCAAGCATGTATAGTAATCTCACATTAACTAGTAATATTTAAATATTCATTTATGAATTATTTAGTGTTTAAAAATTTTCTAGAACTTTCGTGGATTATTAAACATAAAAAAAGTATCTTAGTTGCTTTTTTTTTATTGACATGACAAGTTCAAGGGGAAATAATACAGTACTGCAAGCTAGGGAGGAGTCATATCGCTGTTCCAGAATGTCAAATCGAAACTCGATTTTTGATAACAGAAACGATTTATTTTCTGAAACTAAGAAGTGGCAATGAGAGTTTTCGACGGAAATCGATGGCGTTCAATTCGGTGTCCTGTTTAGTTGCTTGTCACAGGGTTTTGATTCGGAAAATGGGGTTGTTTTTAAAGTGATAATCGACTATACTCAATTCCACTTTTTTCTGCGTAATCAAAATCACATTGTGGTGTAAATACTCTTTGCTATTTATTGTCTATCGTTACTAATAAAGTATAAATTACTCCTTGACCTTTGTCACAGCTGACATACCTACAATCTGCAATTCTTTATGCAATAAAACCATATATCTCTAATGGTTTTTCTATTTGTCTCTTGTATCAATTTATTGCATAAATAAAAACGCAGTGAAGAAAGGCAATGACTTCTATTGCGCGACTGCTCAGGCCTGAAAAGTTCGACGTGGATCCGGGGACTCCAACTGCCGAGCTAAAATATCGGCACTGGAAAGTAACATTTTTAAACTACCTTTCAGAAGAAACGGAAGAAGTCAAGATTCCGGATGGAACTAAGCTAAAAATTCTTTTCAATAATGTGTCCCCTAATGTTTACTCATTTATCAGAGAGACAAAAGAATATGAGAACGCTTTACGCCTCTTAGATAAAATTTATCTCAAATCGAAAAATGAAATTCACGCTCGATATGTACTGTCTTCAACCAAACAAAAGCCTGAAGAAACAGTGGCTGACTATATACGCACGTTACAACAACTAGCGTTTGAGTGCTCTTTCAAATCTGTTTCTGCTGAAGAATATCGCAACGAATATGTCCGTGACGCCTTCATTGCGGGCTTAATTTCTCAAAAAATTCGTCAAAGGCTACTTGAAAATTTAGAAATAAGCCTAGAAGAAGCGTGCAATCAGGCCATGTCTCTCGAAATGGCTGAAAAGAATTCTAATGAGTTCCAAACTGCAAAGGAACTCTACCAAATCGGAAACTCAGATGAAACGGGAAATATTTCCAATCTGGCTGCGGCCACATCACGTAAACGCTGCTTCTTCTGCGGGGGAAATATTCATCAGAGAATAAAATGTCCGGCTTTTCATCAAACTTGTCAAAACTGTGGAAAGAAAGGTCATTTTGCCAAAGTATGCAGAAGCGGAAACGCTGCAGATAAGCCAGTTAATAACGCTGTAGCGCAACCAAAGGAGCCAGAAGCATCAGCAATGTTAGCAGCATCTCCAGCTACTTTACAGAAGACTATAGTTTCAATCACTGTCAATAACCATAAAGCTGATGCCTTGATTGATAGTGGAAGTTCTACAAGCTTTATTGATAAGAATTTCGCTTTATTGCTAAACTTGAAACGCCATCCATGGAGAGAAACGGTAACACTAGCCTCAAATAAACGAACTTCACTCATAGATGGATTTTACTACGCAACAATCAAGCTATGCGAGCACATTTACAAGGAGAAACCTCTTTACGCCTTGGAAGATCTTTGTGCAGATGTTATAATTGGTCATGATATTCTAAGCGACCATTCATCAGTAGAAATCAAATTCGGAGGCACAGCAGAACCCCTTAAGATATGTAACGTTATGGAAGCTACGGTGCCTCCTGTATCACTTTTCAGTAATCTTTCAAACAATATTAAACCCATCGCGATAAAGTCAAGAAAACATTCTGAAGCTGATAATCAATTCATAAGAGACGAAATCAATAAACTCTTAAAAGACCGGGTTATTGAACCTAGTAACTCGCCATGGCGAGCTCAAGTCTTGGTCACTGGAGGCACAACACATCGCAAACGGTTAGTCATTGATTACTCATTAACAATCAACAAATTTACTGAACTGGATGCATACCCTTTGCCAAACATAGAATCGATCGTATCGAAGGTAGCACAATACAATTTCTTCAGTCAAATTGATTTAAGAAGTGCATATCATCAAGTGCCTATCTTGCCGACTGAGAAAAAGTATACAGCTTTTGAAGCTTGCGGTAAGTTGTTCCAATTTACACGTATACCATTTGGAGTCACAAACGGGGTCGCTGCATTCCAAAGAACACTTCATTATATCATTAACAAAGATAAACTGGCAGGTACTTATTCATATTTGGATGACGTCACAATTTGTGGCAAGACAGCAGCAGAACATGATCTGAATTTGTCTCGTTTCATGGAGGTTGCGGCAAAATACAATCTCACGCTTAATGAGGAAAAATGTGCATACAAGCAAGAGTCTATAAAATTGTTGGGTTACAAAATTGAAAAGAATACTATTCGACCAGATGATGACCGCCTTAGTCCTCTATTGAACTTGCCCATTCCAACTGACTCGCGAGCACTTAAAAGAACACTAGGCATGATCGCCCATTACTCGAAATGGATTCGAAATTTTTCTGAAAAGATCAGCCCCTTGACCAAAGTTTCTGAATTTCCCCTCGAAAAGGACGCCGTTGACTCTTTTCAAAAACTAAAAGCAGACATAATGTCATCAGCCTTAACCGTCATAAATCAGAACGAAATATTCACTGTTGAAACTGATGCTTCGGAACACTCTATTGCAGCTTCCCTATCTCAGAACGGCCGCCCAGTAGCTTTTTTTTCACGTTCACTCAACATTTCCGAACGCCGACATTCATCAATAGAAAAAGAAGCAAGCGCTATTGTTGAATCTGTAAGAAAATGGCGCCACTACCTCATTGGTAGACATTTTTTATTAATAACTGACCAACGATCTGTATCTTTCATGTTCAACCAATCCCATAACAGCAAAATCAAAAATGAAAAGATAGAGAGATGGCGTCTTGAGCTATCAAATTACAAATATGACATAATCTACCGCCCAGGTAAAGATAATATTGCGGCTGATGCCCTCTCCTGTGTGTGCTCAAGCATGACCGCGAACAGACTGAACGAGTTACATAATATCTTGGGACATCCCGGTATCGTGCGAATGTTTCACTGGATACGGTCTAAAAATCTGCCTTACTCTGTAGACGACATCAAGAAGATGACATCTGAGTGTCGTATATGCGCAGAAATCAAACCTAGGTTTGTTAAAAAGCAGGGAACGCTCATAAAAGCAACCACTCCATTCGAAAGACTCAACATCGACTTTAAAGGACCTCTACCTACTAACACTCAAAATCGCTACATCTTGACAATTATAGATGAATATTCAAGATTCCCATTTGCCTACCCAACTAAAGATGTGTCTGCTAGCAGCGTTATTAAATGCTTGAAGGACTTATTCTGCACTTATGGTGTTCCACAATATATCCATTCAGATCGTGGAGCAGCCTTCATGTCTAACGAATTACGGAACTATTTGGTAACAAATGGAATTGCATGTAGTCGAACCACGCCATATAATCCACAAGGAAATGGTCAAGTGGAGCGTCTAAACGGTACCTTATGGAAAACAATAAAGCTGTGCTTAAGAACCAAAAATCTTGAAACAGCCAGCTGGGAGCATGTCTTACCATACGCTCTCCATTCAATCCGTTCATTGCTGTGCACGGCCACTAATGCCACACCACATGAAAATTTTTTTAGACATACACGACGATCTGCAAATGGGGAATCGATGCCAACATGGCTTTTGGAGCCAGGACCTGTATTGATGCGTAAAAATCATAAAACGTCAAAATACGATTCCGACGTTGAAGAAGTGGACCTTGTGGAAGATAATCCATCTTATTCTCACGTAAGATTACCGGACGGCCGAGAAACTACCATATCAAATAGACAATTAGCACCTCTTCCACTGCCGTCGCTAGAGAGTGAATCCGAATCTGAAGATCATTATGAGGATGCCGAGGGTGAAACGGAGATACCTCTGGTCCAAGAATTAACAACAGCTCAGAACTCTCAGCAACACGAGACTACAGCAACTCGGTTCTCCACAAGAGAGAAGAGAGCACCAGCCCGTCTTCAGGACTACGTTCTCTGACGCGGGGGTGAATGTGGTGTAAATACTCTTTGCTATTTATTGTCTATCGTTACTAATAAAGTATAAATTACTCCTTGACCTTTGTCACAGCTGACATACCTACAATCTGCAATTCTTTATGCAATAAAACCATATATCTCTAATGGTTTTTCTATTTGTCTCTTGTATCACACATAAAAATAACTGAAAGCTTCGGAATATGCTTCTTCGTTTAATCTTACTACCTATTTTGTGTCGAAAAATATTAACTGAATAGTGGTCTACAAAAACTAATTCTATTTGTATTTTTCAACCCTTTCGAGTATTTTATCGATTCTGTTCCACCCGACGTTCAATCTCATCTCTATGAAAAAAACCAACGTCAGATGTCAGACGTCGTTTTATTGAACGCACTGACGTTTGCTTGTTCGTTGTTTTTTTATTTTGGATTTTCATTGACCCTCGCTTGTATAATGGACTTATTGTGTGTGCTCGTCTACCTACTGATCTCTCGCTACTTGACACGGACTTGACTTGCAATCAGTTTGCGACTCGGTGAGCGACCAGGTCTGAGCTCCGTAGATTAGGTTCAGCTATTCAACCACTTATTTGTATTATTTATTGTCTATATTATGTAGTTTAGGTTTTACAACAGAATACTTATATTATTATGATTTTAGTAGAGATTATCTATCGTAAATCCGTTTTATCGAGTTTTTTTGGTGCAATTACTCCTTTGTAGATATTTACTTCAAGTACCTTAGTCCAAAATCGCCAATGAAAAACGCATTAATCAATAAAAATCGCCGCAGACACGTTAAAACGCCTAGATAAAAGTTCATAGCAATGTCATTGTTTGAAGTTTTTGTACTTTGTCGTAGGAGTTACGCGATTTTATTTTCAGGAATCTGCAGATATGAAAAGTTCCTGAACCTTTTTAATTACAAAATACTAATTTTCAGCTATTCAGATTATATATTGCTAGGAACCATGTCTATACATGCATTTTCATTGCGGGATCAGTCGTCCATACTTCAGTTTAGCCATGTCCTTTATTTCAAATGTTTATTTTGTTTTGCAGGTCGAAAGCAACATATCTTGCGCGCTCCCTACAATTGAAATGGTAGAAACTCCTCGAAAACAAAAGTTAAGAAGAACTTTAAACAAGAAAACACTCTTAGCTGACAAAAGAAAAAAGAAAATGGCTGTATTGAGGTCGAGAGCCTGGAGGTTGAAAAAGAAGACAGCAGAACTTTCAAGTATTATAGAACAATTAAAATCCCGTTCGATGATAAACGAAGAATCTGCTGATGTCTTGTCATCTATTGACTCTGCAAATAAGGATTTTTTAAAAAGGTTTATTTGTAAAGAGACCGTAGAAAGAAAATATTCGGCGGAGTTAAGAAAATTTGCCTTAACTCTGCACTTTATTAGCCCTAGGGCCTACGATTATGTCAGAAAACATTTTAATACATGTCTTCCCCACCCACGTACGCTATCACGGTGGTATCAGTGCGTAGATGGTAATCCAGGGTTTAGCAAGGAATCTTTTGAAGCTGTTAGACTGCTTAATAAAGCTAACAGTAAAAAAAATACTTCGCGTAAATTACTTTGCGCCTTGTGTTTTGATGAAATGGCCATTCGGAAGTTTGTACATTTTGATGGCAAAGATTGCGTAGGATTCGTTGATTGTGGTAACAATATAAACAGTGGCCTATTGGCCAAAGAAGCGCTAGTTTTCATGTTAACATGTGTGAATGGTTCGTGGAAAATACCATTAGGCTACTTCCTAATCAATGGTATTTCTGCAGACCAAAAAGCAAATTTAGTGAAGACGTGCATCGAAATGGTATATGATGAATGTGGAGTTGATATTATATCAGTTACTTTCGATGGATGCCCCACTAATTTTGCGATGGCAAAAATATTAGGGTGCAAGTTACATGATGCAGAAGTCGATCCCTTCTTTTGCATCGGAGACAAAAAAGTGGTGATTTTTCCGGACCCTTCACACATGTTGAAGCTAGTAAGAAACACGCTAGCTCAAAAGGGGCCAATAACTGATGGAAAAGGTCGCACGATTTCCTGGGAGTATATAAAACTTTTGGTGGAGTTACAGGAAAATGAGGGGTTGCACTTGGGCAACAAGTTGACCAGAGCTCATGAAAATTTCACCAAACAAATTATGAAGGTGAAATTGGCAGCCCAGACTTTTAGCAATTCAGTTGCCGACGCTATTGAATTTTGTGCTAATGAACTTCATGTCGACGGGTTTCAAAATTCAGCAGCAACAGTGGAGTTCATTAGAAAAATAAATAATTTATTTGATTTATTGAATTCGAGAAATATGAATGCATATGCTTTCAAAAAACCTTTATACAATGGAAATTATCAACGGCACAAAAAATTTCTAGAAGAAATGTTTGAGTACTTGACACACCTGAAGTTAGGTGGTAGGCCTTTATTGAACACCAATAGAAAAACTGGTTTTTGGGGGTTTTTGATTTGCATAAAGAGTATTTGTTACCTTTATGAGACCCACACTAGTAGTGATTCCCTTCGTTTTATCTGTACCTACAAATTTAGCCAGGACCACCTAGAATATTTTTTTAGTGCCATAAGGGCTAAGGGTGGTTTCAATAATAACCCGACCGCGAAACAGTTTAAATCCGCTTTTAAAAGGATGCTCGTACATGGGGAGCTAAAACATATAACGACTGGAAATTGTATTCCATTACAGGAAATCAATATTCTCACCTACACTAAACCTGAAGTAGCAATAAATAAAACCACAGATAGAATTAAACTGATCGATTCAAACAATTCTGAAAATGATAACTTTGACTGTGGAGAAGATATTATATGTACTATGGAAGACCATGATTACATAACAGATCCCAGCAAACTAACCGAATTCTCTCAACAGGTTGTTATATATATTGCAGGGTTTGTTGTCAATAAACTTGAAAAAGAATTGAAATGTTCTAAATGTGTCTCTGCCTTAATAACGGAAAAATATAATAGTTTGCAATTTAAAAAAGACAAGGGAGGATTACACTACCCCAGTAAAGATGCTGTAGCTATTTGTGAAATAAGCGAAAAAATGTTCCGCCAAAACAAACAAATAAATAAAAAGAACAATTTTCACATTCTTTCACAAGAGTGCCTTAAGAAATGCTTAACAGTAGATTTTTTTTCTCAGCTTACTGACCATTTTAAAAATCAGGCGTTTTTAGATTGTCATTATCCACTTTTAATCAAATCAATTTGTTTGAAATATTTAAAAGTTAGAATGCATTACGCGACAAAAAAAATTTCTACGAATGATGAAAAAGTCAGAAATTTTTATAATAAATTGATTTTGTTTAAAGGCCAGTGATTAGGTTTTTTAATATAATTACTACTTCGAAAAAGGAGGTTTATAAATTCGATACGTATGGTACAGTCGCCGTCAGATATATTGTAGCAGGCAAGGTGACCAAATACTTCTGAACAATTATAAATGTCAATAAGTTCCATACACTACAAGTGACCATTAATATCTGAACATTCATTAATTCATTAATATCTGCTCACTGCTCAGATATTTAAGACCACCCCGTCTGCGTAGATACACTTGACGTGCTCAGATATTAATGAAGTAATGAATGTTCAGATATTAATGGTAACTTGTAGTTTAAGGAACTTATTAACATTTATAATTGTTCAGAAGTATTTGGTCACCTTGCCTGCTACAATATATCTGACGGCGACTGTAACTAATATTGTTGGATTGCTTAATATATGTACGTATAGGTATATCAGTCTATGTAGGCTTCTAAACACGTGTTTGCATATACCGTCTGTTTGTAGATATGTCCGCGCATTTCTTGAAACTAGAAATTTGATTGCATTGATTCATTTTTTGTTGGATTAAGTATCTTATCTGTCATCGATTCTGTAGATTTCAAAATATAGATGGTTAAGTTTTAAGATACTTACATGGTTATATTGTAAAATATGTAATAATAAAGAACAATAAACATCTTATTATTGTAAAATCTGTTTTATTTAGACATAGACACAACTTAATTTACAAACCAAAAACACACTAAAGAATTGTATTTCTGTTGTAAGTATTTTATATATTTTTTAACAATACGATATTGATTTCACAAAAGCTTTCATTAATTTTCGCGTACATACAATAATCTGAAGAAAATTGATTTTGCCGGTTTCTTGTGGGAGAATTTTAGTAGGAGCTTGCAACACTTGTCATGCGTTATTGCTATCTCATTAGTATACGCTGTTGACCACTCTATTACTATACTCCCTCTACGGATTAGTCGATTCATGCTTGACCTATTTTGGTAACATTTTAACAGGAGCACCAACAAAACGGAAGAAAAAAAAAGAAAGAAATTAGTGCTTCTGTGACGGCCATATTTGTTGTTTTACGAGTGATTAGTGCGGGTGTTTATGTTTTGAAAAAATGTTTTCAAGAAGGAAACAGTGAGTAATCTTATGAGATTTTTATACAGAATTTCTGAGAAATAAGTATAGATGTCGTATGAAGTGATATTTTATAGAAAAGTTATAAATATGTCGAGAAAAAGTTACTAAACTTTTGTAATGTTCATAATTTGATAGTTATGGCCGCCGTATTTCGTAATGTTTTATGATAAATATTTTTGTTTAATGTTTGAATTTGAAATACACTTTTGTAGTTAGATTATTGTTCCACAAACATATTTTGGCTAATTGCTACCGACATTATTGCGTATTATCATCGTAATCGTATTTCTACTTCGCCGTCAGTGTATCGTCGGCACCGCGCGGAGTTCGCGCCGAAATTTTGTCGTTGCGTAAACAAATAGTTTTTATGGTTTAGTTATTGTTTATAAGCATAGATTATATATAAATACTGAGATAGATGCGCCACTCTATGATTCAAAATTGGGTTTTTGACCCTGTCCGCCAGGTAGCGTAACGGTAGTTTAATACCGAAAAAATCCGATAGGTGGCGTGTACCTGACGTGATAATAATATTTTCAATTTTAAAGATTAAAGAAGTACTAGATTAATTGAAATAAATATTCTAAAATCAAAGATTTATCTTTTGTCGATTAGAATATTTATTTCAACCAATCTAGTACTTCTTTAATCTAAAGATTAGATTTTAGAGGGTGGCAAAAATTAAAACACAGTGAAGACTGGTTAATTTCTTTTTTTATTTATGATTTTTTTTACAATATTCGTACGCTTGCTGTTTTATAAGGTCATTCTTATCAAATCGGGATATCTTTCCATTTAAAATTCGATTTACCCCAGTACACCAACTATGTATAATTAGCTTGATTGATAGATTATTAATCAACTCCTCCTTATGTTGAACACAAGTAATTATATTATAATCGCATGCACAATTAAGCAAATATTTGATTTTTTTATTCAATAAAATTGTTTCTGGACAATCACGTAGACACGTAATGATTATGTGATAAATATCATTCATCAAATAATTAAAATTTTCATTAGGATGGAACAACGATTTTTTTGTGTAGTCAACTTCATAATTAAATGATTGCAAATCAGCTTCTGGTCTACATAAATCACGTGCACAAATATCACAATTTTTGAATACCTTTGATTTCATTTTTTTAATCACATACCCAGTCACATATTTTTTTGATTCATTATAAATCAACGAATCATTATTTTTATAATTGTTCATCGTCGTTAATAAAGCATCAATATCACATGCAAAATCATTATTCTCAGAATCATTAGATTTGTCGCCAAGCAGATTTACCATTGATTGAAATGATTTGTTACAATCGTTCTCACAATTAGCTCTTATAGAATGTACAGAATTAAAATTATTAATCAACAAAGTTTTATACGCACACATAAACTGATTACAATTGGGATTAATATTACGCACACCATTACTCCTAATACCAATAAAAAAAAATTCTAAGGGATCCTGATTAAAATTTCTAGTTAATAGATTTTTCACACCACAATTTACATTTAAATATTCCCATAATTCCATAAAGGTTTTAATATTATGTATCCAATTTTTTACTGATGGAATTGATTCATACTTAATCACCATGGAATCATTTTTTCTAACTACTGATTCAAATTTAATCGAGTCTAAAATCGGCAACAAATCGTACCACAGTTGGAAATGGGGCGAGTTATTTTTTAAGCACTGCTTATATATTTTTGATGACCCGTCGTAAGAATGACCATTAAAAGAATCGAAGAGCTTGTCAAATAGTAAGAGGAAATCTGCAGTTCCTTTGCATTCTTCTGGCAGAATGTTGTGTTCTGAAACAAAATATTAATATTTGTTAATAACATATGTAAAATTTGCTAGGTAATGTTAAAAGTAATTCGAAGTGACAAATCGTAAAAAACACGTACCAAGAGCTAAATCGTCTGCGAAATCTTTCAAATTTGTAAACTAAAAAGCTGGAAATAAAAAACAAGGAATTAAAAAAACTAAAAAACCCGACTGCGGTAAAACAATTAAGTTAAAAAAAACTGAAAAGCTAAAAACAAGGCCATTTTAAATTAAATAAAAGTTGGAAGCAGGCGGGACCCATACCATTTTTTTATTACATTTCCAAACTCAAATCACACGGAACAGCATTCTTGGTGAGACGACGGCTGGGTAGCTGGTAACATTCCAGAAAGTGTTTGTTGCACAATCTAATATGATTATAAATATATTTGTCTCCTCTCTGTTGCGTTGTTTCATCTAGCACAGCCTTCCACTGATAATAGTCTTGCTTGTACCGCGTTCCGATGCGCACGTGTTTGCATATTCTGTGTATTGACTAGCGCGGCGCAAGCTGTCGCTCGTATTTCTTTTTTCGCCATGAGTAACGAACTTGTGGCGAATGAGCTGCTGGCGTTCCTGCAGCAGAAGCTGGATGTGATGGACGAAGTATCCGCTGTCCAAATCTGCTCAACGAACTTCAGCGAGGAGGACATAGCTGCTGCCAAGCTATTGTTGTTCAGTGTGCTGAACAAGCGCGACCAGATGGTGTCCCGCCGGCGTGACGGGACTAAGAGAAGCCTGCAAGATATAATCACGCTATTCAAGGAGACCGACCCGGACGACGTGCCGACGTTTGTCGTGAAGGACCTGCATAAGCTGCCACCCGTCACCTTCGATCACGTCGATGTAACAAGCCTTCTGAAGGACATTGTCTTTCTGAAGGCCCGCCTCGCGGATGTTCTGGCGAAGTTAGATGCATCCCAAAACACCGTCGTCGATTTGCGCAAAGAATTTAGCGAGTTGCGCAACAGTGTGGCGGTAACTAGGTCATCAGTTGATGCATCTAACGTAAACATGTGTCGCGGAGCTGGCCTCGATTTATCGTCGTCAAATTCCGCGTCAACAGTTTCGTCGCCAGCGCACCCGTCGTTTGCTGAGATTGCAGAGCGCCCCGCCCGCGTGCACCGCAGCCCCGCACCCGTCATCGCGGCTCCTCCACGCAACGCCGCCCGAGCCCCTCGCCCCGTCCCGCTGCCAGTGTCTGCAGCCCTAGCGAAGCCCATAGTAAAGGAATCCGCTAGCGTCACCGCGAGTGCCCCAGAAGCTCCAAGTAGTAAGCCAATGCCAAAAAAGGCACCGAATAAGGCTGATGATGAAGGTTTCGTGACCGTGCAAAGGAGGAAGCGCCGGTCGCGAACGAACAAGAACCGCTGCGGCAAAGCTCCTATGGAGCCGGAAGTCAGCTTGCGTGCCGCAAAGCCGAACACACCGGTGTACATCTCCCGCCTACACTACACCACTAAGGCGGAGGACATCGTGGAGTACGTGCGCCAGAAGACGAGGTACACGCCGAGGGTGCAGTTACTGGAGTCGCACCGCAACGTCAACTTCAAGGCGTTCGTGGTGCGCGTGCCGAATTGCTATCTGCCAATCGTCATGGATGAAGACTTCTGGCCGCAGGACGTGGTGTTCCGTCGCTTCCGCGGACAAGTACCACAGAATTGCTCTAGAGTTAGCTAGTGAAGTACTGTTTTACACTAACATAGTTATTAAGTTTTATTTACTAACAAAATTGTTACTATACTATTATGTATACTTAGGTTAAGGTATGTATCTATGGGTCTTTGTTACCTGAAAATAAATGGTTTATTATTATATTATTATTATTATAATATTTTTGGACGTTTTCCACATCTTGGCTCTTTGGGTCCGGAAAAAGGTGCAGAGGGCCTGAAATTATATAATTATAATGTTAATATGATTTATATGATAGGTAACAAATAATAAACATTTATAGGCTGTTCTACCGTTCAGCAAAGGACGTCGATTGGATGATGTACCTAATGACGGTAGACAATATTAATGGCTCATTAGATAATAAAAATTATCGTAAAGGAAACTTTAAGTACTTTCTTCTAGTAGTTGCAATACAAATATTATCTAGTTTGGATATTACAATCGTTTGGTAAGTAAACGAAGTGGGAGGGCTGCGCGTAACCAAGACAAATGGTTCATTATATTTGCCGCATACTAAGTATATTTACCAAAATGTTTTGCTACTACTTTTAACCCAGGTATTTAAATCTTAGACTTACCATCAATGATGCAGCCAAAATAGCACACCAAGCGATGTTTAGCGGGCATGATTATAAACGTGAGCAGTCAGTAGTCCAGGTATCTTGCCAAAGTAAGTCGTGAAAGCAGTTATCGGTATCCAAATTCAAAGCCAAGTGTCAACAGGTATGCAAGAATCTCAAAATCCAAATGAAGAAAGCCAAGTTGTCAAAATAAAATCCAAAAAAGCAAATCCACTAACGAAAACAAAAGAACACAACTCAACAACAGCCATTAGTTTTGAAAACTTTTTTAAGGTGTTTCACCATTCATAAACGAGCGAGGTGTATAGTCTATGACACAGAGTACTTTGGTCTAGGATGCAGCAAAATTGTAATGTTGTTTAATTTAGTAAATTAGGTGTTTATATATACATTAAATAATGTTTTATGAATTTTTCTATAAAAATATATTTTTTTTCATCACGTTTGATTAAATTAGATGTTTATATATATCGTAGCTGCTGCCACCTATTGGCAAAACAAATGCATTACTTTCAAACCTAACTTGACTCTAGGCGTAAGATGTCGCTAGTTTCTTGGCAAATTTTGTGTTTGAAGTTTCTTCGGGAGTTTCACCCCCCTGTTTATAAGTGGATTGTTGTTAATCTGTGGTGTTTTATCGTTTCTACAGATATTGTGTTATCGTAATAAAGTGTTTTTTTGGTGAATGTTTGTGTAGATTAGATCACAGAGTACAATAACTATGTAGAGAGATAGAGAGCCCTCTTGACGTATAAATGTGTCTCCTAGCGCAGTGGTGCCATCTATTAGTCTGTGTCCCTAAACTACCGTATGCGTTTACATACACATACGTAAATAGAATCTTTCTTTGTGTGCTCATAACCTACTACTACCTACAAGAACAGCTTTTTGTCTGAAATTTAACTTCGAATTTAAAAAAATCTGTGCATAATTATATACACAGATTTTTTTAACAATTCGAAATTAAATTTCAGACAATAAGCTAAAGCTATGCTTTTAGGAAGTGCTAAATTATAATATTAACCATGTATTTTTAGAAAGAAAACTCAGTAGGTGGGCGATTAAATAAAAATGCATTGAGTTATTTCTTTACTTTATTGTGTTTGTGTTTATTATAATAAACTTGTGCAGCACTTTTCACTTCATCATCCCCATTATAAACTATTTTACCCGACAAAATACGATTTATTGAACGGCACCAGCTGAAAATCAATATATTTATAACCGTATTTTGAAAATATTTTTTAAATGCTACGTTATGCTTGTCGCAATTTAAATTAAAATTTTCTATAAAAAACTCCATCATTACTTTTATATTTAATTTAGTATTTTCTGTACCTATATTATCTTTTAAACAATCTGTTGTAATTTTTTGTATCTCGTAAAAATAGGTACAGATTTTTTTTGAAGGATACACAAGCAATTTTTTACCTTTTACATATTCTTTGTTTTTTATTAAACCACTACCTTCAAGTTCATTTTCAGCAAGCAGTTCTTGTCTGCAGGTTTTACAACTTTTACAAATATGTATTAAACATTTTTTCAGGACCCAACCACATACATAGTTTCTTGTTTCTAGACCTGCCTCACACATTTCAGTATCATTATCTATTAAAACACTGCTTACAGGTATTTGGGGAGGCAGGTCATTAACATTTTCAGCATCTGAAGATTTTTCTTCTTCTTTATTGTCCAAGAAGAAGTTTAGGGACTGTAAAAATGTAGCAATATCCTCCTCGCAGTTTGCTTTAATTGAATGAGAGGAGGAAAAATTATTTAATAATAAAGCTTTATAAGCACCTTCAAAACTTATACTATTTGGTGCTACATTTCTGGCTCCTAAACTTCTTACATTCCCGAAAAAGTTCTCTATTGGGTCCTGATTAAAATTTCTACACAACATCGTGTCTATATCATATTTTCTTGATAATGTTTTCCAAATTGCTTGCATTCCTTCAATAGTCTTAATGAAGTTTTTTTATAGATGGCACCATTTTTTCAATTGTATGTATTTTGTCCCCAGTCTTTTTATGTTCTAAGAATTTTACTTTTTTTAAAAAAGTTTTAGCGTCTGTCCAGAGTTGATGATGGGGTGAACCTTTTTTTACACCTGCCCGGTAAATTTTTCCATTCTGTATGTCGAAAGTATTGCAATTTAGGCTATCAAATAGTTTGTCAATAATTAATACAAATTCTTGAATATTTTTTACTTCTGGCCTTATTTTTCCGGATTCGGATAAATGTTTTACTGCGACAGCAACTGAGTGGCTGAAGATTTGAGCAGCAATTTTTACTTTCATTTTCGGAATTTTTTCCTCATCTACGTGCTCTTCAGTTAATTTTTGTAGAATTTTTAGCTCGCCATAAATTTTATCGGCCTGGTACAATTCTTTAAAATACTCCCACTTTACTACTTTTTCAATTCTCTCTTCAACACTTTCGTAAATTAAATCTTTTGTTATCAAATTATTCCGCAATCCTTTTAACAAATGTGGTACATCATACAGCGGTATAATTTTTTTATTTTTAATACATATGCAGTCCTGATCCCAACTTTTTCCTTTTCTTAAAAAAATTGCTTTGCTGTCGTCTATTAGTTCATTGATCGCGCCAACATTTACTGCGCTTTGATCACAAACAGTGGCCACTATTATTAGGCCTGTATCATAAATTTCGGCAATAACTTCTTTTATAATATTTTTTAATTCTATTTTATTCATTTTTTGAGTGAAATAATATGCTACAGGCTGTTTATAATTTTTTTTTATGCCTCTTACCATAAATGTAAGGACGTGGTCAGCGATTTGACGTTGCTTGGTAAACCCTTTCAGCTGATCACTCCCCATATCATATTGTATATGAGGTGTGATCACAGATATAGATATACCTAGATAACGCAAGAGTAACTACTTCGCGTGCCAAAAATTGCACCAACTTATGATTACAAATCGTAAGCCGCCCCTTTCGCGCTCAGTCCTTTGTACTGCTGGCTGGGTAGGTGTGAGCGAGAGCGCGAGCTTGTGACGTCATAGTAGGTAGTCAAAAAATGGCACGCTTGGTTTTCATACAGTTCGTGATACTTGCGTTATCTAGGTATATCTATATCTGTGGGTGTGATGTACATCTCATCAAAAATCAAAACACAAAGTTTATCCTCTTCGCTCATACCTGCCACCGAGTCTCTAATTTTTTTAAAAAATAGTTTATTTAAACCTGGTGTAATTTTGATTTTAGACAGCAATTTTTTTAAAGACCTTGCAGATGGCAATGCAAAACACTTTGACAAAAGTTTATAGGATTTCGGACTTCGTTTAAATAATGAAAGTGATAGTATTTTCTCATCCATCGCAAAACGGCGTTCTTTTGGCTTTTTATTACCTTCACAGTATTGTATTCTTGTGAAAAGTTTTGCAGGCAAGCTCATTTTGGAAGTAACAACACTAAAAGCTTTACTTTTAGATAACTTCACGGCATTCTGAAGTCTGCTTTTATAAGATTCTCCTTTTCTCTTCAATCTCAATATCTGCCGTTTTAAATTCTTAATTTGCTTTTGAGTTGAGACGTTGTAATGTAGCTCGCTGGTTTACCCTTTGATCCTGTAAAATAAAAATGTCAAGTGAGCTCTTGATACTATTAAAACATTATCACATCTATATTATAATACATAGTTTTTGTCCGCGTAAATATTGGTTATCGCGGCATACCAAAATTCATTAAATTGGTTCATTGGTTAAGCCACAAAAGTGTAGTAACAGACAGATAGACAGACAGACAAGAGCCAGTTTCGCATTTATAAATTAATATTACTAGCTTATAATTAAAAGTAATGATCAATTAGGTACTGCAGGCAATAAATATATTATACAACTAGTTACTGCCAGCGGCTTCGCCCGCGCAAAAGTAATAATTAATCCCAAGTGAAGCTATTCCCGGAATAAAAAGTAAATATCTTATGTGGTCTATCGCGACATGATCTACTAGTGTACCAAGTATCATCGAAATCTGTTCAACCATTCAAGCGTGAAGAAGTAACAAATATAGCCAGACTTACAAACTTTCGCTTTTATAATATCGGTCATTTGCTACAAGGATGACATAACTCAAAAAGTATATATATAATAATATAAAATACTAAAAGAATATCCATTTTCTGTCCATTAAAAGTTTCTATGCAAAAAATTAGACACAAGTAACCACATAATTTATAAAGAAACATGTTTATTAGTCTAATTCAGTAAATTTTTTTTTGTCATAAATTTTTAAGTTATGTTAAGTATCCTTGTCGCAAATAAGCGATATACCTAGTGTGATGTGATCATAGTTATTTTATTATCCATACATACTTGATCTCCAAAACTGAGGCGGCATATAAACCAAAGATTAAATATTGTATTAAAAAGATATGAAGAGCACACACTTACTTATAAAAAACTTACTATAAAAATTAAAATATTTACCTAAACGTAAATTGGTTGATTTCGAACACATGTCAATCTTCGATGATGTTGAAGGCATATCAGTGTCAATCAAAGGAGATGCAATATTCACAGTAGCAGTTCCTGAAAAATAAATTAAAGATAACACTTTAGATAAAATAAAATACACTAATTATATGTAGTGCTGCAAGGAAACCTGTATTTTGATATTATGTACATTAAAACAAAATACATTTTATGGTACTGTTTTTCGCCGGGAAGGCTAGGTATTAATAAAAGTAAATAGTTTACCTGGTTGAACAACAGTTAAATTTGAAGTATCAATCGCTGAGGATGTGGAGGGCATCTCAGTCTGAATCAGAGACACAACATTCTCAGTAGCAGTTCCTGGAAGATAAATGAAAGGAAACACTTAAAATAAAATACACAATATGTAGCCCTGCAAAAGTCTCACTAAATAAATCTCAAGTACGGCTAGACTGATTTGGCAAATTTTGGTATTGAAATACTCATAAAAGTCCAGGGAAGGTTTAAACAGTGAGTAATTTTTTAAAAATCATCACAAAATATATTGCTAACAAGGCAGTATGAAGTTCGTCGGGTCAGCTAGTTAATAATAAAAGTGTATAGTTTACCTGGTTGAAAAACAGTTAAATTTGAAACATCAATAGGTGAGGATGTGGACGGCATCTCAGTGGGAATGAGAGGAGACACAATATTCTCAGTAGCAGTTCCTGAAAGATAAAGAAAACACTTTAGATAAAATAAAATACTCTAATTATATGTAGTGCTGCAAGGAAACCTGTATTTTGTTATTATGTAAATTAAAACAAAATACATTTTATGGTACGGTTTTTAGATACATAATTATTTATTAAAACTTTATGCACAAAAAACTGTACAAAGGCAGACTTAATACTTTAGGCATTATCTGCCACTCGACCTTAGGGTGGTGCAGAAATAACATTGCAGGTGCAACTTAATAAATAGACAAACAGAAGAGAAATAAATATAATATTAAATGCATACTTAGATACATATATAATATAAATAAATAGTGCTGTAGTGTAAAAACCAATCCAACCAATCAGTGTGTGTGTAACAAATGCTATGATAAATATCAATTTAATTATAATTAAAACAACTAAAAATAGAATAATTATGACAAAAACCAGACTAAGGTTGAGATGACTGAAGTATTTTATGCTTGAAGGAATATTTACTCTCAGCTTTTTGGCACAGGTTATTAAATAGTTGATTTTGAAGACTTAACAAATTAATATAAGTAGTGACATACCTGGCAGCTGCAACGAAGGCACAGCTATTGCACTTAAACGATTATTTCTAGTTTTATGTTGTGGTAGGAAATGAATGTCACAAATTCTCTTTCTGTAATAAATCTCTTCATCAGACAAATTTTTTAACAAGTCTCCAGCCAGTTTCACCCAGATCTTAAAACGGTCAGGGTCTTTTGTAGGTTGCGGAAAGGTATGAATGGCAACACCTGGAACATAAATTTATTGTTTTATATTTCATAAAACAAAAATCGATTTCTAACTCTAGCTTAGTAAGTTCTTTGGTGAAGCTGTAACTAGGTAGGTGAAATTTAATTATTCGGCATTTGCATTTAATATTAATGTCTTTTATTCCGAGCATTATATAGTTTTTCCTTAATATTAATTCACTATAATCTAAGCTCGGTGTGCCTATAGGCCTCCTCTAACGCCTTCCACTGTCTTCTGTCCGATGTCGCTCTTAGCCATTTGCATTTTTATTCATGACCAATTTTATATTAGGTACCTTTGAAAAATTGCAAGTGTAGTTCAGAAATAGAAATATTGTACTGGTAAGACAAATAAACTATAAAAAGTATTGATAATAAGCTTAGGTACCTACCTGTTGTTTGACATCCAAAGATACATCGTCTTGTAGTGGGCATTGTTGAAAACTTAATTAACAAACAATAATTACAACGAAAAACTTAACTAAGGCGTCCACAATATATCTCAAAGAAACTTAAAACACTAAAGGCGTCCACAATATCGCAAAGAAACTTATAACAATAAGGCGTCCAATTTCGCATGTAAGTGACTAATGAAATAAGACGAGGAGCTAGCTCAACTCGAATGAAACGGAGGAAAACACTCAACGCACTTAGAAACCAATTTATCTTTAAATCACACGTGAAATAAAGAAAATTAAGTTGTTTGATGTTCTAGCCCGTTTGAAAACGACCAAAACGGGTAGACGAAAAGCACCATATATACCCTAAAAAGGACGAAAAGTACTGTCAAGATAACAGTGTTGCCAAAAAAATAATAATTTGTTAATAACATTATATTAAAAGAAAGTATTTTAAATTATCAATTTAGTAAGTTTAAATATCTAATTAATAATTAATATTAGAAATATTTTTATAATGCTGAAATATCGTTTTACAATGGCAGCACTGAGACATGCAGCTAGAAAAGGATACAATGCTATCTGTCGGAACTTTGAAAAACTATAAGTTTAGGGAACCAGACTAATAGATGGCAGCAGCAAAATCGTAGAATCGGCTTATTAGTGACTTTCACCCCCCTGGATTAGATGTGATGTGAGAAAGTTTGAAGGTTATGTGAGTGAAAATTATCAAAACAAAAACTTAACGCATCGTTGCTAGATAAGGTCAGTTGTATTTGCATAATGAATGGTATAAGTAGTTAGGTAATCTAATAAAGAAGCCAGGAAGGTATAACATGTAACGTTTAACTGGCTATGTATTAACGAAATCTGCGTTTTTTCGAAGGTTTGCCCAAAAATCAACAAGTACTTCCAAATGTGCCGACGTTTGTGGCACTTGCGCATACAGAGGCCCGACGTTCAAGAGGTTAAAAGAAAAATCAATTTACGTAGCATTTGGAAGTTAAATTGACGAATGCTACAGTCTATCCTTTAGTAATTTTTTTTACTAACGATTACTTTACTAAACAGTATCAAAATATTTACCGTTTTATTTCAAATAATAATCGAATTCCTGGGAAGAAATAGGTAGGTACTAAGAAGAGGTGACCACACAGTAGAATTTCTAGTGGCTGTTTGTTGATACTAATCTATTAATAGAAAGTCGTGTTAGTTGCACTATCTATAACTCAAGAACGGCTGAACCGATTTGGCTGAAAATTGGTGGGGAGGTAGCTTAGAAATATATATTGAAGGTGGCTTAGAAATATATATTGAAGGTGTAATTTTATGTGTAAACGTAATTTAATTGCATAAATACTCAGGATTATTGTTTTCCTGTAAATAGATAAAGTAATAAACAGTGTTTGTTACACACCGGTAACCTAAAACCAACAGCTGACGTTCGAACTGCGGATTAAAACGGGGAGTATTTGCTTACTTTTACTAATAGCACTCAATTATTGTCACTGTAACTCTGTTACACATCCTCGTGAAGTTTTAGCATAAAATAGTTCGCTGATTAGCTTAGCACCCTGCATTGGCTTTAAATCGCATTGTTTACATCGTTGAAAACGAAACTTAGCGAAGATTCTGTTATTCTTATTCTGATCTTTAATATAATACAACAATAAAACGTTCATGATCATTGTTTTCGCTTTGCCGTTATACCAACGGTAATACATATATTTAAAAAAAAATGCTTTAAAATCTAGGCAACCTACCCACATACATAAAAGTAAAATCGTAAGGCAATAAAAATATATCCTTAGCCTAGAAAATAGCCCCTCAAACCAATTCAGTACCTAACCAACCTAATTTCTCTACTGATCTACGATAACTTCTCCCATTTTCCCTATCATTTCCAACTTTATTTTATTTGTCTTTCCACTTTTCTCACCGTTACTTAATTCTAATTTCAGTAACAATTCCTGAAACCATGCCTGTGATGACCCGTAAGGCTACTGCTCAGGAGATGGACCTTAAATTGAGAACGGCCCTCCAAAAACTTGAAGCAACAAAACTCCAATGTGACCAATTGCTACTGGAGAATGATGAAAGTGAGGAGGAAATCAAGAAAATTGTTGACAAAAACTCAAGCCTTAAACGGGAGCTAGTAGACCTACATCAACAGTATCAGAATGTTGTTGATGAACGCGATCAACTGAAGGTAGTCACGGATGGTTTCAACACCTGTAGTAATTTGTATGAGGAGGCCTTAAGTAGAGTTAGGGACCTAGAAGATGAATTAATTCATGCTAATAGTCATATCACCCAGTTAGAAATAGAACGTAATCAGGTTAAAGAAACGAACCACTTATATAATGAATTATTAAATAGTAATTGTAACCCTCATTCATTAACAACTATTGACCTTACTGAAGATTCCTTGTTAAAACAGAATTACAGTTATAAATTAAGTCATAACAAAATGAAAAAATATGCAAGAATGAATAGAATAATTAAAAAATGTAATCAATTTAGAAAACAACAAAAACACTTTTCCAAAAATATTTCACTGAGGAAAGAATGTGTTGATCTAATTAGTAAATTAACCAATTATCAAATTAAATTAGAAGACAGCAAAAAAATCTATGAAATTGATTCACAGCGCTTACAGTCTGACATACAGAAACTTGAGGGCAGACTTAGTTCTCTTTACATTAAATATGTGGGTTCCCAGAACCAAATTAAAGAACACATTCTTGCAGCAAATGAGTTAGTTATGTGTCAGTGCACGTGTCAGACAGTTCCACACCCTGTCGCTGTCCAGCCTGAGGTAACGGAGGACCCGTCCCAGACTGAGAGTTTGCCTCAAGAGTGTATCCTTAACCAGGATGTATCTGAAATAGTACAAGATCTTTCTCAATTGGGACAGCTTGAGACTGGTCCATCTTTCAGTAGTCATGATTGTTATGATTCGGTTATGTTCTCGGATAGTATAGGAAGAGGTTTAGGTAAATTAATTAGTAACAACCTGAGTTACTCTACTCAAAATAATTGTATGCCAGGGTCAACCTACAAACAAATAATGGCATCAGTAACAGGAAATGTATTTAATCCTAAAACTAACATTACTGTATTTGTAGGTAACAGTTCTAAGGTAAACAAATATGAAATAACTGACTGTGTAACTGAGTTGTTAAAGTTAAATTGTAATAAAATAATATTGTGTGCTTTTCCATATTTTAAAAAATTAACAAATAGACAAAACAATTATATTCATATGCTTAATAAGCATATGCACTTTTTAGTTAGTCATTACAGTGACAAGCTTGTATATTTTGACACCAACAGTTTTGTAGAAACTTTAAAGTCGACTAGGGATACTGTGTATCTGCCTGTTAGCTTTAGACACATAATAGCAAGGCTATTAGCTTTTTATATAAACTCAGACATAAGTATTATGTCGAAGTCTTGTATTATTAACACCACAACAGCTAGTAATAATACTAATAATAAGGTGGTTTGCCTGAATGAATGTAGCTCAAATGCTATAAATATTTGTACAAATTATACGAAGGAGGTTCCATTTCCCTCACGCACTATGAGCTTATTGCCTGGTGATGACATTGAAGTCTTGGGATTAACTCCGGATAATCATTTAAACTAGTTTGTAAGACAACAGAAGGTACCAGTAATAATATTCTTATACCTAACAACAACAAGGTATCTTCTTGCTCTAAAATAAGTAAATATCAAAAAGGAGATCAGCAGAATGCCTTGACATTATTTGATCAAAATATTCAAGGCATTTCTTCCAAATTATTAGAAATTGAAATGTTTTTAGAAAAAACAAAGTTTGACATTGTTTGTTGTACTGAACATTGGTTAAAGGATTACCAAATGTTAATTAATTTTGAGAACTATAGTGTGGGCAGTTGTTTTAACCGTAAATCTATGCTACGTGGAGGTTCCCTAATCTTGATAAAAAATTGTTTAAAATCTAAGCAACGAAATGACATAGTGGGTTTATCAATTGAACATTGCATCGAACTGTCCTGTGTTGAGCTAGATAAGCATGTCGTAGTGTGCGTTTACAGACCCCCTAATTATCAGAACTTTTCTGTATTTGAGTCAATAATGGAAGATGTCTTAGCGAAACTTGCATCCATTAACAAAGCCGCAATTATTTGTGGTGATATAATATTAATATTTTAGAAAATAATTCTAATATCAGTAGATTATTAAGCCTTTTTAAATCGTTCAATTTATCAAATGTTTTTACAGCACCGACTAGAATAACTCCAACTTCTGCTACTTGTATAGATAATGTCTTTTGCGATTGTGATTATTCAGATAAAGCCATCGTCAACTATCTGCCGTCTGATCATAGTGGACAAGCGGTATCTTTTAAGTTTAAAACACCTTTGCAAAAAGTGCAAATACAATTTAGACCAATAATGTAATCAATAATGACTGGTAAACTAAATAGATTCAATAGTACCCTAAATAATAAGTTAAATGATCTGGGCCATGATATGGATGATGCAAATAAATTGTACGAGGATTTCTTTTCAGTAGTGTACACTCAATTCAATACAACTTTTGAAAAGAAAACAAAAAACATTTGCCCTAATTTTATATTTAGTGACTGGGCAACTAGAGGTATTAGGATAAGTAGGGAAAGACTGTTCGAGCTGTATGGCCTTAAGCCTTACATCAATACTGTAACTTTCAGCAAGTATGTTGCTACATATTCCAAAATTTTTAGAAATACATGCAAAATAGCCAAAGCCCTGTACATTAGCAATAAAATCAAATCAGCTGAAAATAAAATAAAAACAGTTTGGAAAATTATAAATAACGAAACTAGTAGAAATAAAAAACGAAACACTGATTACACATTGGAGACTTCACGTGGAGCCATAAGCTCTAACTTAGAAGTAGCTCAGGAGTTTGTAAATTTCTTTACTAATATACCATCAAAAACGACGGAAGCCTTAAATTCCTCATCCGACGTATCAATTGATTTATTAAGAGCAAACGTTCCAGCCTGCCCGGTTGAATTTCAATTTACACATATTAACCCCGTAACAGTAATAAAAGCTTTTAAGCAAATTAAGATCAAATTGACCGAAGATCTTTGGGGAATGTCCATTAAAGTCTGTGCCTCCATAATTGAGACTATTGCACCTTATTTAGCCTTAGTATTTAATTCGTGTGTTGATCAAGGAGTCTTCCCCGATTTAATGAAATTCAGTAAGGTAATACCACTTTTCAAATCTGGGGACAGTAAAGACACCAATAATTATAGACCCGTATCCGTGTTGCCGGTTTTCAGTAAGGTGTTTGAAAAGATAATGCTTAATCAAATGCTCAATCATTTTAACACGAATAAAATCCTTCACGATCAACAATATGGTTTCACCAAAGGACGTTGTACGACCGACGCCGGTGTAACCTTATTAAAACACATTTTTAACGCGTGGGAAGAGGCCCAAGACGCCATAGGAATCTTTTGTGACCTCTCTAAGGCATTTGATTGCGTCGATCACGAAACCTTGCTTTTGAAACTTGAGCATTATGGGCTTGGAAAACTTGCGCTCAGTTTAGTTAGTTCTTATTTAAATGACAGACAACAGCAAGTTCAAATAAATGGTGTCAATTCACATGGTTTAACAGTAAAAATGGGTGTGCCACAAGGCTCGATATTGGGTCCTTTCCTCTTTTTAGTGTATGTTAATGATCTACTCCATTTATTAAAAAATCAACCACAAATGGTGTTATTTGCTGATGACACTTCCTTAATTTTTAAGGTAAATAGACGTGCTACAAATTATGACGACGTAAATAACGCCTTACTGCAGGTCCAAATTTGGTTCACTGCTAATAATTTAGTATTAAATGGGAAAAAAACTAAGTGCATAAGATTTTCTCTACCAAATGTAAAGAGTAGTGATTGTGAGATAGTATTGAATCAAGAGAAACTAGAATTCGTCGATAAAACGGTTTTCCTGGGGATCACGCTCGACTCAAGGCTACAATGGGGTCCTCATTTAACATCTCTTGCAGGACGGCTAAGTTCAGCAGCTTATGCTGTCAGAAAAATCCGCCAATTTACTGATATAGATACCGCGAGACTGGTCTATTTTAGTTACTTTCATAGTATCATGTCTTACGGTATTTTGCTTTGGGGACGGGCTGCAGACATCGATTCTATTTTTATTCTGCAGAAAAGAGCCATCAGAGCCATATATAACCTCTGCAGGCGTGATTCTCTAAGGGAACTGCTTAAGGAAATTAACATCATGACGGTGCCTTGTCAATATATCTACGAAAACATCATGTAACGTGACATAAGTGTACATACACGTGACATAAGTAACATGAGTGACGTCACGGACACTTTACGGTACACAACAGCTGTTCGTGTCTGCGCAAATATAAAATAAAACACCAACATATTTCGTCTAAAATTCGTGTAATACGTTATCACAGTTTTGTTACTTACGCGTGTGATCGTTTGCAAGTAAAACATACAACAGTTTGGTGGTGTAAATCCGTAAAAACAAATATAACTTTATTGTTACTTTTACACTAATAAGTTAGTTTGAAGTTTTTTGGTGCCACTGGTACCTCCAAAAAGTGTCACTTTCTTTCAAAATTTTGACAGACGTCGGCACCGTTACCACAGATCTGTGCATCTTGGTCGATATTTTTGCGTAGCAGGCGCCATCTAGCGGGTTCTGGCTGTACTAATATCGTGAAGTGTGCAGCCTGCGGACGGTTTTTATCGGCAAGAGGGGGCGCTAGCTGTAGCAACTCTGCCTGCCACAACCGATATCACCTCGCTTGCCTATTATTGCCCGACCCTACCCAAATAAGTGGCGATTGGCTGTGCCCCGAGTGCAAAAAAAAGCTGCCCAGGGGAGACAATAGCGCCACACCCGTCAAGGACCTGGGTAGTGGTCCCCCAGCCAATCCAGCAGCAGCGTTGGCAGCGGCAGTGTCTCCGGTTGCAGTACAGGACCAGGACGCCATGATCAGGTCACCTGTCGCGGTGTCACAGGCTCCGGCAACTCAGACCAAGCCACCCGTCGCGGTGGCAAAGGTGCTTTCTCGGGCTGGCAGCGAACAGCTGGCAGGAGCTACTGATGGGGAGCCTTCGCCTGATACACAGCTGACCCTCCGTGAGGAGATAAGGCTCTTCAGATCGGAGCTGAGGGAAGTGCGCGATGAAATAAGGGAGTTTCGACGCGAGATGTCTGGTCTGCACTCGACAATGGGAGTTTGCACCGAACGAGTTGACGTCCTGGAGGCCCGGATCGATGCTCTCGAGAGTAGGCAAAGTGCTGCAGTGCCCGACGGCAAAGTGAGTCAGCTCGAACGGATTGTGCTGCAGTTACAGCTTGACCTTAACGACCGCGAGCAGGATTTACTTGGCTCCGACCTAGAAATCGCCAATATCCCGGAGACTCCTGGCGAGAATGTGTTGCACACCGTCGGGCTGGTGGCGGCAAAGCTTGGGGTGACGCTAGACGAACGGGACATAGTGTTTGCGCAACGGGTGGGCCTACGAGCCGAACGAGAGGTGCAGACGAGCTCTGTGGGCGGCGCGAGTCCGGTCGGCGGAGCAAGCCCAGTGGGAGCAGCGGCGGCGCCGGCGCGCGGGCGGCGAATCGTGGTGCGCCTGACTCGGCGCGCACTGCGCGACGACCTGCTGCAGAGCGCGCGTGTGCGGCGCGGAGCCACCACCGCAAATCTAGGGTTATCTGCACCCCCGCGTCGCTTCTTTCTGAACGAGAGGCTCACTAAAACAAACAAACATCTGTTTTACCGGGTGCGTGAAGCTGGCAGCCGTCTGGGATGGAGGTATACGTGGACGAAGTTCGGCCGCATTCTAGCCAAGCAGGGCGACGGTAAGCCCACCCACTGCATCCGCTCAGAGGAGGATCTTGCGCGGGTTTTTGGTTGTGAGGTGTCTGCGGCAAAGGATGTCTGATTACTTGGCCCCCGACAATCATAGTACTCTGTTTCTAAAACTATACTTCTGTTTATTAATTTTGTATTTACTTAGATTTTTAAGATTGGCTTGTGCGAGACCGGCTGTTTCCTTGTCTCAGTATACTTTGGTTCTATCTAGTGGCCCAGCTCGACCTACGACTATCTATGTACATTGTATATGTATCACACTTCCGCTCACTATTTTCACGTTTTCAATATATATTATACTTCTGTTTTTACGGATTTTATATATTATTACATATTGTCTATGTATATTTCTGCAGTATTTACAATACTTCTTTTTATTTTTACGAATCATACCTAACACAATCTATTTTATTATATTTACACATAATTTCTCTAAACGAACATTACATATCCTTCATGTAAATATGAGTAACTTAACAAAATATATTATGTCCTTATTATGCAAAACACCACACTACGTAATACTTCTGACGCTATCTACATACAAAATATTAATATTAAATACATACACTACTATTTTCATAAATGATTAAGACAACAAGAAATCTAAAAGTTGGGTTATTTAATGCAGGGTCGCTGGGTTCGCGCCATGAGGAGTTCCTAGTTGCTATGGATAACCTCTCCGTAGACATCATGGCGATAAATGAGACCTGGCTCAGGCAGGGAGAGGAGGGTCGCGCGCCGACAGTACCGGGCTATCGGCTGCGGCACGTGCCGCGGTCGCGCTCCGTGCGGGGCGGCCGCGGGGGCGGCGTGGGCTTCTACGTGCGCCGCGGTGTGCGCGTGCGCTCCGTGCCGCACCCGCCGGCGCCGCAGGTCGAGCAGATGTGGCTCCGACTTAACGTCAATTCGCATTCAGTAATTATTGGTACAGCATACAGACCGCCGTGGCTTGATGTAAATACCTTCCTGGATGCAGTTACTGATTCTCTCTCCTCCTTTGCTAACGCGGATAGGGTTATCCTGCTTGGGGACTTTAATATTAATGTCTTAAACCAAAGTGACAACAAATCTATACTTCTAAACAATTTCTTACGTTGCTGCAAGCTCACACAGATTATTACTGAGCCAACCCATTTCACAGATCATAGTGAAACTCTGATTGATGTTGTGTGCACTGATGCCCGTGTGTGTGGGGTCTCTGTATCACACATACCGGAGCTTGGTCACCATGCCATTATATCTGTGGAACTAAACTTCAAATTAGAGAAGCCTTCTCCACAATGGATTACCTACAGGCCACTCAGAGACATTATCCCTGAACTTTTTAATGAAGATTTAAATAAAATGGACTGGGAACATATTGAAAGTCTGGAAGATGTGAACTTAATGGTATCCAAGTTTAATCAATACATCCTTACACTTTTTGATTTGCATGCTCCCCTCAAAAAAGTCCGAATTAAAGAGAAATCTTATCCCTGGATAACAGACACGGTCAAGGAAATGATGAGGCTGCGTGATAAGTGCCATCTGAAGTCGAAATCGACAAAATCCGAGCATCATATCAAATCGTACAAGGAGTTTAAATACCTTGTTAGAGCTGCTTTTGATAGTGAGAAGTGCGCATATTTTAAAACATATATCAATAAGAATATTAAATAACCTTAGAAGTTATGGAGTCATATCAAAACAACTGTAGCCACCTCAAAAAAACCAGAGCATAGTCTGCCTCATTTCTGTAGCAACCCTGAATCTATCAACGAACACTTTTTGGATGTGCCAGGCAGTGGGAAGGTCACTACTGCAGATTTAAGTTATTTTGAGTATCACAGATACAGTGACAGTCATTTCCAGCTTGAACCGGTCCAGCAGGATGTAGTGCTGAGGATCTTGCGCAGTCTTAAGTCCAATGCGCAGGGCTCGGACCAAATTTCTCTGGAGATGCTGATGTTGACACTTCCCCGAACACTCGCAGTGATCACAGCTATCATCAACAAATCCATAGTCGATTCTTCTTTCCCGGATCTGTGGAAAATGGCAATAGTTAGACCAATCCCAAAAGTATCTAACCCCACTAGCGTGAAAGACCTCCGTCCAATCAGCTTACTTCCATGTCTGTCCAAGGTTTTAGAAAGGGTTGTCTCTGACCAACTTAGGGCATATCTTGAGCAGCACAGTATCTTGCCACTCGCTCAATCCGGTTTTCGCAGGGCCCATAGCACAGCAACAGCGCTCCTGGATGTTGTTGGTAACATTCTTGAAGCCAGAGACCAGGGAATGGGAACCCTGCTCGTCCTACTAGACTTTTCGCGTGCTTTCGATTCAATTAACACGTCACTTCTACTCTCCAAGCTGTCTTACTATGGGTGTGAAGTGGAAACTGTCAAATGGTTTGAGAGTTACCTCAGCAATCGATCGCAGTTTGTCCAAGTGACCAGTGACAGCGGAGATACTGTGTCCTCTGGTCCGAAGCGCGTGGACAGGGGCGTACCGAGATTGACGTTTTGACGTTTGTACTGGTGAGATCGCTGTCTGGTTTTTTTACGTAAATAAAATAAAACAACGACGATACAGTGTCTGACAAGTTTTAATTAATTGTAAAACAACATAATACAAAACATACAGTGTAGTGAGGCTTCGTGAGTGCTCCTAAAGTGCATAATTTCGGCAAAACAAATACCAAAATCACCAAACTATATTTATGTACCTTCAATTTTTGAAAATAACGCTGCGACGAACTGTAATTTTTTTGAAAATTGGTTTTGTGGTATAAAACTGTCAACGTCATATTGACAGCGTCAGACTGACAACGTAAACAAACTATATCAACTACAGAGGTTCATTGAGCTCCGTTTGTAAGAATGCCGGTGAAATGTGGTGGATGCGGCAAATTTTTGTCAGCGGTTGACACAGCGAGGTGCACAAAATGTGCCGTCGCGTATCACCGAGTGTGCGTTGGCCTCCCTACGAAGGGCCCCTTAGTATCCGCCTGGCATTGCCCTGAGTGCAGGAAAAATGTCCGTAGGGACAATAAGGCCGAAACGCCGGTACGAGGTTGTGCGGCAGAAGTACAGAGTGAGGAGCGGGTGTCCATCTCAACGCCACCAGCTGTGGCGACGCTCTCGCCGGCGACGCCTACGGCGGCAACAATGTTGGTGCATCCGACGACGCCGCTGTCAACTGCCGAGTCGCCGACGCGTCTGTCAACAGCTGCACCGTTGACTCCCCAGTCAATCGCTGCACCGCCGTCGCCTGTGGTGGTGGAGGCGCTTATGCAGGTTTTAACTCCTCCTCCGCTCGTGAATGTAGCGGTGGACAACTCCGCCCTGAAGGCCATGCCTGAGTTTCCGCCGGACGTAGGCTCCGCTTTGAAGCTGGTAGTGGAGGAGTTGCGCACCTTGCGGTTGGAGGTCATGGAGCTGCGGAAAGACGTGGCGGAGTTAAAAGCCTGTAAC
The DNA here is from genome assembly GCA_916614155.1 of Mesoligia furuncula. Classification (NCBI taxonomy): domain Eukaryota; kingdom Metazoa; phylum Arthropoda; class Insecta; order Lepidoptera; family Noctuidae; genus Mesoligia; species Mesoligia furuncula. The sequence goes on along the minus strand of OU744818.1, from coordinate 15,003,649 downwards.
GACTCGTGTCACGGCCGCATGGAGGGAATCGAGTCCAGACTGCAAGCGCTTGAACTATGTCGTGATGCTGGTCCAACAACAAATTTAAGTGCGGTGGAGAGTGTGGTTCAACAGCTCAAGAGGGACCTCAATGACAGGGATCAAGAACTAATGGCTAATGATCTTGTTATAGCGAATGTACCTGAGGCGCAAGCAGAAAACCCAGCACACCTGGTACAGCTAATTGCCACGAAGCTTGGAGTCGCATTGGAGGTCCGCGACATCGTGAGCGCGGAGCGAGTCGGGGGCAGACATATAAAAGCCACGAGCCCCACAGCATCAACAGAGCCTCGTCCTCGTGCTATCATGGTGCGCCTCGCTCGACGTGACCAGCGTGACGCCGTATTGAACGGAGCCCGCGTGCGGCGCGATGCTACAACAGAGAGTCTCGGAGTCTCTGGAAAACCAGTGCGCTTCTTTGTAAACGAGAGGCTTACTAAATTTAACCAGCAGTTGTTTCGACAAACCAGGGCCGCTGCGGCTATTCATGGATGGCGATTCGTATGGACGAAGCGCGGTCGTATCTTGGTTCGGCAGAAGCCTGGCGACTCCACACAAAGGATTGCATCTGAGGAAGACATACAGCAGTTTATTGGCCCATACACAGACAATAACCAATAAGCTATTGTTCTATGCTGCATACTTTTTCTCGCTAGTTGATAGTTTTTTAGATTATAATCGGTTGGCATACATGGTATCTGTGTGTCGCATCTGTTGCGATCTGGGGAGGTGCGAATATGACAGTGAGTACTACAACAACACGAGGAACATAGATATATACATATTTACACATATCATCATTGACACACTAATAACAGGATTATTTACAAACAATACATATATATTACATTCAACTCATAATATTGTTATACTACCAGAATTGAAACTTATGTACAAAAATTACTTATTCAAAAGAACTATACACAATTACAATAATACATACATGAATAAAATACTACCATTACTATATAAATACACCTATACAGCCACAACATAACATAACATGACTAAGTCAAAAAATTTAAAGTTTGGTTTATTCAATGCGGGCTCTCTGGCAACTAACCAGGACGAGTTTCTGATTGCCATGGCACAACATTCAGTAGATATAATGGCAATTAATGAAACGTGGCTGAGACCTGGGGAGGAGGGACGCGCGCCTAAGGTTCCCGGATACAGGTTGAAGCACGTGCCGCGCCCTGCGACTATACGTGGGGGGCGAGGCGGAGGAGTAGCGTTTTACATCAAAACGGGGGTAAGGGCGCGCGTACGGCCGCACTCAGAGCAGTCTGATGTAGAACAAATGTGGTTAAACCTAACTATCAATGGTAGAAAATTGTTGATTGGCACTGCATACAGGCCTCCCTGGTTTGAATTGGCAACATTTCTGGATGGAATAACTGACAGTATTAGCGCGTTGGCACCTTATGATCACTTGGTATTGTTGGGGGATTTCAATGTGAATCTACTGGACACAGGCAACACAAAAACTAAAGATATGATGGAATTCTTAAATTATACTAGTCTAAATCAGGTAGTACAGTCACCCACTCATTTTGTAGGAGATAGTAGTACTCTCATAGACGTGATCTGTACCGATGTAGGGGTTCGTAATGTACTAGTCAGTCATATCAGTGAACTTGGTCATCATTCGTTTATTGTATGCGATACAGTCATTAAGAAGGTAAAAAGCAAACCTAGGCTGGTTGTATATCGGCCTTTAAGGGATATATTAATGGATTACTTTATAGTTGATTTGAAATTAATGCCATGGTTTGCTATAAGCTCATTGCCGGATGTTAATAGCATGACTCAACATTTTAATGTCTGTATCACTCAATTGTTCGACTTACATGCTCCCATAAAGAGTAAGTTTTTTAGAGACCGGCCCACGCCATGGATAACAGAAAATATAAAATTAATGATGAGGCTGAGAGACGAGGCAAAAAATAATTATCATAAGGACAAGCTAGATACTACAAAACACTATTATTTAGACTTAAAAAAACAAGCTATTACAGCACTAACGCAGGAAAAGAAGGTATACTTCGACGGGAACATTAATAGTCAGCTAAAAAACCCAAAAAGCTTTGGAAAAATCTTAAAACGGATGTATTTGCTGAACATAGTGAAGGTATGCTTCCCGGACAATTTAATGACCCAGATGAAATTAATAAGGCATTTCTGAATGTACCTGGACAGAATATACTGCCCACATCGCAGCTTACATATTTTGACACAAATAGATTTGGTGAAACTCAATTTGAATTACGGAATGTTAATGAGGAAGAAATTTTAAAAATTATTAAAAGTTTGGGGTCAAATGCTAAAGGGATAGATGGAGTGAGTCTGGATATGATAATGCTTACATTGCCTACCACCCTTCAGGCTATCACCGCAATAGTAAATAAGTCGATAGATACCCATACTTTCCCTGACTTATGGAAGTGCGCTATTGTGCGTCCTCTACCCAAAACCAGTAACCCAAGTACTTTCAAAGATCTACGTCCTGTTAGCATTTTGCCTTGTTTATCTAAAGTACTAGAGAGGGTGGTCTATAACCAAATGCTGGAATATTTAGAAAAAAACAATATGCTCCCCGATCTTCAGTCTGGTTTTAGGAAGGGCCGTGGGACGGCCACAGCCCTTTCTGACGTAGTGGGAAATATCCTAGAGGCACGGGACAGGGGGGAGGGAACAATCCTTGCACTTCTTGATTTTTCGCGGGCCTTCGATGCAATAAACACCACTCTGTTACTTTCCAAGCTAGCCTATTATGGTTTTACAACGGAAACAATAGAGTGGTTCGCTAGCTACTTGCAAAATAGGTCACAGCTTGTTGAAATCCAGAAAGAAGATGGATCAAATCTGTCATCCCCCCCTCGCCAGGTGCCACGTGGTGTGCCTCAGGGATCAATTTTAGGGCCCCTTTTGTATATTCTTTACAGCGCAGACATTATTAAGTCATTCCAGCATTGCATGTATCATATGTACGCAGATGATATCCAGTTATATATAACCTTTAAACCGGCTGATACATTGGAGGCAGTGGAGAAAGTCAATGACGATCTTGAAAGAGTGGTGGCATGGTCTGACGATAACTCGCTGGTATTAAACCCGCTGAAATCTAAATTTATGGTTTTAGGAAGCAGGAAAATGATCAGTGCTATACTGTCAGCCAAGCCAGAAATTGTTATCAGGGGGGAAAAGATAGATAGGGTAGAGATAGCATGCAACCTTGGGTTAACCATGGATCCAGAACTACGTTTTGAAAAACACATCAGTAACTGTATGAGGAATTGTTTTTATAGATTGAAACTCCTATATTCAATTAGAGACTACCTGAGTGTTGATCTTCGTAAACAATTAGTGGATAGCCTAATTTTATCAAGACTTAACTATTGTGATACTGTATATGGCCCATGCCTGTTAGCAAGAACAGAGAAGCTGATACAACGCATACAAAATGCATGTACACGGTTCTGTGTAAAGATACCTCGTAGAAGTCATGTCACACCTTTTATAAATGAAAATAATATTTTGAAAATGGCTGCTAGGAGAAGGTTACATATGGCTGGTTTACTTTTTGGAGTAGTCACTACACAAAAACCTCACTATCTGTTTGAGAAGTTAAGTTGGAGACAGAGCAAATACGAACCACGTTTTTCTACCAAACCTCTGTGTACATCAACACATAGGACCGCAGCATTCAGGGGGAGTTTCAGGTATGCTGCCACGCACTGTTGGAATAACCTTCCTCCACCGGTAAGAGTCCTGAGAACAAAGAAGCATTTTTTGAGTATCTTAAAGAAATATTTCATGCAGATACAGCTATCCACATGATTGTACATTTATATATATCTATATTTAATAATAATAGCAGCTCTTTTTGTACTCACCTCGAAGGTCACGGCCTACAGGCAATGGATATGGCTTTCCAGCAGTGTGAGTGGCCTGTCTGATTCCTCCCTGTTTACGTATGTGTCATTGTCACAGGAGGAATGGTAGTCCTCAGTTATCTGGGGCGTGTTTGCTGTGTGTCTTTCTGAAGCTGCATTATCTAAGATACAAAGGGTAGAATATTTAGTGAAGTGTCACAAGGGTTACCTACCAATTTCGTTTGAATGTCGAATGCAATGATAATACGTACCATTAAGGTCATGGAGAATTTGGAGGCGACATGGTTTTGAATTCCTTGGGTTTAGGTATGTTGGAAAAAGCATGGTTGGGCGTCGTTTGCTAGCGACACGCATGCATCTATGCATGACCGTCATTGACCGATATGCAAATGGCCGCCATCGCGATCCCAATTTTTCATGGTGCATTAAAACTAAAAAATGTGTTGTATCAATGCTTAGTTCTTTACTTAAGTAATTGTGGAGTATCGAAGCTATAATTACTAAAATAGCATAAATTTCTATAGGAAATAGGAAAACACACCACACTGTACAATGAGTTAATAATTACTTAGCATTTTTGTTTTAATAGAATTGTATTATGGTTATTTAGTGTCAGTTTATGTATTTTTAATTATAAGAGTAACGCTTACCTAGAGATATATATTTTACTTTATTTTAGTTAAAAGTACACACTATGTTCAGCTAGAATCACACTTATTTCGGAAAACTAGACTTACCCGATTTACGGTGGGACGTCATTACGTCATTCGAGAGGTAGTTGCTGAAAATCAGCGCTGTTTACGTTAGGTTCGTCCGAAGTCACAGCATTTTGCTGAGCAACGACCTGTTCTTGCACAGATGCGACGCACGGCTTAATTTGTCTTTATTATTGTTGGTTGTTACAAAAGTAGTTATTTTTCCACTCTGCAATTGGCATTTTGTTTTTGTTTTGATTGTTATTGTTTTTCACTTTGTTTTGTTGTCATCTATAAGCCAGTGACGCGGGCGCATCAGTGGTATTGTCAAATGTCAATCTCAAACACTGACGTAGATTTCAAATTGTCAATGTCAATTAATAAATAATGTGACATCAAGCAATGGACAAAATTGTCAACATGTTTTTAGCGTGAGTACGAGGCTTTTTACTACGCTGTGTGTGTATATTTTATGTCTTTTTTATTATTTTTTATTTGTAATGTGCGTTTTGTTTGTGCAGAATAAACAGTTTTTCTTTCTTTCTTTTCTTCTTTACCTCAGGGATCGATCCTGGGCCCGCTTCTCTTCATCCTGTACAGTGCTGACATCATTAACTGTCTGATCAACACCAAGTTCCACCTCTATGCTGACGATCTGCAGTTGTACCTCTCCTTCCGGTCCCAGGATATAGCTGAAACTGTTAGCAAAATTAATGAAGATTTGGAGAGGATCTCAGCTTGGTCCAGAAGAAACTCCCTGGTCCTGAATCCTAGTAAGTCTAAGTATATTGTGATGGGATCTAGGGATTTCCTGAACAAAATGCTTACTTGCAACCTGGACCTCAGGATTGATGGATGTGGTGTGGAAAGGGTTCTGGAGGCTCGTAATCTAGGTGTAGTATTTGATGGACAGCTTCATTTTGAAGCACACATACTGGAGGCCGTGCCCAACTGCTTCTACCGACTCAAGGTCTTGTATCGTATCCGTCCCTACATAAGTGTGGATATGCGTGTCATGCTGTGCGAGTCACTTGTTCTATCCAAGCTGAATTACGCTGACACTGTGTATGGGGCATGTATTCTCGGTAGAAGCGACAGACTGATTCAGCGGGTGCAGAATGCTTGTGCAAGATTCTGCTACAATGTCCCACCACGGTCCCACATCACTCCTTTTTTAAATAACGGTAATTTGATGAGAATGTCAGCACGCAGAAAGCTTCACCTGGCTACCCTACTCTTTGGCACAATTCTCACAAAGAAACCAGAATATTTATATAATAAACTGTCGTGGTCACGTGATGTTAACAAAATTAAAACTAGAGCATCTTCCTACCTCATGTTAGCCTCATCGCATAGAACTGCTGCGTTCCGTGGTAGTTTCAAATTCGCTGCCTCCCGTTGCTGGAATGACCTGCCACCTCCTTTTCGTGCTATAAAGACAGTTGGTACTTTTAGGTTAAAATTTAAACAGTATTTACTGCAGCTTCAAAAAGATGGTAAACTTTGAACCTACCCTTGATCTGCACGCAGCTAGTAATGGTGGTCCGAGTCTGAGCGTTTGGCAGCGTTTATTCACTGGACAGGCACAGCAGTTGTTTCGTATCTTGTTTTTGTTTTGTGTTCATTACGTACATGTTCGATATTTGATTAATTTTATTGTTTATTCCACACTTTTACTGGCAGTATCACACGAATTGTTAATGCTAGCCTACACAATGTTTTGTTTCGTTGTCACTTGTTTCATGAAAACCTTTGACACTCGCTAACACTTAACATTAGTTTATTTCTATTTTCCTTTTCACCCATGCCGTTATTTGACTACCACCTTCCACTTTTATTGTATATTCTCTTTAACTCTGTTCCACTAGATAGCTGTAACTTTATGTTTCGTCGTTTCAGCCGATAGACGTCCACTGCTGGACATAGGCCTCCCCCAATTTTGGGAGGGTTTGCCATAATCGCCACGCTTGGCAGGCGGGTTGGCGATCGCAGTATGGTATGGTGGTGGAATACATAGAGAACGCTGCTGCCCATTCTCCCATACGATCCTTAGTCGCCTTTTACGACACCCACGGGAAGTAAGGGGTGGTGGTATTCTTTAAGTCCGGCACCACACAGACTACCACACAGACTACCACATAGACTTTATGTTTAATATATTATTATATGAAATGTATTAAAATTTACTTCACTTTGTATTTACATAATCTTGCTCTATGGTCGGCGCCTGCGTCCATTTACTTGTCATACGTAGACAGAGAAACTAATAGACGCAGTGACAATTCCTTTCTCGCTTTCACAAGAAAGAGAGCGAAAATTACACTACGAATGTTTTAGACAGAGATACAATTATCCATTTTTTTGTCCCTTACCGTGTAACCGGTTTATTCAAGGTCAGCAACTCGAATTGCGAAACTAACTTTGACACTTCATGCCCTCATTGTGTTTGATGTTCAAGTTTTGCTTATTTTTATGTTATATTACGATTCTAATCCAGTGAGAAGACAAGGAAATTATCCGTATATCACATCGACGATTCTACAATGGTGCGTTGTCGTGTTTTATTTCATGTAAAAGCGATAGTGAGAAGAAAATTGCCGGTGTGTCTTTTCACGCGTAAGAACGACTGTTTTGTCCCTAAATGTAGTTTCTTAGTGATCATTATTTATTCCATAGCATGACGGAACGATATGTTTCATTAAAACTCTAAACTTAATAGGATTTTGTCGAGTTTTTATCATTCATAACCTATAATTAATATCATGTAAGTGTTGCCAGCGTCTGCTAAAAAATGCCCCGAGTCTCGATAAAAAGTATTGACTCGACAATTTAATGTAAACAAAAAAAATATGAAATCCAATAATAGCATAGTATCTTTTAGGGGAAGCTTCTTAAACTATAAATATATTATATTATTTTAATTTATTCTTTCTCCTATTTGTGATCGAATAAGAATGACACATATGTCGTTACAGAATAACTGAACTACCTGTGAGTATTAATAATATAGCTAAGTTTATCGTTAGTTTTCCAGACGATCCAGACCTTCGTATAAAATGGATCCAAGCAACTGGAAGAAAAGATTGGACTCCGATAAAATATTGCAATCATTTCCCAGAAAATTTACTAAAAAAAAAAGAAAACAGTTCTGCATTCTGACACAGTAAGTACCAAATGCAGTATAAATTTATTATAATTTTCCTTTTTTCAGAAGATATTTCATAACTTTATGATTTACGTTGCAGATACAAGTTGTTGAAAGCGATAACTCAACAATATCAAAGTCAGCGTCAGTGTCAATAATACAAGAGCCAGAAAAGTCCCTCAAGGTATTCTATTGACAACATTATTTGACATTCTTCTTAAATGTGCGTTAAATATGCGTTCAACAGCGAGTCCACAGGTTAAACATAATTATTAATAATTTGATTGAATGTTTTAGATTTCAACACCTGAGGCGAGTGCTGTTCCAGTACAAGTTAACAAAACAGCTATCAGATCCCTAAGAAAAAGTAAGAAATATGTTCACAAAATTAAAATTGTTTCGCAATCAATAATGTGTTTTTTTTTTGTTTGGAGTGTTTAGTATCTAAGTTGTATAAAAAGTCAAAATTAATAAATCTCGTGTTTTAATTAAATCCTTAAAATAATTTACCCTATTCCATCTAGCATTCCAAAAACAGGGGAATGTAGTTTTTATGGCAACATTATACGCACACATTGAAAAACTATCTCTGTCTCAACCGCGGTTACAGAGTCCCTTCGTCTATTAGTTTCTCTGTCTACGTTGTCATAGCTATTATTAGCTATGCCACAGACACACCAGAGTGCCTCTAGCGTTCAAGGCATAGACAAGTAATAAGGTTACGTCTGGCGCAGATTATAAAATTAATTTATTTTATTATTTGCTAATATTTTACTTATGTAGTTATTTATTTATGTTTCTGTAATTGCCCGTGACATCACAGCGGGCCCTATCAGAATACCAGCGCTGAGACATTTTTTTTTTAAAATGTCGCAGCATCATGCTGAGATAGGAGCCTTTTGGCCTCGTATAGGACTTCATGTTTCATTTTCATTTTATTTTTTATTTTTATATAACTTGGTTTTTATTTTTTATTTTAATGTGTTTAGTTTAGTTTGTGATCTTCCTGTACGAGTCGCTATAAATACTTTTTCTTTCTTTCTTTCTATGTATGTAAGAAAAAACTTACATCTTTTTGGTAAAAGAGGTGAAAGACATAATTATAGTACTAGGAATAGGGACCTATTAGTTCAACCAGGTTTCAGACTGGCTAAAGTAGACTCATCTTTTATGGGGTACTGTTTAAAATGTTATAATAAAATACCTCCCCACATTCTTCAACTGAATGAGACAAAATTCAAGTCTTGTATAAAACGCACACTATGCAGTCAGGCATATTATAAGTTAGGGGATTACATCGCTGATAAAAATGCCTGGCTCAATGCTGGTCCTGCTCCACAACCACAACTAATTGATTAACACTTGAAAATACTGTTGGAGCTGCTGAAGATTGTAAGATTATATTTGCATTGTATAAACTCAATTTCCTTTGCATTGTATAACTGCATAGCAAAGATGTGAGTTCTATGTAAGTATACCTTCTTTACCATTTACCGGGTAATATGTCTTTCATTGACTTGAATGTGCCATGGCGGCTGATAGTATGTCATGCTCACACAAATGTCTCGCTGACGGTGGCGTGTGTATTGGATCATTTAGCTCCCTTCAAAATGGTTGAGCTGAATGGTGCTGATCTATGCGTCATGTTCGTGAACGGGCGCCGTCAGTTGGGGCTGGTCATCACTCAGCTGCTTCGGCTTATTTTTAATTAATTTATTTTTGGATTGTTGTCTTCTTACTATTTGCTGTACTCTGGACGCTCTTAAAGCGTACGTATTTTTTTACATCGTTCTCACATATAATTGTAAATTCAACATTAATGATGTAACTAATATTTTTGTAAAAATACAATTTAAAAGAGTGTCCATGGAGTTTCTTGACCGTTCTTCTCCATAGGTACCTACGCTTTGGAATGGGCAACTAGCTTCATATTTTCTGACTGACCGACTTCTTGACAATTCAAAAGTGCCTGTAAATGGTTTAATTGAAATAAATGGTTTGAGTTTGATATATCGAATCCAGGTACTTGGATTGTGATCAGACATAGTGACATACATAGTGTCAGATATACAGTCGTGGGCGCAGAATTGGGATACGGGTAAACGAGAGAAACAGCTCCTTTAACTTCTACACAGTTTATTGTTACATAGTCAATTACTAACTCTACTGTACTAATTAATACTCTGAACTTAAAAGGAAACACTGAGCAGTTCCTAGGCCAGTATGTGTCCGATGTGTCGCGACCACGTCTAAACGATCACTGTCGCTCCGTGGTTCGTAACTCCGTATCGGACACCATACTCAATCCTAGACTCAGCACAACGCTAAACAAAGGCGCCTGTGTCTCATTTTAAGTGCATACTCATGAAAGATCCGACACGGCCATCCTGCATGACACACGTCCTCGTGTGTTAATCTGTAGACAAACATACCCACCCGCAAAGTATCACATAGCTCGGTCACTCCTGACCTAACCCGTAAAATCACTAATTTAATAAAGTCGAAATTTGACAGAACTTAATGTATGAGAAATTAGAAGAAAATTAACATTTTATCAATAATCAGGAAAATCAAAGTACAAATGACTACACATTTATCGCGCTATCTCACAAGACACAATCAAAGCAAATTAATTAACACACTTAAGTTCTGCATGTGATTTCTGGCTACGCATAGCCGAGTAACCTCCAGTTACTCATTCTTTACTTTTTGCGAACCCCCACGGGAGCGCTGAGTCTCTCCTGGACTCTATGGTTTTCACTGAAACCCGACCTCCGCCAGACCCACCCACGCACCGCGTATCCACGGACTACTAAAAGCAGATTCCGACTTCTAACGGACTACGGCTACGAAATGGCTACTGGTACGGTCCTATCATCATGCAAACTTAAATACTCTCTTCATTGTTAGGTACTACTACTACTTTGCTCAACCTCAATTTCGTCAGTTATACTCTGATTTTCTAGCATTTTTCGCGACCATATGAAGACTGATGAGATAATTAAAAGGGAATCGACTCTTTAAAATTTGTTATATTTCACGATTAATTTGCAATAAGCATTCAAATTAGAAACCCAAAATTAGGCTAATCCGAGAATTTGAACTATCTAGTTTCGAGATTATCGAGACCAAGTACAACGATTCCACACTACGTTAATTAAAGAAAACATTCAGGTATCTCATTCACGGTCAACAATCACGGGCACGGGTATAACATAGCTCCCACACATTTGTCACATATGCACTTCCCGGAGGAATGCCGAGTCGTCCTTGACTCTAAGGTCTTGGCTTCAAGGCTAGACCCGACCATACTACCCAGAGCTACCGCGTACCATGTACCCACGATATTTTGGAACGGTCTCCGACCCAATGGATCCAACAACCTGAGTACACAAACTAAAGTGATGGCAACTCATCATCTATTTCGTTTACAATCTCAATTGGTACTTGGCCCTCGGGCATCTCCAAAACACGGTCATGGAGCGTATTTGTAAGTCTAAAGATTTTAAAACATTCAGATCGCCAATTTACAATGACACTCTATACTTCAAATCAAGCTTAGTTTGATTACGCTCGTCGTTCTCAAGCACGAATTTACCGACAGAGAACCTACACACGCTTGCCTTTGTACTATCATAACGACTTTTATCATAACACTTCATTTGTTTACTTTATAAATAAGTCTGTCCAGATTCAATCTAGACTTAAAATAGCTAGCCAAGAAAAGTGCCAGTACCCTTTAACCAGAATAAACAAAACATAAACCACGAAAAGCTATCTCAGTAGCAACGTCTCATAATCAACTCAATCCAGCAATCTTGGTTAGTCTTACAGCCATCCCTGTGACTTCTGATAGTCATCACTGTGACCATCACGACAGTCATCCCTGTGACCATCTCACAACCATGGTCATCCCAGTGACCAGGTCTCGTAACCATCCCTGTGGCTACAACAGCAGTCATCCCAGTGACCACCAACAACACAACCATAGTCATCCCAGTGACCAGGTCTCGTAACCATCCCTGTGGCTACAACAGCAGTCATCCCAGTGACCACCAACAACACAACCATAGTCATCCCAGTGACCAGGTCTCGTAACCATCCCTGTGGCTACAACAGCAGTCATCCCAGTGACCACCAACAACACAACCATAGTCATCCCAGTGACCAGCTCTTGTAACCATCCCTGTGGCTACAACAGTCTAGTCATCCCTGTGACTACGAGTCAGCGACCTCACCATTACTAGATTGATTCGAATCAATTCGCAACATTATTACATTCAGTTACGTCAAGGGTACTTGACTTTCTGGCATTCCTCTCACTCTATCGTGACGGAACGGTTAGTACATTTTAAATTTAAAGCCTGTCAACACATAGCAATCACCATTAGAACCTCAATTACCTGAATTCCTATAGGAATCTTTCAAGATTGGATCTAATTTCGTTTAATCTCGCTCTTTGCTCTTATCAAACAATTTCACCAACTGAAAACTAACAGCTATGTCTCAGTACCTTGTATTTATCAATTCTTTTGATATCATTAATCCTAAATCGACTTTAGTTTCCACGTCATAGTCATCAAGAACGTAAGCCTTGCAACTTTGTCTATCAACAATTCAAGTGGTGAGCACATCACACACAAAGCAGACTTAACGTCACTTAACATTATTATTTTTTGCCAGGATTTCTCAGGATTAACATTAACTACCCTAGGTAAGCATTATAGGCTTCATTATGATCAATACACATACTTGATCTAACGGCTTACGCTTATTTGGTCGTCATTTCCGCAGTCATACCTCATAGCCTAAGAACTCGATAAACACTTCTAAAACAAGGGCAATTTGTTTGATTTATAACTAGTCAGTACATCTAGCGCAATGTTTAGGTTTAAGTCTTGCTCTATCGATGCCGACAGCATCGCTGCTTCTTCGACGTAAACAATGACGTTGTCAAGTACGACTCTGCACAAACCGCTAACAATCGCTCTTTGAAATTGGTGATCGCATTACAAAGTCCTGAATGTTATATTTTGGTACTCGTGTTGCTTATTCGATGTTATAAAAGCTCTACGCAAACGCCTCTACATTACAAAGACTAAAGCCGCTATAACAAACAATCAAGCTTCGTAAAACTTTGTTATGTTTAGGCATCGAGTTCTCAATGGTTCAGCTATTCACAATCTTAATAAACAAAGAACATTGCTTATTTTCATGACCCAATCATGATACTATAACCCATAATTACATAAATGACCTCACATTAGTCATACTATCACAATAATCTTAGTTCTATGGATTTTACATGTCTTTCTCCGTCATCAGTTAAGGAAACAACGTCATAATAAAAGTACTTAAGTCTGTGAAAGTACTTAACTAAACTGTCCTTAATTAATAACCACCTAGCACCTGAGTCTGCGAAAATGATAAGACTCATCACGATGTAGAAGATGTAAAGCTAATCCACAAACGTCGCGGCCTGATGCAGGGATTGCACATCGGAACTCAACTCGTCACCATGGACATCATCCTGGAGGTGCATCGGCTCGCCAAATACTCCACACTTGAAGCAACTCATGGGGCGGTATTGTTTGCTTGTTGCGAAGCTGTATTTTATCAATGGTGTGGAATTCTTCAGCCTGTATGTAGTACTTGTCTTTAAGTCAGCACTCAGAGTGTCGGTTTCTAATCATTATTCTTCATCCGAAGCACTTTAATTTCATTGTTAACTTGCAATCTAGCACTGACGTCGCGTTTACACTGAGAAGCCTTTCGGTTTAGAATTTGGAAAAGCTCGTGAATTAAATTACAACACAACATCACGATCGCAAAACCCAAAGGGGCAGGCAGAAGTGCATAGCACATCCACACTTCGCTAAAACTAAGTAAGTCTCTGCAACCGTGAATTTAGTACTTATCAAAATACGCGCATTACTACTGTATTAATCGAGTGATTCTTACAGTAAAGAGATTCTTAATTTCGGTCCAAGTTTGTTCTGATTACGTTTATTGGGTCCGTATTTAAACACAAAATGTCTTACAATTTGATAAGTCAACCATATTGAACCACGAAAACATAAAAGTGAATCATTCTATGTGAATACCTGAAGTTTCTGGCTCTCACAATCGACATCGATCAATTCGATAAAATCGAGTAATCGCAATAAAACATCATCAAAACAACAAAGTCAAGTAGCATGACTTCAAAATGCAAAACACCACTTCTCAAAACCACGAAACAAATGTTTCACCAGAGAAACTCATTCATGGGTAGGTTATAAAATGGTAACGACTCACCGGATTTATAACACCTTTACTCGTTCTCACTCACTGTTTCACATCTTGGTCTGACAGAGTATCAGGCAAAGACCCTCATCATAATTTTATTGTGCAACGTGCACGTCTGTCTGAAGGGAATCGAACCCAGTACGATGAGCTACTGGCTCGGGTCAGTTATTTGACGCGCGAATAGGTATCAACGCAACCATGTTGCAGCTCTGTTTTTCGAACAGTTTACGCTATTGTCTATTCGCACTGTTTTCACTATCAAGAGATTTCTCAGTCCGCTCGCATCCCACTTCTGATATCGAATCCAGGTACTTGGATTGTGATCAGACATAGTGACATACATAGTGTCAGATATACAGTCGTGGGCGCAGAATTGGGATACGGGTAAACGAGAGAAACAGCTCCTTTAACTTCTACACAGTTTATTGTTACACAGTCAATTACTAACTCTACTGTACTAATTAATACTCTGAACTTAAAAGGAAACACTGAGCAGTTCCTAGGCCAGTATGTGTCCGATGTGTCGCGACCACGTCTAAACGATCACTGTCGCTCCGTGGTTCGTAACTCCGTATCGGACACCATACTCAATCCTAGACTCAGCACAACGCTAAACAAAGGCGCCTGTGTCTCATTTTAAGTGCATACTCATGAAAGATCCGACATATATAAAAGAAAGTCGTGTTAGTTATACTATTTATAACTCAAGAACGGCTGAGCTGTTTAGCTGAAAATTGTTGGGGAGGCAGCTTAGAACCAGGAGACGGACATAGGATACTTTTTATCCGTTTTTTTTATATAATACTTTTATTTACTTATAGGAGTAGGGTAGGAGTAGTGTAGGAGTAGGGTAGAAGTAGGGTAGGAGTAGTGTAGGAGTAGGGTAGGGTAAGGGTTAGGACACCACGCAAACACAGTAGCGCCGAGCACCTAGTTTATAATAAACTAAAAAGGAAAAAAAAAGAAAAGGAAGGGAAAGGTGAAGGCAGAGAAAATCAAATAGCAGTCGATAAAAATGTAAAATTCATTAAAAACGGAAACTTATGTCCACCTGTGAAGGTTGGCTGTAATAATATTAGAGTTAGTAATACTTGTGCGTTTGACTCGGTTATGTACCTGTTGATGGAAAGTTACAACAAAAATGAAAATTTGCGATCTATATTTGAGGCTAATAATGTTGATGATCATATAATTTCAATTTATATGACAAAAAAGGTTAAAGGTTTAAATGACAATAATTACAAGATAGATGATATTTACACCATGAGAGCACAAATCATTTCCCAAACTTGTAATAAAATGATTGAAATCCAAGACGTCGTTGTTTACAGTTGCGATTGTAATTTATCTACCGTTTTCGAAGAAGTTATTAATGGTATATTTTTTAGTGTCGAATTCTCCAAACAGTGTAGCAATAATGCAAGGTGCCAAACAGAAAACATTTTAAAAAGATAAACATTTATCAGTTTGTACATTCAGCTTATTAAAATATTTGGCATTAGTGTTTTGGAAGAAGCCATTTTAATGCGTGACGAAATTAAAGAATGTATAATGTGTACAGATTTTATATCTTTCGATTTAAACGACACCCCTAAAGAACGGATTAGAGAAATACCTCGAACGATCAAAGTCAAACAAAATTTCTACAAATTAGTTGGGACTATTGAGTTTATTCCCGGACCTAGCCGCCACTGACCTCGGCCATTACAGATGTCACTACTTCTTTAATGAGAACATACGTTCTTACAACGACTTCATCATCTGCCTAGCCTTTTCCCAACTATGTTGGGGTCGGCTTCCAGTCTAACCGGATGCAGCTGAATACCAGTATTTTACATGGAGCGACTGCCTATCTGACCTCCACAACCCAGCTACTGGGTAATATGATACCCCTTGGTAAGACTGGTTGTCAGACTTTCGGGCTTCTGAAGTTCTGACTACCCGTAACGACTGTCAAAGATCCACGAATGACAGCCGGGACCAACGGCTTAACGTGCTTTCCGAGGCACGGAGGGGTCTCGGTATGTAAAGATGGTCACCCATCCACAGACCAACCGCGGCAAGCGTAGCTTAACCTGATCGATCGACCTGTGCGGCTGTTATTGTTCTTACAACGACTTACGCCTTAAATTTGATGAAAGTTCTCCAAACGAACAAAATAAATAAATAAATGTTTGAATTAGAAAGTTTAGATTTACATTGTCAGTGCAGGACTGCAGAGTAAGATTTTGTTTGTTTTTTTTAATTATAATTTTTCTTTTCTTTCTGTGTTTTTATTTAGCTAAGTGATGTCAAATATTAATTAAAAATAATATCAACAAACAGTCACTAGTTTTTACTTATTAAAAAAATCCTGCTGTGTGGTCACCTCTATCTTAGTATTTCTTCCCAGGAATTCGATTACTATTTAAAATAAAACGGTAAATATTTTGATACTGTTTAGTAAAGTAATCGTTAGAAAAAAAAATACTAAAGGATAGACTGTAGCATTCGTCAATTTAACTTCCGAATGCTACGTAAATTGATTTTTCTTTTAATAAACATTTCAATTGAGGGACCACCTTAAATCGATTGTAACTTTAGAATGGCTTGTTTTACAAACTGGAGGTTGAATTCACAATCGTTCGAGTACTTTCACTAACGCCAGACCCAAGTAAATTTCAAATTCCATTGTGTCCTCCACTCAAGGTGAACCTTATGCTGATCGGTTGTGGGACCCCCTTCCGCATGTTAGTTCTTTCTATTCTGTAAAAAGGAAGGTTTGATATTCATAGAATTATTTTTACAAATCTTTTAGTAAGAGTAGTCATTTAAAGCAGTTATAAATTTTAACTAGATTTTGAGATATGGATGCCTGTCAGTCACGACTGAAGGATCTTTTGAGTGGCTACTTTTACAATTGAAATCGATTTTTCTTTTAATAAACATTTCAATTGAGGGACCACCTTAAATCGATTGTAACTTTTGAATGGTTTGTTTTACAAACTGGAGGTTGAATTCACAATCGTTCGAGTACTTTTACTAACGCCAGACCCAAGTAAATTTCAAATTCCATTGTGTCCTCCACTCAAGGTGAACCTTATGCTGATCGGTTGAGGGACCCCCTTCCGCATGCTAGTTCTTTCTATTCTGTAAAAAGGAAGGTTTGATATTCATAGAATTATTTTTACAAATCTTTTAGTAAGAGTAGTCATTTAAAGCAGTTATAAAGTTTAACTAGATTCTGAGATATGGATGCCTGTCAGTCACGACTGAGGGACCACCTTTAACCGATTGTATCTTTTGAGTGGCTACTTTTACAAACTAGAGGCTGAATTTACAATTGTTTGAGAACTTTTACTAAAAGCTGACGCATTCAAAAGCTCAAAATCAAATGTGGTCCCTCAATGGGAACGCAAACAATACTTGTTGCATACCTAGTATTTCCACCGGTGATACAGTTCGGTAGTACTAATCTAACGGGAACAAAGGTTTAGTTTTGTAATATGTTTAAATGACAAAATTTGCATACTTACTAAATTAGATAGAATGTAGGTACATGTATTCCTCACAACTGTAACAACTGCTTTCAGTATAGTACATTATTTGCAATTCAATGCTTATTGTTAAATGTCCATTAACAGAATCACCTTCTAAGTTCACACATTCTTCTAAATCTATTCAAGAATTGTTTACACGAGGAATGTTGCATATCTATCGGAAAGTCAGAAGCAAGCGCATTGCTCCATATTTATTTAAGTAAAAAACTAATACCACATAACCACAAATCATGTTTTCAACCTTATTAAATCTCCAAAATGTATCACAATCATAACCTAAGTACCTACCTACACACATTACTCCCTTAATAATAATGAATAATTTCAGATGAATACACTAATTTCTCTCTTTCAGTCATCAGTGATTTGCCTAAGCATTGTGTAACTATACAGACGCAATACAATGTTTATTAGTAAGGGAGATATAGACACCATTTACACAAAACTTGTTGCATACCAACTATTTTGTTTTTGTTATTTGTTTAAAAATGTACATACATGCTAAATTAGGTAGAATCTACATGCATTCCTCACAACTGTAACAACTGCGGTCAGTATAATCTTTGCATTAAATAATATTGAAAAAACATAATACACAACTGCAAATCATGTTTTCCACTTTATTTACCAGCTAGTGATTACATCAAACTATATGTAACTAACTAGCCAGCAAGATCACTGATGATACAAAAAGAGGAAATATACATCAAGAGATAATACCCTACAAAGAAACTTGTAATTTATCTAAGAATAAGGATTGATTTTCCAAGTAAGGCAATGGGGAAAGTTTCCTTCACACCATATTATCTGTCCAGGTGCTTTAAGTAACCGAGATGTTAGCCAGACACCGACGTCCAGGGGCATCTACAATTAAATTCAAGAAGCAGATAAGGAGTCATAAAATAGAAAGTAGAGAGGATGGGCCCGAGATGCTACAGACGGCTTTTTGCAGTCTCGCTTGTGCCGCGTTCCGATGCGCACCTGTTTGCATATTTTGTGTTTTGACTAGCGCGGCGCAAGCTGTCGCTCGAATTCTTTTTTCGCCATGAGTAATGAACTTGTGGCGAATGAGCTGCTGGCGTTCCTGCAGCAGAAGCTGGATGTGATGGACGAGGTATCCGCTGTCCAAATCTGCTCAACGAACTTCAGCGAGGAGGACATAGCTGCTGCCAAGCTATTGTTGTTTAGTGTGCTGAACAAGCGCGACCAGATGGTGTCCCGCCGGCGTGACGGGACTAAGAGAAGCCTGCAAGATATTATCACGCTGTTCAAGGAGACCGACCCGGACGACGTGCCGACGTTTGTGGCGAAGGATCTGCACAAGCTGCCACCCGTCACCTTCGACCACGTCGATGTAACGAGCCTTCTGAAGGACATTGTTTTTCTGAAGGCCCGCCTCGCGGATGTTCTAGCGAAGTTGGATGCATCCCAAAACACCGTCGTAGATTTGCGCAAAGAATTTACCGAGTTGCGCAACAGTATGACGGTAACTAGGTCATCAGTCGATGCATCTAACGTAAACATGTGTCGCGGAGCCGGCCTCGATTTATCGTCGTCAAATTCCGCGTCAGCAGTTTCGTCGCCAGCGCACCCGTCGTTTGCTGAGATTGCAGAGCGCCCCGCCCGCGCGCACCGCAGCCCCGCACCCGTCATCGCGGCTCCTCCATGCAACGCCGCCCGAGCCCCTCGCCCCGTCCCGCTGCCAGTGTCTGCAGCCCTGGCGAAGCCCCAAAAAATGGAATCCGCTAGCGTCACCGCGAGTGCCTCAGGAGCTCCAAGTAGGAAGCCCATGCCACAAAAGGCACCGAATAGGGCTGATGATGAAGGTTTCGTGACGGTGCAAAGGAGGAAGCGCCGGTCACGAACCAACAAGAACCGCTGCGGCAAAGCTCCTACGGAGCCCGAAGTCAGCTTGCGTGCCGCAAAGCCGAACACACCGGTGTACATCTCCCGCCTACACTACACCACTACGGCGGAGAACATCGTGGAGTACGTGCGCCAGAAGACGAGGTACACACCGAGGGTGCAGTTACTAGAGTCGCACCGCAACGTCAACTTCAAGGCGTTCGTGGTGCGCATACCAACATGCTACCTGCACCTGGTGATGGAAGAAAGCTTTTGGCCGCAGGATGTGGTATTCCGCCGCTTTCGCGGACAAGTGCCACCAGAACGCACAAAGACTTAGTGCAACTAAGTGATACTAACATAGTTATTAAGTTTTATTTACTAACAAAATTGTTACTATATTATTATGTATACTTAGGTTAAGGTATGTATCTATGGGTCTTTGTTACCTGATAATAAATGGTTTATTATTATTATTATTATTATTTATAAAATATAGCTATCAGGTAGATTCTATTCTATTTACAGATAGGCTAGAGCAGTTACAAGTAGATTACGAGGAGTTAGATACAAGCGACATGGAGGATGTGAAGATCCCATCTTCACAAATGCCCGAACGGCTCAGTCCTCAGAGACCCTCGCCCTGGGCCAATCTCTTCCACCAGAAAGCTCCCGCAGCTTCGGTGCCCTCCCAATCCCCGACCCTCCCTGCACTGATGGCAGTCTCCATCCCACCGCCACCAGTAGCCCCCGCAGCCCCAGTAGCGCCCTCGGCCTCAGCTGCCGCTATGATAGTTCAACCTGCTACCACTCCCTCTGGCCCCAGTAGGTTCCCCCAAACCCTCGTCCCTGGCCCTCAGCCAAACAGCATGGAGGTGATAATCGGTGCTTACGCATCATTCATCGCCCCAGCTAACGCTATGGCAGCCGAAATCCAAGCATGCCAAGGCAATCCTCGGCGTATTGCCGAGATTTTCAATGCGTATCCCGAGATTACGCAAGTCCTCACAACTCTTAAATTCTAATTGCTCCCAATGGATCAACAAAGAATAAGTGTAAATAAACCCCGATCCCTTAAGCTAGGCTTCTTCAATGCCAATGGCATTTCTAGTCAGCGTGATGAGATCGCCACTTTCCTCCGCGATCATCAGCTTGACATCCTTTTAGTCCAGGAAACCTTCCTAAAGCCCCACAATCGAAACCCGAACATTGCCAACTATAAACTAGTTCGCAACGACAGGTCTCGATGTCACAAAGGTGGTACCCTTATTTATTTTAAAAAGTTCCTTCATTGCTCCCCCATAGACCCTCCTCCTCTACTCTCTCACCTGGAGGTCTCTATCTGTCGGCTTGGCATGACTGGTCATCAATCTATATCAATCATCTCTGCTTATATCCCGCCCTACACTGGTTCAGAGGATACCATCTCTCTCACCAGCGACTTCACTGCCCTCTTCGGTATGAGTGACTCCGTCATCATGGCGGGGGATCTTAATGCCAAACATCCCGCCTGGAACAGTAACTCGACCTCTACCAGAGGGAGATTCCTGTTCAACCTAAGCTCCACCCTTAATTTCGATGTCATCGCTCCGATGCATCCCACCCATTACCCGGACGATCCAAACCACCTTCCTGACGTGCTCGACATAGCGCTGCTCAAGAATGTAAACCTCCGTTTGCAATCTATTGAGACGCATCAAGAGCTCAACTCTGACCACCGTCCAGTCATTATTCACCTAGCCCCCTATTCGGGCCCCCGTGATCCCAACCAGCCCCCTCAGACCAAAGTAGTGACTGACTGGAGGAAAGTAAGCGAAAGCCTACAATCCACCACGTCACCTCACTTAGATTCCATTCCCGATCATATTGTCTCAGTCGCTGACACGACGGGAGCGATCGCCTCGTTTACAGAGCACGTCCAATCCGTATTGACGGATTGTTCACGGGAAGTTCCAGTGATGGAAGACCATCGCTGGAAATTACCGGCTGACGTACGTGATCTGATAACCGAGAAGAACGCGTCCATTCGTGCCTACGACTCCTTTCCCTGCGATGCGAACAAAGCCCATATGCGCCATTTACAGCGTGCTGTAAAGAAACGCATATGGGAATTGCGCTCTGAGGAATGGAGCAAGATGATCGGTGAACTAGAGCCCAATCACCATGCCTTCTGGCAGCTTCAGAGGAAGCTTCGCTCCCCCGAAGAGGCCTCTATGCCTCCTCTCGTACGCTCTGATAAGACCATAGCCTTTGAAAACATCGAAAAGGCCGAATGCCTCGCCGCCAGCTTAGAGTCCCAATGCTCTCCCAGCTCTCAACCAGTAGATCAAGCGCACCTCGACAAGGTGAACGCTGAGGTCGAACGTAGAGCCGCCCTCCCACCAGTCGAAGGCCCTGATGATCCTCTGCCTCCGGTCACTCCTGACGAAGTGCAAGACATCATAAAAGGGCTCCAACCCCGCAAAGCCCCCGGTTCGGACGGTATCACCAATAAGGTGTACCAACTCCTCCCCGCCCCCCTCATTTTGCTCATGACCGCTATCTTCAATGGCGCTCTGAGTAACAACATCTTCCCCCAAGCGTGGAAAGAAGCCACGGTCATAGGTATCCCCAAGCCTGGCAAACCCAAGTCTGAGCCCTCCAGTTACCGACCCATCAGCTTGCTCAATGTTTTTGGCAAAATCTATGAGAGACTTATTTATAAGCGTCTCAGGGATTTTGCCGAATCAAAGAGCCTCATTCCCAACGAGCAGTTTGGTTTTCGAGCTAAACACTCGTGCGTCCATCAGGTCCACCGCATCGTTGAGCACATGAGCGCTGGCTTCCAGCGCGGTGCGCCAACAGGTGCTCTATTCTTCGACATTGCGAAAGCATTCGACAAGGTCTGGCATAATGGCTTATTATATAAGCTCTACCAGCTAGGTGTGCCAGACCGTCTCGTGCTCATCTTACGAGACTATCTGTCGGATCGTACCTTCCGCTATCGCATAGACGGCGCACTCTCTCCCCCCCACCCGGTCCGTGCCGGAGTCCCCCAGGGTGGCGTTCTATCCCCCCTCATATTCACCCTGTTCACCAGTGACATTCCCAAAAGTAAATCGGCTCAGTTAGCTCTTTTCGCCGACGACACCGCTATTTACTATACGGGTCACAGTCAGGTCTCTATCGCTCGCACTCTCCAAAAATCCGCAAAAGCCTTAGGCGATTGGTTCCGGAAATGGAGAATCGAGGTCAACCCCGATAAGAGTCAGGCGGTTCTCTTCAGGAAACCGCGAATTCTCCTCCCCCCCCTCCCCAGCCCGATCACTATGTATGGCAAGCCGATCCCTTGGGACAAGCAAGCCAAATACTTAGGGGTCATTCTCGATGACCGATTTAGTTTCGGAGTGCACATAAGGACGGCGCGTTCGCGCGCCGCCTTCGCTCTCGGCAGGCTCCACTCCCTACTGACCTCCCGCAGCAAATTGTCACTCAAGTGCAAATTGCGCCTCTACACCGCAGTCATCCGTCCCATCATGACGTACGCTTGCGTAGTCTTCGCACACACTAAGCCTCATCACCTGCATAAAATGCAGACCCTTCAAAACCGTTTCCTCAGAAAGGTCACGGGAGCCCCCTTCTATGTCCGAAACGTGAACCTTCACGTAGATCTCAGACTTCCCACCGTCCAGCAGTTCATGAAACGCCTCTCAAAGCGTTTCTTTGATACTGCCATTAAGCATCCCAATCCCCTGATTGCGGCGGCCTCC
Source organism: Mesoligia furuncula (assembly GCA_916614155.1). Taxonomy (NCBI): domain Eukaryota; kingdom Metazoa; phylum Arthropoda; class Insecta; order Lepidoptera; family Noctuidae; genus Mesoligia; species Mesoligia furuncula. The sequence goes on along the minus strand of OU744818.1, from coordinate 14,980,453 downwards.
CGATACACTCCCTCCCGCATAAGTAAGATTCGCCGACCAAGGCATACCCTCACCGTCCCCGATGACGCCACTACCCTCCGTCAGGAAAGTAGAAAGAGCACAAGCACACTGAGAAGACACATAACCCGTCGTCCGTCATTCCGCCCTCGCCGTCGAGGCCCGTCGCGACACCCCGTACCATGTCCGCCCCGACCCTTGCTCGATGTAGTGCCAGCCCGCGCCGCAGCTGAGCCTGTAGATTTAAATTCCCGACTGTGACCTCTGAGTTTGTTTCGGCTTTTCTTCTCAGAGCAGTCTGCTAGGAAAAGCCGGTCTCTTCATTCGTTAAATAATAATAACCTGATCCAGCCTGTCCCTCTTGCTGCCCTCTCCCAGCGACGCCCTAAGCCGAGGTCCGTACCCCACAGGGGGTGCCCTTAGCGTGTAGTCGCTTAGTTTTTAAGTTTATTTATGCCCTGGCTGGAGGCCTTAATTTATTGAGGCATCCACAGGATCGCCCGGTTAAGCAGTCGACAACCCCTCAGGTTGAACTGCGAGATGCCATTTTCAAAAAAAAAAAAAAGGAAGGGGTCACTTCTTCGTTGGTTCCCCGAGTGTACGGACGTCTTGTGATAATCACTGTTGGTCGTTATTAAGGTCACGTAAGCCATTTTATTTTTTTGCTGATCACTTTGTTATTTTATTTCTTTAAATTGTTGAAGTTTGCAGTGTTTACTGTTTGTGTTAATTTAAATTATAAATAAACCGATTTTCGTTGAGTGTGTATTTTTTTTTAATAAAATTCCACTTCTGAACCTAAAAGTAATATCATCTGAAACTCATTGATGATATACAATGATGAAATGGGTAGTAAAGAGGAGGAAAATGAGGAGGGAGGAAATACTCAAGATGAAAGCTGAGCAGGATTCCGCAAACATACCCAATCCAAAACCTGAACTAGACCACAATGGAAAACACCCAGGCTTATCATACTACATATCGGGGTCCTATGTAATTAGAATCAAGAGAGATGAGAAACTTGATAGCGGATACAAAAACTATAAAAAGTACCTCAAAACTTTCACAAGTCCTTTCCTCACAAAAGAAGAGAAAGAGGATAGTATAAGGGAGATATGCCTAATGTTGGATGACCTATCCGAAGTATTCAAAAGAAAATCAAGATTCTGATTATATATGATCTCAATGACAAGATATTCCCCGATTAGGTTAGGTTAATTTAGTTAGCACCTAATATAATCAGAATAATCTTTCTTATAGAGGTATTAAAAAAAAAAAAAATTAAACCTCCAATTAACAGAATCATCTCCTGAGTTCACACATTCTTACAATCTAGAACTGTTTACACGAGGAATGTTGCACATACCACCTTACTTATCGAAAAATATTTTTCAAATGAAAACTTTCACTATTCACTTAGTTCAAATTGTTTTTTCGTCTTCTTTTTATATGTCGTTCCCTCATTACAGGAGATTGACGGTCTTATTCATAAAAAAAGCTTATAGAAGGTTTAAAACGTTCATTAGTTAAAATGCTCGATAAGCCTTTAAAACGTTCGATAAATTTTTGTATTCATAAACGCTTCATAAACCTTCTATAACTAAAGTGTCCTATAACTTCAATATAAATATAAATGTTGCCATTTTATTGAAGTCATCCAACAAATTGGCCAACACATTGAGTTGTCAAACGAGAATATCTGCCTACGCACCGAATAATTGTGACCATAGACATTATGACGTACGGAAAACTAATTTATTGTCTACAGTTTCGCCAGTTTTGCCGCGTTACCATGGTTATTTAAGTCAATGAATTTGTTATTGTTATTTTATTGTCAGGAGAGCGAAAACCTTTGAATATTTTTTTGTATTTAAAAGAAATGGAATTAAGACCGTAGACTTGTTCCAAGAAAGGGCAAAGAAGTGAATACTCGTTTTGATTGGAGGACGATAAGGTGTGTACTGTTACCTACAACTAAAATGTGTTCAAACAGTTATGATCAAAGTAAGTTTTGTTTTGTAAACATTCTTAATTTCTTATACTTATTCTTGCTTTTGCTTTTCCTTAGATCTTTTAGAAGAATTGGTCAGGGAGAGGGTTTCCATAACATAAAATGAAGGTGGACGTTAGTGATGGCGCCAAACAAGTACCTAGCCGAATTCTGGGCACACTAAGAAGAAGAAGATAGAAAATAAAAACACTTATACTGACTGACATCAACGCGAAAAAGTTGGCATGGCATGATTTACGAATTAGGTGCCTATCCCATTTACTTATAAGTTACAAAGTTCCTGAGTAAGCATGTCAATAATTTCGTTTGATGAAGAGAAAGAATTATAACATTCATTTTGTATTTCAGGACAGTAGGAAGGATGGTGCTTCACTACAAATAGCAGAAACTGAAACGGCCTACAGAAGAGGTGGCGGCGTAGATGGCAAATGAAAAGAAACATTTTAAAAATGTTGTTCTGCTAGCACAAGTTCTAGAAGCCGAATTAAAGTTTAGAGTATTATAAAAATAAATCAATTAAACTGATATCTGTATAAAAGCTTTTTATTAATGCACTACTCGCTAAAATGTCTCCTCTTTATCTTCTTCGTGTCGCGGGGACGACAGTATTTCAGATCTTGTTGGCCCAAAACTTTTGCCACTTCCACAACGTTGTCAGTGGCAGCGCAGAGGTCACTTTGACTGCATGTTTAGGGACGCATAGGGTAGGATAGGAGGAGGAACATGGTTTGCTACATAGCTTCACAACCACTCCCTACTGCCGCATCCTAGTGGAGCATCTCCCTGCAGGGTGTAAACTTCCGTTATCCACACAGAAGTCCCTGAACCGTCTCCGGACACAAGTGGGAAGATGTACCTCTAACCTGGTAAAGTGAGGCTATCTCGGCGGAATGTTTCCTCAACAGTTTGTAAAATAGCATTAATTGCATTTCCCCTTGCACCTAGGCTTCTTGGGCTGACTTTGTATGAAATTCATTGATATTGCTACCCTAACTACTAACTGCATGTCTCCATGGTCAACTGCAATATTGTAAAGTACTGCTCTAGCCACTATGGTTGTTTTCACATTTCCTAGTTTGCATGTATGCCATGTAAAAGACATTGAAAAGCGTTGTTTCCACAGCCCAAAGCAGCAGCGTCCCACAGTAATTCTTGTTGCAATAATTTATGTGCTTCGTTATATTTTTCCTTGCTTCTATTTTGCATTGTAGGTATATAATAATAAACTAAATTGGTTAAACAGAAGTGCAACATAAATTAAATACAACTGCACATGTTCAATTTGTAGGTCAAACGTCATTTTCTATCAGCTGAAGTAGAGTCGGCCATTTTTATAGTACTGTTATAGTAGGGGTCTGGGTTTCATAACTTTATAGTAGGTTTATCGAACGTTTTAGTGCTAAAATGCGTTTATGAATAACAATTTTTGACAACGAGACATTAGCAAGCCTTTAGATGTTCTATAACTTATTATGAATAAGACCGTGAGACTACAAATGACGCATCTCCAAGCTATGTGGCCTTCCGAAATGTGGACCGCTTTCTTCATGTTGCCTCTGTGAATCCTCCGACAGCCTTGCTATGGCTGAGACGGAAATCCCACGAAAGTGAAAATCCGTAGGAGTTCTTCATATCTATACCTTTACAGAGTAACAGGAGAAGTGTTTAACGAGCTCCTCGGTGAATGTTAGGCGTCTTTTCTTCAAATACAACAGCCTTAGGGACTATCTGTAGAGTCCAGTGTCATTAGTTCATTATGCAACTATCTTTAATGCCGCATTTACACATTCGTGCGAATCGCGAGGCGAATGGCGAGGCCAATAACGAACACGCATATATAAACAGTGCGCTCACTATTCGCCTCGTGGCTCGCCTCGCGATTCGAGCGCTCGCGCTGGGAGTGGTTTTTCGGACGCGAATCAAAGAGCACGAATGGCGAACACGCACTTACTGTTTACACTTTCGCCTGCATTCAGTTGACTGCTAGCGCCCGACCCAACAGGACGTATAAATAAAATGGAGTGGAGTGAAGTGCTAGAAATTTATCAAAAGGAAGAGCTCATTTGGAACCCAAAACATCGCAATCATAAAAATAGACAAACGATGCATGGAACCGTATATCAACTAGTATTGAATTGCCAGTCAGCAACATAAAATTAAAGAAGAATTCATTAATGGCCTGTTTTCGCGCACATCTTCGAAAGAAGAAATCATCTATCAAATCGGGTATGGGAGCAGAAGATGTTTATGAACCTATATGGTTTGCATTCAAATTGATGGAAGATTTCTTGGCTCCAGTGTACGACTGCGGTGACACAATAAACACTGAGGATAATGTAAGTGTTTTTGATCATACAACTATTTAGTAATCTGTGATTGTATCACCTTTCTATTTAAACGTTGTGTTGTCCGTGAGCATGATCTGACCGGTGGTAGCACAAAATACAGAGAGTACACATAGACACCGCTCACGGACACGTTATCTCGGACTGGTTGGGACTAGTGCGAGTGCGAGTGCCATCCGCTTGAGGCACGCGTCTGTGAAGTGCAGACATGGAGCAACAAAAAAATGGCTATCTAAGCTCGATTTATATAATGGTTTCCTATTTTGAATCAGTATAAACGAAGTAACTTTTTTGTAAGGTAAATTCACGCCACCAACTATTACGTAAAAAAAAAGTGGCAACACTGCCCGGGTGACATGTCAAATCTTTGTTCCGTATTTTAAAATTAATTTTATTTAGTAATTAAGTAAAATTAAGGTGTCATTTTATGTGTAAACGTAATTCAATTGCATAAATACTCAGGATTATTGTTTTCCTGTAAATAGATAAAGTAATAAACAGTGTTTGTTACACACCGGTAACCTAAAACCAACAGCTGACGTTCGAACTGCGGATTAAAACGGGGAGTATTTGCTTACTTTTACTTTATAATAGCACTCAATTATTGTCACTGTAACTCTGTTACACATCCTCGTGAAGTTTTAGCATAAAATAGTTCGCTGATTAGCTTAGCACCCTGCATTGGCTTTAAATCGCATTGTTTACATCGTTGAAAACGAAACTTAGCGAAGATTCTGTTATTCTTATTCTGATCTTTAATATAATACAACAATAAAACGTTCATGTTCATTGTTTTCGCATTGCCGTTATACCAACGGTAATACATATATTTAAAAAAAATTGCTTTAAAATCTAGGCAACCTACCCACATACATAAAAGTAAAATCGTAAGGCAATAAAAATATATCCTTAGCCTTGAAAATAGCCCCTCAAACCAATTCAGTACATAACCAACCTAATTTCTCTACTGATCTACGATAACTTCTCCCATTTTCCCTATCATTTCCAACTTTATTTTATTTGTCTGTCCACTTTTCTCACCGTTACTTAATTCTAATTTCAGTAACAATTCCTGAAACCATGCCTGTGATGACCCGTAAGGCTACTGCTCAGGAGATGGACCTTAAATTGAGAACGGCCCTCCAAAAACTTGAAGCAACAAAACTCCAATGTGACCAATTGCTACTGGAGAATGATGAAAGTGAGGAGGAAATCAAGAAAATTGTTGACAAAAACTGTTGTTTTTTGTTAATTTAGAACGTCTAATTTTAAGATCACAGAATAAAAGTTTGATTTAAAATATTGAATACATACCCTTATTTCGTCCTTCAAAACCATGTTAATTGCTTGACATACTTCGTTGATGATTTTTGATATAAGTGAGCTTGAAATCTTGAACATATAATGAAGACTTCGGTAGCTATCCCCAGTTGTTAGAAATCTTAAAGTTATAACTAGACGCACTTTTGCTGGTATAGGTATTCTCCACTTAGTTGTTTTTTTGGTAATTATTGGTTCAATTTTACTCAGTAAATAATTAAAATCTATTGGTGACATTCTACAAAAATTTGAAAATTCTCCAGAATCTTTACATAGCATTTCTTGGAAGACAGAATCCATAGTTTGGCTGAAACAAAATTGATTATCAACATAGTAGAAGATGTGAATTATTTACCATACAGTGTAATTTAATAAATTTTTTGCTCAAAATTTCGGATTAAATAGGTATGTACAGTCTGTCTCAGTGTGTAAAAAAGCTGTTGTTGTCCCCGTTTATAAATGAGGCAGTAAAGATCAAGTCACAAATTATAGACCTATTTCGGTACTGCCTTCTTAGTCTAAAATATTAGAAAAAATTATAAATAAAAGGCTTTACAAATTCTTGGAGGATAAATTAATTTTGTCTCAGCGGCAGTTTGGATTTAGGCCTAAAATGTCAACAGACGATGCCGTACATCATCTGACTAACTATCTAGGACAAGAACTGGATAATGGTAACCACACAGTAGGAATCTTCCTGGACCTCGCCAAAGCTTATAACACGGTTTCTATTCCTATTCTGTTGCACAAGCTTGAAACCATTGGTATCAGAGGCACCCAGCTGAAACTATTTAAGAGCTATCTAGAAGATCGTACCCAATGTGTAAGAATTGGAGATGTTCTCAGCGAGGATAAAAAAAACACGTCCTTCGGAGTCCCTCAAGGAAGTATTTTAGGGCCCACATTAGTTCTGATATACATAAACGATCTTTGTAATCTAAGTCTAGATCATGGCCAAATTGTTTCTTATGCCGACGACACTGCCCCTATTCTCGGCTGACTCAGAAAAAAATGTCTACAAAGTTGCGCAACACGGATTTAATATTGTTAATAAATGGCTTCAACTTAATTCACTAACACTAAATGCAGACAAGACAAATTATATTAAGTTTTCGATGCGCAAGCAAACATCAACTGGGTCTACCTCAACATGCTCATTATTGCACAATTCCAACAGATAACCAATGTGTTTGTCCTAAAATTAAAATGGCAAATACAACAAAATACCTTGGTGTTATAATAAATGACACACTTTCGTTTAAACAACATATAGAAGCTTTAAATAATAGAATTCGCAAGTTGATATTTGTTTTTAAAAAGTTACGCTGTATTGCTGACCCAAAATTAGTTAGACAAGTTTACTTTGCTCTATGTCAATCGATTTTAACTTACTGTATTACCACATGGGGTGGAGCGGGTAAAACAAAGTTACTAACCATCGAGAGAGCTCAGAGGGCGATTCTCAAAGTCTCTACTTTTCGCCCTTTCCTTTTCCCTACTAACCTGTACAAATCTTGTGAAGTATTAACAGTTCGACAGCTATTTATTATGGGCATTGTATTAAAACAACACAAAGCTCTACCCTACAGCGCTAAATATACTAATAAAAGACGTAAAGATATAGTTTGTCCACAAATTTCAACAAAGCATGCTTTTATATCCAAATTTTACCTGTACCTTGGACCTCTCCTATATAATAGACTAAACTCGAAACCAAACATTTATTCTGTGAACTATACAAATTGTAAGAGAATCCTCAAGGATGCTCTCCAAAGTATGTCTTATGAAGAAACAGAAACTAACTGTATTAAAGTAAATATAGGTATACGAATTTCACTTATGTTAAATATTTATCAAGTTTAGAAACTAAGTGTTAAGCTACTCAACATATAATTATTTGTCTATTGTCAACTTTCGATTATTTATTAATTTTAAAAGACTATTTTAGCTCTTCTCGCCTGAAACACAGGACTACCTAGTTCAGGCACGTAAGTTTTAGCAATATAATTTTTATTTAAGCAAAACTGTATTAATTTTCATGCCTTATAATTTTGAATAAATATATTATTATTATTATTATGTCTATAAAGTCGTGAAAAAAAATGAGGGCGCTGCGGTCGTGCATGTAGCAACCCTGTAAAGTGTGACTAAATTGATTTTGATACTAGCACATTATTGTGTACTAAAAGCAAACCTGGTTTTAATGAAAACGACCTTTTTTTTAAACTGGATAGAAAAAGTAGTCGTAAAATCCGTAATCTTATTAAAAAAAAATACAGAAACCATAGACAAAGATGCTACCTTCATTATAAATAATAATACCAGCCTATTACTGTCCCACTACTGGGCAAAGGCCTCTTCTCAACAGAGAAGGCACGAGCATTGATCACAACGTTAGCTCAAGACGGGTTGGCGATTTCAGACTTATGTATATTAATTATAAGTCCAGGTTTCCTCACGATGTTTTCCTTCCGACCTTCATTAGTTTGCATAAACGATCAGGTAGCACAAATCTATGGTCTCTTTCGTTCAAATAAAATGAGTAAATAAAAGAAAAATGTTCATACATATTTTTTATGATATGTTTTAACTTTTTTTATTCATGAAAAATATCCCATAACATAATAATGAATTACTTTCATCATCTGATTCCCAATATTCTACGTAAAAAAAGTATTTTCATTGTCAGCTGCGTCACTAACAACGTCTTCACTACTGCTGTCATTGCTGCTGCTATCTTCGCTTAGGTGAAAGACTAACTCATCTATATCTTGATATAGGGTTCTTCCTCTTTCATAATATTCTTTTTCAATTATTGCAACATGACGGCAACAGTTTTTACATTTTTCAGGCGTAATGCTGTTGAAGGCCAGCAATAATAATAATTTCATCTACAATACGCCTCACTGTACTCTCAGATTTTCCTGAAAGAAAGATTTAAAAAAAATAATATGACGTAATATCTAACAGAAAATAGATAGCACTATTTTTAATTTCAAACATGATAAAACTTATACACTTATTCATCGAAAAGTATCAAAAATTCTGGTCGCACTACAATATGGCCTACTTATATTTACAATCTAACCTATTAATGCGCAATGTAAACAATCCTTATTTTAGTCTTAAAATCGTATATTTAGTAAATTTGTAACTTCTGCACGCGTAGCATGAACACTTCTATCTCTACGAACAGTAGACACATTGCTTTCTATACAAAGTGACATTTCTTTTCTTCATTTTTGACATACCGCCTAGAAATCTTTCTACAATCTGTCATTTTGTCTTTCGTTTCCAAAGATCTTTGTCTAGGTCCTTTTATATGTAGAATAGTTCCAGAAGAAAGTTTTCTATCCCAAATGTCAAAATCACACTGACAATTGTCAGTTGTCTAAGGTAGTGAAGAGATTTTGTAATCGCTAAAGATAGTAGAAAACTTTCTACTCGACGGCCACAAAGTATATACGGTTATCTACAAAATCCCACGAAAAAAAAAACAAAATTCCCAAAATTCCAATGGCTTAACGTGCTTTCCGAGGCACGGAGGGGTCTCGGTATGTAAAGATGGTCACCCATCCATGGACCAACCGCGGCAAGCGTAGCTTGATCGATCAACTTGTGCGGCTGTTATTATTTGGCCACAGACCCCTCCTTATAATGTGACTTAATATCAGTAAAAATTAAGAATCAAAAAGAAAAAAAAATCGTATGACATAATTTAAAAACCCCTAACTTAAAGAATCTAGGTAACGAGACTAAAACAGATAAATTCTTAAGGAAGTCGGGAGACCGTTCTGTGGAACACCTTCTATGATAAGAGGTCCCCCGACTGCCACATGAATTTATCTGTTTTAGTCTTGTTACCTAGGTTCTTTAAGTTGGGGGTTTTTAAATGATTTGATCCTGTTACAATTATTTACATTTAATTTTATTATTTTTTGTGTCGGGGGTTTTTTAAATTTTAAATTAAATTTTTTATTTCATGCTTTTTGTAGGGACTCCTTAATTTTAGTATTTCATTTTTGATTTGTGTTTTAAGATTCAGGTAATTTGGTGTTTAATCAGGTTTTTTATCCGTAGTTGAAGAATAATTTTTAAGACTAAACAGAGTTTTTTGTTTTATTGTATCCTTTTTCTAGTTCTTCCTTTAGTTATTCAACTTTCGTACAAATATTTCATAGCTATTAGATATCTTAGGTATTTCAGATCTAGTTTATAAAATGGGACTGCGATACTATCTGATCTAGAAATACCTACGCTTTTTAAGTAGGATAATTCCATCCGTAATAAAAATAGTCAAACTCAGTGGTCGTAGGTACCAGTCATCACTCCACTTTCCTCATCATTCTAGAGCAATGATCAGACAAAAAAATATTTTCAAGTTTTTAGTTTTCATTTCGTTAGTTAATATTCGTCATTCCCTTTCAATATAGTGTACATTATTCTACTTGTCAAGCCCTTGCATTTGATTTATTGAAGGAGTTGTGAAAAAAAATATTTAAATCGCAATTTTGTGGTGGCGGTCATCTTGGATTTGAAAGTTATAGCGTATAGTATTCTACTAGTCAAGCCCTTTCATTTGATACCCATATTGAGGGATTTGTGAAAAAAAAATATAATTCGCCACTTCGTGGTGGCGGCCATCTTGGATTTGAAATTTATCATAGTGTATAGTATTCTACTATTCAAGCCCTTTCATTTGATACCCATATTAAGGAAGTTGTGAAAAATATGTGATCCGCCATTTTGTGGCGGCGGCCATCTTGGACCGATTTTCATCAAACATAGCTAAGAACACTCCCGACTAATTCACCTTTCAAACAAAAAATACAAAACCAAAATCGGTTCATCCGTTCGGGAGCTACGATGCCACAGACAGACACACACACACACACACACACAGACACGTCAAACTTATAACACCCCGTCGTTTTTGCGGCGGGGGTTAAAAACAAAGAATTCTTTGTCGAATTAAGTAAATGAGTGAATTTCGTAAAAAGTGCAGTTGACTCTTTCTACTTTGCTGCCGTCGTACTGTCTACACGGAACGTCATCTTTGTCTACTCTTCCGTCGACAAACCGGTGCTCATGCTACGCGTGCTGGTAGATAAAAAACAAACAGTAACACGATTACATACCTGTCTTAACTGCTGTTCGAGTATAAATATCATCCAAAGGACAATGGGAAATGAATGTATGGAGTCTGGGCCCACCCTTCAATAGTAACATCTGATATACCGTTGGATAGGGCTTTTTAAGTGGAACATTAGTTACTAATATAACTATGGTCAAATGTTAGTACTTTCGGAGATACGACATCTTAAAGTCGTCTCAGTCTAACATATTCTTTATGGATACTTATAAGGTAAAATAGTAATAATAAGTACACTTTAAAACAAAAGAGATTTATTACTCGTCTTGGACATCAACGACAATTACATCATTTAAAAAACCCGCGGGGGCCACGAATGGTTGATGTCTCCCAACTCCTAGGTACCAAATCAAAGAAATACTGTGAGCGCAACTTCCTACAGTTCGCCGTCCGGTCAAGCAAGAGCAATAATATTGTGATATCGCGTTTCTTCCAACTTGGTTTCGATCAATTAATATATAGCAATAGTATATTCGTGCTCTTACGTGGCGTGACTGTATCCTACCACGCAGCAACCACACATTCTCTGCTGGTATATTATATTCTATTAAATCATGTAAATCGTTTTGTCTGTATATTTCTATAACGTATAAACCGTCTCGAAGATGTTCACTGCAATATGACTTTGCTAACTTCATGTGGTAGGAACCCAAAGCAAGAAACATGATGTCGTCTTCTGTTAATTGGGGAAAATCCCGAACTTCTAGATTTGCATCCATTCGTTCAAAATTGACTCTGCGTCTGTTCAAATTATTCCCTTCCACGTAGTTATATAAAAGGTTGTCGACTTCGAGCCTTTGGTTTATCAAATTCAGAAAAACATTGGCTTCTCTGTGGTCTTCTATAGGCATATGAAAATGATTTATAATTGAAGATGCAATTTTAAAATCAGTAATCATATTGTGTACGGTTTTATTAAAATAACTTTGGTGCAGAAGCTTAAAATCACGCTTGAAGCGACCATTGACAACTTCTACCACCCAACGGCATATAGTCACCAACCGCGATTTATTAGCTTGGATGGTGGTTAGTTGAGTTGCCCGTAGATCTTTGGATGGTGGCATATGCGTTTCATAACCACATGATTGTAGGTCTCCTATACAGTCCCGAAAGCCTCTGTCCAATATGAAGACATCATTCTCTTCTAAAAACCAATGTAACGGATGATCCACTTTTTTCACGGCATTGCTCATAATTGTAGCGTCCGATTCGGTTGCTGCATACGGTCCCCAAACATCCAAAATGTATCCATCTATGCTGACAATGATGAAGGGCTTTAAAAGATTTCTGAATTTATGTAAACTATATGATTGCCTTTGGAAGAGGAAGTTAGAACTCTTCTGTATGTAGATATATGTTCCGTCACATATTAGGATAGCCTTTGTATTTTGTTCATTACCGAATATTCCCCTTGGAAGCAATAAGTTTCTCTGTATCACATCATTTCTTGAAATATGGTCCATGCCTAGGTGTTGGGAAACATACTCGTTTGAAAGACATTCCCGTGCAATCTTCAACAATTTTTCGAGTGTGCGTCGTGTCATAGCGAAAAGAGTTGCCAACCTTTCGTTTGGTTCTCCCGTTCTCAGCTTACATAAATATATACCTAAGGCTGTTTTTGGCCGATTGCATCTTTCAACCAATGATGGAGTCTGTTCTAAAATCAATTGAAATTGATTTCTATCACGGCCAGTCCAAAAATGCATTTCATCATTATTTAGACCATTTGCATTTTCAAAGTCTAATCTATGTGGCCGCCGGGCAGCTCTTATTAGAGTATCACAAAGTGCTGTCATTTGATCTGCATCAAAATCATGGGAAACATTACAAAAATCCAATAAAGTATCCCAATCATTTCCTCGAAGATGATGTTGGCAAATACGGGCATGTTCAGGTACGTACAGTTTATATTCGCAAAGTAAAAATGTTTTTATCGTCTCTGGAATACGATGACGGTCTCCATTAAAACAATTATTGAATATACAATGTCTAGCAGTATTTGGTGCTCTAAAATATTGATTCATATGTATGACAGAGTCTGGCTCAGCGGCGGGTTCTATCTGAACGGCAGGTTCCGGCTGAATGGCAGGTTCCGGCTGAATGACAGGTTCTGGCTGAACGGCAGGAGCTGGCTGAGCGGCAAGCTCAACATGGATTCTCTGCCAACATCGATGACATACAGCTCGCGTATTGTTGAATTCAACCTGAAAGTATAAAAGCTACCTGTACGTTCTGTATCGATATATTATGGTCTTAATGAGAGTACACGTTTTGTTAATCATGATGGACTTGTGGTTACGGGCCTGGGCCTTAAATTCTACTTTGCGTCTCGTCAAATATTCTCTCTATTATTGTCTATAGTTGAGCCAATATAAACGTGCGAACTGAGGCATAAATCATTTTTATCAGATCTCTCGCTCACACTTATAGGTATATCGGAACTCTCGCTCGCACTGCTAGTGTTGTGTGTAACAACTAAGAAGGGATTTGTCGATATTTATACTTAACACAATTTTCACAAACACCTACATTTGACCTTATTGCATTAGTCATCAGCTACCTGCGTCCGAGCGGCATCCCTTTATCGATAACGAGTTATGCGGCATTGTCACATTCCTTAGACGTAAGGATTTATGACTCAGTTCGCACGTTTATAATGTCTCAACTATAGAACAATATTTGGCCAAACATATAAATGTATAGGTAGAAAAAACGGTTTGTGACACGCAAAATAGACTTGTATTTGTTATTTTGTTTGATTTAAACTAACTACAGGACACTACTATTCTGTGCTGTAGGTACTATCGTCAAAAGTGTAATCTGCTCAATTTCAAAACAAAATCCCGTGAACAAGATGACCAGATCCTTTCCCGCCGTTTGTGTATTCATTGTAACAAACCGAAATCACAATATGTTTCATTTTTTTGGTCCTTTTTTTCATTCATAAAAACAAAGGGCTTAATAGAAGAAAAGACAGATGGTGCAATGCCATCGCTCAGCTAAGGACGAAAATGTAACTTGTTACATTTTTTGCGGTGTTTTTCATTCACAAAAACAATAAAAAATGGGTAGTGTAATGCTATTGGTTGATGAGTGTAGGTAGACGCTACTATAGTGGCCAAGCGGTGCAAATGAAAACAGTCCTAACGGTGGTCACAATGCACTTTTGACGATAGTACATAACATCAACTGAATTATTCTTATTACTAACCTCTAATAATGCATTTTGTTGTACAAGTCTTGCAACCTCAGGTCGTATTTGCGGAAGATCTTCAGTCAAAATATGACGCTGATATCTATTGTGATATAATCCACGTCTGCACACAACACAGTTACGATGTTGTTCCATTTTCCACAATTCCAATCGATATGCAGTTGAGTAGTCCGTTAAACAAAGCTGGGGTCAACAATAAAAACCACAACAATCAGTGTCCAAGGAATAGCCGGGTCAAAAAGTACATAAAACAGATAACGATCGTTCAACGCAAAACACAAAACACTCTAGAGACGACTAGCGCTAGCGCGTCACTGGCCGTTGGTCGCCATTTGCAAATGCGCCTGGGCAAACGGCGGGCGGAGCGGGTAGGGTGGGGGGCGCAGGTAAGGAGCAAGAGCAAGCAGAAAGGTGCCGTCCGTTTTGAGTCTGGGCATAGTAAAGTTTATCTTATAACGAAGTAAACTACGATCACTTTTATGGCAGTATAATAAGTAGTATAACTCCGAAAGTACTGACTTTTGACCTTAGTCGTAATAATAAGTTTTATTCTACATAAACATACCTATTCATTTATGAGTGTCTTATTCCTATTGAGAGGTGGGCCCATCATTACTCATTCTCCTTTAATAAAATTGTCCAGCTTGGTGTTCTAACAAACATCGCTAATACACTTTAAAAATAATTCCCCGAGCTCCACTCCTATTTGTTTTCCTCACATTTAACACGTTTCTTCGAAGTTTTATCCACGTAGATTTGAAAAGCAATAAAAAATGCACTAAATAACGAGTTACAAAACAAGTCGATGACAGCCGGTGGCATTCGATGTACTATGATTTAGTGTTGCCCTACTTTTGAATAATGTTAGTTCCTCAAACATTAATTTCATGACTTTATAGACAAACTGTACTCACATTGTTTTAATGCGATGACACGCTATCATCCACCATCGTCTGCGTCGACGGTACTTTTTTTACGCAGGATATCTAAATAATTGTATAAACTCATTAGATGTAGCGCGCATGCCGCAATTATTTTCACGTCCTCCATGTTCGTGTGCGAATGTCAAAATAATTCACCCCGCAAATGTGTGAACAGTAGTTCGCGACGGCCCTCGTATACGAATGTTCGTCGAGTGACGAAGCGAATGGCGAACACGATTGTGTAAATGCGGTATAATGAGAAACTATATGCAGTGGGGTCGCTGCTTGAGCCAGAAATGTGTTGGCCGCGTACTAATATACTGAAACCTTGGCTATCTATGAAAAATTATTAAGATATTACGAAAATACCATTGAAAATTGATAGTTTCCAATGACAACAAATAAACAAAACCATAATGATTTGACACTTGACATGTTTGGCATTAGGAGAATAATGTTGCAAGGCGGTAAGTTTGAATGTCCTCACATATTTAACAAGTTATTTTAATTTTTTTAAATAGTTATTGCTACATATTAGTTGCCATGAAAAATAGTGTTTCCAAGATATGGTTTACATATTTACTATACAATTTTCAAGAAGAATTATTATTTTTATTAAATTATTTTCTCCAATTTTCCCAGTATTCAAGGAGTTTTGGTTACGGCCAATAATTTTCATTGAAAAAACCGAACTATGAATACGTTTTTCGCTAGCCTACCGACATCGATAAGTCATTTTACGATTTTGCTCGGTATCTCGGATGTAGAGACTTGCGTTTGTCGTAAGGATCGTTACGGCAAGCGATTATTCTCGGTATTATTTAGCAATCGGTAGTTTGCAACAGCGTCGCTATCAATGTCGAGACTGCAGGCCCAGGACGACGCTCAAGGGCCTTCAACCAGCAGTGCAACATCAACCGACACCTCATCAGCCTCTGCAAAAACCAGCTCATACGAATCCAGCTCCTCAAGAGAAGACGATTTGCTGTTGGAGCTGGCATCGATGGAATCTGACAAAGACTATAGGTTTAAGATGGTAAATCTGCACAACAAAATTGTAACTTTTGTCTGATGAATGAATTTTATCACATGATGTTTACTAATTTGACCTCACTGATTCTAAATATACCCTCATTTGTTTTTTAACAGCTCTTGTTTACGAGTTATAGCTTCCACTAAAAATTCACTGTGTTACACTGTTAATTTGCTGATAATATAATTAATTAATTAAGTTTTTGACTTAAGTTTGAAGTAAGTTTGAATTAATTTAGTTTTTGACTTAAGTTTGAATTGTTTGAATAAAGTTTTGGACAAAATTAAATATTTGGAACACAACTGGCTCATATGTGTTGATTTAAAAATGGTAAACTTTCTTAATTTTAGGCCAACAAGATGGTTACACAAAGTATCCCTGTTTTCTTTGCTTGGGGGATAGTAGAGCTAGAAATCAACATTGGATTAAAAAAGATTGGCCTACTCGGGAAGAGCTAGTTCCAGGACAACAGAACGTGATAAACCCACCTTTAGTTTCAAGGGATCGTATAATTTTGCCTCCGTTACTAGGGCTTATGAAACAATTTGTAAAAGGTCTTGACAAAAATGGAAATTGTTTCCATTTTTTATCAAAAAGTTTCAAAACTGAGTGCAGAAAAGATAAAAGCGGGCGTTTTTGACGGGCCACAGATAAGATCATTAATAAAAGACTCAAATTTTACGGACATTATGACAGAGATTGAGAAAAAGGTATAGAATGAGTTTGTTTGGCTTGTTCAAAATTTTTTAGGAAAAAAGAAAATTTCTGACTGTTCTCAACATGTCGAACAACTAATGAGTCACTTTCAAAGGCTTGGATGTAACATGAGCATCAAGTAACACTTTCTCCACAACCACCTGGACTATTTTCTCGCCAACCTTGGGGATCTAAGTGAAGAACAGGGCGAGCGATTCCACCAGGACCTTCGTACGATGGAGGAACGCTATCAAGGCTACTGGAACGCACACATGATGGCTGACTATTGTTGGAGCATTCAGAACAGCTCTCTACCTTCAGCTTCAAAAAGGAAATCAAATAAAAGAAAGTTTTTTCAACTTAAAAACTAAATAAAATAGGATTAGGGGGGTGTGCAAGATTGCGTAGTGTAAGTACAAGAATGCGCAGAGCGATTCTCGAATCAGGAAACAGTCTTCTGCGGCCAATTTCAATTAACAGCGCATCATCAACTTTTAAACACGCTGGCGCAAGAATTTTCGTTTTTAATACAATTTCCGAAGATTTATCCGAAAAAACCTAAATTTGAGACCTGTGTTACAATAATTAGGTGTTTAGAAAACGTGATTGTAATAGATTTAATCCAGGTAAGATGTTTTTATTAGTTTATTTCTATCAAATTACTATCGAAACGTGTTTCACTTGAGTTAGTACGACGTCCTGGCCAAAATATGGTAGTACTGGCCTTTCAAAAGTCTTTAGTGCTCTATGTGCAAGAATGCGCATAGCCATTGTGTACAAGATTGCGCGCGCAGTCTTGTACACTGTATCAGTCGTTTATTTAAGATATTATGTGTTTTATCATGACATGCGTTTACTGCTATTCTAATAAACTAATTTATTCATTCAATCGTCTTTCATGGGCTACTGTTTAAAATGTTACAATAAAATACCTACCCACATACTTGAACTGAATGAAACAAAATTTAAATCTTGTATAAAACGCACACTTTGCAGCCAGGCATATTATAAATTGGGGGATTACATCACTGACAAAAATGCTTGGCTAAACGCTGGTCCTGCTCCATAAGGACGCACAAATAAATTGATTAGCATTGAAAACACTGTTGGAGCTGCTGAAGATTTTAAAATACTATTTTTGCATTATATAAATTCAATCACCTAGTATTGTATAATTGCATAGCACATGTGTGAGTACTATGTACTATCCACGCCAAAAGTCCATAGGCAACTTCAAAACTAATTGCTTAACGTTTAGTTTGACTTACGACCTTCTTTTAATGAGTAATTTGACACACACACCCGCATATTACTCGAATAATCACGCTTTTGAATATAGTTCCGTGTCATGTTCGTCTTGTTCACATAATTCGTAAAACTTTTGAGTATACCCACAGAAATCTAAATAAATAAATTAGGTATGGTAGACAGATGCAGGTAACTTACGGCTCATTCACCGCGTCTAATAGAATGTTGTTCGTTCTTGATTGGTTTTTGATATTGTGGGTTAGTGACGTGTGTTTAATCTATTATAATAGCTGTGTAATAGTTCATTTTGAAATGTAAGCTTTGAGATGAAAGCGGATATTATCGCGCAGCGTAAAAGTGGACTTAATATTATATCACAAATAATTGATGAAACCGGACTGACTGTGAGTATTATGATTTAATTATTTTATCTAACATTTAGCTAATTAAAGTTTAACTGCTGATCCTTGTAGTTATTTTATTAAACGTTTTGTATTTACCATAGGGTCTAAATAGAAGAAAAAAATAATATTTCCAAGAGTTTATTTATTTACTTTTGGAATGATGAATATAGCATTATGTATAAATTATAATATAATTATTTTGTAACATTTGAACTATTTTCAAAATAATTTTGTTTATAAAAGTAATAAGTAGGTATCTACTTAATATTTTATAATTTTGCTAGTAGCCTTACAATATTCCTTTTTTGTTTTAGAGAAATTACCTACTGTGAGTCGGAGAGTTAAAAGATATAAGGAAGAGTACAGTCAGTGAATAAGAAACAAGTGGTTTTAACCAACCAGTGACCTACCAGATGAAGTTGCATTGCAAGGAAATATGAAGATATATGTTTAAACATTACAGGATCCATACGCCAGCGATTACTTGATAGCATGGATAATAATGGGGGTTATACAACGTATTAAGTTATAAATTACAAATTGATTTTAGTAATATTAAATAAAATATTATTGTGTCATATCCGTAATAAGGATTATTTTGAGGTTTATAGTTTCAATCTTCTTTTCAAAATGAATTTTGAAAATGAATACTTAAGCTATATCCGCAATTAAAGCACAATATTATTTTATTACTAAGATAGTTACAATATTTTAATTCTAATGGTCGTAGCTCACCGATTACCTGCTTTACTTCAATAAATTGTTCTTTATGAGAAAATAAACTGTTTTAAAAGTTTATTTATCAAATTATAACGAATAAAATTTTTGAAATCACTTAATTTATTTTTATTTTTACCCCGCATATTTCAATAACAATATAATAATACAAATAAAACAAATATTACATTATTATTCTCGTGTATTAATTTATCGAATAATAAAAAAGATAAGATTATTGTTGAAAAGATAATTCAAAGTTCCATCTCGAGATTCGAACCCAGGCCTACGTGTTTACTAATCCTATACGCTACGTTATCCGCTAGCAGCACTTGTTATGAAGTTGTGAATTTTAACAGTGGTATGAACCAACCAAGGTCATACGTAATTACGCCGCGCGTGTGAAAAAGCGATGACGATATGTTTTGTTTCGTTTGACGTTAGCAAGTGTACACACACAGATGTAAATACGGGCCTGCGGCGCGGGCGCGGGGACGGCGCGAAGCATGTTCACAGAAATTTCAACAATAGCGCGCCTAAGCACTATTGAGGCATACTGTACATACTATAAAGCTTCCATTTACTGGGTACGCCTTTTATTGACTTGAATGTGCCCTGGCAGCTGAGAGTATGTCACGCTCACTCAAATGTCTCGCTAATGGTGGCGCGTGTGTTGGATCATTTAGCTCCCTTCAAAATGGTTCAGCTGAATGGTGCTAATACTTGCGTCATGTTCGTGAACGGGCGCCGTCAGTAGGGACTGGTCATCTCTTTGCTGCCATGGCTTATTTTAATTTAATACCTATTTGAATTGTTTTTTTTTTATTTCGTCTTTTCATTACGGACGCTTTTAACGTTCTGCATCGTTCTCACATGTATAATTTTTAACATGAATGATGTAAACAAGACTTTGTAACCATATTATTTTGATTTAAAAGAGTGTCCATGGAGTTTCTTGCCCGTTCTTCTCCATAGGTACCTACGCTTTGGAATGGGCAACTAGCTTCATCTTTCTGACTGACCGACCCCTTGACAATTCAAAAGTGCCTGTAATTGGTTTAATTGAAATAAATGCTTTGAGTTTGAGTTTTTGTTTTTAGGATGTCAAGAAGACAAAGAACAACGGAGAGAAAAATGTGGATTCGGGTACAATCGAAGAAGCTCGTAAAGTCATCTGTTGCGCGACCCTATAATAAGAGAAGCAAAAGGCCTGAATTTTAAGTCGCTATCCATAGAAAAGAATATCTACTCGAAGAAGAACATATTAAAAAGAAGAATAAATCTTACATAAAAAGAGCAAGACTGTTAAACCAAAAAAGCCAGCAATTGCACCCAAAAAGAAAAATTTGGTCCAGGATGCTCTGAAGTGTACCGAGAGAGATCCAACTATTGAAGACTGGATCGAATGTATTTTATGCATAAACTAGTGGCACGAAAAATGCACAGCATACGTAGGCCATGGTAGCTTCAAATGTGACATTTGTGAGTGATGCGCACTCTTGACATACGTGCGCAAACTTGCACACCTGGCTGCGCACTCTTGTCCTCATACGTTGGGCAAACGTGCGCGTTAAGGATGCTGCAAATTTTTTTAATAGTTCCTAAACCGTTACCTTCAATTTGTTTATTTTAGTTTTCTACTAGGCAGATAACCTAGGTAAATGAATAAAGACTGATGTTGATTTTAAACTGCTTTGTTTTTTTTTAAAGAACATAGTAGTACAAGTGTGCAGTGCTGCACACCCCTACCCTATCTTTAAATATATAGTGTTATATTATAAAAAGACCTATGTGTAATATATTTTTAACTAGAGCTGATACAGAAATTTCAGTCATTAACAATTGGACTAATATCATGTAACATAACTCAATCATCAGACATGCTATTGTGCAGATATATGCCCTTGATAGACATAACAATGAACCATGTAGCAAGTGAATGGAATATTAAAACACCAACAAAAACATGGGACTGTAGACAAAGTAAAAAGGAATTGCATTAACATAAGGTATACTAGTAATATGAAAAGGGCATTGGAGAAATATTACCATGCAAAAATAGAAGTCCCCAACAACTGTGGTATGTACCTCATTGAATGGGAAAGACAGAAGGAGAATGGATTGACTTACCTAATATGATGGCCCAAGATGAAGAAAAGGTAAAGAGGTTTCTATTAAAAAGAAAAATGATCTTAGCCTCCATGGGAATTAACACAGAATTCTTCAAATTGGAAGAAGGTGGTATACAAGACCTATTCCCAAGCGCTTGGATCAATAACTGTCTGGACCAATGGAAAGAAGACCTATTGAGAGACCAATTCGAAACATGGTCATTGCAGGAAATGTATAAGAATAGGAATTGGGGCAAAGAGAAAGACTTATTGCGAGTATAAAGAAGATATGAAGCAGGAGGAAGGAAAGGAGATAGGGTAATGCATTTACCCTGAGTGGTACGAAGAAGTGTTGTGTGGACTTGAAGAAAACCATGACATGTATTTAACTCATATCCCAATGGGAGACTTAATAAACACACCCCCAACAGATGGACATCCTATCGCGGAAATAGTGGAAAATGTAGTTTTAGACATTACAGAAACAATTCTACAGCGGCCCTAAAGACATCTAAGCTGACCAATCTATATTCCCGATTAGGAGGAGCCTATGGACGTAAAGTGATAGAAACGAATAGAGATAGAAGAAACAGCCATTTTCCCAATAATAGCCCAAATGTCATCAAATTATTGTAGAATGGAAGGAAGTAATGAAAGGCTTAGACTGTGCTCCGGATTTGTTGTGAGAGCACCATCACATGCTTGGAAACCAAAGGACAGGATTGGGATTCTCACGGTAGAAATGCTTAAAAGAACTGACACAGCAGAAAGGTTCTGCACTGAACTCAAGGTAGCTTTCGTCTACCATTGTAAAGACTTGTTAATTGTGTTAAGACAAAATTCAGCGATGAAAGAGGACAGTGCCTATAACACCTTCATATTCAATTCTATGTTCATAACCATAAACATGCTAGGTGGGATGACATTGGAAAATCCAAACTTGTCCCAATCTGAGAACATGATTGTCTATGTAAACGACATTATAAGCAGGGGGCAGCAATGGTTTTTGAGTAGATACATTGAGGTACTGTGTTTTGCTCTTTTAGGAAACTCCAGGGATGAAGGATATTTTGCCCACCTGAGAAAGCTATTCATGGTAATGTTTACCTGGGGCATAAATAAGTCTTCCGCAAGCTTTGATGTTTCCAAATTTTGTGAAAAAACAAATGAGTGCTTGCTGGACAATCCAGTCTCCATGCATTTCCATTCTACTTTCATAGATCTGTTTGCCTCTATCGCTGCTCAGTTGCGTTGGTCAGCGTCAGCGTACCACAAACGCGCTGGAAGGCTGGTACCGACGAATAAATGCTGGACGTATTCCAAATAAACCAAGTTTATACATGTTTATATACAAACTGAAGAAAGAGAGCGTATTCTGGGACAAAGAACAAAAGATTGTTTGTTCAAGAAAGTAATACCGAATAGACGACCAAAAGACATTTACTTTGATAAAAATTATAAGAAACTTTTAGGCAAATTAGAAAGAAAAACCATATCACTGTCACAATTTTTGAAAAAAGTTATTTTTTACAATTTGTGAAATAAACCATAGGGCAATTTAATATTTTGTTAAATCTAATAATAATAATAATTTAAGCTAATAAGTTAATAAGTTTTACTTTTTTTTTTACTTTTTTTTTCAATACATTAAGTTACACTAACTAAATTAAACAAAAATACACTTGTCTAAAAACCTTTGAAGGTTATGTGTTTGTATGTTATGTGACAAAGTGGAAGAAGCAAGCTCGCTCACCACACATTACTTAAACAAACATATTTAAAAAACTTAAGATGTGATGTCACCAGTAAAATAATATTTTTTTAAGGTAGATTTACATTTTTATATGCACTAGTGACGATATTTGACTGCACAATTTTAGGAATGTTATTCATAGTATCAGGTAATATGTATTCCCACGTTCTCATGCCATACACGTTTACAGTTGTAGGTAGTTTATATGTAGGTAAATAATCAAGAGCACGTAACTGTTTTGGTCTATTGTTTAAAGTTAAGGAGCTAATATTATTAAATTTTTCCAAGATGATCGCCGACCTGAATTTATCAAAGACTGACATAAATTTACAATATTTAAATAATCCGTACTCATCATCTTTATATTTAAGTTTAATAACGCGTTTAGCTTAGTTGAAGTCTATATATTTTATCTACATAGGTTTTGTAGGAGCGTCCGTAACTTGTTAGCCCATAGCTTATGACTGAATCCGCCAGAGCGATATACAGCAAGCGTCGCGTGTGGAAGGGAAGTTTATATTTAAGGATAGCCAACTTGGCGTTAATAGATCTAAGTTTGTTACTTACACTTTCTATGTGTGGTCCCCAATTGAAGTGCTTGTCTATAGTGAGAACGAGATAGGTGTGCTGGTCGACAGCCTCTAGCGTAGGACACGTACACATGCGTGCAGTGGGCCTTCGGTGCAGGCACTGGTGGTCATGCGCTGTTACCTTGGGTTCATGTCTAATCTTCATATAAGGAGAGTTTATATGAATAATCTTTGTTTTACTAGAGTTAATAACCAGGCCTGCATCGTGTGCCCACTTACACAGGTCATCGAATAAACGTTGCATTACTGTTTGAGCCTCAGTTATGTTTTTATGATGGGTTACTAATCACGTGTCATCGGCAAACTGGCATACAGAGTCTTCCGGGCTAATATTACACATGTTATTGACGTATAATAAGTACTCAGTAGGTCCAATAATTGAACCTTGGGCCGTGACCATTGTAGTAGGTATTTTTTCACTATGGCAAGTGCCTAAACGAACTACAGCATGACGATTTTTATGGTAATTTTTAAACCAATTCAATAAAGGACCCTGTATACCACTCTGTTCAAGTCTACTAAATAACGTTTCATACCGCAGAGTATCAAACGCTTTGCTAAAGTCGATGGGGGCAACAAGCACCTGTTCGCGAGCGCCTAGATGCTTATTGACCTCATCAGAAAAAGCAGACAATAGCTGTGTAGTGTTCCGACCTTTTTGAAACCCAAACTGCTTATTGTTTATGATATCACTGCTATTCAAGAAAGTATTTATTTCATTACCTAAATACCTTTCCACTATTTTATCTATGCTAGGAAGAATAGTAATAGGCCTATAGTTATTTATATCATTGTAGGGACCTTTCTTATGTATGGGTCTGATTATGCCAGTCTTTAATTCATCAGGATAGGATGACGTGGAAATACATAAGTTTATTAGATGAGTAATGACAGGTGTTATTTCGGAATTTATACACTGAAGGTCACTAACTCGAATGTTATCTATACCCGGACTTTTTTTCTTATTTAAATGACTTATTATTTTAAAAATTATTTTGTCGTTGGCTTTTTTAAGTCTCATAGACACATTAGACACGTTTTGGGAGGAAGTGTCTTGCAGTAGTAGTACCTCACATTTTTTTCAGATTTTGTTGATGTTGTCTTCAAACCCACGAGCAAATTTGTTACATAAAGAACTAAAGTCTTCATTAAAATGCTTTTTAATTACGTCATCTACTGCATTACACATCCTCCCGCATAAATTGTTAATTATTTGCCATATTTTTCTGGTATTTCTAAAATTGTCTGACACTTCTTTTCTAATTGAGTTATTTTTAATTTTAGATATATATTTATTGGTTTTATTTCTATATATATTATACAATAATCTATTTTTTACATTATTTTCATCTTGTTTCCATATATCAAATAACTCGAGTTTTTTGGTACACATATGTCGCATTCTATCATTAATCCATGTACTAACATGCTTCTTACCTAAGTTAATTTTGATTGGTATTTTACATTTGTCATATAAAATTGGTGGTGATAAATCTTAACACTTCAGTAGGGGTTTTTAAATCTAGCGCAGTCTTCCAGTTTATGTTACACAACTCATTTCGTATCTTATCATTATCTATCTTAGTTATAATCTTAAAAGGATTGCCTGTAGGCCGCGAATTGTGTACAAGTGTTAGACCCGTTATAAAATGGTCTGGTATTTTGTAGTTAATTACTGATGAGTACACCGCCTTACAATTTATAAGGCGTGCAAAAATATGATCAACACAAGACTTAGTTAATAAATTACCTTTTGGTTCGACGCGAGTGTGGTGGGTAATTCCACATTCGAGACCATTTTCACTCATAAAATTTAAATATGCTAACTGTACGGGTGTTATTTGCTTGAGATTAATGTTTATATCCCCCAATAAAACATAGTTACATGTACGTGGATATAAACTAATGACATTTGAGAGTTCCTTTATAAAAGATGTTTTGTTCAACGCAGGCGGCCGATACACTGCACATACACATAGTTGTAAACCATAGTTTGTAACAATCTCGCCGGATATGCACTCAAAGAAACTTGTAGTCGTAGGTATCCGCGTAAAACTAATAGTGTTATGCACAAACATAATTATACCGCCTCCTTTACGATAACGACGAAGTTGCGAGTACATGTTGTAGTCCGCGAGTTGAAAAAGATTTACGCAGCTATCTGACAAGTTGACTTCTGTTATTATTATAATATGTACGACGTGAGGGCTCGACGATATTAAGTACTCAAGATGGGCATAGTTTTTAAGCATTGAACGAATGTTGACATGGAGGACATTTAGGCGATTATGTTTAGTTTCAACACTCTTCATAAAAGATGACCATGTATTGTGGTTTTTTTCTATAATCGTTGATTCATCCATGTAATCCTTATCAGTTGTACTAATTGGGTCGCCGGTATATTCGTAACATTGACGGTAGGTTGCATAACAAATCTTAGGTAGATCAATTTTCAACATCGTGTGAAGCGATCTTCAATTTATTGATATCGCTTTCATAATTGATATGACAAATTTTATCATTCTCGATTTTCCGTGCCAAAACTTGACCATTTTTACACCAGACATATTTATACAGGTCTTTCAAATCAGACTTAGCTTTCCATAACAAAAACGAGATATGTGGTGAAAGTGACTCACGGAAGTATATTTTGTTGTCAACTTCTCCTCCCATGTCCTTGTAGGATTTAGGTGTTGTTTTTGAAGCCAGCAGCCACTGGTCTCGTTTGCCTTCACGCAGTCCAATTATGATTGCCGGGGGCTGGGTCTTTTTGATGTTCCTCTTAGCACGACTAACTTTTCGATAGGCCTTGAGTATGTCATCAGGGTTGAGGTGAAATACTGTGCATAATTTTGATGTGACGTCCTGTAGTTCCTCATTTTCCTGTTCAGGAATACCACAGACTTCAAACAGATTTGCGAGCGCCGCTTGCTCCATTGATGCGATTTTTTGCTCCAAGACCTCATTATGCATCTTAATGTTTTTATGCTGATTCCTGAGATCGTTAAATTGGTTTTCTAATGTTTTCAGGCGGGTATCGTATGAATTGATTTTCTCGTAATAGTCTATTTTGTCTGAGAAGAACTGTAGTGCTGTTTGGAACGACTGCATCTCAATCCGGATTGTTTTCCGTACTTCACGACGGAGCTCCATGATGATATGAGACGACACGGTATTACTCAGTGTCTCGGTGTCAGTATTTTCATCATCCTCAGGGTCTGGCATGATGCAGGAAATACGCTTGGGTTTCAGGTTACCCACACAGCGACATTTCCAATCCAAAGACTCTGCCGATTTCAATGTTGTTAATTGTTCGCCTGAGATGCCTGCACACGATGCGTGCAACCAACACTTAGCACACTGTAATCCAGGAGATTTTTTAGTCACTGTTTTGGAACACTTTGTACATTTCATCTTGCGAACGATGCGCGTGCGCGTATAAATTACTCCGTAGCAGTTAGGTGACGTGCGATTCGGCTCGGTGGCGAGTGCGAACTGCGACGAACGTGCGAATTGAGTAATTATTACAAGACAAAGCAAATTTTGAAACCTAAAGGCGAAATTAAAGAATCAACTATGTCAGTTTGCGGCGAAATTAAGGCTTTTGATGGCGAAAAATGGGAAGTGTTTGAACAACAGCTGGAGTGCTACATGATTGTCAACGAAATTGATGAAGAAAAAAAAGTTCCACTGTTAATAACAAAACTAACCCCAAAAGTGTTTAAAACACTAACATACTTATGTTCGCCAGACAAACCAATGAAAATATCATTTGTTGAACTGTGCAATAAATTAAAGGGTAAGTATGCCAAACCATTATCAACTGCCTTAGAAAGAGGAACCAACTTCCAAATGAGAAGGTAGGCGATTATTTACTGGAATTAAGAAAATTAGCAGGAAAATGTAAATTGACTTGGATGACCAATTAAAAGAAAAATTTATTGAAGGAGTAACTTCCAAAACAATTAAGTGTGAATTACTGAAAAGTGAATCAGAAATATCACTTGAAAGATGTGTGGAGATAGCTTGCACAGTGGAGGCTGCCCTGATGCACACTAACAATTCAAGTGAGATCATGCAAACAAAAGCAAGCGTTGAGACGGAAATTTATTATAACCAGAAAAAAGGAAAACCTGTATACAAACAAAATAAAACTAATAGAGACCAAAATTCTGTGATATGTTATTGCTGTGGAAAAAACAATCACATAAAATCAGAGTGCCGCTTGAATAAGAAATACTGCTCAGAATGTGGACACCAGGGACATATTTTTAAAATGTGTTCAAAGAAACAAAGGGTTCAACAAACTAATGTACTAGAAGTTGATTCATCAGAAAAAGAAAAAAATGGTGATGTGGAAGAGGCCATTAAGAATTTGTACACTGAACAGGATACCTATACTGTAAATAGTGTAAGTAGGGTACCTCCTCATTAGTTAACTGTTAATGTTAATGGACAAGGTATATCTTTTGTACTGGACACTGGCTCAGATGTTACAGTTATTTCAATGTCAGATAAAGATAAATATTTAAATTCATTTAAGGTAGTAAACTGTAATGTATTATTTAAAAATTATATAATTCTGAAGAATCACGGACCAAGCTCTTACCATGTCGCAGACCCTAATACACCAAACCAGAGTGTAGGGTTATACCATTCATCTGCATTGCGCCCTTTCCAAAGTGATACCGAGAGTCCACTACCAGCGCCAGCTCGGCCAATTCGAAAGCGAGGACGACCACCTAAAACAGCAGACCCACTTACCTCTGCCGAAGTTACAACCTCACAACTTCCGAAACCCACTCGAGGACGACCACGAAGGGATACTCTGAGTCTGCCTTCCTCGTCGAGACGTCTTCGGAGCCAGAGGGGGAGATTGTAACGAAATAAACAATGCGCACACGACCAAAGCAATCGACCATTCGAGTACACGCGTAAGGTCTCATCGCATACACACATAGACACCGCGAGCGGGTATAAAAGACGTGCCCGGCTCGCCTAGCGCCAGTTCAACTCTGTGAGGGCTTTGTATCCGACGATTCGGAACTACTCCCTGGCAAGTTGAGCGCTATGCTTATAATACGTCACGCCTGGTGGTACTTTCGTAACACGGAATATTACCGGTGTGTCGTATTGTTAGCGGAGATATTTTGCTTATAGCGCCTCCCGCTATCTATTTATTTTTTAGATAGTTGGCTTACTAGTTTTGCTCATTTATTCATTAAAGTCATTGTTGATACATTCTGTTACTTATATTGTTTACTCATATTGTTTTAACTTCATCCCTTGCATTGTATAACTAAGTAGATAACATAGCATTAGCATATTTTTTCAATCGCCTAGCTTGCACTGCTTTATTAGCTTTAACTTTTGTTTGTATTATCTACCCACATTTTTTAATATTGGCTTAAACAATTTTTTGCCTTGCTACCTACATTTTGCATTGTATAACATTCTTGTTATTTGTGTGTTATTACAAATATAGGTTTTAAGTATTTCTCTTTGGAGTTTATTTTACGAAGAACCCCGTTACAATATGCAATATGTTGATTTGCATCCTCGTCAAAGTTCAGGAGGTTGTCATAAAATACATAAATAATCAATTGAAGTACATTATGGGGCAATAACTAGTAAGCGCTGCTTTTTTGTTGTTGTTGAAATTTAACAGTATTTCAGAATTACACCCTTAATTCAATACAAATAAAACAGAATCACCCGACTACGTAAAAAGTATTCATAATAAAACAAACAAAAATAGATTAACAAAAAAGTATAAAAAATATAGTGACATACTTAAACGTTGTATTAATAAATCTCAACAAATACACAACAAAAGATACATACAGAATATGAAAAACAAGTGCAAGGCTACTTGGGATATAATCAATAAAAAAATTGGTGACACACAAAAAAGTAAGGACATAAACCAAATTGTAGTAAAAGCCAACAACATCACTGACCCTCAAAAAATTTGTGACATGTTTAACGAATTCTATATCCAATTGACAAATAATAAAGAATTTACTTATAATATTGACGCTTTAAAAGAACGTTGGACATTAATCAGAATAATACAATATTCTTAAATCCCACTGATGCAGTAGAAGTATTCAGGGTAATCCAAAACCTAAAAAATACTGCGTCTGTCGGTTATGACGAAATCAGTACCAAAATTATAAAAGCTTGTGCTAATCACTTATGCAAACCGTTGAGCTACTTAATTAATAGATCGTTCTTGGAAGGCATATTCCCAAGCGCATTAAAACCAATATTCAAGAATGGTGATAAATCTGACATGGCGAACTATAGACCTATAACCTTAATTCCTATAATTTCAAAAATAGTGGAGAAGACAATGTTAGAGTGGATAAGTATAATCTGCTAAGACGGGAGCAATTTGGATTTAGGAAAAATAGCACCACGTCTTTAGCTTGTTTTAATTTAATAAAATTAATAACTGAGGCAATGAATGACAACATACCTGTAGTAGCAATTTTTTTAGACATGAGTAAAGCCTTTGACTTCGTTGATCATACGCTATTACTAAGCAAATTAGATAAATATGGCATAAGGGGCCAAGCCAATGACTGGCTTAAGTCGTACCTAAGTGATAGGCGTCAATGTGTGCAAATATCAAAAGTCCTTGATGGAAACAAAGTAGAATATAAATCTAACTATAAAACGAACGCAGTTGGAGTACCCCAAGGCAGCGTGGTAGGAGCGTTTTTATTTCTGCTATAAATCAATGACCTTCCCAATGCAACACGCCATGAAACAATCTTATTTGCTGACGATACGACACTAATAATAAAATGTAAGGACAAAAATAAGTTGGAACAGGAAATTAATGAAGCAATCAAAGACATAATAAGTTGGCTTAATAACAACAATTTAAAAATCAATATAAATAAAACAAAAATAATTCAATTTCAAACTTATAAATCAAACTTTCAGAGTCTGAGTATAAAATATGACGACACTATCCTAGAACAAGTAGTAAACACAAAATTCTTGGGCATAATACTGGATCAAAACTGCAACTGGAAATCACACATCAACTACGTATGCGATAAGCTAGACAAATTCGTATACGCAATAAAACGTCTTCGATCAACAGTGTCAAGTGCCGCAGCAGTTACTGCATATTACGGATACGTGGCGTCTGTGCTGTCATATGGTCTAATACTATGGGGCAATTCAGTTGAAGTTTTAATGGCATTTCGGGTACAAAAGAAGTGTGTCAGGGCAATGTCTGGCGTCTGGTTTTTGGACAGCTGCAAACCTTTATTTAAAAAACTTCACATTTTGCAATGGCAAAATGTGAAGTTCCTTGATGTATATACAGGGTAATGACCCTGTATGTACATCAAGGAACTATGTATGTTAGTAAAGCAAAATCCGCACTATTTTCGCACGCAATCAGAAGTGAGCAACAAAAAGGCTTTTGCTAGAAATAAATACAAACACGAATTAAATGTACCTCAATGTAGATTGCAAATATTTAGGAGGAATGTATATGTTACTGCCATTCAGGTGTATAACAAGTTACCAAACTCATTTAAGGAACTTCCCATCCCCATGTTCAAGAAAAAGCTGACAAGTTGGTTATTGGATAATTGTTTTTATGACATTGGTGAATATATGGAATATTGTAAAAATCCAAGATGACATGTACTTAATTTTGACATTGATTTTAAAGTAACGACTGCCTTATTGTAATAACAAAGTAATAACTAAGTTCAATTAATATTATAAGATTTAATGATGAAAAATATGTCAAATATATTCATATTTGACATATTTTAATATGACATATTTATAAAATGACATTTGTATATTTGTACACCATATGTTATGGTAGAATGTATAGAACTTAAAAAATATTAACACCATACTATGTAAAACTACATTCTTACAAATAAATAAATTCTAATTCTAATTCTAATACGCACACAGCGACAATGCATGCAGCTGTTTTTCCCCGAAATGGTAGCGCCGTCGCGCCGCGTAGCAATGACCCGACCGGTAGCAATAATTTTACCTAATTTTATTTCGAAAATCACCTACATTATTGTCATAAATTTCGCTTGATAATTAACTCATTTTTGAGCATCATTGGAATACGGAAATCTTACTAATGACAGTAATACTAGTGCGCCAAAGAAAAGTTCACTGACCTGTTATCAGATGATTAATAATATCCTTCAACCTAAAGTTTTCGTAGTGATTTTGTTTTTATTTGTGGATTAAATTGGTTGATTTGAAACTTTCCTTCCTACTTAACGGGCTTAGGGCCGGCAATAATACCTACCTCAGTTAGTGTACCGATCTACTAAGTCTAAAAATGATGTTTTCTACGTTTGATGAAATGGAAAGACGTGCTAGTTAAGTGTAAGTACGTGGTATACCTACTTACTTTCAACTCTTAGGTAAACACTCGTCCATCCACAGTATGTTGGCGTCTTGGTGTTGCAGGAACCAGCGACCAAAATGTAACCCGCACGGCATTATCACCTGGGTGAATGTCTTGTGCCTTGCGGTAGTGGAATGGGTGTTGCAGCTCACGCTTCAGTAGGCGCCACACTGTAGTGTGGTGCACTCCAAAGTGTTGACCAGCCTCCCGCGTGCTTGCCCGTGGGTCTCGCTGGAAGTATTCCAGGATGTCTTCCTGCAAGGCGACAGGCAGGCCTATGCTGCCTCGAGCTTGAGCATGCCGGGGAACGTCAAACTGCCGATGATCCCGCAGTCTCTGCGTAGCAGCCAGCATGACGGTCTGTGACGGCGCCGGCGGGGCAGAGGGGGCGTGGCTAGGAGCGGCGGGGGAGAGTGTGATTGGGGGATGGGATTGATTACCTACGAATTTATCGAATGAGAGTTGCATGTATGGTTTGCATTTGTGTGTGTGTGAAGCGCGGTTATAGGGCTAGTAACAGACGGGCCGCGTTTAAATACGGCTGGTTCACACTTACGGATTTCCTTAAATAAGAAAAATAAATAAAAAAATACCTACTCATTTTATTGTTGATTTGGGTCGAGAATCATTAGCATAATTACGTCCTTGAATTTGACTAGGATGCAAATCAACACATTGTATAGATTGGGCAGAAAAAATATTTTTATATTTAATTTTTCATTGATGTCATACCTTGACCTTTAATATTAACCCTGGGACTGACGTTACGGATGTCAATCAGTCATATGCTCTTTGTTTACTTTTCGCGAAATAAATAAAAATACAAGTTTGATTTGCAATAGTTTATTGTGGAAATACATGTATAAGTGCAACTTACAAGTAATCATATTTTCAAGTGTTTATGTGACTGCACATAAACACTTGAAAATTACAGTTTACACACGTTACGTTTACGTTTTTACAGTTTATTATATTAAACACTGGTTTAATATAATAAACTGTAAAAACGTTTTATATGTTATTATTGTATTCAAAATCAAAATCAAAATGTTTTATTTCACATAAACCTACATGGGCACTTATGAAACGTCAGAAGCTAGGTGCACGGTTCCAATTGGTCGTTTCCTATGGAGAAGAACCGGCAAGAAACTCCATGGTTACTCTTTTTAAAAATAATTGGCTTTTACAATGTTTCCAGATTACAGTAGGTATGGGAGGACAGCGCAGGCCTGTCAACAAGTATCAAGTACTTAATAAAATAGAAAATGGTCTACAGATCTCAAGTCTATAAGGCCTACAAAGTCCTCACATTTACAAAATAAGAATCTATCAAAAGGATAAATAATAAAAAAAAGAAAAATAATAATAAAAACCTACTAAAACCAAGTGTTATGATTCCCATTAAAACCACTAATAAGGAGGTGAAAATTTTCAATTGTCTATATATAATGTCAAATAATAAAGAAATTATGTCAAAAAGTATATAATGTCAAATAATAAAGAAATTATGTCAAAAAGTATGTAAAATAAAAATTAAATAAAAATTAAACATCGTAATTTGAGAGCAGTTAATAGACATTTACATAGTTATGCCGTTAATGAGAAACCAGGGAAGCCACATGTGCAAAAGGAATTATTGCCAGACTACCTTGTCTTCAACGTAGTCTTTACCTAATCTTACAATATGCTTTTTTGACAAGGACACGTTTGATGAGGGCTTTTAACTTTCCATCGCTAAGTTCTGTAACCGGCTTTGGCAACTCGTTATAAAAACGGATGCCGTTTACAAGAAATTACTTGCTAGTTTTAGTTAATCTAAATTTAGGTCATTTTTACTACGTGTATTAATATTATGGA
The DNA here is from genome assembly GCA_916614155.1 of Mesoligia furuncula. Taxonomy (NCBI): domain Eukaryota; kingdom Metazoa; phylum Arthropoda; class Insecta; order Lepidoptera; family Noctuidae; genus Mesoligia; species Mesoligia furuncula. Next base: position 14,946,669 of record OU744818.1, on the reverse strand, counting down.
AATCGCTTCTTATTTTGAAAATACCTAAGTTTTTGCGAACATATAAAATACTTTCTAAAATATAAAAAGAAGGCAGAGCTATCAGCGCAAAATAAGCCACAATTTTTGTTGATTGCAGTTTTGGTATAAGCTACATTACTTATATTATCAACTTTCTATACAATAAAGGAGTAAGCCACCTTTAGTTGTCAAAAAATAGATAGATAATAATAGATAAAAACATCGTTTTTGCACAGACCATAATCTGTCACAGAAATAGAGCAAAAGTGGTGTAAGCTAAATACACCACTTTTGCACTATGGCAACACAGGTTTGTCTGTGGCTTACGTCTAATCCGTATTCGTCAGTGTGAACTGTCAAACGGTAAAATTGAGAGAAAACGTTTATTGAATTTTACAGAAATCTAGAGAAATCGAAAGTATCCAAATAAACGTACTGATTAACAATATTTTTGCAATTAACCATGGACGCAGAAGATGATATTACTTCAGGTAAAAATATAGTCGGTTAAAAATATAGTTTGATTGGCTGATTTTAAGCAAACTTGTCACGTTGTATTTTTTATATTGTTAACCTAGTCAATGTTGGTTACAGTTGGAGACCTAGACTTTCAAGATTCTGGTTCTGAATATCTCCCATCACCTACGCCCTCATCAGAGAATGACGACTTGGAAGAAGTCCAACAATGCAGTAATACTAGTTCAGCTACAACAAGTTTACCACAGCCCTTGCCAGGCACATCTAGGTCGATACCAACAGCAGAGCTTCAGTTAAGCTTGTCTGAACAAGTATCAGCCGAAACCACCAATGAAACCCCTGTCCTCAAAAGCAGAAAACGTATTAAAAAGCCTGAAACTTGGCGGCGAAATGTGTTTAAGCTAAAACGAGCAAAAGGCGAAGAATACGAAAATCACAAAAAGAACGTTGTTATGTTTGTTAATTTCTAAACGTTTTAATTTCTAAACGCCAGCTGTCAGACTGACGTGGGGTTGTCATATTTTACGAGCCTAAAGCACACATGTTTTTTCAACTGTGTAAACTTGTAAGGATCATGTCTTTTTACATAAAATAAATACCTCCTGTGAGATATACACTAGTTTACATCATTCCCCATACTTACTGCGCCACCATAAAGGATGCAAACAGTGGCGACGACCGAACCACGCTGAAAAATGGCCACAAGTCCGAGCGTCGACGGTAGTGCCAGTGCCGTCAATATTCCGGCGAATTTCATAGAATTCTATGAATCGAAGAATAAATTCACCAGATGGTTACAAAGATTCGAAGGTGCTCTCTCTATTTACGGGGTTACCAGTGCCAAGACGCATAACTCGTACTTTCTCCATTACGTCGGGGCGGATTTGTATGAAACTCTCTGTGACCTAGTGTCGCCAGAGAAACCAGAAGACCGTGACTATACCAGGAACGTATGCACGCTGAAGAAACACCTCGACCCGACACCTCTCGAAATTGCAGAATATTTCAAATTTCATCACAGACACCAGTTGGAGGGAGAGTCTGTAAAGGACTACATTGCAACGTTGCGCAAAATGGCCACTACTTGCAACTTTGGCGGCTTTTTGAGAACTGCCTTGAGAAATCAGCTTGTATGCGGACTTAAATCTCAGAGAATCAAAGACAGACTGTTGGAAGTACGGGATCTCACATTAGAGAAAGCAATGGACATAGCCGCTGGCATGGAGAGTGCACTAGCAGACGGTGCTCATACCAAAGAAGTACAGGCAGTACATACCACCAGTAGAAAGAAGAATAATTTTGTGAGACCACAAGGTCAAAATACAAAAAAAAATATTGAATGTTATCGCTGTGGTGAAGGGCATTATGCAAACAAATGTGCTATGATAAATGCAAAATGTAATTACTGTCAAAAAGTGGGACATATTAAAAGAATGTGTATTAGGATGAAAAAAGTAAATGCGGTTGAAACTGAAGAAGAAAATAAGGAAGAGATTGTTTATGTGAATAATTGCGACATGTCATGGACTCATCGAAAAAGTTTTGGATTAAAGCAAAAATTAATCACTCTGAGGTGCTAATGGAATTTGACAGTGGTTCAGCAGTGTCCATTATGAATGAAGATTACTATAAAAAAATCTGTAAAGAGAAACTAGTGCCTACTAAAGTAAGATTGTGTACCTATTCTAATCAGTTCTTAAATGTTTTAGGTGTTGCAAACGTCACAGCTACCATTGGACAAGAGAGCCAAAAAGTAAAATTATATATTATATCTGGGAGCCAGCATCCACTCTTGGGGAGGGAATGGATACACAAATTTGAGACTTTCAAGGACTTCAGGGATGGTATGACACATGTAAACCATGTGTCTCCAGGTAATGTTCCGCATGCTCCTCCTTTGCAAAAATTGTTTGAGAAGTACAGTGCCTTGTTCGATGGCAAAAATGTGGGTGAAATAAAAGGGGAACCGGTCGCTTAACATGTAAAACCAGATTCCAAACCATTATTTTTCCGGGCCAGACCTGTACCTTTTGCACTTAAAGAAAGGGTTGAACAGGAGATTGATAATTTAGTAAATGAAGGGGTTTTAGTTAAAGTTGATTACAGTGAATGGGCAACACCAACTGTACCTGTTGTTAAGCCTGATGGCAAAATAAGGATTTGCGGAGACTACAAAATATCAGTAAACCAAAATTTAATGGTAGATGAACATCCCCTGCCTACTTCGGAAGAATTATTTAATGGCTTAGCTGGTGGAGACAAGTATACAAAAATTGATTTGCGTAATGCTTATTTAAATTGGAAAGTCCGAGAGGAGGATCAACAATTGTTGACCCTTAACACCCACAAAGGCCTTTACAAATGTACGCGGTTAATGTTTGGCCTCAACTGGCACCTGCCAAATGGCAACGGAAAATTGAAAGCATATTAAAGGATATACCTGAAGTGCATTGTTTCATCGATGACATCCGAGTGACAGCTCCAAATGACACCGAACACCTCAACAGACTAAATCAGGTATTTGCAAGACTTTCGGAATATGGGCTAAAGGTAAAGGGAAAAAGTCAGAGTTCATGAAAGATCAAATTGAATACTGTGGGCACAAGGTAAACAAAGAAGGGATACACAAAGTCGATAGCAAAGTGAAGGCTGTTGTAGAGGCTCTTAATCCCACAAATGTGTCTGAACTTCAAGCTTTACTGGGATTGGTAAACTATTATGGAAGGTTTCTACCGAACTTGAGTAATACTTTAGAGCCTTTACATGAACTGCTGCGAAAAGGAACGGTGTGGAATTGGTCCACAGAATGCGAAAAGCTTTACTAACAATAAAAAAACAAATGTTGTGCGACACAGTGTTGGCTCATTACTCACCTGATGTACCACTTGTACTGACCACTGATGCTTCTCCTACTGGGGTTGGAGCGGTCCTATCACACATCATGCCTAATGGGACAGAGCGACCCATTCATTATGCTTCACAGACATTGAATGCCTCTCAACGTAAATGGGCACAGATTGATAAGGAAGAATTTGCTATTGTATTTGGGGTTAAGCGTTTCTTCCAATACTTGTATGGCAGAAAATTCATCCTATTTACAGATCATAAACCATTGGTGCAAATTTTCTCACCTTCTAAGGCATTACCACATCTTTCTGCTGCACGCATGCAACATTATGCGATTTTTTTACAAGGTTTTCAGTATGAGATCAAATATAAAAACTCCAAAGAGAATGCCAATGCAGATGCGTTTTCACGCCTTCCCATCGCTGAAGAATCAGCTTCAATAGAAGAGGCTGATGTTTTTCTAATTTCAATGATAAGCGTTCTACCAGTCACTGTGAAAGACATTGCGGCTGCAACAAAAGATGAAGAGTCTTTGAGACCATTAATTACAGGCATTATGGACGGTAAGAAAGTTGCTCATAGCGACAGATTCGGAATAGACCAGACAGAATTTTCATGAGCATGAACCGAATGCTAGCCCTGGAACGAAGCTACTGTTGGTGGCAGGGATTGACAAAGATATTAAAAATTTGGCTAAGAACTGTGTAGAGCGTGCATTACATCTTAACTCGCCCCCACCGGTAGCTCAAAAACATACTTGGGAATATCCGTCCAAACCCTTTGAGGGTCCACATTGATTTTGCAGGGAAGTTTCAGAACGTATACTTTCTCCTTATAGTAGACGCGTTTTCTAAATGGCCAGAAACTCACATTTTAAACAGAATTGATACGGACTCTACTATTGAGGTATTAGATAAAGTTTTCACCACATTCGGATATCCAAAAATTCTTACAAGTGATAATGGAACTCAGTTTGTCAATCCGAAATTTGATGAGTACCTAAAAAAGAATGGTATCACACACAAGCGGTCTGCCCCGTACAACCCTGCAACTAACGGACAGGTAGAGCGATATGTTCAAACTTTCAAAAATAAACTACGTTGTTTACAGACTAATAAAAATAACTTACAGAGGAAAATAAATGAGATATTATTTCAAATGATATGATGGTAAATTCTCCTGCGGAAATGGTTTTTACTTACCGCCCGAACTCGCGTTTTTCCTTGTTGTGTCCTAACAAAAGTAGTAAACTTAACTGACTGAATGAGAGCACTGGACTTCCTCAGAAAGAGGTGAGGGGGGTTCGCGTGCGGAAATTATTACCCGGTGAACGAGTGGTTGCTCGTAATTACTTAGGAGAGGGAAATTGGAAGTTAGGTAATGTTGAAAAGGTTATTGGGGCATTACACTATTTAATTAGATTGGACAATGGTATTCTGTGGCGTCGTCACATCGACCAATTGCGTCGTGTTGGTGATAATACGCCAGTTACGAATGATAGATCATATTATGATCATGACACTGATGCGTTGCAAAGTCCATGTCTGGATCCAGCTCCAATGAGACCTACCACACCTCCGAATTCTTTAGTTATGCCTCTCGATGACACCGGAGGGACTTTGCAACCTGATGATGTTAACATACCCTCAACACTTGAAAACTTTGTGACTCCTCCATCGGTATCTTCACCTTCGATTACACCTAAACCTACCACACTTGTTGTCCCACGTAGAAGCAAGAGGATAATTAAACCTGTTAGTAGACTAAACTTGTAATTTATGTTTGATATCACTTGCTGTTTGTTGTATCTATATAAAGTATGACATTGTGTTAAGATAATGTTAGTGCTATGGTGACAGGGTTTTGTTATCAACGATAAAAGTTAATTATTCAACAGTCTGTGTTAACTTGTTGTTCCTTCTACTATTAGTTAAATACTTGAATTGATTATATTATAAGTTGAATTATTCCTAGTGAGGGAGGAAACTGTTATGTTTGTTAATTTCTAAACGCCAGCTGTCAGACTGACGTGGGGTTGTCACATTTTACGCGCCTAAAGCACATGTTTTTTCAACTGTGTAACCTTGTAAGGATCATGTCTCTTTACATAAAATAAATGCCTCCTGTGAGATATACACTAGTTTACATCATTGCCCATACTTCCTGCGCCACCATAAGGATCTAAACAAACGTTATTCCTGCGAAGACAGCTAAAACAGGGGAATGTTTATGTCCTAAAAAATGTCATCTGAAGATAAATGAAGAACGCCAGCTGGAAATATTCCGAAGCTTTTATGCATTAGCTAACTTCGACATACAAAATGCATTACTGTTCTCGTTAGTTAGAGTGACAAATAAATGCAAAAGCTAAACAGGAAGAGAGGAATCAAGAAGACAGAAAACACATATCTATCATTTACTGAATAAAGATGGTGTAGAAGTTCTGGTGTGTAAAAAAATTTTCCTGAGAACTTTTCAAGTTTCTGACGGACGTGTAACTAGGGTAATGACGCGAAAAAGTATACAAAATGTCCCACCTATTGATCAAAGAGGTCGATAAAGTTCTGTAAACAAAACACCAAATAAAGAATAGGAAATTTCTATCTGCAGATCTAAGCCTTGGACGAATGTATTCTCTCTAAAAAGAAAGTATACTCGAACCATTATCATATTTCATGTTCAGTAAAATTTTTAATTCAAATTCTTTATTGCTAACTATGTGTACTTACATAAATAAAGTTCTTAACAGAGGATATCAGTTCTTAGAACATAGTGGCATTGCAATTTCATCATGCATATATGCTTATAATTGTAACAGTAACAGTTGAACATGCATTATTTACATTCATTAATTAAAAATAAAAAAAGTTATAAATATTAAATTTTATATAGGACATCGTTTTAATTACATTATATAATTTTATCATTTACATCATATTAATTATAAATTATTAACATCATACCTAAATAAAAATACACATGTCATGAGTTACCTGATTTAAAAATTATCATTATTCATTAATTCAATTATGTCACAGTATTGTAATCATTTAATACTAATTATCATAATCCTTTTAAAAATATTTTACTGAATTATATTCACTTTAGTGATAGGTACTTTATTAATGAATGTTTTAACCTACGTTTCCATGCACCTATCAGTGATTCTTGTAAAAGATGTGATCTTTTACGTAACAAAATTAAATGTGCAGAGAGTGAACAGGTAAAACAAGAGTTACAACTTGAACAAGAATCACACCACAACATCAGAGGAAAGCAGACAGTGCCAGACAAGGGCTACAGGATGATACGGTTTTGGCAAAATCATCTACTGACATTACTGTTATCACCTTTGATTTAATGAAAACCCTACCTACACCTGTGTGACTGGAATAGTGTATTACAAGAGGCAGCTTTGGACTTTTTGCTATGGTATTCACAACATGGGGACAGATGATGCCTACATGTTTGTTTGGGATGAGTCTGATGCTTCGCGAGGACCTCAAGAAATTGGTTCATGCCTGCTTTATTTTTTTAAACATTATGTGAAAACTAAAAAAGTTATCATGTATTCTGACCAATGTGGTGGACAGAATAGAAACATAAAATTGTCATTGTTCTGTCAGTATATTGTGTCTCACCCAGATTTTACTATTGAAGAAATAGACCATAAATTTTTAGTCAGTGGGCATTCGTATTTACCATGTGACCAAGATTTTGGTTTAATAGAAAAAAACAATAAATTCTTCAAAGAAATTTACATACCTGATAACTGGCTTGAAGTTATTAAAACAGCACGAAAAAAGCAAGCGTTCAAGATTATAAGAATGAAAGCAGCTGATTTTGTGTCAAGTAAATCCCTGGAAAAAAACATTTCTATCTTACAAAATTTTAAAACCTTCAATTTCTCCTTAGAGCACTGTCCAGTGTTACACCGCTTTTGCGCTGATAGCCTCAGTTAGTATATCAATTTCTTTGAACTTGTTTCTAAGAGACTCGCGAGGACCCATTTTATAGATTGCGTGGATTGCCCTCTTTTGTAAAATGAAAATTGAATCTACGTCAGCTGCCGATCCTCACAGCAGAACACCATAAGACATAATACTATGGAAATAAGCAAAGTATACTAACCTAGCTGTGGCTATATCTGACAACTGCCTTATTTTTCTTACTGCATATGCAGCTGAACTTAATCTATCTGAAAGAGCTCTAATGTGTGCGCCACATTGTAATTTTGAATCTAAAGTTTCCTAGAAATACCGTTTCCGTAACAGCATCTAGTTTTTTGCCATCAAGTTTTAAATTCAGACCCACTTGAGGTACATTTGATAAAGAGAACTTAAGATATTTAGTTTTGTTCGCATTAACTCATCGAATGCCGTAATTAGAGACACAATAGAAAGAAAATTGCTTATGTCGAACTGTGTAACTTAAGACACTCAAAAGAAGTAAAAGATTATTAGCTACAAACCATTTCGAAAGAACAGCCAAACTATCGTTAACATGTAAGACATCCGTATCTTTTCTATCAATTTTAAAAATAGCAGTGACTTGAATCCCCTGGCATGATCGCCAAATGGAGCTTTTACAAAGAGCGCCATTGCACAACTAATTTGGTCGGGGCTTGGAACTCAAGATTTAACCGAAATGTCGGAAGAGATGCCAGTTTTTTATTGATGTTGCAAACTATATTTCAAACGAAATTTAAAAATATGAACCTGCACAAGAAAGGTAATAAATATGATCTGTTTACTACTGTACCAAGGCAGCTGTGCACCCGCGTTGAATACGTTCCCATAAGCTCAGCCGTACGACGTCGCCGAATCAGGTGCACAGTAACGTTGGCGGGCTTTTACCTAGTATAATTTTTCGTATAAAAATATCTTATCAAGTTTTGCAAAATATTTCCAAATTTAATTTCAGGTTTTCTACTCGAATCTCTATCAACAAATGAAGGAAGATAAGCATGTCTAATGATGTCAGAATTACTAAGCTGACAAGGGCGTACGATGAAGGAATAATGCCAATCTATGACAGTGCTTCCAGATTTACTGTATTTTAGACTTTGCTACTGTATACTATAATGATAAAATGCAGTGTATGAATATACTGTATTTAATTTTCATTCATATTACTTTATCAAATCTAATACGTAAAACGAAATGCAGCTAACCTACACCCACTGAGCTTTATCCATAGACAATGTAGAGTAGGTTTGTAAAAGAGTTGCAGATCGTTCGTGCGGGAAATTCCCTGGCAAATCGGAACTAACGCGGAGCACTCTGGGACGCAACTAGCAATAAGTTAACAACGGAGATAATAAATACCATTTTTTGCCTCGTTTTATGCTCCAAGTTTTATCGTAGCCTCACTCGAACGCTGAGTGCGAAATTCAGCGAAATAAATAATATAAAAACAAAACAGAGAAACTGTTTAGTTGCAAATACAATCAAAGGAAATATGCTAGCTCAGCAAGCCATTCGGCGGACTTCCGAAAATTGCGTGAATTTTAATTCAAGTAAGTAAATGATTTCAAGGATGACAACAAAGATTTATGAAAATCATGAGAAAATTGTTTCGGATTATGTAAATAATAAATGTTTTTTAAATGTAAATATAGGTTTTTATTCATTAAAATAACCTAAATATTTTTTATTGACAAATAAAGCAGCTTATTTTTGTATCAATATTTAAAAAATGTGTGTGTAATTTTCCTGTACCTACTTAATCGATCAATTTTGAAATCTGCTGTATTGTTTTTAGAAACTCCTGTACTTTTTAGCTGGCAACACTGCAATGTAATTTTACTTTTGGGATCTGGAAGCACTGACCTGTAAGTTTTTAAAACTCAATAAATCAGTCCCCAATTAGGTACAGTCACGAGCAAAAGTATGTATACACTTGGCTTTATTCAAAAGCGATTTTCTCCTTTCTTTTTTAATGAAATTTTATTTTATCAGGAACATAGTATTTTCGAACCCATAGGTATATGTAAAGTGTCGTATTTCAACGCTGCATTCGGTATTTCGTGAAAAAATCGCAGTTTAAAGTTGCCAAGTGATGACATATTGGTGGTCGTGACTGTACTGTTTAAAATAAAATATAGCTTTAATTATTGTAAAAACTGTGATTTCTTACACGATAGTTGAAATAATTTTATACACATACTGATTTTTTTGCCATGAGATTTGATTATTGTACAAACTGAAAAAACTTTATACAAGCACAGAAATCGTGCATTAAGTATTAAAAAACTAAGATATTTGAAAGTCAAAGATGTCTATATTTATTATATTTCGCAATTTTGTTTTAGCAGATTATTCGCATTAAATAGTAGAATACTTCTGATTGCAAGCACAGACGCTAGAATTTTTTAAAAGACGCTAAACATGTATTCTGTGACGGTACATTTAAAAGTGCAACGAAATCTTTTACACCATTATACACCATAAACGTGGACGCAGGAAATTCGGAAGAAAGTAAGAGTATCGTGCCTGTAGTGTACTGGCTTTTTAACTAGTAAAAGAAGTACAACCGCATATTGTGCCTCTAAACTGCGCTGCACACACTATTAATTTGTAGGCTCAAGACGCAATAAAGTGTGAATGTTTCAACAATTTTATTAAGCTCTGTATCGATGTCATAAAATCTATTAAAAAATCCCAATGTTTAGTGTATCAAAGCTACAGCAAATCGTAAAACAAAAGAAATCTGGAGAAAAATTAAAGCTCCCGTGCTGCACAAGATGGGGAACCTACCTAATATCACTGAGAAGTTTTAAAAATACAAAAGCCGCTCTACTAGCGTTAGCAATAGGAGAAAATACCGTCATGTCAAATGACATAAAAGCAGCTTTAATTTTTTTTTTTTGCGGATGTGAAATCATCAAATGACTCCTCCCGCTCTGGGCAGAGCGGAAGGGAGTGTCAGACTCTTACTGACTAAAACCCACCCGTGTTCCTTCCTTAGCCCTTTATTTTCCGGGCCAGCGGTAACCCTTTCGGACAATCCCGCTGACCCGGCAGGCTTCGGCCCTAAGGGGCCCCTCCTCGATGCTGACATCTCTTTGAGGCGCGCGTGGAACACGTACGCGCCGTCCGGCACGGGCCTGGTCCTGATCGGACGGTGAGCTACCCATTACTCTCCGCCCGCAGGCCCGCGCCTACGGTGGCCGGGAGTCATCACGCGGCTCCCGACGCCCGGAGCGTCTCCCGCGGCGGCTGGGACGGGAGGCTCTCTCCCTAAGCCGTCCCGCCATCTCCTTCGCTAGCATGACTGCTTCGCAGAAGGAGGTGACTGCCTCCCACTCCCTCTCGCCCCGGACCATGGCTTGCACCAGGGCCGGACGCGAGAGGTCGCCGTCGCTGCCAATCGCCTCTACGAGGACACGGCGGTGCTCCGCCCAAGCGGGGCAGACCTCCACCGTGTGCTCCACCGTGTCCTCTGGGCGAAGCAGCTTTACTTGATGATCATTTCTAGAATTACGTATCAATGCATACCTGTACTTGAACCAATAACAGAACCCATTTTTCAACTAGAGTCCAACAAGAACAATTTCCACAAAGTGTTTATGATCTTCAACGATATGAAAACTAAAATTAGCATCGTTTAACCACCTATGACGATTCTTGAAAATGAAACCAAGAATCAAATTCTCTCAGCAGTAGCAAAAAAGGATGAACGAATGCATAAAACGCGTATTTGCTTGACCCCAACACCCAAGGTATTGAGTTAAGACGAAGAATTCAAAGCAATGGATTTTATTTACGAAATGGCAGGTTTTTTGAATATAGAAAGAAGTAATGCCAGAATTAGCTGCATATCAAGCAAAGGAAGGTTTAGATAGATTAGATAGATATTATTATTTTTTATTATTAGATATTAGATTGATTTAGATAAACCCCTTAACCTGGTGGAAAGGGATATCTTCTTTAACAAAGTTAAGCAAAGTCGCAGTGCGTATTCTTTCGGCACCATGAACTTCTGCCGCAACAGAACGGTATTTTAGTACACATGCGAACATTCATAACAAAAAAAGAAATCGCTTAACGACTAATAAAGCGGCAAAAAATACATTTATAAAATATAATTGGAATATTTTCAATAAAATTCAAGAGAGTGCAGACAGTGACGATGACGCTGAAGAAGATATTCCATCGCCAAGCCCAGTTCAGACAGATACCTACTGACGAAGAATCAGTGGATAGTCAATAAACATAACCGGTGCTGACAGTGTTTGACGAAAATATTCATTATTTTAGAAAGATAATAAAATTGTTATTGTAGAATGTATTTATTTGTTAAAAATGTTTAAGTTAAGGCACGGCTCAGGGAGAGAGCCTCCAGTCCCAGCCACCGCGGGAGACGCTCCGGGCGTCGGGAGCCGCGTGACGGCTCCGGGCGTGCGTCGGGAGGCTCGTGACGACTCCCGGCCACCGTAGGCGCGGGCCTGCGGGCGGAGAGTAATGGGTAGCTCACCGTCCGATCAGGACCAGGCCCGTGCCGGACGGCGCGTACGTGTTCCACGCGAACTACGAAAGGGTTGGAGAACATGTAAACCAAAACAATCTAACAACTTGTTTTAAATATGGAATACCGGGAAAGGACTGGTTGGCCTCATTTCAAAATCGACATAACCTTTCGGTTAAAAAACAACAGGGTTTGTACCCATAAAGCACAAATGTTTTCTACTAACTTTTTAGACCTTTGTATCCTGCTTATGCGTATGAAGTTTCATTAAAATCGGTTCATCCATTTCGAAAAATAAGGGCTTGAAAATTTGTATGAAATGTTGTAGGCGTAAACGCTCTTAAGCCGTTGGTCCCCGCTGTCATTCGTGGATCTTTGACAGTCGTTACGGGTAGTCAGAAGCCCGAAAGTCTGACAACCAGTCTTATCAAGGGGTATCGTATTACCCAGTAACTGGGTTGTGGAGGTCAGATAGGCAGTCGCTCCATGTAAAATACTGGTATTCAGCTGCATCCGGATAGACAGGAAGCCGACCCCAACATAGTTGGGAAAAGGCTAGGCGGATGATGATGATGATGAATTATTACTTTTCTATATTTTAGGTTAGGAGCGTTAGAAAAGGTGGCAGCAGCTGACGTGGAAGAGGAGGATGTTGAAGAAACATTATCACAGCACAGAGCACGTATAAACCGATGGTTGTTGGGACCTACACCATCAAACTCCCCTCCTACTATACCACCAGCGCCCTCTTCACCACAACCTGGCCCTAGTCGCTCGGGTTGAGCACCAAACTCCGGCACGAGGAAGTGACATGGACAGTGACTACGACGACGTATTTGATACCAAGGTCGATTTCACATCTTCGCGTATAGAGCGCGACATACCCGATGACAATGCTGAGTTTGGCATTCAACTCCAGCATGCCATTGAAGAAATGGAAGAGGAGTTGGACCGTTGCCAAGATAACCTGCTCGGCGGTCCAAGGATTTTACCTTCACTGGTACTCGCGATACTTTTATAGGCACTCCCGGGCCAACGAAAGATTTTCCCGAGGTAGATAGCGCCTTTACTGCTATATGGGACATAGAAATTATGTCACGTATAGCAGAAGAAACAAATAGATATGCTGAACAGGCCATACAGACAGAAGTGCTCTCCCGAAAGTCGCGGCTCCAATATTGGACGCCAACTGATGTTGAAGAGCTGTATAGACTGTTCGCAACATTTATTTATATGGACCTGGATCCCAGGACAAAACAAAGTGAGTATTGGATGACATCAACTGTCTTAGCAATGCCAGGCTTTCGAAAGTTGATGTCATTCAATAGATTCATTCTTTTGAGAAAGTTCCTTCACTTTGTAGATAATAATGATGAAAGTCAGAATGCTCTACAAAGTGAAGGAAAATTCCTTTCTCCCAAACTGTAGAAATTTTCACCAGTTATTCACCATCTTAATAAGAGATTTTCAGAGCTGTGCAGCTTGTAAGAAAATTTGTCAATAGATTGAATCCCTCACTCTCTTCAAGGGAAGACTGTACTGGATCCAGGCAATACGTTCAAAGTCCGCTCGCTTCGGCATGAAGTCGTTTGAACTATGTGAGTCTCGTACCGGAACCCGTACCATTGATCAGCGGACTTACTGCTATGAATTGGCTGAGAGACTTTCTCGAATAGGACGAGTAGAAATCTCTCGTCCAGTTCCTGCTAATGATATCAATGTAACCAATTACGTCGCGACATCCCTCACAACCCCGTCATGTCACGAGGTTGGAAAATGAACCGACGGCGCACAGTGTGTTATAATCCCTCATTTTGTCTTTCCTTGGTTTTATTGAAGAATTCCATAGTTATTATCAATACAAACATAAGAGTAAAACTCCGAAATCGAAATAACTTATAAACTTCAGAAAAAAAAATCAAAGTTTCCTTGAAAAAAATAAATAAAAGTAACTGAACTTGTTATTTTAATTTTGATTGCGTCAAATAATTATACATATAAAACCATACCTTTTGACAAGTTTTTGTACATTTACTTGCGAACGAAACCTCTGTGGTCAAGTTGATTTAGAATAAAAGTGAGTGACGTTTGACGGCTCAGGGGAAAAGGACGTCTTTTATTAAACATAATTTAATTTAATCTAATGCGAACCTAAAATACACACATCAAAAGTGTCTAGGGATCAAGCATTTTTATGCGGATTTCTTGAGATTGAGATGTGTCTTTGTAATAAATTTATGATTTTATAAATTTATATGGATCCTTTTTGGTGCATTTCATAATTTGAATCAGGAACTGTGAATCAAATTCGAGTAAAAGATGAAAATCAGCTGTCAATATTTTCCCTATAAAAACATACAACGCATTGAAGACATTATTAGTGCTACTGTTTCCCTACTACTGATTAAAACCAACGTTATTATGGAGCGGCGACGTCATTTAAGCAGGGAAGAAATGCTCAGAGCCGTGGGAATGATAGAAGCTGGTTCCCGGCAACGTACTGTGGCTTTAGCTCTGAATACAAGTCAGAGTGTTATCAGTCGACTTTGGACACGTTACCGAAGCACTGGTACCGTGGCTGAGCGCCATGGAGGACGGTATCGCTGCACCACACGGAGACAAGACCGATACATTCAAATCTTAACTCGAAGAGCTCCAACAATAACCGCCATGATGTTAGCCGTGAGGCTTCATCACTCTTCAGGGAACTTAATTAGCGACCAAACAGTCAGAAACCGCTTGCATGAAGTGAACCTTCATTCCCGAAGACCGCTACGGGTACCACCTATAGCAATGCACAATCGTAGGATTCGATATCAATGGGCTCTTGAACACAGAAATTGGGCAGAAGAACAATGGCGTTTCGTGTGCTTTTCTGATGAGTCTCGTTTTGGTATGAGACCGGATACAAGACGTATACGACACTGGAGAACCCCTGGACGCCAACAGCGATTAAAATCCTGCCAGGAAGTCCATCCTTATAGTGGTGGAACCATCATGGTATGGGCGGGTATTTGGATCGGCGGAAGAACTGAGTTGATTTGGATCAGAGGCAACCTCAACGCTCAAATTTATGCTGAGACGATTGTATCAGACGTCATCGTTCCTCTACAAGTGCAAATCGGTCCCTTATTTCAGTTAATGCATGATAATGCACGACCGCACACCGCAAGAGTTGTAAGACAGACTCTCGCCGCAGCTAACATCAATGTCCTGCCCTGGCCTGCTCAGTCGCCAGACTTGAACCCGATTGAGCATGCATGGGATATGCTACAGAGAAGAGCTCTGCCGAATATGGAGGGTATCCAGTCGCAAGAAGACCTTTTTTTGTTGTTGCAACGAACATGGGCGGCCATTCCACAGCGTGATTTGGATGAACTCATTTTGAGTATGCCAAACCGATGTTCTTGTGTTGTTAGTGTTCGCGGTAGAAACACGGATTATTAATTGTTTAAGTTACCCAATAAAATTTTAAAGAAAACTGTTATTTCAGTCTTTTTTTCGAACTTTTGTGTTAGTGGTTCAAATGTCAAAAATCCCTTTATTAGGAAAATGGCAAATTTCTTTATTAATGCAAAGGTGACTTGGTTTATCGTTACTGTGACAAACGAAAACACTTTATTTGATGAATCCTTAAAGAAAATTTTAATTAATATCAATCAGGAGAAAAGTTATTGCAAAAATATATGTTGATCCCTAGACACTTTTGATGTGTGTATATAAAAAAGCATCCAGATATTCGGCGACGGACGCTGGGCGCCCGTGAGCTTGCTGGACATCTGGCAACCGTGACAATATGTGATTGTTAAATTTTTACCAGTCACACGAAAAATAAAAAATAGACAAGGTTGGATGCCAAAATGAACAATGTATTTTCTGGCAAATAAATATTTGAATTTGAATTTGATGATGATGATAAAATGCACTATCTAAAGCAGAGTATTGAGACTGGGACGGACGTATACTCATTAATAATCAGCTACCCTCCATCAGGGAACACATACGAAAAATGCGTAGAGGAGCTCATCCAGAGATTCGGCGACGGACGCTGGGCGCCCGTGAGCTTGCTGGACAGTTACTATGAAGATGTCATAATAGGTGATGTTGCTGATTTGATGGGAGAGGAGCGATCTGTCTGTTGTGCCTTTTTCTATGAAATCTATAGGTTCAGTGGCATCTTTTTTTATAAACAGAAGGTTTTTTTATTTGTTTTACTTGTGTTTCATGTCTGTATTTTTCTTTTTCATGTAAATAAAAAAATGTACGGCAATTTTTGTTTCAATACGGTAATTTCATGTCTTGCGTACGGTAACCCTACAAGTGACCAGCGGCAACATTGATTTTGACCAATGATTTTGGGACTTTTTGGCGGGAAGTCAAACGAGGCAGTTATTTTGATTTCACAAAAAGTTTCATAAATAAATAATTGTACAGAAATACCACAATAATAACATCTGATAAGACCTCGAACAACCATGAGTGTCACCAGTGGCGGTGAAAAGACGCCAGAGCCGGGGGAAAAGAAGAAACGAAAGTACAACAACAACCGAAATTCTGACTCAAATACTAAGTATAGCATTTTCCCTAAACCAAATTATAAAAGACTGTTCACAGAAAACACCAATTCTGAATATGTAGTATACGTTGATATCACTTACACGTATTAGTCCATATCTTGAAATTTACTAAATCGATTTTGATGAAACTTGCACTATTCCCTAAGTTGAAGTAAATGTAAGCCAATAAAAAAAATGGTCACGATCCGATTAATAGTTGCGGAGAAATGCGTGGACAAACATACATACATCTCTAAAATTTTGTATATTTGTTTGGAAGCCCTAATAGATTGTCGCAAGTTTTGATTGTCAAAAAAACCAACCTATGCCGAAAGTTCCTGACCAAAGCGCCTACTATTCACGACAATTATACATCTATAATTTTACAATCGTGTTAATCGTGTTTTATGTAAGAATAAGTTGACTCATGACAATGTCTTCATTTACACATGGACCGAAGATGAGATGCCAAAAGCGTCAAACCAAATTGCCAGTGCCGTTTTCACTGCTTGTGCCGTAATGGCGAAAAATATGAGAAGGTGACTACCATCCGACTGGTAGCTGACGGGTGCAGTGGGCAAAACAAAAACACATCAGTCCTAGGAATGATCTGCAAATATATTAAAGACTAGCTTCCGCCCGCGACTCCGTCCGCGCGGATGTCGGTCTTCGCGTGGATGGTTTATTTCTCCATTTTGAGTAACTCTGACAATGACATCTTATAAATATCTATTGGACCCAAATACGGCTAAGCCTATAATAATTAAGGAGATCCCTCTATTGAGCTACTGCTGTTGAGCTCGCGTTCTGTAGTAAGTATTTTTTTCATAGTAATTCCGACCTTGATAAGTAGCATGTAGCAGTAAATTACTGACAATGACGAAAAGTTTGCAATAATAAAAAAGTGATCGTGACAATGCGACAGAAAGTTAATTGAGAGCTTCAGCATACACAACATTGTTAGTGAGCTCGTCCGGAATATGAACATGAAGATTTCTTGGACTGCTCACATGGGAAAGAGCTACGTAAAGTTGCCCGTGTGAAAAACAACTCGCGGTAAGATCTAAGCCAGCAACTCCTAGGGTCTGACCTTGAGCCTTATTTATTGTCATGGCGTAACACAAAGCTACAGGAAACTGTATTCTCTTAAATTGAAATGGAAAATTATCCACTACGGGTAATGCAACGTGTGTTCGCGGTTCTACAGAACAACGTCTATGAATAAAACCGAAAAATAAGATTTTTTTTTCTACGTATTTTTTCAGGATAAAAAGTATCCTATTTTATGCCCAGGATAATAAGGTATAATTATACCAAGTTTCATCGAAATCGAACCGTTAGTTTTCACGTGATGCCTGCATATACAGACAGACAGACAGACAGACAGACAGACAGACAGACAGACAGACAGACAAAATTTTTTTTAATCACATATTTGGGTTTGGTATCGATCCAGCAACACCCCCCGCTATTTATTTTTTCAATATTTTCAATGTACAGAATTGACCCTTTTACAGATTTATTATATGTATAGATTATGCACCAGAGCAAATAAAGACTGTTAAATTGCTGTTTCCAGTCGTTGGTCATTCTTTTTTACCAGCAGACCGCGTATTCGCCCAAATTGAAAAAAAATATAAAAAAACAGAGGTAATGCCTAACCCTGAAAGGTACCTGGAATATTTTGAAGAACTCGGGACTGTTATAAAATTGGGAACAGATGCAGAGGTCTTTGATTGGAAAACAGCGAGCGCTAACGTGCTGAAAACTACAAGCGGGATGCATTTTTCTATTAATGAATGCAAAAGATTTTTCATTAGGCGGAACAAGCAGAAAAACAATGTCGAAGTGCGAGCAGAAGGATCCTATCGAAACACATTAGGTGCACTTAAAAATATTTGCAAAAAGCAGAAAACTGCCAGTCAAATAATCCCTACCCTTGTGCCTATTAACGTGACAGTAAAAAAAGAAAAATTAGACGATGTCAAGAAATTACTAATAGCCCATTATGGGGAAGAGTGGGAGCTTTTGGCAGAACTTAATTATTTCAAAAATGTTTTTGAAAGAACTGCTGGCAATGTCATTCAAACAGAAGAAATATGTGAGCCGGAGGTCGAACTGCCTACTTTGATTGTTTAATTTTTTCTTTATTTGCTTGATTTCCTTTAAGTTAAGATTAAATGCAAAATGTCGAATATTTTTATTTGAATTATATATTTTGTTTAATTTTTCAACCTATAGAATTTATCTACGCAATACCTCCAAAGGAAAATTGACCAACCCTGCTTTCCTTACCGCTATTTTCATAATAAGCCATATCCTTACAGTTAACATTCAAAGCAGACAAATCCCCAAACCTCACTATCAAACTAAGACAAATCCACACTTTGTTATCAAATTAGGTCAAATCCAATCTTGTAAATTAGATTTTGAGCTTTTTTTACAATACTATTTGCCAATGGCGAGTTCAGGGGGCCTTTAGGGCAAGAAGGCCAAGATGAGGAGTGGGTCCGTTTGCAGCAAATGTTGCAAGAATATAGGCCAAATAAAACTGTGGAACAGTGGCGGACGGTATGTAATTTAATTTAAGTTTGCAATCTACTACCTACTATAACAAAATGAAAAACAACATATTCCTAAACTTTATACCTATGTCATTCATGTGATAAATTATTTCAGACTTGGAGGGATCTTAACAAGAAGGCCCGGGCTGATGGTGCACATGTCAATTCAGCCCGTGCTGAAACAGGCAATAACACAGTGATACCCAGCCTCTCGAACACCAGCACAAAAATTTTCAGGCGCCAAACAAAGAAACAATAAAGCGCGCCGCAAGGCCAGGCAACAGGCCCAGAAAGTAAAGACGGCGGCCCAACCACAGGCTGCGAGGCTCCATGCCCCTCGATCAACAGCTGTGGTTCTGACACTGCAGCCAGGCGCGGAGCAGCGGGGTCTAACATATGCCGGGATCCTTTCAAAGGCGAAAGCCGAAATCTCACTGAATGATCTCGGCATAACGGGCCTCCTGTGCAAGCCTACGGCTCCGGGAGCCCGACTACTGGAAATCTCGGAGCCTACAAGTGCCCCCAAGGCAGACCCTTGCCGAAAAGCTAAAGGCGTCTCTCGGAACTGACGACGTCAGAGTGTCCAGGCCCACTAAGTGTGCAGATTTGCGAATCTCGGGCCTGGACGACTCTGTCTCCACTGATGAGGTCGCCGCCGCTATCTCGAAGGCCGGCAACTGCCCGCCAGAACAAGTAAAGGCGGGCACTATTCGTAGGGGTGTCTCTGGCCTCAGGACAGTGTTAGTAAGTTGTCCCGTAGCGGCGGCCAACAAACTGAAGGAAGAAGGATCTCGATATGATAGATATCGTAATCGTTTCACAAAAGTATTGAAAAATGTAAGGTTATTTGTTTTTGTGTTTTTAAAGAAAATATTTTTTACTATTGTTACAGGAATCAACCCAAACAATCCGACGCAGATTGCAGGCCGTTGGTATGAAAATAAGGGTCCCAGCAAAAAAAGATAGTATTTTTTGTGGCCCATGCTGAGGCTAGAGTAGGTTTTTGTCTACAATATCTACTTTGATATTGTAGACAAAAACCAAACAATTGTTTGATTATATATACTTTGACTGGGAGAACAATGTTGTCATATTTGTAGACGAAAAAACATTTAAATCTGACAGAGATGGGAGAAAAATATTAAAGCGGCGACACAACACACGATACCATGTCGAAAACGTTATACCAAACAGGTCGAGTGGTCGGCTGAGTTTGGGATTTTGGGGATGGATGAGTTCTGTTGGTCCTGGCGAACTTGTAGAAATTTCCGGCCGCAAAACTTCGGAACAGTATGTGGATATTCTGAGAGACGTTATGGTGCCGACTGTGCGATTCCCACAGGCACTATTTATCTTTGCCAGGACAACAGTTCCATTCATAGTGGCAGAGTATTTCAGGCGTGGCTCCAACCTCAGCCTGATATTCAGCTTATGCCATGGCCTGCGAAGAGCCCCGACCTCAACCCAATTGAGAACCTCTGGGGACAGATGGTTCTCAATTAGGATGTATCAGAAGTGCGCAACGTGGAAAACTTGCGGCAAGCGGCTATCCAAACGTGGGAAATGATGAGGGGGGATCCGCGTGATATGTGTTGGAATATGGTTTCTGGAATGAAAGCCAGGTTGGATGCAGTGCTAGACGCTAATGGTGGACCCACCAGATATTAACCAGTCCAATTGGTTAAAAGTATTTCAATGCTAGAATTGAAATACTTTTAACCAATTGGACTGGCTTTTTTTTTTAAACAATTTTCACCAATATATATTTTTTGGATAGTATCGTTTTTTAACAACAAAGCCATTACCATCTTGCACACTTTTGATATTAGGTAAGTTTACTTCGTAGGCAAACTAATTAGATTAATTGTTAATTGTTTCCAAATTTTTGTCTTTTTATCTACTTATGTTGATTTTTATTACTCTTTTAGGAGTTTAAATTTTAAACTATTGTTAACTATTTTAATTGATATTTTTTTTACTTGTTATTATTTTTGGCTCCCGAAGTAACTCGAAGCTGTTAGATAGTAGTCTGTTATCTAAGAATCTAAGAACAATATTTGATTGTTTTAAGTGTTAATAGTTTACAATTTTTTTAAGTGCTAATTCAGCTTCTTTTCAATTCATAAATATAATTTATCTAACTATAATTATTTTTATTTTTATCATAATTATTTTTATTTTATTTTATTATGGGACAATAAACAGCTACAAAATAAAATGTTTAAAATAAAATTACTCTGGTGTGAGGATATTTCTCATACCTATTAGTAGCATAGACCAATAAACCATATCAAGTTTTATTTGCCATAGTTGATTATAGAGGGTTGTCACTGGATGAATATTTTTTTTTCAACTGTGTTGTTTTTATGCTTATTGTTGATTTAGATTTTTAACTATTGTTGGTTCTATTGGTGGTTATGTTTAGATTATGATAGTTATCTCGCGCCTTTCAAGCGGTAAATAATTAGACAAAATTATTACTGAATTTTTACATTAAGTATCAACTATTGTAACGCGATCTGCCGACGCGGACGTCCGCACGGAGCTTTGTGGATTGAAGTAGAGGGGTATAGTTTCAAAACCCGCAAAGTCCATTTTTTACACGTTGCAATATTTTTATATCTCTAGCGACTCCATCTTTTCCCGCACATTTTAGATTTATCAGATCTTATCATAAACTGCTATGTCCAATAGAAAATTAACTTCAAAGTAGACTGTGAGCTTCAAACGCCGCCAAGTCCATCATAGTTTATTTCAAAAACCGCAAAGTCCAAACTAGCCAATGGCGAGCCACCATTTTGGTCACGTGATATACAAAACTTTTATGGCGGCCAGCTTAGTTTATGTTGTGTTTGTCTCATTGAAAAAATTAAAGTTTTTATTAGATACTGTATTATTTTCGAAGTTAAAGTGCCATAATTACGAAGAAGGATACAACCCCGATCGTTGTAGACAAAAGTAAAGCTCGGAAACGGCAGAGAAATCCAGAACAATGGAAGAGAAACCTGCAGAAATTAGAGAGGTAGGTAGATACTAGTATGAGTAGTTTTGATCACTGATTTCAAAATATTTAACATTTCTAAGTTGAAATCGTTGTTTTTTTTTATTCGACTTTTGGTACAAGTATATTCGAAATGTCCATATTTATTTATGTAAGCCTTTTGAGGAGATTTTTATGTACCTACGGATGCGAATTGGTTCATGTGCAACTTTCTTTTCAGATATTCGGCAAAAAAATTACCAGAAAAACCTACCTGCACACATAAAAAAATTTATCAGTGCACCTCTCTCACAATGAGCGATTTGAATGCCTTTCATTCTCGTTATTATAAGAATCAAGATCACAGGATGATTTTATATTAAAACACATTAAAGGATCATATACTTCTAGACGCCGCCCAAGACGGGGTAATCGCAAAGGGAAGGAGTTAACCACAAAATATTACGTTTACAGCCGTTCCGCGAAGAAAATGATTAGAGTTTGTCAAAAAACATTCATTAGTATACTTGATATCAAAAGGTACCGAGTTGAAAGAATATCAAAAAAAAAAAATTGAAAGAGGGACTTATGCCAGAAGATAACAGAGGGGGAGACCGTAAGTCTCACCAATATTTAGGAAAGAAAACTGCAATAATTGAATTCATCAAAAAACTGAAATGTTCTGAGCCTCATTACTGTCGAGGTAGTAGCGCAAGGCTTTACCTAGATGCTGAATTGAGTATCAACAAGTTATTTACATTTTACAATGACCAAGCAGAAGAGCAACTAAAAGTTAAAAGAAGTTACTTCAGGACTGTTTTCAACACAAATTTTAACTTGGGATTCGGGACGCCTCGGACAGATACGTCTGTCCGAGGCGTCCCGAATCCCAAGTTAATTTTTTTTTTTCTTTTCAGCTCAGTTTGCTTACAATATACAGAAAAGATCAAGGTAGCTGATAAAGAGAGAATTAAAAATGACTTAATTATCCAACAGTGTGTCCATAAAAAACGTGCTAAAGCATTTTTTACTTATTTAAAAGATGAATCCCCAAATGTTTACATATTTTCATTTGACTGTCAAAAGAACATGCCACTCCCTAAAATTCCCGATCAAAGCACATACTATTCAAGGCAGTTCTATCTTAACAATTTCACAATAGTAGCAGGTTCTTCAAAATCACAAAAGTTCCTAAATCAACACATTTATTAAAAGTAACGGCTAGATAAGGGGCTACGACATCTTATTTGCTGATGACATTTCTATTATTGTGACATCTAATAAAAAAAAATACAATTTATGACCATGAAGCTGACATTAACAACACTAAAACTGGACGCGTACTAGCTACCAAGGGTGCGAAATGTGTAAATACTGTAAGCAGTACCGAAAAAGGTGAAAATATATCTTTGATTGCGTGCTGCAGCCTGCAATGCGGAAGGTACTTTCCTTCCGCCTATTTTGATACAGAAGGGCAAATACAAAAAACCGGAATTTTGTGAGGGTCTACCGCCTG
This sequence comes from Mesoligia furuncula, assembly GCA_916614155.1. Classification (NCBI taxonomy): domain Eukaryota; kingdom Metazoa; phylum Arthropoda; class Insecta; order Lepidoptera; family Noctuidae; genus Mesoligia; species Mesoligia furuncula. The sequence goes on along the minus strand of OU744818.1, from coordinate 14,923,260 downwards.
GCTCAGATGTATACATGAATCAGAAATCATCTTACATCAACACTGAACTATTTTTGAAGTGGATGAAAGAGCATTTTATACCACGAAAGGCAGACGGCAAGGTTCTTCTGATTTTAGATGGGCATTCCTCACATTCCAACTCATATGAAATGCTACAATTGGCTTCGGAAAACGATGTGATTATCCTTTGTCTACCAAGCCATACTACTCAGGCTCTTCAACCATTGGATAGAAGTTTTTTTAAGCCATTCAAAAGTTACTTGTCTAAAGAAGTGTCCACTTGGTTTATTAACAACAAAGGAAGACCTTTTAGTCGATACCACATTTCAAAAATGATTGGTGATGCCTGGTTCAAGTCTGCCATACCAGCAATTGGCGTTTCAGGATTTAAAACGACAGGGATTTGCCCTTATGATCCTAATGCTGTGCCTAAATACTTCTTCAGAATTTCTGAAGCATCAATGGGAAATATTCTGAATAATGATGATTCGCAAGCAATTAATAATAATTCACAGCCAACTCAGAACACTATTGCCTTTCCTTGCCAAGTACATCCACATCTCTGATTAATAATAATAATCAAGCCATTCAAATGTCCACACCAGAATCTTGAGACTACACAAGAAGGAACACCATCTAAGACCTTACAAATAATTAGTCCATTGCCTATTATTCAACAAAAAGTAAGTAGAAGGAAGCAAACTGTTAAGGTTTTGACATCAGAAATTCATTTAACAACTCGTAAACTGTTTGAAGATAAAAAAAGTTACAAGAGAAAAAGCGTAAGAAAAATGTTGTTAGGGATATATCATCGTCATCAGAAAGTGAAGTAGAGTTGCAGCTTAGTGAATCTAGCGAAGAATGTTCTGATGAAAATGAAAACACATGTGTAGAATGTCACGAGGATTACTATCGTACCAAGAAGAAGAGTGAATGGATTCGGTGCTTGCAGTGTTCTGGCTGGTGACATGAAGACTGTACAAGCTATGGAAAGAAATGCAACAGCTGCGGTACCAAAGAAAGGGAAGGGAAAAAGAACCACACCTCTAAATGAGAGCTGGGGCACATAAGACGGATCTATATTTGTAATAAGTTTCACAAAATTGTTGATCTCAGTTATTTTTAATTATATTTTAGAAGTTTTTTTAGTTTTTGTTATGCCAATTGAGTCAGAAGTTAAGACTGATTACTTTAATAAACATGTTCTGAACAAAAAAATATTTTTATTTCGATTTTTCGAATAGTGGGGCACGTTTCAAAATCAAAATCCAAATGTTTTATTTCACATAAACCTACATGGGCACTTATGAAACGTCAGGAGCTAGGTGCACGGTTTCAATTAGTCGTTTCCTATGGAGAAGAACCGGCAAGGAACTCCATGGTTACTCTTTTTAAAAATAATTGGCTTTTACAATGTTTCCAGATTAAAGTAGGTATGGGAGGACAGCGCAGGCCTGTTAACAACTACCAAGTACTTGATAAAATAGAAAATGGTCTACAGATCTAAAGTCTATAAGGCTTACAAAGTCCTCACATTTACAAAATAAGAATCTATCAAAAGGATAAATAATAAAAAAGAAAAATAATAATAAAAACCTACTAAAACCAAGTGTTATGATTCCCATTAAAACCACTAATAAAGAGGTGAAAATTTTCATTTGTCTGTATATAATGTCAAATAATAAAGAAATTATGTCAATAAGTATATAATGTCAAATAATAAAGAAATTATGTCAAAAAGTATGTAAAAAAAAGAAATTAAAAAAAATTAAACATCGTAATTTGAGAGCAGTTAATAGACATTTACATAGTTATGCCGTTAATGAGAAGCCAGGGAAGCCACATGTGCTGAATGAATTATTGCCAGACTACCTTGTCTTCAACGTAGTCTTTAATCTTATAATATGCTTTTTTGATAAGGACACGTTTGATGAGAGTTTTGAACTTTCCATCGCTAAGTTCTGTAACCGGCTTTGGCAACTTGTTATAAAAACGGATGCTGTTTACAAGAAATGACTTGCTAGTTTTAGTTTAAAATAACTCCGCAACAAAATAGGTATGACAACGTTCGGGTCGGTTCAACATCACGCTAGGTCACAATGAATCGTGTATACCTATGCGCGTTGATGTCGGTCTCCCGCGCACTCCTGCGACGTGCATGAGTGAGACGAAATAACAAAAACATATCGCACCCTCTCGCACGATTCGCAGCGTTCAACTTCTAGTAGTCCAAAGTCCAAACAGTCTAGGTTGATGTGTAGCCGTGTGTACATTGGCGTAGCTAGCTAACATATGGCAAATAATTTATTCTAATGTTCTGTATCCTGTTATGTTAATTACTTTGCACACCCAGTATTGTATACAATCAACACTCCCCAGTGTTGCGCCACTTCTTCTCCCCAGCGAAAGCACTAGGAAGTGGTGAAGGGGGGGCGTTTTGGGGGACTGTCTTTTGTAATTTTGATGTTCAAAAAGTGCTGATTGTCAGCCTAGTTTGAATAAATGGCTTTTGATTTTGAATAAATGCAGAAATCAGTGTTTTATTTTACCAATTTTTGTAATAAAATAAATTAGTTTTGGAGCCTCACTATTGTCTACATAGTATGCATTTCATCGGTATCGATGAAATCTAAATATCGATAAGTTTATTGATTTCAATACGATACGTTGCGCATCCCTACCTATAACAGTTCTTGCCGTCAAAGCCATGATTGTTATTGCCAGTGCTACTTAGAATTTTCATGTTGGTAGCTATGTTTTTATGCAGTTGGCTAAAGAAGGTTAATAATTTCTCACAAACTGAATGTTCTAAGTTCCGTCTCCTAAAAGGGTTACATGCTCTGTGCCGCTTACTTAGGCGAGTGAGCGATAGGCGATAATGGACAGGTTTTTGACTGCTAAAGCATCGACTTTAAAAAAAATTGAAGATAGAGAAAAGCGATATCTCAGTTAGGTTAGTCAGGTTTATCGATAGCTCAGTAGACCCCCTGAAAAAAAAGCAAGTTTATCATTTTAACGAAAATTGGCGGTAGAAATTGCGTTTCTGAAATATATGCTGAGCGGGAGTGGAAGGAAACAACCGTCATGCTTGAACACTAGTTTAATACTGTCGCAACACACACACATGCGCCGCGCGGCGCGCGCGCTGACTTCATACATGTCACTCCTTCACTCTTAAATTTTGAACCCTGGTGACAATTATAATAATTTTAACTATATAATATAACTAATTATGTTACCATAAATGAGCCGAACACAAAACAAAACCGTTAAAAGTATTTCTTATAATCTACCTCCTTCCTATTGCGCTTTGGGCGCGAGAGTTTGGGTGATGGAGCGCGCGGTGCGTCAACATTACACTCTTCCGTACTTCGAGACTGATTACCCTCGGACACGAGCACCTCGGGCTGCGCTGCCGGTGACGGCGGCGATGCTAAATTATCAGCGTTCCCTCCCTCACTCTCAATCACCTCACAATCACGCCTTCATCCCCATCACCATCATCTGCGACACATTCCGCATTTGGTGCAACAGGTGCGACATTAGTTTCCGTTGCCACTGGTGAGCTCATAGCCAATTGCTCGCTAGATACTGTGGGAAATGCTGTATTTTGACTGGAACTAGTTGTACTGGAAATGTCGGGCGACTGTTGCTGATGTGGCACCTTAACATCTGTTATTTCTGTGGGCTGATTGCTACCAGTATATTTCAGTAACTGATCTACATGCCTTATACAGTGATGATCTAAGTCATTTATATAAACTTTCTACATTTTATTGCCAATTCTGTGTTTTATTTTACCTAACTGCCATGTTTCTTTCCGTGCCCTGTACCATCGGGTCCAAACCACATCACCCGTCATAAATTGTCTTTCCCGGGCTCCGCCGAAGTATCGACGTGCGTAGCCTCTCTTGATGGTAAAACTAAATCGAGACGTGATCGTAGATTTCTACCAAACATTAACTTTGCTGGTGTTTCCCCAGTGGTACAGTGCACGGTATTTCTGTAATTAAACAAATATCCTAACAACAATTCATTGATTTGATGCAACGGTAAGTTATCTTTTAAAATACATTTTAGCATTTTTTTACAAATTCTCACCGAATTTTCGGCTTGGCCATTACTGGGCGGATGGTAAATGGGCGTCGTCATGTATTTAATACCATTTGCAGAGCAAAACGTCTTGAACTCGTCCGAATTTATCTTGACGTCATTATCTGATACCAACAAATTCGGTACACCAAAGGTTGAAAAAATTCCCTTGAGTTTAGTAAACAGAGCCTTAGTTGTAGTACCATTATGCATGTGTAAACATTCTACCCATTTACTGTAAGAATCTACAACCACGAGATATACCCTCTGCCCTACCGTCATATAATCGATGTGCACGCGCTGCCAGGCGGCGGCGGCGGCGGGCCAGGGCGCGGGGAAATCGCGCGGCGGTGCAGGCCGCACGCTCGCGCACGTGCCGCAGGACCCTATCCAACGCTCGATGTCGCCGTCGATGCCGGGCCACCACATCCTACTTCGTGCATTACTTTTAGTTTTAATTATACCTAAGTGGGTATCGTGCAATTCACGTAGCATTTTATCTCTTAGTATAGACGGTATAACTATTCTGTGACCCCTAAAAAGGCAACCTTTCTCGTACTGCAAATCGGACTTGCACTGAAAATAAGGGGAAACAGACTTACATATTATTTTCCGAGGCCAACCTTTCTGCATGTACCTAGTGACAGTTTGGATCACCGTATCGTTCTCCGTTGCCTGTTTTATGTCGCGTGTCGTCGTAGCGGGCGATGCTTCATCTAAAAACTTGAGTGTGTAATAGGTATCTACATTATTATCGATCTCTTCAGACTTGTTTGTGCGTTTTAAAGGCGCGCGGGAAAAATAATCTGCTACTAAATTATTGTCACCGGATACATATTGTACTACATAATTATAATTATGCCGATAACGTAATAGCATATCTCTGTAGTCTTAGAGCTGTCGTTACCGGTATACCCGTTTTGTTATTAAAAATGGAAACCAAAGGCCTATGATCGGTTTTTAAAATGAATGGCTCACTGCGACCGTACAGATACTGATGGAACCTTTTCACACCAAATATTATCGCAGTCGCCTCTTTCTGTATCTGACTATAGTTTCGTTCGCTAGCGGTAAGCGAGCGTGATGCATACGCGAGTGGTCGCTCATGAGTGTCGTCGTGCCCGCGCTGCGAGAGCACCGCGCCGAGCCCGCTTGGGCCCGCGTCCACCGTGAGCACGAGCTGCGCCGTCGGCTCGAAATGCGCTAATACGCGCTCTGAGGCTAGTTCCCGTCGCACCGCCACCATAGCTTGCCGCTGCCTGTCTCCCCACTCCCAAGGCACATCACTCCGTAATAGTTCGTGGAGAGGACTGAGTACTGACGAAGCATTAGGGATAAAATTCCTATAATAATTAACAACGCCTAGAAATCTTTTTACCTCGGTAACATTGGTCGGCTCGGGGGCGCTTAGTATTGCCTTGACCTTTTCTGGACTCGTCATTAGTCCCGCTTTACTAATCACGTAGCCTAAGTACAGTACGCTTTGTTTGAAAAATTGACACTTGTCCTTTTGAAGACGTAGACCGGCATCGCTTAATCTTCCTAAAACTTCCGTTAGCCTTTTAATGTGCGAGTTTCTATCGGGACCCGTAATGCATATATCATCGAGCCAGACACAGACTCCGTCTATTCCCGCTAATAGTGTCTCCATGGACTTTTGAAAAATAGCGGGTGCGTTAGCCAGGCCGTAAACTAAACGTGTAAATTTGTATAGACCTTTATGAGTATTAATTGCCGTTAGTTCCTGTGATGACTCTTCGAATATAAATTGATTGTATGCATTTTTTAGATCTATTTTACTATAAAGCTCGCCCCCTCCAATCTTAGCAAAAACCTCTTCAATTCTAGGTAACGGGTATTTATCAATTACAAGGTCTTTATTAAGTGTTACCGAAAAGTCTCCCGCGATTCTGACTTGCCCATTTTCCTTTAACACCGGCACTATTGGAGTGGCGTATTGCGCGTGATTTATTGACACCAAAATACCTAGACCTACTAACCGCTCTAATTCACGTTCGACCTTATCCCTTAGGGCAAAAGGTACACTTCGTGGCTTAAAAAACTTAGGAACAGAATTTTCTTTTAGTTGTAGGGTAACTTTAAATTTATTAAATGAACCCAACTCATCTCGCCATAGATCTGGATATTTTTCCTGCAATTCCAGTATATCCTTATCGCTATTTACTAAAGAGTTAATGTTAGTTGATATTATTAAATTAAAAGCGGTCATGAAATCCCTACCCAACAATGGAGGACCTCCATTTTTAACTACGAAAACTTTAATTTCTCTTTGTAATTTATTAAATTTTGCTTTAGTAGTGAAAAATCCTAGTGGAGAGATTTTATGACCGTTGTACAAGCACATCTTTACATTGCAATTTTGTAGCGGGTACTGCGAGAACTTTTTAAAATAATATTTATCAGAAATAACAGTGCTACCCGATCCTGAATCTAGTTCCATTGTAATGAACTGATCCCCTAAAACTAATTCAATTTCAATAGGCTTATCAGCCGCGTACCTTATGTTAAAATTCTGGCACTCCTCACAACACTTGTCCTGGGGCTGGTTACCGCTACTTCCTTCATTTGAGTCTACATGATATACACGTGTGTTTTTAGAATTACCGCACACTTTTTTTAAATGGCCTTTTACACCGCACTTTTGGCACGTATAACCCTTAAACCGACACTTTTCGCCACTATGGTTTTTCATGCCGCAAACCTCGCAACGCTCTGTATCACGGCGGGTTGCTGCATCAGCACCACCTGCACCACGTCCACGGCTAGCTGGTCCCTGGAACTTCGCGCGGAATACTGGCTCCTCCTTGATAGGAATATTGGCCTCCGAACTGCTGCTTAACAAGGCCTTTGCCTCCTTGGCACACGCTACCTGCTCCGCCATTTCAATAGCCCGCGACAACGTGAGCGTCGACGGTTCCTGCTCGAACAGCTTGTCGCGTTCTGGACCTGCACTCAGGCCGAGGACAAAACGATCTCTTAAGTTCGTTTCTAGAGCGGTGCCGAAGTCGCAATAAGTTGCCAAACCTCTTAATCGCGCCGCCCATTCTCCAACGGTTTCGCCTGTTGTTCTGCTGGCACCAAAAAATTTCGCCTTATCCACAAATGTGCACTTTTTAGGCTTGAAATGGCTGTCGAGTAATCCCACTAGGTTCTCGTATCTCAGCGCTTCCAACTCCTTTGGAAACGCTAGGTGAAGAAGTAGACGATACGTCTCCTCCGTAAGATGGCACAGTAATATTCCACTCTTCACATCGTCTTTAACACCGTTAATTTTCAAAAACTGCGTTAATTTTCCCTTATAAATTTGCCAATCGCTGGTCTTGTGGTCAAATGAAGTCAAATTTCCAAGATACGCGTTCATTTTTATATTATAATCGTAGGTATTCGTTCGTACACCTCGTCGCCAATGAAATATATGCTGAGCGGGAGTGGAAGGAAACAACCGTCTTGCTTGAACACTAGTTTAATACTGTCGCAACACACACACATGCGCCGCGCGGCACGCGCGCTGACTTCATACATGTCAGTTTCAAAAGTGGATTTCAAAAAGGGAACAACAAAACGGCTCAATTACGGCCTTTTGTACAATTTGCAATTGCAATATACTCAACCATAAGCCTGCTTTTATAAAGCATTAAAATACAACAAAACATACCCATAAACGAAGCTTTTAAACCAAAACAAGAAAAAGAATTAAAGAAAAGAGCTGAACTCAAATTATGTGCTTTTCTCGCAAACATAATTAGCCACTGTTGTTGTCAGACGATTAAATTCCTTTTTTAGCCAATAAATACATTTCCTGATTCAGCAATAATCAAATCAGTTAACTTGGGAATAACAAAAGCAACTAATATCACAAAAACTGTACTTGGTCCAATAATGACAGAAGAACTTGTATCAAAACTTAAAAAAAAAACATTTACTGTTATCATGAATGAGACTAAAGACATAAGTGTTAAAAGCAGTGTGCACTAGCAGTGATATTTTTTGACGAGAATGAATACTTAGTTTGTACTAAATTCCTAGACATATAATTATGAAGTTACTTCTGGAAAAGCCGAAGACCTCACAAATGCATTATTGAATTGGCTTGAAAATAAACAGATACCTTTAAAAAACTTCGTTGGATTTGCCTCTGACACCACGAACAGTATGGCTGGGGCACATAATTCCATTTTCACCCACTTAAAAGAAAAACTACCACACATTGCATGTGTAAAGTGTAGCTGCCATATGATACTATTAGGAATCAGAAGTGAAATAAATTTAAAAAAATAAATAATCTTTAATTCCTTAATGTTACACACATTACAAAATTATAAAAAATATCAAGAAAAACACAAGCCCACTATAATGGTCAAGTAGTACGTCCGTTCCGAGCGCCGTTCAAGCAAAAAAAGGGCCGTTGCTTCGACAATATAGGTCATCGATATCGGCTTATGTTGCTAAGCGCCAATTTGATTAGTATTATGGTGAGTTCATTTCAGCCTATGAGAATTTACTTCAAATGGAAGATATTCAGGAAGAGGAATCTGCAAAGTTAAATGCGGATTTCTCTCAAATCAACGAGTATTTGCTAAGGGTGGAGCAGGCCCATTGAAAAGGTAATGAGACATCTAAAATCAAAGGTAATAATTCAAATATACATGCTAAACTGCCATTCATTGAGTTACCCAAGTTTTCAGGTGGTATTATGGATTGGATTCCATTCTATGATTTATTTCAATCATTAGTTCATGAACGTTCAAATTTGTCAGATGCAGAAAAGCACTATTATCTTCGTGCATCACTGGTAGAGGAGGCACTGTCATTAGTTAGACAGTTACCCATGGACGATGCCAATTATGAGGTAGCGCTCAACCTACTTAAAGGATAAGGAAGGAAGGAGGAAGGAAGGAAGGAGGAAGGATTTAGGTATCTAACAATAATCTAGTATTATGGTATCTATACCATAATACTAGATTATTGCTAGATACCAATATCGATAGGATTCTCAAATTACCTACCATTCAACCTCAATCATCAACCCTTAGGAAGGATATATATATGATCCACTTAGAGAGAATATTCAAGCGCTAGATAAATTAAAGATGCCTGTCAAGGAGAGGTCATATTTAATACTTTTCATAATTTTGCAGAAGTTACCTGTAAGGATCAGATCCTTGTTTGAGGAACGATGTGGCAAGGATCAGGAGAAATTGCCTACTCTAGATCAATTAATGGAACTCCTGGATGAGCAGTGCAGACTACACCTGACCATCGCTGAGGTTGAACACAGATCGATTCCATCAAGGAGAGGAGCAATTCGTCAACAGTCTGATGCAAATCCAGGACCACCATCTCAGAGACATTCATATCAGGTGACTCCAAATTCAACTGAATGTTCTTACTGTCAAAAGCCATTACATAGGTTATACAGATGTGGGAAATCACTGCACTTCATCCTAAGGCTAGGAAATCGTGGGCATTCAAATGAGGACATTGTTTTAAGTGCTTGAGGAAGCGCTATGCGAACAAATGCACTCATAAGAATTTGTGCAAACACTGTGGATCCAAAGATCATAATACTCTCTTAACGAGTCTCATGAGACCAGCACACGGTCACAGGTGCAACCAACAGCAGCCATTGATCACCGCAATGGGCTGGAGTTGTATCTCAGGCTCAGTCAAGGCATCAACAGGTTGGGCAACAATCATCAGTCAATTAGTGAGACCATTTCACTTCAATCAAGAGGCTACTGGGGTAGGAGAACGTGCAGCTCGAGCTCAGCTTAAGTTTCAAGAGTTGCGCTTCGGAACCAACAAGTGATCCGAACTGAGGCTCAGTTCGGATCACTTTGAATGACATAAGTCAACTGTTGGTGACATCAAGCGTCCGTTATAACACTATGTTCAACCGCGGTGGTAGGTATCAAAGGGAGTGACGGACATTATTATAAGGCCAGAGCTTTATTAGATACTGGGGCAAGTATTTCAGTCATCCACAATCATTAGTAAATAAATTGGAATTGCACCAATAGTATAATAAAACAGAGATATTTGGAGTAGGACGTAAAAATACCTTTTTAAATAACAACGGATGGGTAAATTAGTACCCATCATCAGTACAGTAGCTGTAGTTATGTATTCTATCTCCGCAGAGATTCCTTCATATTCAATGCACTGTAGGGATTTAATCGAGAATGATGAAATCATATTGCCAGATCAAAACTTTGACAAACCACAGGAGGTGGATCTCATACTTGGAACGGATATCTTAAATCACGTACTTGAAGGCTCTAGGATTTCCTTAAATGTTCCAGGGTTGTTTGCATATAAAACTTGCTTTGGTCATGTCATCATGGGGTCGCTACTTGATACAATGAGTGACAGCTCACCGAGAGGGTGTACGTCAGTTCAAGATTATGGAATCATGGCGTCCATTATTGAGGAAGTTCTCGAGAGGTTCTGGAAGGTGGAGGAGCCACCAACACAGCCAGTTGTTCAACCGGAACACATGGAATATGAAAGGTTGTATAATTCTTCTGTCAATAGAATGCGAGATAGGAAATATATGGTAAGATTGCCCTTGTTATCTAAGAGGCCTGTGTTAGGTGAATCAAAAGCATTAGCTATGCAAATGCTCAAATCATTGGAAAGAAAAATGGAAAATAGTCCTAAAGGTCATTGGGCGTTTCTGACCCACTTTATGAAAGTTCGCGTACACAGACCAAATCAGTTTTAAATTGAAGAATTCAATCCCACTTTTCAAAATATGTATTTTTTTTAAAGTATCTAATGGGGAAATAAAGTTATTTAACATTTAAAAAGTTAATAAACTTTTGTTAATAAAACAGAAGCTTTTACTTTTAGCATTGTGGAAACGTGCCGTTCAGTCACTATAAATATTTGTATAGCTCTACGAAATATCTCTCTCTTGCTCGCACGTTTGGCAGGTAGATAAAAACAGGTAGGTACCGAAGTGTGCACCGCGTCGCAGTCGTACGTCATCCGTCGTTTTGATCTGTGCGTTACACCTGTGTTTCTGTTATTTATTCATTTTATCGACTACCTGTGCGCGTTTTTTTTTTTTTATAAAAATAAAAAACTTTATTCGGTTCAGAAAAACACGGTAAAATATAAAAAAGAACAAAAACTAGTAGCAGTTTACTAGGAGCCTTAGGTGCTAGGTTTTACAAAATGCCCTGGACCCCACACTAGGATTCCCTGTGTCGTGGGGTCCAGTCTCTTCCTAAGTAAAGCAAACATTTTAATTTATGTATCTTAGAGTGGGTTGCATCAATAGCTCCGTTATAGTTTGTGTTAAAGTTAAATTTAACCGTAACCATAACAATGACCATAGAATCTACTATCCGTTGTTGCACCATCATGTATTTCGTGTATTTCACAGTTAAAGTTAAAAGGGTGACAAGTGACAAGACGTCATATTTCCCCAAAATGTACGTGGGTAATTTTTTGACAAGGGCAACACTTCAAGCTTGTTGTCATCACGCTTTGTTTATTTGACACTAGTGATGTTAATCAGTCATTAATGGTCAGGACTCGATTGTCTCGATTATTTAATTCAAAAACTCAATTGAAGTTGATCTAAGGATTAGAGGGAGGTTCCCAGCAGCTTCGTACGTTTGAAACGCACACAAAAATAAACTTCAAGAAAAGAATCATAGCAAGATCCAAAATACAGTTACCGTTCTATATTGGTAATGTACCAAGGTATTTAAGTCAGTGAACATTCGGCTCAGATTGGCTTTGTTCGACTTTGTAAAGAGCGTATTAATACGAAAAATAATAATAATAATTCCTACGCATATTCCACTGATTGTCAGATTGATCTGATAAAATCAATGACGATTTAATGACAAATTACACTTTATTATCTGACAGCACTAACCCACAGAATATGTATTTTCTGTTATTAAAACTCTGTGACTGTACATCACAGTATTATGACGGTTTATTACAAGAATATATTTATTACCTGGTTTTTTAACCAAGAATGACAGTTAACTAGTGTGGCAGTGTTGGTGATATTTATCTAATCGTGAGTACATCGAGTGGCACCTCGAGAGAAAATGGACTCAGCTTTTGAGTAACGAGTTAAATAAAATCGAGCCGCATCACTATCTGACACTGTCAGAAAGACAAGTGTCAAGTGACTATAACATTCATTTTATTTTTCCGTTTCTTTCGAATTGCATGAAATTGATATTTCTGTTTTCCTGTATGTAATTGAAGGATTATATTATTGGAAGATGCATTACAGCATTTACTCCAGAAGGATGTTGTGTTAATTGTTCAATAAGATTTTAACGCAATGTGCGAACACATTGCCCGAGACTGCTGCAAATGTACGGTAACTTGTGAACGCAAGGATTCACGAACGCTAGTCAAACCATCTTTAGTGCAGTTTAACGAAAATGCGTATAGACGATGCAAGAAAGTATTGAAACTGTATAAACATTATGGAGATTTGAATACAGGAATATTTACATTATATGTCGATTTCCACAGCAAACGCATACTGTGCCTGATGAATGCGGGAAAGAACATTGTTTTGCAGTGGCATCCAGCACACCAAAAAGAACAAGAATAATATTAGTTAGAATACGCTTATTTTCTAACATAAATCATCTATTTATTTTCAGGTGCATTATTTAGGTAGGTACCTACCTACCTAAAAAATTCATTTCTAACACCCAGCTGCTCTTGCTGGATGCTATTGCAACTGTTTGGTGGACAGACGTTGGTATTGTTAGCTGTTGTGCACATGTACTGTTGAGCGTGCGGTATTGAAGTATTTTCATCGGTGGAGTGACCTGCATATTTTTCAGATGAAATATTACCTACTTCTAAGTCGTCTGACGTTGAAATTAATATAAGTAGTTACATTAATAAAAATGCTCTGCTATGTACAATTTGTTATTATTATTTTTTTTTTTTACCGTTCAATACACTCCTACTATTTATCGCTGAGCAGTGGTGGGTCCGTCGTAACAGCTGCGACTTACAGCATAAAGGTCGTAGGTTCGAACCCAGACAGGCGCTTTACTTTGTGTAAATTATTTCATCACCACTGCTCTCAAAACGAAAACATCGTGAAGAAGTCCTATATCCATACTAATATTATAAATGCGAAAGAGTGTCTGTCTGTTACCTCTTCACGCTTAAGCCGCTGAACTGATTTAGATGAAATTTTGTATAGAGATAGTTTGAGTCCCGGGAAAGGACATAGGACAGTTTTTATCCCGATATTCCCACGGGATCGTAACTAATGTGGGTGAAATCGCGGGGCGCTGCTAGTATATACTAAATTAATTTTGATAAGCATTGACTTTCATAAAATAAGGAAGAAAAAAAACAAGTACAATTTTAAAAACATAATATGACCAAACAAAAACAACCTGTCTTCAAAGAACTTAATGAAATTGAAATGGATCAAATCAGATAAAGCATTTGGAATCAAGATGAACTTCATCGGCACAATGAAGAGAAGTATAAGCTAGGAACTAGAAAAACTGAAATTAGTAATCGATATTCACAATACACTTGCTACAGTTTACATAATAACATTTTACATAAGAATATCGATTTCAAATTTCAGTTTTTCTAGTTCTAGCTTATACTTCTCTTCACTGTGTTGCTTTAATTGCCGAAGAAGCTCAAGCTCTAGCGTATTCTTCTGAATTTTTGGTTCTAGGACATGCCGGTTTCCTTATGATGTTTCCCTTCACCGTTTTGAGAGCAGTGGTGATGATATAATTTACGCAAAGTAAATCGCCTGCCTGGGTTCTACTCAAATCGTAAGTCGGGGCCATTAGGTAATTATTTATATAATATGTAGAGTTCTCAGGGGTTCTTGTTTTCAGCAAGGGAGGACCCTTGCTGAAAACAAGAACCCTTGCTGAGAACTAAGACCTTAGCAAGGGCTCTGGCTTCTAACTAGGAAAGTTAGAAGCTCTTGCTAAGGTCTTAGAACCCGGAATCAGTCCAAAAATTAATTCTCATCCTACTTATGAAATCGATCAATGCGAGGGTGAATTTTTTTCTCTTCCTAACTGGCAAATCGGATTCACTGACAATATCATCGCTAGAAGAGCTTTATTTCCACAATATATCGCGGAGTAAAGACATACCTAATTTGTTTTAGTAGGTACTTTATTCAATAACACAATATTTTTATAGGTTACAATGCAAAGCAGATGACATATACAATGACACAAACCGTAACTATAGCCCTTTACCGCCCGAAGTTGGGCGATTAAAGTTATAGTTATCTGTGACGTCATTTTAACAATTTTGTCAAAATTAAAACGATGCAACCCGAATTTCGCTTAACCGGAGATTTGACGTCTGTCAAAGCTTTGATTATAGTTAAAAATGACTTGTTATAGTTATTTATGACGTCATTTTAACAATTCTCAAAATGATGCAACCCGAATTTCGCTTAACCGGAGATTTTGACGGCTGTCATGGGATTGGTTATCGTTATAGTTAGCTGATGCAACTCACTCTAAGTGATGTAATTAATTTTAAGAGAAATTAAACAGTAAAAAAAAAATTACAAAGTGAATTTTTATTAAGAACCTGAGTAGTACCTACAGTGTTACATATGAAAATAAAATTAAAAGATGAATTAAAAAGAGAAAAAAAAATAAACTAACTAACTAAAATTATTATGTTGTAGAGGTGTATAGGTGCTTTGACAGGGTGTGAGTGTGTGTGTGTACTGTGGTGTGTGTGTTATGTGTGGGGTGTATGTGATGTGTGAGCAAGTGTATGTGGTGCAAAAGCGCTTATGGACTATTGGCTCTGCTTGACGATTGGTTTTGCGTTGAAATGGAAAGACAAAATAGTTGTGTGTCGTGTAATCGATCTGGGTGCGCCAAAGTTCACCTAAATTTTCAACTCCAATAATTGGAAATCCGAAAATGTTCTTCCTAAAATTTTTCATCCTAACAATCACAATTCCTAACTACTCTGTCTCTAATGTTCATAATTCCGAAGCATTCAACTTCATAATGTCAGTAGCAATAAACATCTATTATACTTTTATTTGTTTTGCTATATTTTCTCAACATATCCATCTTTTGCACTATTATTCAAAGTCATATGTTTTTTGGTTAGATTTCTTTTTATAGATTTTTTTTTGTTTAGATTTTATTTATAGCGGTAACCAACATAATATACAAAAGTAACACATTTGTAATGACAACTTAGGATGCAAGAGCGAGCGAAGCGAGCTCGGGACTTGGGGCACCCCGACTCGGACAGGTTAGGTTCGAAGGGGATGACGGGGGCTCGAGTGAGCGAGCAAAGCGAGCGAACGAGCCCCCGTCATCCCCTTCGTGTTAGGTTCCTTTAAACCCTGTAGATAGAAATAGGGGCCCCGCGAAGCGGGGCTCCGTCGACTACGCCTAACCACATATTTTTGTAAAAAAAAACTTTGGGATTTCTTTTCTCGGCCACTATGATTTTGCGAACTTTGCGGTTTTCAAATTTACACTAAAAAGAGTCTATTAAATCCAAAAAAATAGCTACTATCAAAAAGCGCCGGGTGTGGAAGTACAGTGGTTCCATACACACAACTCAGTACGTTATGTAAAGCATACCCCCAAATAATAATCATACCCTCAAATTAAAACTATAAATATCATCTTCTAATATTATGGTAATTATGTTTAGGGATAAAAGCGTTATGATAAAAAACAGAAGGAGTTTAAATATATTTACATTAATGATATTATTAATTACAATTTTCGGAAACATGAGTGTTATGAGCATCGCCGGTAACACTACAAATAGTATGAATAAAAAGTTTAGGATGAAAAATTTTAGGAAGACTGATCATTCGGATTACAAATCATTAGGAAGAACAATTTCGGGTAAAGAACTTTAGGAGAGCCAATATGGACCCAATCGATCTGTGTTACGTCGACGAAAACACATATTGACATTCTAGAAAGATACCGTGATCATACAGTATTATTATTGCAAGAAATGATTCCACACGAGGTAAGTAACCTATACAGTTATTATACCTACTTACCGGCTCACCAAACCTCTACTATGAGATAGCGATGGAAAGAAATACTTTTAACCATGCTTTTGTCATTATAGGTACGCTTATTTGGTATCGTAGCCTTTACCGTGATTATAGTCGCAGTTAATCGTTCGTCAATCGTTTTTACTAAAATGAAACTATTTATAATTGCTAATTAATTTAATTTATACTGCTTGGTCATAAACGATGGAAAGATTCGGGCGCGGCACGCTGCCATGAAGCGCTAATGCACGGGACGGCAACGCCGCACGCGTCGTCGTAAAGCGATGTGTGTGAGTGTCATTGACGGTTGGCGGAGATCTTTGGATGCTGATCTTAATATTTCTCAGTATATGCAATATTTTATCAATTGTTTCAGATTCGTTTTGATGGCTCAAGGGCCATATGCCATGCTTGTTGGGTGAGATTTGATCGTCAATTGAACAACCAACCCATAGAAAACTATGTACTAAATCAACATATACCACATCAACCAGTGGATGACCAACCCGTGCAAGGTCAACCAGTGGAAAATCAAGTAGTTCAAGATCATGTACCCCATCAAGTTGATGGAGAGGCAGACCAGAGAGATGTTGCGGGTCCACAATTGGGTCCCGTTAACTGCCCTGATTTTGCCTCGCGTCCTGTGTTTGCCTAAAATGAATAAATAGTAATATCTTTTTCAACTTTTTATTTTGGGAATCGAAACATTTGTCAGTATTTAGAATTATTATTTGGCAACACTAAACTGGTGATGTTATGTTGGTAACATGCATAATTTTTGACAGTTGTGTGTCAAAGCAGAGTGCAACGAGACCGTTAATGTTAGTTTCGGAAAAACTTTTTCGCATTTACAAATCAAAAATCAACACTTTACATCACATTAATATTATAAAGGCGAAAGTTTGTGAGTGTGTGTGTGTGTGTGTTTATATGTTTGTTACTTCTTCACGCTCAACTGGTATTATATTATATACTGTTAGCTGCATCCCCAACCTATACCCCTCCGGCCAGCCCGGAGTATGACGTGATCGAGTCCATATAAGACGACGCGCATTGTGACCACGGGCTCATTCCCCCTGAACCCGGCGGCGCGCGCTTTACTATTAATTCCCTATCAATTGTTCACTTAATTATTAACTTTGTATTTTGTAACTATTTGATTAAAAGACTTCCTTTGTTAAAGTTTTAACTTCTTGATTATTCTTTCATTTTAATCCAAATTCCTAAAATCAGAAGCGGAATACGACTCTCGTTTTCCCACTAAATTAAACTAAAAATGTCGAGTAATACCGGCCCCAGAAAAAGACGTAAACGTGAGTGCACGCCACCGCCGCCCGACCTAACTCATCTTAGTATTACCTTGGACGCAATACTTAATAGGGTCTCTGCCTTGGAGCGGCATTCAATTTCAGAATCACGATCGAGCGTGGAGCAGCAGCCGCGTCCTGCCATTACCGGCACGACCAGCCCGTCCGTGCCCGAGCCACATGAAAAGGCTTTGCGTACGGCCAGCCCTCCTGCTGTCACGCAACCTGTCCCGACGCCACTGGCGCCGTCGCCGGCGCTGTCGCTGCCGCCTTCGCCTTCAACGTCGGCTGCAGGGGACGTCGCAGAGCGTCTTATCGATGCGCTAAGGAGCTTAAACCCGGTGAGATCAAACCATTATTACGTCTCTGATTTTGACCCTAATGTTCATGACGTCACTGCATGGTGTGAAGAAGTTGATCGCGCTAAATCACAAAATCGATGGGACAATAAAGAGTGTCTGGCCCGTATCGGTTTGTGTCTGAAGGGTGAATCTCACTCTTGGTTACGCGATTGGACCGAAACCGATCGTACTTGGTCTAGTTTTAAATTACAATTAAAATCACTCTGTCCACGACGCGTCGATGTCGCTAATGTCCTGTGTGACGTCATGTGCATTGAGTCCGATAAATATACAACATACGCGGTATACGCGCGCAAATCCTTGTTGTGATTGCGTATCATTAAAGGGCTAAGTAGCGAACTTTTGTGTGCAATCCTTATGCGCGGTATTAAGGATCCTCAGATTCGTGCTGCAGCTATGAATGCACAATTAACTACCGAAACCATTGTTGAATTTTTATCTATCTATGTCATGCCTAGTAAAACCAGTCCAAATATCAATAAAAACAATGTCGATGCTCATTCTAATAGGGGTAATAGGAGCCGTAGTGCTACAAAAAGCTTTGATAAAAAATCTGTGAAGTGTTTTTCGTGCGGCGCTCCTGGGCATATCAGTAAGAGCAACGCGTGCCCCAAACGTTCTAAAATGAGTGATAGTATTTGGAGTTCTAAAGTCGCAAGCGATAGTCAGAGTGCTAATGCCAATTTAAATCTCCCGAACATGAAAAACTGTAAGTGCAACTTTTGTAAAAAAATGGGGCATACGGAAGAAAAGTGTTTTGCTAAACAGCGATCGGAGTCGCGCAATAAATCCAATGTCAATTTTTGTCGTGAAATTGAAGGAGATACGGCAAGCAGTTACGTGTCACCCGCAGTGCTGTGTGGTATACCTGCCTAAGGACCTCTTAATTGACAGCGGCTCGTCTGTATCCCTCATATCAAACGAACTTCTTAAACATTTTTCTTGCCGCCGAAACCCCAATGCTCAGATGTTGCGCGGAATAGTTAAGATCAGATAGCTTTGCCTGTCGAGTTCGACAATTTAACCTTGGAAGTAGACTTCCATGTAGTACCCGGTGGTTGTTTGAGTACACCCGTGATAATAGGGAGTAACCTTGCTCGATTCGGTATTAGAAACGTTAACAAGATCCGGTTTTTCAATTAATCTGCGGAAATACTATTTCATGAGAAACAGAGGTGGAGGAGTACCTTGGGAGAACCATAGCAATGGTCAGGTTAGCCCGAGCACTCATAAAATAGAAGCCTTAACTAAATCGCCGACGCCAAACACAATAAAACAAGTGCGTCAATTACTCGGCCTTGTCGAAACGAATCACAAACGTGAATCTTGGTCGGAGGTACTTTGGAAGTTACAATTAGTACTAAACGTAACAAAGCAAAAAACCACTCGATGTTCGGCACTCAATCTTCTAATTGGTACAGAGTCTACCACCCCAGTTATACAAGCTCTTGTTAAGGATATAACTATACAGGGCGATAATCCAAATCGCGAAGCATGGCGCGAGTTGCATAGAAAGCGTGCTAAGACCCTTCTAGTGGGAAATCAGTCTGCTCAAGATGCACGTCTAAATAAAAATTGTTCTTCACCAAAAACATTCGCAGTGAATGGCTTGGCTTATGTAATAAAAAGATCACAATCAATTGGCAAGCTGGGCAGTGGTATGTGTGGACCGTATCGTATCACTAAAGTCCTACCGAATGGTCGGTACGAGCTTCAGTTAGTGGCGGGCTCATATGGCAAAACCACACAAGCTGCCGCCGAATATATGCTTCCGTGGCATGGTGAATGGACGCCCGAGTGCTGTGGTGCATTCTTCGAATGTAAGTTCGAGTGTAAAACAAAAAGTACTGTTCATGTGTTGATTTTTCCACCCACTTTTGTCACAGTTACATTTTTGTCCCTTTATTGACATTAACAAAATAAATCGTTCACTGATAGACGATTGTAGTTATGCTAAACAGACTTATAATTGTTATAAGAAACTCAACTTATAGCGTTACACGACGACGCACGGGCGCGCGGCACTTATAGCTCTGCGGCAAGCGTCAAAGTGAACTTGAGTTGGTTAATTATCGTGAAGCATGCTGTTCATATTTCAGAATTAACTAAACAAACCTCACATGTGTTAAGCTTTTGTTAAGCTTATGAACTGAGCTATTCATTTGTTTGTTTAGTATATTTGATCTAAGATTACGTTTCTGAACTTAATTGAATGACTTTGATTTTTGTGTTTTTGAGACATGAAAAGTCACCAAAATAACGAGTGATTACTGAAGCTGAACTTTAGCCTACGCCTTTAGCGTTGCTCCTACCAATGGGTACCAGTCGTGACCCAGAAAGTACCCGTGTCTCTATGACATTCGGGGCGTGACTGGCAAAGTACTGTGTAAATCCCGAGGACAAGCTTTGCCATTTATGTATACCATGTAAGCCCATTGCTGCAGCATAAGGTTTTGGTTGGTATACTGGCAAGAGAGCTCATTGATGACCTTAACAGGTTTTGAGTTCGTTTGGCAAGTGAGCTCATTGATGGCCTTAAAGAGGTTTTGAGTTCTAATGGCAAATGTGTTACAGCAAGTAAGTGGTCGTTATCAAGGTGTATTTAGACTTCACTTAAACGAGTATTAAGAAACAATTCATGTCTGATTAGCATTTGTTCGAATAATCTCATTAGTCCAGGAAATAGCTCATTATAACAATCATCAGTCATCTGCTGTCATATCTAACATTTAGATGCTCACTCTTGATTTTAAACGTGCAGGTTCTGATGACGAGGAGGATGAAGTAAGTCCACAGCCGAGCACCTCGTCGGCAACACCCAGAAATGGCGAGTTGGAGGTAGCTCCCGCTGAAGAGGCTCCGAAGGTTGGCGAGGCCTGCGAGGACGCTGGCACGTCAGGAGAGGCCGTGTTAGCTGCATCCCCAACCTATACCCCTCCGGCCAGCCCGGAGTATGACGTGATCGAGTCCATATAAGACGACGCGCATTGTGACCACGGGCTCATTCCCCCTGAACCCGGCGGCGCGCGCTTTACTATTAATTCCCTATCAATTGTTCACTTAATTATTAACTTTGTATTTTGTAACTATTTGATTAAAAGACTTCCTTTGTTAAAGTTTTAACTTCTTGATTATTCTTTCATTTTAATCCAAATTCCTAAAAATACATATAACAAACACTGGTATTCAGCTGCATCCGGTTAGACTGGAAGCCGACCCCAACACAGTTGGGAAAAGGCTAGGCAGATGATGACTTCTTCACACTCAAACGGCTGGACCAATTTTGATAAAATTTCGTATGGAGGTAGCTGACACCCTGGATTAACTACTAATATATAGGCTACTTTTTATCCCGATATTCCCACGGGATCGACATTTACGCGGGTGAAACCGCGGGGCGCAGCTAGTATAATAAGTTTTAGCAAAAAATCTAGGAACTTTGAAAATCTGAGATCTGAGTAGGGAATTTCACTATAACTTAATAGTTTTTACTTATTTACGACAAGTTAAAAGGACCAACCCGGCTCTGATAGGGGGGACTTACATTTTCGACATCGAACACAAAAAACCGATGACGCGCGTATTTCAAACTGCACAACCTAATAACGACAACCATTTTTACCAAAGCTACAGAATAATAAATGAAGTGCTTACTTAGCATCTGGTGACAGTTCCGTTCAAGCCATATCAAAAATCATAGGCACCTGAAGTTTGCAAAGCTATTAATAAAGTTCTAAAGGATGAAATTAAGGTAAAGTAACTAAAATATTTTTATTATTTGCAAGTTATAGAAATACCTAAAAATTATACCTTATCAACATTATTTTATGACGCTCAAAGTTTTCATATGCATTCAGCAATGATTCGTCAATTAGGTTTTTCTTCCGATAAAATATTAATAGTTGAGGATAGATTGGAAGAGGTAGGTTGGGTTGAGTAAATAATTCCTCCATATTTTGAGCGGATGGCGGTAATGGAGTAGAGGTTCAAATTTGAGACAAGGTTCGCAGTCACGGAACATATATGAAAAATTTTTAGAGCTGAAGAAGTTTGATTTGCAGATATTTTTGGATAAAAAGACGTTTGAACAGGTGATGGACGTTTTCGAATATGTGCAATGGGTTTAATTTAATCTTATTTAAAGCAAGTTTTTAATTGTATCATTTTTCATTACATCTGGCAATTTATTGTATACTAGCTGCGCACCGCGGTTTCACCCGCGAAAATGTCGATCCCATGGGAATATCGGGTAAAAGTAGCCTATATGTTAATCCAGGGTGTCAGCTACCTCCATACAAAATTTTATCAAAATTGGTCCAGCCGTTTGAGCGTGAAGAAGTAACAAACATGTTAAGCCTACCAACCAACTATCCACGAATCACGCATTCCACCGGAACTGACCCAATAACTTAAACGATTGCATCAGCCTCGCAACAGTCTGGCGACACAATGTCTAGCGCCGAGTCAGCGCGACGTGACGTACATCGGCGGCGGACGGCGGGCACCGCGCTCCGAGGAGGGCTCACTTTCGTTTCACACATCGAACGATTGTCACCATAACCCTATTTTTAGATAATTTAGATTTATTTTTTATAGTTTTATTTAGAGATTTTTTTTTTTTTTCTGTTTTCCTTCTTAGTTTTAATCATGATCTGGCAGTTTGAGTAATTTACGCGGCCTACCCAAATGTCCTTTCTTTGGTATTGTTCGTCGAATCGTTGAGCTCCTCATTTCTGAGTCGAGCTGCACGATTTTTGACAAATGCGTGCACTGATTGGACAGGTCCGCTCAATCTGTGTGGTTCTTTCCTCAAAAGACTATTTCAGACATCAATCTACATGGTCTTCACACGATCTGACCAAGATTTTGTCTGGACTTTAAAAAAGACTGTGACCTCAGAGTTTGTTTCGGCCTTTCTTCTCAGAGTAGTCAGATAGGAAACGCCGATCACATCTAGTTTAAAAAATATGATGACGTGTAAAAGTGTTTGTAACTTCGATCAATAATAGTACTAGATTCCCGATAAGCGCTTCAAAAACGGCCCGAAAAATAAGAGCACAAATACTTTTGTGCTCTTATTTCAAATTAGTACGGTCCAATCTTAGCCAACGTTAAGACGTCAAAATGCCGCAGTGCGCGTTCAAAAATTGTGTAAATAATCACCGTAACACCAAGATTTTGGAAGGAATATCTTTTTTTCGGTAAGTTTATACCAATATGTATTTAACATAAAACAAAAACTGAATTAAATAGTAAATTAAGTCATTTAGCAAATATTATGATTGTTTGACCAATGTTTGCTACAACGCGCCAACTATTGTAACAAACATCGTCTGTTCTGGAAAAGTGAAGGCATGGAGTAGTATTCTTATTTTATGTTTCTTTTTTAATGAAATTTATTGTTTTGATTTTTGTTTGTAGATTTCCTAGCGACCCATTTCGCTGTGCAGAATGGGTATCTATTGTCGCGAAAGAAAGAGGAGAAGAATCATACAAGCCCTATAAAAATTCGACTTTATGTTCGATACATTTTGATAAATTGGACATAAGTGGAAACACGCAAAGGCGTAGATTACTAAAAACAGCGGTTCCCAAATTGCAGGTAATTACCTATCATAAATTATTAAAATAGTTGGTGTAAGATAAAAAGGTTTTTATAAAATAGTAAGTTGATAATGTTTTTTTTTGTTTTTTGTAGATTCACGTACCAATAAAGGTGGTTTCAGCGACATATTCAGAATTGAGAAATGATTTATCAAATCAGGTACATTTTGTCTTTATCAAAGAAACCTATTCCTGTAGATATTTTCATGAGATACTTAAAAACTGTTTCAATAAACCGCGTATGTTTCTTTACAGGCCACTTCTTCAAGAACTTTAACATTTGAAAATACCACAGGAACACGTGATATACCCCAGGCTGATGCAGTTTCTTTAAAGTCTCCTGATGCATCATTGTCAGATTTAACATCTTTATATGACACTCCTAGGAAAGGTTATTTAAAAAAGAAACTCACGACATGTCGCAGGATTTTAGATAAAAAATCTAAAAAAATCCATAATTTACAAAAAGTAAATAAGCGACTATTTAAAAAAAATCTTTCCTTAAAAAACATAATTAATTTGCTTCAAAAGAAACAATCTATTGATGATTCTATATTTTTCGATTTAACAAAAAATGTTGAAGTGGCAGAAATATTTAATGGAATGTATATTAAAAATAAAAAAAATCGTTCCAGGCCCTTCGTAAAATATCCTCCTGGTGCTAGAAAATTTGCTTTAACGCTACATTTTTACTCACCATCTGCTTACAAATATGTACGTAAAATGTTTAATACATGTTTACCCCACCCCCATACATTATATGAATGGTATCGTAGTGTAAATGCGGAACCTGGATTTTGCACTGAAACTTTAAATAGACTTGAGGAAAAAGTAAAATCTAGTGACAAACTTATTTTATGTGCTTTATGTGCTGATGAAATGTCTATTAGGAGGCAAAAGATATGGACAGGCAAAAGCTATGAGGGCCTAGTAGATATGGGCTTAGGTAGCGACGACAGTAGCCAAATGGCCACCCAAGCTTATGTTTTTATGTTAGTTGCTATTAACGATTCCTGGAAACTACCATTAGCTTATTTTTTTGTTGCCAGTATAAAGGCAGATATGAAGGCCAATTTAATAAAGATGGCTTTAGAAAAATGCTATAAAATCGGGGTGCAAATTCGTTCTGTCACGTTCGATGGCTGCAAAAGCAATATTGCGACGATGAAAAACTTGGGTTGCGTGTTGGATGACTTACAAAACTTAAAAACTGATTTTAAACACCCCAGTGCTGATTATAATGTAGTTGTATTTTTAGACGCGTGCCATATGTTGAAACTGATGCGGAACACCTTCGAATCTAAGAAAGTAATATATACTAATAATGAAAAATCAATTAGATGGCAATATTTATCAGAACTATATAACCTGCAAGAAGAAAACTCCTTACACTTAGCGAATAAACTTTCACATCGACATGTTCATTTCAAAAATCAAATTATGAACGTGAAATTAGCAACGCAACTTCTTAGTAGAAGCGTTGCCAAAGCTATAGAATTTTGCAACAAAACTTTAAATATTTCCACATTTAGAGAATCAGAAAAGACAGTAGAATTTATTGAGAAACTAAATGATCTTTTTGATATCCTAAATACTAGAAACCTTAACGACTTTGGATTCAAACACCCTATGAATAAGGGTAATTCACAAAAAATATTGTCCTTCTTGTCCCAAATGAAAAACTATTTATTAACATTAGCAATTAATGTTACAAATAAAAGAACTCTTAAAGTCGGTACCAATGTAAGAACTGTGTTTTCAACCAAAAAAGTGCCACTTATCAAAACACAGAATAATACTGGATTATTAGGACTATTAGTGTGCATCAATAGTCTGACATATATGTATACAAATTTAGTTGCAACTGACATTCTTACTTTTTTATTAACATACAAACTCAGCCAAGACCATATCGAGTTATTTTTTGGGAACATACGGAGTCAAAGTGGACATAATAATAATCCCAACACTAGACAATTTAAAGCCAGTTTTAAAAAGCTACTGTCTCATTTAGAACTGGGCTCAAAATTTACCGGAAATTGTATACCTATAGAGAACATACCAATTTTATCTGGATCATCATCACTTAATAAAATTAATAACTTCTCGATAGGTTACCGTTCTGAGGAAACTGAGGAGAAAAATTTAAGCTCTTCAGAAATATTAAAGAATAAATCTATAGAACAAAGTTTTGATAAATATCAGACAAACTGCACTGAACTGAGTGAAAAACTGTATCATAATCCAACTTCAGATATTGTTCCGCAAATAGTAGGTTATATTTCTGGTTTTGTAGTCAGTAGCCTTGTTAAGAAAATTAATTGCGAGGACTGTAAAATGGAATTATGGGCTAAAGAAAAGTTATGGTTTCACAAATTAATAGATTTAAGAGATATGGGTGGTTTATGTTATGCTTCCAACGACGTGTTCGACGTATGCATGACAACCGAACGTGTTATACGCAATTGTCTTCGTATGAGTGGTGGCAAAACAATAAAAAAAAAATATGATAAAAACTTTATAAGTGTTAACGTTTTAAACGCATATATTGAAAAGGATGTGTTTTCTGGAGGATACGAACACAACCATAAAATAAGCTTGATAAAACTAATTATAGAAAAATTCATTGATGTGAGACTACATTATATTTGTAAAAAAGAAACCGCTCAAATAAAAATTGATTCAAAAAGACAGCTTTACAACAAGCTAAATCTTTTTAAAGGTAATTAAATATTCATTTCGTTTCCCAGCCCGAAAAAAAAACATTTCGTTTAAACAGAGAGATTACGATTGTCCAGATACCGGTTACGATTGTTTATCATTCAGTTTTATTTGCACTTTAATACAAATGAAAACATTATTTGATTTAAATCAAATTGATTTAATAAAAATAAAGAAGATGCTTCTAAATCGCGTACATAAGTAGACGCTCTAAAACTTTTATAAGGGTTGATAACAATGAGCCTACCCATACATGGTTAATAGCAACGCAAGCAACGAACCTTCGCCTAAAAACATATTATATTCTGTAACTCTACGTGTTCTGAGCATTGAAATGTAATATCAAGAACTATGTCTAGTTCCAAACAACAACAATGTTTTTAGCCTTTTTATATTTTGTATATTTATCTTTTTAACCTTTTTATATTTTGTATATTTATCTTTTTAACCTTTTTATATTTTGCTTAGATTTTAAGTTTTATTTTACAATAAATATTTTTGTACTTACAAATATTAAAATGACTTTTTATTTTCAAGCTACATTTAACTTTTTTTGCCTAAAGGCAAACTGTATGCATTATTATTATTAGGCATTATTTACCTATAATTAATTTATTAATTTATATCCGATGACAGGACTTAAACAAAAATTGGATAATATATTTCGACTCCATAGATTTCTTGTCCAAGACGCGAGCACCGGTCGTAAAATTTTATTGCTTTTTTTTGACACCTTCTAATTCTGACCTTAAATCACGCGTGTAAGGTTGCATTTCTTTTGATGTATGTTGACTAGCGAGCTACGGTCGTAAAAATTTATTGCTTTTCTTTCATAACTTTGTGAACATAACTTTATCTTATTGTATTTAAGGTCGAATTTAGATTAATGCATATTTTTTCAACTACGATTACGTAAATACAATTGGTGCCAGTTTTAAAGTGAACTTTTGCATGGGATTGTGTATCTAGTACTATTATTGATCGAAGGTTTGTAATGACAAATGCGTGCACTGATTGGACAGGTCCGCTCAATCTGTGTGGTTCTTTCCTCAAAAGACTATTTCAGACATCAATCTACATGGTCTTCACACGATCTGACCAAGATTTTGTCTGGACTTTAAAAAAGACTGTGACCTCAGAGTTTGTTTCGGCCTTTCTTCTCAGAGTAGTCAGATAGGAAACGCCGACCACATCTAGTTTAAAAAATATGATGACGTGTAAAAGTGTTTGTAAAAACCTACTTACAGAAAATAAATCATTTATCATTTATTTATCAAAATTGTAAAGTTTCCAATAAACCTGTTTCAGTACATCGAGTTTTCTTGCAACCTGCCTGCTCGACCGACATAATTGGCGCAGTCGGTAGGATCCTCGAGAATCAACCTCAGGCACCTGGGCGCTGACGTGGCGGTCATCAAGACCGTTCGAGGACCCGAATCTACACGTCGTGATTTGCAGCAGGGGTATCCAGCCATCGATACGGCAAGAAGAACGGGATGCACTTCATGTGAGTACATTAAAATCTTTTTTAGTGAATCGCTCACCCTAGTTCTTAAGTTCCCTGTACCCCCTAAAGTTTTCCAAGATTTGCCATCCGCGATAATCACGGAGTGTTAGGTTAGAGAGTAGGAGTAGTAGTAGGTATAGTGCTCTAGATTTAAACAGAGAAATTAGCCCAGACTCTAGTATTAGGTCAGATAATCCACAGAATAGAATGGCAGACTTAGAAGGCATCTTTAAGGCTCTTCGTTTGGTGCCCGAGTTTGACGGTAATGTTAACGTGTTAACTAGGTTCATACAATTATGTGACGAGTTAGTGGACGAATTTGTAAAAAATGTAAGCCCGCCTAACAGACTTTCGGAAATTGCTCTTATTAACGGTATATTAAACAAGGTAACTGGTCCCGCGGCCCGATTGATCAATTCGAACGGCATCCCATCAGATTGGACGGGCATACGCAAATCTCTCGTAAATAATTTCTCAGATCAGCGCGATGAGACGGCATTATATAATGACTTAGCGTTATTGTCACAAGGGCCTGACAGCCCTCAGGAGTTTTACGAAAAGTGCCAGAACCTGTTCAGCACGTTAATGACTTATGTCTCTTTACATGAGGAAGTTACGACTACTATCAATGCGAAAAGGGACCTATATAAAAAATTGACCTTGCAGGCATTCGTGCGTGGGCTCAAGGACCCATTAGGTTCTCGGATTAGGTGTATGCGCCTTGAAAGCATTGAAAAGGCGTTAGAGTTTGTTCATGAGGAACAAAACGTGGTGTACTTGCAGCAGCGTAGTAGCCAAGTCTCGGATAGGAAACCGACACCCCAAGCCGTGCCACCTAGACCTTTACCATCGGGTTTTAATATGGCGCAACCTAGGCCGTTTCCCTTTACTATGCCTGGACCCTCGAGGAGTCCATTCGGTCACCCAATGGCACCACAAGCACCCGTACTATGGCGACCTAATTTAAATAATCAAAACCAGCCCGGACCATCACGCACGCAGCAGATGTTTCGTGCTCCTCCTCCTAATTATAACCGAAATAACGCATTTAAATTTGTACCGCGCAATATCGTACCACAAGGTAACTTTCAACAGCCTAGACCCATGAGTGGCGTCAGCAATTTTGTGCCTAGACTTTTGCCGCCCAGTAACGCAACAAAAGCGCATGACTGGACTAAATCTGGTAATTCCCCGGCTAGTCACAATTTCGGAAGTAGGGAGATGAATTTCAATGATTATTCCGCTTATTACGATATTATTACGATACCGATAGCTATATGTTTTACGAACCTAACGAGTACTACGAAGGATACTATTACGCCGATTATGATCACATGTGCCACCCACAGCTTGAGGAAAGTAACGAAACGGTAAAAGATGATCCAGCTAAATCGGGTAGTCAACAGGAGGATTTTCAGAGCCCTCAGAAATTAGACAAACCAAAATAGGTCAACCTTCAAACACAACGCCAGCTGCCCTACTTGCAAATTCAAGATCCCCCTCTAAAACTCTTAGAGTGAGTTGCATCAGCTAACTATAACGATAACCAATCCCATGACAGCCGTCAAAATCTCCGGTTAAGCGAAATTCGGGTTGCATCATTTTGAGAATTGTTAAAATGACGTCATAAATAACTATAACAAGTCATTTTTAACTATAATCAAAGCTTTGACAGACGTCAAATCTCCGGTTAAGCGAAATTCGGGTTGCATCGTTTGAATTTTGACAAAATTGTTAAAATGACGTCACAGATAACTATAACTTTAATCGCCCAACTTCGGGCGGTAAAGGGCTATAGTTACGGTTTGTGTCATTGTATATGTCATCTGCTTTGCATTGTAACCTATAAAAATATTGTATTATTGAATAAAGTACCTACTAAAACAAATTAGGTATGTCTTTACTCCGCGATATATTGTGGAAATAAAGCTCTTCTAGCGATGATAGTGTCAGTGAATCCGATTTGCCAGTTAGGAAGAGAAAAAAATTCACCCTCGCATTGATCGATTTCATAAGTAGGATGAGAATTATTTTATGGACAGATTCCGGGTTCTAAGACCTTAGCAAGAGCTTCTAACTTTCCTAGTTAGAAGCCAGAGCCCTTGCTAAGGTCTTAGTTCTCAGCAAGGGTTCTTGTTTTCAGGAAGGGTCCTCCCTTGCTGAAAACAAGAACCTCTGAGAACTCTACATATTATATAAATAATTACCTAATGGCCCCGACTTACGATTTGAGTAGAACCCAGGCAGGCGATTTACTTTGCGTAAATTATATCATCACCACTGCTCTCAAAACGGTGAAGGGAAACATCATGAGGAAACCGGCATGTCCTAGAACCAAAAATTCAGAAGAATACGCGAGAGCTTGAGCTTCTTCGGCAATTAAAGCAACACAGTGAAGAGAAGTATAAGCTAGAACTAGAAAAACTGAAATTTGAAATCGATATTCTTATGTAAAATGTTATTATGTAAACTGTAGCAAGTGTATTGTGAATATCGATTACTAATTTCAGTTTTTCTAGTTCCTAGCTTATACTTCTCTTCATTGTGCCGATGAAGTTCATCTTGATTCCAAATGCGTTATCGGATTTGATCCATTTCAATTTCATTATGTTCTTTGAAGACAGGTTGTTTTTGTTTGGTCATATTATGTTTTTAAAATAGTACTTGTTTTTTTTCTTCCTTATTTTATGAAAGTCAATGCTTATCAAAATTAATTTAGTATATACTAGCAGCGCCCCGCGATTTCACACACATTAGTTACGATCCCGTGGGAATATCGGGATAAAAACTATCCTATGTCCTTTTCCGGGACTCAAACTATCTCTATACAAAATTTCATCTAAATCAGTTCAGCGGCTTAAGCGTGAAGAGGTAACAGACAGACACTCTTTCGCATTTATAATATTAGTATGGATATAGGACTTCCTCACGATGTTTTCGTTTTGAGAGCAGTGGTGATGAAATAATTTACACAAAGTAAAGCGCCTGTCTGGGTTCGAACCTACGACCTTTATGCTGTAAGTCGCAGCTGTTACGACGGACCCACCACTGCTCAGCGATAAATAGTAGGAGTGCATTGAACGGTTAAAAAAAATAATAATAATAACAAATTGTACATAGCAGAGCATTTTTATTAATGTAACTACTTATATGTATTAATTTCAATGTCTGACGACTTAGAAGTAGGTAATATTTCATCTGAAAAATATGCAGGTCACTCCACCGATGAAAATACTTCAATACCGCACGCTCAACAGTACATGTGCACAACAGCTAACAATACCAACGTCTGTCCACCAATCAGTTGCAATAGCATCCAGCAAGAGCAGCTGGGTGTTAGAAATGAATTTTTTAGGTAGGTAGGTACCTACCTAAATAATGCACCTGAAAATAAATAGATGATTTATGTTAGAAAATAAGCGTATTCTAACTAATATTATTCTTGTTCTTTTTGGTGTGCTGGATGCCACTGCAAAACAATGTTCTTTCCCGCATTCATCAGGCACAGTATGCGTTTGCTGTGAAAATCGACATATAATGTAAATATTCCTGTATTCAAATCTCCATAATGTATAAACAGTTTCAATACTTTCTTGCATCGTCTATACGCATTTTCGTTAAACTGCACTAAAGATGGTTTGACTAGCGTTCGTGAATCCTTGCGTTCACAAGTTACCGTACATTTGCAGCAGTCTCGGGCAATGTGTTCGCACATTGCGTTAAAATCTTATTGAACAATTAACACAACATCCTTCTGGAGTAAATGCTGTAATACATCTTCCAATAATATAATCCTTCAATTACATACAGGAAAACAGAAATATCAATTTCATGCAATTCGAAAGAAACGGAAAAAAAAAATGAATGTTATAGTCACTTGACACTTGTCTTTCTGACAGTGTCAGATAGTGATGCGGCTCGATTTTATTTAACTCGTTACTCAAAAGCTGAGTCAATTTTCTCTCGAGGTGCCACTCGATGTACTCACGATTAGATAAATATCACCAACACTGCCACACTAGTTAACTGTCATTCTTGGTTAAAAAACCAGGTAATAAATATATTCTTGTAATAAACCGTCATAATACTGTGATGTACAGTCACAGAGTTTTAATAACAGAATACATATTCTGTGGGTTAGTGCTGTCAGATAATAAAGTGTAATTTGTCATTAAATCGTCATTGATTTTATCAGATCAATCTGACAATCAGTGGAATATGCGTAGGAATTATTATTATTATTATTATTCGTATTAATACGCTCTTTACAAAGTCGAACAAAGCCAATCTGAGCCGAATGTCACTGACTTAAATACCTTGGTATATTACCAATATAGAACGGTAACTGTATTTTGGATCTTGCTATGATTCTTTTCTTGAAGTTTATTTTTGTGTGCGTTTCAAACGTACGAAGCTGCTGGGAACCTCCCTCTAGTCCTTAGATCAACTTAAATTGAGTTTTTGAATTAAATAATCGAGACAATCGAGTCCTGACCATTAATGACTGATTAACATCACTAGTGTCAAATAAACAAAGCGTGATGACAACAAGCTTGAAGTGTTGCCCTTGTCAAAAAATTACCCACGTACATTTTGGGGAAACATGACGTCTTGTCACTTGTCACCCTTTTAACTTTAACTGTGAAATACACGAAATACATGATGGTGCAACAACGGATAGTAGATTCTATGGTCATTGTTATGGTTACGGTTAAATTTAACTTTGACACAAACTATAACGGAGCTATTGATGCAACCCACTCTTAATAGATACGGGCGCTAACCAATCGTTCATTAGCCCTAACGCAGTTGAAGCTTATTTTAATAACGTACAGTTAAACTATGATCCCTTCGAAGTTTGTAATGTACACGCTGTGACACGTAGCGATTACTCGATAACGCTACCTTGTTTCTCTGAACTGAATGATAAGGATTGCGTTACACTCTTTGTATATAACTTTCACGACTTTTTCGACGGATTGATAGGGTCAGATTTATTGGACAAATGGGGGGCCGCTTTTGACTTTAAGACGAAGTCATTAGTAACAAAAAATGCGGTAAATCCTATACAAGTTTATGATTCACGGAACGCCAACCTATACGAAGATCATACCCGCCGGTTCTTCAAAATTAGCGAAATTAACTATTAATAACCGAAACGGAGAAGTAATTATCCCGGAACAAATTATATCTAATTGTCATATTAGCGAGTGTCTAACTACTGTAAAAAACCAAAGGGGCATACTAGAAATTCATAATCCAAACCGTAGCGACGTTATTTTTTCCATGGACCGCCCAGTGTGTGCGCAGCTTTATAATACTAAGTACACGCGCACCGAGCAAGCGCCTCAACGCGTAAAGGAAGTGCTATCGCGTTTACGTACGGATCATTTGAATGACGAGGAACGCGTTAACTTAGAGTTGCTAGTATTTTATTTAGAAGGGGAGAAATTGACTTTCACCAATAAAATAAAACACTCAATTAAAACTAGTGACGAAATCCCTATATACACCAAAAGCTATAGGTGTCCTTTTGTGCACAGACAGGAGGTACAAGATCAAATTAGTAAAATGTTAGATCAGCAAATTATTCAGCCATCAGAATCTGCATGGAGTTCTCCTATATGGGTTGTCCCTAAAAAGGCGGACGCTTCGGGTAAGACTAAATGGCGATTAGTAGTGGATTTTCGGAAGTTAAACGAGAAAACTTTGGACGATAAATACCCCATTCCAAATATTGCAGATATTTTGGACAAATTAGGTAATTGTAACTATTTTACGACTTTAGACTTAGCCAGCGGCTTCTACCAAGTGGAGATGAGCCCTGCAGACATTCCCAAAACCGCGTTTACAGTAGAACATGGCCATTTCGAGTTTTTGAGAATGCCCATGGGTTTGAAGAATAGTCCATCTACTTTTCAACGCGTAATGGACAACGTTCTCAGAGACCTACAAAACACCATATGCCTAGTTTATTTGGGTGACGTCATAGTCTTTTCTACGTCACTACAGGAACACATGGTCAACTTGGAAAAAGTATTCAATACGTTACGTGAGTCCAATTTTAAAATTCAAATGGACAAGTCAGAGTTCCTCAAACTCGAGACAGCCTACCTGGGCCATGTCATTAGCAAAGATGGCATTAAGCCAAACCCCGACAAAATATCCGCAATAAAGAATTATCCACTTCCAAAAACTCCCACCGAGATTAAAAGGTTCCTGGGCCTTCTCGGTTATTATAGAAAATTCATACCCGATTTCGCGAAAGTGACAAAACCTATGACGCAATGCTTAAAAAAAGGCTCAAAAATTACGTTAGACCAAAATTACATTAGCTGTTTTGAGAAGTGTAAGACACTCTTAATGAACGACCCCATCTTACAATATCCTGATTTTTCTAAAGAATTTATCTTAACGACTGACGCGTCGAATTTAGCGATAGGAGCTGTCTTGTCTTAGGGGACCATAGGTACGGATAAGCCTATTGCTTACGCTTCTAGGACATTGAATAGTAGTGAGATCAACTATAGCACCATCGAGAAGGAGCTCCTTGCGATTGTGTGGGCCACCAAATATTTCAGACCATATTTATTTGGCAGAAAATTCAAAATTGTAACAGACCATAGGCCACTTCAATGGGTAATGAATATCAAATAACCCAACTCGCGTCTTACTCGATGGCGACTAAAATTAAGTGAATTTACCTTTTCTGTAGTTTACAAGCAAGGAAAGTCCAATACTAACGCCGACGCATTATCCCGTATCGAGCTACATAATGAGGAGACTAGTTCTCTTATAGCCAACCCTACGGAAGGGCCATCTTCACTATTAAATGATTCAAAGACTGATACAGTTCACACTGACTCCGAAAATCCAATATTAGAAGTTCCTATCAGAAGTTCCTATCACTGATTTCCCACTTAACAAGTACCATAAACAAATTATTTTCACATTGGTCGATGACGTAAGAAGCCGCCCTACAGTTTCAAAACCGTTTGAGTCACACGTTAAAACACATACTTAAGATTTTAATGTTCCAAGCGTAGGTAAATGTATAAACTACGCTGAAAACTTATCCGATAGCGAAGTTTTACAATTAAAGGGTATTCTTCAGAAGTATAATGACTGTTTTTCACGTAATATGATGGACTTAGGATATACCAACATCGATAAGATGGAAATTGAACTGACTGATACAACACCTGTGGTTTATAGACCTTACAGATTATCATATCCAAAAAGAGAATTAGTTAAATCAATGGTAAAGGAAATGCTTGATGCTGATATAATATGCGAATCCAATTCTGCGTACGCCAGTCCAGTTATTTTAGTCAAAAAGAAAACCGGAGATAAACGTCTTTATATCGATTACAGAGCTTTGAATAGAAAAACTAAAAAGGATCATTTTCCTCTACCATTGATTGATGATCAATTGGATAGACTAGCTGCTCATTCCGTTGTTTATAAGGTTAGATTTAGCTTCAGACTACTACCAATTAGCCATTGGAGAGGGCTCTCAAGACAAAACAGCATTCGTAACACCAGACGGCCAATATCACTTTAAAAGAATGCCGTTTGGTTTGGCAAATGCTCCGTCGGTGTTTCAAATAACGATGTATAAAATTTTATCCCACCTAAATTATACTTTAGTGTATATGGATGATATTTTGATCCCAGCACGTACGTTTGAGGAAGGTTTGAGACGATTAGATGAAGTTTTGAGTATTTTTCGTAGCGCAAATCTCACCCTCAAATTAGAGAAATGCTTTTTCTTTTACACAAATATTGACTTCTTAGGTTTTGAAATTAGTGGTATGGGTATCCGACCCGGTAACCGCAAAATAATGGCTGTGTCAAACTTCCCAGTACCTAATAATATTCACGATGTTAGACGCTTCATAGGATTGACTGGTTTCATTAGACGCTTTGTAAAAGACTTCTCTGTAATCGCAATCCCATTAACCGACCTGCTAAAGAAACATTTCACTTGGGAATGGACCGATGAGCATAATGCTAGCATTCGAAACCTTGAAACGTAAGCTAATAGATATACCTTTACTCGCTCTGTATGATCCCAAATTATATACTGAGTTGCATTCGGAAGCATCGAAGTTAGGTGTTGCGGGCATCCTTATGCAGCGCAGTCAGGACGGACTTATGACACCAGTAGCATATTATAGTCGCAAAACAACGGCTGATGAACAGAGATTTCATTAGTATGACTTAGGAACTCTCGCTGTCATAGCATCGTTGATTAGATTCCGTGTCTATTTATTAGGCCTAAAGTTTAAAATAATAACCGATTGCAATGCACTATGGACTACTATGACAAAACGAGACTTGGTGCCAAGGATAGGTGGTGGGTGCAGCTACAGGAATACGACTGTGACATAGAATATAGAGCAAGTTCGAAAATGTCGCACGTAGATGCACTCAGTCGTGCTCCTGTTGATGAGCCCACTACTTCAGATGCTACACACGTCATAGATGTACTCACGATAGATACACAGGACTGGATCGCGACTGTACATTAGCGCTGATGATGAAATTAAACGGATAAAGGAAACCTTATTGAGCAAAAATACGGCGTCCATTGTAGATATTCATAAAAATTACCAATTGAAAGGTGACTACGTGTACAGGATAGCTGACGGTGGATCACGGTGGGTAGTCCCTAGATCAGTTAGGTGGGAACTACTAAGGATAAATCATGATGACGTTTGTCATTTTTGATTTGACAAGACTCTAAAGAGACTTAGAGATACGTTTTGGTTTTCCAAAATGAGAAGGTTCACAAAAAAGTATGTTAAGGCATGTTTGGAATGCGTGTATCATAAAATGCCTGGTGCACCAAAGGAAGGACTGCTCCATCCTATCCCAAAACCAGACATGCCATTTGATACGTTGCATGCTGACCATTTAGGCCCGTTTGTTTGTTCGCGGAGAGGTAATATGTACCTTTTAGTAATAATAGACGCATTCACAAAAATTTATCAGTATCAAACCCGTTCGAGACACAAAAACTGCTACTGATGTTCGAGTGATCAGGGATTATTTTGCCTATTTTGGAGCCCCAACGCGGTTAATAACGGACAGAGGTTCATGTTTTACCAGTTCAAAGTTTAAAAGTTTTATCGAAAATACTGGTATTAGACATATTTTAAACGCGGTAGCAACTCCGCAAGCGAATGGGCAGGTTGAACGCTTTAACCGAACGATCTCGGATGCCCTTAGCACTAAATGTCACAATAAAAATGGTAACACCTGGGATGAATATGTAAATGATGTACAGTTAGGATTAAATATATCAGTTAATAAAACGACTGGTAAGAGCCCTTCAGAACTTTTGTTCGGATATAACGTTAAAAGTGTTTCGGAAAACATATTGAGTGATGTAATAGATCCGACGATTGATCGTATTACTGATGATGAATTAATAAATCTAAGACAAGAGTCGATACGTAATATTGAAAAGGAACAAAAGAAGGCAAAAGATCGTTACGACAGACATAGAAAATTGACAACAAAATACAATGCGATTTGATTAGATTAGAGAGAACAACTTTTGACAAGGATAGGGTAGGTAAGTCTAAGAAA
This sequence comes from Mesoligia furuncula, assembly GCA_916614155.1. Lineage (NCBI taxonomy): Eukaryota > Metazoa > Arthropoda > Insecta > Lepidoptera > Noctuidae > Mesoligia > Mesoligia furuncula. The sequence goes on along the minus strand of OU744818.1, from coordinate 14,886,006 downwards.
CTCGTAGCCAAATTTCATGGTCTAAGGACCATGAAATTTAATTAAATTTAATTTAGGATTGTTAAAATCTTACCCAATGATAGATATTGAATCCAAGGTACCCCTCTCACAAGGAAAGGAGGAAAAAAGTATGAAAATGTAGTGTCTATTGACAAAATACACCCATGGCACAGATAATATAATACTAGCGTACAGATACCCCATCCCATACAAAGAAACGTGACCGCCGTAACTACGTCATTTCTTCGGCCTATTCGGCTTATTTTCTAAAGTGGCTGAGTCCGGCTTGTTTCACTCACGTCGCCGCTAGATGGTGCTAGCAGCGTTGACTCGCTAGCTTGTGGGCCGCGAGCAGTTATTTTACACAAATACCAATAGATGGCGTTAAAACCATACTGTACTTTTGTACTAGAAAACTAAAGTCGCCCTGTGACCTTGAAGCTTACGTCGTCAGTCACTCGACTCGGCAATAATAAATTCACGTTCTTTCATGCATGCCTTGCGATAGCGCATGATTTCTTGAGCGTAGTAATGGTACAGCTAGGTACATGTTTTCCGATGTCCGTTTCAACCGCGCGGCCACCTCATAATATTTTATGAAACTTTGCCAGGAATTAGTGCGAATTTGTTACTTTACACACCTGTTTTCGTGAATTTGTTACAAAAAAAACTAAGACGCTATGACAAAGAATAGTTGACCGCTAGAACCGCCACTTGCCGTAGTCATCGCTCGTGATTACACAGAAACTACATAATGCAGATAGACGAATGATGCATCAAAAGAAAGGTCTTAATTTGTTCAATTTGTTACAAAAATAAAAAACGTCAAAACGTAAATAAACAAAAAGTTATGAAATAGGTATTTAGTTTTCAGGTTACGAGTAGGTAGGTATATCACCATAAATATCAAATTAATAGAGGCTAATGTGTATGGACAATTTGTTACTAATTTGTTACAGCGAATAAACAGAAAAAAATACTAGAAAGTAGGTTCAATAATTTGTTAGAGTTGATTTTAGTTGGCCGCTCGGACGGCAATATGCCTAAAATACAATGGCCTTTATTTCGTTATTAAAAGTAGGTTTAAGCTTAGAGAGTACTAATCGACGGGTAACGTAACCTCGTTTGGATAAATATGGCGAATATAACTGCAGCATTCATATTTTAGAAGATATTTACAAAAAACAGTAGTATGAAACCGTATGAGAGTAGGGAGACCATGATTTTTTACAATGAAGTGTGACTGAATAGGTAGTGATTATTGGAATGTTCGATATTCATATCTTATTTTTTTAGGGCGAGTGCTTATACAGGGTTAGTTTTCAAAGACCAGCCAAATTTAAGGGTAGGTATGCTACAGACCATCAAACTGAACAACTTTCTCCATGGGATCCATATCTTAATCGCGAAAAATGTATCAACTGTCCCATAGAAAACTTCAATACCTACTCGACCTAAACGTATGGGACGGCTGAATTTTTAATCGCGATTACGATGTTGGTCCCATGGAGAAAATTGTTCAGTGTGATGGTCTGTACCACACTTTTAAATTTGGCTGGTCTTTGAAAAGTAACCCCGTGTAAATTCATTTTAAGTTAAGGCATCCTGTGGCATACTTTATAAAAGTCACAAATCGATTAAAATTTCTTTATTCAAAATCAACACAAAGGCAAAAAATCAAGTAATAAAAGTCAACAAGATAAATATAAAATCTTTATAAACTAACGTAATATTTATAAATTAACGTATTGTTATTTTAAAAAATTGTGACACACAGTTGAAAGGTGAACTTAAGTTAGGCGAGATCATAACATTTGATTTAATCGGAGCTGCAGACTCAGTTTTACTCACTGAACTGCCGATTACTATTAACATTAAGGATAATTATTATTTATTAGTTGGTACATACTATAGAATTTATACCAGGCACAAAAATACAAATAGGCCACTATAAATGTTATTTTTTAAATAACAATACATATTTTTGTTACGACTACAATTCTTTTAAAATTGAAATAATAAGTAGGTACCTCTAAGAAAATATATCTACATTCTGTGTCATATATTCGTGTCAGTTAATTTATAAATATTATGTTAGTCAATAAAGACTTTATATTTATCTTGTTGACTTTATTACTTGATTTTTTTGCCTTTGTTTTGATTTTTTTACTTTTAATCGATTTGTGACTTTTACTTTTATAAAGTATGCCAGAGGATGCCTTAACTTAAAATGTAAGTATTTAACTATTTATATAAGCACTCGCCCTAAAAAAATAAGATATGAATATCGAACATTCCAATAATCACCATTCAGTCTCACTTCATTGTGAAAATTCATGATCACCCTACTCTCATACGGTTTCATAGGTACTACTGTTTTTTTGTAAATATCTTATAAAATATGAATGCTGCAGTTATATTCGCCATATTTATCCAAACTAGGTCACGTTACCCGTCGATTAGTCCTTTAACTAAGCTTAAACCTACTTTTGATAACGAGATAAACGCCATTTTGTATTTTAGGCATATTGCCGTCCGAGCGGCCAACTAAAATCGACTCTAACAAATTATTGAACTTACTTTCTAGTATTTTTTTCTATTTATTCGCTGTAACAAATTAGTAACTAATTGCCCATACACATTAGCCTCTATTAATTTGATATTTATGGTGATATACCTACCTACTCGTAACCTGAAAACTAAATATTGCATAACTTTTTGTTTATTTACGTTTTGACGTTTTTTATTTTTGTAACAAATTGAACAAATTAAGACCTTTCTTTTGATGCATCATTCGTCTATCTGCATTATATAGTTTCTGTGTAATCACGGGCGATGACTACGGCAAGTGGCGGTACTAGCGGCCAACTATTATTTGTCATAGTGACTTATATTTTTTTTTGTAACAAATTCACGAAAAGAGGTGTTTAAAGTAACAAATTAGCACTAATTCCTGGCAAAGTTTCATCAAATATTATGAGGTGGCCGCGCGGTTGAAACGGACATGTTTTCCGGCAGACTATTTATTTGTATTTGTTGTATTGACTAGTTATTTGTTAGGTTCGGCGTCAAACGTCAACGCAAATTATTATACTTAAATTTATAAGATCGAAATACCCAGCTCTTGAAATGATTAGGTATTTGCTGCAAATTAGATGATTTTAAGAAGGGAGAGTTATTTTTTTAACAGAGTCAGTTTCGAGTGTGTAGAAAACATTTTACTTTAATTACAAGCTGTTATTACTTAACTAAGTAGCAATATTTGGGGATGCAATTTCGTTATCGCGAGATTTCAGCTTTTTTTTTAGCGAGATTGATTTCGGACGAAAAAAGGGCGAGATCTCGCGAGTTTAACGAGATTGCACTCGAGCTTCTATACGTCTTATTCGAAGAGCGGACTGACACGGACGGAGTTGCGATCCTGTTGGTTTCGTAGAAGACTGGTTGTTTCTTTCATTTGTTATTTGATAGATACATACGTCAAAGTTATCTACATAAAAGTTTGTAAAAAAATATAAAGACAGTACGTCAAACAATGTTTGACGCATGTTGGTCCTACTATACATCAAACAATTAAAAGTTGCCTGCCAAACTTGTCCTTTAACACAAGCCGGGTCGTCGTAAATGTTACTTAATTTCCAGTGTTCGAGGTGGGAAAGCCAATGTCAATCGTAATAACAGCAGAGTCAGAGTCCGTTTACGTGCCAAAAGTCGATCGAGAAAGAAAGCCGTGTCAATATCCGATTTATATATACGTGGGGTACGAAAACTAAAACAAAGCGATGTGAAAAGACTTCGTCGTCATCGTGTCGTTGATTTCAAAGTTGAAACTAGAGTAAATATATGGTCCTTGAGTTGAACTTGAAAACAACAAAAATTTCTTTTTTTTATGTAATGTTTCTGACATGGCTTCAAGGCCTATAGGTATGCCAAAAGTTAACACAGATATATTTTCTACACATCTAAATATATTTTGCTTTATATTAAGAAATATTTAATTCTATCAAAATAGATAATGGTAAATGGTAATGTGAGAAATATAGATATTGAGCTGTGTAGTAAAACTCAGAAAATGAAAACAACGCCATCTATATTGGAGGAAATAAACATAAATGAGTGAGCAAACATTGATTTGTTAAAATCATGGAATTTGGAACTAGGAGCCCATTATTCCTTTTTTTTGTGATAAGGGGATTTTTAAAAACAAGGACATACTTTTTCTATGGTCAAATTTAAACAGATACACAAACTTCAAAAACAAATCGATACATATAACGCCATCTATTGAGGCTTTTTTTGAACTATTTTTTCTTTCTTCGCAATGAGACCCCATGCCCATGGTTAAATTTTAAGGGAATGGAAAGCGAAAACGAAAACGACAGCGATATTAGTGACATAAGTGATAAAAATTGAAAATGATTTGTAAGTTAATGATAAGAAAGAAGTAGAGAATTCTTATAGTAATCATGCTTTGGTTAACCTTTTTTATGATGATGTATTTATGGGATTAATAGTTTTATAGAAATGATAATGATTAGATTTTACCACGATATATGGCATGATGTAATTGTTAACGTACATTTGTGTAGATAGGGCGACAGACTATACCGGTATGGGTCGTGAGCGTCAGTATTGGTTGCACAGATGACACAGATCGCGACAGACTATACTGATGTGGGTTACGAGCGTCTATGTTTAATGACGCAGATCGTGACAGACTATGTCGGTATAGGTTGTGAGTGCCAGTGTTGTCCATACAGATGACGCAGATCGCGACTGACCATGCCGGTATAGGTTAGGTCGCGATGATAGAATAAAAGCGCAGATGACACAGATTGTGACAGACTGTACTTGTATGGGTTGCGAGCGTCAGTGTCGCAGTGGCACAGATGACGCAGATCGTGACAGACCATATCGGTATGGGTTGCAAGTGTCAGCGCTCCTGCACAGATGACGTAGATTGCGACAGACTATGACGACATAAGTCGTAAGTGCCAGTGCTTCGTGAAAAGATGACGCAGATTACGATAGATATCGTTGTCATAGGTTGCAAGCGTCAGTGCTACATGGTAAATGACGTCGATTACGATTAGATTATAATATGATATTATGTGTAAAAGTTCATTGAAATTACCATAATACACACATCAAAAGTGTCTAGGGATCAACATATATTTTTGCAATAACTTTTCTCCTGATTGATATTAATTAAAATTTTCTTTAAGGATTCATCAAATAAAGTGTTTTCGTTTGTCACAGTAACGATAAACCAAGTCACCTTTGCATTAATAAAGAAATTTGCCATTTTCCTAATAAAGGGATTTTTGACATTTGAACCACTAACACAAAAGTTCGAAAAAAAGACTGAAATAACAGTTTTCTTTAAAATTTTATTGGGTAACTTAAACAATTAATAATCCGTGTTTCTACCGCGAACACTAACAACACAAGAACATCGGTTTGGCATACTCAAAATGAGTTCATCCAAATCACGCTGTGGAATGGCCGCCCATGTTCGTTGCAACAACAAAAAAAGGTCTTCTTGCGACTGGATACCCTCCATATTCGGCAGAGCTCTTCTCTGTAGCATATCCCATGCATGCTCAATCGGGTTCAAGTCTGGCGACTGAGCAGGCCAGGGCAGGACATTGATGTTAGCTGCGACGAGAGTCTGTCTTACAACTCTTGCGGTGTGCGGTCGTGCATTATCATGCATTAACTGAAATAAGGGACCGATTTGCACTTGTAGAGGAACGATGACGTCTGATACAATCGTCTCAGCATAAATTTGAGCGTTGAGGTTGCATCTGATCCAAATCAACTCAGTTCTTCCGCCGATCCAAATACCCGCCCATACCATGATGGTTCCACCACTATAAGGATGGACTTCCTGGCAGGATTTTAATCGCTGTTGGCGTCCAGGGGTTCTCCAGTGTCGTATACGTCTTGTATCCGGTCTCATACCAAAACGAGACTCATCAGAAAAGCACACGAAACGCCATTGTTCTTCTGCCCAATTTCTGTGTTCAAGAGCCCATTGATATCGAATCCTACGATTGTGCATTGCTATAGGTGGTACCCGTAGCGGTGTTCGGGAATGAAGGTTCACTTCATGCAAGCGGTTTCTGACTGTTTGGTCGCTAATTAAGTTCCCTGAAGAGTGATGAAGCCTCACGGCTAACATCATGGCGGTTATTGTTGGAGCTCTTCGAGTTAAGATTTGAATGTATCGGTCTTGTCTCCGTGTGGTGCAGCGATACCGTCCTCCATGGCGCTCAGCCACGGTACCAGTGCTTCGGTAACGTGTCCAAAGTCGACTGATAACACTCTGACTTGTATTCAGAGCTAAAGCCACAGTACGTTGCCGGGAACCAGCTTCTATCATTCCCACGGCTCTGAGCATTTCTTCCCTGCTTAAATGACGTCGCCGCTCCATAATAACGTTGGTTTTAATCAGTAGTAGGGAAACAGTAGCACTAATAATGTCTTCAATGCGTTGTATGTTTTTATAGGGAAAATATTGACAGCTGATTTTCATCTTTTACTCGAATTTGATTCACAGTTCCTGATTCAAATTATGAAATGCACCAAAAAGGATCCATATAAATTTATAAAATCATAAATTTATTACAAAGCCACATCTCAATCTCAAGATATCCGCATAAAAATGCTTGATCCCTAGACACTTTTGATGTGTGTATATATGGCAGATCAGAACAAGAACTTGTAACTGAATTCAGACATTTTGAGTGGATTTCGACTGTATATTGTAAATAACGCAATTATGATTTAGAATTAATAAAAAAATAATAAAATTAATGTGTCAGGACCCACCCTAAAAAAGATGGCCGAGCTGTAAGAATCAATCCCCTAATGTATTTAAATTACATATTTTGTTATGAACTTTTGATTAATATGTGTGGCAACTTTGTTAATTGAAAAGTCTATGCCGAAGTGACAGATGACGTTTTTGACATTGACACATGGATATCATTCGGTCACTTCGACATAGACAACGGCAGATCATTGCCGGAAGGCGAATAAAGCGGACGTTACTTAAAAAGTGCAACAATAAATCGGATAAAAGCGGATTAATCCTAACTTGTTTTATTGAATACCTACTGTGAAAAGCTTTCATAAACAACACATTTGTTGATGCTACTATATGTATACTTCGTTTATTGGTAACGTGATTAGTGTATGGGATATGACCAGCATAGCATCCTTATTATCAGTACGACAGGAAGTTGAACTAATAAATCTAAAATAGAATACTCTTTATTATGTACATCATTCAAGTAGATATAAGATTACTGATTTAAAATATTAAGAACAATAATTTAATAGTTGTTACTATTTGAATTCAATTAATAAATATTGTGCGTAGGTACCTAATACACGGTAATAAAACGAGGGTACTTAATTAGTTAATTTCATTTTTCACAACTACCTTAATATTTGCTTTAAAATGCGATTACTTTCATTTAATTTAGTATTTTAAAGAGATTGTTCGTGATTTTCCGTTCCGTATCTTTATAAAAACGTACCTTTACGAAAATAAATATGCCCATCATAAATAACTTACAATCAAGAACAGGAAAGGACATTTTGGAAATTGATGGCTATATTTATTGTAAAAACAAACAACAAAACGACTACTAGTGTTGCAATGCAAAAAATCGGTTGCAGTGTAATGTGTATATAAGAACAATAAACAAAGAAGGTAAACACGAACTTGTGAGCAAATATATTGGTCAACATACCCTTCATGGGTATGTTGATCTGATCCAGATAAAAAGGAAGAATTAAAGTTCATAACTACATTAAAACGAAAACTACTGACAGCATAGATTCTCCCGGACAAATTATGCAGGCTTGTAACCAAATTATACCTCACACTAGTGCTCACAGTCTTCCAAACGATAACGGGATGCGAATGATTATTCATCGAGCAAGGACGAAGAATTTCCCAGAATTGCCGAAACGACTTGCAGATGTAAAAGTGCCTTCTCTTTATACAATGTTTAACGATGAGCAATTTTTAATCGGACATTACATACATGATGAAATAGAGTGTGTTTTAGTATTCAGTACTAAGAATAATTTAAAATTGTTTCACAATTCTCCATATTGGTTAATGGACGGAACTTTCATGATATGTTCAGCGATGTTTGCTCAGTTATATACCATCCACGCAGTGATAGGACACACTGAAACCTCTGACAAAACAGCGCCGTTAATATATGGATTACTATCACACAAGACTCATCATTGTTATGTTATCTTATTAGAAATTATTCGCACCTATGTTTTGAACGAGATGAATATCGTACTTCAGCCTAAAATTGTTTTGACAGATTTTGAAATCGCTGGTATAAAAGCGGTTAAGACAGTTTTCCCAAAAACTTTACAAAAAGGCTGTTTTTTTTTTCATTTAACCCAGAACATCTGGAAACACGTGCAGGCTGCTGGACTTTCACAAAAATATGGACGGGACAACGACTTTGCAAACAAAATAAGGCACTTAGCTGCATTGGCCTATTTATGCCCAGAAGAAATTCCAGCAGCTTTCCAGCCCTATTGAAAAACAGGTACTGCCAAAAGATGCTGAAGAGGTATGTGTATGGTTTCAGAAGTATTATGTAGAAGGAACTTACACAAAAAAACGAGCCGTAGTACCTGGTTGTCTGAAACTGAAAAAAACACCACCAAAATTCCCACCACACTTATGGTCTGTAGCTTCCAGCATCGAAATGGGGGTACCTACTACACAAAACTGTGTCGAAATTTGGCACCATAGATGGAATGCACTTTTGGGTCGCAAAAAATGGAATGTGTATAAAACTTTTGAGGAAATATTAAAAGAACAAAAAACGACAACGGACACGATAGAAAAGAGCAAGGAGCAAGGTCAAGGAGCAAGTGAACAAAAAAAAGAAAAAAAACAAGAAGATAAAGCAAAATAAAAAAGCATTAAAAAAAAGATACCATGGATTTGTTATCATTCTTGCGTGGCCTGTCCTATATTTGTTACTCAAAAAAGAAGTAATAATTTTTAAATCAAATCGAATCGTTTTTGTTTAATGTTTTTTTTTCATATCATAAATAGTTTTGTAAATAATGTTTAAATCAAATCGAATCGTTTTTGTTTAATATTATGTTTTTTTTTTCATATCATAAATAGTTTTGATTATATTGCAATGTAGTTTGTTTTATTTATACACTAGCTCCCTCGGCGAACTTCGTACCGTACCGTACCGTAGTGTCGCACTACCGTAGTGTCGAACTACTGTCGCGCAATCGTTTGTCACACTAGCGTGATGTCGATCTTCAGTGTGTCGGACAAGCGTGCATTCGAACTATGGTGAGTAGCAGTACAGTTTTGTCGCATAAGCGTTAATCGCACACTCGCTTCGCTTCGCACCGTATCCAGGTGCGGTTGGTCACGTAAGCCGCCGCAATGCAGTATCATTGTTTGTTCTATTCGCTTCACGATCGCGTTCGCGTTGAATCGCCTAAGTAGGACACCGCATTAGCGCTGTTGATTTGATTAACAACACAATTGAAAGGTACAGAATATCAGACGAGAGTCCAGATACGGATGACAGTTTTGTTCATGACGCGTTAGTCGAAAGTAATAGGATTTTGGAGAGTGAATACTCTGAAACTCATCATTAAATCAAAAAAATTGTCTGGCTACTTTAGTTTCTTTTATTTATACACTAGCTCCCTCGGCGAACTTCGTACCGTACCGTACCGTAGTGTCGCACTACCGTAGTGTCGAACTACTGTCGCGCAATCGTTTGTCACACTAGCGTGATGTCGATCTTTAGTGTGTCGGACAAGCGTGCATTCGAACTATGGTGAGTAGCAGTACAGTTTTGTCGCATAAGCGTTAATCGCACACTCGCTTCGCTTCGCACCGTACCCAGGTGCGGTTGGTCACGTAAGCCGCCGCAATGCAGTATCATTGTTTGTTCTATTCGCTTCACGATCGCGTTCGCGTTGAATCGCCTAAGTAGGACACCGCATTAGCGCTGTTGATTTGATTAACAACACAATTGAAAGGTACAGAATATCAGACGAGAGTCCAGATACGGATGACAGTTTTGTTCATGACGCGTTAGTCGAAAGTAATAGGATTTTGGAGAGTGAATACTCTGAAACTCATCATTAAATCAAAAAAATTGTCTGGCTACTTTATCATCGCGTTTTAGTTGCGATCAGTAATATTTTGGTCCTTCTCCCACCATGGTTTATAATACACGATCTAAAAATCGAAACTGATCGTAACTAAATAACTAAATCGCGCTGGTAATGTAGCCATAGTTTATTTCAAAACCGATAGCAAAAATCGTGAATGATGAAGAATGATTCCGGCCGGAAAATGGATTGGAATGGAAAATGGATTCCGGCCGTAAAGCCGTAAGAATCACGGATCATTTCTGGTCTCGATGGGTGAGAGAATATCTTCCGACTTTGGTGCCTAAAGAAGACGACCTAAAGAAGGTGGCTGGGGTAGACTGGATGCGGAAGGCGGAGGACAGGGTGCTGTGGCGCAGTCTGGGAGAGGCCTATGTCCAGCAGTGGACTGCGATAGGCTGAGTTGATTGGTGCCTAGACGCGGCGGTAGATCATCCCCAAATATAAAGAGGGCGACTTGGCTATTGTGGCAGATGGACAGTTACCCACAGGATCTCGGCCGAGAGGTAAGAGTGATTAAGATATACACAGGCCCAGACGGTGTAGCAAAAGCAATAAATACGTCTCCTATCTTTCACGAGTGGCGGACGTACGAGCAGGTGCTGGCCCTCTCAGGAGACCGCTTAAGAAGTTAGTGCCCCAGGAGCGCTAGGACTTAAAAAATGTGGAGTATGTTGCGAATCGAACTCATTGCAGCAATCACCTTTTCGGAACATTAAATTGTATTCTAAATTTTAGTATTACTGTCAGGTTCGACACTTGTCACCTTTGGCTTCTTCATCATTCACGATTTTTGCTATCGGTTGGGAAATAAACTGTGGCTACTTTTTAGTTATTTAGTTACGATCGGTAATAATGATCTTAACCAGCATAATGAAGCGTGATATTACGCTTAAATGCCGTTATTGTGCGTTTTGAGAAAACGCACAATAACGGCATTTAAAAAAGAAATAAATGCTGCTATTAAAGAAAACAAAATACAAATATTTAAATACGTTATAAAAATAATTCAAGAGAAAAACAGAAAAAGTAATAGGTATTACAAAGTGCAGCGTCAACTCCATGTAACAGAAAGAAACCAATGCATTTTTGGTATATGGTCCGATGAAAATCATCAACTAGTAATAGAAAATATTTCAAGAGATGACGAATTTTGGAGGGTGAATATGGAGAAAAAAAATATATTGCTCTATTTTGTGACGTAACTTAGTACCTACTCGAGTTCGTGAACTCATGAGCGGTGTGCTTGGCGCGTGCGTCTCTGCGTATCGTAATTTACGTATCGATACTCCTTGCGGAGGCTGGGGTATGCGTTATGTGCCTACGGCGCTCGGGTTAGGCTTGCCTTAAAAACAAAACTTACGAACCACATAAAGATCTTTCGGAGGGCAGCTACGTCAGTGATTTGCCAGAAAAAGTTTGTTATATCAAGAAAGCTTTTTTTTTTCAGAAAAATCGCCTAAGGTTGCAAATAATGAAGATATTAAACTTAATCACTTAAGACCATATCAGAAGAAATATTTTATTTTAACCAAACCTCATGAGAATAAATCCTTGTTCGTCTCATGCTTATCTATCACTGGGTGAGTTGGTGGGTAAGGAAAAACCAGCCTTACAAATTCTGAAAAATAATGACATCTTAACATCAACTCCAAATTTTGAACAAATTACTCAAAATCAAACTGGAATGAAACATAAAAAATAAAAATTCGATGTCAAATGTGATAATGTCTGAAAACAGTATACCATTGCCGGCTCCATTTTTACAGAATACGACTACTGGTAATAATACGATCGGCACAAATGAAGCTCTGGTTATAATCATGCAAAAAATCGAACAAGTTCAACAAGAGGTTAGAACACTAATTGGCGATATGAAAACTACTACTGAAAATCAGTTAACACTATATGAAAATCAAAATAGTCTACTGTTAAAATTTACAGAACACAAAACCCAGTTTGAAGAATTTGTAAAGCTACGGGTTTTTCTCGCCCGGCAAACGTGAGACAGTTACGCCCGAAACCTTGACGACAAATTTTATACATAAATCTTTTAGATTCACTTGAGTTTATAGACATTTAAAAAAGTTCCATATAGTTCCATTATATTTTCATTCTTTAGAAACTACAACCTGTCAGGATTCAAACCAAGCAAAGAACTCGTCCCCGTATCGCCCCCTTTGATAAATTGAGCCCTTTATTTCCAGGTAGTCGCATTGATTCCGTTTCACAGCAGAGGAAGTTGTATAGAAATAAACTGTTTTTATTATTAAGAGATGAACGTTTTTTTTTAGTTTTTCGTCATTCAAGTGTAATGAACGATTATTACAATACATAATGAACAAGTTAAGCATAGTGGACCCGTCTGAGACTTTGATAAAACAGTTCAGTGTTTGTGACAAAGCTAAATGGCGTGAATGTAAATATATGTTTGAACGTTTTAAAGTTAAGCATGCCAATTGGCTCAGTGAAGAATTTAAGCTTCCGGAGATACAATCAACAACGTCACAACAACCTACTTCTTCGGAAAAGAAGCGAGGTAGGCCAAAAAAGTTGTTTGAAGTCAGCTCTGAACGCAGCAGAAAGAGAAAACTTAAGTCTCTTGTCTCGCGTTTTACTCCTGAAAAGCTTTGTTTAGCGACTGAAACGAATCTGGTGAAATCTGGCAAAAGAAAGACGGCTCAATTTCTAAAACTTGCAATAAATTCGACTCCAAAAATAGTTGTAAAAAATGTAACAGGTTCATTCATCGTGTTCTGTAAATCTTATGCAGTATAGTGCTGAAGAAGCTGTAGGTCTCATAGTGGACCTTAATTGAACCAAAAGAAATATGGGACGATGCGCATAAGTGCAAAGAAAAGAGGTGGATATACAGGGTGTTTGGTGCATCGTTTGCCAAATGGAATTGGTCGAAAGGAGAGGTTGTTTGCTATCTCTTAAGGCCCAGTAACTCATTCCTTGTTACACCGGTTTTTTTATTACGACTTTTTTAATTTTATTTAGAAAAATACAAGAACTCTGCATTTAAGCTTATTTTTTTTTAAATTTATGAGTATAGCCTTCAAATTTCATTTTAATTCTTATGTTTACTCTTGTATGGTTCTATGAAATTCAAAATTACTTGCTAATAACATCTAGTTCCTTTTTAATAACTCATAAAGTTTTTGAAAAAAGGAAAAATACACTTAACACTCAACTTTAAATTGCTGTAAAAAAAAAACTAAAAGCGATCGGGATCTTCGAATTCTTTTAAAAAGTTCTCTAGTTTGTCCCCTTTCCAACGGTGTGCAATATACCAAAAAAAACTTTTAAAAACTTCAGTAATTCGCTAAATGTGTAATCGAGACACATCAGGCTGATATTCGATATTACGGTAAGAACACTTGTTTTCACATAAATAACATTCTTGAAGTAGGTGGATAGTGTTATCTCACTCTTACGCAGTCTCTTATCTCTTTCTAGGGTTCGAACTTTCCTCGAACTTGAAATAAAAATTAATTTTTATTTAATAAGTACTTAATTATAAATTTTAAATTTTACTCTATCAAAGCAAACTGGGCCTTAAGAGATAGCAAATGACCTCTCCTTTCGGCCAATTCCATTTGGCAAACGATGAACCAAACACCCTGTATATCGCTTTTACCATTTGGTGGCAGATGCAAAACAGAAGTGTTATCTGCTTAACCCCTCACACGTCTGGCCGCCCGCCTGTCGAAACGCCCCAAGTGTCAGCGTAGTTGAACGTACTTTTAGACTTTTGGGTAGGACTTCAGAAAAACTGAGAAATCGGCAATTTATAGCCATTATCATAGTATATATTAATTTAAGAGTTACTGAGACTGAAGCTGTGGTGCCATTACAAGATTTTTTAGACCAAACCATACGGAGACTAGCACAGTCAGAAGTAATTTTATCCAACATTGACGACAATAATGACACTCTGGAAGTCTATTATAAGTTGGGCCTAGAGTGGTAGTGGAGGTCACAGTATATACAAGCAAAACTTTTCGAACAATTCAATTTACGCTGATTCTAACATAATATTATGCACAACTGTCCCTCTGGAGTTATCGGAAATGAAAGAAAGGAAGAGAATAATTTATTAGTAAAATCATACTCCTTCTTCCACCAGATAACGTCGTCCAATTTCGTTTGAATTAAAAGCTGCTCAAGCTGTAAATAAATCTTATAATTTGTAAATAAGTTTGGGTCTACAATTAATATGCAAAATAATATGACTTTATCACATACATGAAGTCCTGTAGTAAAATAAAATCTTCATTATGTTTAGAAACAGTTGAGCTTTGAATGTGCAACTTTTTCATGGTTCACTGTTGGCCACCTGACCCGTTTTTAACCATGCAGCCATATGTTCTGTGACTTTAATATCACAGCGACCATAATAAACGCCTATTATCGTGTCGCTGTTGATAACAGACTTGCCGTCGAGATCATAAATATAATTCATTCTAGAATGAACATGCCCAATCTTCTGCATGATTATGTGCATATGAAAAATCTTAATAGACAGAGAGTGCTTTTTGAAGCCATGCAAACAAATCTTCGTAACTTCGAAGACTTCCCACCACCACCTGAAGATGAAGTGTTTCTTTTCGCGCTAGGGAGCTATCATATTAATATGAAATTATACCGTGATAACGAGTTAAACGATTTACCGCGATGCAATATCCTGGTAAATAATGTTTGGCTAGTCAGAGTACGGATTCAGTCGCGCCATGTCCGTTCACGTATTTATTATAGTTATATTTTAATAGACCGGGATTTGGCTAGCAGACATGCTTTTGCTTATTGGTACTGCACTTGCCTTACCGGCAATCGCACTGTGGGAAGTTGTGCGCACATAATATCCATTGTATGGTATATGGGATTATAGCGTCATATTGACTTTAATGCACCAGCACAAATGATGATATTTTCATAGAGGACTCGTAATCGTTAGTACAGTAGGGCTAGACCAAAGAGTCAAGCTTGACGTGCTCTTGGCACGTCAAGCTTGACTCTTTGGTCCAGCCCTGTTTTGTATGGCACGCAGTATAAATCAGTGCTTAACTTAAGCTAGAAGTATATCGTTTGAGATGCTTTTGGCTGTACCAATGAGGTAATAGGTATATTAATTAACTTAAACACTGTTATTATTACTCAATGATTATCAGTTTGAGAATCAAGTATTTTTGAAGTGAAAACTTCTTTAGCGGCGTTGTACACTTTTTTTGTAATGGGTAAAAAATGTTAAACTCGCGTCAGGACACGTGACCCTGATCGTAAGATGACACGTGATCGAAAATTCGTAAGATTCCAAAATATAAAAAATTGAAAACAAGTCTACAGGATCAAATTACAGACAGACAGACAGGCACAAACAGACACAGACAGGCACAAACAGGCACAGTCAGGCACAGACAGGCAGACAGACAGACAGATGTGAAAGACGGCACGGTTGACATCTGTCATCTTTCAACACGTTAAAATAAAATAAAAAAATTAAAGGAGATTGACCCAAAGTCGTACCAAAAAATCTCATGCATCAAGATCAAAATATTGTAGTACCTAATTATTTTCATATTTTTTACGACATTACGCGCCAGGGATTTAATTTTTGAAGTGAAAACTTCTTTAGCGGCGTTGTACACTTTTTTGTAATGGGTTAAATATGTTAAACTCGCGTCAGGACACGTGACCTGATCGAAAATTCGTAAGATTCCAAAATATCAAAAATGCACAACGTTAATATTCAAGTTTTCACTTCTGCCGGCACTCCCGGAGTGCAACCCGTCGTTATTTTTTTTATATAGAATCGTCATTTGTTTACGTGAAATATGCTTTTTTGTTTGTGGAAAATGAATTTTGTTTAAAAATAAATACATTTTTGCCGAAAAGTATTTTTTTTTATTATAAATAATCTCAATAGTTTTTGATACATGGTACAATATGAGTGCAAGTGTACGATAGGCTCCAAAAGTTCTTTTTTCGTCAAGCTATTGCTGAATCGTCGTCATCGTTTCAGCCGATAGACGTCCACTGCTGGACATAGGCCTCCCCCAATTTTGTGTGTGGGGGGGGGGGGGGGGGTTTGCCATAATCGCCACGCTTGGCAGGCGGGTTGGCGATCGCAGTATGGTATGATGGTGGAATAAATAGAGAACGCTGCTGCCCATTCTCCGGTAAGACCCTTAGCTTGCTGAATACGAAGAATTAATTAAATTAGATACTCAAAAGAAAAATACAGTACAGCCTTTGACTTCAACGCCTCTACAAGAGACAAAAAAACAAATTACTCTCAAACAAACTTTGATGAAGAATCAAAAATGGTGTGGTTCTAATGCTAAATCAATGGAAATAGACAGATTGATTTTTGAAATGATTGCTTTGCAAGATCTTCCCTTCAATTTCGTGGAAGGTATTGGATTTCGACGACTGATGGAGTTCCTTGTGCCGAATTATCAGTTAAAGGGAAGACAGTTTTTACTGAATATATTTGTGGTGAGCTATATGCAACATTAGCAAAAAAAAGTTATGATTTATTGAAACAATTTGAGAAAATTTCCTTCACAACAGACATTTGGAGCGAACCAAGTTGGAATGTATCGTTATTATGTCTAACAGCGCATGGCAAAAATGAAGATTTCAAAAGACTAAAAGTTATTTAAAAAAAAAACATTCGACGGAAGACATAATTCAAGAAAAAAATTAATGGTATGTTGATGGAGTGGGGCATAAAAAATGAGAAAATTCACTGTTTTATCCACGATTCTGGATCTAATATGATACGAGTAATGAGACTCGCCGGTATACCAGATGTCAGAAGTTTTAGGTGTAGTGCAGGAGTGTAGTACGCGGTGAGTTGTTTTGTTTTTTATCCAGAAATATATTCAAATCAAAGACTAATACATTCATCCACACAAATATAATAAATGAGAAAGGTGTGTGTTAAGAACGTAATGCTTCAGCAAGTCGCTAAAGCATTACGTTTAAAGTTGATTGCCTTATCGCTAATAGCGATAAGGTTGAAAATCTATTACAGAAATTTGTCAGATTATAGTAGCTTGATGTGCTGGCGTCTGTACTACCTACATGCTCACGGATTTGTTCGCGTGTATTTAGATAAATTTGATATTTAATAGTTATTTAAAAATTGTGTAAGTAAAATTAAATTGATTCAGAAATGATTACCTACTGTTAATTAATTAATATTACTTTTTACAGGTGGAATACTACATTTTATATTTTTATTTTTCGTTCCATCGAACGAATGATTAAAATACAGGATTTACTATGCCTGTATGCATACAATATGTCGGTTTAGTAGTTATAGGACCTATTCGTAAAATGGCTTACGGCGAAAAAAAGGACCTATTCTCGGAATGGCTTATTCTTCAAAGGACTTGTTCTCATAATACCTCATTCTGCAAAAGACTCATTCGTATAATACCTTATTCGTGTAATGACCTATTCTTGGAAGGACTCATTTTTGTTTGACTCGAAGTTTGCTCGATTGTGGCGGAAGGAAAAATGAATTCAGACCAAAAACTCCGTGTCACCAAAGTAAACCATGGGACGTCTCAGATGGCCGTGCTGTACCAATCCCTGAAGCAGAAGTCCATCCAGGCGCACACAACCATCCAGCACCTTCAGGTGCAGCAGAATGTTGCGGAATCCCTTTGCCAGTTTAAGGAAGTCGTGGAAACGAAGATAAGCCGAACCGAACCAGAAAGTACTTCCTACGCTAACATGGTAAAGAAAGGCTCTGATAAATTTATTCGCCCAGCAAATCTCAGTTCGGTCGCTATATATCCCAGCGATAAAACCAAAACCAGTGACGACACTAAGTCCTTGTTACAAAAAATTATCTCGCCTGAGGAATTAAAACTCCATGTCCGCGGCCTAAGGAAAATTAGAAATGGAGGCGTCATCATTAGGACGGATAACAAAGACGACATTGATAAATTAAAAACATCCCAGAAGCTAGTTTCCTCAGGCCTTACAGTTGAAGAACCATCTAAACGCCGTCCTAGGATTGCTTGGTGTCCCCGTAGCCCTGACTGAAAAAGAGGTATTTGATTGCATTTACGTCCAAAACTTGACAGATAAATTGCCGAACATTACTCTTGAGTCCTTCTTAGAAAGTATAAAATTGAGCCATAAGTCAGGGAAGAAAGATCGTCCTACCTGCAATTATATATTGGAAGTTCCTGCTAATATCAGGAAAATTATGATGGACCAAGGCCAAATTTTCATAAACTGGACATCATGTCCAGTGAGAGATTTCACTATTGTGACCAGGTGTTTCAACTGTCAGCAGTTCGGACACGCAGCCAAATTTTGCAGAGAAACGAGCCCTACTTGCAACCTCTGTGGCGAAACAGGACATTCTTTCAAGGAATGTAATAATAAAGGTTCTCCGCCCCAATGTGCGACCTGCCGACGATTCAAGAGAAAAAACGATCATCCAACTGGTGATGTAATTTGCCCAGCACGTAAATATGCAGAAGACAATTACATTAATTCCATTGACTATGAAGGCGCCTAGGAGCGCCACCGACTAACTTGTCAATTAAGCACATAGATAGTAGTTTAACTTCTACATATAATTTTTATTATGGCTAATCAGCTAATATGTGATCTAGATGGGTTTTCCGTGTCTGAAGCTAAAATCTGTAATATTGAGGAGTGCAAAAACATAGTCTATACTGGGGATAAATCATTGACTTTACTTACACAAAACATACGCAGTATAACTCGAAATTTTAACGGTTTCCAAGTTTTGTTACAAAATCTTGATATAAGCTGCGACATTATCGTTCTAACAGAATGTTGGTTATCCAAACAAACAGCAAATATACCATCTATCGATGGATTTAATCTTCACAAAAGCGATTGAACATTCAACCAGAATGATGGCATAGTGGTTTATATTAAAAATAATTTAAAAACTTTAGTAGATGAACCCCATTTTCTAGACTGCAACTGCTTAGATAATTAAAATTATTCCCGAAACAGTAATTATAGCTATTTATAGGCCTCCATCCCAAAGTATACATGGGTTTTTGGATACGCTTAAACCAAAAAAAAAAATTAACAAAAAAAAAAAAATATTAAAAAATTTAATTTTTTTAATTTTGACAATTCAAAAGTGCCTGTACAAGGTCTAATTGAAATAAATGCTTTGAATTTAATAAAGCTTTTTCCATTCAAAGCCAAACTAAGTCATATGCAGCACGAAACTCTTTTGTCTTATTAGATACAGATGTTAATGAGGTAATAAGTATAATAGATGGATTAAAGGAAACTTGTGCCGTAGGATGTGACGACATACCTAATAGCATACTCAAAAGATTTAAATATATCATTGCCCCTCCCCTGACTCACATTTTTCAGTTATGTTTAACAAAAGGAATATTTCCTAAATTGCTTAAAAAAGCCATAGTCACCCCTGTGTTTAAGGCTGGAGACAAAAATTGTGTTAATAACTACAGGCCAATTTCAGTTTTAACAGGCATCTCAAAGATTTTGGAGAAAATTATAAACAGTAGATTAGTAAAATATCTTGAAAGTAATAAATCACTCTCTGATCAGCAATTTGGTTTTAGGCCAAAAAGATCAACAAGTCAAGCTGTTCACCAACTGACAAATTTTATAAGCACAAACCTGGATAACGGCATGTACACCATAGGGATATTTTTAGACCTTGCCAAGGCTTTTGACACAATTTCTTGTACTTTGCTGTTGAACAAGCTGGAAATGCTGGGAATACGGGGGGTACAATTGCAACTATTATCTGATTACCTTACCGACCGCCTTCAGTGTGTAAAAATAGGTACGTGCATGAGTTCCGAACTTAAGAATAGCTGTTACGGAATCCCACAAGGCAGTATTTTGGGACCTACATTGTTCTTGATCTATATAAATGACCTGTGCAATTTGACACTCCAAAAAGTTGTAATTATCTCGTATGCGGGTGACACAGCTCTACTGTTCGCAGCTAAATCAAAGGCTGAAGTCTATGAGGTAGCACAGAATGGTTTTAATACTGTGTCTAATTGGCTTCATAAAAATCTCTTAACATTAAATACAGATAAAACCAAGTACCTTTTATTTACAATGAGAAACATTAATCCAACGCTTACTAACCTAATCATCCAAGCTCATAGCAATTGCAATTTATATTATGCTGACATTGCGTGCACTTGCCCCACTTTAGCTAAAACCGACCATATTAAATATCTAGGCGTCACGATTGACACAAATCTGAACTTCCGCAAACACATCGATTTATTATGCACCAGAGTGCGCAAACTAATATACATTTTTAAAAACTTACGTAACATTGCCGACTTTAAATTAATTAGACAGGTTTATTTGGCTTTGTGTCAATCTATTATTACCTACTGTATAACGTTCTGGGGTGGTGCCGCAAAATCAATTTTACTGCACCTAGAACGGGCCCAAAGAGCAGTTTTAAAAGTTGCTACTTTCGTCCATTTCGATTTCCTACACACCAGCTTTATATGGCATGTAAGGTGCTAACAGTACGTCAATTATTTATATTGAATGTAGTTTTATTGCAACACACTGAAATTTATTTTAACCCACTTCAGATAAGAGAAGAAAAGATTTGGTTTGTGCTAACTCGCATACTAAACATGCTTTTGCTAACCGATTTTATTTATTTTTAGGACCCTACTTGTATAATCAGTTTAACAGAGTGCTAAAGATTTATAGTTTAAGTTATAATAGGTGTAATTTATTAGCACAGGAATATTTGGCAAAACGCAATTATGCAGACACGGAAAAACTACTAGAAATTTTAAAATAAAATCTATCTACCTAATCTAATAATATAAGTCTCTTCATTTACCTAATTAATAATAGTCTCCACTTTATCTGCTTTAATATTATTCGTTAATTTATTTAAACATAAATATATCTTGTATAATCTAGTTTTATAATAATATACTCTATAAGACATTGAAAATACTATACCTTCATTTCAATTTAGCGTCTAATACATTTATTGTTGTCTTCTTTTTAAATATTTGGTGTAAATTGATGGCCTGAAACACAGATTTTTCATAAACCTAGATCAGGCAGGTCTATATTACAGTTAAAATTTAATTTTTCTCGATTGTAATTAATGTAAATCCTATTTTTAGTTTACTTTATACTTGAATATTTTTTTTTTTTTATAACCCACTTCAAAAAAGGAGGGTCTGTGTTCGACCCGTATGTATGTATGTTTGTATGACATGTATGTGTGTATGTTTGTTTGATATGTATGACTTTAGTATGGAAAACATTAGGTAATTATTCTTATGTAGGTACGAAGTTATATTATATGCATAAATGTACTGGATCTCTGGCATTTCTATTCGAATTTTGATGATTCTTCTAGTCGGTGTCTTCAATTCTTCAATGCACCTTAGTTGCATTGCTTGGCTGCAATTGTATTCGGCCCCTCGTTCGCCTTCCAAAGGACCGGGACCCCACGGTCCCGAGATATGTAAAATTAAAAAAACTAGAATAGAATATAATTTTTTTAGAGCAATAATGGCCGTTCGTGTATGACTAATGATTTTTTTGAAAATCGCCGAAACCTGGGTTTTGTTTACAAAAAGAACTTTTGTAGTAGTTAATATGATGCCATCAAAAACATAACTTGTAAAAAAAAAGCCAAGTCTCGCAACTCAGTTCTTCTACCGTAAAAAGTTATGTGATCCATGTAATACCAAGTCGGTTAATTTATTCAGTCCCCTACTTAAGGGAAGGTCCCTTAAGTCTTGTCTTAAGTTATTACGTAATTAGCTAACCTAACAACATCTTATAGTGACCATATCAATATTAAAAACCTTTAATGTTTTAAATAAAGAGACTGACTTGGCCATCGCACGAAAACACAATGTATCTAACAAGTAATACATATTATATTAAATTAGACTGTTTAGTGCGATTGCCAAGTCAATCTATTTATTTAAAACATTAAAGTTTTTAATATTGAAAACGGAAAAAGAAATATATGGAAAAAGGCTAAAGAAATGGCGCTGACCTCATCTAGAGAAAATAGAAAAGTAATTCGCTTGGCCGCGATTTTACTTCTACCACCACGATTTATACCCGAAGGATGGCAATTCATTTATGGCAAGATAGAACCATTGTCTACAGCAATGAAACGCTTCCAAGATTATTTAGAGAGGCAATGGCATCGCCTGACTCCAACTTTGATAAGCAGTGCTAATCAACGTCACCGGACCACCAACGCCTTAGAAGGGTGGCACCGACGGCTTAACGTTGTGATTCCAAAATGCCCAAGCTTATTGCACTTCATACACAAAATACGAGGAGAGTCAAAGCATTTTGATGTGATTATTAGAAAAAGTTTTATTGAAAGTCAACGGCGAAATAGAAGGAATAAAGATATCGTATTTGATAAGAAATATAAAAAAATATTTACCAAATTAGAGACACACGAGATTACTGTGGGGCAATTCTTTAAAGAAATTATTTATTTGCAACTTTTAATGTAAAATTTACGCATTCTATAATACTTACCTAATATTTGATATTAATTATATAATTACACCTTATCTTAAGAAAAAGAAAAATTTGTACCTTTCCTATAAGTTTTGTTGATTTTTATTAAAAATATAACGTCTACTAAGCCAATATGTCTCAATTAACTCCTGAAGATAGGTTGCAGCTCAAAAAACTAGTGACTATACTGCAACCTTTTGAAGAGATTGCTCGAAATATGAGTGACAGTAATACTAGCATCTCATCAGTAATTCCATTAATACACACACTAAAGCATACATTACAAATAGAAGACAGTAAGCCAGACACAAATGATCAATTTAAAACTATTATAAAATGTACCATCGACCAATTAAATTCAAGATTTGGACACCTGCAATTAAACAATTTCTTTGCAATAGCTACATATCTGGATCCTCGTTATAAAACAAAATTTTGTCAACGAAGTGATTAAAGAGAAGGTTCAATCCGAATTGATGACATTAATTGATGGTGGAGATAAATCTAAAAATGAGGCTGAAAATGCGAGGCAAATGAAAAAATGAAAATGAAATGAGATGAGGAAATGTGATGAGGCTGACTGGCCCGTTGGTCTAGTGGTTAGTGGCCCTGACCTGTTCGATTCCCACCCAGGACAAATGTTTGTGTGATGAGCATGATCATTTGTTCTGTGTCTGGGTGTAATTTATCTATAATATGTATGTATTTAGAAATATATAAGTATGTTTATCAGTTGTCTAGTACCCATAACACAAGCTCTGCTTAGCTTGGGACTAGACGGCGTTGTGTGATAGTTGTCGAATATATTATTATTATTATTATTATTAAAATATTTACGTTCCTGCAGAAAAACGGGCAAGAATGGTATCACCAGCAGCACCTAGCAATAGTAATGTCCGAACAATTTTATCAAATATATTGCTAAGTAGCGATGATGATGATGATAATACCACATCCAACGAACATGCTGTTGGACAAATTTCTTATATTGAAAGGTTTACTCAACGAGTACAATAGAGAAAAACGTATACCTATCGGTGACGATCCCTTAATGTGGTGGAAAGTGAACGGAAATACAAAATTCCAATCCCTTAAATCGATTGCCCGTCAATATTTGTCGTGTCCACCAGGCTCAGTAGCAAGTGAACAACTTTTTAGTGGTGCTGACCCGTTAAGAAATAGATTGGACGGAGACAAAGCTGCAAAGCTTTTGTTCATTAAATATAATTTGCTACTTTTGGAGTCAATTCATTTGATTTAATTTGCTAACTGTTATTGAAAAAATGATCATTTTTATGTTTCACGCCTATGTTATGTAGGTTTATATTTTTATTATTATTTTGTCTGTGTGGTGCCGGACTTAAAGAATTGCACCACCCCTTACTTCCCGTGGGTGTCGTAAAAGGCGACTAAGGATCTTACCGGAGAATGGGCAGCAGCGTTCTCTATTTATTCCACCATCATACCATACTGCGATCGCCAACCCGCCTGCCAAGCGTGGCGATTATGGCAAACCCCCCCCCAAAATTGGCGGAGGCATTTGTCCAGCAGTGGACGTATATCGGCTGAAGCGACGATATTTTTATTGAAATTAAAGAAGCTGACTGAATAATGTTTGTATGTACTATTTTATTTTACTAGGCCGCCCTTCTTAACTCATCTCTCTTCTGCCACCATCTCGGCCTCCGCCTTCGAGTCCGATTCCGACTCCGATTCCGGTTTCGACTCCGACAAACCAAATTTAAAAACTCCGATTCCGACTTCGGTTCCGATAAAACCACCTCCGTAACATCCCTATAGACACACAAGAGTTTTTATTTCTTTCTGTGGCTTTGTTTTTGTATGTACTAACAATAGTTTTATAAGATTTTTGTGTTACTAACAGTATATATTTATTATTATTATTATTAAACAAAAGAGACTAAAAACAGCATGTAATATGAAAAAATCTTCGAAAGAGATGACGTCAGTCGTATGACTGCAGGAAAGAAAGAGTATGTCACTAAAAATAAAATACAAAAACGGTTATTGCTTGACACGCTACGGAAATTGTTTAAAACAGATTTAGTTTCTGAAATGGTGTGCAAAGTGTGTATGCATGTATTCGAAATGTAATCTGTGCCGTGATAAAGTACTTCAAATTACTATATCCGCCGACCAAAATCAAGATGAACTAGTATGAATTTATTAGTAAAAGTCACGAATTTGAAAAGCACGGTGAAAAAAAAATATACCAAAAGAATGGTTAAATTACAACAAACTGGTGTACTATTGTACCTTGCCGAGTTGATACAACGAGGCCTCAAAAGTTTTAAAGTTTATCATTATAAGATTTACCATCAATATATACAATATAAGGAATCAATAGAAAAACTGGAAGATAACGAAGTTATTCTTCACTGTGACTTTTTTCCACCTAGGGACGGGCACGACAGTGGTCCCATGACGTCACTGTGAACTATTCCAAGGATTTCCTTGGCCCTAGTCTCAGATTTCTTTGGAAATGGCAACTTAGTCTGTTTACCTAAGATGCAGGAAACACACGACTGAAAGTCCTTGTTGTCATAAGAAATACCTTTGACCATACCTTTTCGCAGTAACTCCATGCTTCGAGTGTTCAGATGTGATAGACGACGGTGCCAAATTTGTTGCGTTGACTGGCTTCCAGTAGCAGGGTACTGCGGCGCTTGCTTCACGCTCACGGCAACAGGACGACTGACATCCTTCAGTTGACGTGCCGGCACCGCTTCACTGTTACCTGTACCTACAGACAAAGACGAACACATGGCCTGCGAGGATAGCTCGCTACACGAAACAGAAACAGTTTCAATGGCATCAAGTTCATAAATACCATCTCTCAGGGTAGCTGTAGCTAAAACCTCCCCGTTGTCATAGACTGTACACACGCCTGAACGAAACACAATTTCGTAACCTTTCTTATCCATCGCACTAACAGATAATAAATTAGCAGACAACTTAGGGACTAAGTACACATTACTTATCGATCTCACACTATTGTCCTTTAACACAGCTTGCGCAGTTCCTTTTCCAGCTGTCGGCAATCCTTCACCATTGGCAAGTAAGACCTTCTTTGGCTTTTCAGTTGTAAAATCTGATAAAAAAACTGCGATCATTGCAAAAATGTTGCGCCGCACCGCTGTCGACGTTCCAAACGTCTCGCTTAACTCCTGCGGCCAACGCTGTGAGATGCGCCTGGCTCTTCCGGCCACTCTTCTTGGGTTCCCTATCCATTTGCATAAAATTTTAAGACCTAATATGACTTAGCATAATTTTGTTTGGCATAATTATATTTTCGCATAATATAATAACGCATAACAGCTTACGCATAATTTTTTTAAGCATAATTTCTCTAACCATAATAATGATTAAGCATAATATTCTAAAGCATAAAGTTCTAAAGCATAACTTTTTTAAGCATAATATCCTAAAGCATAAATTTTCCCGAAGAGGATATACCAATTTATTTCGACGATTGGAAAAAAGCCATATCTCCTGAATCAGGTAATATATGTATAACATATTAATATAATATAACGTATTGAACAATTTTGTGGGTTTTTTTGTTCGCTGTAGGAAGCATGAAGCAAGCAAGCATACAGCATGCAAGCAAGCATTCAGCATGCAAGCAAGCATGCAGCAAACAAGCAAGCATGCAGCATGCAAGCAAGCATGCAGCATTCAAGCGAGCATGCAACATGCAGCAGGCAGGGTTTCTGTCTCGGCTCCGGCGCTGCGGGCCTCCGGCGGCCCCACGCGCCTACGCGATTTTAAATTACACTCTAGGGGTAGGACAAACAAGACTACGTGGAGTCGGTTTTGCAGCAATTCGGTTCTGTCACTAACTTTTGTTGCACAGCATATTAAATTTAATTAATTGTATGCCTAAATATTATTATAATGCTAATAGTCATTAGGCCTACTAACGTTATGCGAATCAAATTTATGCCAAAATAAATTAGTCTTTAAGATGATTATGCCAACATAAAATGTATGCCTAAAAAAATTATGCCGAAGTATTGTTATGCCAAAACAAATTGTGCCAAAATCGTTATGCCGAAGTATATTAGGACAAAGAACATTATGCGAAAAGAAGGGATCCCTCTTCTTGCCGTCAGAGTTGTCAGGACAATCCTTCTTGATATGCCCACTCTTTTTGCATCTGAAGCACTTTATTGGTTTGGGTGCCTTCCGAGCTGCTAAAGCCGTAGCATCTTCGCTTTTCTCATCGCGTCTTGCATTTTCCAGAAGCAATTTCGCTTTGACATTTTCGCTTGACAGTGACGTGTTCGAATTTTCTAGAGCCATAATTAATCAACGGGTCGTAATCGCTTGTCAAACCGCTGAGTAAAATCACGGCCACGAAGTCATCTTCCAAAGCCGCTCCGATGTCGCTCAGTTGTAGCGATGTATCCATAACCTTATTAACATATGCCTCCATACTAGCACATTCGCTTAATTTGGTGGCGAACAATTTGCGAAGCAATCCGAGCCGTCGTGACAAGCCTCGGTCCTCGTATGCCTTCTGAAGGTTGTTCCACGCTTCGCGAGCCGTCTTGGCATTTCTAATTTGTGCAAATACACAAGGCTTCACGTTTAAGGCGATTTTTGCGAGCGCCTTTTCCTGTTTCTTCGCGTCTTCGTTTTTATTTTCAGTTGTGCCCACACAATCCCAAAGATCGTCATGGATGAGCACCATCCGCATCATGAATTTCCAGGATGGATAATCTTGGATCCCAGATAATTTTTCAATAGAAACATTCTGAATGGCAGTTGCCATCTTTTGTTTTCTTGCGAATAAATATTGAAAATAATTTTACGAAATCACACGCGCACACTTGGAAAACGGTTATTAGAGTAGCGAATTTGAACGCTCTGCTACCATGTTAGAAATTCCGTGGACAACTCAATAAAATACCATATTAGACTCCAAAATATATTGTGCGTCCGCACAGGCAAACGATCAGAAGTACTAGCTTGTTAATGAATGTGACATCTGTCTAGAAAAACTATATTCTGTATTACCAGAGTTTATACTGGGACACATATACAAACTCCATGATGTGCACATGCCAACATCATTGTTGTAATTAAGTTATTTCCAACAGGGTTCGCCGGGTCAGCTAGTAAATACATAAATGTTGCTGTAAGCTTTTAAGATTTTCATAGTAACTAATTATTATAATTATGGTCTAGTTCGTCTACTATTTGCAAGCGCTACTGCTGAGTGTAGGGTCCTGGGTTCGATGCCCGGGCAGCACCAGGGGTTGTGAGGTTTTTCCATCATGAAGTTATTGGAACTTTGTGCAAAATTCATGGCTGTAGATTCGCTCCTGTTGCATGGGATTTAGTCAGGACTGGCTAAGATAAGGTATACGATACTCTATTTCGCTGTCTGGCCCTCAGGTGGGATCAGGCGTGATGTTGGGTTATGAGATTATAATTCTTATTTTATCATAAACTTGATAATAATACTGCCCTCTGTGAGGTCCTGTTACAAGTATTACAATGGTCGGGGTGAAAGTATTGATGCCTATAATATGAGATGTTTGTCACATAAGGAGTCAGTATGTATTGCTGGAAGATCAGTTGAAAATAAAATTAAAATGCATTTATTTGTACACATAGGTATACCATAGTGGTACATGATGGTATAAAATCAAAAAATATGTTTGTCACTATGTGCTGCTTTGCAGGGCGTACAGGTATTGCTTAGGTACACAGTAGGTAATAGGGGTATAAGAAGGCCTAAATTATTATAAATATACTGCAAGTTATTGAAGTAATTTCGATGTCTTACCTAATATACTTTGTGACAAGACTTGGGTTTTAGACGTAGGTAATTAACAATTGCACAGTTGTTAGAGTAGCTGTAAGGATGCCGCTTTACCCAGTATGCTGGAACATGATACGATTAAATGATTTTGATGATTCAATGTTTAAAATGAGTATTAAATCATAAACTTCAATAAAATAGGTAATAATTAGATTATTTTACCAACATGGAAAAAAACTTTTGTCTGAATAAACTTCTTGAACTACCTACCGATAATGTTGTCAAGCACTAGGTACCTATAAATAGGTATTGAAGTGGTTAAAAGTAATGATACTACTAAATTAACATTAATCCTAAAAAGCATTGACTCGTAATGTCGTCTTCTAAATCAATTATTGTTCAATAGTTAAATAAACTTGGAAAGAAAAAAATTAAAGGAAGGAAAAATAACCACAGAAATACGCGCATGCTCGAACATTGCTTAGTACTGGAATTATTATTATAGTAGTTTTAATCAACTGAATAATTAGAAGATTCAATATATTTGAATTCAGAATCTCAGATAATTATCGTTTTGGGAACACAAACTTAATGTCATACCTTCATGATAAGGTTCAAAGTCTATGGCAACTGTTGGGACCTTATTATAGAAATACAAGCGGTGAATCTAAAGGTAGGCTCTTGAATATGGAAAGAAACGAAGTAAGTAAGATACATATTCGATAAGAAGTGTAGGGACACAACCACAATGACAGAAGTAAAATAATAGAAAGAATAAAAACACTCGCGTGCAGTCTGCGCGGTGTCATTGGCCTCGTGTGAATTTGAAGTTGGGTTAAAAAGATCTAAATAATTATTGTTTACCAAACATGAGTTATGTCTAACCAGTGTGATTTAAATTCAACTACTTATTCACTAAAAAAAAAAAAAAAAAACAGGTCACGTACCGTGTCATACTTACATCTACACATAATAACTAGCCCGACTAAAGTAGTGGGTTCGAAACCAGGCAGACATTTTGTGTATTATCAGTTATCACTCATAACCACTGTTCATCAACGGTGAAGGAAAACACCGTGAGGAAACCGGCATGTCTGAGAACCAATACTATGAAGACATGTGGCATTACCAGTACGGAGAGTTTCCGCGTGGTAGATAGACATCCATTAAATTGGACGCAATAAGGATCCATTAAATTGGACGCATTTGACATCCATTCAATTGGACGTAACAAAGTGGTGAAGGAGGGCATCGTGAGGAAACCATAAAGTCTCCATTAAATTGGATTTATCAAAGCGACAAAGGAAAGAATCGTGGGGTCAATACCAGCCAACGCCATCGCTATCACCACAGCATTCACATCCATCTCAATACCAGCCATCGCCATCATCCTCACCACAGCATTCACATCCATCTCAATACCAACCATCGCCATCGCATCATCATTACCATTCCAATCATCACTCACATTCGCTCACACACATCCTCCTCCCTCCCAAACACCTACAGATGAACTACTAGTACCTTCATCAATACTTGACCTCCTAAACATTAGCGTAAACCCAAGTAACATTCCTTGTGAGATGAGCCAGCAGAACGTTTTTAGAGGAAAAGGGACTGACATACACGACTATTTGATATTTAAAAAATAGAACTATAATTTGTACTTACTGTGGCTTCGCTGTTATTTAATAATTAATGCTTAAATAAAAAAAAATGTGATATCAATAAATTACACATTCCTTCATACAGTTTTTGAGCACTGTGTAGACTGCTTCACAGGTCTCTGGTATTATCTCTGATAGTAGTTGTGACGATATACTAGTGCTGAATTTAAGTTCTCTGAACTCTCTACCTGACGCGAGAAATTTTACCAATCTCTCTTCAGCACTCACAGCTTGTCGCATAACTGTATCGGATTTAGTTATGTATGGTTTCACAAGATCCAACAATTCAATGAATACCTCGCAACTCATTCGAAGGTATATACTAAAATCTTCATCATCGAGATCTTTAATAAGATTCATATGACTGTACTGTTGTCTGTTTCTGAGGTAAAATTTTGCCCATTCCTTTCTTCTTTTCCTTTTTTAATGTAATGGCGATGTAGCAACGATAGTTGCCACAACTAATGCAATTTTGGCCTGTTTCGATAGAATAGGTGGCATGTCGAGAGGTATTCACGCAATGCTAGCACAATACGACTGGACGGTTCGGAGTCCGGTATGCTCGTCTGTTGTGTAGAGCGCACCGAACAGTTCGCTGGTGCGGGTCGCACCGATTCGGTCGTCTGTTTATACTTTTAGGACTGGAATGACCTCTCTCTTGTGGGTTGGATGTAATCCTGTACAATCTTTATAAAACCGTAAAAATTCATATTGGATTTTGAAATGTCAGCAATAGTCGCAATAAATAACGAATTTCCGACTGCTGAATTCATGGGTGTTGTGTACATTTCCAAAACACCGTATATAGGCGGGCCAAATCTATCGGATTAGGTATTAGAATATGAGGAGATCACACAGTACGTAACATCGTTGCATCTGCCTTGCGTATCTGCCAAAAGAAGAAATTGAAGACGGCTGGCTTGCCATAATGGAAAACAGCTAGTTAAGTATTTTTTACTTTAAAGCTTGTCTATTCCTGAAATTTTTACTTTTGCACAATCAGTCGATCGATTATTTTCCTTTCAGTATTCCAGACGACCAAGTACGTAAGTTCAATGATTATTTTGTTGAACAATTGGCTTGAGCCAGCCGTAATTGCCGATATAACCGAGCGAGACGCGCCACAAGCGAACGATAAAAACTAACAACAGCGAAGGAAGCCCAACATGCAACGCCCCAAAAACAAGACGATAAGATCGATTCCTATTCCTAAGAAATACAACACAAAAAACACAATGATCCGCTTTGGAAAGACTCATTCGTCATTGATGACGAAACAGGCTTCATCAGCGAGCGACAAATATTATGCAAAGTCCATACCTGCAGGGCTAACATGCGCAAGTCGACATATCTCATAAACGAGATGACAAAATTTGTCGTTCTCGATTCATTTGTCACTTTTCCTAACATGCGCACCACGCTCGAGAAGATATCTCGTCGTGACTTCGCCTTCTCGTCGCGAGATAACCGATGTTGCTATTGCATGAAAACATACCATAATATAATTTAGTAACGCCGGTTTCATTCATTTCATTCGGTCTATTATTGGTGGGAATAGCGTGAACGCTGCCATATTTGTGAACGCGACGATACAATTGTCTCTTTGACATTTGGTAGATCCTCTATAATACTTTACTCTTTGTGGTGGTAAATTAAAAAAAAAAGTGAAAATATTCTTGGTTTTTGTTTGTTGTGGTACTTGTGGTTCGCGCTAAATATTTTTAAAACAATTTGAAATTGTGGAATTGTTACAAAGAAGATGGCTTTGGCATCAAAGAAATTGTAAGTATTAGATCAAAATCCCGTCACAGATGGCGGAGATGCATATTAGTTTATTAGCACCAATCAATGTTGTATAGATTGACTTACAAAACAAACCGTGTGAAGAATGGATTTTTCTACGAGTTATAAGATTATGTATTCATAATATCATGTTACATTAATAATCTCGATGAAATGTACTAACTGTAATGTACAACATAAACACACTATGCCATACATAAATCAACATTGCATGTTGACTATTCAGCAAGTACTTACTCATTGCTGTGAAACATTATTCGTAATACCAACGAAAGTTAACTTGTCATGTGTGTACTGTACAATAATAGTAGATTGATAGTTACAAATTGAACTGTAATGTTTCAGAATACGCAGTACAAAAGGACAAATTTAATACTTATGTGAATATATGCATGAGCATGCAAACTTTGCGGCAGGAAGTTTCAAAACTCCGCAGGGTGCCGCTGAATATGAGCGGCAGTGGGAACGAGTAAAAGCGGCCCTCGACGAGCTTGGGCCGCGTAAGTCTATTGAACAGTGGAAGGTGGTAAGTTTAGTCAAAAAATGAGCCCAATTGAGATTTGGCATCTACCAGAAATAATCTACAGTTTTCAGTTTTCTTCTTTCGATCTCATATATAAACGGCAATTAAACATTTAAGCACTTAATATATATATTTTCAGTGCTGGCGGGATCAAAAAAGGAAGGCGAGGATGGAGGGTGGCGCTGTAAATAAAGCAAGAAACACAACTGGGAACCACGTCGTGGTCCCAGAATTATCCCCGACCTCTGAAATTATCTTGGATACAATTGGCTATGAAATGGCAGTGGGGTGTGGGCCTGAGGAATCTCCAATAGGGGTAATTTTTTATTTTGCCTAGCCGCAGTAGTTTGGTTTTTTGGAAGTTAAGTTTTCTCTTAAAGTTACTGAATACAACTGAGCAACTGAATAGAGCAAAAGCAGCATAAGCTGGGCCGAGTGGTGTATTATGTCAAAATGTGGCTGCTATTGATACAATTACTATTGCTAAAATGGAAAGTCTTGACAAGACCCACATTTTGAATGACAGCTGTTAAATTAGTCACAGTCAGTTTCACAGAGTTCTTGCTTTCAAATAACAACTTTAAAAAAATTATAAATTGTATTTCATAATTAAATTTTCTTTCATTTTAGTTCCATGAAAATCGAGAGTCATTGCTGCCACGACCGTGCAGACCAGCACCAACATCCACAACAACACTACCATCACCACCTACACCAGAACCATCTTCCACACCAGCTCCATCATCCACACCAGCACCACCATCCACATCAGCACAACCATCCACATCGGCACCGCCATTCATACCACCACCACGACGCGTACGCAGAACTCACCCTCCAGACAGGTTTATTGACGCTCAGTTGGAGCTAAATACATTAATGAAGGTAAGGAAGTTTAGATTGTTACATTAATTATTTACAACTAGCAACCGCCCGCGACTCGTGTGGTATCCCTGTCCTATCGGAATTAAAAGTAGCTAATCCAGTGCTGTCTGTACTGATGTAACAATATTGATAATACAATTTCAGGAGTTAGTGAAAGAGGCACGCCACAGCAACGTACTAAGAGAGCGTAATAACACCTTGCAAGAGCAAAATAATAAATTGAAGGAGCAGATCAAAGTTTTAAAAAAACGGAACCTGCAGTTAATGTAAGAATCTTTAACTTACTATGCAACTTCAAGCTGAAAGTGGGCGAAAATACCCATTGATACATACAACTTTTACTATGGGACCATCTCCAAAAATCTGCTGTTTCATTAAATATTTCAACATAATACATATCTTTAACATTTATTTACAATTGATATACATAGAAGGAATTATATTAAACAAAGTGATTTATTAATTCAGCTTGTCTGGCTTGGGACAATATTAGCTGACGTATAGGTGTTTCGTTGAATTCATTGATATCTCCATCGTCGTGGATATCTTCCTCTTGCTCTTCTAATGGAACCCTGAAAAATTCAAAATACAACCTCACTCACAGTACTGTAATATTATAGAAGGGGTACAATTTGTATACAAAAAAAAATACCCAAAATGCTTCATCAAATTATTAATGATGCAGCTGGCATATATGATTTGTGAAGCCTTCTCCGGTGAATAGTGCAGTACCCGATCTATCCCCAAGCACCTCAGACTTCCTTTTAAGTATCCATTTGTTCGCTCTATTGCATTGCGAACTTTGCAGTGCCAGTCTGTGTAGCGCTGTTCTGGTGAGTTTGGCTCAGCATTCAACACTGGGGTCATGAGCCATGGTTCTAATGGGTACCCTGAATCTCCTGCATCAACAAAAGAAAATATTGAGAACTCAGTAACACAGTTTTTCTTGTTTTTGCAGAAAGCGCAGCCGCAGACGCTAAAATAGGAAGATGCTGGGAAGAAGAAAGATTGATTTTATAATATTATTTTTATTATTACGTTGATTTTTTAATGTTTATAGTGTTCCTTAATGAACAATTTTGTTATTTATCTGTAAGTGTTGATTTAAAAGAAGCT
This sequence comes from Mesoligia furuncula, assembly GCA_916614155.1. NCBI lineage: Eukaryota > Metazoa > Arthropoda > Insecta > Lepidoptera > Noctuidae > Mesoligia > Mesoligia furuncula. Next base: position 14,851,469 of record OU744818.1, on the reverse strand, counting down.
TTAAGGTAAACGCAGGTATTAACGACCCCCCTAAGGCAATTTTAAAATCAACCATATTTTTTTAGTATACTGGTTCCTCTATAGATTAATAGTTTCATTTTATATGCTAGTGTTATGTATAAAAAATGTATTTACTGAATCAAATACATTTAAATAAAGGATTATCTTGTAAAAAATAATTTACAAAGTGACTTAGTCGATTGTTGCAATTACCGATCCATAAAAACGGCTGTGAAGCTATTAACGATTTTTATGCAGCTATTCCCGATCGTGTATGAGAGGAGGCCTTTTTCCAGCAATGGAATGAATATAAGCTAGTGATGATGATGATTACCGATCTTAATAAAATAAAACAAAATAAAAATGCGAATACTTATTCGTATTTTTTTATTATCGTTATTTTTAATAAAAACAAATTAGTAGGTACTTCTTAGTAATACCTATGAACTAAATAATTATAGTCTGTGTGAGTCTGTGTGGTGCCGGACTTAAAGAATACCACCACCCCTTTCTTCCCGTGGGTGTCGTAAAAGGCGACTAAGGATCGTACCGGAGAATGGGCAGCAGCGTTCTCTATGTATTCCACCATCATACCATACTGCGATCGCCAACCCGCCTGCCAAGCGTGGCGATTATGGCAAACTCTCCCAAAATTGGGGGAGGCCTATGTCCAGCAGTGGACGTCTATCGGCTGAAACGACGAAATAATTATAAACTTTTAAATTAATCAACATAATACTATTAATACACATATACAGGGTTATTGGTAAAACATTAACAACCTCTTAAGAGGTCATTGTACTCATCATTATGAACAACTTTTACTTGAGACCAAACTCGAAATCGCGAAAAAATAATCAGCTGTTCCACACATTTATGTATAACTCGTAAAAATGTAGGTAACAGCTCATTTTTTTTCGCGATTTCAGGTTTTGTCTCATAGTAAATGTTGTTCGTAATGATGAGTACAATGACCCCTTAAGAGATTTCGTGTATGAATAGATAGACCTTATATACGATCGGTAATAGCTTCTTATAGTTGCTATTGCCGACCCTCATGAGTCGGTCATGAAGAATGTAAGTATAAACATAAATTGTATTACCGACTCATAAAAAAATGGTTATTTTAATTCAATTGACCTTCGGACTGTAAAATAGATTATAATTGATCAATGTCACAAAAAATATGAACAAATGCACACTGTTTTAAACACAAAAACAATGATTTATTACTGTAACTATTCAATATCGATCCTCGAAAAATATCATAACTTTGGTTAAATTGACAACGCTAAAAGGTAAAAACTAGACAAAAAAGTTTAGTCGCTAATAGATTTTTATAAAGACTGATAGCTTAGATTTAAACTGGTCCATAAAAATACTTGTGTTAGTGTGATATAATAACATAAAAGAAAAATAAAACGAAAAGTTACGTTGCTGCCATTGCCGACTTATGGGTCGTTGATAGCTGCCACGACTAAAACTGATGAAGCTAACACCACCCCATTTTAATTTAAAGTTTTATCGTTTCAAATTACTTTTTATTAATAAAATGTCGTAAGAAATCAAGAGTTGACACTTAAATGAATACATTTAGTAATATAAGATAAAGTATAGACTTCATTTGTTTGTATAAATGTCTTAAATAGAAAAGTCACGTACTTGAAGGAACAAGGGAACAGTACGACAAGTCCTGCGTTCACGCTGCCCCGCAGTAACCAACGTATTTTATCAGTTTTTTGCATAGCTACTTACACTAACGTAAAAGTATACGATGCTCAAGGAATAAACGCGTGTGTATCTTTGCCTACTATAGCTAGAATAGTAACTACAGATTTTCGATGGGTCGTTGATAGCTGCGTTTACCTTAAATTAAAGTCAAATAAGTAAATACTAAATAAAAATCCATTGTCTCATTTGGTATGATAAATTATTTAGTTGTACCTAGCTTACCAGCTACTCCTTAGCTTCTTATTTTACTTACCCAAGAGATAATAGTTTCTAATCCCCCTATCGTACAGCCTCTTCATCTCCTGTTTCACAGCACAATGGCTCCAGATAAATGCATCGTGAACCCTGCCAGGATACCTGGCGTTCACGCTAAGTATCTTGCATTCTGAATCGGCAATCTGCATTATAAACATCAGTATCAAAGTTCATCATCAATATCAAAGAGGTTCATGTATACATAATTTTATTTTTTTTTTTTTATTTTTTTTTATTTATTTATTTAAAACTCTTAATCTATCATTACAGGTTTAGAAACCTAATGCGATAGCTAAGCCTACTTATAATATTAACTATTTTAAATACCTAACACCTATTACATACAATTACAAATAACTACACAATAAATTATAATGTAGACAAGTAGCTGAGCTATACTGAACTAAGCTGGCTATCTGTAAGTCCCGTCAAAATCGGTCCAGCCGTTTCGGAGATTAGCGGAAACAAACAGACAGACAGACAAAATTTTTAAAAATTGCAGTTTTGTTATAAGTATCGTGTACACTATCATACACATTTAGTAAAAAGCTGTTATTTTGATTTTACAAACAGACACTTCTATTTTATTTATTTCTATAGATTAGCTATGAAATAATTTGTTAGCCGCTTCAGTTCGTGTGTGTTATTGTAGATACAAAATATGCAAATTGTGTCCGACCAATAAATTATTATGATTAATATAAATGTAAGTAAAATGAATAGGTTGATTGATGCTTAATTACCAGTTGGACATTCAGCGTATGAGCATCCTTCCTTCTATTTTTGTACTGGGATCCTTGTGACCCAGAAGGAGGGAAAATTTTAACATGGGTGCAATCTATTAGCCCTAATATATCTGGCATATTAAATTTTTCCTCAAAACCTAAGGCTACACTGCTTCGGGCAGGTTGTGAGGCAGGAAAGTGGACCCATTCGGCCAATAGTCTGCAAATAATACACAGTAAGTGAACAATGTTGGTACCATAACATTAAGGCGAAAGCTCCAATGTAGCCCGCGAAATTCAAATTTTCTTACGTTTTTTGCAATTTGCAGGTCAGTATCAGGTTGTGTGTTGTAACAAAACTGTATTTAGGTATATAATTATAATCATTAGGTAATACAACTCCATAAGTCTATACAATCCTAATGAATGACTATTTCATGAAATCTTGACATTTAGGATTATACTAAATTTATGGAAATGTATTGATGATTTTAATGATTATTATTTCGTAAATACATGTATGTTACGATCGCCACTCTTACTTTAATCAACATACAACTTAATACGGATTTGCAAATTGCAAATAACTTAAAAAAAAATATTTTCGCGGGCTACCCTGGCGCTTTCCCCTTAAGGGACCATAATACTTACGTAATAATACAAAATGTGCGTGATAAACCAACCTCCTATAAATTGATTGCAGAAACTGGTCAAGATACTTGCTGACTGTAGTTTGTGCTTGGCATAATGTATGGTCCTGTCCAATCTGCCTTTGGTAACCTCCATTTGCTAAAAATTGAACGCAGCACAGAATCTGGAATTAAACATGAACAATCACACCTTTAGCAATACCTATATTGGACTCATATAGTTTTATATATATATATATATATAGTTTTTTGCAATTTTGCAGTTTACTTTTGGTTAAAACATTTAAGAATTTAAATGAATATTTTGGGAATTTCACATAGTAGGTAACAGAATTTTAGGTGGTAAATAGGTAGATACTTACTTTTAAAAAGGCAGGTAAGCCACAGCCGTTTTGAGGCTCCAAATCTGCTTGGAGCTTATCTATTCTATACATATAATAAAATTGTAGAAAAGTGGTGTCTGTACAATGGATATATTTAAAAAAAAAGTAGCAGGGGTTGTTATTATATCGATGCCGAACCCGAAATTGTAATTAAATTTTTTTTTGTCTGTTTGTCTGCTGTGTTTGTGCACGCTAATATCAGAAACGGCTTATTCGATTTAGATGCGGTTTTCACTAATTTATTGTAGTAAGCTTCACTTAACATTTAGTGTTTATTTCATGTCAATCGGTTCATAAATAAAAAAGTTATGTCAATTTAAAGAATCACGGCGAACATTTGTTAAGGTATTCAGCGAACGCACGTATCCTGGAGAGTATAGGCGAATAGTTGCTTTCGATTATTGCGATTCACTTGAATACTGACTTAGGCGGTTCTTTCCTGGATTTTTGGGTATTTACTTATCTTAATTTTTATTCAGGGTTTGTAAATAAATATTGTAAGCATTTATTATAGGTTAGGTACTTATTTCCCTGATTTTCGGTATACTTATCTTAATTTAATAATAATATAATAATAATAATAAACCATTTATTATCAGGTTCCGCTTCCGGCTGTCATATAAGTCAGACCTACGAAAAGTGCTCCAACTTTACTTATTCTAAATATCTGTCGAATCCATAAATAGTGTCTCAAAATGTTGTTAAACTTGAAGATCAGTGTTATGGACTTGCCTTAGTGATATTTGTTTTATCGGAGAGTGCTTGCGAACATTAGAAAATACTAGTGATTGCAGTGTAGTACGGGCTATAACCTAAAAATTGATCTGTCATCAAATCAAAATTCAATAGTGCCAACCTCAAAAAGTTAACGCTGCGTTCCAGCTCCACTTTGTGTGATACTAAAAATCGATCTGTCATCAAATCAAAATCCTCAAAAAATTAACGCTGCGTTCCAGCTCCACTTTGTGCGATACAAATATCTCGAGCATTTCGGGCCTGCTAACTTTTTAGGCTGACAACATTTACAACCCGTCAGCAATATAAATTCAGTGAAAATGCTATTCGAGTGAAATAAAATGGCACAAAGGGATAAACCAATGGTCCAACAGGCCCTTCACAAAGGGCTATTTATCACCCGTCCGCGTACTCTTTCTGAGGGAGAATTGAATGTTGGAAGCAACTCAAACATGAATAAAAACAGTAGCAATAACCAGCAATGGACCACAGTACCCAACAAAAAACGTCCCCTGGCCAGCCCGGAAAATAAGGAAAATCAAAATAAACAATCTAAACTAGATTCATACTGGCTCAGCCAACCTATCGATCTTACAAACAGCTTCACAGGACTGGAGGAAGAGAAAGATCAGAGCCCCAGTGAGAATCAACCTAATTATCAAAAAATATCTAGACCACCTCCAATATTCATTGATAAAGTAGGCAACATTAAACCATTAATCAAGTTACTTGACGAACATGCACTAGACAACTATACTATCAAAGTTTTACGAAATGATCGCGTCAAAATCCAACCAAACATATCGGAAGCTTATACCAACATTGTTAAACAACTAGAAATCAAAGAAACTGAATTCTATACTTACAAACCTAAGCAAGAAAGAAGTTACAAAGTCATTCTTAAGAAAATTCACCCCTCAACTTGCATTGATGACATTAAGGAAGCACTAGCCGAACGAGGTCACATTACTACGAATATCTGGAACATCAAGGACAGAATGACTAAACGATCCTCGCCAATATTTGTCGTTGAATTACAAGCAAACAGCAACAATAAGGACATCTACAACATAAAGGACCTTCTTCACTGTTGTGTTGTTTTTGAAGAACCACGACCCAAACGTGAAATCCCACAATGTGCGAACTGCCAAGAATACGGTCATACAAAAAGTTACTGCCGCCGCCGGCCGAAGTGTATTAAATGTGCGCAAAACCACCCCTCAGCAGAATGCCCGGTAAAAGGGAGACATGACAATGTGAAGTGTGCTTTATGTGAAGGCAATCACCCTGCCAATTACAAGGGCTGCCAAGTCTACAAAGACCTGCAAAAATCGAAATTCCCACCGCTGAGAAAGAAAACATTATCTGAAAAGGTAACTCAACCTGTAACCGATAAAACACCTACTACCAAACAAATAACAGATGAACCCAAAATCTCATACCATACAAAAACAAACACTGTACCCACCTACGCTAAAGTGGTAAGCGGTTTTGCTGAGACTCAACCAATACAAAAAGAACCAAGCCGGACACACAATACTCCCCACCCAGTTGAACTGAAAGAAATGCTTGTAATGATGCAACAAATCATGCAACAACTAAGTGCTATGACAAATCTACTACTCCAGATGATGTCAAATCAACAACATTCAAACAATTAACAATTGTTCTATGGAATGCCAATGGGCTGTCACAACACACCCTAGAGGTGAAAGCTTTTCTTGACTTGCATAAAGTTGATATTTTACTCATTTCTGAAACTCACTTCACCACAAAAAACCATTTTAACATTGCCAACTACAAGTTTTACCAAACTATGCATCCAGACGGAACCGCACATGGTGGCAGTGCTGTGTTGATCAGGGCAAACATCAAGCACTATGAAAAGCAGCCAATCTGCACAGCTATGTTTCAAGCAACGAATCTTGTGATTGAAGATCACCAAAGCCCTCTGGTAGTTTCAGCCATCTACAGCCCACCCAAACACAAACCCAATAAGGAGGACTATGTGAAACTATTCTCTACATTTGGAGCTAAGTTTATTGCAGGCGGAGACTTTAATGCTAAGCACACCTTCTGGGGCTCCAGAACTACATCTACTAAAGGACGCCAAATGTACCTGGCAGTGGACTCTCTCAACCTCAGGCCAGTATCTTCTGGTGAACCAACTTACTGGCCTACGGACAGAAATAAGATCCCTGATTTGATAGATTTCTTTATCACAAAAAGTATAAACACTCAAAACCTTAAATGTAAAACTAGCCTGGAACTATCGTCTGATCATTCCCCAGTGTTTTTGCACCTAAATCCAAATATTGCACAGACCTTGCCACCATGCCAACTCTGCAACCACAAAACAGACTGGAACAAGTTCAAATGCCTTCTGGCTGAAAAAATCAACTTAAACTTACCGTTCTCAAGTGACCAAGACATTGAAGAAGGTGTGGAACATTTCAATAACACCATACAGCAAAGTGCATGGGAAGCTACCCCAATGAACAAAAGTGGTAAAAGCGGCACTGATTGCCCTACTTCGGTCCAAGAACTGCTTGCTGAGAAACGCGAACTAAGAAGGAACTGGCAAGTGAATAGGTATCCCAGTGTCAAGAAAAAACTAAATGCACACATAAAAAAGCTTAAGCAGGCTCTGGAAGAAAATAGAAATGCAGGAGTACAGAGACACTTGAAAAATCTGGATGGGACTGCAACCTCTAACTACTCTCTATGGAAAGCCACACAAAAGCTTAAAAGACCTCAATTACACCAACCTCCAATCAGAAGGCTTGATGGTACATGGGCCAACAGTGATGCCGAAAAGGCTGAAGTCTTTGCTACCCATCTTGAAAGTGTCTTTACTCCACACCCCGATGAGGGCTCAAGTAAATTGGATTATTGTCAATAACACACTATTATCTGCTCACCAATTAGATCTGCCACTGAAAAAATGTTCTCGCAGTGAAGTTAAATATGCCATCAATAAACTGAAAAACCACAAGGCTCCAGGTTACGACCTAATAACCGCGTCCATTCTGAAGCAGTTACCGGAAGTCGCAATAACATTTCTTACCTACCTTTTTAATGCTATACTGCAGCGCAACTATGTCCCCAAACAATGGAAGGTTGCGCAGATCATCATGATCTTAAAGCCTGGCAAGCCTGAAAATGACGTCAAATCATATCGTCCTATCAGCCTTCTGCCTATTACTTCAAAGTTGCTGGAAACAATATTTCTAAAGCGACTCATGCCGCTCCTGGTTGAAAGAAATCTGATTCCTGAACACCAATTTGGATTTAGGAAGGGACACGGTACTATAGAACAGGTACATAGACTGGTGGAAAAAATCAACACCTCATTTGAAAATAAGGAGTACTGCTCTGCGGTCTTTCTGGACATTTCGCAGGCTTTTGATCGTGTATGGCACCAGGGTCTACTGACCAAAATAAAAACCTATCTCCCAACAAATTTCTACCTGTTTTTGCGTTCATACCTCTGCGACAGATTCTTCCTAGTGAAGCAGGGAGATGAGGTCACAAATCTACGTGCGATTCAGGCCGGAGTGCCTCAGGGCAGTGTCTTGGGACCCACAATTTACCTGTTATTTACTGCCGACTTGCCGTTAGATAGAAATGTCCTAACAGGCACTTTTGCCGACGATACTGCCATACTGGCTACTGATGTCTGCCCGAGAGAGGCTTCCGAAAAACTGCAAAACAGTCTCAAGCTGATCTCCGAATGGCTTAGAGATTGGAAGATAAAAGCCAACGAAACAAAGTCAGTTCAGGTGACTTTCACCACACGCAAAGAAACATGCCCACCTGTGACCTTAAATGATATAGAAGTACCGCAAGCAGAGGTCACACGATACCTTGGAATATACCTTGACAGACGCCTTACGTGGAGACACCACATATTTACCAAACGCAAAGCCCTAGGGCAAAAACTCCGTAGCTTACACTGGATGATTAACAGAAAGTCCCAAATGTCTCTGGAAAGCAAACTACTCCTATACAAATGTATTCTCAAGCCTATCTGGTGCTACGGTATCCAGCTTTGGGGAACTGCAGCTAACTCTAACATCGAAATCCTTCAGAGGTTTCAATCTAAAACACTGCGGCAGATTGTAAATGCTCCATGGTACGTCACAAACGACAGAATTCATAAGGATTTAGGTATAAAAACTATTAAAGAGGAAGTCAAGGCTGGTATCACAACATACTCCACCAGATTAAAAGTTCATCCAAATCAATTGGCAAGAAGACGAATGACAAACCCAGTTACCTTCACAAGACTGAAGAGAAGGGCACCCCAAGACCTACTTACAACCAGCATGAAGGAGCTGTAGTACCGATCGGATGGGGCAGAGGCTTCATACCGTGCAAGTTTGAAAACCACCACCTACCTATTGCTGAATGTCTCAGGACAGATTGCATTAAAAAAGGAGTTAAAAAAAAAAAAAAAAAAATTATTATCAGGTAACAAAGACCCATAGATACATACCTTAACCTAAGTATAAATAATAATATAGTAACAATTTTGTTAGTAATTTGTATTTAGGGTATGTATATAAATATTATAAGTATTATATTTGGTATAGGTTAGGCATTTTTTTTCTCGATTTTCTTTATCTTCTTTATATTATTATATAATAAAATGGTAAACTGACTGACTGTTGATATATCAACACACAGCCCAAACCGCTGGTCCTAGAGACATGAAACTTGGAGGGTTTGTTCTTTGTAAGGAGTAAGTATCCACTAAGAAAGCATTTTTGGGAATTCTACCCCTAAAGGGGTGAAATAGGGGATGGAAGTTTATATGAAAGTCTGTCAGTTTTGAAGTTAGGATCTTCAAGTTTTGTGTTTAGGCTGAGGATTTAAAATTAATTAACAAGTGTCTCAGTGTTGTGAATGGAAAGTGCTTAATTTTCGAAGTAAAAATCACAAAATTCAATCTAGGCTTATGGTTGGAAGGTAACGCAACGCAACGTAAAAATGTAACGCAACGTAAAGGTAACGCAACGTAAAAATCTAGGCTTATTTATGGTTGGAAGGTAACGCAACGGTATTGTTAGAATTTCAACCCTTAAGAGCGTTTACGCCGTACGGCATTTCATACAAACTTTCAAGCCCTTATTTTTCGAAATGAATGAACCGATTTTAATGAAACTTTGTACGCATATGCAAACTACATAGGTCTAAAAAGTTAGTAGAGAACATTTTTGAAAAATAGTGTTACAGCCAAATTAGACCGATTTTAAATTTTCAATAGAAACAGAGATTTCCAGTTATCTTTTTTTAAATAAGACATTTTGAAAATGTTCTCTACTAACTTTTTAGACCTTTGTATCCTGCTAATGCGTATGAAGTTTAATTAACATCGGTTCATTAATTTCGAATAATAGGGGCTTGAAAGTATGTATGAAATGCCGTACGGCGTAAACGCTCTTAAGGGGGTGAAAAGGGGAATGAAATTTTGTTTTTAATTATATTATATATCAACGCACAGCCTGCACTGCTGGTCCTAGAGATATGAATTTTGGAGGGTGTGTTTTTTGTGAAGAGTAGGTATCTACTAAGAAGGGGTTTTTGGAAATTCAACCTTTAAGGAGGTGGAAAAGGGGGGATTTTGTTTGTATGAAACATCTTATTCCTAGAGTTAATAACCTTGAAACTTGGCACGAATACTTATCTAAGTAAATTATGAAGTTTGGCAATTTTTGTTTTTCTAAACCACTCTCTAAAAAGGGATTGGGGATTGGGGGGTGTCAAAATTTGTATGGAAGAATTTTAACGCGCTGTCCGATTAGCTCGAAACTGAGTATGTATACTTAAAACTAAAAATAAAGACTAATGTGTAATGTCAAGGTTTTTCGAAAATCTACCCCTAACTGCGTGAAAAAGGGTAGTCAATTTCACAGGGGAGTATTTTATTACGTGGCATGATTAGCTCGAAAATTGGTATAAATAATGTTTGAGTCGAGTCATCGAAACATCCTGCCGGGTCAGCGGGATTGTCCGAAAGGGTTACCGCTGGTCCGGAACATAAAAGGCTAAGGAAAGAACATGGCTGGGTTTTAGTCAGTAAGAGTTTGACACTCCCTTCTGCTCCACCCAGAGCGGGAGGGGTCATTTGATGATTTGCCACACGAAAAAAAAAAGTCATCGAAACATCCCAGACGATTGTTCAAAATTCCATCCTTATGGGGATAAAAAGAGGGGACACTGTTTATATGAAAAATCTTATTTATTTGGTTTATAAACTTTATAGACTTCCACAAATACTAACTTTAATTTCGGAAGTCGGTGTCTTTGGATCTGTATTTAAGTTTTTTGCCACCGACTTCCGAAATTAAAGTTATTTTTCACTTTGTAGTGTTTTTTTGGAGGTCGGTTTTTTTTTTTGTTATAACGTTTTTATTTCTCACTTTTTAGTGGGTCTGTTTATAATGTATCTAAGTTAAAACATCCTAATATCAACTTGCTCATCGCCTTTACCAAAATATTGCTTTTCCCGATGCATGACTGACATTAATTGTTGAGGAATTCTCCTGGTATTTCACCATCAGCTCCATTTCACCATTCGCATTGTGACGAGCATAAATTACTTAGCAACCATGTTAAAGTAATCGAATCGCAACCCGTGAAATACTTATTATGGAGTAATTCCGGTGGCCATCTGTGGTCTTCATCATCGGTTCCACTTCACCAAATAGTGCTTTCGAGAGCAAATGCACGAGTTACTGTAAAAATTGCCCAAATCGCTATAGGTGTGCCTATAATATTTAAAGAGTTCCTTCGATTTCTCCATTATCCCCTCATCAGATCCTGACCTGATGACAATGGGACCACCTGGAAAGTATACCCTGAAAACAAAAAAAAATCAAATCGGTCTAGCCGTCTTCGAGTAATCGGGAACGTACATAAAAAAAAAGATTCCGACGAATTGAGAACCTCCTGCTTTTGTTGACGTCGGTTAAAAATAAAAAAGTGTGTTTTCGGGTTTTTCAAAAATCGACTCCTACCAAGTTGGAAAAGAGTAATAAAGTTTATGGGTTTGGATTTTACTGCCTGCTTCCATTAACTCGAAAATGGGTATGGGTCTTTGAGTCAAGTTATGAACACATGCATCCCAAACGATTTTTCAAAATTCCATCCCTGTTGGAGTGAAAAGCGGGGATATAGTTTATTTGAAAAGTACAAAAACTCTTTGATCTATAAACTTAAAAATTGGCCCGAATACTTATTTATCTAAATAAATGTTAAGATCATAAACATAAATTTTCGAAATATTAGGAGGAAAGTACGAATTTCACGCGGACGAAGTCGCGGGCAGAAGCTAGTCTATAATATAAATAGCCATAGGCTTTGTAATTCGCCAGAGGGACTGGAACTCGTTATCCCTCAAGTCGAATGGGTTGCAGACATCGCGAATGACCTTCCTCTGTATTTTTCTAGCTTCCCTCTCCGCATACACGGTTAATAGATAATTATAGTACGGCACCGCCATTATACTTAATTTTTTTAAGTTCACAGACAGAATTCTGTTACCCCTTTTCAGTTTTTTCTCACTGTTTGTCGCGGTTTGTCGTCTACGAAAACCATCGACGAGAAACTTGTCATAGGAAAATGTCAAAATTCGACCAAATTTAGTGCGCATGTTAGAGCCTGACGACAAAAACAGGTTTGACAGAACGACATGACTTCTATGTCAGAACGACACGACATATAAGTGTCGCCATGTTAGCTCCCATCGACAAACAGACATAATGTCGTCTCAGCACGAGATAATGCGTCGACAAAATTTTGTCGACTTGCGCATGTTAGCCCTGCTGATCAGCAAATGCGTACTATTACGGTGTGTTATACTGGTATGAGATTGCGCTAATTGCACAGCGTCGTGGAATCGCTAGTATAGATCAGGATTGTTTGGTCCAGGTCAAATGACTGGGTTGATTGTTTGGGTTACATGTTTACCTTTTGTAATGACCTCTCCTTTCGGCCAATTGAATTTGGCAAACGATGCACCAAACACCCTGTATAATTGTTGTTCTTTGTTACATCAATAAATATAGCTGATAAACATTTTCATTATTCTAGTAGTCTGTTTATATGGTAAACTAATTAGATATTTTACTATAAAGGCATTTCCTTTACTTAATAGATGACCAGCAGCTGCAATGGTCATCAAACCACAAGAAAAAACAAACCTCTAATAACATCTTTTGCTGGTAATTATCTTATTATTGTTCTTTGTGCTAAAGGTATGAAATTTTTATTAATATTGTACTAATACCATTTTTCAGGACAATTGAAACCTACACATATTACAATGAAACAGCAATATTTTCGGACAAAACTTAGAAATGCCAAATTAGAAACCAAATACCTCATAAACAAAAACAAAATAGAAAATAATAAATACAAAATAGAAATGCAATTTTGGAAATTGAGACTACAGAAACTCCCCCCCGGTGGGTTCCCGCATTGTCGAGGCGGGGGGGCTTAGTAGCCGTGGCTTGGTTACCCACGGTAAAGCGAAGAGGAACCCGAGGAGGGGTCGCTCGTCAGGGCTTTTGCCGATAAGCCAACGATGTGATGTTTCAAAAATGTGGAACTGTCCGCAGACCGAGCTGTTGCGTTAATTGTTGATGCAAATCTCTCAACGCACCAGTACAACGTAATACGGCAACAAGCAAAACAAATTAATATTAAAATGTATCCAGCATATCATAAAGTTAAAGCTGCAAGAGAGCAATGTTATCCTAATAATATTAATGTCACAGAAACATGTGCAGAAATCGAACTCCAATATTTGGTGGATCATACTGTTACACGTTTATGTAAAGTGCAAGAAGAGGTGATAAAAACGTTAAACATTGTTAAAAATTTAAAGCTGATAATTAAATGGGGTTGTGATGGAGCGGCACAAAATAGATACAAGCAGAAATTTTCAGAGGAGGAGTGTAGTGACGAGAGTCTGTTTAGTATATCTATGGTGCCCCTTCAAATGACAGAAGGAAAACAAAATGCAAAAAAAATTGTGTGGCAAACCCCTTCGCCATCTTCAACCAGGTATTGCCGTCCAATTAAATTTATTTTTGCAAAAGAAACCACTATTTGATAACCATGGAAGTCGATAAAATAAAAAGTGCTATTCAAACTCTGTCTCCAACTCAACTTTTTGTTAATGACGTAGAAGTGTCAGTAACGGTGGATTTTATTTTTTGCATGATAGACGGAAAAGTCTGTAATGCTGTTGCTTCTTGTGCATCTACGCAGACATGTTATTTGTGTGGTGCAAAACCCAAAGAGATGAACAACAAAAGTCTTGTTTTAAGCAAACCAATCAAAAGAGATTATCTATCATTCGGATTATCACCACTCCATTCCTGGATAAGATTTTTTGAATGCATTTTGCATATATCATATCGTCTTGATATAAAATCATGGCACGCCAGGGGAAATGAAAATAAAAAGTTTTTAGCAGAAAAAAAGAAAATAGTGCAAGACAAATTTAGGAGTGACTTAGGATTATTAGTGGATGTGCCTAAACAACAAACAGGAAACACTAACGATGGAAACACAGCGCGAAATTTTTTTAGAAATGCTGAGAAGTCAGCAGAGATTACAGGTGTCAATGTTGCACTTATCAAGCGGTTCCGCGTCATACTGGAGTGCATAAATAGTGGTTTATCAATGAGCAGTGATAAATTTGATGAGTATGCAAAAGTAACATGCGACTTGTATATTAAAGAGTACTCTTGGTACCCAATGCCTGTCAGCGTGCATAAAATATTATTTCACGGTAAAGATATAATTTCATCGTGTGTTCTCCCGATTGGTCAGCTGTCAGAAGAAGCACAAGAGTCAAGAAACAAACATAACTTGAAGTTCAGAGAATTATTCACAAGAAAAACTTCTCGAGTGGACACTAACAGAGATTTAATTAATAGATTATTGATAACATCCGACCCATATATCGCAAGTTTGCGTGCTTTGCCCAAAACCAAGCGTGGAAAAATCACTCCAGAAGTTCTAGAATTACTAGAAATAAGACTCCCAATAATGGAACATAGGGACAGCCAATCAGAAGATTCTGATCAAGATTCTAATAGAGATGCCAGCGAGTCTGATAGCGAATCTGATTAATTACTACTACTTACATGTAATTTTTATTAGAATTTGTTTTTTTTTTGTATTTTTTTGTATTTCTTTAATTAGTAAATAGTTTTAAAATAATAAAACAAGCTTACACTCTACCTCATTTAATTTGAATTTTATTTTGTTTCATATTGGTTGTAATGGGTACTTAATTTGTATTCAATCTTGCTTATTACCGTTTATAACTTTGTTTTACTTCCTACGATCATTTTTTATTAAGTAAATTAAACATCACAACGAATTGAGACAGTAAAATAATATTGTCCAGTTAGATATTGATAATATCACACTGTGCCGCGGCGGGAGAGGACTGCCGGCGGTGCGCCGCTCTCCCTACCTTCCGCGGCCTTGACGGGCTCGCCACCGTCTGATGGCGCACGCGGTGGGACCGCAGGGGAGGAGGAGTGTCGGTATGACTTTGGCCGCTCTCCCTATCCTCTGCGGCCAAAAAAAAGTTGGCATGCGGCGGGGCCAATGACCTGACCCGTCGCAGGGGGACCAAGGGTGCCCAGTCACGGGGTCGTCTGGCGCCCATGTGCTGGTTTGGTCCCTGAGGTGGTCACGGCGTGCTATGTGTTCTGGTGCACCGGTGATGGGGATTACTCCCCAGAGGAGGGTCCGATAACGGACAGCCGCGGCGGGTTCACGGATGAGTGCTAACGCGTGCCCGTGTTCCCGCCGTAAGCGGCAGAGGATACCGTGGAGTTTTAGTGGGTTAGAGTCCTACATAACTGCACTATCTCCCCGTGGTAGTGCAGAATGCATGAGCATTTCTCCACGTTAAAAAAAAAAAGACTACAGAAACTGAAATCTAAATTGCATTGATATTAAGTCTCTGCGCATGCACCGTCCCTATATTTGTGGCTAAAGAGTTGTGCAAGCTGCCACCCGTAACATTTGATCACATTGATGTTACGGGGCTGCTTAAGGAGTTGGTTCTACTAAAAAACCAATTAAACCATGTGAAGAATAACTGCAACGGTGGAGCAATTACAGGAAATAAGAAATGAACTGCATAACTGCAAATATGGGTCAGTTATAGGGATAGACGAGTGTAACATAAACAATCGCAGGCGAGGTGCGTTTTGTTTGGATAGTAGGCCGGTGGGCATATCACCAGTGTTAGAACGGATAAAGGAACCGGCTCAGAGGCTAAGCGTAAGTGTGAGTTCACCGTTGCTGCTGTCTCCGTCACACAGGCGGTTTGCGGATGAGTCGGCGAGTGATATAGTCGAGCGAGGCACAGAAATGACCGGAACAGTGCAAAATAGTAAACAACATGGTTTTATGGTGAGTCCATTGACACAAACAGCTGACCGGGAAGTACATGTGATAAAACCAGTGTGTTCGGCGCCTGCGGCCCCGACCAGTGAAGTGACTGAAAAGCGACTATCTATGACAGAAATTGTACAACAAAACGGAGATTTTAAAAAAGATAAACCAGATTCTAGCTGGACGACAGTACAGAGAAAACGCCATCGTAACCGTTTTGTGAGTCAATTAGGCAAGGCAGCGACGGAACCCTTATGTAATTTTAAGGCAGCTGACACCAAAGTGCCCCTTTTTGTCTCCAATGTACATAAAGATACGGAGAAAATTCACATAAGTAATTACATATATAATAAAATTCAGGAAAAAGTGAGGTTAATAAAGATTAAAATGAAGCAAGAGAAAGGTTACAATGCTTTTAAATTATTTGTGTCAAGAGATAGAACACATATTATGTATCTTGATGACAATCTTTGGCCGGACGGGATTAAGTTCCGCCGCTTTGTTAATTTGAGAACGGGGCCCGAAGAACAATATTTTAATGGATCACACACAATACAGCAAGCTAGTTAGTTTTAATTGTAAAAATGTGAAAAGGAGTTTACAGTGTGTACGGTCACTATGTAAGGACGCGGACTTGATAGCTCTTCAAGAGACATGGCTGATGCCCCAAGATCTGCCTTTCCTCGGTACCATCGATAATAACTTCAGTTATACAGGAAAGTCGGCGATGGATTTATCATCTGGAGTGAGACGTGGCAGACCTTTCGGAGGGGTCGCTATCCTATGGCGTAAAAGTGTTTGTAGCGGTGCAGCCGCCACACGTCACAGCGATTCGCGACGACGGGCTCGCGCATCTTCGGGTGTCTTCGCTGCGGCCGGGTGCCGTTCGGTTTTACCACGCGCCCGCACGCCAGTCCTTTGTTCGCCGCTGCGCAAGGCACTCCCGCGCTTGCTTTTTCGCCCGCTTATAAATAACCGCTATCCGCCATTATTATCGTGTGTGTAAAAGTATTTTCGCGCTTTCAAATCTTTCTTCGTAACTTTCTTTCTACTTCTATTCGGTGCTTCCGGCTTCCTAACTTGTATCTATTGTGTTTTCGTGCTTCCTATCCTTCTGTGACTTTTGTAAATTCAATTATATAAAATATACCGTTGTTTAGTGAACTTTTGGACTTTTTGTGGACTAACTTCTACATAATTGGTGACCCCGACTATGGCATCGCAAAAGGAAGAGTGTAACAGTGCTGAAACATCGCGTGTAGGCGTTCGTCCACCACCGTTTTGGCCGGATGACCCAGAAATGTGGTTTGCTCAAATGGAGTGCCAGTTTGCTTTAGCAAATGTTACCGTAGACTTAACAAAGTACTACCAGGTCGTATCTGTGTTGGAACATCGCTACGTCGCAGAAGTAAAGGATGCGATTACAAATCCGCCGGCCACAAACAAATATGAAAAGCTGAAAAGCGAGCTTATAAAACGTTTGTCGGCGTCTCGGGAACGAAAAGTAAAGCAATTATTGATGCACGAAGAGTTAGGTGACCGTAAACCTTCGCAATTTCTACGTCATTTACGGCACCTGGCAGGACCATCTATACCTGAAGATTTTTTGAAGACGATATGGTCGAGCAGGCTACCGACCAGTCTGCAAACAGTGTTAGCATCACAACCGGACCTTTCGCTGGACAAGTTGGCGGACTTGGCGGACACGATTACTGAGATCGCGCCAGTCGGACCCCTGCAAGTAGCAAGCGTAGCGGAACCAAATACGTCTACCCTCATAAAGGAAATGGCAAACCAGATCTCAGAGCTAACGAGGCAGGTAGCTACTCGAGTGGACAGTCAAAGGCAGGTACGTGGTCGATCACATTCTCGGTCTAAGAGCAGTAATTGGCGGGGCAGGTCTAAATCCAGGCCGCGTCAGCCGCCAGAAAACCACCCCACATACGTCAATATTCCACATTTACGCGGCCAAAATTGAATTTTAAAAACTTACGGTAAACACATAAAATAGCACATGCAGAGCTAGAAGACAGTTCCAGGAATCCTAACTGAGCCCCACCACCTATCTGCGATACTCCCCGATCGCTTTCAGGTAGTCGGTACTTGACCGTCAACCCGTGCGCTCGTTTTTGCTGCTTAAAGCTACAAATACAACAAAAGTGACAACATTATTTTTTTTATTTCTGTGTCAGTTGTCGCAGTGAAAGTGATGGATTCCAATAACACAGGTATGGATCGTTATTTTTATTATTGTTATTTACTTACCTAAAATGCTCAATTCGAATAATTTGGGGGTTTCAAACACATGGGTTGTTTTAGACAAATTTTGAAGTAATTTTGAACTTCAAAGGTCAATTTGTTGTATTTCTCGATGAGATACGATCATCATTCTTTTTTTATTTGAAACTACAATCCTTTGACTAAAAGTAAAAAATACAAAAACCAGCTGCGGAAGAGTGCAGATGACAAAACGGGGGACCTTTTTAACCATTAAGATTTTATATGAAAATATAACCATTTTTTTATTAGTTAAGTAATCTTAGCATTTCGTTGTTTTAGATACTTCAAGCACATCAGGTGTGAAAATTGTTACTCGGAAATACCTTTATCAGATTATGAAAGATGAAAATTTACCGAATTTCGATGCAAAAGTGAATTATTTAGAAAGTCATTTATTATTAAACTATGGCAATACAGATGAGGACATAAAAGACATAAACCAAAAATTTTCTTTATTTAAATCAGTGTTTAAAGACAAATGGGCCAAATGCCACAGAAAGGAAGAGGTTTTCTTGAAAAACAATGAGTCTTGGTTAAATGGAACATTTCAACTACCCATAAAATCATTGAGTCGGCCGGGAAGGCCTTCGAAATCATTTGAAGGTTTTTTGAAAATCACCAGTTGGCAGCAGATATAACCGGGATAAACTATGAACTGATTTATACATTAAAAGTTATATTGGAGACAATTTCAAGTGGACATAAGATAGATTCACGGAAATACGATTCTTATGCCAAAGACACTGCAAAATTATATGTAAGCCTTTATGGATGGCACCCTATGACTCCGACCATGCATAAAATATTGACACATGGTGCCACTATAATAAAAAATGCTTTGCTGCCAACAGGTCAGCTTTTCGAAGAAGCCGCAGAGGCCCGGAATAAACACTTCCGTGTAGGTATATCGCGAAAACTTCGCCAGGAAATGTTCCAGGGAAAATTGTAATATTGATGTGTACCATAGATTACTACTGAGTTCGGATGCACTTATTAGCAGCCTGAGGCCCAAGAAGAGATCAATCCCCAGAACATTTTTAATGTCAGAATATCCCGACGAACAAGACTCGGATAGCGAGCAGCAAGATGAATCCATTACGTTATAATTTATTATTTTTGTGTAAAATTCTTCTGTTATATTAATTTGTTTGTAATATTGTACAAATTTTGTTTTATTTTGTGTGTTTTTCGTTAGACTGAATAAATAATTATGTGAAATAATGATTTTTTACCTTAATTTATGATATTTTACCTTAATTTACAAAAAAAAAAATACTAAATAAAAAAAATACTCTTAAGAGATATTTAATATCATGCAGACGTGATATAAGTCAACAAATAATTTTGGCCGCGTAAATGTGGAATATTGACGTATGTGCACCCACATTGCTGGTACCACTTTACCTACGGTACCCGCGCAAAGAAGTGTACAAAGCCTTGCACGTGGCCGTCGGAAAACTCGAAAGGCAGCCGGAATTAGCGGCCTACGACTGCCCATCAAAATCAGGCCGTCTTTTTATTACTGACCGTCATTCTAAGATGCTTTTCCTAGTCGATACTGGCTCGGATTTATGTGTGTACCCTCGGTCGGCTATCAAGACTCCCTGCACCATATCGAAGTACAGTTTAACCGCAGCAAATGGCAGTGTTATAAATACTTACGGTCCAGTACAGCTCAGCCTAGACCTAGGACTGCGGCGTACATTTACTTGGAAGTTTACTATCGCTGATGTGTCGAAGCCAATAATCGGAATAGATTTTTTAAGTTTCCATAATCTGCTTATAGATTGCCGTAATCACAGGCTCGTAGATGGCACCACTTCATGCTTCGTAGCAGCGTCCACGCAGCAGATTCCCGATGATGTGAAGACAGTCACCGGGGATACAGAATTTCACCAACTGCTACGTGAGTTTCCAGAGGTGACGCGCCCGGTTGTAGACAGATGTATGTGACAATTTGTATAATAATGATGTTATTTGGGGTGATAGGGAAGCTGACGAAATTGACATTTATTCTGACTTATGTAATGCTAAGTTAAAGGACCTTGACTTTCCCAGTGAGTTGAGTGAGTGTGCAGTTTTTGTAGTAATGCTGAACATAGACCACTTATTGACAAGCTATACAACGACATTGTAAACATTCTGAGGGAAGCTTCTATGCAAAGCAAGAGAGTGAGAAAAATTAGAAGGGGTAGAAGTGTGGTGGGGTGGAATAAACACGTGAGGGTTGCACATAGTCGGGCTAGGCAGGCGTATCACGGGGGTTCCCCCACAGAGCTTACTTCCACGCAGTAACCCCCGGGCAACGCCGTGTCTGACCACCGTAACGGAGTGGCAGACCGGCGGCTAAAGAGCTCTGTGACTTGCAGCCATAACAAGCGGACGGCTGCAAGTATGCCGAAAAGCAAAGCCAGGCGCGACGCCTCCGGGCGATTTTTAACCCCTGCTCGTCCCTCCCAGGACGAGGATACAAATGGCCCTTCTCAGGGCCAACTCAGCGGCCCTTCTCAGGGCCAATCCACTGGCCCTTCTAAGGGCCTCGCCGAAGCTGGCCGCACACCATCCGCGGCCAGCTTATCCAGTCTGCTTTTTTCGGACACCGACGAGTCCGTCATGAACACGTCGGCGGCCGAGAACGACCGCCTCCAGCGGAAGCGGGCCTACCTAAAGCTCGGGTCCGGGGGCTCCTCGGAGTCTGTGGGCAAGTCGAAGAAGAAGCCGAAGTCAAAAAAGGCTTCGACTCCTGCTTCGACCCCCACCCACGATGTGGGCCTAATGGACGCCGAGCGTCAGTTAGGCCTGGCAAGGAGGGAGCAGCTGCAGCAGGACCTCGAGGAGAAGGTCGCTGCCAGGGAGCAGCAGGCGCGGGCCGCCAGGTCGAGGGCTGGCTATGGCACATCCATAGTGCTGTACGCCGACCACTCCCTGGCGGAGCTGGAGCGCATGGCGCTCCAGGACAAGGAGGAGGTACTGGAGGTCGCCTCCAAGTCCTCGAACTTGAAGGGGACCTACCAGAAGGCCCTCAAATGCCGGGCCATCAGTCTGCACGGCATTGTCCTGGAGCTGGCCAAGCGGACGGCCACGGACGAGACGCGGCAGCTGCAGGCGAAGGTGGATCGCCTGCAGGCGGAGGTCAGCCAGCTACACCAGAAGCTGGCGGAGGCCACGGCCCGGCCTGCTCAACCTGCCCCGGGTCCGGTGGTAGGAGGCTCCTCCTCCTCCCTTTCCAACCTTGAGGATATAATCCGAAAGGTTGTCATGGAGGAGAGGGCCTTCACCAGAGCCTGCTTTGCAGGCATCGAGGACCGGCTCTTACCGGAACGGCGGCTCCGCCCGCCGCTAGCGGCGGATAAGAGTCCACCACCGAGGGAGCCGGAACCTGCGCCCCTAGCAGGCTCGGCATCGGGTGCGCAGGCCCCGAAGCCCTCCAAGGGCAAAGGCAAGGGCAAGAGGACCAAGGTGGCTCCTCAAACCCCCACCACAAGCGCGGAGGGAGCGTCTGCCATTCCAGCAGCCCCCGAGAACTCGCAGGAGGAAGACGCCCTCCTTCCCTCCACCACCCCGTCCAACCAGTCGTGGACGGAAGTGGTCAGGAGAGTAAAAAGGAAGGGAGGGAAGAAGTCGGCCCCCAAGCCCGCTGCGACTGCTTCGGCAGCCCAGAAGGCTCCGGTGGGTGGGAGGAAGTTGGTTCCTCCCAAAACTGCGGCGGTCGTGGTGACCATCACCCCGGAGGCCGCGGAGCGGGGTGAAACGTACGAGTCCGTCCTAAGACGGGCTCGTGCTAACGCGGATCCCTCCCGGCTGGGGATCGGCAACATCACGTGCCGCCGCACCCAGGCCGGAGCCCGAATTTTTGAGTTCGGGGGGGAGCAGCGCGGCGCAAACGCGGACCTCTTTGCAACAAAGTTGCAAGAGGTCATCGCAGATGTGGCAACGGTCGCCAGACCAGTCAAGACCGCATCTTTGGAGGTGATCGATATGGACGATTCGGTCACCAAAGAGGATGTGGTGGCGGCCGTTGCCGCTGCGGGAGGCTGCAGCGAAAGCGCGGTGAAGGGAGAAACCATCAGGCCCGGTCGCCGTGGCATGGGCGCCATCCGCGTCGAGTGCCCGCCCAGTCGCCGCAGCGGCGGCCGCCCTTAAAGCTACCAAGGGACGGCTGCTCGTGGGCTTCAGCTCGGCTGTGGTCCGGCCGCTTGAGGACAAGCCGGCCCGGTGCTTCAAGTGCTTCGCGCCGGGCCACACCCGATCTACGTGTCCTTCCAAGTCCGACTGGGGAGAGTGTTGCTTCCAGTGCGGACAGGAGGGACACAGGAGTGCCACCTGCAGCGCCGCTACGACACACTGCCCGGCGTGTGCTGCCAGTGGCCGCCCCGCGGGGCACAGGATGGGGGGCAGGAGTTGCCAGCCGCCCACGAGGAAGGGCATAGTGCCGGCGCAGGTTCGCCCTGTCGCCGCCACCGCCGCTGTCGCCGCCGCTGTAACTCCAGCTCCAGCGGTGGCAGCTGAGGAGGGGGGTGCGATGTCGGAATAATGGTTTCCAATCATCGCATCCTCCAGGCGAACATCAACCACTGCAGAGCGGCCCAGGACCTGCTGGTGCAGGCCATGGCTGAGTGGTCGGTGAACGTAGCGGTGGTCGCCGAGCCCTACTCGATCCCCGGCAGTTGGCTGGGTGACGAGGACGGCTTGGTGGCACTAGCGGCGCGGTCCTCCACAGACTCTCCTCCCCTCTCGCTATTAGAGAGGGGACCGGGATACGTGGCCGCCGCGTGGGGAGAGGTAGCCCTTGTGGGCGTCTATTTCTCCCCAAACCGCCCTCTCCAGGACTTCGAGAACTATCTCGGAGTCCTGGCCGCCGTGGTCGGCAGGGCGGCGCCGCGTCAGGTCTCCGTATTGGGAGACCTGAATGCCAAGTCGGTGACCTGGGGCAACCCGGCCACCGACCCTCGCGGGCGGGCAGTGGAGATGTGGGCAGCCTCCTCTGGACTCTCCCTCCTCAACAGAGGAAACGTCCAGACATGCGTGCGGCGGCAGGGTGGCTCGATAGTAGACGTCACCTTTGCCACCCCAGCGTTGGCCGCGCGCGTGCTGAACTGGCGGGTGGACCTAGTGGAGACCATGTCGGACCACCGCTACGTGCGGTTCGACATCTCCACCGGTGGCCCCGGAGAGACGCGGCCCCCCCGGAGGCGATCAGCGTTTCCAAGGTGGGCTCTCACCCGCCTGGACAGGGAGGCGGCGGCGGAGGCGGCGTTTATCCAGGACTGGCTTTCGCCGCCTTCCGCTGGCCTGGACGTAGACACCGTGGCGGGACACCTGAGGGAGTCTCTGACCGAGGTGTGCAATTCTAGCATGCCTCGGTCCGGCCGACCGCCGCCCAATCGGGCGGTGTACTGGTGGTCGGTGGAGCTGGAGGGGCTTCGAGCGACGTGCATGGGGGCCAGAAGGGCCTACGCACGGAGCAGGCGGCGGCGTCGACGAGACCACGCCCACGAGGACCACCTCTATGAGATGTACATAGAGGCAAAACTGGTCCTCGAGCGGGCCATCGCCGACGCCAGGGACTCGGCGAGAGCGGAGATGCTATAGGGTCTCGACCGGGATCCCTACGGGAGGCCATACAAGGCGGCGCGCAACAAGCTACGCCCCTTTGGTCCCCCGGTGGCCGAGACCCTGGAGCCCTCATTCCTGGATGGGGTGGTTCAGTCCCTGTTCCCGCGCAGGGACAACTTCACCCCACCAGTGATGGACCCTCCGCGGCGGACGGCTCCGCCAGCTGAGGAGGAAGAGGAGGCCCCTCCTGTCACGGAGTCGGAACTCAGCGCGGCGATTGTGCACATCCGCGCCAAGAAGACGGCTCCGGGCCCCGACGGTGTCCCGGCGAGGGTGGTGGCAATTGCCGCCACTCAAATGGAGGAGCGGTTTCGGGACCTCTTTAGCGCATGTCTTGTGTCTGGGAGGTTCCCGAAACCGTGGAAGGAGGGGCAGTTGTGCCTCCTTCGCAAGGAAGGCCGCCCGGCAGACTCCCCCTCGGCATACCGACCCATCGTCCTGCTCGATGAGGTCGGCAAAATGTTCGAGGGGATAATCGCTGCACGCCTAAAGGGCCACCTGCGGAATGTGGGGCCGGACTTGTCGGACGCTCAGTTCGGTTTCCGGGCTGAGCGTTCCACGGTAGACGCGCTGGCCCGCCTTAAGGGCCAGGTGAAGGAGGCGATGGAGGCGGGGGACGGATTGTTGGCGGTGTCATTCGACATAGCCAACGCCTTCAATTCTGTTCCCCACAGCACCATCCTAGAGGCGCTCCGATTCCACGGGGTGCCTCAATACATGCGGCGTCTACTGGCCAGCTACCTGGAGGATCGGGCGATCGTCCTCGTGAACAGGGCTGGCCAAGTCCGGCGGTACGCAGTCGAGGCCGGCGTTCCGCAGGGGTCGGTCGTGGGACCTCTCCTCTGGAACGTCGGCTACGACTGGCTCTTGCGGGGAACTCTCCTCCGAGGCACGAGTGTCGTCTGCTACGCGGATGACACTCTCCTCACCGCCCGGGGGGAGAGTTTCAGGGAGGCGGCCAACTTGGCCTCGGCGGGCGGATCCTTGGTCGCAGGGAGGATCCGCCGCCTAGGATTGACGGTGGCGCTGCACAAGACCGAGGCCGTGTTCTTCCACGGGCCTCGGCAGCGCCAACCACCAGACGCCCACATTTTTGTGGAGGGCGTCCGAATTGGGGTGAAGGCCCAGATGAAATATCTGGGCCTTGTTCTCGACAGCAGGTGGCGTTTCGGCCCGCATTTTAGCGGGTTGTCGACGAGGCTAAATCTAAATTAATTAGTAACAAAATTAGTATGTCTAATAATAAAATAAAAGCTGTGTGGCAGGTAATAAACAAAGAAACTGGAAACACAAAACAGCGAGATCAGAATGAGTTATCCCTAAAAATTGATAATGAAACCATTTCAGATAAGTTAAAAGTTGCTGAGACACTAGAAAATTTCTTTACCAATATCCCAATAGAGGTTACAAAATCTCTCCCCTCATCACCTATATTAGCTGAAGCCCTTCTTAAGGAAAATTTTAATAGGGAAATTCCAAGCTTTGAATTCAAGCCCATTTCTGTTGACACAATTAAAAAAGCATTTAAAAGTCTTAACATAAAAAACACTGAAGACTTATGGGGGATATCTGTTAAGGTTCTTGGAGATATTATTGACACAATTGCCCCTGCCCTAACAGGCATATTTAATCAATGTTTAGGCAGCGGTACGTTTCCTGACTTAATGAAACATAGTAAAGTAGTACCGATATTCAAATCGGGTAGTAAGTTTGATCCCTCCAATTATAGACCTATATCTGTGCTACCAGCATTGAGCAAAATCTATGAAAAAATCATGCTGGACCAGATGTTGTCACATTTTAATTCAAATGGGATTTTACATAGTCGCCAGTTTGGTTTCACGAAAGGTAGGTCGACGACAGACGCGGGAGTAAAACTCATCAGTCACATTTTGGAATCCTGGGAGAAGTCCCAGGATGTAATTGGCATTTTCTGTGACCTCTCAAAAGCGTTTGACTGCGTTGACCATAATACACTGATCTGTAAATTATACCACTACGGAATTCGTGGACAAGCTGCTGATCTTGTTCTTTCCTATCTGTCAAAGCGCCAGCAAAAAGTAAACGTTAACGGGGCGACGTCTTCGGGGTCTCTAGTTAAGATGGGCGTGCCTCAAGGCTCAATTCTTGGCCCTTTCCTATTTCTAGTTTACATTAATGACCTTCCTTACATGATGGCTAACTTGTCGGATATCATTTTATTCGCTGATGACACTTCCCTTATTTTTAAAATAGATAGAAAAGATACGGATGTCTTACATGTTAACGATAGTCTGGCTGTTCTCTCGAAATGGTTTGAAGCTAATAATCTTTTACTTAATGCGAACAAAACTAAATGTCTAAAGTTTTCATTACCAAATGTACCTCAAGTGGGTCTGAATTTAGAACTTGATGGCAAAAGACTAGATGCTGTTACGGAAACTGTATTTCTAGGAATTACTTTAGATTCAAAATTACAATGGGGCGCACACATTAGAGCTCTCTCAAGTAGATTAAGTTCAGCTGCATATGCAGTAAGAAAAATAAGGCAGTTGACAGATATAGCCACAGCTAGGTTAGTATACTTTGCTTATTTCCACAGTATTATGTCTTATGGTGTTCTGCTGTGGGGATCGGCAGCTGACGTAGATTCAATTTTCATTTTACAGAAGAGGGCAATCCGCGCAATCTATACAATGGGTCCTCGCGAGTCTCTTAGAAACAAATTCAAAGAAATTGATATACTAACTCTGCCTTCTCTTTATATTTTAGAAAGTATTTTGTATGTTCGCAAAAACTTAGGACTCTTCAAAATAAGAAGCGATTTCCATAATATAAATACACGCAGTAAAAATGAAATTGTGTTACCTAAATTTAGATTAACTAAAACTAGCAAGTCATTTCTTGTAAACAGCATCCGTTTTTATAACAAGTTGCCAAAGCCGGTTACAGAACTTAGCGATGGAAAGTTCAAAACCCTCATCAAACGTGTCCTTATCAAAAAAGCATATTATAAGATTAAAGACTACGTTGAAGACAAGCTAGTCTGGCAATAATTCCTTCTGCACATGTGGCTTCCCTGGCTTCTCATTAACGGCATAACTATGTAAATGTCTATTAACTGCTCTCAAATTACGATGTTTAATTTTTATTTCATTATATTTTTTTTTTTTTTTTACATACTTTTTGACATAATTTCTTTATTATTTGACATTATATACTTTTATACATAATTTCTTTATTAATTGACATTATATACAGACACTTGAAATTTTTCACCTCTTTATTAGTGGTTTTTATGAGAATCATAACACTTGGTTTTAGTAGGTTTTTATTATAATTTTTCTTTTTTTATTATCTATCCTTTTGATAGATTCTTATTTTGTAAATGTGAGGACTTTGTAGGCCTCATAGACTTTAGATCTGTAGACCATTTTCTATTTTATCAAGTAATTGGTACTTGTTGACAGGCCTGCGCTGTCCTCCCATACCTACTGTAATCTGGAAACATTGTAAAAGCCAATTATTTTTAAAAAGAGTAACCATGGAGTTTCTTGCCGGTTCTTCTCCATAGGAAACGACCAATTGGAACCGTGCACCTAGCTTCTGACGTTTCATAAGTGCCCATGTAGGTTTATGTGAAATAAAACATTTTGATTTTGATTTTGATTTTGATTGCCTGCTGAAGACTGCGGGCGCCCTCTCGTGGCTGCTCCCCAACTTGGGGGGGCCCAGCGCGCGATGCCGGCAACTTTACGCCGGCATCTTGAGGAGTATGGCCCTTTACGGGGCCCCTATTTGGGAGGACTCCCTCAACAGGAGGGAGAACGCCGCCGCGTTGCGGGCCCCCCAAAGGGCCATACCCCAGCGGGTGGCGAGGGCCTACCGCACGGTCGGCTTCTCCGCGGCATGTGCTCTGGCCAGCACCCCGCCTTGGGAGCTCGAGGCGTGGGTGCTCGCCAGAGTATATGAATGGACGGCGGGGCGGAGGGCAAGTGGAGAACGCCCAGCCCCGGAAGAGCGGGAGGCCGTCCGGCGGGAGGCGAAGGACGCCATTGTCGTCCACTGGACGCGGGACCTCGCCGCCGCAGCCTTTGGCCGCCGAACCCTCGACGCGATTGGGCCGGTCCTGCGAGACTGGCTCGAGCGGTCGCACGGGTTCCTTTCCTTCCGTCTGGTGCAGTTGCTGTCCGGACACGGTTGCTTCGGATCGTACCTGCACCGTATCGGGCGGGAGGAGACGCCGTCGTGTCACGACTGTGGCGCGGCGGAGGACACGGCGCAGCACACTCTCGAGGTGTGCCCGTCGTGGTTCGGGCCGCGCCGCAGTCTCACCGCGGCGATCGGAACGGACCTCTCGCTCTCCGGCTTGGTCAACGCCATGCTGGGGGATGAGGGGTCCTGGGCGGCAGTCGCCTCCTTCTGCGAACACGTCATGTCCCAGAAGGAGGCGGCAGAGCGCGCGCGGGAGGAAGACCCTCTCGCGGCGCCGCTCCGAAGGCGGAGGAGGGGTCGAAGAAGACGTCAGTATGACAGTCATCTCCGACTCCTCCCAGGTGGAAGCCAGCAGGTGACGGGTGCGGGGGCACCCTCGCCTGTATTGCACAGGCTTCCACCAGTGCCGGACGGGAATGGCCAGGTGTTCCCGGCCATTGTCGTAGCCCCCCAGCCGGGGGGACATGCGGGGCCCGCCAGATAGGCGGGCATGCGCCGGGGGGTTGTGGACGCAAAGGCTGAGCCGGATTCCCATGACCCCCCATCAAGGCGATGAGGGAACACCGCTGAGTTTTAGTGGGTATACTGCCACTCTGGCAGGGAGTCCCACATACTCCGTCTCGTCCCCCGACGAGCGGAGATGCGTAATGTCATTTCTCAGCGACAAAAAAAAAAAAAAAAAAAAAAAAAAAAAAAAAAAAAAAAAAGGGCAGGCGTATCACAGCTACGTAATGCAGGGTAAACCTGATAGTGGGCCTATTTATGACGACATGTATCTCACTCGTAAAATCTTTAAATCTAGACATAAGTATTGTCAGAACCATCAAGACCAGCTTCGGATGGATATATTAGCCTCACATATTAGAGGTAAAAATGTTCGTGCTTTCTGGAAGTCCACGAGGAGGTTAAATAGTAGGGTTGGTTTGCCAGTGAGTGTTGGTGGTTGTAGTGAGCCCAAAGATATTGCTTACCTTTTTAAGAACCATTTTAAGGTTGAGCCACTCCTACCTGCCGATGCTGTGACTGCAGATGGTGAGGCCGTGGTTGCCCGTGGGAAACCAATCGGTTTTACTAGCAAGAATGTGAAAAATATCATCTTAAACATGAAAAGAGGCAAATCTCCTGGCAATGACGTTCATTCCTTGATAGGGCCCTTACGGCCGAATACTGAAACGCTACTCAAGTATTTAAGGGCTGCTTAAACGTTTGAGCAGCTCCTAAACTTTAATTTCGTATACCCAAACGTCTTTTTTGAGTATCAGTTAACCAAGGAATAAATGATAATAAACTTAGTGGCCACTAAGTCTATTTATTATTTTTCATTCCTTGATAGGGCCCTTACGGCCGAATACTGAAACGCTACTCAAGTATTTAAGGGCTGCTTAAACGTTTGAGCAGCTCCTAAACTTTAATTTCGTATACCCAAACGTCTTTTTTGAGTACCAGTTAAATATAAGTGCTTCTTAAAATAAATACTGCTCAAACACCACTCAGTTTAAAAGTCGTATACAGGAACGCTACTCAACGTTATTTATTTCTCAAATCAACTGTCAAACTGATTTGAGCAGCCCTAAAGGCGCGATTCCACCAGTGTGCGGCACTGTGCTGCACACTATTTTGGTGGAATCGTACCTTTAGATCTGAGAGTGGTCGCGAGGTCCCTCAAATCAAGTTAAATCTATTGAAACTTTCAAATAGTGCTGGATCCCCGCCCTGGGACCTGGAGGCGAAAGTGCTCGCGTCGCTATACCGGTGGCGCGAAGAAGCGCGGGCGCGAGGCGAAAGGCTGATGCAGCGCCATATGGAGCTGCGTCGGTCTCAGCTTCGCGAGGTCCTGGTGGCGGAATGGCGGGACAGGCTCTCACGCCCTACAGCCGGCCTCAGCACTATCGAGGCAGTTCGGCCAGTACTCGAGCCCTGGCTCGGGAGGAGGCACGGCTCCCTGTCGTTTTGGGTGACGCAGGTGCTCTCGGGGCATGGTTGCTTCGGGAAGTACCTGTGTCGCATAAACAGGGAGCCGGACGCCCGGTGTCACCACTGCGTCGACTGCCGGGAGGACACGGCGTGGCATACGCTGGCAGAGTGTGCCGCTTGGGAGGAGCCGCGCCGTGCCCTCGTCTCAGAAGTAGGCAGTCACCTGTCGCTGCCGGCCGTGGTCGAGTCGATGGTCGGCAGCGAAGAGTCCTGGGACGCGGTGGTTTCCTTTTGCGAAACAGTCATGTCGCAGAAGGAGGCTGCGGAAAGGGAGAGGGAGAGATCTCGTCCACTCACCCTGCCCGCAGCAGGCGCACCGGGCGTCGGTAACCTAACCGCTTCCAGCCCCCCTAAATGGGTCCAGGGGCGACGGACTCGGGGACGTCCGCCGCCCCCCACACATCAGGACCCGAGGTGGCGGCGCGTAGTGTTCCACGCGCGCCCCTCTTAGACGTCACGGGGGGAGTCAAACACCTCACTCCCCCCCTGACCCGACGAGGTCCGCAGTGGCGGGCCGGCACCAGCCGGGGGTTGCGGAAGGATCGAACGTTCCCGCGACCCCTGGCGTAGGTGTGAGATGGAACACCGGGGTGGTTTTTAGTCAGTAAGAGTCTGACAGACCCCGTCGCCCGCCCCCAGGGCGGCGACATCCATCAGGATTTTCCACCCCGGAACAAAAAAAAAAAAATAAAAAAAAAGGTTCGGTTAGATTCCCCCCCGGTGGGTTCCCGCATTGTCGAGGCGGGGGGGCACAGTAGCCGTGGCTTGGACACCCACGGTGAAGCGAAGAGGAACCCGAGAAGGGGCCGCTCGTCAGGGCTTTTGCCTGTAAGCCGACGACGTAGCGGCCAACGAGTAGGTTGCGGTGCCGCTTCGGCGACATCGCAACTGAGGCGGGCCCCGATGTCGTATGGGAGGCATCGCGGCTGAGGGTTGGAGGCCGCGGCGGGAGAGGAGTGCCGGTATTGCGGTGCGCCGCTCTCCCTACCTTCCGAGGCCTTGACGGGGTCGCCACCGTTCGATAGCGGACGCGGTGGGGCCGCAGGGGAGGAGGAGTGTCGGTATGACGTTGGCCGCTCTCCCTATCCTCTGCGGCCGAAAATTGGCAGGCGGCAGGGCCAATGACCTGACCCGTTGTAGGGGGACCAAGGGTGCCCAGACACGGGGTCGTCTGGCGCCCATGTGCTGGTTTGGTCCCTGGGGTGGTCACGGCGTGCTATGTGTTCTGGTGCGCCGGTGATGGGGAGTACTTCCCAGAGGATGGTCCGGTGACGGACAGCCGCGGCGGGTTCACGGATGAGTGCTAACGCGTGCCCGTGTTCCCGCCGTAAGCGGCAGAGGAGGACACCGTGGAGTTTTAGTGGGTTAGAGTCCCACATAACTGCACTACCTCCCCGTGGTAGTGCAGAATGCATGAGCATTTCTCCACGTTAAAAAAAAAAAAAAAAAAAGGTTCAGTTAGGATAACTTCCGGGGGGACACGGCGTGGCATACGCTGGCAGAGTGTGCCGCTTGGGAGGAGCAGCGCCGTGCCCTCATCTCAGAGGTAGGCAGTGACCTGTCGCTGCCGGCCGTGGTCGAGTCGATGGTCGGCAGCGAAGAATCCTGGGACGCGGTGGTTGCCTTCTGCGAAACGGTCATCTCGCATAAGTAAGGAGGCTGCGGAAAGGGAGAGGGAGAAGGGAGATCTCGTCCACTCACCCTGCCCGCAGCAGGCGCACCGGGCGTCGACGGAGGGCGGACAACGCCCTCTTCCAGCCCCCCTAAATGGGTCCAGGGGCGACGGACTCGGGGACGTCCGCCGCCCCCCACACATCAGGACCCGAGGTGGCGGCGCGTAGTGTTCCACGCGCGCCCCTCTTAGACGTCACGGGGGGAGTCAAACACCTCACTCCCCGCCTGACCCGACGAGGCCCGCAGTGGCGGGCCGGCACCAGTCGGGGGTTGCGGAAGGATCGTACGTTCCCGCGACCCCTGGCGTAGGTGTGACATGGAACACCGGGGTGGTTTTTAGTCAGTAAGAGACTGACAGACCCCGTCGCCCCCCCCACCAGGGCGGCGACATCCATCAGGATTTTCCACCCCGGAACAAAAAAAAAAAAAAGGTTAGGTTAAGTTGGGGGACCACCCCACAGTGTCCCCCACAGCGTCCACGTCGCGTCCCCTGGAAACGACCCAGTTCTGACCACCGTAACGGAGTGGCAGACTGGGTTGGCCAAAGTGCACTGTGCTTTCGTAGCTTGTTTTTAATATTGTCTTGTTGAGTCTGCGAACCTGCGGGGAATATGTCAAGTCCTGCGCGGGACGCCTGCAGGCGGTTTTTAAAACAAAAAGGCCCTTCTCAGGGCCAACCCAAAGGCCCTTCTCAGGGCCAACCAAAAGGCCCTTCTCAGGGCCACTCCGACGTTTCGGCGTCAGAAACTAGCCGCGCGCCGTCTGCGGCTAGCTTCTTCGGAGGGGCGGACGAGTCGTCTGACAACGACTCTCTGATTAGTGTGTCGGACGCGGACGACTCTCGATCGCGGAAGCGAGTTTACCGGAGCGGTGGTCTGAGGGCTCCTCGGCCTCGGGGTCGACGCGGTTGCCGAAGGCTAAAAAGCCGACGGTGGCCGCGGAGACCCATGTCGTTGGGCTCGCGAACGCCCAACGCCAGTTGGACCTGGCTCGGCGGGCTCGGCTCCAGCAAGAGCTGGAGGAGCGGGTTGCTGCCTCGGAGAAACGGGCGCACGCCACCCGGGCCAAATCCGGGTACGGTTCCCGCGTTCTATACGCGGACCATTCTCTGGCCGAGCTGGAGAGAATGGCGTAGGAGGACGAAAAGGAGATTGTGGAGGTCGCCTCAAAGTCCTCAAATCTAAAGGGGACCTTGCAGAAGGCCCTCAAATGCAGGGCCGCAAGCATGCGCGGGGTCGTCGTGGAGCTGGTCCAGCGCAAGGCCACCGATGAGACGCGGCAACTGCAGGCGAAGATAGATCGCCTGCAGTCGGAGGTCAGCCAGCTTCCACAACAGGCCAAGACGAGCCCTGCGGCAGAGGGCCCCGCCTCCAAACTTGAGGATATCATCCGCAAGGTTGTTATGGAGGAGAGGGCCTTCACAAGAGCCTGCTTAGCAGGAATCGAGGACCGGCTCTTGCCGGAGAAACGCCTCCGACCGCCGCTTGCGGCGGATACGAGGCAGTGCGAGCCGGGACCGTCCTCCTCCCAGGCGGAAGGCGCCCTTCTCCGCTCAACGACCCCCCCACTTCCGTCCACTAGTTGGACGGAAGTGGTCCGTAAAGGGAAGGGCAAAGGCAAAAAGTCGGCGACGGCCGTCCCTGTAGTCCCCGCCACCACCGCTCCCAGCCAATCGCAGACGACCGGAAAGGGG
The DNA here is from genome assembly GCA_916614155.1 of Mesoligia furuncula. NCBI lineage: Eukaryota > Metazoa > Arthropoda > Insecta > Lepidoptera > Noctuidae > Mesoligia > Mesoligia furuncula. Next base: position 14,818,126 of record OU744818.1, on the reverse strand, counting down.
ACGGGGAAAGGGAAAAGGAGGATAAAGGAGCAGCTAGTCCCCCCAAAAACCGCGGCCGTCGTGGTGACGCTCACCGCGGAGGCTGCGGACCGAGGGGAAACGTACACGTCCATTTTGGTGCGGGCGCGTGCCAATGCCGATCCTACCCAACTGGGGATCGGCAGCGTGTCTTGCCGGCGGACTCAAGCCGGGGCTCGATATTTCGAGTTCCCGGGGGCACAGGGGAGTGCCAATACAGACCTCTTTGCAGCCAAGCTGCAGGAGGTCATCGCGGATTCGGCTAAGGTGGCCCGACCGGTCAAGTCAGCGGCCATAGAGGTGAGACGACTCCGTCACCAAGGAAGAGGTGTTGGCGGCGGTCGCAACGGTAGGGGGCTGTGGCGTGGCGGCGGTCAAGGCCCGGCCGCGGCGGCATGGGCACCTTTCCCCTCGAGTACCCAGTCACCGCTGCCAAAGCCGTCCTTGCCAAGGGACGGCTCACAGTCGGGTTCAGCTCGGGTGCAGTCCGGGCACTCGAGGCCCAGCCCCTGCGGTGTTTCCGGTGCTTTGGCATCGGACACACCCGGCCCCTGTATCCGTCCACGGTAGACAGGACGGACACGTGCTTCCGCTGCGGCAAGGAGGGCCACAAAGCCACCTCCTGCGAGGCCGCCACGCCGCACTGCGCGGTGTGTGCCGCCAATGGCTGCCCTGCAAACCACGTTACGAAGGGGAGGAACTGCAATCCTCCCTCTAAGCGGGGCAAAGCGCAGGCGCCGACCGGGCCTGCTGCTGCTGCCAATAGCACCGTCATTCCTGCGGCGGTGGCTGCGGAGGGGGGTGCGATGTCCGACTGATGGATAAGGTCGAACATCGCATACTTCAGGCGAACACCAACCACTGCAGGGCAGCCCAGGATCTGCTGATGCAGACCATGGCTGAGTGGTTGGTGGACTTGGCGGTGGTCGCCGAGCCTTACTCGGTCACTGGCCGCTGGCTGGGCGACCGGGACGGCTTGGTGGCGTTGGTGTCGCGGTCTTCCACAGACTCCCCTCCCCTCTCGCTCTTAGAGAGAGGACCGGGATACGTGGCCGCCGCGTGGGGAGACATAGCCCTGGTAGGGGTATACTTCTCCCCAAACCGCTCTCTTTTGAGGATTTCCTCGAGATCCACACCGCAGTCGTAGGGAGGGCGACGCCGCGCCAGGTCGTGGTGTTGGGCGACCTGAACGCCAAGTCGGCGGCCTGGGGCAACCCGGCCGCCGGTTGCAACGTCCGGGGACGCGTCGTCGAGTTTTGGGCGGCCTCATGCGGTGTGTCCCTCCTCAACAGGGGGGCGGTCCACACGTGTGTGCGGCAACAGGGTGGGTCGGTGGTAGACGTCTCATTTGCCAACCCCGCGCTAGCCACCCGCGTCGTCAACTGGCGGGTAGAGATAGTGGAGACCTTGTCGGACCACCCATATATGCGGTTCGACATCTCCACCCAGTTATGACCCGCGCTGGGCAATCTCCCTTCCCGCGGTGGGCACTCACCCGCCTGAATCGGGAGGCAGCTGAGGAGGCGGCCTTTCTCCAGGACTGGCTGTCGCCCCCTGTCGAGGTCCTGGACGTGGACGCCGCAGCGGTCCGGCTCAGGAGGTCCCTGACCGAGGTGTGTAACTCCAGCATGCCTCGGTCTCGCCGTCCGCCTCCCCGTCGCGCCGTCTATTGGTGGACGAAGAAGCTGGCGGGTCTCCGGGCCGCCTGCGTGGCGGGAAGAAGGGCCTACGCGCGGAGCCGACGGCGCAGCGCCCGAAACCGAGTCCGGGCAGAAGAGGACCGCCTATACGCCTCTTACGTAGAGGCGAAGACGTTCCTCAAGTCTGCAATGGGCGCTGCAGAAGACTCGGCGAGGGCCGAGATGCTGGAGGGTCTCCACAGGGATATGGGAGACCATACAAGGCGGCGCGGAACCAGCTACGCCCCTATGGTCCCCCACTGACGGAGACCCTCGAGCCAGCGTTGCTGGATGGGGTGGTCCGTTCCCTGTTTCCGCGCAGGACCGACGAATTCACCCCACCAACGATGGATCCCCCGCAAGGGGCAGCTTCGCCGGAGGAAGACGTCCCCCGGTGACGGCAACGGAAGTCCGCGCGGGGGTTCTCAGCCTCCGCGCAAAGAAGACGGCCCCCGGACCAGGCGGCGTCCAGTACAGTCCCACGGTTTTCTCTCGTTCCGTCTGGTGCAGGTGTTGTCCGGCCATGGCTGTTTCGGATTATACCTGCACCGGATCGGGAGGGAGGAGACCCCGGTGTGCCACGACTGCGGCGCTGCGAAGGACACGGCACAACATACGCTCAAATTGTGCCCGGCTTGGTCCGAGCTGCGCCGCGGTCTGACCGCGGTGGTTGGACAGGACCTCTCGCTTCCCTGCGTGGTCAACGCCATGCTGGGGAGCGAGGGGGCCTGGCAGCGGTTGCCTCCTTTTGCGAGGACGTAATCTCGCAAAAGGAGGAGGCGGAGCGCGCGCGGGAGGATGACCCTCTCGCTGTGCCGCGCCGCAGACGAAGAAGGGGTCAGAGAGGGCGCCATCCTCTCCCTCTTCGTGGTGGCGATGGGCGGGTGACAGGCGTGGGGGCGCCTTCTCCCGCATTGCACCCATCACCACCTTCTTCGTCGGTCATTCCCGGGCCCGTCCCCCTCCCCACGGGGGGGGGGGGGTGTGAGGGGTCCGCCCTGAGGGGCAATCGTCGGCGGAGGACTGAACGTTAAGGCTGTGCCGGTTTCCCAGTCCCTCGCCACTCGGACGAAGCGGGAGTGCCGCTGGGTTGTTTTAGTGGGTATACCGGGTCAGACCGGGAAGTCCCACATAGCCCCCCATCCTCCGATGGGAGGGTATGCGTAATGCATTTTTTCCCAGCGCAAAAAAAAAAAAAAAGGTTAGGTTACACTTCTACTGCTTTTGCACTACAACGCGGCGACCTCATACTGCACAGCAGACGGTCTCCAAGTTGCAAGAACTGGGTTGGAAGCTCTCCGTCATCCGCCCTACTCACCAGACCTTGCGCCTACAGACTACTACTTTTTCCAGAATTTGGATAACTTCTAGGCGGAAAAAAATTCAATACCCGAGAGGCAGTACAAAATGCCTTTGAAGTATTTGTTGCCTCCCGTCCAGCTGATTTCTTTAAGAAGGGCATCAATAAAGTGCCACTGCGTTGGCAAAGATGCATTGATTTCATGGTACTTCGATTAATACAAATAAAAAATACATGAAAAAAAATCGTTTAAATTTTTTCATACTAACCGGCAAATTCATAGGTAAAGACCTAATATAATATTCATTGCCCAACTTTTAACGACAAAACCTTTAGAAAAGTAAATGCCCATTTAAGGCCCTCAACTAGTTGTTGAAGTTTTTTTAATAAAGATTTACTCACTGATCATATATAGACCTAATAGCAGTCTAAGAGCGCTTGTAGACGTCCGTTTTTTTCACCGGATAACGGACCGTGTTTTTTGCCGGATTCGCGGTGGTGTATGAATTATAATGAATGTGTGTACATGCACCGGACATCGGTCCGGCGAACAATTTACGCCGGATGCACCACCGCTTCCCCTCGGCGCGACGGACACCGGTCCGGTGTAAGAAAGGGCGGTCATCCACGCCAGTGTATTAGTGCGTGTTGACGCTGCCGGACGTATTGCCGGTTTTCTGTTAATTGAGTGCCGTCTACCTGCGTTCTTTTAAAAATGGATGATATTGACATGGAATTGTTAATAAGTTTAGTTGAAAATAGGCCTGTACTGTGGGACAAAACCCAAGAGTGCTATAAAAATAGACAGTTGAGTTTTGCCGCTTGGAGAGAAATTTGTGTTGCATTAAATGAAGGTTTTGAAACGATGTCCGAGAAAGAAAAAAATGATTTTGGTAAGTAACATTTTATTTTCATTATTTTTATGCATATTGATTTTGCCATGGTACACACCCTACTGGTGACATGAAATACTCTGCATATTTGTTACGAATCATATTTGCTGTTACATTACCTCGTGTTGAATGGGAACGAGGCAAATGGCATAGAGTAGACATCATGTGTGAACTAGCATTGTCAGTAGCATTATTAGCAATACCCTCTACTTTATGAATTATGTTTTGTAATAAGCAGCATGTTTTTACAATGTTAACAGCAGTATCTGTTGAAACATTTAATGGTCTATGCAAAATCCTCCATTTATTGGATAAAATACCAAATGCGCATTCGACGTAGCGTCTCGCTCTTGTGAGGCGATAATTGAATATTTTTTTTATTGAGTCAAGTTGATGCCCACCGTAAGGACGAAGTACGTGTTGATGTAAAGCGAAAGCTTCATCAGCAACAAATACATAAGGTAACTCACTGCCTGCACCTGGCAACTGCTTAGGTCGAGGAATATTTAATTTATCGCCTACTATTCTTTTCCAAAATTCTGTTTCTTTAAATACTGCTGAATCGCATTCTTTGCCGTAGGCTCCAACATCAATAAAAACAAAATTATAGTTTGTGTCTACCACAGCCATTAATACTATTGAGAAATAGTGCTTGTAGTTGAAAAACATTGATCCACTTTCTTCTGGCTTGATAATTCGAATATGTTTGCCGTCAATGGCTCCCAAGCAATGAGGAAAATTTGCATTCGTCTCGAAATTTTTTGCTATTGTTAACCATTCGTCTTCCGATGGTAGTTTCATATAAATTGGAGAAAAGGTTTCCCACAATGCTTCAAATACTTCTTGTACAATACAGCTGATAGTTTTTATACCCATTCTGAAACTGTAATGTAGATCACTAAATGTGTTCCCTGCAGCTAAATATCTGTAACAATTTTTTCTTTTTTAGGCAAAGATATCATAAAAAAATGGAACAATGCAAGAGATAACTGGATGAAATATCACAAAAAAGTAAAGGAATGTAAATCCGGCTCTGGTGCAAAAAGTGTACGAAAATATAAATTCTACGATCAAATGCTCTTTTTGTGTAAAATTGTGACTCGCCGAACAACGGAAGCAAGTATTACATCAGAAAAAAACATCACACAATCTCACAACAAAGAAACTGACTCACAAACCAATAATGACCCTACCGCACCAGCCAATACTACCGATAGAACAAAAACAAGCAAGAAGAGAAAGACAGACTATAGCGAAGTTGATCGACAAATGCTTACTTTAATTAAATCAGTTGAAGATGAAGACAAGAGTAAGAGTATGTGTTTTTTCAAAGGTATTGCTCCGATTGTAGACAAGTATAGTGACGACGATTATGTTGAATTCCAATATGAAGTCATTAAAGTTATGAGAAATTTAACTCGGAGAAATCAAGCGGCCATGCAGCAGCAAAATTACAATATTAATCGAGGCTACACTACGGCTACACCCGACTACAGGATACACGAATATCAACCAACACAACCCATTCCATCGACATCCAGGATGCCCTATGAATATCAACCAACACAACCCATTCCATCGACATCCAGGATGCCCTATGAATATCAGCCAACACAACTCATTCCATCCACATCCAGGATGCCTCAAGAACTCATGTAGCAAGATGATTCCCAATCTTCAATTATTACTGAATTAAGTTCAATCACATCGCCTGATTACGATTTCGATTTTTCTAAAACTCCTTAATTTCTTTTTTGAGTATAATAAAACTATTACTACCTACTAAATTTTGTTTTAATTAATACAGGTAATCCCCTTTTCTACAGGGTGCATTTTTAATCATGGGCAATATTTTTATCTAAGGCTCTACTCACGATACTGATTGCATTAGGGCTGATAATTCGTAAATTAAAAATATTTTTAATGCAAGTTTGGAAAACGTTAAAAATGTTTTAAGTCACATTGCAAAGGCATAATGTTGCAAATAAACACTAAAAGTAATGAAAAAAATACTTCATAAAACCTCAATAAGTCTTGACGTATCAAAATTTTAAAGCGCAGTACAACGCGTAACGAAAAGTAAACAAAGATCAAATAATAATAATAACTAGGTACCTAGTTTGCTGCCGGGCGGCGGCGGCGGCGGCGGCGGCGCGAGCGACGCAAGCCGCCCTCTCTCCGTCCCGTTTCTTCACGCAAAAATACGAATATGTTTTTGAGTTGCGTAATACAATCAGTATCGTGAGTAGAGCCTTAGATTAAAATATTGCTCATGACTAAAATTGCACCCTGTATAATTTGAAATTGAACACTTCTTTAACATACCTTAGCGTAACGGCTAATCTCTCTGCCGGGGAAATAGATTTACGCATGTCAGTATCCTCGTGTCTTATTTTATCATATATGGCTGTTAATAATAGTTGAAAGGTTTCTTTCTTCATCCGAAAATAATTGTAAAATTTAGTTTCATCTTCTTCCAATTGCGTAAAAAGAGTTTGAAATGCACCATATTTTTCCCTTTCCAATAATATAGGATGCACCCACGATGACCTTTTACGTTTTTCTATTTCTTTTTGTTTCTTCTTGTACAAATAGTAGGTCAATACGAGTTTTTTTTTCTTATTATTCGACATTTCACACGTGTGTAATCTCTGACTGCCAGTTCAAAACTAACGCATATAGACGGCAGTCCATCCATCCGGTAAAAAAAATATGTATACAAGGATAGCCGTTTATTGACGGTCCGTTATCCGGTGAAAAAAACGGACGTCTACAAGCGCTCTAAGGCTGCGTTTCGACCAGAAATATGCGAAGATGCGTAGCGAGGGATGTGTGTGAAACAAATCAATAACATCGCTTCATTTTCATAGCTTGAACTAAGTTAGCGTTGTTATTGGTTAGTTTTAACCTACGCATCTTCGCTCAACTCTGGTGGAAACGCAGCCTAAGTTAATTAAACATAGTAGGTAGTCACAGAAAACTCAGGAGACTTTAAAGACTCACTTATCGGAATCTAAGTATATAATATTGTTAATGGTAATTACCTAAGGATGACAGGATTATTGTAGGTACAATAAAAAACCAGTAGGTATTTAATCATAATATTTTATTCATCATATATTAGCAATATATTATCTAAGAAAGGTGCAGGGGGAGACAGGCTAGCTTGATGCCGTGCCCATGCCCAGTACCATTCTATTCTCGAATCACTTTATATATGCCTCGTTCGCTGTCCGAATCAGTCCGTAATTGGTGATTTCCGGAACGTGCTGTAGAAGATCCACAATTGACACACACCTGTCGGTGCCCAACGGTACAAGAAGGTAGATAGTATAGTTATAGTTTAGGCAGCAGTCCGTGGTTGACATCACGTTGACTCGTAATGTTATACACACAAACACATAGAGGTCCAAGTCTCGCAACGGTTGTTCAGAAAGATAGGAGTCTTCGAAATCCAAAAGCAAGCCAGGTCGTTGAAAAGATCCACGTAAAACTTTGGGAGCACAAAACAGTAGCAAGCGAGCGAATGTGACTTGTACATTTAGTATTTTTATCTATGAATGTGACTTGTGAAATTGTCGAAATAAAATAAATAACATGACGTGAAATGTCATCTTCTAAAGAGTCATGTTTATGGGTTTTAGTGGCTGTTCATGTTTAGGGTAAGGAGGTTGAAACAAAGACTACAATATAATGCGGTGTAAAACCTCCTTTTTTTGAAGTCAGTAAAAAAATACCTTGTATCCGGCTGCTCTGTGTTCGATCAAATCAAGTTACCTACTCATATTTATCGAGATTTTATCCCCATTGTCAATAATAAAGTTAATCTGGCTATCAGTACATAAAAATAAGCGCTTTTTTTAAATAGCTTTGAATTCTGTAGCTTTCCAAAATTAGTAATGCCAAAAAATGCCATCTCCTTTGTTCAAAATTAAATACTTGTGATGAGTAACGTGTTTATTTGGATAAGGATTAATATCATGTTTATAAAAACACCTTTGCAAATAATGCATTATTTTAAAACTTTGATTACGATAAAAAACAGGCCAAGTGCGAGCCGGACTCGCACACGAAGGGTTCCGTACCACAAGGCAAAAACGCCGAAAAAAACACGTTTGTTGTAAGGGAGCCCCCCTTAAATATTTATTTTATTTCAATTTTATTATTAAAGTAAAAAAAAAAATACAACTGAGTATTTTGTGAATATTTCAAGTGCCTACCTGTTGCCTTTTTGATATCGAGCAAAAAAGGGCAAAAAAACGCGTTTGTTGTATGGGAGCCTCCCTTAAATATTTATTTTATTTTGTTTTTAGTATTTGTTGTTATACCGGCAACAGAAATACATAATTTGTGAAAATTTTCAACTGTCTAGCTATCGCGGTTCTTGAGATACAGCCTGGTGACAGACAGACGGACGGACGGACAGACAGCGAAGTCTTAGTAATAGGTAGGGTTCCGTTTTTACCCTTTGGATACGGAACCCTAAAAACGTTATAGTGAGTCAAGTAGAGAAGAATTTTTCAATTCGAACCAGCAGTTCCTGAGATTAGCGCGTTCAAACAAACTTATCAGCTTTATAATTATTATAGTATAGATTTAGGATGTAAAGTAACGATAATAATATATTAGAATATTATTTGAAAATTCATAACCTTTGAAATCGTATCTTATTACTAGCGCAATAAGGTTGAACTTTATGTAAAAGCAAACTTCGGTAGGCATTGGTAATTTCGTTACAAGGTTCAACCTTATTGTTTTTGTAATAAGATCATGCTGCGGACGAAACGTTAATCTTAAACACGGCGGACTGACAAAAGGCTTTTTGTAGGTATAATTCATTGGCTAAACTTCACACACGTTCGTATGTCGTCACATGGGGTAAGTAGGTATCCATATTTTTTTCAAAATTTCAAGCAGATTATGATATGGGTTTTCAGCATTTAATTTCGTGAAAATAAATAAAAATCTTTTATTTTGAAACAATAACAGATATAATAGGTATTATGAAAATAGTTAAAGGATGATAACTACAAAAGTTTATAACTGTGGCCGCATGGCCAGGGGCGTGCACAGATTTTTCAAAGGTAGGCAAAAAAAAAAATCCCACCTAAAATACTGCACTTTGGTTTCGGTTCGTCGTCTTGTCGATCGATGATATAGGTAATTGCCAAATGCCAGCTTAAATATCAATAGATTGACGCTTATTGGCGTCTCTGTCGCTCGTAGTTCCGAGTTGACGCGAACAAAAAGGATATTATACTTACGACAAATAAAAACTTTTTACGAAAAAAAAAAAACTACGGACTTCCAAAAAAACACTACAAATTGAAAAATAACTTTAATTTCGGAAGTCGGTGTCAATAAACGAAAATGCGGAACCAAAGACACCGACTTCCGAAATTAAAGTTATTTTTCAATTTGTAGTGTTTTTTTGGAAGTCGGTTGTTATTTTTTTTCGTAAAAAGTTTTTATTTTTCACTTTTTAGTGGGTCCGTTTGTAATTTATCTAAGTTACAATAGCCTAATGTCAACTGCTCATCACTTGTTACAAAATATTGCTTTTCCCGATGTTGGGACGTTAATTGTTGAGGAGTGCTCCTGGTAAGAACCAGGAGAACTCCTCAACAACCACTCACCATACGCTTTGTGACGAGCATAAATTGCTTAGCAACCTTAATAAAGTAATCGAATCGCAACCCGTGAAATATTTGTCATTGAGTAGTTCCAATGGCCATCTGTGGTCTTCTTCATCAGCTCCACTTTACCAAATGATGATTTCCGAGAGCAAATGCTCAAGTTATTTTAAAAAATACCCAAATCGTTATATCTTTGCCTATAAAATTTGAGGGTTTCCCTCGATTTCTATCGGATCCTCTCATCAGATTCCAACTTGAAGATATTGGGACCACCTCGAGAGTATACCCTTTCAAACAAAAAAAGAATTTTGAAAATCGGTCCACAATTGGCGGAGTAATTGCGTAACAAACACACAAAAAAAAAAAGTTTATTGAAATGAACTAATGCTACTTTCTAAAATATTTGGCATTGCATAGCCAACTTCCGTTCGGGCAAGTTCGGTACGAGTTCGCCTGTTCCTCGGCAGTTTTCGTGTTCTGCTCTATGAAAAACTACAGTAAAGACACTGCCTATTATCGCAGTTGTGTGCGCTATTTTTTTCATTGTGTGCCACGTAGTTATAGGTGCGCACACACTCATAAAATCGTATGAGCACGACTGACCGCGAGAGCACACATCTAAACATTTAGTGACGAATAGTTTGTGTCTTCGCCGTTGAGATTGTGTGGTGGCGCGACTGCAGCGCGAATCAAGGATGCGAGACTAGTCAAATCTTAATAATACTCGCTAGGTGGTAATACGCTCGGTAGGTGGAGCTGATTTATGATTTAAGAATTTTTTTTATTGACTTACTTATGTAATATTAGATCAGTTCTACGAGGTAGACACTGTCTTTATCACTCTATGGAATGCCTCCCCTGCGCATGGCGCAGCTATCAATAATAGAATAGAAGAGCAAGGAACGCGCTAAGACAGGTGACCGCCAGCCCGTCAGTAAGTAGGTAACAAAACCCGGAAAAGGTCATTAAAACCTGCTTGAAATTTAGAAACTGGCCAAGTGCGAGTCGGACTCGCACACGAAGGGTTCCGTACCACAAGGCGAAAACACCGAAAAAAACACGTTTGTTGTATGGGAGAGCCCCCTTAAATATTTATTTTATTTTGTTTTTAGTATTTGTTACAATAGCGGCAACAGAAATACATAATTTGTGAAAATTTTAACTGTCTAGCTATCGCGGTTCTTGAGATACAGCCTGGTGACAGACAGCGAAGTCTTAGTAATAGGGTCCCGTTTTTACCCTTTGGGTACGGAACCCTAATAATAGGGCCCCGTTTTTACCCTTTGGGTACGGAACCCTAATAAAAAAGGAAATGTTTTTCTGATATGAGATTATACCTACTTACCTGTCTACTTAACAATATTAATCGAGAGCGTGAAATTTCGCTAATTAATTGTGTAACGAACGGTGTATACCGTACTACTGACCTACCTATCTGTTTAAATGTAATATGAGTAGGTAGTTACTACATAATACTCTAAGTAATTTTCCAACAAATATGTAAAAATTAAGGATTAAGTAAAAGATCATTGATTATAAGCTTATTTTAAGCATTGCGCCGGGCGTTTCGATTTAATGATTCAACCTGCTACCATAGAACTATTATTACTTGGCGTTCAGAACCGACGACGCGACGCCGCAAACCAGTTTTTGCGCCATGCCCGCCTTCCGAAGTGCGTCAAAAGCGATTATATCGCGAATCCGACCAACGCGCAAAGTCACAAATAGTAGTCAATAGTCCTTATATTTTGTGACTATTAAATTTGGTCGGATTCGCGATATAATCGCTTTTGACGCAATTCGGAACGCGGGGTATGTTACCGACCGGCAACAACTCATTTATTTAGTCTTACATGAAACGTGTAAGCGCCATGAAATTCCCGGCGCTTATGACGTTTTGGTCGCGAGAAAACTATACGTTTTAAGCTGTCTAGCGCTGCATGTTTTATAGATTGGTGAGACGACACCTACTGTTTAAGCGCTGCAGCAAATACGCTCGCCCCACTGTCATCCTGTTGTGACACTGTTTCTGCTTCGGATAGCTACGCTATGTTATCGCACAGTATTTTATTCTACACCACGACGATCATACACTCTCACGTACGCACGACACATTACTAGTAAGAACAGACAAAAGCTATATGTCTCTTTCGCACGATTCTCGCTGCAGTTGCTCATAACGCGTTCAAGGCCAAAGTGGGGTAAGTTGATGTGCTGGCGACTGTACTATCAGGAGCATCCAAACCTTACCACCTTAAAGGCAATGTTTGCTTGCACTGCCCGGCCGGTACAGTAACGCCTTCTTTCCTCATCCGCCAATAGCAGCCGTCATCGTTTAACCCAGTGAGTTTTTGCTAGGCTCTTTTGTTTTAAATTGTATTTGAAAACATCCACAAAAAAACGAAACCAATTATATTTCTATAAGCCTGAATGCGGATTGTTTTACTACATGCTCTACAAAAATTTGTTTTTGCTCTACCAAATTTTGTTTAGGCAAAGTTGTTGTACTCACTCTCAGCTTTTGACTGAGACAGTTTTTTTGACAATTTCAGCAATTGTAGATAATAAAAGTAGGTCACTAGACGAACAGACTAAGTAGGTATTGTTCAGCACTTTACAAAGTAATCTGTTCTACCATTATAGAAAAAAACTATAGTTAAAACCGAAAATTAGACTTACTAAAGCATTCCAGCTTCCGGTTAATGAAACGCTAAGTGTGTGTTATCTATGAAGTTGAACTGCCATGCATTCTTTTATGACTTCGTTAAAGCGACCTGCTTTAAAGTAGTAAATCTCTATGACAAAACTCGTTCAGTGAATAGGTTACTTCTAGGCAAGCGTGCTCCATCGTCGACCACATCATCGCTTTCTATCAGGTGAGATTGTGGTCAAACGCGAGCCCATAAGTCATAAAAAAAACCTTTAAAACTGTAATGATAAGCACGATTTTTAGCGATTCAGAAGCAGGCCTAAAAAAGTAGGTAATATGACACCGGGAATTGAACGTTTCCATAACAAGTCACGGTAAGCCCCCAGTTACACTTATCAGATTCCTCGTTTATAACAAATGTGTCAAATAAATAAGATTCATCATCATGGGCTTTATGTGTGGACTTACAACAACTAGTCTCGAGGGTAAGTTATATTTTTTATTAAAAAAATATTAAGTTAATTATACTGTTTAAAGGTAAGAACAACCTTTCGGCACACGCAGTATAATAAATTAATCTAAAATTTTCTAAACAATTTTGGCTTGAAGGGCTTGTTTATACAAAATGTAAACACTAGACATACAGCTTTTGATTTCAATAATGTCATTTGAACAAGAACAGTGACCTGTGATGTGTGGGAGTAATATTAGGTGAGTTGTTACTCTTTAACAATACTAGGATAATTTACCTGTGATGTGTGGGAGTAATATTAGGTGAGTTTGTTACTCATTAACAAAACTAGGATAATTTATTGGAGCTTATGTTCATAAATACTAAAAGTGTGTAAAACTGAATAAAACTAAGTGATGATAAAAAAATTAACTAGTAGGTAATACCTAAGTGACAGTGTTATTTACGTAGGTATTTTATACACAAAAGTGAAGTTGTAAGTCATAATCTGCAGTAAACAATAAATTATAAAAATATCCCAAACTAAAAAAAACGTGTAAAAAACCAGCCAAGTGCGAGTCGGACTCGCACAAACCGAAGCAAACGCGCCAAATAATCACTTTTGTTGTATGAGAGCTCCCTAAATATTTTTCAACATTGCTGAATCTTTCAATGACTATTAGAATAATCTAACAAATGATACGCATAAAAACACTCGTGTTAGACTTAAAAAATTTAGAGATAAAAAAATATTACACCGTTAAAAAACGGCTTATGTTTAATTTACCACCAGATATAGTAACATATAACAGACAAAAGTAGTTAATGATCACCAAAATTAAACCCGCATTTTAATGTAAAATTATAACCAAAGTTTTAACTTCTCGCTATCCTATTTAAACAAAAAGACTCCAAATAAATCATTGTTTACCCAAAAGTAGTAAATGATCACCAAAATTAAACCAGCATTTTAATGTAAAATTGTAACCAAATTTAATTTAATGTCGAAAAAAAAATTGTTTACAGATCAAAATTATTTTCGAAGAATTTTTCGAGAAATTGGTTGGTCACAATTCTAACCTAACCTATTTCACTTAGTTCTTAACTTATTTGTCCCGTATTATAAATATTGTAATTTGCTCGCTAAGATTTGGTGATCATTTACTACATTTGGTGTTCGAATACAATTTGATGTGCAGTCGTGACTAAAATAGCTAGTACTATTGTAATTTTAGACTTTATTTTTCTGGTGTCAAGCATATATTTTTGGTAAAAGAACTAAGGGTATCAGAGCATTTTATAGTGGTCATTATATTTAATCTCTTAAAAAACCGAATATCGTTCGTCATACAAAACTGTCGCTAACATTGCATCGGTTGAGTTTCATAATACCAAACACGGAGTAAGTCAAAAATAAGTAAATTTTGGGAATTAATTTAGTAGTTTTTTTTCAATTTCTAGAATACACATTTAACACGGAAATTATAATATGCTATTGTTTACGGACTTAAAAAAAAAGAAAACATGTCGAACTTTTCTTTTTCGAGATTACCGAGGTTTATAATTTATATTTCAGTACAAGAATATGTTATATCAGGATTTATTCAATTAAATTAACTTATTCATGAAAATAAGCAACTAACAAAAAAAAACTAAATTTTAACATCCTTACTAGTAAATAAGATATTTTGAGTTATGCCTTCTTACTTGGCGTCGAGTTTGCCGTCAGGGGCACATCACCTGTCCGCCATTTTGTAATAATGTCCTTCCGTCATTCCGAATTTGGAATGCGCTTGGGATAGACTAGTCAACTTGTGTACTCTACTTGGAAAGTTTTCTCGCGTTTATTATTATTTTGTTATTGCTGTTGTTTTGTTACTTTGATTATTTGTAATGAGTGAAGAAGTGACATTGGATCAACCTAAACCAGCCCAAACAAGATGGCGAAGAAAGCGAATCATTGAACCTCAAGCAGGTTAGCTTATTTTAAATGCACCTATACTTAGAACAAATACTAAATACGGGGTTGGGTTTTAGTTCATTTGTTTATGTGCTCAATTAAATGTAAACAATCTTGATAATAATTATGTCTTTTATCTATAAATGAAATATTTTTACGTGCCACCCTACAGTCAGATTTTCTAAAAATTGCCTTGGAAGTAGTAATATCCATATTTTAACATATATTTTAAGATTAAAAGATATAATATCAATATCGTTTACGTTGAGTCACAAAATAAGTAATAGTACAAGTACATACCTACAGAAATTTCACTATTACAAACATACCAATTCAATATTTATAGTCTGCCCATATAAAATAAATAAAAACGACTGATCATAATTTTGACCAAAAGGTTTGTAATCCATTCCTTGTTGCACGTACTGTCATGCGACAAGGTCGCCTCTTACCACGATACACTTGTTTTGATCGTGTTACCGACACTGCCCATACATTTTTTTCGTATCGTTTGGAAATATTGGGATACATTAGTAGAAGGAGGTGAACAAACTTTTTCGCAAGTTTATTTGAAATGAACTTTAACTCAAATTTTGTTCTAGTGAATTAACACCTCAGTAGGCTTTCCCAATACAGACTTAGGTGGAGTTTCTCGTATGTCATAAGTATTCTTCAAATTCTTTGATTCGTATTTTTTTTTTCAGTAAATGTTGGCCGCAGGCCACCATTGAGGACCACCGACCGCAACCACCGACCCCGGTGGTGGGGTCACCTAAAGATGGGAGTCGAGCACCGCGCCCGCGATCACCAGAAGATGGGACGCGTGCACCGCCGCCGTCACCTTCATCAACCGACCGACACCGACAGGAGCGGCGTTGCAGATGCGGCGCGTGCGCCGCTCGGCACACGGTCAATTTTTTTATATAATTTATTAAAAAATTTACCGTGTGCGTGTGTGTTATTTATTTAACTTGTTTTTGTTAACATTTTTTTTTATAATTATAATTTTATTCACATTTTTTATTTTATTTATTATGTAATTAATTATACCTTATTTCATAGCTATTATAGTATAAAATACAGTCGCTTCCCGCTGTCTGTCCCTATATATGTTTAGATCAATAATAACAAGTCAGAAAATAGAGGCATCATAGTAGTGTGGGACGCCCCCCAGCTAGATGGACGGACGACCTAAAGAAGGTGGCTGGGGTAGACTGGATGCGGAAGGCGGAGGACAGGGTGCTGTGGCGCAGTCTGGGAGAGGCCTATGTCCAGCAGTGGACTGCGATAGGCTGAGTTGATTGAGTACTGCAGAACGGCAATTTCATAGGTAAACACTTATTATTTAGACGATGTGCTCCTGATTTCAAAATCATACACCGACCTGATTAATGTATTACAAACCACAATTGACCTGTTAACATCATTAGGATTCATGATAAACTATGAGAAAAGTATACTTACACCACCCCACAAATGTCAATTCTTAGGCTTTGTTCTTAACCCATCAGAAATGACCATAGAATTACCAGATGAAAAAAGATTGAGAATAAAAAATGACATTGCCTATTTTTCTAAACTAAACCACTGCAAAATTAGAGAATTTGCCCATTTTTAGGCCTTGTGACATCAATATGTCCAGCTATCAAAAATGGGTGGCTATACACAAAAAACTTTGAAAGAATAAAATACCTTAATTTAATTAATAATGATAACTATAATAAAGTAATGACTTTACCCAAAAATCTTCAATCTGATTTTGATTGGTGGCTAGAACACATAGATAACTCTAATAATGACATCCGCGCAGACTCCTATAGCAAAGAAATTTTGTCAGATGCCTCTTTGACTGGCTGGGGGGCTGCTTGCAACTCACACTCTATGGGTGGACACTGGTCTCAAACAGAACGTACAAATCACATAAACTATTTAGAATTGCTTGCAGCCTTCATGAGTCTGAAAGCATATGCTACAGACTGCAATAATTGTCAAATCCTTCTTAGAATTGACAACACCACTGCCATTTCGTACATTAATCGCATGTGGGGGGTTCAATACCCACACCTTAATGAAATATCTCGAAAAACAGAGCAGCAGAACAGGCAGTGGTGCGAAACTAGGAATATCTATTTATTTGCATCTTATATACAATCAAAAGACAACTCTGTAGCTGATAAAGAATCAAGAAGAGACCATTCCAACATAGAATTTGAGCTTGCTGATTATGCATTTAAACAAATAGTATAAGAGCTAGGACAACCAGAATTAGACCTCTTTGCAACAAGATCAAACAAAAAGTGTAAGAAATATATTGCTTGCAGCCTTCATGAGTCTGAAAGCATACTTTTATTTCGGTAGAAGGAGTTAGCCGTAATGGCCGACAAAACTAATATGAACAGTACGCAGCAAACGCAGAATGCAAGCTCATCGCAGCAGGAGGAGAAGGAGAAACCACATTTCCCAAGACCAAAACGTGAAAACAAGATCATGAGAACAATACCTAAACCAACAAATATATCAAAATCAGAAACAGTGTTAACTAATGATCCCTTATGGAAAGATTCGTTCGTCATCGACGGCGAAACAGGTTTCACCAGCGAAGAGCCCACCAAAACATTCGAAGCTGACGCAGCGGGCTATGTCCAATTAGTTGAGTCAGAATACAAAGCGATCTCGGACGTAGACAAGTACTACGCCAAGTCGGTATCACCAGCGGCGCATGCATACTACCACAATGTGCTGTATTGGTACCAACACGCGCTTAGAGCGCAAAAGAACGGAACAGCGTCAATACCACAGGAACGCTTGGTCCAGTTCGTGCAGGGCTACGGCTCTGCTATGATCGCTTCCGGAGCTGAAGAGTATTTGGAGGGTCTCGGTGATTACACCGACGCAGCGGGAGTTAAACACCGTTTGCATGCCACGGAGCCCAACGACGAGGGGCACTTTGGTCACATCGCCCACCAGACACACGGTCTCTACGAGAGGTTACCCGCACCGGTTATCGCGCTGCATCGCGTTGCGGCCGATATTGAAACGTCCCAGCGAAATAGCCTCAAAGAGATGTCAGCATCGAGGAGGGGCCCCTTAGGGCCGAAGCCTGCCGGGTCAGCGGGATTGTCCGAAAGGGTTACCGCTGGCCCGGAACATAAAGGGCTAAGGAAGGAACACGGGTGGGTTTTAGTCAGTAAAAGTCTGACACTCCCTTCCGCTTCACCCAGAGCGGGAGGAGTCATTTGATGATTTCCCATCCGCAAAAAAAAAAAAAAAGGCAGCAAGAAATGGGCTCAAAAGCAACTTAGAGCAGCAGTGTCATTGAGTCAGGTTGACAAAACCGCTCAACAGACCTCAAACGATTCGTATGTGTAATTGTGAAGCTTTTTGTATGTGTTTGTGTTCCAAATCAAGTGTTAGATAAGTAAATAACCTAATCATGTATGCAACCAGTGTTTAGTTTAACTATTTAATGATAAGTTTTTTTTTAATGAACATCAATGACTATAAGTGAAATGTTCAGGTGTTAATAACGAGCATCGCCACGTGCAAACTTAACACCTGGCCTTGTAAGCGATACTTGCACGCTGACATAATGTAACGTTTGCAAATAGACCAACTCATCGTGTTATGGTACACAAAACTTGCATATTATATTAATAGTATACATTGCATTATTAGATAAGGAATGCCGTTTATAAGCAACAGTGTTTGTAATATTTTATTGTAATGTAACGTATTTTTTTTAAGGGGAGGAATGTTGTAGGGGTTAGATGCACACAGGCATACAGATTCATGTACCTATTGAGTATGTCTATAAATACCATTGTCGCACCTCGCTCCCCACTCATTACGCTAGAACCTTACTGTGTACACGTCTGGAACAATAAACAGTAATTGGAGTCATCGGGTATTTTATTTAACCAAGTCGGATAAGATATCCCTAAAATTTTTTACACCTTTGGTCCGAAAAACCCAAATATCTTATAGACCCCTATTTTATCTAAAATAAAATATAGCCTATGTTACTCTCAGATTATGTAGCTTTCTTATGGTGAAAGAATTTTTAAAATCGGCCTAGTAGTTTTTGAATCAGAATCAGAAATCAGAAATCATTTATTTGCTGATAATGTAGGTATACATATAAGTTGGAATATTTCTGTTAAGTGTCCCGATACATTTTACCTTACGGCATGCAACATATTTGGTTTAATTAGATAGTATTATAGATACAGCTATCGATATGATTATTTGAGTTTATACATTACAAACAAACAAACAAAAATTTTTTCTCTTTATAATATTAGTGTAGAAAAATACAAGAACTTTGCATTTAAGCTTAAAATTAAAAAATGTTATGAGTCTAGCCTTCAAATTTCATTTTAATTCTTATGTTTACTCTTGTATGGTTCCTAGTTATTTTTTAATAACTCACAAAGTTTTTGAAAAAAAAGAAAAATACACTTAACACTAAACTTTAAATTGTTGTAAAAAAAAAAACTAAAAGCAATCGGGATCTTCGAATTCTTTTAAAAAGTTCTCTAGTTTGTCCCCTTTCCAACGGTGTTCTATATACAAAAAAAAACATTTAATAACTTCAGTAATTCGCTAAATGTGTAATCGAGACACATCAGGCTGATATTCGATATTACGGTAAGGACACTAGTTTTCACATAAATAACATTCTTTAAGAGTGTTGATGACCACAGCGCCACCTACTAGCGGCGAGTGACGTTAACCGATGACGACGGCAGTGCTCAAGGACATCAGCGCGATGCTAGCGACGCGCTACGGTTCTTCACTACTTCACTGTCTTCGTGACCCGCTAACGGACCACACAAAATTATAACTGTTTTTAAATTGTGAAGAAATACATCAAAAGATTGTAATTAATCGATATTACACGTTATCACAAGGAGCCAGGTGTCTAATTCCAATCCACGACGCTGACACGACGACGACCTGACAAAGAAACCCCAACATATTTGGTCCTTCGAGCCGAACGTTCATCCGAAGCAGCAAGCACCATCTTCAGCTACGGTCAGGTCAATCCACCCAATTTCCTTCCAAAATCCTGTGCTCAGTTTGTGCTAATATCGTTATTTTTCGCAAAAATTCCAGTGTTCGACTACGGTGCAAATTGTGTCTCTACCTACATCGCTCGGGCGCACTCCGGTTAACTGTAAGTACTTGATCTTTTTCTCTTGCAAGCCACCAAAATGACCAACAATAAGAGGCATTCAATAGTAGAAATAGAAAGTAGTGAAGATATCATTCGCGAATTAGTTAAGAAAAGAGGTATCGTTAAACGAAAATTAACTTTGTTTTCTAAGTATGTGCAGTCATTAGATGTTTCGAAATTAACGGACGCTCAGAAAGCGGAGTTAGAGGAGCGTTTTCAAGCCTTTAAATTAATAATCGATCAATTTTCTACTATACAAGATGAACTAGATTCCATTGTGTCTGATAGTCAGTTGGACGGGGAACTGCTAGAGAGAGAAACGTTTCAAAATCAGTTTTATGCTATTGTGGGCAAGGCTAAATGTATTTTAAAAGATACTTCCACTCAGAATGTCGGCGGTCAAAGTCGCACTTTTAATTGCATGAAGTTACCCACAATTTCATTACCGAAATTCGACGGTTCATACGATCAATGGCTCGAGTTTCGCGATACTTACTTGTCAATGATACACAATAGTGAAAATCTAGATAACGTTCAGAAGTTCCACTACTTACGTTCGGTTCTTACAGGTGATGCACTACAAGTGGTT
The DNA here is from genome assembly GCA_916614155.1 of Mesoligia furuncula. Classification (NCBI taxonomy): domain Eukaryota; kingdom Metazoa; phylum Arthropoda; class Insecta; order Lepidoptera; family Noctuidae; genus Mesoligia; species Mesoligia furuncula. Next base: position 14,797,774 of record OU744818.1, on the reverse strand, counting down.
AAGGCACTGGAGTTTTCTTCCGACAACTATTTAGTTAATAATAATAATAATAAAGTTTATTGACCATAAGTTTAGGTTACAGTACACCGGTAATACATATTTGCATAGTACATAGCATAGGGCACACTCACTTACGTTCATCTACACTAAGTTAGAACTTATCTATAACAAGTAGCAAGGCGAGTAGAAGAACAGTTAAATTATAATAATGCTATCACAAGTAAAGCAATGGTTCACATGCTTGATAAAATAATAAATGCCCAATGACGGTATACAGAGAAAAGTTCTTTACCTCCCGTGCTAGTCAAGGACTGTGTTACGGCAAGGTAAGAATCTCGCTCATGGAATAGCAGTCATAGTGTAAACACGTTAAGACAGTTTTTACCAAATACATTTGTTTTGCTGTGAATCATAGATGACGATACCTAACGAGTTACAAGCTCAGCGTAACAAGTAGTATATGCAAAGAAATCAGACAATGCAAAAAAGGTGTTTCTAAAACTAAAATAATAAAATTAAAAGTAAGAGCATAACTAAAGTTGAAATTTTTATAACTTGAATTTTTATAATTTTTATCTCTCCCTTCTTTCTATTTTTTTTTTTTTTTTTTAATTTTTATTTTTATACTGTTTAGTTTACATTATATTAGTAGTAGTAGTTTAGTTTTACTTTATATTATAAGATTACTTTATAGTGTATATATTTAAATATATAACTTACATATATTCAAATAACGTTTTTATTGTTTATATAAACTTAATAAATAAATAATTTATAAATAAATAATTATTGACATATTTGTATAAGTTTTTCAGTCTGTTCATAATCCAGGTTACTCAGAAACTCATCCAGAGCCCTTCTACACACAAATCTCGTCGTATCTTTAAGAGGTTTAATTTTACTTATGCGATTGTACAATAGAGGAGCCAAGTAATAAGAGAAACACTGTGCAAAAACGGTTTTGCATGCTGGGACGTCATATATCTCATGCACTCTTCTGAGAGATTTGGAAACAGGTTTTTCGTAGAAATGTTGTCTCAGGACAATTTTTTTGATAAAGAGTTGGCGAATATTTAGTACTTCAAACTCTTTGTATAACTCAGTTGTAGGATATCTAAATTTTTTGAAATTAATCACTTTTAAAATACATCTGTGGGCCCTTTCTACTTTTATAAGAGTACTTTTTCTAGCACCACCCCAGGCAGAGATACCATAAGTTACTATCGATTGGCACAGTGCAAAATAGACAGTTTTGTTCGTAGCTTTGTCTTTTAAGTTTCTTATTTTTTTAAAAATTGGTATAAGTTTACGAATGCGAGATTTTAGATTATTAATATGTTGTTTCCAATTTAAATTTTCATCGATCTCAACTCCAAGGTATTTTATACTTTTACTAGGAGATAAGACCGGGCACCCGCAAATACTTGCAGCAGAACAATTAGAGGAATGAGCTTTTAAATAAAAGTTGGTAGGTTGCAAATTATTTTTTATACTAAATGTTATAAATTTTGTTTTCTTAAGATTTAATGTAAGCAGATTGCAATCAAGCCATTCAATTATATTTTTAAGACCAATCTCGGCGGACGATTTGACATCACTCCATGTTTTTTGTTGAAATAAAATTACAGTATCGTCAGCGAAAGTGATCACTTTAGAACCGGGTAATTCAATGTTACAAAGATTGTTAACATAAATCAAGAATAATGTTGGTCCAAGCACTGATCCTTGCGGCACACCGAAACCAACACTAAGCTTTGCGCTAAGGTTATTACCAATTTTTACAGCCTGTGTCCTATTACTAAGATAGTTTTTAAAAAGATCAAGTGGTACACCTCGAATACCTATAGCCTCCAACTTGCAAATTAGCAGTGGGATTGAGACAGTATCAAAGGCTTTGGCTAAATCTAGAAAAACACCAACACATTTATTCTTGTGGTCGAGATTACTAGCTACATTGGTAACTAGTTGTTCAACCGCATCTATTGTTGATTTGTTCCTTCTAAAACCAAATTGATTATTAGAAAGAACATTATTTTTCTCCATATAATTTACAAGCCTAATGTTTATTAGCTTCTCCAGGATTTTAGCCATAGTAGGTAGAAGCGATATCGGACGATAATTAGCGATACTGTCTCTTTCCCCTGACTTAAAGACTGGTATAACAATTGAGTCCTTTAACACATTAAAGCGGCTTGGACACTTATAAAGCAGGATTCAGAATTTTCGAATAAATTATCTCTGATAACGAATTTAAATATAGATAATACAACGATAGACAACCCACAGAAAATTGCGGACTCTTTTAATAACTACTGGATAGACTTGACAAATCAACAAAATGATAATGTGAAGGATACATGCCAAACTAACATGTGCAATAGTCTGTTCCTTCGGCCGTACGGTTACAATGACATACAAAAAATGATTCTTTCCTTAAACAACACAGCAGCGGTGGGGTATGATGAGATTTCGACAAAAATTCTGAAGGCTTGTTCAAGAGAAATAACTCCTGTGTTGACACACTTAATAAATTTGTCATTTTCGGAAGGCTGCTTCCCAGAGCTGTTAAAGTTTGTGATTGTTAAGCCTCTTCATAAAAAGGGCGATAAGTCGAAAGTGGATAATTACAGACCTATTAGTCTAATACCAATCGTTTCTAAAGTTTTTGAAAAAGCTATGCAACACCGCCTCTTAGAATTTATTGGCAAACATGAGATTCTTAAGAAGGAACAATACGGGTTTCAAAAAACGAAATCGACCACTCTTGCGTGCTTCAATCTGGTAAAAAATATAATTGATGAAGTAGACATAGGAAACCGGGTATCTGTTATCTTTTTTGACATGTCGAAAGCTTTTGACTTTGTTTCCCATAAGTTATTGCTTTCGAAGTTGGAACGATATGGTATTCGAGGCCCAGCCCTTAGTTGGCTTGAAACCTATCTAGTGGGTAGAAAGCAATGTGTAGAGATTCTAAGTATGACTGAGAATAAAGAACTGGAGGGAATTAGATCTCTATCAAAATGTAACAACTCGGGCGTACCACAAGGGAGCGTTTTGGGTCCCCCTTTATTTCTATTGTATATTAACGATCTACCTGAACATACACTAAATCCATGCACATTATTTGCGGATGATATTTCGATCATTATGACATCACCAATTAATACTGACATAAATAATTACAGAACTGACATTAATAATACGATTGAATCAACAATTTCTTGGTTAAGCTCTAATAATTTGCATGTAAATATAAATAAAACAAAAATTGTTCAATTTAGAACATATGGTCGTAAGCGAGATAAACTTAATATTAATTATAATGGAGAACCTCTATTAGAGGCAGACGAAACTACTTTTCTGGGAGTAGCATTGGACGGTTACTTCTCTTGGAAACCACATGTAGAAAAAGTGTGTAATAAGTTAAACAAATACGTTTATGTCCTCTACACTCTGCGAAAAACCTCGTCGCAGAGTACGATGTTGACTGCGTATCATGGCTGCATTGCTTCAACTTTACAATACGGCCTTATACTATGGGGTAACTCAACAGACGCGGACAAGGCTTTTATTGTACAAAAAAAATGCATTCGAGCCATTTGTGGCATTCCACCATGGGAATCCTGTAAACCTCTGTTTCTTAAGTTAAAACTCCTCACATTACCCAGTATGTATATTTTAGAATGTGCTAAATTTGTCCGACAGCATTTTGACTTATTTAAAAAGGCTCAAGACCGTTGCCCTAGAAAAGTAAGAGATCCAGATAGAATAGTTCTGCCTAGGGCACCAAAGACTTCTCTGTATAAAAAGAACTGCTACAATATGAGTGGACTTATCTACAATAAAATACCGAAAAACTTTAAAGATTTACCAAATAATATATTTTTTGTAAAGTTAAAATTATGGCTACTGGAAAAACGATTTTATTCTATAAATGAATTTATAATTAATAATGATAAATAATGTGTTTTCAATCTTAATGAATATTGACTGTATTGTAAAAAGAAATAATTGTTAGAAATTAGTATTTAAGGCATGCCATTGGACATAAACTGATAAATATTGTAAAATTTTGCATGTCAAATGTCTGACTATGTATTAGGAAACTTACTTAAAATTTAAGACCAACGCTGTACCAATACCTAATGCAAATAAATGATTATGATTAGGAAACTTCCCATACTTAAAACATAAGTTGAATATGTGTGTCAAAGGTTTAATGAGAAGATGTACACTTCTTTTCAAGAACACAGAAGATATTCCATCCCAACCAGTAGAATTAGTACTTTTTAAGGACATAACAATTTTATAAACTTCTATCTCATCAGTTTCCATCAGTTGCTTGGAGTCTCTTAGAGAATAGATATAACAATGACAATTTGCTAGTTAGTAATCACGTCAAAGCTTTATTCTATGCTCAATCAATGAATAAAGAATCAGCTTCCCAAATTCGTAAATTAATAGATACAGTTTTAAGAAACATTCGGGCGCTAAATACGTTAGGAGAACCTACAGATACGTGGGATACTTTAATTATCCACATAATAACATCCAAGTTAGATTCTTCGACCGATCGCGAGTGGGAAAGTTACAAAAGTACCCTCCCAAAAGTAGGAAAATTAAAGCTGTCTGAATTAATGAAATTCCTCAAGGATCGTGCTGATTTTTTAGAATCTATTAGGCCTCCAAGCAAACAATCAGTAGACACTCACACAAAGAAACAGTCGGTCACCAAATCACACAGTCATGTTGTTACACGCAAAGATAACAACAACAAAAAACCATCAAATTCACCTCGTTACAAATGCGCTCAGTGCGGTTCCAATCACCCGGTTTACTCGTGTGAAGATTTCCTTAATTTATCTCTTAAAGATAAAATCAACTTCATTGAGGAGAAAAGGTTATGTCGTAATTGCCTACGATCAGATCACGCAGTAAACGAGTGTTGGTATGGGCCGTGCAGACATTGTAACAAGAAACACAACACGTTAATTCACACAGATGCTGTTGTTGACGTTCGCACATCATCAGCTGTTGCTCAAATCACGCAAATAGTGCCACAGTCTGAGTCAAATGATACGAGTGCTTCACACATACAGATGCCGCTCACCACTTCTCACAAATCTCACACAATTTACGAGGAAGATAATAATACCAAAGCGCAATGTTTTCTAAACCCGGTATTATTATCAACCGCATTAGTGGAAATAGCGGACAAACATCATAAATATCACACAACGCGAGCTCTTCTCGACAACGGGAGCCAACATTGCTTCATATCTGAATCGCTTTGTAAAACACTTAGTCTTCCATTGATACAGTCCACAGTTATAGGGGTAGGTAATACTATATCTCAATCCACGCAATCATGTCGTATTCAGTTGCGATCCAAAACGAACACGTATAGCACGCATTTTAGTTGTTTAGTTTTGCCTCGTATTACGGCACAATTACCATCACTAGCAAGTAATTTCCACATCGAAATACCAGGCAACGTTCAACTGGCCGATCCAGAATTCTATCTGTCTGGCGAAATTAATTTATTGTTAGGGGCTGATAAGTTCTGGGACCTGCTTAGTGAAGGTCTGATACGGTTGCCGAATGGTCCATATTTACAAAACACACAACTCGGTTGGGTCATATCGGGAACTGTTCATAAAAAGGTTTCACACGTTAACCTCACTCATTGTAATTTCACGCAAATATTAGATTCAGAACTCAAACGATTTTGGGAACTGGAAGAAATATCTTCAATGCATAACAATCTTACCAAAGATGAAAGTGCATGCGAAAATTTATTTAAAGATACGACGTTACGCGACGTTAAAGGTCGTTTTTCTGTGCGCATTCCACTTAGTCAATCAGTTGATGTTTTAGGTGACACATTTTCTATGGCAAAAAACAGGTTTCTTGCACTCGAACGCAAACTAATTAGGAGCGCGCCTAGCTATAGAAAATTGTATAACGATTTTATGAGTGAATACTTAGGTCTGGGTCACATGAGTCGCATAACAGAATACTCTTCACCTTGTTACTTTTTACCACATCATGGTGTCTACAGGGAGCATAGTTCAACAACAAAACTTAGAGTAGTCTTTGATGCAAGTGCAAAGTCCACGTCCGGCAAATCATTAAACGACATACAACACATTGGGCCTGCGTTACAAAATGATTTGCTTTCAATTTTGCTCCGTTTTAGACAATCTAAGTATGTAGCATGCGCCGATGTTGAGAAAATGTATCGGCAAATATTAGTTCAGCCTGATCAGAGAAATCTGCAGCTAATACTTTGGAGGGAAGATCCATCTGAGCCGCTCGATGTATTTCAACTTAACACCGTCACTTACGGGACGGCGTCCGCGCCGTATCTCAGTATTAGATGTTTAAAACAACTCGCGTTAGAATGTAAAGATGACGTCATCGCACAAGTAATTAATGATGACTTCTACATCGATGATTTAATAACGGGACATCAGGATCAACAAATGTTATTAGAAATATGCAAAGATGTTTCTGAAGTATTAGAATCAGGTTGTTTCTCCCTTAGAAAATGGATATTTAACTCGGCAATTCCACAAACAGAGTTACCATCTACGTCTAAGGAATTCTCACTAGGAGACAATTGTCATACCAAAACATTAGGTATGGGATGGCTTTATTCATCCGATGAATTGTATTTTAACACAAAATGTGATCATGACTTAACTCAAGCTACCAAACGTAATATTCTCTCAGTCATCGCGCAGATATACGATCCTTTGGGTTTACTTACACCAAATATTATTATAGCTAAATTCTACTACAAAAGATGTGGCTATGTAAGATAGGGTGGGATGACGCAGTTCCTAACCATATACTAGTAGAATGGCAAACATTCATTAATAAATTACCCAATCTACAAGACATACGCATTCCACGTTATGTCATTGGAGAAAATACGCACATTATTGAGCTACATATATTTTGTGACGCGTCGCAAGATGCATACGGCGCCTGCGCCTATATACGCAGCTATACAGACGCACAGGTGATTACAGTCAATTTGTTGTGTGCAAAAAGTAAGGTCGCTCCCGTTAAACCGGTTAGCGTACCGCGCTTAGAACTGTGTGGCGCGCTAGTAGCTGCAAAGTTGTTTACAAAAATTAGTAACTCATTAAGATTAACTTTTAATAGCGTACACTTTTGGTCAGACTCAACAATAGTTTTAGGATGGCTTAAAATGTCACCTAATCTATTAAAAACATTTGTGCAGAACCGCGTTGTACAAATTAATGAACTCACGGGCGACAAGCCGTGGCTTCATGTAGCCGGTAAACAAAATCCAGCTGATTTGTTATCGCGTGGTGTGCATCTAGATATACTTAAAACTTGTGAATTGTGGTGGCGCGGACCGCCATTTCTACAGGTTCCTAATACACAATGGGAACATGATATTAATTTAAGTAATGTTAATCACGATGAATTGCCTGAATTAAAATCAATTAAAACTTCATTGCTAGTTCAAGTAAATTCAGATTCTTTTCTATTCGATAGGTATTCATGTTTTAATCGCTTGCGACGCATAGTGGCATACGTTATGCGTTTCATTAACAATAGCCGCACAAAACTAAAAACAGAACGCTTCACAGGTTGCCTATCGATGGATGAATTAGATATTTCTATTAGAACTTTAACCCGAATAGCGCAACAACAATCTTTCTTAGATGTTTATAAAACATTAAAACAAAATCGTCAACTAAAATGCCCACGCAGTATTTCTAGTTTAAATGTTTTCTTAGATGACCACGATTTAATTAGAGTGGGAGGTAGACTATCATATTCAGACTCGTTTTCATATGATAAAAAACATCCTTTGTTGTTGTGTGGCAAACACAAACTTACTCGCCTTATATTTGAGCATCAACACAAATCACTATTACACGCAGGGGCTCAGTTACTACTGGCCACAATTCGTGATACTTGGTGGCCTATTAGAGGGCGTAACTTAGCTAAACAAGTGGTGCACACCTGTATGACTTGCAAGCGTATGCGACCTAAACCGTTAAACATACAAATGGGTAACTTACCTACTGAACGATTGGAGCCAGGGTATCCATTTAAACGTAGTGGCGTGGATTATACTGGGCCATTGCTCATGCTGAACCGTGCCGGAAGGGGAGCAAAGTTAACGAAATGTTATATCTGTCTCTTTGTATGTTTTACTACGCGCGCAATACATTTAGAATTGGTCACAAGTCTTACTACTAAAGCATATTTGCTGGCGTTGAAACGTTTCATCTCTCGACGTGGCAAACCATTGCAGATTTATTCTGACAATGGCACGACTTTTGTAGGGGCTTTAAAGGAATTTTCAAAATTTTTAGATTCTTCAAAATCAGATATCATCAATTTCACAACTAGTAACTCCATAGAATTCACATTTATTCCGCCATACTCGCCTCATTTTGGTGGTTTGTGGGAGGCAGGGGTCAAGTCCTGTAAATTTCATTTATGTCGCATTATAGGCAATGCACATTTCACATACGAGGAGTTGAGTACGATATTGGCACAAATTGAAGCTATCCTCAACTCCCGACCAATGTACCCAATGTCCACAGACCCGAACGACCTGCTTCCTTTATCTCCTGCTCATTTCCTGATTGGCCGACCGCTCACCGCACCCGCCAGTCGGGACCTCACTGCGACGGCTACGCAGCGCCTGCCGCGATACGATCGCGTGGAACAAATGAGGCAGAACTTCTGGCAACGCTGGTCAACGGAGTTCATATCTGAGCTCCAGAAGAGAACGAAGTGGCAACTCAACCAGGACACACTCACCCCTGACACCCTCGTCCTAATCAAAGACGACAACTTACCGCCTTTGAAGTGGCGCCTCGGACGAGTGCTGCAGACATTCACCGGCAAGGATGGCATCTCACGCGTGGCAACCATCAAAACAGCGACGGGCGTCATTCGGCGATCATACCCGAAAATCTGCCCGCTCCTGTATCCGGATGAGGACCAAACCAGCAGCATCTCAGCTTCATTGGAACCTGGTGCTTCCAAGGCCGGGAGCATGTTGATGACCACAGCGCCACCTACTAGCGGCGAGTGACGTTAACCGATGACGACGGCAGTGCTCAAGGACATCAGCGCGATGCTAGCGACGCGCTACGGTTCTTCACTACTTCACTGTCTTCGTGACCCGCTAACGGACCACACAAAATTATAACTGTTTTTAAATTGTGAAGAAATACATCAAAAGATTGTAATTAATCGATATTACACGTTATCACAAGGAGCCAGGTGTCTAATTCCAATCCACGACGCTGACACGACGACCTATACAACCTCAGCTCAAATTGTAATTTCGCCCCTGCTTCCCCGCGCCACCTCACTCTTTATCTCGCTCGCACACTACTGCTCGCGGTCACGCGGGCACACGAGGTCGAAGCGATTTTGTTAGAGTAAACTACACTATTATCGGACGAGTTAGTAAAATTATCAATCGTAATATATATTAACTTGTCATTATATGTACAGACGCCAGCACATCAACGTAAACTGTATACATATCTATAACTACGACGCATCGTATAGTGTTAGAAAGAAAGTATCCTTGGTATGATTGGTGGAGTTTTCAACGTTTCAAAAGTTGCCCAATTGTTGCACGTACTAATAATTGGCAGCCAATGATCATGTCTCACTAGGAATAAGCCACACCCACGCGCCCCTGCGCGTCCGCCACCGCTCCCGAGTTTCCCCGAACCTTCACGAAGTTAAACGAATGTCACAATACATCGTTCGTTTGACATTTATTCAGTACATTATTTGGAGTCGTGTTGAGTGCCTGGCGGAATCTCTACTCCCCTGACATTTTTGACTGTGCGTTTGGAGTCGTACTGTGTGCATACTGGATATTGTTAATCGTGCTGTGCGTTTTAATTTTATTTTTAAAAGTGTAACTTGTAATGCCGCATTTACACATTCGTGCGAATAGCGAGGCGAATAACGAACACGCATGTAATATAATATATTACACGCGTGTTCGTTATTCGCCTCGCCATTCGCCTCGCTATTCGAACGAATGTGTAAATGCGGTGTTAAAGAATATATGTATATTATCAAAGCTAAGAATGCCGCCTCAATTGACGCATATCGAAAGGGAGCGCATTATAGCCCTTCGGTTGAGTGGGTGCCGGGTGATTGATATTTGTCGCCAAACGGGCATAACGGTGAGTAATATTTTTTTTTTAATTAAAATAAACAAAGGTTAGTATTGAAAAATGTGTCAATGGTGTTTTTCTATAGAATTTTCGAATTAATAGAAGGGATAGGTAGGTAGATTCTCTGATATTCTTTGTGTCGTTTCATAATGGCGGCGCGCTGTTCCAATCGTCATTAGAATGTAGAGTAACCGTGACAGCTTAAATTCAGAGTTATACCTACGTAAGCACAATTCGATAAGCTATTGTTTTTGATAGGGCTGATTTTTCCAACGCCAGCCATTTTTTTTACTATCGGAGAAATAATTTTGAATTTTGATTCGATGGCGTGACGACAGCATCAAATAATCAAAGATTAAAAGTATAAACAGACGATCGAACTTGGTTCGGGCCGAACCACGAACATGGTGCACTCCGAACCATATTCGCTCGTGTGGTGCACGGTCCGAACCAGCCATACGGATATTAATAATAATAATATCCGGCGGACCGTGCACCACACGAGCGAATATGGTTCGGAGCGCACCATGTTCGTGGTTCGGCCCGAACCAAGTTCGATCGTCTGTGAATACTATTAATGATTTAATCCGCCCGACGACCCACTGACCAATGATTTTAGGGGAAAATACATATTAAAAGGATTTAAAACAGTGATTTAGTTTTATTTAAAAACTTGAGATTAATCGGATTTTCACTAAAATAAAAGATTAAAATACTGCAGTCGACCATTTTGACTGAAACACCAATCACACTCACAGCGCATGACGTCACGCCTATGTAAACATCACTGTGGTTTGTTGTGACTACTACCGATTACACATTTGGTTCGATTTTTTATTAGTTTATGTGTAATTAATCTACTCCACTCGACTCTAGAACACAAATCTATAACTATGGAAACAGGCTTAGTAAAATACAGTCATTCATTTTCATTTTCAAATATCTTTATTTACCAATGAAACAATAAACAAAATGAACTTATCCTTAGTTACATTAACTCATTAAAATTTGAGCACTTTATGAGGCTAGTGATTCACCTTTCAAAGCTTATGACAGATAAGTAATTTTAACTGCTTACAACATACACTTTACACACAATAACCATGGCATGACAATATACAAATTATTTAGTATTAATTTACTGATTGCAAAGTAACATAAAAATACATAGTAAAATATGGTTAAACGGTATATTTGTCTGTTCTTGAATCAAGTTAACTAAATAAAAGCAACTTAAAGCGATTGTCAATATAAGAACGGGGTCTTTTTTTAATTTTCTTCAAGGTGCACTCTAAAGCGTTTAAATCTTCTCTCTTTTTGTCATCCTCTAGCATCTCGCTATAGTCAGATGTAGACTCCATTTGAAGAGATTTTATGGATATTGATGATTCTGTGTGAGTTACGGAGGGAGTATAATAAGTATCACCATCTGATTGTTCTATTTTTTACTCAAAACATTTATACTTGGCCTTGATGGGTTACTATTAACACCATGCTTGATTTTAAATGGTGATTTAGAGACAGAATGTAGAAACGGCTTCGGCTTCAATGGTGAATGGTGGGCTTGAATGGTCATCTAATTTATTAAACTGACTTTTGTTTGGTTAGCTTTACTTCTGAATGTTTTACATATGAGTACCTGAACTGATTAATCCAACACTCTTGGTGTCAATTGGGGAACTTCTTCAACAATCTGCTGAACCTTAAAAAAATGATTTGTTATTTAAGTGCAAAGTTATAATTATGAACACAAAATGAATGATTATTGATTATGAATGAGATTACTAGGATCTATGTAGTTTTGAGAGTACCAACAATGTATGTAGTAATACTGAGAAAAAAGTTAACTTTTTCAATGCTATATTCTAATAAATGAGTTAATAAAATATATACCTGAACTAGCCGATGCAATTTCTTCAGAACTTGATTGTGCTTTATCTATACTTTTCTTTGAATTGCTTTTCACGCTCTTCAAGAACCATTATCGTTTGTTTCATAGCAATACAGGGTCTCTCTGTTGTGTCTGATGTTTGTGTATCCCCGTCTGGTTGGCAAATAAATTTTTTGAACATACATCCTAGTTTCATACGTACTTGTGATACTCCATATAATTTTCCATAACATTTGGCAACTGAAAAAAGAATAGTAAACAATTAAAATTGATAAAAAGAATGTTTTATTAACCAAGACGAAAACAAACATAACCTCAATAAATTAGTTATTTCATAGCCTCAATATTTTAACTATTTCACGTCAAACCAACATTTTAAGTTTAAAACCTATCAATACATAATAACATACTCACATCAAAATGGTTTTCACAGAAATAAAGTGGCGAATTTGTGACTATTTTGTTCGGGTTTCGCCGTGCGAGCTTTATGCATTGATCTCAATAATTTATTGTTTTGGACATCTATAAACACCTTTTGGGTGTGGTTATTGATGTGTTTTTACACTGAGGCACTGCATTTCACTTATAAACTTTACAATTCGTTTTTATCACACGAAATATGCAATGTTTTTAACTTCTGTCGGCGCGTAGACAACATTCATTTTGATATTTACCTAGGATACGACGCCATGACACTGCGAGCTGTTTTCGCGCTCTATTGAAAAAATATTTGAAAAACTGGCTAAGTGCGAGTCGGACTCGCACACGAAGGGTTCCGTACCACAAGGCAAAAACGCCGAAAAAACAAGTTTGTTGTATGGGAGCCCCCCTTAAATATTTATTCTATTATTAGAAGACGTGGAAGATTCATCTACCAATCGAACAGCCTCTCATCGGCTACGCTCGTGGGGTAAGCATTCAATTTGATTATTCCCGAGACCCTTTTTACCATTCCTAACACTAAACAATAAGCAACTTTTTGTGTCTTTCTGTGTTGAGGTATTAGTATTCACTGTAATACAACTTTTATCGCTGTTTCTCATACATAGTTGTCAACTCATTCAAGAGATTAAAATGGCTCAAGATAGGAAGACACTTGATGAGAAATCTATTATTGAAGAGAAGTCGATTCCCACCGACTACTCTACGTTCTCGAGACTGTTACCTAATTATGACGGAAACAGGAGAACACTAGCATTCTATATAGAAGGTGTAGAAAATGCATTGGGACTTATAACAAATAAAGAAGATGCGTGCATAGCGTGTCTCATTAGAAACAAACTCACAGGGTAAAGCTGTTGAAGCTTTGTCTGAAAATCCCGGGACAAAATCCTGGGAGGACATTAAATACGTCTTACAGAAAAAATTCGGAGAATTTAGGACCGAAATCCAATTGATCCAAGAATTAATGGTAATCAAACGTGAAAACAATTCAATAGACGCGTTTGGTGACAAGATCAGATCCTTAATGAGTACTCTCATATCAACTAATCCAGACAAAAGAGAATATTATGAACAAATGGCTTTAGAAACTTTCCTAGACAAGTTAAATCCCATCACAGCCATTCTGATAAAACTAAAATGTGTACAAAATTAAGAGCAGGCTATTACGGTAGCTAAACAAGAAGAAGTTAAACTCCGGTCTAGACGTAGCGAACAAACTAAAACAAATAGCTATAAACCTAACCCGAATAATAAATTTAATAAATCAGCTGTTCCTCAAAAGAAACCGTTCATAAAAAATAATAATAATTCTGAACAACACAAAAAACTTCATTTCCAAAATGAAGTAGAGGAAAATGAAACAGACAATGAGACTCCAGAACAGGAATCAGAAGACGCGTCCGAAATAGCAGAAGATGAAAATTTCTCACGGACCTGGAAAATCAGCTAACAATATAGTGTTTATGAATAACATTCAAAACTATAACCGTCATAAATGCTTTGACTTTGATTATTTTTTAATAATCTATATTAGCGAATTTTTACGGCAGATTTTTACTAGATACAGGTGCCTCACAATCATTAATAAACCCGCGAATTTTAGAAAAAAAAGAAATAGACATAAACCTTAAAAATGAAACATATTTCATAAAAACAGCACACGCAACTTCAAAACATAAGCAAGTAGCATATATTAAATTTCCCGTAGACCTATTTAATGAAGAAATCACTCATAAATTTCTAATGTTCAATTTTGACTCAGACTTAAGTCAAAGTCAAAGTCAAAACATTTATTTCAAGTAGGCACTTAAAAGGCACTTTTGAACGTCAAAAATTACGAAAAAATAGAATTGATTCTAGTCGCCCATTCCAAAAGGTAGTTTTCGTATGGAGAAGAATGGGCAAGAAACTCCACCGTTACTCTTTTAAAATGTTTTACAATATTTTGTATACATTAATTATATAATATGTGAAGACGATGCACCTAAAATAAAATAAAATTACTATACCAAAATAGGTAAAAGAATTAAAAATGAAAACATGACATAAATTAATTATCTAATAGATACATGGTGCTCACATATTTACAAACATGGTAAAAATAAACGATTTTCATTTAAATATAAAATTACAAGTAATAAGTCAGTGTGTGAGTTTAAGTAGTTACAGAATATAAATCAACGTCAAAAAAAAAAGAATCAATTTTACAATTAATTAAACTTCATGGGACTACTAGGCTTAGATCTACTAAGCCCACTAAAATGTAAAATAGATATCAAGAATATGGTACTCAGAACCGATAAAGCAAATATACCAATTAGAGATGATATAAAGTCACAAACTAAAATAAAACCCAAATGTGAGCAAGTGATTAACCTATTATGTAACTATAAAGAAGGTGAATATTTCTCTGAAAAACAACAAAAAACGGTTTAATTTTCGCACCGGCATTAATCACCGTAAAGAACGGAAATGCACTAATGACGGTAATAAACACTTCCAATTAAAGTATAAACTTTAGAAACAGTTGTCACCTAAATTTTCAGAAATTAAAAATAAAAAGCAGTAGTACTCCAGAACCAATAAAAAATATCAATAAGGAACTGGATAAGCTACAGAAACAAAACTTAGAAAATTACGAACAGATCACATGAACGCGGAAGAATATCGCGAAATTAAAAAATTGTGTTATAACTATAGAGATATCTTTCATTGCGAAGAAATCCCATTAACATTTACTCACGAAATTAAACATCAGCTAAGACTAACAGATGATAAACCTATTTTCGTACGTAACTATAGACAGGCACCAAAACAAAAGGAAGAAATTAAAAAACAAATTAAACAACTACTGGAAAATAACATCGTCCAGCAGAGTAATTCACCATGGTCATGCCCAGTACACATAGTACCTAAGAAATTAGACGCTACAGGAGAACATAAGTATAGACTAGTTATAGATTACAGAAAGTTAAACGATAAGACCATAGAAGATAAATACCCCCTACCTAACATAGATAACATTCTAGACAAATTAGGTCGTGCCCAATACTTTACCACGCTCGATCTAGCATCAGGTTATCACCAAATAGAAATGCACCCAAAAGACGGTGAAAAAACTGCATTTTCAATAGATCGCGGACATTACGAATTTCTCAGAATGCCATTCGGTTTGAAAAACGCACCAAGTACATTTCAGAGATTAATGGATTCAGTATTGCGAAACCTAGAGAATGTATTAACATATTTAGACGACGTAATCATATATTCCACATCCCTACAAGAACACTTGGACAAGTGCAAACAGGTATTTGATAGATTCAGAATACATAATCTTAAAATTTAACTAAATAAATCAGAGTTCCTACAAAAACAGGTCAAAATTCTAGGACACACACTCACAGATAAAGGCCTTAAGCCAAACGAAGATAAAATCGCAGCAGTAACAAAATTCCCCTTACCTAAAACACAAAAATAAATAAAATCTTTCCTAGGATTAGTAAGCTACGAGTACTATAGAAAATTCATTCAAGATTTGGCTAAGCTTACTAAACCACTGACAAAATGCCTAAAAAAGGGTAGTAAAATAACATTTACACCCGAGTACATACAAGCATTTGAAAAATGTAAACAAGTACTGATCAATGCATCAATACTTCAGTATCCAGATTTCGAAAAACCTTTTATATTAACTACAGATGCCTCGGATGTAGCCATAGGCGCAGTACTATCGCAAGGAGAAATAGGCTCAGATAAGCCAGTAGCGTACGCTTCACGTACACTATCAGACACAGAACAAAGATACTCAACCATAGAAAAAGAACTATTGGGTATCGTATGGGCCATAAAATACTTTCGCCCTTATTTATATGGTAAACAGTTCACCATATATACAGACCACCGTCCACTTACATGGATTTTGTCAATTAAAGACCCGAACTCTAAACTCACACGTTGGCGCTTAAGATTAGCAGAATATAATTATAATGTTCATTATAAAAAAGGATAAGCAAACACAAACGCCGATGCACTTTCCAGAGTACAAATATTACACCATAATGAACTTAGCGACAACCCTCAACCAAGCACATCAAATGATAATATAGACATAGCAGACATTGACATTCGCACTTTATTAGGTTTACCTACTACCCCGGACAATGTAATTCAATCGCAAATAACACCTACACCCGAAGTTCCAGATAACACGAATCCAGTTGCAGACGATAACCAATTAGAATCAACATTAGACAAAATACCACAGATAGACGATGCAATCGATAGACAATTAAAACAATTCCACATCAGAAAGACACCCGGTGACACATAGAAGAAAGGTCCAAAGGTAAAACAATTATCAAAGATGTTTGGATCCCAATAAATAACACTAAAGATCAAATAATCCTATTCCTAAAAGAACACACAATTCCGGACAGGATTTTCCATTGTTTCTTCCATCATGAAGAATACTACCCACTGTTTTGCGAAGTATACAAAACAATATTTAGCAATCGTGAACCGAAATTAATCAGATGTAGAAACAGAGTCACACTTATAGAAAATATTCCCGAACAAACAGATCTAATAAGGAAATATCACGAAGGTAAAACAATACACAGAGGTATTCAGGAAACCTATAAACATATTCATAGAAATTATCACTGGCCTAACATGTTAGCTTCAATACAGAAATTCATTAATAAATGTGACAGCTGCTTAAAAAGCAAATACGAACGAAACCCGTTGAAACTACCTTTATCTCTAACTGACACACCACATAGACCAATGGAACATATGTTCATGGATCTCTATAGCAGTGGAGGTGTAACCTTTCTGACCATAATAGACAACTTTACTAAATATGCACAAGCAATTCCACTCACCGCTTCAACTAGCATACACATTGCGGAAGCTTTACTAAGCTTATTTTCAGTAGTAGGAGTACCAAAGAAAATTACCACGGACTCCGACACGAAATTCGATAACGAAGTTATTACTGAAATATGTGCAATGCATAACATAAACATACATTTCACAAAACCCTACAACCCTAACTCAAATTCACCTATAGAAAGACTACACTCAACGTTAGCCGAAATAATTAGAGTACAAAGAATATCGGACAAGGACGACACCACACATCTAATGAAATACGCCATGATAGCGTACAATAACAGCATTCATTCGTCAACAGGCTTCACACCGTTTGAATTACTTTACGGACACACCGATAGTAGAAACCCTTTAGAGCTATACTGCCCTAAGGAATTTTGCCAAGATACGTAGTTAAACATAGGCGATAATGGAAAACACACAGAAATTAATTAATAATAAACTTACACAAGACAAACAACAAGTAATAGTTCAATAAAGACAAAGAGACAGCACAATTCAAAGTAGGCGACATTGTTTACAAACAAGTAGCAAATACAGCTAGAAGTAATAAACTAGAACCTAAATATCTAGGACCCTACACAATAGTTCGTTTACACCCTGAACAAATAGCTGAGATAGTAGGCAAACATGTGAATGCAAAAACAATAAGAATTCACTTCCGCTTACTAAGGCGTCCTGAAAATGTTTCAGGAACGCCATCGCCTTCGTCGCAGTGCTCCGGCTCGCCACTGCCACAGCAGTCATACAGCCAATAGACAATCACAATGGGATTCTAGTAATCACAGAAGCTAAAGCCCAGTATCAAGTAGACACATACCACCTATCAGTAGTATACAACACAACTAAACTAAGAGAAATTTTCATAGATATTTGCAGTAATTTTTATACCATGAAATTAAAACAAAATAGCTCCGCAGACATAACAACACTGATCAAACAAATAGAGTACCGTATAGATACTATAGAGAGTAAGTTACTATATTTAGGATTAGAAACCATAGGTGTTAGTTTAGGATATAGATATAAACGTGGCCTCATAAATGGGTTAGGCACGGTAGTAAAAGCCATCACCGGTAACTTAGATCAGGACGACGCTACAAAATTTGATAATGAAATTAAATCAATCCAATCTTCATTAAACAACAATAGAGATAACCAAAGGAAAACTATTAGTATCATGCAAGACTTTATGAAGGGATATGAAAACAATCTAAAACACATCAAAGATAACCAAGTAGAAATATATAGAGCAATAGAGAGGTACTCAACAAAAGAAACTGAATTTGAAACCAATTACCTTATAACCAGTATCTATAACAACATTGCAAGCTCACTTCAACAGCTTTACGATAGGCTAGACACCTTAGAAAACGCATTAACATTTGCACACCTAGAGAAGATGCACGCTAGCATTATCGACCCTTCTTATCTAATAGAAGAGTTAAGTAACATACAAAATGAAATCACTGGAAACTTAGCATTCGCCCCAAATCTAAAGAACATTCAACTATGGGAAAAAGCTATTACAATAAAAGCATATAGTACCAACGAAACTATTAATTTCATACTAGACATACCAATAGTTGCTGAACAACCATATAATCTACTACACCTGTATTCTATACCTAACAATAATAACACGATCCTGATACCCAAAAATCCTCTCCTTGTTTTGGAAAATAATGAGTTTGCCTACCCTAACGAGCCTTGTATGAAGATAACGGAAGACGAAGTCATCTGCAAACACCTGGAGTGGAACGCTCTACTGCACTCAAGACGATTGCCTTTTTTTTTTTTTTTTTTTGTCGCTGAGAAATGACATTACGCATCTCCGCTCGCCGGGGGACGAGACGGAGTATGTGGGACTCCCTGCCAGAGTGGCAGTATACCCACTAAAACTCAGCGGTGTTCCCTCATCGCCTTGATGGGGGGGTCATGGGAATCCGGCTCAGCCTTTGCGTCCACAACCCCCCGGCGCATGCCCGCCTATCTGGCGGGCCCCGCATGTCCCCCCGGCTGGGGGGCTACGAGAATGGCCGGGAACACCTGGCCATTCCCGTTCGGCACTGGTGGAAGCCTGTGTAATACAGGCGAGGGTGCCCCCGCACCCGTCGCCTGCTGGCTTCCACCTGGGAGGAGTCGGAGATGACTGTCATACTGACGTCTTCTTCGACCCCTCCTCCGCCTTCGGAGCGGCGCCGCGAGAGGGTCTTCCTCCCGCGCGCGCTCTGCCGCCTCCTTCTGGGACATGACGTGTTCGCAGAAGGAGGCGACTGCCGCCCAGGACCCCTCATCCCCCAGCATGGCGTTGACCAAGCCGGAGAGCGAGAGGTCCGTTCCGATCGCCGCGGTGAGACTGCGGCGCGGCCCGAACCACGACGGGCACACCTCGAGAGTGTGCTGCGCCGTGTCCTCCGCCGCGCCACAGTCGTGACACGACGGCGTCTCCTCCCGCCCGATACGGTGCAGGTACGATCCGAAGCAACCGTGTCCGGACAGCACCTGCACCAGAAGGAAGGAGAGGAACCCGTGCGACCGCTCGAGCCAGTCTCGCAGGACCGGCCCAATCGCGTCGAGGGTTCGGCGGCCAAAGGCTGCGGCGGCGAGGTCCCGCGTCCAGTGGACGACAATGGCGTCCTTCGCCTCCCGCCGGACGGCCTCCCGCTCTTCCGGGGCTGGGCGTTCTCCTCTTGCCCTCCGCCCCGCCGTCCATTCATATACTCTGGCGAGCACCCACGCCTCGAGCTCCCAAGGCGGGGTGTTGGCCAGAGCACATGCCGCGGAGAAGCCGACCGTGCGGTAGGCCCTCGCCACCCGCTGGGCTATGGCCCTTTGGGGGGCCCGCAACGCGGCGGCGTTCTCCCTCCTGTTGAGCGAGTCCTCCCAAATAGGGGCCCCGTAAAGGGCCATACTCTTCAAGATGCCGGCGTAAAGGTGCCGGCATCGCGCGCTGGGCCCCCCCAAGTTGGGGAGCAGCCACGAGAAGGCGCCCGCAGTCTTCAGCAGGCGCGTCGACAACCCGCTAAAATGCGGGCCGAAACGCCACCTGCTGTCGAGAACAAGGCCCAGATATTTCATCTGGGCCTTCACCCCAATTCACAAAAATGTGGGCGTCTGGTGGTTGGCGCTGCCGAGGCCCGTGGAAGAACACGGCCTCGGTCTTGTGCAGCGCCACCGTCAATCCTAGGCGGCGGATCCTCCCTGCGACCAAGGATCCGCCCGCCGAGGCCAAGTTGGCCGCCTCCCTGAAACTCTCCCCCCGGGCGGTGAGGAGAGTGTCATCCGCGTAGCAGACGACACTCGTTGCAACGGCAATCTTCAAAAACAACATCATCCAGCAAATCAATGACAACAGCTGGATAGTCATCATGAAACAGGAAGAAGTCATCAAAACAACCTGCGGTAATGACGTGCAATATCAACGCAACAAAGGCGTCTTCCTAATCACAGCGGACAACAACTGCAAGGTACAAGTCATGGACAGAACCCTTACAACGCATCAAAGGTACATAAATGTGAAAGAAACAATACCACTACCACGCGCACATCAAACCCCAAAAGTCCTACCAATAAAAATCAAGCTAGAAAACATCGAAATAGACAATCTGAAGAAAGCCATACAACAGTCAGAAGAAGTGAAGTCCTCAATAACAAATCCTGTAATAATCACTAATACACCTAGCTGGTCATCAATATCACTATACATAATCATCATAGCAACAGGAATTGGAGCAGCAGTCTACAAGTTCTGGTGGATACCAAGGTCGGCGCATTCTTCAGTCCTGCAACATCCTGAAGAAAATGCAATACAACTTCAGTCGCAGCCTTCGGCACGCCTTCATCTTAAGGGGGGAGGAGTTATATAAGCGTAACCTTGATTGTATACACTTATCAAGGCTATTAGACAATAACCTTCATTGTTAATTAGGTAATAAATAAGATAGCACGTACACTTTCCTGGTATCACAAGGATAACAGGAAACATTTAGAAGAAGCACCCTTTGTATTACAATAGTATATAAGATTATTATCACACAATAAAATTAGTCTTAATCCGCTCTTCAAGCTGAACACTTGTCTTTTTAAAAAAAGCCTTTCGCCTCCGCCCACAACCTAACTAGCGGCAACAGAATTTATAACATCATCTGTGAAAATTTCAACTGTCTAGCTATCACGATGTCTTAGTCATAGGGACCCGTTTTTACCCTTTGGGTACGGAACCCTAAAAATGGCTTTAAACTTCGTTAACCTTTAGTTTATTACCGAAATATAGGTGTTGTCGTAAATAGTAAATGTATACTTATATTACGGACAAGGATTTGAAAATCATTCGTCATGCCTACTGTCAGAATGTCAATTTTATTCCAATAATAAAAATTATTTGTCGATTGAAAAATCGGCCCTTAGGGCGCTTTCAATTTAGACGTTTCGTGTCGGACCGCTGCGGTGCCGAAGCGGTGCGTTTGTCGTATTGCGCACGGACCGTCGTTTGTTTTCATACAAACCGCGCGGTGCGGGTTGTCGAGCGTTCGCGGTACCGACGCCGCATTGTTGCCGCACCGCGCGCTTTGTATGAAAACAAACGACGGTCCGTGCGCAATACGACAAACGCACCGCTTCGGCACCGCAGCGGTCTGACACGAAACGTCTAAATTGAAAGCGCCCTTCTTCATGAAACATTCTAAACGAAAGTTATTCCAGTAGGTAGTGATTATGCACTGTAACGAACGCCGGGCGTGCGAATAGTAAATGATAGTAAATCAGTTAGAATAGTGTAAAAGTAATAGAATAGGAATATAGTTTTTATTATTATTTTTCGTATTAGTATTTAACAGGAATTTTTGAGAATTTTAATGTGAAGAAATATTATAGGCAGATTAATTACGTAAGTAACTTGATTTTTTGCTTATAGGAATATTTGCGTGATTTTAGTGTCAAATGAGAGGATTATGTTTAAAACTGATATGCCCGTTTGAATTATGTAAATCGGTCCACGGGTTTTAGAGATAGAAAGAATTATTTATAATGAAAACATGCCAAAGTTCGATTTTAGTAAGTTAATGTTCTAGAAAGTTTTTATTGTATAGATGTAGGATAAATGTTGTTACGTAATACGAAAGAAGAATAGGCGATTGGCACACTGCTGCGTTTTACGCAGCGGTGTGCGGGAAACGGAACCAAATTCCACGCGCGTGAGTGCGTATTTATTGAATTAGTAGGTATGTAAAAAATCACGCGCGTGAGTGCGTTATCTGCGCCCCGCTGCGTGATGCGGTGCAGTGTGCGAATCGCCTTACCTACTTATGCTACACAATATAATGAAATTGTAACGATCGCCTAGGCATAAAGAACATAAAAAAAACTGGCCAAGTGCGAGTCGGACTCGCACACGAAGGGTTCCGTACCACAAGGCAAAAACGCCAAAAAAAACATGTTTGTTGTATGAAAAAATATTTATTATAAAAAAAATATTTATTTTATTTTAATTTTATTATTAAAGTTAAAATACAACTGAGTATTTTGTGAATATTTCAAGTGCCTGTTGCCATTTTTGAAATCGAGCAAAAAAGGGCAACAAATCGCGTTTGTTGTATGGGAGCCCCCCTTAAATATTTAATTTATTTTGTTTTTAGTATTTGTTGTTATAGCGACAAAAGAAATACATAATTTGTGAAAATTTCAACTGTCTAGCTATCGCGGTTCTTGAGATACAGCCTGGTGACAGACAGACGGACAGACAGCGAAGTCTTAGTAATAGGGTCCCGTTTTTACCCTTTGGGTATGGAACCCTAAAAACAGGGCTTTATAGTGTCAGACCCAAGAGAAAATTACATGTAAAAATGGCTTAAAATCAAGGGTCTCTTTGCCTATAGTAGGTAATTGAGTAATTATGGGCAAATAAACTACAGCTACTTGTTTCGTTCCAGAAAAAAACCGTTTACTTTTGGCTTCGGCGGTGGGAAGAAAGCGGTAGCATTGAAGCCCACCGCCGCTAACTCTACGCGAGAGCCACTACGGCGGCGGCGGCAGACGATGCTGCTATAGTCGCTGCACACTCTGCCGATCCTTTTCTCAGCACACGAGTAACCTCAACTTCGTACAGCGTGAGTAGCTAGTAATCACACTTACCTATCACCTTAACTTATTCATCACTAACATAAAACATGGTTTTCTTAAAAAGTGAATAACAAAATTGATTAAAATAATACCTACTACCTCAGTGTGCGTCCTGAGTGACGGCGGCGCACCCCGCAGGCGGAATGAACGGCGCATTAGGCCGGCCGCATACGTCCGGTTTCCTGATCAGGAATTCAGATTCGGAGACCCTGAATGCACGCATTTCATACAAAATCGTCTCTAAGCGCATGCGTTCTTATAATTTTCTGTTCGGAGACCCTGACTCGCGGAAAGTGACGTGAAATGTCGCAAATTAATTTGAATGAAGACTTTCCTGTTGTGACAGCAGTGATGGAAAAGCCTCTCATTTGGATGTCTTAATTTTTCATGTAATGTAGTCTAACGTATTCACCGCTTCTTTTTTCTGTATCTGTAGATATAATTTCGTGCTTTCTTTTTTTTTTTTCACAAAAAAATATATCACCGGTAAAGAAACTGCTTCTTTCTAAATATTGTAAACGTTTGAGTTTTGACATCGACATTATTAAAACTAAAGCAAAATAAACGCAAAACTAAACATGCGCCGCACGCATCAATTTCCCGCGTGCACTTAGGACAGTTATCGAGTTATTGACGAATAAATCCGCTCCGCAATCCGCCATACGCGGTGCGCCGCGCGCCGTCACTCAGGACCCACACTAATAGACACATGTAGTTGGAAGGACGCTAGGCGCTCACTCAAACCGGTTTTACGCACACCGCGCGGCCAGACTCAGTGAATGTTATCACTTATTATATTACTCTTATTAGATAAAAATATCTTCAGTTCTTTACAACCATATTTTACAACCCACCTCAACAAAGGTGGAAGTTCTCAATTCGACAGTGTTGTTTATATTTGGAAGAATATTGTTTAACCGTTCCATACTCATTTAAAGTTTATTCAAACTTGTTTCAAATTAATATTATTTCAAGTTAAACAAATATCAACTTTATTGTAATGGCAATTAAGTTGATTTCAGAGTGACTAGCACTATTGAAAAAGTTTAGCGTAAACTGAACTTTATTGTGTAAGATTTTAATTTATTTTACCATAAAGTCATTTTCGTTTACGATTTTTGGCAAATAAATCGCGAATGCAGATTAGTTAAGTTGGCCCGTATAACAAAGAATCCTATGTATGTATTGAAATTGACAAAATTTTCTTTGTTTTAGATATCCATGGACACAGTTAGGAGGCGCCTTAAGGACGCCGGAAAGAAATGCCGCCGCCCTGCTAAGAAGATTTTGATGACCCAGTCGCATAAGGAGGCAAGAGTAAGTTTTTGCCTAGAGTTTTATAATTTTTACTGGGCAAACAATATTGTCATTTTTGTTGACGAAAAAAGCTTCCGTTCAGATATGGATGGAAGAAAAATATTATGGCGCAATAGCAATGAGCGCTATGTGGAGGTGAATACTTTGCCAAATCGGGCAAGTGGAAGAATATCCCTCAATTTTTGGGGATGGATGAGCTCGATGGGACCGGGTGAGCTAGTGGAGGTTAGGGGTCGCATGACGGGGGATCAGTATGTCGAAATTTTACGCGACGTGATGATCCCCACCGTGCGCCTGCACTACCCAGAAGGGCATTATTTACTTGTGCCAAGACGACTGCCGCGTGCACACCTGCAGAGTGGTGCAGGACTGGTTCGCGGCACAGGATGACGTCATCTGCCTGCCATGGCCTACAAAGAGCCCCGACTTAAACCCAATCGAGAATCTATGGGGTCTCATGGTTCTCGATTAGGATGCCTCAGAAATCCGCAACAATGAAAACTTGCGGCGAGAAGCCCATACTACATGGGAGCATTTCAGGGGCAGGGACACCTGCTGGAACATGGTGGTCGGCATGAAGGACAGGCTGGACGCTGTGTTAGATGCGCAAGGTGGTCCCACTAAACATTAGAGGGGCCCGTGGCTAAATAATAACAGCCGCACAAGTCGATCGATTAGGTTAAGCTACGCTTGCCGCGGTTGATCTGTGGATGGGTGACCATCTTTACATACCGAGACCCCTCCGTGCCTCGGAAAGCGCGTTAAGCCGTTGATCCCGGCTGTCATTCGTGGATCTTTGACAGTCGTTACGGGTCGTCAGTAGACCGAAAGTCTGACAACCAGTCTTACCAAGGGGTATCGTATTACCCAGTAACTGGGTTGTGGAGGTCAGATAGGCAGTCGCTCCATGTAAAATACTGGTATTCAGCTGCATCCGGTTAGACTGGAAGCCGACCCCAACATAGTTGGGAAAAGGCTAGGCAGATGTGTGTCAAGTATATACGTTTTATTTCATTTCCTATTAACATGAATGCATGAGCAGTTTTAGCCCGCGAAATTCAAATATTCTAACGTTTTTTGAAATTTGCAGGTTAGTGTCAGGTGGTATCTTGATCAAAATATGATTCGCGACTATAATAGATACCTATTATGTATTTACAAAATTATAGTCATTAGAATCATTAATATATCTCTTTAAGTTAGATTTATTCCTTATGCACTGTTCCATAAGAGATTTGTTCTTATGGAACAAATCTAAATTAGAAAGACGTTATGATGAATGATGACGTTGTGATGTGATGATGAATGATTCTAGTTCTGTAAATAAGTACCTGTTATAGTCGTGAATCATATTTTGACCAAGATACAACCTGTCACTGACCTGAAAGTTAAAAAAAAACGTAAGATAAATTGAATTTCGCGGGCTACAATTGCGCATTCACCTTAATATAAAACAACTAGCTTCTGCCCGCGACTTCGTCCGCGTGAAATTCGTACTTTCCCCCTTTAAAAAATCGAAAATGCTTTGCGTTTATAGCTCAAAAGGATCAGATTTTTCAAATAAACTGTATCCCAGCTTTCCCCCCCCCCCCCCCCCAGGAGAGTAATTTTGAAAAATCGTTTGGGATGTGATCATAACTTGACTCAAAGACCCATACCCATTTTCGAGATAATGGAAGCAAGCAGTAGAATTTTCCACCTTCGTAAGAGTCAATTTTTGAAAAACCCTAAATCACTTTTTTTAAGTGTTTTTTGTTTTAGTAGTACCGAGTTTCGAGTTAATCCGACAGCGGGTTAAATATTTTTCTAATCCATCAACTTTGTCACCCCCCAAATCTCTCTGTGAGGGATTTTTTAAACTAAAAGTGACAATCTTTATTATTTACTGACCCAAATATTGCCAAGTTTCTAATTTATTAACCAAATGAATATGATTTTTCATATAAACTGTATCCCCCCTCTTTCTATCCCCATAGGGGTGGAATTTCGAAACATAATCTAGATTATTTATACCAATTTTCCAGTTAATCAAGCCTCGTAATAAAATTCTGCCCTGTGAAATTGACTACCCCTCTTCACCCCATTAGTGGTAGATTTTCGAAAGACCTTGAATCACTTTATTATTTATTTTGGTCTTAGATAGGTACTGAGTTTCGAGTTAATTGGACCGCGCATTAAAATTTTTCCATACTAAATTTGACACCCCCAATCTCCCCTTTGGGTTAGTTTAGAATTCCAAAAAAAATCGAACTTTATAATTATTTGTCCAAATTTATTTGTACCATTATTTTAAGTTTCTCAAGGCACTCATTAAAATCCCCTTATAAATCGAATTACCACTTTTGTCCCGTCCAGGGGTCAATAATTTTCGAAAACCCCATACACTTACTTTCTTCATCTGCCTAGCCTTTTCCCAACTATGTTGGGGTCGGCTTCCAGTCCAACGGGATGCAGCTGAATACCAGTATTTTACATGGAGCGACTGCCTATCTAACCTCCACAACCCAAATACGATACCCTTTGATAAGACTGGTTGTCAAACTTTCGGGCTTCTGACCACCCCTAGCGACTGTCAAAGATCCACGAATGACAGCCGGGACCAACGGCTTAGCGTGCTTTCCGAGGCACGGAGAGGTCACGGTATGTAAAGATGGACACCTATCCACAGACCAACCGCGGCAAGCGTAGCCTGCGTAACCTGATCGATCGATCTGTGCTGCTGTTATTATTATTTTCTGTCAAAAGTATTAATACTGAGTTTCGAGTAAATCGGACCGCGCGTTAAAATTCTTCCACACAAACTTTAACACCCCAAAACAAGGGGTGTTTTAATAAACGAATAATGATAAACTTTATTACTTGCTTAGGCAAGTATTCTTGCCAAGTTTATTAACCAAACGAATAAGATTTTTCTTATAAACTGTATCCCCGTTTTTCACCCCCACAGGGGTGGAATTTCGTAAAATTGTTTGGGATGTGTTCATTACTCGACTCAAAGATTGTTTATACCAATTTTCGAGTTAATCAAGTCACGCAGTAAAGTCTTCCCCTATAAAATTAACTTTTCACCCCGTTAGGGGTAAATTTTCGAAAAACGATGATACACTTTATTCTTTATTTTCGGTCTTAAGTATAAATACTGAGTTTCGAGTTAATCGGACCACGCGTTAAAATTCTTCCATACAAACTTGGCACCTCCCAATCCCCCTTCAGGGGGTAGTTTAGAAAAAAAAGCCAAACTTCATAATTTATTTAGATAAGTATTCGCGCCAAGTTTCATGGTTATTAACTCAAGGAATAAGATTTTTCATACAAACAAAATCCCCTCTTTTCACCCCTTAAAGGTTAAATTTCCAAAAACCCCTTCTTAGTGGATATCAACTCTTCACAAAGAACACTCCCTCCAAAATTAATTTCTCTACCCAGCGGTACCGACCAGCGTTTTAGGCTGTGCGTTGATATATCAGTCAGTCAGGACAAAATTTCATCCCCCTTTTCACCCCCTTAATGGATGAAATTCTAACAACACCGTTGTGTTAGCTTCCAATCATAAGCCTAGATAATAAATTTAGTGTTTTTTACGTCGAAAATTAGTGACTTTCTATACACAACTTCATCCCCCTTTTTAACCCTTCGGAGGTGGAATTATCAAAAACGCTGAGAAACGTATAAATTAATTTTCAATTGTCAGCCTAAATACAAAATTAGAAGATCCTAACTTCAAAACTGTCGGACTTTCATGTAAACTTCCATCCCTTATTTTAACCCTTTAGGGGTTGAATTCCCAAAAATCCTTTCTTAGTGGATACTTACTCTTCACAAAGAACACACCTTCTAAGTTTCAAGTCTCTAGGTCCAGCAGTTTGGGCTGTGCGTTGATATATCAGTCAGTCAGTCAATCAGTCAGTCAGGACTTTGAATTTTATATATATAGATATATTATTTTTTAATAATATAAATAAATACTTACATTTGCTTCTGTTTGTATAGTTATTACAATTTTACAGTATCTCTATTAGAGTTTAATTTATGTAAGTAACTTTTTATTTATCATTTAATAATACTTATATTGTTTTGGCAATGCATTACGCATGTTGTTATATTTCATAAGAACTGAAAGGCCGATCTTGTTGCGTATTTCTGATGTCAAGTGAGGGCTCTTTTAGGTCATGGCATATTCTTTATCGCTAATAAGACCTGAGCGAACTTAGTTTTGTCTACAACACTATAGGCAGTTCACTCAATGTCTGACACCGTATGTGTGCACTTAGGCCGCATTCCGAATTAGCTATAATCGCTCACAGCGCTCACATCATCTCACATGCGTTCCGATTAAAATATTACGATTATGACAGCTGATAGCTGTCAACAATTCGGAACGCTCGTTAACGCGCCCACAGTGCTTACTCAATGTAAAAACCATATTATTACAGCATTTCTTTGTGTATACACCACATTCCTTCTTCAGTTTTTCTTCTTTGGTTATGTGGCGACTCACAACTCACAGTATGATAAATGCCTCGACAAACGGACATCGCTTTTTTATTCTTCTAATCGATAGTATACACTGTTTTGAGTGCTAGAAACCAATTCAGCTTAGAACCAGAGCTATATTTTTTTCATTATTTTATTCTGGTTATCCATAGAAATCAAAAGAATTGTATTATCTTATTATGTATGCAACGTTTTTATGTTTTAATTATAGTATGTGATAAAGCCAATTATCTGCTATTTTTAGAAACAAACAATTTTGTTTTTTAGATGTTATATAAAGAAAGCTACGTAATTTTTGCTGTAATTTTGAAATAATTTTTTTGCGCAGGTTCTATAAGGTAGTAGCATTTTATTTTCACACACATTATTGTTTAGTGTTAAGATAACCTGCCTGTAAAATATCAGATGCTTAACACGAAGGAATTCGGATTTTTCGAGTTTAGTTTTTTTGTTGTTAGGGTTTTCACAAATCAAAAATCTGAAAGCAAAAATATTTTAATTTCTTAATTCTTAAAATGAAGTAAGTATTACTCCATGACATTAAGTATAAACAGTAGGTATAGAGGTATCCATAGGAAATTTAATGGCTTATAAAGTTTTCTTGGCTTAAAATAATATTGTGAAATTCAAAAATTGCCCTTAGTGGCTGTTTGTAGGCATACTTTGTAAAGTTTATTTTGTTTCACGTGTATATTTGTTCGTTTAATATAAAAGCGTTTGATTTAAAAATATTTTTTATACATTTACATAATTTATATTTTTTTGATGAAGGGGTAAATGTGGTATAGGAAAGGGGTCCGCCCTCATCAGGTTATAGTCTCAACAGAAAGTATTTATTGTATTTTTTGTGTTCTGAGAGTGACAACCCTATTATCAAAGAAAAATTTGAAAACCATAGAATCATCAGATCTTCGATTTCCTGATAAAAAAAATCAGATGCAAATCATCTGATTTTTTTAGTTAACACGTTAAACGCCGTGGGGGACAACATATGGGCCTCACTTATTTAGTAAAAGGAGCCAGGTTAAAAATGCCCGATTGTTAAATTTTACGTATAAGTTTTTATTGCTTTAGGGGCTAGAAAATGTGCCAAATCACATGAAATAAATCGAAGAAAAGTTATTTGTGACTTTATTTTACCAAAATACTACTGTCACTCAACAGTTGCCCCCCATGGCCCACGCGGGAATAAATCGCGTTGTTCGTTGGCGGGGGCCGCGGGGGTCGGGGTGTCGGTCATCCCCGCTCAAGTCCTGCCGGCCGCCGCCGGCCGTCTCGATACGCGATTCCCGCGCGCCCGCGCAGTGACCGTTTTGACCACCTGCTACCTACATTGATTACGTATCGATTCGCGAATTTTCTGTTTATTTGTTTACGTAAATTAAATTGATTTTTATTGTATTTCATTCATTGCTTTATTATAATGGATGAGTTCGAAGATTTCGAAATAAATCAAGAAGATTTATCACAAATAGAAGAATTGGAAATCACCTTGTTGAATAATAGTTTCCATGTAAGCTCTGAAGAAGAAGACATAAATATCCACCCAGTTACTCGTAAACGTCGTCGTATTATGGTGATAGACAGTGAAGAGAGTCATGCGGAAGATCATGCAGTTCCAGATACCTCGGGAAACACTACGCCGTTTACACGCACATGGACATTATACCTTTCACAGAAAATCCTGGTTTGCCTACTAATTTCCGCTTAGCAATGAATAAGAAATCGCCTGCAGATTTTTACTCTCTTTTGGTTCCCGATGATGTTTTTATGCAGATAGTAGAAGATACAAATCAGTTTGCTATTGATAGAATCACCGGGCGCGTGGCTTCAAAAGCAGCGAGAATCCGTAACTGGTCTCCTTCTAACGTACATGAGATGAAAGACTTTTTTGCATTGATTATTTTTATGGGATTGGTAAAACTTCCTAAGCTTTCTGATTATTGGTCAAAAGATGAAATAACAGGTCACCCGTTTGCAGCAACAATTATGTCCCGTAATCGCTTTGAACTGCTTCTTCAAATGCTTCATTTTTCCCGGCTTGACAATGCTCACAAGTCTGATAGGTTACATCGCGTCAGACACTTACTGGAGGCCCATATTTTAACATATATTTTAAGATTAAAAGACATAATATCAATATCGTTTACGTTAAGTCACAAAATAAGTAATAGTACAAGTACCTACCTACAGAAATTTCACTATTACAAACATACCAATTCAATATTTATAGTCTGCCCATATAAAATAAATAAAAACGACTGATCATAATTTTGACCAAAAGGTTTGTAATCCATTCCTTGTTGCATGTACTGTCATGCGACAAGGTCGCCTCTTACCACGATATACTTGTTTTGATCGTGTTACCGACACTGCCCATACATGTTTTTCGTATCGTTTGGAAATATTGGGATACATTAGTAGAAGGAGGTGAACAAACTTTATCGCAAGTTTATTTGAAACTAGCTGTGTCCGCGACTTCGTTCGCGTGGAATAGTGACTTTTCGGGCAGCATACTTTGAATTAGATATACCGTCTACAGACCGGGCATTTGCTGTCCGAACCCTCTGAGAACTCAGGCGAATTTCCCTATCAGTGAAAGTCTCAGACTCACCCGATAGTGCTTGAGCTTCAACATCAGCAGTGAGACGTATTTCTCATTCTTCCTGTGTTTCCTTAGACCGAGCATTTGCTGTCCGAACCCTCTGAGAACTCAGACGAATTTCCCTATCAGTGAAAGTCTCAGACTCACGCGATAGTGCATGAGCTTCACGATCGGCAGTGAGACGTATTTCCCGTTCGTCCTGTGTCTCCTGGGATCGAGCATTTGTTGTCCGTACTCTCTGGGAGCTCAGGCGGGTTTCCCTGTCAGCAAAAGTCTCAGACTCACGCGATAGCGCGTGAGCTTCGCGATGGACAGACAAACGTGCCTTTCGTTGTTCCCCGTTTTCCCTATTTCGAGTTGTCATCATTCGAGAACGATTTGAACTCAGTCGAGATTCTTGCTGTCGAAGTTTCTGCAGCACGAAACCTAGCCTGATGTTCCTCAGATTCCTGTGATCGAACTAATCTCATCCTTTTAGCATTTCTGCTACATTGCGAGAGGTTGGATCTTCTTCGAGGCATTCTTACAATAAAACAGTACTTACTACTTAACACACAGTTATTTAGTAAACACGTACTATCGTAAACAATTAAATTATAAATACTTACAGATTATTATACAGTCTAAAATTATCACAGTTTAAGTAATAAGTGTTACGACGTGTAAACCAAACGTACTAACTTTATAAAACAAAAGAATTGCTAGAAAAATTAATTACTAACCTGAGCTAATGAACTTATACTTAATAAAGAAAATTACTTAATGATATTTGTAATATTTATATACAAAGTAAACCCTAAATACAAATTAAGATAAGTATACCGAAAATCAGGGAAAGAAATGCCTAACCTATCATAAATGCTTACAATATTTATTTACAAACCACAAAAATCAAGAAAAGAACCGCCTAACCTATAACAAAATACTTACAATATTTATTTACAAAATTTTAAAGAAAATGAAGAAAAAGAACCTAACCTACAAACCCTAAAATAATAAATGAAATATGCAAACAGTCAGTCATCATCATCTGCCTAGCCTTTTCCCAACTATGTTGGGGTCGGCTTCCAGTCTAACCGTATGCAGCTGAATACCAGTATTTTACATGGATCGACTGCCTATCTGAACTCCACAACCCAGCTACTGGGTAATATGATACCCCTTGGTACCTTGGACTGGTTGTCAGACTTTCGGGCTTCTGATTACCCGTAACGACTGTCAAAGATCCACGATTGACAGCCGGGACCAACGGCTTAACGTGCTTTCCGAGGCACGGAGGGGTCTCGGTATGTAAAGATGGTCGGTCCACAGACCAACCGCGGCAAGCGTAGCTTAACCTGATCGATCGACCTGTGCGGCTGTTATTATTTAGCCACGGGCCCCTCTAAAATATGCAAACAGTCAGTATTCAAGTGAATCGCAATAATCGAATGCAACTATTCGCCTATACTCTCCAGGATACGCGCGTTCACTGAATACCTTAACAAATGTTCGCCGTGATTCTTTAAATAGACATAACTTTTTCATTTATGAACCGATTGACATGAAATAAACACTAAATGTTAAGTGAAGCTTACTACAATATATTAGTGAAAACCGCATCTAATTCTAATGAGCCGTTTCTGATATTAGCGTGCACAAACATACAGACAAACAGACAAAAAAAAATTAAATTACAATTTCGGGTTCGGCATCGATATAATAACAACCCCTGCTACTTTTTTTTTATATATTTCCATTGTACAGACACCACTTTTCTACAATTTTATTATATGTATAGATGAACTTTAACTCAAATTTTGTTCTAGTGTATTAACACCTCAGTAGGCTTTCCCAATACAGACTTAGGTGGAGTTTCTCGTATGTCATAAGTATTCTTCAAATTCTTTGATTCGTATTTTTTTTTTCAGTAAATGTTGGCCGCAGGCCACCATTGAAGACCACCGACCGCAACCACCGACCCCGGTGATGGGGTCACCTAAAGATGGGAGTCGAGCACCGCGCCCGCGATCACCAGAAGATGGGACGCGTGCACCGCCGCCGTCACCTTCATCAACCGACCGACACCGACAGGAGCGGCGTTGCAGATGCGGCGCGTGCGCCGCTCGGCACACGGTCAATTTTTTTATATAATTTATTAAAAAATTGACCGTGTGCGTGTGTGTTATTTATTTAACTTGTTTTTGTTAACATTTTTTTTTTATAATTATAATTATGTTTTATTTCAGAGCTATTATAGTATAAAATACAGTCGCTTCCTGCTGTCTGTCCCTATATACACACATCAAAAGTGTCTAGGGATCAACATATATTTTTGGAATAACTTTTCTCCTGATTGATATTAATTAAAATTTTCTTTAAGGATTCATCAAATAAAGTGTTTTCGTTTGTCACAGTAACGATAAACCAAGTCACCTTTGCATTAATAAAGAAATTTGCCATTTTCCTAATAAAGGGATTTTTGACATTTGAACCACTAACACAAAAGTTCGAAAAAAAGACTGAAATAACAGTTTTCTTTAAAATTTTATTGGGTAACTTAAACAATTAATAATCCGTGTTTCTACCGTGAACACTAACAACACAAGAACATCGGTTTGGCATACTCAAAATGAGTTCATCCAAATCACGCTGTGGAATGGCCGCCCATGTTCGTTGCAACAACAAAAAAAGGTCTTCTTGCGACTGGATACCCTCCATATTCGGCAGAGCTCTTCTCTGTAGCATATCCCATGCATGCTCAATCGGGTTCAAGTCTGGCGACTGAGCAGGCCAGGGCAGGACATTGATGTTAGCTGCGGCGAGAGCCGGGAACCAGCTTCTATCATTCCCACGGCTCTGAGCATTTCTTCCCTGCTTAAATGACGTCGCCGCTCCATAATAACGTTGGTTTTAATCAGTAGTAGGGAAACAGTAGCACTAATAATGTCTTCAATGCGTTGTATGTTTTTATAGGGAAAATATTGACAGCTGATTTTCATATTTTACTCGAATTTAATTCACAGTTCCTGATTCACATTATGAAATGCACCAAAAAGGATCCATATAAATTTATAAAATCATAAATTTATTACAAAGCCACATCTCAATCTCAAGAAATCCGCATAAAAATGCTTGATCCCTAGACACTTTTGATGTGTGTATGTTTAGATCAATAATAACAAGTCAGAAAATAGAGGCATCATAGTGATAGGCATAGGTAAACATCAATATGAAATACCTGTAATCTATTCAGTGCACTCTGGGCACTCATTAACAAGGTATGGTTGAATATGAATTAATTGCGTCACTATAGGCAAATTCATAGTTTAGAAAAATAATTCACACGTGGCATAAATTCCTTCTGCAAAGGTAGGTAGTATGTTATCGGTTTCACTGTCACTTTCTTCATCATAATCTTAGAGTTCCGAAAGGGAGACTTTGCCCCGGTGTGAAAGGCAACGAAGAAACGGGGTAGGTTTTTTAGTCAGTAAGAGTCTGGCACTCGTCTTCCCGCTCCGCCCATGGACGGGATTCGTCATATAGATGATTCTTACCTACCGAAAAAAAAACCCTTTGAATTGTTTCTATATCACTATCATCATCACTTCTAAAGTATTCCTTTATGACAAGAAAACAAACAATTTTACATCATCATCATCATCTGCCTAAGGCCTAAGCCTTTTCCCAACTACGTTGGGGTCGGCTTCCAGTCTAACCGGATGCAGCTGAATACCAGTATTTTACATGGAGCGACTGCCTATCTGACCTCCACAACCCAGTTACTGGGTAATACGATACCCCTTGGTAAGACTGGGAGTCAGACTTTCGGGCTTCTGACTACCCGTAACGACTGTCAAAGATCCAAAAAAAAAATCCAAAAATCCAAAACAACCAATTTTACAATACAACAAATATTAATTTTTAATATTTGTTGAGATAAAGTGAGTTCAGAGTTAAAGGGAGTTCAGATAAAGTGCTGAAACATAAATTATTAATCACTAGCTTCTGCCCGCGGCTTCGCCCGCGTGGATGTCGGAAATTGCCCATGTCCTTCCCTAGGATGCTATTTATCTACTTGCCAAATTTATCGAAATCCGTTCAGTGGTTTAGGTGTGAAAAGGTAGCATACAGAAAGAGGTACTTTCGATATGGCTCACTATTTACGGCTTCCACATAAAAGGTAGATATATGCTGTCACGGACATTTATTTAGAATTGTTTAAGACAAACAGTCCCACAATACATTATATTCGTGTAACAACAACGCGTCTGCGAGATTCAGCCGTTGTAAAGGTTTCTGTGGTTTCTTTCTGTTTTTCTCTTTGGGATGCCATGTAAGTCGCCTGCTGCTGACGTCGAGCTTGAGACTGTGTATCCGCAGCCCGTTGAGACACCAGATAGTCAGCATGCTGTTGACGCTGATTTTGGACTGTTCCGGTGTTTCAGCAGCCCGTTGCGACACCAGATACTCAGCATGCTGTTGACGCCGATCTTGGGATTGTTCCGGTGTTTCAGCAGCCCGTTGCGACACCAGATACTCAGCATGGTGTTGGGGCCGATCTTGGGACTGTGCCGGTGTTTCAGCAGCCTGTTGAGACACCAGATACTCAGCATGCCGTTGACGTCGAGGATGAGACTGTTCTGGAGTTTCAGCAGCTCATTGAGATGCCAGATATTCAGCGTGTTGTTGCTGATCTTGGGACTGTTTTGGTGTCTCAGTAGCTCTGTGTGCCGCCTCACGCGCCGCCTACTCAAACCTTTGAAGCTCAGTTTGTTGAGACGTCTCGTTAAGTTTAGCTATTTCATAGCTCGAGCTTTATTAGAGCTTTGTGGAATATTAGATTTACGCTTTCACGTCATTATTGTGAGTACTATTTAAAAAATCACAAAATCGGTAGTAATTTTCAAACTAAAACAATTCCAAAAGGTGATTAAGAGGAAAACGAATCTATCTTTTCTACTTACAACACAACCTAAACCTAAAACTATACGTTTTCCTTAAACTCACAAAAAAAACTATAACGATTAATGAAAACAATAACGAATCCATTTAGGTACTTACTTAATACTTACAAATACAACCTGTACCTAACTAACTAAAAATACAAACAAAAAAAAACAATTATATTATCACTATTGTGCAAGTCTTTTCTTGCCTTTGATATTTTACCTTTTTAAAATTCCTTTTTTCTTTTACCAAGCATGGCAGCGTTCACTGGACCTAAGGCACCGCGTGTGGGTGTCAATCTTGGATGCACGTTCACTTTAGTCATTACGAATGAAGGACTTCTTTTTAGAAAAGGCATGTATCTGGTGCGCATGTATGATGGAAAGACAGAAGACGTGGTCTCAACCTGTAATATATCAAAAAATGGTCGTGTTGTTAACGTAAATGAACCGTGCTCCTTTGTCATCATGGAGTGGCAAGTGACGATTATGATTGATGCTAATGGGTTTAGATTCTCTAATCTTCGAGATTCCAATAGATATCACATGTCGACGGCTCAAATTGCGAAGCATGGTAAATTTACTACTGAAGAAGGTAAGACACGTTTTGCTTACCAGGTCGCTACTCCTACTTCCATTATTTTGCCATTTGCTAGAATTGAAGATTCGGGTAATAGTAGTGAGATTAATACTGAGGAGGAAATGCTCCGTATTTTGGGTGTATCACTGCCCCGGGTGAACTCGCTTTCACCTGGAGCGGCAGGGCTAATGTCTAAGCCAAGGATGGCTGCTATATCACTGTTGAGTATAGATATGGATGATAGTGAGCATGATGATACTAATGTGGTCTCTTCTGAGATTAAACCTTCGTTAGATATAGGAATCAGTGACACCTCGAATGGGATCAATGGAGAGCGGAGTATCATTGACACCGCTAAGGAGGATGAAGCGGCGCTTTCTTACATCCGTAAATCAAAAGAGGGTAAAGGCGTGTTACAGGCTAGCGTGCTGATGGAAGTAGCGGGCGTGAACGATGATTTTAACCTCACTGCCGCTTCCCGAGCTGTTTGTGCCTTGAGTATCCCTACTTATAATGTCGTTGATGGGTGTCTAACCGCTGAAATCGTCGATAAGAGAGATGCTGACGCTCTGATCTATATAGTTCAGGGGGTGAGGGCATGGTATGCGATGGCTAGAATATAACACTTTCGACTTTTTAGTAGCGTACGTAGTTGGTAGTATGGGAAGGGAAGCACGGTGTCACGCGTTAGGGTACGTATGCAGGTTCGTATCCTATCCTCGGCGTGCTAGTGTGTAACATCCGTGTGGAACTTTAACTTCGGCTAACCATGCCCGGCGCGACAATGTGTCACGTACGAGGAAAAAAACACGAAAGTGGAGGAATTTATTGTACTGTGCAAGTCTTTTCTTGCCTTTGATATTTTACCTTTTTATAGTTTTTGTTTATGCTTTTTCTACCTTTTGGTTTTACTTCTGATTGACAGAATATACTTTTGTTTTTCTACCAAGAACCAGCGCATTTTTATTAAAGTTGTTAATATTTGGTCCTATCTACGGAACAATGGTAGAAACTCGTTCTAAACGTGCAAAAGTGAACGCGCTGTGCGCAGGAGACGGCATCCAAGTTGCGGCGAGGGAGACTGCCCCGCCCGCGCAGCAGAGCGCGGACCTCCCCCCTCAAGCCGCGGCTCCGGCGCCTTCCCGCCCGGCCAGCGCCGCCACCTCGCGCTCTTCCGCCACCATCGTGGCGCGTCAGCTGGCGGCACAAGCACAGCACGCGCGCCAGCTAGCTGATTTGGAGCACCAAGCTCTAAAGCGAGAGCGACAGATGGAGCACCAAGCTCTAGAGCGAGAGCGACAGATGGAGCACCAAACTCTAGAGCGAGAGCGACAGGTCGCTGAGCTTCAATTACAAGCTGAGCTTGCCGCCATAGACGCGGACGCAAGCCAGCGCGGCAGCCACGGCATGCGTAGCCGTGCTAGTGTTCAAGATTGGGTAAAAAATGTAGTGCCTAATCCCGATGAGCGAGATTTTTTAAGTGCCAACTCACATTTCAGGTACGGCGATACAGCCCAGTGTGGGACACCGGGCATGAGGGCGTCGCACGGCCAAGACGCTGTGGCGACTACACACGCTCTCAACCAAGATCGTAATGATGACGGAGAAGTGACTCGCTTAATCAACTCGCTCGGAATATTAATAAACAAAGTTAATAAGCAAACTGCTACGAAGACAGATTTGCCTACATTCGACGGCAAGTCCTATTTGGATTGGCTAGCTTTAAAACGTGGGTATGAAAATACAGCTCAAAGTTTTTCGGCAACCGATAATTTAGCGAGGCTGTCGTGCGCCCTGCGCGGAGCTGCGCGCGACGGAGTGGCGGGCCTGCTAGCGGCGGCGCGCGCCCCCGGTGTGGTGTTAGCTGCGCTCGACGCGCGCTACGGCCGCCCCGAGGTCGTCGTGATGCATGAAGTGTCTATAATACGAGCGCTGCCTAAGGTAAGCTACGATAGCAAAGACCTCGTAATTTTTGCAAGCCGTGTAAGAAACTGTGTAGAAGTAATCCGTCTGTTAAATCAGCCGGACCACTTACGCTCGCCCGAGCTGTTTCAGGCACTATGGAGCAAGCTGCCACCGCTTTTGCGTCCACGGTGGTTGGATTACGCTCATTTATGCGATGGCAGCTTGTCTAAAATCGAAATGTTTGCCGATTTCCTCTCCCGTGAAGCTAATTTGCAGTGTAGGTTTGGCGGCGCAATTGACTTCTCGTCGCCTACTGTAGCACGTCCTAACACTGATAACAGAGGCTTCAGGGATAGGGTGAACATCGTAGCTGAAAATGATCATCATAATCGTAGCGTTTCAACGAAAACATTATCAACTACAAATATTATTTGTCCGTTGTGTCAACAAAAACATGAATTGAAATCTTGTGATAGGTTTGTCAAAATGACAATAAATGATCGTTGGCAATTTATTAAGAAAAATAAAATATGTCATAGATGTTTAAAGAAAGGTTGGCATAAAAACAAAACTTCTTGTATTAAAAGAGTGTGTACGGTAGAAGGTTGTGACATGCGTCATCATGCTTTGTTGCACGGGTCGAAAGAGCGTGCAGTCTCTGCACACGTCGAAGTGGAAGAAGACGCTGAACCTGAACCATCGACATCCAGCGCGCCCCCGACATGTGGCACGCTCGCGGCCTGCGAAGAGACCGGCGAGCCATCGTCTGACGACTCGGATCACGAAGTCTTGGCTCATGCATCCTCCTTGTCAGCTGCGGAACCTTCTGTTCGGCCGTTGTTGAAAATAGTTGGCGTGACCGTGTCCGGACCTTCTAATAGTGTTGATACGTACGCTTTGTTGGACGACGGTTCCACAGGCACATTCATAGATTCTAAGTTGGCGGCTCAAATTGGTTGCAAGGGCCAAGAGAAACGTATTCATTTAGACTGTGTAGGTGGTCTAGGAATGGACGTCAACATTCAGTACGTCGACTTTAATATAAAAGGCCGTCATTCAAACGAAATTCGCTGCGTTAAACGAGCCAGGTCGATGAGAGGTTTGAGCGCTGCGCGACAGTCTGCGCATCTTGAAAACGTGCGTAAGTACTCATACCTGGCGGACATTGCTAATGAGTTTTGTTATGCAGACGTTAAGCCCATGCTGATTATAGGCATCGACAACTGGCACTTATCTCTCGCTAAAGCTACGCGTAAAGGAACCAAGACACAACCCGTAGCTATTTTAACTGCTTTAGGCTGGGTTTTGTATGGTTTCGGTTGCAGCAAAACTAAACTGGTCGATGTTGTCAACCACGCCACTGTTAGCGAACCTGATATAGCGAACGATCGGTTGATTCTGGAAGGTCTTATTAGGGAACAGTTTAAAATTGATTCAATCGGCATCTCTAAACAGGAAGCTCGTAGTGCCGACGACGAGCGTGCTATGCAAATTCTCGAGCGCACCGCGCGCCGTCTGCCCAGCGGTCGTTTTGAAGTAGGCTTGTTGGGGAAGGCTGATAAACTGGATGTTCCCGTCAGTTACAAGTTAGCAATGTCTAGGTTCCTTAGTTTAGAGAAAAAAATGGTGAAAGACCCTGACTATGCTGAACGCTACTGTCGGAATATACATGATATGCTATCAAAGGGATATGCTGAACCGTGTTCAGCTCCTCCTAACTTGGGATCTCCGTTGTGGTATCTCCCTCACTTTGGCGTAATTAACGTAAATAAGCCTAACAAGTTGAGAACGGTACACGACGCAGCTGCCAAGTCCCACGGTGTGTCATTAAACTCTATGTTATTAACTGGTCCAGACCTTTTGCAACCCCTGCTAGGTATTCTGATGCGCTTCCGTGAGGGTAAAGTCGCTCTGATAGCTGACATTCGTGAAATGTTCCCTCAAATTAAAATCATTGAAAAAGATAGGGACGCTCAAAGATTTCTGTGGCGCGACAATCCGAATGAGCCTATACGTACATTCCGCATGTCATCCATGATTTTTGGCGCTGCGTCCAGCCCCTTTACTGCAATCCATATAAAAAACAAAAATGCATTAGAGTGGCAGGATACATACCCCGATGCAGCTCGAGTAATCATACAGGATCACTACATGGATGACTGCATCACTAGTTTAGACAACGTTCATGAAGCGGCCAAATTGGCTGCGGACATTTATAAAGTACATTCTCATGCCAGCTTTGAGATGCGAGGCTGGACTTCAAACGATCTCATGGCGCTCTCGTTGCTACCCAAAGAATCCTTGCTAGAGGCGCCCGTTGTGAAGGATGTAGATTTAGGTCACCTGGCTACGCACGTCCGCACGCTTGGCCTTATCTGGCAACCCGCCTGTGACGTGATTGGCTTTAACACGGGAGTCCATAAGGGTGTGCTGCCACAGAAGCTTACCAAGCGAGAGGTGTTAGCTCACGTGATGCGAGTCTATGATCCTCTTGGAATCATTGCGCCAATCGTTGTTCGAGGTCGCATCATGTTTCAAAATGCTTGGCGTAAGGGTTTGGAATGGGATGAGGAGCTCTGTCAAGGTGACAGCGCCGCGTGGAAGTCGTGGTTTCAGGATTTATCCTCGGTTTCTTCTTTACGAATTCCACGTCGCTATAACTTGAATGACTTCTTGTTAGCAGGCTGCGAATTACATGTGTTTTCGAACGCCAGTGAGTCTGCCTTTGCCGCTGTCGCTTATTGGCGGTTTCTGTACGCTAACGGCGACGTTACTCTCCCTTATCTCCAGCAAAGCTCGCGTGTCACCCCTTAAGCCTGTCTCAATTCCCCGTTTGGAGCTCCAAGGGGCTCTGATGGCTGCACGTCTTGCTACGTATATTTGCGAAGCCCACCGGCTCAAACCGACGAGACGCGTTTTTTGGTGTGACTCAATGACGACCTTAGGTTGGCTTCGCGGCGACGCTCGCACTCTTAAGCCTTTCGTGTCCCATAGAGTAGGTGAGATTTTGGAGCTCACGGACGTCGGTGAGTGGCGTTGGATCCCGAGTGATTTAAACGTGGCAGATGATGCGACTCGGGTCAAACGTTTTGAGTTAACTCCAGAATCTCGCTGGATCTCAGGTCCTACCTTCTTGCTCTCCTCGGACTGGCCCACTGAACCCGTGATCGATGTCAGTGGACTAGGCCGCGAAGAATTCAAACATCATGTTCATATCATTACTGACACTGACCTGCCTGCACCAATCTCCGCGGATCCGCTGCGTTTCAGCTCATGGTTGAGAATGGTGCGAGCAACAGCAAAAGCGCATCGATTCATTTTTATATTGCGTATGCGTAGTCTGCAAAGACGAGGCGCTAACGCCAATTTAACTCGTCTTGAAGGAAGTTTATGTACATTTATTCCCTCTTGCACATCCTCTCCTAATGCCCC
This sequence comes from Mesoligia furuncula, assembly GCA_916614155.1. Lineage (NCBI taxonomy): Eukaryota > Metazoa > Arthropoda > Insecta > Lepidoptera > Noctuidae > Mesoligia > Mesoligia furuncula. Next base: position 14,754,960 of record OU744818.1, on the reverse strand, counting down.
CAATAACCTCCACGTATCAGCGAGAATAACAGCAAGCGATTTACGCCTGGCCGAAACCCACATATTAAGGCAGTCTCAGCTCGATTCCTTCAAAGAAGATTTTTTGCGGATTAAGAACCAACAGCCGTTGCCTCGTAATAGCCGCCTCTTCAAGCTGTCGCCATTTATAGATGCTGATAATCAGCTGCGAATGTCAAGCCGCATTGTTGCTGTCTCAGCCGTTACAGATGACGTTAAGCGGCCACTCATTTTGCACGGAAAACACCCAGCAGTTCGTCTTTTGATCCACAAATATCATCGGAAGGCCGCGCATTCACACCTAGATTTGGTAATGAATGAGCTTCAGCAACGTTACTGGATTATTGGACTAAGAAATGCTGTTCGATTCGTGGCCCGTACTTGTCAGCTGTGTGAATTGCGCCGTGCTAGACCGTTCCGACCACCAATGGGAAATCTGCCAGAAGCTCGCCTAACTCATCATCAAAGGCCCTTCTCTTTCACCGGTCTCGATTATTATGGGCCCGTTCAGGTCACGGTTGGGAGAAGAAAGGAGAAGCGCTACGTGGCCCTATTCACATGCTTGGTCGTCCGCGCCGTACATTTAGATGTGGTACACAGCTTATCAACTGACTCGGCGATCATGTGCTTACGCCGCTTCGTGTCGCTTCGAGGAACCCCATCGGAGATTTGGTCCGACAACGGCACTGCCTTTGTTGGGGCCAGCCGAGAACTGCGAGAGTTGTACGGTGATGCCGTTGAAGACTACGCTGCCAACGAGTTTATAAACTGGCGTTTCATACCCCCCTCGGCACCATTTATGGGTGGAGCTTGGGAGCGCCTTATCCGAAGTATCAAGGGAGCGCTAAAAGTTTCACTCCATGGGCGGACTTCCTCTGATGAGGTACTCAGAACCCTGCTGGCTGAAGCTGAAGCCTTGGTAAATTCGCGGCCACTAACGATAATCTCACTCGATGTTAATGCTGAAGAAGCACTAACGCCAGCTCACTTTCTCCTTAACGGATCACCAGGGCGTCCCATCCCAGCCACGCTTCAGGAATCGGACCTCTCAAGCACAAGTCATTGGCGGAGGGCACTCAGGCTAGCCGATCATTTCTGGCAGCGATGGGTTCGAGAATACCTGCCTTCGTTGTCACCCAGAAGGGGTGGAGGCACCGTGCCCTCAATTGCGGAAGGAGATGTGGTCGTAATATGCGATTCAAATTTACCGCGTGGTTCATGGCCCAAAGGCCGGGTCGCGAGGTTGTTCCCCGGCGCAGATGGAGTAGTGCGGGTGGCCGATGTTGCCACTGTGGCTGGCACATTCAGGAGGCCCCTCCGAAAGCTGATTAAGCTGCCCATTTCATAAAAAAGGGGAGAATGTGCAAGTCTTTTCTTGCCTTTGATATTTTACCTTTTTATAGTTTTTGTTTATGCTTTTTCTACCTTTTGGTTTTACTTCTGATTGACAGAATATACTTTTGTTTTTCTACCAAGAACCAGCGCATTTTTATTAAAGTTGTTAATAACTATAATAATTAAATTAATAACGAATCTATATTTCTACTTAAAATATACTACCTAAAAATTATAATTATGCCTACTGTAAGTTAGTAATAAATCGCTTCGCAAAATGAACACAACGCCCAGTAGGTATTATAAAAAGTTCTGCGTGGTCATACTTTAAAAAAATATATACGCGTCGACTTGAGAACCTCCTCCGTTTTTTCGTCGGTTAAAAAGTGCTCTGTGCCTCACGCTTCTGCATGCCCACGTTTGGGGCTTGGTCGCGCACTCGGAGATGGCGCGCGTCATTGCCTCATAGGCGCTCCACTCAGGTCAATCTTATCGTGATAACTTTTAAAGTATTCGTCCAAATTGCTTAGTGTAAAAGACAAAGTTTATCTACATTAAATATCGAAAGCGATAAATGTATTAATTTTGATAAGAATTAACTAAGAACTCTAAAATATGCATTGTAAAATAAGTATCCAATTTAAATGTATTTATGGCTCACTATTTTGGATATAATGACTTCCACATAAAAGGTAGAGATATATGCTGTCGCGAACTTTTATTTAGAACTATTTAAGACAAACATTCCCACGATACATTATCTTCGGGTAACTTTAACGGTTTAGGCAGCGCACGCCAAAATAGCTCTCAGAGGGCAGGAATTTTTCCGACTTACTTGATACTTATCGTTATATTATGGCCAAATCATACAAAATCTTTATAAATTATAGCCTATGTGTTATTCTGATATATAAGCTATATTACTGTGAAGTTTCATTGAAATCCATTCATTAGTTTTTGCGTGAAGGAGTAACAAACATCCATCCATCCTCACAAACTTTCGCGTTTATAATATTATATATATATATATATATATATATATAGTAGGATAGTAGGATTTATCAGTTGCACATGCAATAATTGTGTACCTATCGAATGTTCTCGATTATAACTTTTCTTCTTTCATTACACATTATTTCAACTGTGTATCCGAGGGCAGGTTTCAATAATGATAGATCATGTGCGCTCGTGTGAGTGCTCTCACTCGGTCGTGAGAGTGTTACTCGTACGCATTTCTTGTTGTCCTTTTGCAATTTGTTGTATCGCTAGTGCATCTGCATGTCGAGTTGAGCTTTCGTTCCTCGTATGTTTTGAGCCGCGCTACAATTTGTTCGTACGTTCGTGTTGAGTTGTGTATGCTCATCGTCGAATTCTAGTGAAGTTACTGTGGACTTGCATAGGCACTGTTTAGAGTTTGGACCTGTAATTGCATTATCAGTTTTCTTAACCATGTCTCAAAATTCTTGCTGTGTACCTGGATGTGCTGTGGTTATGACAGACGGTAAGTAATGTGGTGCTAGCATTTTTCTAAAGGATCTGGCATAGCACTCCACCATTTTTATCACAATGCAACTTATAGATCTAAAAGATATGTTTCACATATCGTCATACACCTATGTAATAACTGCAGAAACGATAAGATGTAAATCAAAGTTGCTATGAATATTATTGTTTGAATTCTCAATTGTTTTTATTCACTTATTCCCGGGAAACTATCACTTACTATCCAAATGTCATAGTACTACAGACTTATATTTTGTACTTTAATGACTACTAGCCGCAACCCGTCCCGGCTTCATACGGGTGCAATACTGATACTAATATAAGTACTACAGAATGTTTGTAAATGTTATCTTCATTGTGGGTTATCCCTAAGAGGTAGACATACCCCATCGCAGACTTTTTTGTACACCTTTTTAAACTGTACAATACTGTAGTACATTATTTTGATCTATCTAGTACCGTTAAATCAATGTTTCCAATGAAGTGCAAAAAATGGCTTTATTTACATCATATTAGAAACTTCTAAAATTATCAGTGTTCCTCTACTATATCACGCATGTATTATACATATAAACCTTACTCTATCTATTAAAGAAAACCGCATCAAAACCTGTTGCGTAGTTTTAAAGATCTAAGCATACATAGGGACAGACAGGAAAAGCGACTTAGTTTTATACTATGTATTGATTCAGTAGTTTACATTACAAAACTGTGTATAATGTATTGCGACTAATAGTCATAATCATTCATATTTCCAGGTGTACCTCTACACCGATTCCCAAATCCAGAGACAAGTGGAGACAAATTTACATCTTGGATTTTAAATATTGGTGGTGAAGTAGCTGAAATGGATCGTCAAGATATATATGACAACAGACGGGTCTGTTACAGACATTATGAAGATATTCATAAGTATCCAAGTGGTAGACTGTCTAAATTGGCAATTCCAACAATGTATATTCCAGGTAATACTAATATTTATTAGCAATATAATATTTATCAATGCATTTATTTTATTGATACAAATATTGTTGTATTATTCTAGATCTGCAAGCACAATCACTTGGTGAAGCAATGGTTGTATCAAACTCTGATACAAAATCTGGTTTTGACACATCAGGTATGTATCTAATCATGCAAACAAATTATTTCCTTCAATACCCAAAGGGTGAAATGGGACCCTATTACTAAGACTCCGCTGTACATCTGTCACCAGGCTGCATCTCATAAACTGTAAAAATTTTCAGCGATGTATTTGTTGCTGCAATAATTATAAATACTAAAAAATATTTAAAGGAGGAGCCTTTAAATATTTTTTAGTATTTATATGTATTTTATATACAACAATCGTAATTTTTTGTGTTTTTACATGTAGAGAATGATATGGATTCTTTTCTGTCCAAGTCCGACTTGCACTTGGCCGGTTTTTACTTTTATAATTGCTCATGGAGACCAACAAGCTTCATGAATACTCATATAAATCTCAAACATTGCAATGCAATATAAAAGAATCTTGATTCAGGTTTCTTATCCTTAATAAAAAAAAAAAACAATAGTCTATGTTTTTGTGGATGTCTTTTTAATTTTTAATATTTCATAAGTTATACAACCCGTCCAAAGTCAATGCAGAAGGAGGAAAATAGAGACAACTAAATCAAAAAGTATGTACTGTTGTATATATTTAAAATAAGTACAACACTTTTTTTTTTTGGAGGATGGAAAGTCATTGAATCACTCTGCTCCTCCTCGAGCAGGAGGGAGTGTCCGACTTCTACTGGCTAAAAACCACCCATGTTCCTTTTTAGCCCTTTGTACCCGGGGCTCCGGTATCTCGTTCGAAGAACCCACAGCTCCGGCAAAACACTGAATTATTTAATTGCATTGCAGTACCGGTCGATGTGGCGATGTTTGGGGGAGGCCTTTGTCCAAAAGTGAACATCTTTCGGCTATATAATAATGATGATTAAATCTGCACTCATATAATAAAGAGGTAAAGTTTGTTTTCAAAACGCGGGCGAAGCTGCGGGCAAAAGCTAGTTGCATAATAAAACTAAAGCGTAATAGTAATGGAGGTCAAGGCATCTAGGTCTCTTAAACCAAAAAGATATATACTGGAATAACAAATTAATGTATTTTTCAGGTTCTCGTGTTACTTTGGCGCAACACAAAGAATTTAGATCTGTCTTAAAGAAGTTACAAAAATGCGAAAGCAATATGAAGAAATTTAAGACAAAATACATGATGGCCAAAAAAATGACAAAAACAACTGAATTCAATATTGTCTGTAAGAATATGCCCTACACTAGAAAGTTATTTTGCCAAATGCAAGCCTCTCAAAGTGGCAAGAAAAAGAAAGGCAGGCGATTCAGTTTGGACGAAAAGATTTTGGCATTGTCCTTATACAAGCCATCTCCTAAAGCATATCGCCTTCTAAGCAAAATATGCGTTTTACCAAGCAGAAGAACTCTGCAAGATTTACTGCACAAGGTGAATCTAAAATGTGGAATCAATGACATAATATTTGATAATTTAAAAACTCGAGTGAGTAAAATGCCTGATCACTATAAATACTGCTGTTTAGCATTTGACGAAATAACAGGATTCGTTAACAATGGCTTAACTAAGGAAAAAGAATATTGTGATCATGTTCTAGTCTTCATGATAAGAGGCATTGTGAAAAAATACAAACAGCCTTTGGCTTTTTACTATTGCACTGGAAGCACCAAAACAGTGGAGTTAAAAAAACAAATAAAAGCCATAATAAAAAAAGTGCAAGAAACAGGGCTGAAAGTTGTGGCCAAGGCACCTCCAATGTGGCAGCTATAAATGCATTGCTGAAAGAAACCAGAGAAACATTTTTACGCAATGGACAAGAAAGTAAAGATGGTTTTTTCCTGGTGAATAAGGAACAGATTTTTCCAATATATGATCCACCTCACCTAATAAAGGGGATTAGAAATAATTTGATCAGTAAAAATCTTAAATTTACCATTAAAGGCAAAGAATGCATTGCAAAATGGGACCACATTGTGAACCTTTATAACAGGTGCCCCGGTTATAAAGGTGTAAAGTTAGTACCAAAACTAACAGCACATCATGTGTTGCCTGCACTGATTCCGAAAATGAGGGTGAAACATTGCACCCAGGTGTTCAGCCAATCAGTTGGAGTAGCACTTGGATTTATTTATGGCAGGTATACAATTTATTCATTCATAATTAATTGTTAATATTTCAAAGTTAATTTTAGGGTTCTGAACCTCTGTATGAAAAAGCTCTTGTTGGATCATTTTCTTGTCAGCCTTTATATCCCATTTTTTCTTAATTTGACCAATTCAGTTTGATATTTAATATGTACTTCAGTGACCAAAATATGATGTGTCACAAAAATAAGAAATTGGTTCACTTTGGGTTTTAAATCTATACATCTATACATACACTGCTGGACACATCTATTGGCCCACCTTGTATTTTCAGTTTCGTTTGGTCCTAGCTAAAATTTTATATTAGGTCGAGTAAAAAGTTTTTATGCAGTTTTGAACCTGGCACATTCACAATTTCATTCAATAGTCTTTTTTTGAATTTCGAACACAGAATTTAAAGATACAAAAGACAATTTGGAGCCTGTTTGTTGATATCAAACAATCGAATACTAAGAAAACTTGGTTTTATTGGTTTACTAGGATTTAATTCTTGAAAAAGTGATTTATATCTTTGGTTTTGCAACAAACATTACTTATTCTTAACATTAAGGTGAGGTTCTATCAATAATCTATGGATACTTCACCTGAAGTCGCCGCCCAAGCTGTGGCACTTATTCAGGCCGGACACAGCCAAAGAAACGTGAGTGCTTAACTTAATTTAAGTCGATCTGCGGTCCGAAATGTTTATCGGAGGTACCTAGAGACTGGCGGCTTTGTTCGTCGCCAAGGAAGGCCACGATCTCGGGGTCACAACTGAAAGGCAGGATCGATTCATCGTGACGACCAGCTTGAGAAATCGTCACCTTACCTCCATTGAGATACAAAACCAACTTCGCGACTTCCACGGAGTATCTGTGAGCGCTCGAACTGTTCGGAGAAGGTTAAAAGAACGCGATATGGTACCACACAAGCCAGCTAATGGGTCCAAACTAACGCGAGCCCACCGAACAGCGCGCCTTCATTTCGCACGCAGTCATTTAAATTGGACACAGCAAGATTGGAGCCGTGTACTCTTTTCTGATGAGTCTAAAATTGTGTTACATGGCAATGATGGAAGGAAGAAGGTCTACCGACGTAAGAGAGAGCGTTTCGCACAATGCTGCTTTGAAGAGAGGGTTGCTTATGGCAGTGGCTCATGGACTGTCTGGGGCGGTATATCCGCGAGCGGCAAAACTCAACTTGAGGTTGTTACAGGACCACGGCTGCCAACATTAAATGCTGAAAGGTACATTCGTGAGTGCTTAGAACCTCACGTGATACCATACGCGGACTATGCGGGCCCAAATTTCCTTTTTATGCAAGTAATGCAAGAGCCCATGCGGCCGGCATCGTCAGGGAATATCTTCGGGATGTGAACATCACAGTTATGGACTGGCCAGCCAGAAGCCCAGACATGAACCCCATTGAGCACATGTGGGACGAGCTAAAAAGACGTGTTAGGGCTCGTCAGCCAGTTGCCCAGACGATGCAGGAGTTGAAAACTGCCATAGAAGAGGAATGGGAGATGATCCCTCAAAATTTCATAGAGCAGTTGATAAACTCTATGCCTAATCGTATGAGAGCTGTGGTAGATGCCCATGGAGGCAACACGCGTTATTAAATTAAACCTTTATTTGATAAAACATGTTTTTTATTCAAAAATCAAATGCCTTTAACAAGGCGCATATCCGACTTGTTAGGCGTAGCTCCATGTCGTATGGTATTCTGAATTCAAATTTAAAACAATACGATCGAAAAAGATGGTAAAATGTATCAGGTTTAAAACTGCATCAACAGTTTTTGTTCAATATAGCAATCATATTTCGGTAGGGGCCATCGAAACCTAAAGTCTAAGGTGGGCCAATAGATGTGTCCAGAAGTGTATAAATGAAATTGGTGTGTCTGTTTTTGTGTCAATTTTTTTTTACAATTTTTGTGTGTCTGTCTGTTTGTTCCGGCTAATCTCTGAAATGGCTGGACCGATTTTGACAGACTTCCTTTGACTGGTAGCTTATGTAATAAGGAGTAATTTAGGCTATATTTTTCCTAAAATTAATAGTTAGGAAGATATTGAATAAATCAGACAAATAATGACCCTGTTAAAATTATATTCTTCTCATTTGCAGGATGTGGAGTTCTTGAAAAAGACAGCACGGACACATCAGAAGGTCAATTCTACTAATTAACGTGCAATGTGAAAAACATGACACCGGAATGCGATGATATTGTGAATAGATCAAAAAACGGTATTCTACTAATCTTAAAATTCGGTTTGTTCACATTCAAGTCGCAATATCATTGCAGTATAGTCAACTTTGTTCTCGTTTACGAAATTAAACATATTTTAATGTTGGTTCAATGTACGCAGACTATATTGTGATACTTTAATTTTTATCAACCTTATATTCTGATTTGTTTAATGTCTTTATTAGTTTGCTTGATTAAGTGTATGCTCATAGTATTTTCATTTCCCGTTTGTTATTAAATATCTTTGAAAATACAAAATCATTAAAAGAAAAAATCGGCTAGAAAGCTAACATGGAACGTAATTGGTAATCGCCAGGCCGCATTCCGAATTAAGCGCTTCATACACTATTCAATTTGTAGGAAATCGAAAGATGTAATTGAAGTTAGAGCTGTTAGATTCCGGTTTAGTGCGATTGGAAGGTCCCGACCGCACTAATATCTAAATTGTTTACGATTTAGGTGAGTGTAATCGCATCCCTACGATTTATAGCGACTAGTTAGTCTTTAGTTTTTAAGCACACTCAAATCGATTACATCGCAATTCGGAACGCACCACATTGTCAACAATCAACATCAAACTGAATCAAACAATAACTTAACAATATCGTGTGTAGTTTATAACAAGTATTTCGTGCGAGAAAGATCGTTTTAATACAAAGTAAGTGATTAATTGTTTGACTTAAATCATTATTTAATTATCATGCTGTGCAAATGTATTCAAATGTACGTAATATTTTGTAGGAATGGAAAGACGTGCAGCTAGTGCCTGAGATACAATGGAACAAACTGCTCAACTTTCTACAGTCAAAGTGGAAGCGCTGTCGGTGTTGAGCGATCACTGAGCCGATCGATTTTCGAGATCACTGCAGCCCCATGTTCTGTCCAGACTCGTGCGTCAGCACCAAACCCTAGCCCTGCCGATGCTACAACAGTGCTCGAACTCTGCAAGCGAGATACCGCAGTGAGTGGATTTTTCTAACCCTACAGCTATTCATATTGCGGTTAAGACTTATGATTACTATTGATAACGATTAAGTATGGTATTTTTATTACGTTTTTTAGGTCTCCCTCTGGCTGTACTAGATGAGGCTCGGAGAGTTTTACCTCAGGTGGAGATGCAACATGTCACAGCTGATACAGCAAATTAATAGTGCAGAACCTTGGGAGGCTTGCTGATGCTGTCGAAAGACTATTAATTGGTGTCCCATAGAGGTAAAGTATGAATTTTTTGTACATGCAATAAAAAAAATCAAGTCATTCATATAATATAATTATAAAGAAATACAAAGGAAAACATACTATATTATAACATTTAAATAACACAAAAACTTTGCATAAAGGGAAAAAGGTATCGGGATCTGTGTCCACTTGTGGTATCTTCAATGTTGATTTTTTAAGGGATAGCCTGCGCTACCTGAAACAATTATTTTATTATTATAATAGTACTCAAATTAAACAATGACGGGGTAGTCAGAAGCCTGAAAGTCTGACAACCAGTCTTACCAAGGGGTTTATTACCCAGTAACTAACTGGGTTGTGGACGTCAGATAGGCAGTAGCTCCATGTAAAATACTGGTATTCAGCTGCATCCGGTTAGACTGGAAGCGAACCCCAACATGGTACATATTTGGGAAAAGGCTAGACAGATAATGATGATGATGATGATTTGACTTACTAAAAACCACAAATTTTCCTTTTCAGCCTGGTGGAGTTGTTCCAAGTGGGTCTTAAGTGGATGGTGATTCTATAAAACAGGAGACATGGTTTTCCCCTCCGCAGCTACCATCAACACTAATTAGTCGCAAACCTAAATGAATGAATGAAAAAAAGCCTAATTAACTATTATGTTTATATTCGTGTTTTAATAATTTAAGATGAGAATTGTTAATTTATTAAAGTATTTTTCATACCACTATTGTTTTATTTTAGTAAAATGTATACTAAGGTATCCTCTTCTAGGGTCCTCTTATATTTTATTATATAGGTAAGTACTACTTAATACAATTGAAGTAAATATCACACCTTTAAATCCCTGAAGGGTTAGGCAGAGGTGTACCTATTGAAAACCTAAAATGTGAATAGAAGATTGTATGTATTTCACCGAGGGCAGGGGTATAGAGTACCCAAAACCTCTATAGTAATAGATGACAGTGTCTATCTAGAACCAATAACTTAAAAGTGTTACAACACTACTTTTACAAGAAAGTAAGTAAGTAATTATTTATTTACCAAAAGACTTAGCCTAGGTAACATCAGTGTTAATTCAATAGGGGTTGGGAATGGCTATTACATTTGAGAAGACTCCTGCCCTTCAAACTAGGAGAATCCTGTATCTTGAAGGGCAGTGTAAAACAATCCTTTTACTTGCCTTGGGTTTAGTACTTATGCCATCGCGGCGGGTACAAATTAATGTACGGCTCGTGGATGAGGTCGCGACACACACTTATTTATACCAACAAATTCGAGATCCGGCATTTCGAACGTATGTCTATTTTCCGAAGGGCTGCATTTTGTCGGCGATATAAAAGGGTGTCGTCGTAACCCGCGCGTGCTCCAGAAATTTTTCATAAATGGCTAAATCTGCCATTATAACAATATTTCTTCACAAAGCCTCCAATCCGATTTGTGAAATGTTGCTTTTGACTAACTTCTTGTAATTCCGTTATTTGACATTATAGCAATTCGTATTCTGTGGAGTTTATATCGAATCTTACTGAAATCGATACAAAAAGGCGGGAAATGTAAATTTTATACACTTTTAACTATGCAGAAGCTAAAATTATTTGTCACAGTCCGGTGTACAAATAATCCCATGCTTACGTCAGTTTTGACATTTTTATTTTTAGTGGAATACCAATAATATTTTAAATGTCATGTCGAAAGTTTAGCAGAATACCGTTTTGGTACATTTTTTGTTTTCGGTCTAGTCGCAATATCATTGCAGTAAACGTTACGTTTGACATACTTTTTTGGTTTAGTAGAATACCTTTTGTGACATTTTGGAACTTTTGAGGCACTGCGACTTGAATGTGAACGTTTTTTTTTTACGAGAATTGGCCTTCAGATCTTCTGATCTTTTTCGATCAATTATTCGACAGCGTCAACGGCAGTTTTAGCGCAATAAGAGGAGGAAAAATTTATAGAACTGCAGTGACCCCAAGTTCGCCACATCACAAATTGTGGAATGACATGTTCTAGTCTTCATGATAAGAGGCATTCATTCAATTCTGAAATCAATGAAATTTTGTAATGGCAGTAACCAAGGAGTAGTGCCGTCTTTGTCAAGTTGGATCAAAACCATAGAAGGTTTTAAATTAATTGTAGCATATTTAAATTCCAAAGGAATTAACTCTATCTTGTTGCGCAATTTCAATCAAGACGCATTGGAGAACTTTGTTGGGGCAATTAGAGCTCATGGCTGTAGCAACATAATGCCTACGACATATGCATTTGAAGGCGCCTTCAAAACATTATTAATTAATAATATTTCGTCTTCACATTCAGTTGGGTCAAATTGTGATTAAGACGATGGAGTTTGTCTCCAATCGCTAAAATATTTAAAAAAAAATCCAGCAAATACACACCCAACTGAATGTGAAAATGAAATTGAAAGTGACCATTTAGGCGATTGGCACACTGCTGCGTTTCACGCAGCGGTGAGCGGGAAACGGAGCCAAATTCCACGCGCGTGAGTGCGTTTTTATTGAATTTGTATGTAAAAAATCACGCGCGTGGGTGCGTTACACGCAACATGCAGCGTGGTGCGTGGCAGTGTGATAATCGCCTTAGATATGTCGATGGTAGATACTGACCAGCTAATACAGAGCCAAACTCCAATGCTAATTGAAAGAAGCGCAGCTATAGGGTATTGCAGTGGGTGGATAGCACAACTAGCCAAAAAAAAAAATTTATAAAAATTGTGTGACCTGCAGGAATTATATGGAAGCGGAAGAATCACAAAGTTTCCATGAATTTATAAAACGCAAAGAGTTTGGTAACAAAAAGTGGTTGTGCCATCCTACAAGAGCACTATTTGATTTCTTTGCCCAAGTGGAAAACATTTGTATTGAAATTTTAAATGAGCACTGCACTAAAAAAAATATTGCAGTTTATATTAAACTAATAATAAATATAAATGTGAATGTATCATTTATCAATTGTACAGATCATGCTGATAATTTGAGAAATTATTTAATAAATAAAAGCACAATGTTTTTCATTAATAACTGGTGCAAAGATATTAATAATGTCCTCACTGGCAAAATTACCTTTTGGGATGTTAACGATCCAATGAAAGAAAAAGCTAATCGGCACTACTTAAGTCATAAAGGACGAAAAAGGCGAACACAAAATTTAATTGTAAATGTGTGACGTGGAGAAAATAAAATAACATAAATACAATTCTGTATTTTTTTTATGTTTACGTAGTACGTAAACATTTTGTATATAGCAGACACCCTAATCTCATACAATATACATAACGGCGGAGGGTTCCCACTTAAATTTTTAGAAAGAGTGACGTCAGCATTGCTGACGTCACTACTCTCGCTATTATTTTCAGACATTGCAGGATAATGAAAACACCAAACAATAGAATAACACTTTATAATTTGATACACTTTAACGTATGCACTTAATAAATTTAATAGTATTAGAAAGAACAGCTATTTAAAAACTATAAAACTATTTACTCACAGGATCTCCTGAGTCTTACTACTCTCAACAATTTCCAGCGACGAAATAGGCTGTCTAAAACTTTTTAACGATCCAACTAAACTCTGACCAAGAAAACAACATGGCCGTTCGCGCCACCGGAAATTGCATAAATGTTTAACATTTTAAACCAAACAATGAGTGACGAATGTAATCGCTATTATAAATCGACAAATACTAACTTAATTTATTAGTAATTTTAGAAGCTGAAAATAAATTTTAGCTTTTCTTATTTTAAATCGGATGTGTTTTTATCAAACGTAGCAATATGGACGCCATTTTAGTTTCAATATTATTTTAATCAAATGTTCCTTCAGTTAGATAAAAACACACCGATTGATGTTTACAAATCATAATATGAATTAACAATATGGTTTATGTAATAAATCGTTTTATGTAACTCACATCATAATTTGTGGTTTTATAAACTTGGTATAATGACCATCTAAAACATCCTAATTAAAATTACAAAATCAAATGAATTGATAATAATGGTTAGAAAAGCTACTAAGCGATTATAGGATTTTAAAATTGGTTTGATTAACCTGAATAATTTAATTAGTAAGTAATTGCAAACTATAATTAATTTGACGCGTCGACATACATAATATCTTATATAGTGCTAGTTACATTGGACTGTAGCTGTGTATACCTAGCTATACATTTACTTGTATGAATAGTTCCCCTAACGAAAAACTAGATGTCGCTGAGTTCGACAATTTCCCAATATTAAAAAATACGGTAGAGTTGCCTGTCTATAGCCAGTATACTATAGTAGTCTTTGGTAGTAAATGATCACCAAAATTAAACCAGCATTTTAATGTAAAATTGTAACCAAATTTAATTTAATATCGAAAAAAAAAATTGTTTACAGATCAAAATTATTTTCGAAGAATTTTTCGAGAAATTGGTTGGTCACAATTCTAACCTAACCTATTTCACTTAGTTCTTAACTTATTTGTCCCGTATTATAACATATATTGTAATTTGCTCGCTAAGATTTGGTGATCATTTACTACATTTGGTGTTCGAATACAATTTGATGTGCCGACTGCACATCAAATGACTAAAATAGTACAATTGTAATTTTAGACTTTATTTTTCTGGTGTCAAGCATATATTTTTGGTAAAAGAACTAAGGGTATCAGAGCATTTTATGGTGGTCATTATATTTAATCTCTTAAAAAACACTAACTCAAATTTTGTTCTAGTGAATTAACACCTCAGTAGGCTTTCCCAATACAGACTTAGGTGGAGTTCCTCGTATGTCACAAGTATTCTTCAAATTCTTTGATTCGTATTTTTTTTTTTCAGTAAATGTTGGCCGCAGGCCACCACCGAGGACCACCGACCGCAACCACCGACCCCGGTGGTGGGGTCACCTAAAGATGGAAGTCGAGCACCGCTCCCTTCGCCGGCTACGAACGACGAAGACCGGCGGTGGCGGCGGCCACCACCGAGCCCGGCTTTTGAGTCAGAGTCAAGCTTATCACCGACGCCGTCACTAGAGTTGCCGAAGAAGAGGATGCGCCCGCGATCACCAGAAGATGGGACGCGTGCACCGCCGCCGTCACCTTCATCAACCGATAAAGACCGACACCGACAGGAGCGGCGTTGCAGATGCGGCGCGTGCGCCGCTCGGCACACGGTAATTTTTTTTATATAATTTATTAAAAAATGGACCGTGTGCGTGTGTTATTTATTTAACTTGTTTTTTTTTGTTGACATTTTTTTTTTAAGAATTATAATGTTTTATTCACATTTTTTATTTTATTTATTATGTAATTAATTATACCTTATTTCAGAGCTATTATAGTATAAAATACAGTCGCTTCCCGCTGTCTGTCCCTATATATGTTTAGATCAATAATAACAAGTCAGAAAATAGAGGCATCATAGTGATAGGCATAGGTAAATATCAATATCAAATACCTGTAATCTATTCAGTGCACTCTGGGCACTCGTCCGGTGGGTAATGGTGATATATGCTATCAGGAGCAGCTAAACCTTACCAGTTTCAAAACAAAATCCCTTGCACAGATGATCAAGCCTGATTTCCGCCCCCTTTTGCTTCAACCAATAACAGTGGAATAAAGAAATACGAAAAAAATAACGGCAATTTTTTACTTAATATTTGGTTTTGCGATCGGACATCTGGTCATTTGTGCTATTAGCCCAAAGAACATCTGGACGTTTTGGGTTTCTTTTACCTACTAGAGAAACAAAAGGACTAGAAAAGAGAAAGTTATTACTTTTTAACGTTTCGTGTTAACTATATTTTTTGAGTTTAGTTGCTATTTGCACAGCGTTCGGATCGTTTGTTCGGTAACCACCTAAGCAATTAATTAACTAGTCATGTCTTCGTGCCGTTTGACCATGGAACAACGACACCAAATCGTGTTTCTGCACGAGGAAGGACTCAATATAAGCCAAATTGCAGAGGAGCTGCAAACGTCTGTAAGTAATAGTGATTTTTATAAACTCGACTTCGTTTTATTCTCGACATTGTATTAACATTGATAACAATTATTTCTAATATTTTATTGTTTTGAGATATATACTCCCCCGTGATTCTCTTGCGTAAAGTAGGTAGAGTAGTAATCTTTCCTTACTGTGTGAGTCATAGTATTACGGATTAATCAAAATCTTAAGTTAGGTTTTATCCATGATATGGTTGTGTGCATTGTTCTTTAATTCCTATTCATTTATTACAGAGATACACGGTCCGTTTATGGCTGCAGCGGCACGCCAACGAGGGACATGTGCAGAGTCGTCCTCCACCAAATCTTCTACGTGTGATGACACCGCAGCGGGTGCAAACGATGCTGAGAAGAGTGGAAGAGAATCCATTTGTGCCCATCAAGCAGTTTGCAAGCGAGTTCGACTGCTCCTTGCATACTGTTCGTAGAGCGTTGCACCGATCGGGAGTTCACAGTCGAAAGCCTGCCAGAAAAATTATTCTGAGCGAGGCTCATAAAGAGGCCCGAGTCCGCTTCGCGCGAGATTACCGGGACTTCGATTTTTCACACGCCATTTTTTCTGACGAGAAAAGTTTTAAGTCTTGTCAGATAGGTCGTCGGCACTTATGGCGTGTTAATAATACACGGTACGCGCCGCAAAATGTTCTCCCAAATTTAGAATCGGGTAGGATTGTGGTCAACATGTGGGCCTGGATGAGTTCGCCAGGTCCTGGAGAACTTGCCTACATTTCCGAGAGGATGAATGGGGAAAACTATTTGCATCTGCTGCAGGACACTTTTTTGCCCACAGTGCGGGTAGTGTATCCAGAGGACGAAATGCCAGAAATTTTATTCATCCAAGACAATTGTCCTATACACTCATCGCGCATAGTGCAAAATTGGATCCGGCAGCAGGAACATATACGCACAGTACCCTGGCCCTCTCGTTCTCCGGACCTAAACCCCATTGAAAATCTATGGGGTATTATGGTCCAGAGATGGGACACTAGGTGCGAAAGGACCAAAGACGCCCTAGTCTCACACGTTGACCAAGTTTGGGACTCATTTCGCGGCTCGGATCTTTGCGAGGTCCTGGTAAAGTCGATGCGAGCGCGGTGTGACGCTGTCATCGATGCTGGTGGAGCGCTCACTGAATATTAAGTAGTATATAATTAATTATATTTATTTTATTGTAATATTATTGACGAACCTGAATGTAATAGTGATGACTATCCCGATACCCCTTTTGAAGAATACATGCAGCAATGCGTCAACGAATATTTTACTAACATCAACCCTAGATATGAAAACAATGATCAAATTTGTGAACCAACACACGAATATGACCCAAACTCGGAGGATTTTCAAACGGATTTACCCCAGAATACCCCAACATAAATTCTACACCTAATCATACTCAACTACCATGCATTAAAATACCTAATACAGACGGAAAAATACTAATAGACACCGGATCAACACGCTCATTTATTAAACCCAATATAGCTAAAGAATTAATATCGAATGGATACGCGACTTATACAATATGTTGATTTGCATCCTCGTCAAAGTTCAGGAGGTTGTCATAAAATACATAAATAATCAATTGAAGTACGTTATGGGGCAATAACTAGTAAGCGCTGCTTTTTTTTGTTGTTGAAATTTAACAGTATTTCAGAATTACACCCTTAATTCAATACAAATAAAACAGAATCACCCGACTACGCACACAGCGACAATGCATGCAGCTGTTTTTCCCCGAAATGGTAGCGCCGCGCCGTCGCGCCGCGTAGCAATGACCCGACCGGTAGCAATAATTTTACCTAATTTTATTTCGAAAATCACCTACATTATTGTCATAAATTTCGCTTGATAAATAACTAATTTTTGAGCATCATTGGAATACGGAAATCTTACTAATGACAGTAATACTAGTGCGCCAAAGAAAAGTTCACTGACCTGTTATCAGATGATTAATGGGCGGATTTTTTTAAAAGTGTACACGTTTTCGTCAGAATTAGTCAGTGGAATGTAACGAAAGTCCGACAAAAAATATGTTTGCATTTTTATTTCCATGATTTGCCGTTATATCAAGGAAATTATGCAACAATTTATAAAACTATTAACTAACAGTTGGTAAATTAAGTAGGAAACGTGTAAAAAATTGTTCAATTACTTTAAAAAGTGCCGCTAGTCACTGGATGTATTTTATGCATACTATACACTGTACGCGTCCTCCTTGTAGCGGTTGTGCACGACGACAGAAAATTTGTTGTCAAGATGGCGGCAGTCAATCAGACAGCTTTGTAATGTTGCCAACGAAAAATTTTATTTAAAATTTAGTAATATTTTTTTACAACCACTTAAATTCGCGTTACTCACGGGAAAGTTCCACCCGGTCAAAATTCCAGACTATGATTTAAAAAATAATTTAAAATCAATTTGTTATTAATGAATTGTTATAACTAGGTTTATCAGAAATATATTATTTAAGCCGTCTTATAATGTAATTACATCAATCTACATACTGATAATTAAACTATTATTCTACTTTTTAAGTTACTAGTTGACGAGGGGACATGACAAAAACCTACTTTTTAGTCATTTAATTGTACTGAAAAGTTATAAATAAAGCAGAAACAATAAAAAAAGAAATACAGAAATGCTACCAAACATATGCTCAATCAAGACACGTTTGAAAAATCTTAGTGTATTGCACTTAAGTAAATAAAAAAAACATTAAACTTAAGGGACATCATGAAAACCTAAGGTACACTTTTAAAAAAATCCGCCCTAATAATATCCTTCAACCTAGTTTTCGTAGGGATTTTGTTTTTATTTGTGTATTAAATTGGTTGATTTGAAACTTTCCTTCCTACTTAACGGGCTTAGGGCCGGCAATAATACCTACCTTAGTTAGTGTACCGATCTACTAAGTCTAAAAATGATGTTTTCTACGTTTGATGAAATGGAAAGACGTGCTAGTTAAGTGTAAGTACGTGGTATACTTACTTTCAACTCTTAGGTAAACACTCGTCCATCCACAGGATGTTGGCGTCTTGGTGTTCCAGGAATCAGCGACCAAAATGTAACCCGCACGGCATTATCACCTGGGTGAATGTCTTGTGCCTTACGGTAGTGGAATGGGTGTTGCAGCTCACGCTTCAGTAGGCGCCACACTGTAGTGTGGTGCACTCCAAAGTGTTGACCAGCCTCCCGCGTGCTTGCCCGTGGGTCTCGCTGGAAGTATTCCAGGATGTCTTCCTGCAAGGCGACAGGCAGGCCTACGCTGCCGCGAGCTTGAGCATGCCAGGGAACGTCAAACTGCCGATGATCCCGCAGTCTCTGCGTAGCAGCCAGCATGACGCTCTGTGACGGGGTTCCCGATCGGGATACATTTCCACGAACATCCGGATGGCTCCACGTAGGCTGTCTCCACTGATGGCGACCATCTCCACCAACTCGGCATTTGAGTAATTGTCCGTCATCACACTTTGTAACTACGTCTCGATGTACGGAAATTCGCAAAGCGCACTCGCGAACACTTCGGCGAGTTCAATCACACTGTCGGCGCCGGCGGGGAAAAGGGGCGTGGCTAGGAGCGGCGCGGGAGTGTGATTGGGGGATGGGATTGATTACCTATGAATTTATCGAGTGAGAGTTTGCATATGGTTTGCATTTGTGTGTGTGTGAAGCGCGGTTATAGGGCTAGTAACAGACGGGCCGCGTTTAAATACGGCTGGTTCACACTTACGGATTTCCTTAAATAAGAAAAAAAAATAAAAAAAATACCTACTCATTTTATTGTTGATTTGGGTCGAGAATCATTAGCATAATTACGTCCTTGAATTTGACTAGGATGCAAATCAACACATTGTATTGACGAAACATTTTCAGTCCAAACCCCGCACGGACTCTCAAAACATAATGGTAAAATAATAACCTACCCCGTGGTAAATATCTTCAGTCAACACAGTAATCCAATAGAATTCTATGTTCGACTTCTCTAATAACTACGAATACCTAATAGGAGATGGGACACATTAACTAAACAAAACCTATTAATAATTCCTAACTAGAAGAAAATAAAAACACCAGACGATATAACTATACTATTACATTATCAAGAAAACAAGTTGATTACCTTAGACCAAATCTTAAAAGAGAACGAAGACTAAAGGATGACTCACGCTAGACCGTGTCGGGTCCGAGCCTAGTGTCGGCCGTAGCACGGTCAACTAATACAGTATGTTAACTAACAGAGGGCGTTCCCGTTAACCCGCAATATTATAGCATCCATACATGCTAAAAAAAATATTACCATTCGAAAACAAAATGTTTTTATTTTTTTTTATATCAAAATATTCACTAAAAATGTTAAATTGATACGTTAAAGAAACACTCTGTACACGCGTACTTGAAAGACAGCAATATCGCAATTTATTTATGAATGACGGGCCGCGTGTGCGGCGATCTAATTGATGCGCCTAACCCCGCCCCCTGCCCCCGAATGTCCACCAAATTTTATTCGGAACTAATCTCACGCGCTGACCGGACGTGCATTATTTTCGCATTGCGTCATTCTTGTGTGAAAAATGCCGCATTATCAGTTCAGTGCTCAGGAGTATGTGAACATTAATTATGATGGTGCACGTGCTCTGAGGATGTATGCTGAGAGGTACCCCAATAATAATAATAATAATAATAATTTATTTGCATCAAGTTTTACATTTTACATTAAACACATGGTAGTACATACAGTTTAAAGTAAATTATACAATAGTGTGGCGACACCAGCACCCTTGCTAAGTTGCCAAGGCAACTTGTGTTAAAGATGCTGGGCCCGACCCTCTATGAGATGTTTCTTAATTGCATTTAGGTACATACATGCCATTTTGCAATTATGTGAGTAGTTCATTATATTGCGTAGGTAAACGAACAAATAAACTAATTATGAAAGGAAATATAACAAAGTAATATAAAAAAAACAAAGAAATATAAAGAGTATTGCGTGTAGTGGTGTGTGAAAGGGTGTGTGAGGGTGTGTGTGTGGGGTGTGTGAGGGTGTGAGTGTGGGGTGTGTGAGGGTGTGTGTGGGGTGTGTAAGGGTGTGTGGGGTGTGTAAGGGTGTGTGGGGTGTGTAAGGGTGTGTGTGTGTGAGGGTGTGTGTGTGTGAATTATTATTCGTACATTTGTGGGTAATGGTAGCTAGCGATGTTCAAATGAGGAAAAGGGGTTTAACGGGAGCTGTATTGACTCAACAATAAGCTTTCTGTGTTGTTGTAATTAAGGGTTTGTAGCCAATTATATAGCTTATTTTTAAATGATATTATAGGGAGTGAGTAAAAGTTCAGTATTCTGTTAAGACTATTGTAGAGATGAGGACCTTGGAAACAGGGAAATCTTCTTGTGAAAGAGTATTTACAGCGGAAGGGTTGACATACTTTGTCTTTGCGTCTTGTGGTAATTATTTCGTAGGAGGTTCTTTGATGCTGATATAGTAATATGTGTAATACAAATAATTGTCTGACTGTGAGGACTTTACAGTTCTTATATAGTTCTTCAGTTGGGAAAAGGATGGGCCGAAAGGTACTAATTTTCAGCACTGCTCTCTGAGCTCGTTCTAGTTTCAACAGTACCGTCTTGGGTGCACCACCCCAAGCGCATATACAGTACGTTAAGAGAGCCTGGCAAAGAGCAAAATATGTACACCTGATAGTTTGAGGTTCTGCAATGTGGCGAAGAGTACTGAAGATGAAATAAAAACTACTCTTCCTAGTTTGTTGTCCAAATGTGAAATCAGGTATAAAAAATGTAAGAATATGACTAGTTTCTTGAAAAAGCATGGTAAGTGGCTCAGTGAAACTTTTATTAGCGGCTACATTATCGCTGCACCTGAAAACACTGAGGATGATAGTTTCATGAAACTTAGTAAACGTCAGCAAATCCGTAGACGCCAAAGACTAGAGTCTACACTTGAATGTGAGCCTCTACAAAAAAGAGTCAAGGCCTTTGCAAATACTTTGCATATTGGTGGAGAGCAAGTCTCACAACAAACATCAACAGCATTTACAAATGTGATTGAATCGTGCTTACAATCTAAAGACGCTGTCACGGAAATAGCCAAAAAAATTTCAACAACTACAAAACCTTATACAATAGAAGAAGCTTTAGCAATATTAATTGACAGAAACATGACCGTTGAGACGTACAATTTTATTCACTTAGATCTGCAACAGCGAGGTTTTCCGGCATACCCACCTTATTACAAAATTTTGAAAGCCAAACAAGAGTGTTACCCAGAATTCGTTCATATTACAGAACGAGAAGCGGTTGTTCCTTTACAGTCACTCCTGCAGCACACTTTTGGCCGCATTGTGAAATTGCAAGACGAAGTCTTCTCACAATATTGCAACAAAATAGGAAGTAATATTTTAGACTGTGTCTTTGAAGGGGTTTGGGGTTTTGATGGTAGTTCAGGGCAAGCTTTGTACAAACAAGCATTTGAGGATCATGGTTATAACGAAAGCAGTATTTTTGCTACAACTTTTGTACCCTTAAGAATTTACCATCAAAGCACCCAAATTGATAAGGTATTATTGTGGACAAACATTGCAGCTCAGTCTTACAGATCTTGCCGCCCATTGCGAATAATTTATAAAAAAGAATCTAAAGAACATATTTTATCTGAAAAATCGACCACCTTACTCCTTTCGATCATAAATTATCGGGTGGGCAGCAAATGAACGCTACTTGCAATTTATATTTAGCGGCAATTGACGGCAAAGTACTTAATACGATACTTAATACGCCATCGCAAATGCGTTGTCCATATTGTGCACTTACAGCAACACAATTTAACAACTTGGCAGTTGCATTTTCGAAAACCGTTAACCCAGATACGTTGACGCATGGTATCAATCCTCTACACGCCTGGATTCGAGTCTTGGAGTTTCTTCTCAAACTCGGGTACAAATGTGAAGTAAAAAAATGGCGTATCAATCAATCTTCACCAGAAAGGCAAGCTGTACAGGAAAGAAAAAAACGTATCCAAGATGCTATACGTGATAAAATTGGTGTATTGGTAGATGTTCTTCCTAATTCTGGAACCACTAATGATGGCAACACAAGTCGCATAGTTTTGGCAGATGAAAACCGTCAAACTTTTGCAGATATTTTAGGATTAGAATATTGGCTTATTGATGCCTTACACATTATCTTAATCGTGATCTCTTGTGGAATTCCTATAGATGCAGACAAATTTGGCACATTCTGTAAAGACCTTGCCTACAAATATGTGAGTGTCTATGACTGGCATCCTATGACGGTTAGCATTCACAAAATTTTAATTCATGGGGCATCTATTATTGACAAAACACCACTACCCATCGGTATGCTTTCAGAGCAAGCAGCCGAATCACGTAACAAATATTGGCGATCTGATCGGGAGCACCACACGCGCAAATTTGATCGCAAACAAACAATGTATGATCTATTTCATAGAGCATTAGTGTCTTCCGATCCAATTATTGATGCTAAAATGCAGCTCCAAAGAAGAAAACATTTGAGAAAACGTCCATTGCCTGCTGCTGCTTTGGCGTTACTTAAACCACATCACAATGAGAAAGAATTTACTGATGATATAGACGATTACGAAATATTGACTGAAGAAAATGATTAATGATTGTTTGATTGATTTATTTTTGGTTCTTGACGATTTTGGTACATATAATATCTGCAATTAAAGTTTAATGATTATAATTAATTATCTATTTGGTGAACAAGTTCATCATTTAAATTCTTCAAGTGTTGTTTATTATTATTTCTCCTAATTAAAATTTTAGCAACTTTGTTTTGTTTTGTAAAATCAATATTAAAATTTAATTAGTAATATAGAAATATTTTTCTCGCAAAATTTTTAGTTTTTCACAATATAAGTGGAGATAATATATTGGAGTGTTATAAAACACAATACTTCAACATTTTTCGTTTTAATGAACATAACAACCAAATTAAAAAAAAAAAATTTTACAAAATTGACAACCCTAACCTCGATTCGATCCGGATAAACATATTATTCATCATAACTTCGTTAGTCCACGGATTCGGGCTTTGATTTTTTTTTTTGTGTGTATAGGCCACATATAAAGCCTTTTTATGTATAAAAATCAAGTAGCGAAATTGAGGGATTGTCGAGTTAAAAAATAAAATCGAAAATATTAAAAAAAACCAGCTGTGCCCGCGACTTCGTCCGCGTGGAATAGTGACTTTTCGGGCAGCATATTTTGAATTACATATACCGCCTACAGACCGGGCATTTGCTGTCCGAACCCTCTGAGAACTCGGGCGAATTTCAGTGAAAGTCTCAGACTTTAGTGCTTGAGCTTCACGATCGGCAGTGAGACGTATTTCTCGTTCTTCCTGTGTTTCCTGAGACCGAACATTTGCTGTCCGAACCCTCTGAGAACTCAGACGAATTTCCCTATCAGTGAAAGTCTCAGACTCACGCGATAGTGTATGAGCCTCACGATCGGCAGTGAGACGTATTTCCCGTTCGTCCTGTGTCTCCTGGAATCGAGCATTTGTTGTCCGTACTCTCTGGGAGCTCAGGCGGATTTCCCTGACAGCAAAAGTCTCAGACTCACGCGATAGCGCGTGAGCTTCGCGATCGACAGATAAACGTGCCTTTCGTTGTTCCCCGTTTTCCCTATTTCGAGTTGTCATCATTCGAGAACGATTTGAACTCAGTCGAGATTCTCGCTGAGTCGAAGTTTCTGCAGCACGAAACCTAGCCTGGTGCAGAGAGCCTTTTGCCTCACGACCTTCCTCAGATTCCTGTGATCGAACTAATCTCATCCTTTTAGCATTTCTGCTACATTGGGAGAGGTTGGATCTTCTTCGAGGCATTCTTACAATAAAATAGTACTTACTACTTAACACACAGTTATTTAGTAAACACGTACTATCGTAAACAATTTTTTTTTTTTTATTATTATTTTTTTTTTTTTATTATTTTGTTTATTTGTTATTATCACAGTTTAAGTAATAAGTGTTAAGACGTGTAAACCAAACGTCATTATCATCATCATTTCAGCCGATAGACGTCCACTGCTGGATATAGGCCTCCCTCAATTTTGGGGGGGTTTGCCATAATCGCCACGCTTGGCAGGCGGGTTGGCGATCGCAGTATGGTATGGTGGTGGAATGCATAGAGCGCTGCTGCCCATTCTCCGGTGAGACCCTTAGTCGCCTTTTACGACACCCACGGGAAGTAAGGGGTGGTGCTATTCTTCTACACAGACAAACGTACTAACTTTATAAAACAAAAGAATTGCTAGAAAAAATAATTACTAACCTAAGCTAATGAACTTATAATTAATAAAGAAAATCAAGAAAAGAAATGCCTAACCTATACCAAATACTTATAATATTTATTTACAAACCCTAAATACAAATTAAGATAAGTATACCGAAAATCAGGGAAAGAAATGCCTAACCAATAATAAATGCTTACAATATTTATTTACAAAACCCTAAATAAAAATTAAGATAAGTAAATACCCAATAATCAAAGAAAGAACCGCCTAACCTATACCAAATACTTACAAAATTTTAAAGAAAATTAAGAAAAAGAACCTAACCTACAAACCCTAAAATATAAATAAATGAAATATGCAAACAGTCAGTATTCAAGCGAATCGCAATAATCGAATCCAACTATTCGCCTATACTCTCCAGGATACGTGCGTTCGCAACGAATAACTGAATCCTTATGGCAGCGGCGCGTTTTCTTTTGAAATGGTCATCTCGCAGTTCAACCTGAGGGGTTGTCGACTGCTTAACCTGGCTTTCCTGTGGATGCCTCAATAAATTAAGGCCTCCAGCCAGGGCATAATACACAACTTAACTACACAATATAAACTTAAAAACTAAGCGACTACACGCTAAGGGCACCCCCTGTGGGGTACGGACCTCGGCTTAGGGCGTCGCTGGGAGAGGGCAGCAAGGGACAGGCTGGATCGGAATTATGGCAGCGGCGCGGCTCTCAGCGCGCTTTATACAAGGTGTAACGGAAAGGGGGTATCAACCCTGAAGGAGGTGAATGTGCTCATGAAACTGAACAAATTTCCCCAAAGAACATAGGTCGAAATATGAAAAAAATTTGGACCTCCCATAGTAATAGTAAATCATTGATGTGCTATTACTATGGGAGGTCCAATTTTTTTTTTATCTTCATTCACCTCCTTCAGGGTTGATACCCCCTTTCCGTTACACCTTGTATATATAGCCACGGACGCGCAGGCGCGAGGCGTTTACGTACTCTGATAGAATACCTTAACAAATGTTCGCCGTGATTCTTTAATTTGACATAACTTTTTTATTTATGAACCGATTGACATGAAATAAACACTAAATGTTAAGTGAAGCTTACTACAATATATTAGTGAAAACCGCATCTAAATCGAATAAGCCGTTTCTGATATTAGCGTGCACAAACACAGCAGACAAACAGACAAACGGATAAACAGACAAAAAAAAAATTAATTACATTTTCGGGTTCGGCATCGATATAATAACAACCCCTGCTACTTTTTTTTAATATATTTCCATTGTACAGACACCACTTTTCTACAATTTTATTATATGTATAGATATGAAAAAAAATTTGGACCTCCCATAGTAATAGTAAATCATTGATGTGCTATTACTATGGGAGGTCCAATTTTTTTTTTTCATCTTCATTCTCCTCCTTCAGGGTTGATACCCCCTTTCCGTTACACCTTGTATATATAGCCACGGACGCGCAGGCGCGAGACGTTTACGTACTCTGATAGAATACCTTAACAAATGTTCGCCGTGATTCTTTAATTTGACATAACTTTTTTATTTATGAACCGATTGACATGAAATAAACACTAAATGTTAAGTGAAGCTTACTACAATATATTAGTGAAAACCGCATCTAAATCGAATAAGCCGTTTCTGATATTTGCGTGCACAAACACAGCAGACAAACAGACAAACAGATAAACAGACAAAAAAAATTTTATTACATTTTCGGGTTCGGCATCGATATAATAACAACCCCTGCTACTTTTTTTAATATATTTCCATTGTACAGACACCACTTTTCTACAATTTTATTATATGTATAGATATAGATTATAACGTCGATTTAAATGAACCTAAATAATTTTTGATAACTTTGTGATTTGCGCCTTTAAAATCTTCATGTATGAGTATAATTAACTTGTTGATAATGTTAACTAGTAATTTATTATGATTTTTTTTTTAGTAATCCGGATAAAAATTTACGCATTTTCAAAAATTTATATCTCATCATCTAGATGTACTAGAAACTTGGGTATTTTACTCTAGCGTTTCTTTTGAATCAATCTATACGAAATTGGAATAAAAAGGCGATGTCACTTTTTTGGGGTTTATAAAACACTGTGCGCTGCATAGACCGCTCAAAGCACTGTCTCAACTTGTCGCGCACAGATTATGAATTTTTAATGCGTTTATTTAAGTTTTGAGTATTACATTATTTCGTTATTACGTTCAGAGACAAAATAATTTTTAAAGATTTCTCTAACCTCAAAACCATTATTAGAAGGCCTCCCAACATGAGCGAGCAATGGTCTTAACGAATTGTCTGTTGTAGCTGTTGAATCTTGCCTTAAATATCCAATGTCGTTTCTTTGTCGTAAAAAATTATGGAGTACACAAGTACTTAAAATAATGTAATTCACATTTTCTGGTTTAGATTTGATTCTTCTAGAATAAATTCTGAATTTTTGTGTCAATATGCCAAAGGCATTTTCAACTAGTCGTCTAGCCAGCGTCATTCTCTGATTGAAATATGCATTAGCACTATTTGTAGCGGCCTGATCACGTGGATATGGTCGCATTAAATAAGTTTTTAAAGGAAAGGCTTCATCGCCAACTATGACATACGGTGAAGTTATTGTGGTATTGGGCAAATGTTTTCCGATGGGTATATTTAGTGAATTGTTATTCAATCGTTGTCCCAAAGAACTATTTGCAAATATACCACCGTCGCTATTGCGGCCGTAGGACCCAACATCGATGAAAATAAAATTGTAATGAGCATCCACCAATGCCAACAATACAATGGAATACGTTTTCTTGTAATTGAAGTATACAGATCCACTGTTAGCTGGTGCTTTAATAGTAACGTGTTTTCCATCCAACGCCCCTATACAGTTTGGAAATTGCCATAGCCTTTGGAATTCATGAGCAATACTTTTCCATGTCTCTTCATTTGGCTGTGGCATTACTTCATTTATTAATCTGTTGACTATAGCTCGACATGTTTCCTTTATGATTTGAACTACAGTTGAGTGACCAACCCGATAATTCAATGAAATCGTTTTAAACGAATCCCCGGTTGTCAAAAACCTGAAACACAAAAATATTGCATTATTATTATTTGTTACAGATGTGAATTGCAAAAAAAGATGGTCAAATATTAGAGATCAATTCAAAAGGTCACTAAACAATAGAAAAACAAAAAGTGGGCAAAGGTCTACCGTTATAAAGAAATATAAGTATGAGGAGATTCTACAATTTTTGCTACCCTACATTCAAGATCGTAAAACGAGATCCAACATCGATGACGACGACGCAGACACAAATGAATCGGAGATACAACAAGAGCAAGAGTCACAGGAGACAGGGACATACAATAATCAATCCATGCAAGAGATAAGAAACGAAGGAGACACAGACAGCGAACGAGGGGTTCTAGGAGACAGGGCCACAGAAGTACAAAGGATTGATCAATTTACAACACAACAGAGTGGTCAAAGTAGTAACCGTAGCAGTGCTAAAGTCAGTAAACGTCGTACAGTTCCACACAAACAATCCTCCTCCGATACCTTGATGAAGTACATTCTTGAAAATAACGCAAAGAAGCAAAATGAATATAATAAATCACACCCTATAGATGATTTTTTCAATGGTCTGTCGAGTACAGTGAAAACATTTTCTCCATATTACCAACATTTCGCAAAGGGACGACTGTTTGCAGTTGTACAGGAACTGGAATTAGAACAGATGTGTAATGAATCGACACCGTCGTCATCGGCCTCATCACCGATTTTGATTAATTAATCAACACCTTCGTCATCGGCCTCAACACCAATTATGTTACAATACACAGAAATTCCACCGTCGGCATCGACCGTTTTGGATTCATCTCGTCAATCACAAGACTCAACTGGTACAGAGCAGCCATCGATATCTCCGATACAGTCCAAGCTCCTGCTCCATTAGACGAAAATCTGCCATCAATATCTACAGAAAATTCTGCTGGAACTTATTTATCTCATTTTATATCTGATTAAAATTATTGTGATTGTAATAGTTCAACAAATATACACTTCTGGACACATCTAATGGCCCACCTTGTATTTTCAGTTTCGTTTGGTCCCAGCTAAAATTTTATATTAGGTCGAGCAAAAAGTTTTTATGCATTTGAACCTGGCACATTCACAATTTCATTCAATAGTCTTTTTTTGAATTTCGAACACAGAATTTAAAGAAACAAAAGACAATTTGGAGCCTGTTTGTTGATATCAAACAATCGAATACTAAGAAAACTTGGTTTTATTGGTTTACCTGGATTTAATTCTTGAAAAAGTGATTGATATCTTTGGTTTTGCAACAAACATTACTTATTCTTAACATTAAGGTGAGGTTCTATCAATAATCTATGGATACTTCACCTGAAGTCGCCGCCCAAGCTGTGGCACTTATTCAGGCCGGACACAGCCAAAGAAACGTGAGTGCTCAACTTAATTTAAGTCGATCTGCGGTCCGAAATGTTTATCGGAGGTACCTAGAGAGACTGGCGGCTTTGTTCGTCGCCAAGGAAGGCCACGATCTCGGGTCACAACTGAAAGGCAGGATCGATTCATCGTGACGACCAGCTTGAGAAATCGTCACCTTACCTCCATTGAGATACAAAACCAACTTCGCGACTTCCACGGAGTATCTGTGAGCGCTCGAACTGTTCGGAGAAGGTTAAAAGAACGCGATATGGTACCACACAAGCCGGCTAATGGGTCCAAACTAACGCGAGCCCACCGAACAGCGCGCCTTCATTTCGCACGCAGTCATTTAAATTGGACACAGCAAGATTGGAGCCGTGTACTCTTTTCTGATGAGTCTAAAATTGTGTTACATGGCAATGATGGAAGGAAGAAGGTCTACCGACGTAAGGGAGAGCGTTTCGCACAATGCTGCTTTGAAGAGAGGGTTGCTTATGGCGGTGCTCATGGACTGTCTGGGGCGGTATATCCGCGAGCGGCAAAACTCAACTTGAGGTTGTTACAGGACCACGGCTGCCAACATTAAGTGCTGAAAGGTACATTCGTGAGTGCTTAGAACCTCACGTGATACCATACGCGGACTATGTGGGCCCAAATTTCCTTTTTATGCATGATAATGCAAGAGCCCATGCGGCCGGCATCGTCAGGGAATATCTTCGGGATGTGAACATCACAGTTATGGACTGGCCAGCCAGAAGCCCAGACATGAACCCCATTGAGCACATGTGGGTCGAGCTAAAAAGACATGTTAGGGCTCGTCAGCCAGTTGCCCAGACGATGCAGGAGTTGAAAACTGCCATAGAAGAGGAATGGGAGATGATCCCTCAAAATTTCATAGAGCGGTTGATAAACTCTATGCCTAATCGTATGAGAGCTGTGGTAGATGCCCATGGAGGCAACACGCGTTATTAAATTAAACCTTTATTTGATAAAACATGTTTTTTATTCAAAAATCAATTGCCTTTAACAAGGCGCATATCCGACTTGTTAGGCGTAGCTCCATGTCGTAACCATACGACATGGAGCTACGCCTAACAAGTCGGATATATACATTTTACCATCTTTTTCGATCGTATTGTTTTAAATTTGAATTCAGAATACCATACGATCGAAAAAGATGGTAAAATGTATCAGGTTTAAAACTGCATCAACAGTTTTTGTTCAATCTAGCAATCATATTTCGGTAGGGGCCATCGAAACCTAAACTCTAAGGTGGGCCAATAGATGTGTCCAGAAGTGTATGTGTAAATTAAATTAATGAATTTTTCTTTGTAATAATATTAATGTAAATGATTTCTCTGCCTCTGACCGACTGTGCTACTGCCAGAAACCCAACCGTCTCTCCTTTTTAATGGGTAATGTATTTCGAGTGTATGTATGTATGCCTGTTTCTTTGTGGCCTCCTGTAGCCTAAACGGCTTGATGGATTTTGATGTATGAGGTATCGTTAGATTCGTCTTGATCACGGGATTATAATAGGATACATTTTATCGAAATTCCTACAGGAAAATAAAATAAAAAATAATTAAACCACAACCTAACTAAAAAGACCAAAATAAAAATCAATTATTAAGGCTTTGACTGCCAACGCGGTCACCGGTGACCGCGAACAATAGATTTTCTATTGTGTCTGCTGTCTGGCGTTCAACGTGTTAAAAAAAAAACAAAAAACCCGACTGTACCCAAAGTAAACAAATATAGCAGACAACTTCTGTTACAATTGTCGGCACGGATCTTGAGCGCTGACCTTCGCCTGGCGCAGAAGTGAGTTTTTGGGTCCCTTTGGTGGTATGAAGTGAGGCGCGGGAACGGGGTTTATATATTGTCGTACAGTGATTGGCTCGTCGCGCGTCGCGTCATAGCCGCCACTAGGGATTAGTCGTGATTGTTTCTTTACTCTTGTTGCACGTACTCACGACAACGAGTACACTTCCGGCCAATTTAATTGACACCGCTTTTTAAACGATTTCGTTTTAATTCTCTGGTAAGTTAGAACTCAAATATTTTATGTGAATTCGTTATTAATTACAATGACAATGAATTGACCTTACAAAACGGTTGCATTATAAAAGGAACTCGAGTAATGATTCCGGCAACCCTGAGACACCAGGTTTTAGAAGAACTACACACAGGACATCTTGGAATAGTAAAAATGAAATTACTGGCGCATGGATACGTATACTGGAGAAATTTGGATCAAGACATAGAAGACATAGTTAAAAGTTGTCGAGAATGTCGATTAAAGCAAAATCAACCTGCATGCGCAGTACTACATCATTGGGACACACCATCAGGCCCGAGGCAAAGGATCCATGTCGATTTTGCTGGGCCGATTAAGGGTTATTCCTTATTTATAATAGTGGATGCTTTCACAAAATGGGTGGAAATTGTAGAAACGAAAACTACCACAAGCTCATGGTGTATCCGCCACCTTAAAGAACTTTTTGTGACATTTGGATTTCCGCTTACTTTAGTATCAGACAACGGCCGACAATTAGTTTCAAATGAATTCGAATCATTCCTCAGCGAAAGCGGGGTTGTTCACAAAACCACAGCCCCATACCATCCGGCCACGAACGGACAGGCAGAGCGATACGTACAAACCATTAAAAAGGCAATACATAGCATCAGGGCAGAGCCAGGCTCTCTACAAGACAAACTGCTGGCTATTAAGGAACGCCTACGGAGGACGCCGAGCAACAACACAAACAAAAGCCCATATGAGCTCATGTTTGGCAGGGAAATAAGAAACACCAGGCTACGTCCGCACAGACAGGCGGCTTGCTTAGCGCCTAGAGCCTAGCGAGTCACCTAGCGAGTAGCTTAGTAAAACGAACGTTCTAGAATGTACGCGACCGGCCGCACTGCGCGCTTGGCGCCTAGCTAGTCGCTTAGCGTGTATCGAAGTAAACAAACGTGTTGGTTTTTTGTCACGAGGCGCGAGGCATTTTAACAGAATAAAATGGATGAATTATTAATTGCATCAGTTTTTAAAAGAGAACCTCTATGGAATCCGGGTAGTGAACTCCATAAAAATGCTGTTGTCTTAAAAAAACTATGGGAAGAGGTAGCAGTCGAAGTAGAAAAAGATGGTAAGTACTAAAAAGTTATTTATTTATTTATGATGTGATATTTTTTTTGTACAATGAGAAGTTAATGCTATGAATGAATATTATGGCGTTGGATTATATTTTCTGGCAACGAGTTATTCTGCCAGGTCCGATTCCGTTGAAATAATTCAACAAAATATCTCTAGTTTGTAATGCACTGTTTGAAAATCTATATTGAGTCCTGGTGGATATTGGTGCATTAGTAATAGTAGCATTTATGTCCTGTTGGAACGTAGATCGATCTTCCGTCATAACAAAGTTGTGTAGAATGCATACAGCTTTCGTAATTGAAATAGCAGTATTGACCTTAGTTTCAATAGCTTTCTGCAAAATCCTCCATTTTGCTGCCATTATACCAAAACAGCACTCTACACTTCTGCGAGCTCTTGAGAGTCGGTAGTTGTAAATAGTTTTTGTGTTCTCAATATTTCTCAATGAAAAAGGCCTCATCAAATAATTCATTAGTGGATAACCACCATCACCCACTAAGACAAATGGTATTTTAATATTTGTATTAGGAATTTCTTTCTCCGATGGAATATTGAGGCCATTAGTTTCTAACATGTAAAACAAAGATGAAGTTCTACAATTTCCCCCATCGGACTGACGCCCTTCTGCTCCAATATCTACTAAAATAATTTTACAATCCGCATCAACTACAGCTTGTAGTAAAATTGAAAAATATTGCTTGTAATTATAGTACAAAGACCCACTATTACATGGACACTGTACCCTTATATGTTTCCCATCAATTGCACCAATACAATTGGGGAAATTCCACTTGTTATAGTACTTATCAGCAATTTCATACCATTTCTCCGTCGTTGGAATTGGCATGTATTCGTCTTTCAGTGTACTCCACAAAATATTGCATGTCTCGCTTAAAATCTCAGAAACTGTAGTGCGACCTAAGCGGAAATTAAATGCAAGAGACCTATAGGATTCTCCAGTAGCCAAATATCTGAAAAAAAAAAGTATTTAATACCTGAACAACATGTTAACTGCTGGTTTTTGTTTCAGTCAAAATAGTAAAAGCAAGATGCAAAAATCTGAGAGCGTATTTTTTTAAAGAATGTGGAAAAATTGATAAGCCAAAGAGCGGAGGAGACAGCGCTGATAAAATATGTAAAAGTACGTGGCAGTATTATGATCAATTATTATTTTTAAAGAGCAAGAAGAACCAGAGCGAGAGTCCCGCGAGAGATTCAAACTTAAGTACAGATAATGATGATAATTATTCTATTACAACCGATACAACATTAGAGGAGCTGCAGAATCCAGGTTCTGTGCAGACTAATTCTACTTCAGAAACAATTACAAGTGATATTCTAGGATCTCAAAGTTATAGTCAAACATCACAAAGAAAGAAAATTCGTATGAACAGAACCGAAAACAATGATCAACTTTTAGAAATAGAAAAGAAGAAACTTGAAATTCTCGAGAGGGAAAGTATCAAAGAAAAAAGCGATGATTTACTGTTTTTTGAGTCTTTTGCCTTATTTGGAAAATATTCCACTAAGAGCGCTTGTAGACGTCCGTTTTTTTCACCGGATAACGGACCGTGTTTTTTGCCGGATTCGCGGTGGTGTATGAATTATAATGAATGTGTGTACATGCACCGGACATCGGTCCGGCGAACAATTTACGCCGGATGCACCACCGCTTCCCCTCGGCGCGACGGACACCGGTCCGGTGTAAGAAAGGGCGGTCATCCACGCCAGTGTATTAGTGCGTGTTGACGCTGCCGGACGTATTGCCGGTTTTCTGTTAATTGAGTGCCGTCTACCTGCGTTCTTTTAAAAATGGATGATATTGACATGGAATTGTTAATAAGTTTAGTTGAAAATAGGCCTGTACTGTGGGACAAAACCCAAGAGTGCTATAAAAATAGACAGTTGAGTTTTGCCGCTTGGAGAGAAATTTGTGTTGCATTAAATGAAGGTTTTGAAACGATGTCCGAGAAAGAAAAAAATGATTTTGGTAAGTAACATTTTATTTTCATTATTTTTATGCATATTGATTTTGCCATGGTACACACCCTACTGGTGACATGAAATACTCTGCATATTTGTTACGAATCATATTTGCTGTTACATTACCTCGTGTTGAATGGGAACGAGGCAAATGGCATAGAGTAGACATCATGTGTGAACTAGCATTGTCAGTAGCATTATTAGCAATACCCTCTACTTTATGAATTATGTTTTGTAATAAGCAGCATGTTTTTACAATGTTAACAGCAGTATCTGTTGAAACATTTAATGGTCTATGCAAAATCCTCCATTTATTGGATAAAATACCAAATGCGCATTCGACGTAGCGTCTCGCTCTTGTGAGGCGATAATTGAATATTTTTTTTATTGAGTCAAGTTGATGCCCACCGTAAGGACGAAGTACGTGTTGATGTAAAGCGAAAGCTTCATCAGCAACAAATACATAAGGTAACTCACTGCCTGCACCTGGCAACTGCTTAGGTCGAGGAATATTTAATTTATCGCCTACTATTCTTTTCCAAAATTCTGTTTCTTTAAATACTGCTGAATCGCATTCTTTGCCGTAGGCTCCAACATCAATAAAAACAAAATTATAGTTTGTGTCTACCACAGCCATTAATACTATTGAGAAATAGTGCTTGTAGTTGAAAAACATTGATCCACTTTCTTCTGGCTTGATAATTCGAATATGTTTGCCGTCAATGGCTCCCAAGCAATGAGGAAAATTTGCATTCGTCTCGAAATTTTTTGCTATTGTTAACCATTCGTCTTCCGATGGTAGTTTCATATAAATTGGAGAAAAGGTTTCCCACAATGCTTCAAATACTTCTTGTACAATACAGCTGATAGTTTTTATACCCATTCTGAAACTGTAATGTAGATCACTAAATGTGTTCCCTGCAGCTAAATATCTGTAACAATTTTTTCTTTTTTAGGCAAAGATATCATAAAAAAATGGAACAATGCAAGAGATAACTGGATGAAATATCACAAAAAAGTAAAGGAATGTAAATCCGGCTCTGGTGCAAAAAGTGTACGAAAATATAAATTCTGCGATCAAATGCTCTTTTTGTGTAAAATTGTGACTCGCCGAACAACGGAAGCAAGTATTACATCAGAAAAAAACATCACACAATCTCACAACAAAGAAACTGACTCACAAACCAATAATGACCCTACCGCACCAGCCAATACTACCGATAGAACAAAAACAAGCAAGAAGAGAAAGACAGACTATAGCGAAGTTGATCGACAAATGCTTACTTTAATTAAATCAGTTGAAGATGAAGACAAGAGTAAGAGTATGTGTTTTTTCAAAGGTATTGCTCCGATTGTAGACAAGTATAGTGACGACGATTATGTTGAATTCCAATATGAAGTCATTAAAGTTATGAGAAATTTAACTCGGAGAAATCAAGCGGCCATGCAGCAGCAAAATTACAATATTAATCGAGGCTACACTACGGCTACACCCGACTACAGGATACACGAATATCAACCAACACAACCCATTCCATCGACATCCAGGATGCCCTATGAATATCAACCAACACAACCCATTCCATCGACATTCAGGATGCCCTATGAATATCAGCCAACACAACTTATTCCATCCACATCCAGGATGCCTCAGGAACTCATGCAGCAAGATGATTCCCAATCTTCAATTATTACTGAATTAAGTTCAATCACATCGCCTGATTACGATTTCGATTTTTCTAAAACTCCTTAATTTCTTTTTTGAGTATAATAAAACTATTACTACCTACTAAATTTTGTTTTAATTAATACAGGTAATCCTCTTTTCTACAGGGTGCATTTTTAATCATGGGCAATATTTTTATCTAAGGCTCTACTCACGATACTGATTGCATTAGGGCTGATAATTCGTAAATTAAAAATATTTTTAATGCAAGTTTGGAAAACGTTAAAAATGTTTTAAGTCACATTGCAAAGGCATAATGTTGCAAATAAACACTAAAAGTAATGAAAAAAATACTTCATAAAACCTCAATAAGTCTTGACGTATCAAAATTTTAAAGCGCAGTACAACGCGTAACGAAAAGTAAACAAAGATCAAATAATAATAATAACTAGGTACCTAGTTTGCTGCCGGGCGGCGGCGGCGGCGGCGGCGGCGCGAGCGACGCAAGCCGCCCTCTCTCCGTCCCGTTTCTTCACGCAAAAATACGAATATGTTTTTGAGTTGCGTAATACAATCAGTATCGTGAGTAGAGCCTTAGATTAAAATATTGCTCATGACTAAAATTGCACCCTGTATAATTTGAAATTGAACACTTCTTTAACATACCTTAGCGTAACGGCTAATCTCTCTGCCGGGGAAATAGATTTACGCATGTCAGTATCCTCGTGTCTTATTTTATCATATATGGCTGTTAATAATAGTTGAAAGGTTTCTTTCTTCATCCGACAATAATTGTAAAATTTAGTTTCATCTTCTTCCAATTGCGTAAAAAGAGTTTGAAATGCACCATATTTTTCCCTTTCCAATAATATAGGATGCACCCACGATGACCTTTTACGTTTTTCTATTTCTTTTTGTTTCTTCTTGTACAAATAGTAGGTCAATACGAGTTTTTTTTTTCTTATTATTCGACATTTCACACGTGTGTAATCTCTGACTGCCAGTTCAAAACTAACGCATATAGACGGCAGTCCATCCATCCGGTAAAAAACATATGTATACAAGGATAGCCGTTTATTGACGGTCCGTTATCCGGTGAAAAAAACGGACGTCTACAAGCGCTCTAAGGCGTAAAACTAAGGTTAAGATCGAAGATTCAAGAATTAATTTTGGTTGAAATTGAAGCTGTAGAAAATAATATTCAACAATCGGTACCATCAGTGATGAATATTCCTGTACCAAATATAAATACTCAACAATCAGTCTATGAATTGCACGTCCAGAATTCATCTGAACAAAATTTAATTAATAATATACCCATGCAAATGGAGAACGATTCGGCTTTGATTAGTTACATAAACAATTACAAATAATTATATGAAGAATTGTTTTTTTCCATAGATCTTTAATTACCGTTTTTTAAGTTTTTTTGAATAAATAAAAATAATATATATTTAGAGTTTCACTTACCTTAATGTAACGACTAGTCGTTCTTCGGCTGATATGCTTTTTAGGGTTCCGTACCCAAAGGGTAAAAACGGGACCCTATTACTAAGACTTCGCTGTCTGTCCGTCTGTCCGTCTGTCTGTCACCAGGCTGTATCTCAAGAACCGCGATAGCTAGACAGTTGAAATTTTCACAGATGATGTATTTCTGTTGCCGCTATAACAACAAATACTAAAAACAAAATAAAATAAATATTTAAGGGGGGCTCCCATACAACAAACGCGATTTTTTTGCCCTTTTTTGCTCGATATCAAAAATGGCAACAGGTAGGCATTTGAAATATTCACAAAATACTCAGTTGTATTTTAACTTTAATAATAAATAATAAAATTAAAATAAAATAAATATTTAAGGGGGGCTCCCATACAACAAACATGTTTTTTTCGGCGTTTTTGCCTTGTGGTACGGAACCCTTCGTGTGCGAGTCCGACTCGCACTTGGCCAGTTTTTTTTCTAAGATGAGTATCGAAATGAGTTAATTTTCCTTTAACTTTACTGAGAAGTAGATCAAATGTTTCTCTTGCCATACGCAAATATTCGTAAAATTTGTCGTCAAAATTACGCAACTGTTTATACAGAACATTAAACTCTCCATGACTTGACCGTGACTTATTTATGTCATGAACCCAACATGATGGATAAGGCCGTGAAATGGTATATTTCAAATGTGAATTTTCTGTAAGTAGCAGTTTTAGAGCTATTTTTGAAAGTGACATCTCGTCAACGTGCCAACGCGACAAGCAAATGACCAAGGCACTTAGCGACCCACCTCGCAAACCACCTGTAGTGCGGCCACCGTGTATCCTAGCAAGTAGCCAGAGCGCAAGCTACTAGGCTCTAGTCGCTAAGCAAGGCGCTTGTCTGTCCGGTCGTAGCCTAAGTGTTCGTTTCAAGGCGAGGACGAGGGATGAAAAACGTCCGCCGACTGATGAGGCAAGGATACGCTTATTTACTGTTGGGCAGAGAGTGCAAATACGCAGCTACACAGATATTAGGCAAATTGCACTATCAAATAGAGACTGATTCTGGTCAGATTTGCAAAAGACATGTTGATCAGATGCTGGGTACATTAATACCAAGAGAGGAACAGTAACACCGAACACCCTTCGGAACTTAACAACTAGACGATTTGGGACGGAGGTGTTATATATGTGGCCTCTTTGTTTCAACTTCATTCATTTCTCATATATTTCTTTTTTACATTGTCATGTCATCGGGTTGTCATAGCGACTTATAATAAAAATATGGATTTCATTGATACCACAATGAATGTAATTTCTTAATTAGAAAATACATAATAAATTCATTTTAGGTTTAAGATGCCAAGAAAGAATACTGTTTTAAATAGACAAGCCAGAAAACTGATTTACCATGTAAACTGTTTTATGAAAAAGGAGGCTGAAGAAGGAGTCAGAAATTTAAATAACATGATTTATCGTAACCATTTTACATAGTTTACACATAAAGCCGGCCATTGACGATCAGTCCAAACATAAAACTGCGGCATAAAACTAGGGCGTCACTCCAAAATTTGACCGTCAATGGCGAATCATCACTCCAGAGTTTTAACTGACGACGCGCCACGGAAATTTTCTGTGACTACCATAAATCCAAGCGGCGCGTCGCGTCAAACTGACCGTCAATGCGCGATCGTCATTCCAAGGCTTCAGTTCGCTCGAATCGCTCGCTGCGATCGCGGTGACTGAGCGTGTTGTGCATTTAGCACTCTCTAATCTGTGGCATCTAGAGTATATTTATTAGTCTATGGCATCTAGTTTTAATTTAAAATGGCGGCGTCTGTATCAACTGGACGTGCAGACCGTGCCGTAATGATAGAATTTATAGAAAAGTACCAAAATTCAGAATGTTTATGGAGAGTGAACGATAAAAATTATAAAAATAAACAGCAACGCCAGAAAGCTTTAGAGGAATTGCTTTCCATTTTAAAAAAAAATGATAGTGGTGCTAATTTGGACTCCGTTACCAAAAAAATCAATTCTATGAGGAGTGCATTTAATAAAGAACACAACAAGGTATGTAGATAACTTTATTTACTTTATTTACGGACTTTATCGTCAGGAACAGGTGTTTGTTTATTTCTTTATGTTTTTAATTACTTGTCTGTTGTAGGTGAAAGCAGCGAGTCGATCCGGCATAGGGGCCGATGAAGAGTATAATCCAAAATTGTGGTACTACAACTTATTTTTATTTCTTAACGAAAAAGACACACAAGTCGAGAAACCTAGCGACATAAATGACATATTAAACGAAGAAAATGAAAACAATGATCAGGTAAAAATCAACTTTATTATTCCCAGTGTTATGAAACTAAAGTACTTTTATTTGTCCCAATACATATGTTTTATATAGTGTCATACATTTTTAAATGAGTGCTCTCTCATTTTGCCAACTAACAGCACCTTCACCATTAAAATATTGTACAAATTCTTCTCTTATCAACTTTGCATCATTACTAACATTGCCATTTATTACATTTAATGGAATTGCACCTTGCAGTGGTACATCATCTTCATCAAATTCAGAATCCAGATAATTAGTAGTTGATTTTCTCAAAAAATTGTGTAATATGCAGCATGTAAGGACGATAAGTTTTATTCTTTGCAAATTTAAATTAATAGCAGTATGGAAAATTCTGAATCGATTAGACATTATTCCAAAAACATTTTCAATTACTCTTCTTGCTCGTGACAATCTATAATTATATATTTTTCTCTGTGTATTTAGTGAATTTTTACCAAAAGGCTTCATAAAGTCAGTTCTTAATGCAAATGCTTCGTCACCAATAAAAACAAACGGCAAAGGGTTGGAACTATTTTGGGGCTTTGTTCTGTTATTAGGAATATTTAGTTCATTATTATTTAATTTCTCATAAAAACGTGTTTGCCTTATAACCCCACCATCAGATATTCGGCCATTAACACCAGCTTCGCACCATATAATTTCATAGTTTGCATTAGCACAGGCCATGAGGACAATGCTAAAGAATTTTTTGTAATTGTAAAAGGTGGAACCAGATCCAGGCGGCGGTACAATTCGGATGTGTTTGCCATCGATTGAGCCTAGGCAATTGGGAAACTGCCATCTTTCCTCAAACTCTCTCGCAATAGCTAGCCATTCAGCTTCGGTTTCAGGCATCTGTAACAAAACCATGTATATTTTTCAGGATATGGACATTAATATAGACCAGGCTTCGCAGCTGTCGGCGGCGCGGTCTGAGCCACCACCGCGGTCTGAGCCACCACAGCGGTCGGACAGTAGCAATCCAAGGAAAAAAGTTTGTGAGGTGCTAAATAAAATTTCTAAGAATTTGGACAAGTCAACAGTCAAAACAAAACCCACTTTTAGTGCATTTGGAGAACATGTTGCGGAGAAGTTGAGAAATATGTCAAGCGATTCTGCGAAGTACTGTCAAAAAATTATTAATGATGCTATATTTTATGCTGAATTTGACAAACTTAATGATACATCTAGGATTGTAACAGACCATATATATGACAGATCACAGTCACGATCCCAAACATCTTCTCCCTATTACAGATCTTACCGTCCACCATCCTACACACAAACTCATTCTCCGTACCACTCATCGAACGAACAGACAGACATACCTTACCGTCCACCATCCTCCACACAAACTCCTTCTCCGTACCACTCATCGAACGAACAGACAGACAGACCTTACCATCCACCATCCTCCACACAAACTCCTTCTCCGTACCACTCATCGAACGAACAGACAGACAGACCTTACCGTCCGCCATCCTCCACACAAACTCCTTCTCCGTACCACTCATCGAACGAACAGACAGACAGACCTTACCGTCCATCATCCTCCGCACAAACTCCTTCTCCGTACCACTCATCGAACGAACAGACAGGCAGACCTTACCGTCCATCACCCTCCGCACAAACTCCTCTGTACCACTCACCGAATGAACAGACAGACAGACCTAATCGTTCACCATCTTCCACACAAACTCATCCTCCTTACCTCGCACCCCACAAACAGATGGGCAGACCTTACCGTCCACCATCCTCCACACAAACTCAACCTTCCTTCC
The DNA here is from genome assembly GCA_916614155.1 of Mesoligia furuncula. Classification (NCBI taxonomy): domain Eukaryota; kingdom Metazoa; phylum Arthropoda; class Insecta; order Lepidoptera; family Noctuidae; genus Mesoligia; species Mesoligia furuncula. The sequence continues at coordinate 14,713,312 of OU744818.1, read as the reverse complement.
GCTCACCTAATGAACAGACGGACATACCTTACCTACCTGTATCATCACAACCCATCCTGACAGAGTTACACTCTGAGCCTCTGGAGCAACCACTTCAACAGTCATCATCAGCATCAGAAACGATTATTTTTAATAATGCAAGTGAAATTGTAGAATATTTAGATCAGCATAATGACTCAATATCGTCACCAATGGTTGCAGAAGGTGATTTCAATTCGATGAAAAATTATTTGATTTTTAAGCCGGTGATAAGTAAACGCTTGTGAAAAATTATTGTTTTAATGTTATAATACTTTGTAAATGTTTAATATGCAGGTATGTGTGTATTAGGCTAAGATAGTATTAATTAAAGATTCAAATTACCAGTTATTGGAAATTTTATTTTTGACACCCACCCTGTTATCAGTCATGCACGTCATAAGATAAGAATACTTGGTGTGCATGATCGATTGATCATAATATATTATTAAAATATTACAGATGAAATGCAACTAATCAATCGTTCATGCACACCATTGATTCTATGGTGTGCGCTAAGAGTATATTATAATATTACTAATATAATATATTATACTATTATTATTATTACTAATATACTAATATATTTAATAGAATATTTTGTACCTTCATGTAATCCTTTAATACAGTGAGTATTGCTTTGCATGTCTCTGGAATGATAACTCCCAGACGCTGTGGAGATATTGCAGTTGGAAATTTTAATTCTTCATAACTCATTCCCGAAGCTAAGAAACGAAGAGTGGCAGTCAATCTCTCATGAGGGCTAATAGCTTCTCTCATATTAGTATCCTGTTTAGCAATATATGGAGTTACAAGTTTCAAAAGCTTGAAATATGTAGTTTCGTCCATCCTTAAATAGTTTCTCCAGTCACTTGGTTCTAGTGATAACTCATTCAACACATTGACGTGAGTGAATTGATTCCTTTTTCTAAGCCATTCTTTCATCCATTGCTTTCTTTCACGTTTCTCGGTGAGTATATGGCAACAAATAGTAGCCACAGTTAGAATTAATGTTTCTTCTTCAGAATCAGAATTCATTTTTTTTCGACACAAATAAAAGGTAGTGCACTTTTCGTCAGCTTTGCCCGACGGCCGATCGAAAAATGAAAAGCCGGAGTGACGCCAGTGAATGGGCAAATCTAAAACCATCTAAAACCATTTGGAGTGACGCCCTAGTTTTATGCCGCAGTTTTATGTTTGGACTGATCGTCAATGGCCGGCTTAACACTTAGTAATTTTGGAGTATAGAACACATTACATACTTGCTACATAAATTCCACAATCTAGCAATAGTTACACAATAGAATCCAACATGTAAAACAAAATAACGGTCACAGTTTTTATAACTTAGCATGATATTTAAAGAATAGTTATTAAATCAGGTTGACTTACAGTAGGTCCTCTACTTGATACCTGTAAAACTCTAGGAGTATAATAATTAACTGGTTCTCTCGGTGGTCCGTGCTCGAATGCCACCGAGCCGCAATGTTCTCAACCTCCTTGAAATACACGTTGTCACGTGACAGGCAAAAGAAATGTAGACAATCAGCCAATATGATTTTAACAAAATTAAAATTACTGTAAGCTAAATTACTTCTTGTGGAAAAGTCATAAAATTCAATCTTAATTCTATAACAAAACATATAGGTCATCGCTTGTTTTTTTTAATTACAGCCATTTACATGAAATCTGAGACAAAAATTATCTTTGTTCATTTTTACAACCAATTTTAGAAATGATAACATTCATACATTCAAACGAAACAAACGCTATGGTATAGCCCTGTTCCTTCCCATTACAAAAACATTCAAGTGTAAGCACCATTCTAAGAAACAACGTCGTAAATCATCTTTTTGTAGCGTGCGGCCGCCGCCCGCTGTGATGACGTAATCCCTGAAATGTCTACTGCTTTTTTTTCACGCGGGCAAAATTCGCTACAGCGGAAAGCCGCTAAAAACAAGACTGTCCCAAGACGGACCGGACTTTTTTTGCCGTTGAGTGCACGCGGTACCCAAAAGAACCGGGCGGTATTGATTCCAATTTAGTCAATTTGCTTCACTATGAAAAATTACTTTCCCTTTCCGTTCATTTCGAATGGTTCGTTCTTAAATTCCGCGTATTTTGATGTATGACAACACTTGAAGCGACATGTCTATGATTTCAAAAATTTGAAATTTCAAATCAAATTTTTTGACGTTTGTGTGAGCAGGTCGAACAAAATTGCCCGCCACAAAACTGCGAAATAAATCAGGTAAGCAAGGAAACCCATGTAAAAAACTATTTCGGCCTTATTACAAAACAAGATTTATCTTTAGACCCAGGTTTAAACCATCCAGCTATTTTTAAATTTCGAACTATGTATAATCCGACGAAGCTAAAGTTCTTATTACAAAAACTGACGTTAAACCCGAGTCTAAGTTGTCAATTTTGCATTAAGAACTTTACAGTTGTCGGAATAAAGTTCAAAATTTAAAAATAGCTCGATGGTTTAAACCTGGGTCTAAAGATAAACCTTGTTTTATAATAAGGCCGTTTGTGTGTGAGATGTAATAAGAATTAGTACAGGATTCAAGTTGGTGAGTAAAATAAATACGTAATTTCTGTAGTTTTCCTCAACCGGCACGGTCGAACAATGCTTGTTGAAAAAATTCATGTTGTTTTGGTCTAATTACGTTGATTTCTTCTGTGATTCCTTCAAATCATCGAGCAATTATTATCTAAATGAATATTATGTCCAATGAATACGAAAACATCCCAACGCTACTTCATTATTGTAAACAAAGTTCACGCGTCCGACGCCATTCGTACGCCATCTTGTAATCTGACGCAATTTGCTGTAAAGCTTGGTATACATGGTGAATTTATTCCTCGGAATTAAAATCCGGGTTTTGGAATTCAGATTTTTGTTAGTATTTATTTATTTGCACAATAAAAAATAAATAAGTATAAATCAGTTATGTGGTGGTGTTTTCTGCTTTTTTTTTATTTTGCGCTTTTTGTGTTTACGTTGCATTTTCATTATAGAATGGATAAAGAATGGACGCCGCATGATGGTGGTGGTGGCTCAGGCGGTGCTACTGGCTCACGAAGATCCTCTCGTGGTTCTCGTGGGTCTCGAGGCTCATCTCGTGGTTCTCGTGGCTTACGAGGCGCACGAGGTGGTTCTCGAGGCTCACGAGGCGCACAAGGTGGTTCTCGTGGGACAAGAGGTGCCCAAGGACGTGGCCAGCTTACTGTGCAACCGTATGTTACTTAGTTGCTTGCTTGCTGCTAAATAATTTATTTATGTCTGCTGTAAAGGAATATTCTAAAGTTTTGTTACTTTTTTAGGGTTCCCAGCCAGCTGGCAGTTGATCAGCAGCCCTCTCAGTATGTATACTATTAAAAATGTGTCTCTACTTATGATGCGGTTGTTTTTAACAATTATTTTCTTTTAGCGACACACTAAGCGATGCACTGAAAAAAGCCCGGGACCAAAGGGCCGCGGACAAAAAGTCTTGGAGCATTTTGTCCGCGGAACAGAAGTCCCGGTACGCGGAACTCAGGGAGCAGAATCAAATAGGAAGGTTTTTTGCTCCCTGATGCTCCCGAACGGAAACAGAGGAGGTACGTGTTTTTTTTTTTTAATTGTGACAAATTGGCTTGTTTTGTCTTACTTTCAAATATTTTACAGAAAAGCAGCTTCGCCGGAGCGGATGCCTTGTCCGTTGCTGACAGGGACACCGACGACCCCACCTCCCAGGAAGCGGAGGTATTGGGAAGGGGTCGAAGCCGTGGCATCGACAAGCACAGGTGTTTTTACTAAAATTTATTGTGGCTTGCACATTATTATATTATTATTGACTTATTTATATTACATCGTGTGCTCTTTTTCTTCGAACTAGACGTGACCTTCGACCGCCCGTGGCGCATTTACAGCCCGGCCCCCACATCTGAAGATGGTTTGTTTTAAAATTACCTCATTCCACATAATGATGACCACATTTCTCTAGCTTCTAATTTATTATTTGTTTCTGGTAGAAGCAGACCCAGCACCAGCAGTCCCCCCAGTACCAGCAGTCCCCCCAGTACCAGCACAGCAGACGCCAACAGGGAAGGCCAAAGGAAAGGCGACTCCCACGAAGTAAGTATAAGTTTAATAATGACTTAGATGAATGATTAGTCGATGTTGATATTTATGAAAATGTTATTTTTACAGACTCCTGTTTTCGCCGTCTACGGGGGTGCACACAGTGGTGGAGGTGGAATCGGTGGAGTCGATGGATGCAGACTACTATATGGTAGATGCGGACATCGACTTCATCGGTTTCACACCAAGTAAGTTAATGAAATAAGTAAAAGTACTAATGAAAGTTTGAAATAAATACATTTTTATTCTAAATTTAACCAATAACTTCTTTCTTTTGTAGCATCCAGTCCAGGCCCGCGGCATTCGGCGGTCGGTTCGTCACCCACAGCGTCGACGTCCTCCGTCGCGAATGGTGAGTGATCTTTTACCACTTTTTGTTAACTTATTAGTCATCATCATCTGCCTAGCCTTTTCCCAAATGTTGTTCCCTACCAGTATTTTACATGGAGCGACTGCCTATCTGACTGACTGATTTAGTATCTGGTTTTATTTCAGATACACCTATATTATTCGAGGACGTTGAGGACGAGTTTGCTGTGTGGGAGTGATCGATCGTGGAAGATCCGGGATCGGACGTGGAGGAGGGGGACCTGCCGGATATGGACGCCGGTATAAGCTTCGCTATACCGCGCGAAAGGTACGTTGCGCTCGCGATGATTCCGCTTTGCGGGATTACGTGAGCAGCGGGGACATGCTGGTGTTCCAGTGGAGCCACGATCCCGCCACCTTCTCTGGCGAGCGGGAGGTGTTCACGGGGTTGTCTGGACCAACATTTGTAACCGACGGGTTGACACCTCTGGAAACATCAACACTATTGTTGCAGAAACGAACAGGTACGCCAACCACCTGTTTGCGCATTCCAACTTTCTGCAGCAATCCCGTATGAAGAAGTGGACGGATGTCACCTCAGGTGATATCTGGACCTTCTTCGGGATTTTGATGTTGCAAAGTTTCATCTCAAATAATATTAACACATGTTTCTGAAACTGGGTGGGTTACTGCTTGCCGATTTTAAATATAATTTTTTCCATTCAGAGTTTCGATTGTGGTTTTCAGTTCTGAATTCTGTTCTCAGTTCTCTATTCGGTAGTTGGTGGTTGGATCGCAGGTTTACCCCTGAACGGTTCACGTACTCTTGAACTCTCTCTTCAAAGTTCTTTTCAACTTTTCTAACTCTGTTTTGCATTGTTTTAGTTCTCTAGTAATGGTGTCATTTTTTCCATTCAGAGTTTCGATTGTGGTTTTCAGTTCTGTATTCTGTTCTCAGTTCTCTATTCGGTAGTTGGTGGTTGGATGTAGCTGGATTATAATCGAGTTTCGCAGGTTTACCCCTGAACGGTTCACGTACTCTTGAACTCTCTCTTCAAAGTTCTTTTCAACTTTTCTAACTCTGTTTTGCATTGTTTTAGTTCTCTAGTAATGGTGTCATTTTTTCCATTCAGAGTTTCGATTGTGGTTTTCAGTTCTGTATTCTGTTCTCAGTTCTCTATTCGGTAGTTGGTGGTTGGATTTAGCTGGATTATAATCGAGTTTCGCAGGTTTACCCCTGAACGGTTGACGTACTTTTGCATAGAGAGTTTTACCTTTAATATTGAATTTAGTAATGGAGGTAGCTTTTATAACATTAAGATCCATTTTCATAAAAAATATTAACACATGTATCTGAAACTGGGTGGGTTACTGCTTGCCGATTTTAAATATCATTTTTTCCATTCAGAGTTTCGATTGTGGCTTTCAGTTCTGTATTCTGTTCTCAGTTCTCTATTCGGTAGTTGGTGGTTGGATTTAGCTGGATTATAATCGAGTTTCGCAGGTTTACCCCTGAACGGTTCACGTACTCTTGAACTCTCTCTTCAAAGTTCTTTTCAACTTTTCTAACTCTGTTTTGCATTGTTTTAGTTCTCTAGTAATGGTGTCATTTTTTCCATTCAGAGTTTCGATTGTGGTTTTCAGTTCTGTATTCTGTTCTCAGTTCTCTATTCGGTAGTTGGTGGTTGGATTTAGCTGGATTATAATCGAGTTTCGCAGGTTTACCCCTGAACGGTTCACGTACTTTTGCATAGAGAGTTTTACCTTTAATATTGAATTTAGTAATGGAGGTAGCTTTTATAACATTAAGATCCATTTTCATAAAAAATATTAACACATGTATCTGAAACTGGGTGGGTTACTGCTTGCCTATTTTAAATATCATTTTTTCCATTCAGAGTTTCGATTGTGGCTTTCAGTTCTGTATTCTGTTCTCAGTTCTCTATTCGGTAGTTGGTGGTTGGATTTAGCTGGATTATAATCGAGTTTCGCAGGTTTACCCCTGAACGGTTCACGTACTTTTGCATAGAGAGTTTTACCTTTAATATTGAATTTAGTAATGGAGGTAGCTTTTATAACATTAAGATCCATTTTCATAAAAAATATTAACACATGTATCTGAAACTGGGTGGGTTACTGCTTGCCGATTTTAAATATCATTTTTTCCATTCAGAGTTTCGATTGTGGTTTTCAGTTCTGTATTCTGTTCTCAGTTCTCTATTCGGTAGTTGGTGGTTGGATTTAGCTGGATTATAATCGAGTTTCGCAGGTTTACCCCTGAACGGTTCACGTACTCTTGAACTCTCTCTTCAAAGTTCTTTTCAACTTTTCTAACTCTGTTTTGCATTTTTAGTTCTGTAGTAATGTGTCATTTTTTCCATTCAACAGCGTTTCAATGTCGCCGTCAAATATCTTTATGTGAAACAAGACGTCATCGTCGGCGTCGTCCAGTTTCCAAATAACTTTTGCATAGAGAGTTTTACCTTTAATGTTGAATTTAGTAATGGAGGTAGCTTTTATAACATTAAGAACAATTTTCATAAAAAATATTAACACATGTATCTGAAACGTTACTGTGGTGTGGGTGGGTTACTGCTTGCCGATTTTAAATAATTACACTTTTTGACAAATGCGAATGCGATTCAAATAAGAATAGGAACGTCAATGACCTCTATCTGCAAAGAGTAAAGTAACTATAGAGGCAAAGAGTAACAACTCTGTGGTAAAATTTGCATGTATGGAAAGTGCTGCCACCTTGAGTTTGGTGGGTGAACTAAGGCTATACACCTACCTATAGATACAAATATACACCTATCTATAGATATGCAATCCGTAATATCTCGTATATTGATTTATCGCTACTCGTAGTAATATGCATACTTACTTACTATGAGTAGCAAATATCTTTATGTGAAACAAGACGTCATCGTCGGCGTCGTCCAGTGTCCAAATAACTTTTGCATAGAGAGTTTTACCTTTAACATAGAAACGAACCCTCCCTTTTTTTCGCCGTAGTCGGGTAAAAATTAAAATATATTATTCTATTCTACTGGGCAAGAATGGATTTTGCTGTCTTTAAACATTAATCAATAAAAACAGATTAACGGATTTCATACATATTCAGTTCGGATCCGGATTTTTTCTTCAATATGTATACCCAGCCTTATTGTTCGTCAATTTGAGAACATTTTGCACAGGTCAACTTGAAATGCTTGTAACTTTTTCTGATTGTGTCGTATTATGAAGTGCAATACTTCTTTGGAAAGGGTATTTAATAAAACATCATTTAATTAATATTATATTATACCGGGTGTTATTGACAGCCCTCCACAAAAACACAGGATTGATTCAGCTCCTTATTCTGAATCATATCCCACTGGAAATTTTCTCAGGAAAAAAAAAAATGTATGCCGTTTTTTCTGCTGATATTCCTTTATTTCAATGTAAAATTACATTCTCTGTATGCAACACTCCATTTATGTAAATAAAACAGCTGAATTTAAAAAAACAGCAATGGATGTTGAAATACTCTAAAACGAACGACGCTTGAAATCAGCTGTTCACTTTATGCCTAGCTACAGTACATCGAACTCGCCGCATGCTACTCTTCCCTCCTAACCAATAGAGACAGAGTAGATTTGCACGATTGTGCAATGCCACGATTGCAGAGTTGCCAAGTTATTAGACCTTAATTTGTGAACAAAAATGTTAGAAAAAATTTGGTTCACCTTAAACCTAAGAACCTATTTTATAACCACTTACGCATACATTGCCATCGACCGAAAATCCTAGACTGACCGAACGGACAAAATGGCTGTTGAACGAAAGCCACAGAATGTCCAGGCGCACTTACGGACGTTTTTATTTTTAGTAAGAAATAAGTTATCTGTAGTTGAAAATCACTAAAAAAATAAATGGCCGCGATGACGCATGCGTAATTCGATATCTGAGTGATCTAGATGACGTCACCGCGGGGTGCGGGAGTTTGAGTGGCTATGTTAAGATTACAGATTTGCATTTATCAATTATGCAAATCTTTTTATTCATCTAATTTTTAACGAAAACTGCACTTAATGTGCCCTTGAGTATTTGTGGCACGTATCTTATTAATTAATTAATTCTTTATTCAAGTGATCACTGGAACCAGTATCTAAGCCACCCAAGGGGCTTTTACATGGCTTTGCAACAGCTACCTATTGATAGTAGAGTCGGGAATCGAACCTATGCCCTCTGCAATGGCAGCCTAACCTTACACGGGACTTGCACTACTAATACTTTACTTAACATAACATTTAAATTAGATTGACAAATTAATCGTTTCAGTCCGCCACGAAAAATGACAGCTAACTTATAATTAAATGATTAAAAGTAGCGCAAAAACAAAAATTTTGCACAAGATTTCGTGCGAAATTTTCGTGTAGTTGGCAACATTTGTCGTCGCATCGCGAGCAGGGTGCAACTTGCTGCTGGCACTGGCAGTATCGCTCGCTATTGTGCGTAAGCGCATGTCGATTCGGTTCGCCCGTGCAGTCGCGTTGTGAAACGTTCGGTTCGTGTGTGTTACGTTCGTAAATTTTTTGTTATTTTGTTGTGAAAAATGGCTACATTTAGTGCGCGTGAGTATGGAGAAATGATGATGTGCTACGGGGAAGCTCGGGGAAATGCTAGGGAAGCCCTTCGAATTTACATTGACAGGTATCCCGACCGTCGGCATCCATAATTACCAATGCCTATCAACGAGTGCTCGATAACCAGCCCATAGTTCCCAATCAGGAAGGCGCCGGAAGACCACTTCGCGGGGTAATTGCAGAAAGGGTTTTAGACTTGGTCCGTCAAAATTCACGCCTAGGAACACGCACTGCAGCTCGATTATTGCGGCGGAATCATGAAGCCCGCATCTCACACTTCTTCGTGCATAAAACGCTGCGAAGGGATCGGCAACGGCCTTATGTAATACATAGGGTCCAAGCCCTATTGCCTCGTGATCGTGATCATCGAGTAGCGTATTGCCGGTGGTTGCGAGCTGAACACGATCGAAATCCTAATTTTATCGCCCATGTGACATGGTCCGACGAGTCGACTTTTACGAGCAACGGTATGTGGAATCGTCGAAATGCGCATACCTTACCTTTAGACTTCTTTTTGTGGGGCTACGTAAAGGAAAAAGTGTTTGTGAGTGCATGTGCAAGTGAGGAAGAAATGCAGCTACGCTACAGCTGCAATGAGGGTCCCACCTTGCTGCCCCGCTTACACGCGGAGACCCTGCGCCGTGCCAATGTGTGTGAACACCTCGGTGGAGGTCACTTCGAGCCGTATCGCATACGACCGGAGCGATTCTAAGGTAGAATAAATTATTTTCTTTAACTTATTTTTTTTATCTGTGTACGTGTTTTACTGTGTACGTGTGTGTACTCGTTGTCACTTGTTTCAATGTAACGTAACGTAATAAAAGACGCGGCCTAGGTGCGACGGGGAGCGCGCGGGGGGCGGGGGCAGCCTCGTTTAAGCTCGCTGCGCTGCCGTCCGCTACGTGCGTTTTGCCACGGTAACGACACATTGCGTGTGAGGTAATAAAACAAATCTGGTTTTTTGGATTCCCTTAATGTTCCTGTAAGAATTCCATGTACCGGTCATCTTAATATGATGTACTGAAGCCACCCTATCAGTTTGCGGAGGGCTGTCAAAAACACCCTGTATTTTGATCAAACTTGTAAGACATTTTTTTGAAAATAAATGTAAGTAATATTTTTTGATAGAACTTGTATGTGTCTTCAGAACCTTATTTTAGTACAGTGTTTAATTCTACTGCTACGATTTTTACAAATATGTTGAAGCATTAAATAAGCTTACTACAGGTACCAATATTTTTAACCTATGTATCAGATATATGTAGAAAAAAATTTTTTTGTCTGGGCGCAATAATTTTTTTCAGTCGAAATTTTTCTTTCAACTTGGGATGCTTGTAAATAATAAATAATGTACTATGCAATGTGGTTTTATTTATTTTTTATGTTAAGAACTATCACACCATGTATTTAAAACCTTAAAACATATAGGTCATCGCTTGTTTTTTTTAATTACAGCCATTTACATGAAATCTGAGACAAAAATTATCTTTGTTCATTTTTACAACCAATTTTAGAAATGATAACATTCATACATTCAAACGAAACAAACGCTATGGTATAGCCCTGTTCCTTCCCATTACAAACACATTCAAGTGTTAGCACCATTCTAAGAAACAACGTCGTAATTAATCATCTTTTTGTAGCGTGCGGCCGCCGCCCGCTGTGATGACGTAATCCCTGAAATGTCTACTGCTTTTTTTTTCACGCGGGCAAAATTCGCTACGGCGGAATCCGCTAAAACCAAAACTGTCCCGAGAGTGCACGAGACGGACCGGACCGTTGAGTGCACGCTATACCCAAAAGAACCGGGCGGTATTGATTCCAATTTAGTCTATAGAGGTATGAGGAACAGGATGTAAAGTTCACTCAACCTCCATAGAAAAGGGAGGATCCTCCGACCAGACGGGTGTTGTGTCTGGCGGGCAACTGCCCGATGATTCATGTCGGGCCGTTGTATCTATGCTAGTTGCGCGGTAAACTCTGCTTGCGCGATGCAGGATTTGCGTGACGTCAGTATGACGCGTTGTTCGCATGTGGCGTTGTAGATACCGCTACATCACTCCCCCCCGGAGACCGGAGGTCGATAGTGGGCTGAGTCTTGTATGTTGCGATGCTTGCCAGGCCAGCTGAGGTTCCAGTGAGTCGGAACCGGTTGCCGCATAGTTCACGGTGAGTCGGAACTGTCTGCGAAGATGTCCCCAGTGAGTCGGGGTGGCGCTGCATTATGCTCCAGTGCGTCGGATGAGGTACAGCGCCGAGTTGAGGCTGACTGCTGGCGTCGACTAGGAGAGGGTTTCTATGGCTCTGCTTGAGGACCGGCCGAAAGTGCAGTATGCTGTGCCGAGGTTGCTGATGAGGCTGAGGGTGATGACCAGGTATGCGCGGTCGCTGCATGCTGGTGGTCAGGATACCCGTTGAAGCCGTGGATGCTGGCTGGCTGTGTGACTCGCCGCTCTAAAGCTTGCGGGAGTGATGATGATGACGTCACGCTGGAGTAGGTGCACGAAGGCTGCGCTGACGTTCATGTTCGGGGTCACCAGTATAGAGGTATGAGGAACAGGATGTAAAGTTCACTCAACCTCCATAGAAAAGGGAGGATCCTCCGACCAGACGGGTGTTGTGTCTGGCGGGCAACTGCCCGATGATTCATGTCGGGCCGTTGTATCTATGCTAGTTGCGCGGTAAACTCTGCTTGCGCGATGCAGGATTTGCGTGACGTCAGTATGACGCGTTGTTCGCATGTGGCGTTGTAGATACCGCTACAAGTCCATATTGCTTCACTATGAAAGATTACTTTCCCTTTCCGTTCATTTCGAATGGTTCGTTCTTAAATTCCGCGTATTTTGATGTATGACAACACTTGAAGCGACTTGTCCATGATTTCAAAAATTTTAAATTTCAAATCAAATTTTTTGACGTCTAAGTGAGCAGGTCGAAATAAACAAAACTGCGAAATAAATCAGGTAAGCAAGGAAACCCATGTAAAAAACTATTTGTGTGTGAGATGTAATAAGAATTAGTACAGGATTCAAATTGGTGAGTAAAATAAATACGTAATTTCTGTAGTTTTCCTCAACCGGCACGGTCGAACAATGCTTGTTGAAAAATTCATGTTGTTTTGGTCTAATTACGTTGATTTCTTCTGTGATTCCTTCAAATCATCGAGCAATTATTATCTAAATGAATATTATGTCCATTGAATACGAAAACATTCCAACGTTACTTCATTATTGTAAACAAAGTTCACGCGTCCGACGCCATTCGTACGCCATCTTGTAATCTGACGCAATTTGCTGTAAAGCTTGGTATACATGGTGAATTTATTCCTCGGAATTAAAATCCGGGTTTTGGAATTCGGATTTTTGTTAGTATTTATTTATTTGCACAATAAAAAATAAATAAGTATAAATCAGTTATGTGGTGGTGTTTTCTGCTTTCTTTTTATTTTGCGCTTATTGTGTTTACGTTGCATTTTCATTATAGAATGGATAAAGAATGGACGCCGCATGATGGTGGTGGTGGCTCAGGCGGTGCTACTATGTTATGTGGTGGTGTTTTCTGCTTTTTTTTTATTTTGCGCTTTTTGTGTTTACGTTGCATTTTCATTATAGAATGGATAAAGATTGGACGCCGCATGATGATGGTGGTGGTGGCTCAGGCGGTGCTACTGGCTCACGAAGACCCTCTCGTGGTTCTCGTGGGTCTCGAGGCTCATCTCGTGGTTCTCGTGGCTTACGAGGCGCACGAGGTGGTTCTCGAGGCTCACGAGGCGCACAAGTTGGTTCTCGTGGGTCAAGAGGTGCCCAAGGACGTGGCCAGCTTACTGTGCAACCGTATGTTACATTGCTTGCTTGCTTGCTTGCTGCTAAATAATTTATTTATGTCTGCTGTAAAGGAATATTCTAAAGTTTTGTTACTTTTTAGGGTTCCGTATAAAAACGGAACCCTATTACTAAGACTTCGCTGTCTGTCCGTCTATACGTCTGTCCGTTTGTCCGTCTGTCTGTCTGTCTGTCTGTCACCAGGCTGTATCTCAAGAACCGCGATAGCTAGACAGTTGAAATTTTCACAAATTATGTATTTCTGTTGCCGCTATAACAACAAATACTAAAAACAAAAAAAAATAATATTTAAGGGGGGCTCCCATACAACAAACGCGATTTTTTTGCCCTTTTTGCTCGATATCAAAAATGGCAACAGGTAGGCACTTGAAATATTCACGAAATACTCAGTTGTATTTTAACTTTAATAATAAATAATAATAATAAAATAAATATTTAAGGGGGGCTCCCATACAACAAACATGTTTTTTTCGGCGTTTTTGCCTTGTGGTACGGAACCCTTCGTGTGCGAGTCCGACTCGCACTTGGCCAGTTTTTTTAGGGTTCCCAGCCAGCTGGCAGTTGATCAGCAGCCCTCTCAGTATGTATACTATTAAAAATGTGTCTCTACTTATGATGCGGTTGTTTTTAACAATTATTTTCTTTTAGCGACACACTAAGCGAAACACTTAAAAAAGCCCGGGACCAAAGGGCCGCGGACAAAAAGTCTTGGAGCATTTTGTCCGCGGAACAGAAGTCCCGGTACGCTGAACTCAGGGAGCAGAATCAGATAGGAAGGTTTCTGCTCCCTGATGCTCCCGAAAGGAAACAGAGGAGGTACGTGTTTTTTTTTTCAAATTGTGACAAATTGGCTTGTTTTGCCTTACTTTCAAATATTTTACAGAAAAGCAGCTTCGCCGGAGCGGATGCCCTGTCCGTTGCTGACAGGGACACCGACGACCCCACCTCCCAGGAAGTGGAGATATTGGGAAGGGGTCGAAGCCGTGGCATCGACAAGCACAGGTGTTTTTACTAAAATTTATTGTGGCTTGCACATTATTATATTATTATTGACTTATTTATATTACATCGTGTGCTCTTTTTCTTCGAACTAGACGTGACCTTCGACCGCCCGTGGCGCCTTTGCAGCCCGGCCCCCACATCTGAAGATGGTTTGTTTTAAAATTACCTCATTCCACATAATGATGACCACATTTCTCTAGCTTCTAATTTATTATTTGTTTCTGGTAGAAGCAGACCCAGCACCAGCAGTCCCCCCAGTACCAGCACCAGCACCAGTACCAGCACAGCAGACGCCAATAGGGAAGGGGAAAGGGAAGGGCAAAGGAAAGGCGACTCCCACGAAGTAAGTATAAGTTTAATAATGACTTAGATGAATGATTAGTCGATGTTGATATTTATGACAATGTTATTTTTACAGACTCCTGTTTTCGCCGTCTACGGGGGTGCACACAGTGGTGGAGGTGGAATCGGTGGAGTCGATGGATGCAGACTACTATATGGTAGATGCGGACATCGACTTCATCGGTTTCACACCGAGTAAGTTAATGAAATAAGTAAAAGTACTAATGAAAGTTTGAAATAAATACATTTTTATTCTAAATTTAAACAATAACTTCTTTCTTTTGTAGCATCCAGTCCAGGCCCGCGGCATTCGGCGGTCGATTCGTCACCCACGGCGTCGACGTCCTCCGTCGCGAATGGTGAGTGATCTTTTACCACTTTTTGTTAACTTATTAATCATCATCATCTGCCTAGCCTTTTCCCAAATGTTGTTCCCTACCAATATTTTACATGGAGCGACTGCCTATCTGACTGACTGATTTAGTATCTGGTTTTATTTCAGATACACCTGTATTATTCGAGGACGTTGAGGACGAGTTTGCTGTGTGGGAGCGATCGATCGTGGAAGATCCGGGATCGGACGTGGAGGAGGGGGACCTGCCGGATATGGACGCCGGTATAAGCTTCGCTGTACCGCGCGAAAGGTACGTTGCGGAGTGTCCGGCAGGGCTGGACGACCTCACACCTGACCTGCTGGACCACATGAATGTCCTCGATGCTCGCGATGATTCCGTTTTGCGGGATTACGTGAGCAGCGGGGACATGCTGGTGTTCCAGTGGAGCCACGATCCCGCCACCTTCTCTGGCGAGCGGGAGGTGTTCACGGGGTTGTCTGGACCAACATTTGTAACCGACGGGCTGACACCTCTGGAAATTTTCGAGAGGATTTTTGATGAAGCTTTCATCAACACTATTGTTGCGGAAACGAACAGGTACGCCAACCACCTGTTTGCGCATTCCAACTTTCCGCAGCAATCCCGTATGCAGAAGTGGACGGATGTCACCTCGGGTGATATCTGGACCTTCTTCGGGATTTTGATGTTGCAAAGTTTCATCACAAATCCTGTCGAAAAGGAGTATTGGTACCCCCGATTTCCGTACTTACGTATCGGGAATTTCAAAGACATCATGCCCTACGGTAGGTTTTTGCTGATAAAGAAATGTCTGCATTTTGTAGACAATTCTTCCCTACCGGTTAATTCCAAGCTTGCCAAAATTAGCCCCATTATTGACCATCTGAACCACAAGTTCAGCAGTTTATATCTACCCGAGCAGAATATTGCGCTTGATGAGTCCCTTTTGCTATGGAAAGGAAGGCTCTCCTTCGTCCAGCTCATCACCAATATATTATAATATTATAAAGAGGTAACATTGTTTGTAAGTTTGTATGTTTGTAAGTTTGTAAGTTTGTATGTAGGGGGTAATCTCCGGAAGTAATGAACCAATTTTAAAAATTATTTCACTGGTAGAAAGCTACACTATTCGTGAGTGCTATAGGCTATAAATTATAAAGATATCATGCATATTAGCCGAACTATCTCAATTTTTGTCTAGCCAGGCGGAAAAAAATAGCTCTTACAACAGAGTTATTTGCATGCGCTGCCTTAACAGTTGTATATAATTGAAAACAATGTATGGCAACCTGGTCCGCTTTGAATAGTTCTACAAAAAAGTCCGCGACACTATATTTCTATCTTTTATATTTTAGCAGATATAGTAGCTTTTATGTGTTAAAAAAAGTAGTTTTCGACGTACTTACCTTTGGGCGATTTTTTAAACAACATAATATTAAAGCTTATCGAAAAAAATATTATTTTGATCACAAGAACATCATAGAGATACGATTTGCCCAAAACAGTATGTCAATTGGTTAAATAGTTTCGAAGATAATATAAAATTACTAAATCACAAAATGCCGCCGTCCATTCACGAACCGCATTAGAACATGCTTTGTACGGACGTTTTATCCTATATTTACCCATAGATGGCGTTGTGCAATTTATATTTACCCATAGATGGCGTTGTGCAATTACGTAATTTTTCTGAATCGCGGTGTTAACATTTTCCGAGGATTAATGACCCTCTCCAGTTATTATTTAACTTTCGTCGTTAGATAGGTGTGTTGTACGCGGTTGGTTGGATGTCGTTGGGCTTTAAAAGTATTTTTGTTGTTGGTCTTAAAATTGTTTTGGTTGCTCGGTTTCTTAAAAAACAAACACTACTTCGTTCTCATTCTTCGAGTTCGAAGCTGTGCCAGCTGTGGTATTTTTGTTTTTGGGATATCGGACAATTTCAGCGATTGTTTGTCATGCCTAAAAGGAAATCACAACTTTCCCGTCAGACATCCCCAGACAAGAGCAGCTCGAGTACGCCGTACGGAAGAGTCTGCTCTTGAAAATCATCAGCGCCTCTCGAGGAATAGAGTAAATATTTCGCAAGCACGCGCTAGGGAATCTAGCTCCGAGCATTCACAGCGGCTTGCTAATCAAAGCTGGAGAACATCGCAGATCCGTGCTCGGGAATCTAGCGCTGAACGTGCGTACCGTCTTTCTGATTGAAGGCAGCATGTCTCTGTAACAAGGGATTGGGAGTCTATAGCGCTAAGCGCTCGCAGCGGCTCGCTAGCCAAAGCGCGAGAACATCGCAGGCCCGTGCTCGGGAATCTAGCGCTGAACGTGTGCAGCGTCTTTCTGATTTAAGGCATCATGTCTCTGCAACAAGGGATTGGGAGTCTATAGCGCTGAGCGCTCGCAGCGGCTCGCTAGCCAAAGCGCGAGAACATCGCAGGCCCGTGCTCGGGAATCTAGCGCTGAACGTGCGCAACGTCTTTCTGATTTAAGGCAGCATGTCTCTGCTACAAGGGATTGGGAGTCTATAGCGCTGAGCGCTCGCAGCGGCTCGCTAGCCAAAGCGCGAGAACATCGCAGGCCCGTGCTTGGAAATCTAGCGCTGAACGTGCGCAGCGTCTTTCTGATTTAAGGCAGCATGTCTCAGTAACAGGGGATAGGGAGTCTAGCGCTGAGCGCTCGCAGCGGCTCGCTAGCCAAAGCGCGAGAACATCACAAGCCCGTGCTCGGGAATCTAGCGCTGAACATGCTCAGCGCCTAGCAACACAAAGACAGGCAGTTACAGTCATAGCACGTAATCGGAATTTAGCTCATGGACATAGATCAGTTTTCAATTATGATGCCATATGCAATAAAAACAAAACCCTCCTTTTGGCAGTCAGGAAATAAATCATAGCACTCAGTACTAACCGAACCACACTCATAATTTCATCACAAGTTAAAATATTTACCGCCCAACGAAGTGGGCGCGTCAGCTAGTCACCAATAAAGCTGCTCGGGTAGGTATAAAAAGCTACGAACTCTGCGAGTCACGAACAGGCTACTTGTGGAAGTTTGAAATATATGCCGGAAAGGGAAATCAACATCAATCGCCCGAAGGTCATGCTGTCGAAAGGGGTTCCAATGAACCAGAGGGGGCAACATCCCAGATCGTGTACAGGTTGGTTCGCCCTCTCCTAAATAAAGGACATACGCTAGTTATGGATAATTTCTACAATTCGCCACTATTGTCGAGAACTCTAAAGGTGCAAAAAACCGACACCATCGGTACCCTGAGGCTTAATCGGGAATTCGTTCCCGATAGCCTGCGCAGCAAAACAAAAAACAACATGCGCCCAGGGGAGATAGTCTTTAGTCATACTAAAGACTTATCTATTATGGTTTGGAGGGACTCCAACTTGGTCTCACTGATTTCTACTTATCATAAAGTAGAAGTCAGTGGGATCGAGAAATATGGGGTGTATAAATACAAACCAAAGGTGGTGTTGGATTATAATCTTTCCATGGGGGGTGTCGACAAGAAAGATCAACTGTTGCAGGCGTTCCCCGTGGAAAGAATTAGGAATATGGTCTGGTACAAGAAACTGTTTCGCAGGCTCATGAACGTGTCAATTCATAACTCCTACATCATCTACAGCCATCTTAAAAAAACCCCTCACCGGGACTTTAGGATGAAGCTGACAGATGAAATTTTAAAAAAGTACGGCCCACTACGACCCACGCCGGATCAGGTGCTCTCTCCTGGCCATTTTCCCGTCAAAGTGACGGGAAAAGCGCGATGCAGGCAGTGCTCCAGAAATAACAAAGTAGCTCGCACCACCTGGGCATGTTGTACTTGTGGGGCACGGCTGTGCATTACGTGCTTCCAAAGTTATCACAGTTATCACAGCTCTAAGCGATGTGATACCTTTGGAGAACAGATGAGCAGCACGTGAATCTGTGTGACGGAGTGTGTCTGTATTTTGTTGTTCCTTGGACTTTTGTTTCGTTTTTAGTCGTTCAATAGCCTGCGAAACAGTTCCTATGAGCTTGTCCACATGAGGCGTTTTACGTGCGAGTCGAGTACCGCGTATACAGACAATATCGTCGCTCAAATCCTGTTTTTTGGGATTTGGGCGTCGCGATTGGCTACCGCTCTACTCGAATCGCGCGTAAATCGCCTCATGTGGACAAGCTCTGTGCCTTACCCATTCCTTCTTTTTTGTGTCTTTTTTGTTCTTTGACTTAGTGACTTTTGTGTGTTATCCATAATTAGTGTATGTAATCTACCTATTCATACACGAAATATCTGAATTGTTGACTGCCACCGCGGTCACATGGTGTCCGCCAACAATAGATCTATATTACGGTTTCTATATTTATGTCTGTAATTTGGTGTACCAAGAGTATTCTATTTCTATTCTATTCTATTAGATTTTCTATTGTGTCTGTTGTCTGGCAGTCAACGTGTTCAAATCCAACAAAATATATCCAATAGTTTAGTGACTATAGCTAGTCAAAGATTGGCAAAACTATATACTAGTTACTTTGTTTGAAAACTCACTTTTGTTATTCCCAAAATAATCCTATGCATTAGTATTCCCAGTGTTTTCATTTGTTGTTGTATTGTTCAACGATACAACTTTACGGGGTCATTGTACTCACCATTATGAACAACTTTGACTATAGCGTCGAACGTGTAATCGCGAAAAAAAACAGCTGTTCAGACTTTTTTTCTTGTGATTTCACATTTGGTCAGGATGGCATAGTAAAAGTTGTTCGTAGTGATAAGTAGAATGACCCCCTAAGATATTCCGTGTATGAATAGCTAGTTTTTACCTTTTGTTTTATTTTTAAAGTGTAAAAATGAATATTTGCACACCATTATGCAATGTGTTGTAATGAAACTTGCACAGTTTCATAACTTAAAGTAAATGTAAGACAATAAAAAAACATTGTCACAATCCGATTAACAATTACTTCACATACATACATACAACTATGAAAATGTTGTATATTTGCACACCATTATGCAATGTGTTGTAATGAAACTTGCACTGTTTCATAACTTAAAGTAAATGTAAGACAATAAAAAAAACATTGTCACAATCCGATTAACAATTACTTCACATACATACATACAACTATGAAAATGTTGTATATTTGCACACCATTATGCAATGTGTTGTAATGAAACTTGCACTGTTTCATAACTTAAAGTAAATGTAAGACAATAAAAAAAACATTGTCACAATCCGATTAACAATTTCTTCACATACATACATACATACATACAACTATGAAAATGTTGTATATTTGCACACCATTATGCAATGTTTTTGACTTACGCGTGCGCGATTCCTTAAAACTACCGTCCGACGGCAGTTCTGTATTCTGTTCTCAGTTCTCTATTCGTTAACCGAGTTTCGCAGGTTTACCCCTGAACGGTTCACGTAACTCTCTCTTCAAAGTTCTTTTCAACTTTTTCCCTAGTAATGGTGTCTTTTTTTTCGTTTATTTTTGAACGTTTTTGACTTACGCGTGCGCGATTCCTAACAACAACTCATGATCATCGATACTGTGGTAGGTACTCCAGGTCGTATAACTTGGGAGAATGTTTCATGATTATTTCTTATAAAGTTTAAGTAGCCAAGTTTAAGTAGCCAATTCGCTATTCGTATATTCGTTAAGCGAGTTTCGCAGGTTTACCCATGAACGGTTCACGTAACTCTCTCTTCAAAGTTCTTTTCAACTTTTTCGTTTATTTTTGAACGTTTTTGACTTACGCGTGCGCGATTCCTAACAACAACTCATGATCATCGATACTGTGGTAGGTACTCCAGGTCGTATAACTTGGGAGAATGTTTCATGATTATTTCTTATAAAGTTTAAGTAGCCAAGTTTAAGTAGCCAATTCGCTATTCGTATATTCGTTAAGCGAGTTTCGCAGGTTTACCCCTGAACGGTTCTCGTAACTCTCTCTTCAAAGTTCTTTTCAACTTTTTCCCTAGTAATGGTGTCATGTTTTCCATTCAGCAGCGTTTCAATGTCGCCGTCAAATATCTTGATGTGAAACAAGACGTCATCGTCGGCGTCGTCCAGTTTCCAAATAACTTTTGAATTCTGTTCTCAGTTCTCTATTCGTTAACCGAGTTTCGCAGGTTTACCCCTGAACGGTTCTCGTAACTCTCTACTGGGTGGGTTACTGCTTGCCGATTTTAAATAGTTCTCGTAACTCTCTCTTCAAAGTTCTTTTCAAGTTTCCAAAAAACTTTTGCATTCTGTTCTCAGTTCTGTATTCGTTAACCGAGTTTCGCAGGTTTACCCCTGAACGGTTCTCGTAACTCTCTCTTCAAAGTTCTTTTCAAGTTTCCAAAAAACTTTTGCATTCTGTTCTCAGTTCTGTATTCGTTAACCGAGTTTCGCAGGTTTACCCCTGAACGGTTCTCGTAACTCTCTACTGGGTGGGTTACTGCTTGCCGATTTTAAATAGTTCTCGTAACTCTCTCTTCAAAGTTCTTTTCAAGTTTCCAAAAAACTTTTGCATTCTGTTCTCAGTTCTGTATTCGTTAACCGAGTTTCGCAGGTTTACCCCTGAACGGTTCTCGTAACTCTCTCTTCAAAGTTCTTTTCAAGTTTCCAAAAAACTTTTGCATTCTGTTCTCAGTTCTGTATTCGTTAACCGAGTTTCGCAGGTTTACCCCTGAACGGTTCTCGTAACTCTCTACTGGGTGGGTTACTGCTTGCAGATTTTAAATAGTTCTCGTAACTCTCTACTGGGTGGGTTACTGCTTGCCGATTTTAAATAGTTCTCGTAACTCTCTCTTCAAAGTTCTTTTCAAGTTTCCAAAAAACTTTTGCATTCTGTTCTCAGTTCTCTATTCGTTAACCGAGTTTCGCAGGTTTACCCCTGAACGGTTCACGTAACTCTCTCTTCAAAGTTCTTTTCAACTTTTTCCCTAGTAATGGTGTCATGTTTTCCATTCAGCAGCGTTTCAATGTCGCCGTCAAATATCTTGATGTGAAACAAGACGTCATCGTCGGCGTCGTCCAGTTTCCAAATAACTTTTGAATTCTGTTCTCAGTTCTCTATTCGTTAACCGAGTTTCGCAGGTTTACCCCTGAACGGTTCACGTAACTCTCTCTTCAAAGTTCTTTTCAACTTTTTCCCTAGTAATGGTGTCATGTTTTCCATTCAGCAGCGTTTCAATGTCGCCGTCAAATATCTTGATGTGAAACAAGACGTCATCGTCGGCGTCGTCCAGTTTCCAAATAACTTTTGAATTCTGTTCTCAGTTCTCTATTCGTTAACCGAGTTTCGCAGGTTTACCCCTGAACGGTTCTCGTAACTCTCTACTGGGTGGGTTACTGCTTGCCGATTTTAAATAGTTCTCGTAACTCTCTCTTCAAAGTTCTTTTCAAGTTTCCAAAAAACTTTTGCATTCTGTTCTCAGTTCTGTATTCGTTAACCGAGTTTCGCAGGTTTACCCCTGAACGGTTCTCGTAACTCTCTCTTCAAAGTTCTTTTCAAGTTTCCAAAAAACTTTTGCATTCTGTTCTCAGTTCTGTATTCGTTAACCGAGTTTCGCAGGTTTACCCCTGAACGGTTCTCGTAACTCTCTACTGGGTGGGTTACTGCTTGCCGATTTTAAATAGTTCTCGTAACTCTCTCTTCAAAGTTCTTTTCAAGTTTCCAAAAAACTTTTGCATTCTGTTCTCAGTTCTGTATTCGTTAACCGAGTTTCGCAGGTTTACCCCTGAACGGTTCTCGTAACTCTCTCTTCAAAGTTCTTTTCAAGTTTCCAAAAAACTTTTGCATTCTGTTCTCAGTTCTGTATTCGTTAACCGAGTTTCGCAGGTTTACCCCTGAACGGTTCTCGTAACTCTCTACTGGGTGGGTTACTGCTTGCCGATTTTAAATAGTTCTCGTAACTCTCTCTTCAAAGTTCTTTTCAAGTTTCCAAAAAACTTTTGCATTCTGTTCTCAGTTCTCTATTCGTTAACCGAGTTTCGCAGGTTTACCCCTGAACGGTTCTCGTAACTCTCTCTTCAAAGTTCTTTTCAACTTTTTCCCTAGTAATGGTGTCATGTTTTCCATTCAGCAGCGTTTCAATGTCGCCGTCAAATATCTTGATGTGAAACAAGACGTCATCGTCGGCGTCGTCCAGTTTCCAAATAACTTTTGAATTCTGTTCTCAGTTCTCTATTCGTTAACCGAGTTTCGCAGGTTTACCCCTGAACGGTTCTCGTAACTCTCTACTGGGTGGGTTACTGCTTGCCGATTTTAAATAGTTCTCGTAACTCTCTCTTCAAAGTTCTTTTCAAGTTTCCAAAAAACTTTTGCATTCTGTTCTCAGTTCTGTATTCGTTAACCGAGTTTCGCAGGTTTACCCCTGAACGGTTCTCGTAACTCTCTACTGGGTGGGTTACTGCTTGCAGATTTTAAATAGTTCTCGTAACTCTCTACTGGGTGGGTTACTGCTTGCCGATTTTAAATAGTTCTCGTAACTCTCTCTTCAAAGTTCTTTTCAAGTTTCCAAAAAACTTTTGCATTCTGTTCTCAGTTCTCTATTCGTTAACCGAGTTTCGCAGGTTTACCCCTGAACGGTTCTCGTAACTCTCTCTTCAAAGTTCTTTTCAACTTTTTCCCTAGTAATGGTGTCATGTTTTCCATTCAGCAGCGTTTCAATGTCGCCGTCAAATATCTTGATGTGAAACAAGACGTCATCGTCGGCGTCGTCCAGTTTCCAAATAACTTTTGAATTCTGTTCTCAGTTCTCTATTCGTTAACCGAGTTTCGCAGGTTTACCCCTGAACGGTTCACGTAACTCTCTCTTCAAAGTTCTTTTCAACTTTTTCCCTAGTAATGGTGTCATGTTTTCCATTCAGCAGCGTTTCAATGTCGCCGTCAAATATCTTGATGTGAAACAAGACGTCATCGTCGGCGTCGTCCAGTTTCCAAATAACTTTTGAATTCTGTTCTCAGTTCTCTATTCGTTAACCGAGTTTCGCAGGTTTACCCCTGAACGGTTCTCGTAACTCTCTACTGGGTGGGTTACTGCTTGCCGATTTTAAATAGTTCTCGTAACTCTCTCTTCAAAGTTCTTTTCAAGTTTCCAAAAAACTTTTGCATTCTGTTCTCAGTTCTCTATTCGTTAACCGAGTTTCGCAGGTTTACCCCTGAACGGTTCACGTAACTCTCTCTTCAAAGTTCTTTTCAAGTTTCCAAAAAACTTTTGCATTCTGTTCTCAGTTCTGTATTCGTTAACCGAGTTTCGCAGGTTTACCCCTGAACGGTTCTCGTAACTCTCTACTGGGTGGGTTACTGCTTGCAGATTTTAAATAGTTCTCGTAACTCTCTACTGGGTGGGTTACTGCTTGCCGATTTTAAATAGTTCTCGTAACTCTCTCTTCAAAGTTCTTTTCAAGTTTCCAAAAAACTTTTGCATTCTGTTCTCAGTTCTCTATTCGTTAACCGAGTTTCGCAGGTTTACCCCTGAACGGTTCACGTAACTCTCTCTTCAAAGTTCTTTTCAACTTTTTCCCTAGTAATGGTGTCATGTTTTCCATTCAGCAGCGTTTCAATGTCGCCGTCAAATATCTTGATGTGAAACAAGACGTCATCGTCGGCGTCGTCCAGTTTCCAAATAACTTTTGAATTCTGTTCTCAGTTCTCTATTCGTTAACCGAGTTTCGCAGGTTTACCCCTGAACGGTTCACGTAACTCTCTCTGCAAAGTTCTTTTCAACTTTTTCCATAGTAATGGTGTCATGTTTTCCATTCAGCAGCGTTTTAATGTCGCCGTCAAATATCTTGATGTGAAACAAGACGTCATCGTCGGCGTCGTCCAGTTTCCAAATAACTTTTGAATTCTGTTCTCAGTTCTCTATTCGTTAACCGAGTTTCGCAGGTTTACCCCTGAACGGTTCTCGTAACTCTCTACTGGGTGGGTTACTGCTTGCCGATTTTAAATAGTTCTCGTAACTCTCTCTTCAAAGTTCTTTTCAAGTTTCCAAAAAACTTTTGCATTCTGTTCTCAGTTCTCTATTCGTTAACCGAGTTTCGCAGGTTTACCCCTGAACGGTTCACGTAACTCTCTCTTCAAAGTTCTTTTCAACTTTTTCCCTAGTAATGGTGTCATGTTTTCCATTCAGCAGCGTTTCAATGTCGCCGTCAAATATCTTGATGTGAAACAAGACGTCATCGTCGGCGTCGTCCAGTTTCCAAATAACTTTTGAATTCTGTTCTCAGTTCTCTATTCGTTAACCGAGTTTCGCAGGTTTACCCCTGAACGGTTCTTGTAACTCTCTACTGGGTGGGTTACTGCTTGCCGATTTTAAATAGTTCTCGTAACTCTCTCTTCAAAGTTCTTTTCAAGTTTCCAAAAAACTTTTGCATTCTGTTCTCAGTTCTGTATTCGTTAACCGAGTTTCGCAGGTTTACCCCTGAACGGTTCTCGTAACTCTCTCTTCAAAGTTCTTTTCAACTTTTTCCCTAGTAATGGTGTCTTTTTTTTCGTTTATTTTTGAACGTTTTTGACTTACGCGTGCGCGATTCCTAACAACAACTCATGATCATCGATACTGTGGTAGGTACTCCAGGTCGTATAACTTGGGAGAATGTTTCATGATTATTTCTTATAACAAAGACAAAACCACCACCCTCGAATTTCCTTTTCCAAGTTTAAGTAGCCAATTCGCTATTCGTATATTCGTTAAGCGAGTTTCGCAGGTTTACCCATGAACGGTTCACGTAACTCTCTCTTCAAAGTTCTTTTCAACTTTTTCCCTAGTAATGGTGTCTTTTTTTTCGTTTATTTTTGAACGTTTTTGACTTACGCGTGCGCGATTCCTTGAAACTACCGTCCGACGGCAGTTCTGTATTCTGTTCTCAGTTCTCTATTCGTTAATCGAGTTTCGCAGGTTTACCCCTGAACGGTTCTCGTAACTCTCTACTGGGTGGGTTACTGCTTGCCGATTTTAAATAGTTCTCGTAACTCTCTCTTCAAAGTTCTTTTCAAGTTTCCAAAAAACTTTTGCATTCTGTTCTCAGTTCTGTATTCGTTAACCGAGTTTCGCAGGTTTACCCCTGAACGGTTCTCGTAACTCTCTCTTCAAAGTTCTTTTCAAGTTTCCAAAAAACTTTTGCATTCTGTTCTCAGTTCTGTATTCGTTAACCGAGTTTCGCAGGTTTACCCCTGAACGGTTCTCGTAACTCTCTACTGGGTGGGTTACTGCTTGCCGATTTTAAATAGTTCTCGTAACTCTCTCTTCAAAGTTCTTTTCAAGTTTCCAAAAAACTTTTGCATTCTGTTCTCAGTTCTCTATTCGTTAACCGAGTTTCGCAGGTTTACCCCTGAACGGTTCTCGTAACTCTCTCTTCAAAGTTCTTTTCAACTTTTTCCCTAGTAATGGTGTCATGTTTTCCATTCAGCAGCGTTTCAATGTCGCCGTCAAATATCTTGATGTGAAACAAGACGTCATCGTCGGCGTCGTCCAGTTTCCAAATAACTTTTGAATTCTGTTCTCAGTTCTCTATTCGTTAACCGAGTTTCGCAGGTTTACCCCTGAACGGTTCTCGTAACTCTCTACTGGGTGGGTTACTGCTTGCCGATTTTAAATAGTTCTCGTAACTCTCTCTTCAAAGTTCTTTTCAAGTTTCCAAAAAACTTTTGCATTCTGTTCTCAGTTCTGTATTCGTTAACCGAGTTTCGCAGGTTTACCCCTGAACGGTTCTCGTAACTCTCTCTTCAAAGTTCTTTTCAAGTTTCCAAAAAACTTTTGCATTCTGTTCTCAGTTCTGTATTCGTTAACCGAGTTTCGCAGGTTTACCCCTGAACGGTTCTCGTAACTCTCTACTGGGTGGGTTACTGCTTGCCGATTTTAAATAGTTCTCGTAACTCTCTCTTCAAAGTTCTTTTCAAGTTTCCAAAAAACTTTTGCATTCTGTTCTCAGTTCTCTATTCGTTAACCGAGTTTCGCAGGTTTACCCCTGAACGGTTCTCGTAACTCTCTCTTCAAAGTTCTTTTCAACTTTTTCCCTAGTAATGGTGTCTTTTTTTTCGTTTATTTTTGAACGTTTTTGACTTACGCGTGCGCGATTCCTAACAACAACTCATGATCATCGATACTGTGGTAGGTACTCCAGGTCGTATAACTTGGGAGAATGTTTCATGATTATTTCTTATAACAAAGACAAAACCACCACCCTCGAATTTCCTTTTCCAAGTTTAAGTAGCCAATTCGCTATTCGTATATTCGTTAAGCGAGTTTCGCAGGTTTACCCATGAACGGTTCACGTAACTCTCTCTTCAAAGTTCTTTTCAACTTTTTCCCTAGTAATGGTGTCTTTTTTTTCGTTTATTTTTGAACGTTTTTGACTTACGCGTGCGCGATTCCTTGAAACTACCGTCCGACGGCAGTTCTGTATTCTGTTCTCAGTTCTCTATTCGTTAATCGAGTTTCGCAGGTTTACCCCTGAACGGTTCTCGTAACTCTCTACTGGGTGGGTTACTGCTTGCCGATTTTAAATAGTTCTCGTAACTCTCTCTTCAAAGTTCTTTTCAAGTTTCCAAAAAACTTTTGCATTCTGTTCTCAGTTCTGTATTCGTTAACCGAGTTTCGCAGGTTTACCCCTGAACGGTTCTCGTAACTCTCTCTTCAAAGTTCTTTTCAAGTTTCCAAAAAACTTTTGCATTCTGTTCTCAGTTCTGTATTCGTTAACCGAGTTTCGCAGGTTTACCCCTGAACGGTTCTCGTAACTCTCTACTGGGTGGGTTACTGCTTGCCGATTTTAAATAGTTCTCGTAACTCTCTCTTCAAAGTTCTTTTCAAGTTTCCAAAAAACTTTTGCATTCTGTTCTCAGTTCTCTATTCGTTAACCGAGTTTCGCAGGTTTACCCCTGAACGGTTCTCGTAACTCTCTCTTCAAAGTTCTTTTCAACTTTTTCCCTAGTAATGGTGTCATGTTTTCCATTCAGCAGCGTTTCAATGTCGCCGTCAAATATCTTGATGTGAAACAAGACGTCATCGTCGGCGTCGTCCAGTTTCCAAATAACTTTTGAATTCTGTTCTCAGTTCTCTATTCGTTAACCGAGTTTCGCAGGTTTACCCCTGAACGGTTCTCGTAACTCTCTACTGGGTGGGTTACTGCTTGCCGATTTTAAATAGTTCTCGTAACTCTCTCTTCAAAGTTCTTTTCAAGTTTCCAAAAAACTTTTGCATTCTGTTCTCAGTTCTGTATTCGTTAACCGAGTTTCGCAGGTTTACCCCTGAACGGTTCTCGTAACTCTCTCTTCAAAGTTCTTTTCAAGTTTCCAAAAAACTTTTGCATTCTGTTCTCAGTTCTGTATTCGTTAACCGAGTTTCGCAGGTTTACCCCTGAACGGTTCTCGTAACTCTCTACTGGGTGGGTTACTGCTTGCCGATTTTAAATAGTTCTCGTAACTCTCTCTTCAAAGTTCTTTTCAAGTTTCCAAAAAACTTTTGCATTCTGTTCTCAGTTCTCTATTCGTTAACCGAGTTTCGCAGGTTTACCCCTGAACGGTTCACGTAACTCTCTCTTCAAAGTTCTTTTCAACTTTTTCCCTAGTAATGGTGTCATGTTTTCCATT
The DNA here is from genome assembly GCA_916614155.1 of Mesoligia furuncula. NCBI lineage: Eukaryota > Metazoa > Arthropoda > Insecta > Lepidoptera > Noctuidae > Mesoligia > Mesoligia furuncula. The sequence continues at coordinate 14,685,104 of OU744818.1, read as the reverse complement.
CAGCAGCGTTTCAATGTCGCCGTCAAATATCTTGATGTGAAACAAGACGTCATCGTCGGCGTCGTCCAGTTTCCAAATAACTTTTGAATTCTGTTCTCAGTTCTCTATTCGTTAACCGAGTTTCGCAGGTTTACCCCTGAACGGTTCTCGTAACTCTCTACTGGGTGGGTTACTGCTTGCCGATTTTAAATAGTTCTCGTAACTCTCTCTTCAAAGTTCTTTTCAAGTTTCCAAAAAACTTTTGCATTCTGTTCTCAGTTCTGTATTCGTTAACCGAGTTTCGCAGGTTTACCCCTGAACGGTTCACGTAACTCTCTCTTCAAAGTTCTTTTCAACTTTTTCCCTAGTAATGGTGTCATGTTTTCCATTCAGCAGCGTTTCAATGTCGCCGTCAAATATCTTGATGTGAAACAAGACGTCATCGTCGGCGTCGTCCAGTTTCCAAATAACTTTTGAATTCTGTTCTCAGTTCTCTATTCGTTAACCGAGTTTCGCAGGTTTACCCCTGAACGGTTCTCGTAACTCTCTACTGGGTGGGTTACTGCTTGCCGATTTTAAATAGTTCTCGTAACTCTCTCTTCAAAGTTCTTTTCAAGTTTCCAAAAAACTTTTGCATTCTGTTCTCAGTTCTGTATTCGTTAACCGAGTTTCGCAGGTTTACCCCTGAACGGTTCTCGTAACTCTCTCTTCAAAGTTCTTTTCAAGTTTCCAAAAAACTTTTGCATTCTGTTCTCAGTTCTGTATTCGTTAACCGAGTTTCGCAGGTTTACCCCTGAACGGTTCTCGTAACTCTCTACTGGGTGGGTTACTGCTTGCCGATTTCAAATAGTTCTCGTAACTCTCTCTTCAAAGTTCTTTTCAAGTTTCCAAAAAACTTTTGCATTCTGTTCTCAGTTCTCTATTCGTTAACCGAGTTTCGCAGGTTTACCCCTGAACGGTTCACGTAACTCTCTCTTCAAAGTTCTTTTCAACTTTTTCCCTAGTAATGGTGTCATGTTTTCCATTCAGCAGCGTTTCAATGTCGCCGTCAAATATCTTGATGTGAAACAAGACGTCATCGTCGGCGTCGTCCAGTTTCCAAATAACTTTTGAATTCTGTTCTCAGTTCTCTATTCGTTAACCGAGTTTCGCAGGTTTACCCCTGAACGGTTCACGTAACTCTCTCTTCAAAGTTCTTTTCAACTTTTTCCCTAGTAATGGTGTCATGTTTTCCATTCAGCAGCGTTTCAATGTCGCCGTCAAATATCTTGATGTGAAACAAGACGTCATCGTCGGCGTCGTCCAGTTTCCAAATAACTTTTGAATTCTGTTCTCAGTTCTCTATTCGTTAACCGAGTTTCGCAGGTTTACCCCTGAACGGTTCTCGTAACTCTCTACTGGGTGGGTTACTGCTTGCCGATTTTAAATAGTTCTCGTAACTCTCTCTTCAAAGTTCTTTTCAAGTTTCCAAAAAACTTTTGCATTCTGTTCTCAGTTCTCTATTCGTTAACCGAGTTTCGCAGGTTTACCCCTGAACGGTTCACGTAACTCTCTCTTCAAAGTTCTTTTCAACTTTTTCCCTAGTAATGGTGTCATGTTTTCCATTCAGCAGCGTTTCAATGTCGCCGTCAAATATCTTGATGTGAAACAAGACGTCATCGTCGGCGTCGTCCAGTTTCCAAATAACTTTTGAATTCTGTTCTCAGTTCTCTATTCGTTAACCGAGTTTCGCAGGTTTACCCCTGAACGGTTCTCGTAACTCTCTACTGGGTGGGTTACTGCTTGCCGATTTTAAATAGTTCTCGTAACTCTCTCTTCAAAGTTCTTTTCAAGTTTCCAAAAAACTTTTGCATTCTGTTCTCAGTTCTCTATTCGTTAACCGAGTTTCGCAGGTTTACCCCTGAACGGTTCACGTAACTCTCTCTTCAAAGTTCTTTTCAACTTTTTCCCTAGTAATGGTGTCATGTTTTCCATTCAGCAGCGTTTCAATGTCGCCGTCAAATATCTTGATGTGAAACAAGACGTCATCGTCGGCGTCGTCCAGTTTCCAAATAACTTTTGAATTCTGTTCTCAGTTCTCTATTCGTTAACCGAGTTTCGCAGGTTTACCCCTGAACGGTTCTTGTAGCTCTCTACTGGGTGGGTTACTGCTTGCCGATTTTAAATAGTTCTCGTAACTCTCTCTTCAAAGTTCTTTTCAAGTTTCCAAAAAACTTTTGCATTCTGTTCTCAGTTCTGTATTCGTTAACCGAGTTTCGCAGGTTTACCCCTGAACGGTTCTCGTAACTCTCTCTTCAAAGTTCTTTTCAACTTTTTCCCTAGTAATGGTGTCTTTTTTTTCGTTTATTTTTGAACGTTTTTGACTTACGCGTGCGCGATTCCTAACAACAACTCATGATCATCGATACTGTGGTAGGTACTCCAGGTCGTATAACTTGGGAGAATGTTTCATGATTATTTCTTATAACAAAGACAAAACCACCACCCTCGAATTTCCTTTTCCAAGTTTAAGTAGCCAATTCGCTATTCGTATATTCGTTAAGCGAGTTTCGCAGGTTTACCCATGAACGGTTCACGTAACTCTCTCTTCAAAGTTCTTTTCAACTTTTTCCCTAGTAATGGTGTCTTTTTTTTCGTTTATTTTTGAACGTTTTTGACTTACGCGTGCGCGATTCCTTGAAACTACCGTCCGACGGCAGTTCTGTATTCTGTTCTCAGTTCTCTATTCGTTAATCGAGTTTCGCAGGTTTACCCCTGAACGGTTCTCGTAACTCTCTACTGGGTGGGTTACTGCTTGCCGATTTTAAATAATTACACTTTTTGACAAATGCGAATGCGATTCAAATAAGAATAGGAACGTCAATGACCTCTATCTGCAAAGAGTAAAGTAACTATAGAGGCAAAGAGTAACAACTCTGTGGTAAAATTTGCATGTATGGAAAGTTCTGCCACCTTGAGTTTGGTGGGTGAACTAAGGCTATACACCTACCTATAGATACAAATATATACCTATCTATAGATATGCAATCCATAATATCTCGTATATTGACTCGCTATTCGTAATGCATACTTACTTACTATGAGTAGCAAATATCTTTATGTGAAACAAGACTCCCTTTTTTTCGCCGTAGTCGGGTAAAAATTAAAATTTATTATTCTATTCTACTGGGCAAGAATGGATTTTGCTGTCTTTAAACATTAATCAATAAAAACAGATTAACGGATTTCATACATATTCAGTTCGGATCCGGATTTTTTCTTCAATATGTATACCCAGCCTTATTGTTCGTCAATTTGAGAACATTTTGCACAGGTCAACTTGAAATGCTTGTAACTTTTTCTGATTGTGTCGTATTATTAAGTGTAATACTACTTTGGAAAGGGTATTTAATAAAACATCATTTAATTAATATTATATTATATTTTGATCAAACTTGTAAGACATTTTTTTGAAAATAAATGTAAGTAATATTTTTTGATAGAACTTGTATGTGTCTTCAGAACCTTATTTTAGTACAGTGTTTAATTGTACTGCTACGATTTTTACAAATATGTTGAAGCATTAAATAAGCTTACTACAGGTACCAATATTTTTAACCTATGTATCAGATATATGTAGAAAAAATTTTTTTTGTCTGGGCGCAATAATTTTTTTCAGTCGAAATTTTTCTTTCAACTTGGGATGCTTGTAAATAATAAATAATGTACTATGCAATGTGGTTTTATTTATTTTTTATGTTAAGAATTATCACACCATGCATTTAAAACCTTAAAACATATAGGTCATCGCTTGTTTTTTTTTAATTACAGCCATTTACATGAAATCTGAGACAAAAATTATCTTTGTTCATTTTTACAACCAATTTTAGAAATGATAACATTCATACATTCAAACGAAACAAACGCTATGGTATAGCCCTGTTCCTTCCCATTACAAACACATTCAAGTGTTAGCACCATTCTAAGAAACAACGTCGTAATTAATCATCTTTTTGTAGCGTGCGGCCGCCGCCCGCTGTGATGACGTAATCCCTGAAATGTCTACTGCTTTTTTTTTCACGCGGGCAAAATTCGCTACGGCGGAATCCGCTAAAACCAAAACTGTCCCGAGAGTGCACGAGACGGACCGGACCGTTGAGTGCACGCTATACCCAAAAGAACCGGGCGGAATTGATTCCAATTTAGTCCATATTGCTTCACTATGAAAGATTACTTTCCCTTTCCGTTCATTTCGAATGGTTCGTTCTTAAATTCCGCGTATTTTGATGTATGACAACACTTGAAGCGACTTGTCCATGATTTCAAAAATTTGAAATTTCAAATCAAATTTTTTGACGTCTAAGTGAGCAGGTCGAAATAAACAAAACTGCGAAATAAATCAGGTAAGCAAGGAAACCCATGTAAAAAACTATTTGTGTGTGAGATGTAATAAGAATTAGTACAGGATTCAAATTGGTGAGTAAAATAAATACGTAATTTCTGTAGTTTTCCTCAACCGGCACGGTCGAACAATGCTTGTTGAAAAATTCATGTTGTTTTGGTCTAATTACGTTGATTTCTTCTGTGATTCCTTCAAATCATCGAGCAATTATTATCTAAATGAATATTATGTCCATTGAATACGAAAACATTCCAACGTTACTTCATTATTGTAAACAAAGTTCACGCGTCCGACGCCATTCGTACGCCATCTTGTAATCTGACGCAATTTGCTGTAAAGCTTGGTATACATGGTGAATTTATTCCTCGGAATTAAAATCCGGGTTTTGGAATTCGGATTTTTGTTAGTATTTATTTATTTGCACAATAAAAAATAAATAAGTATAAATCAGTTATGTGGTGGTGTTTTCTGCTTTTTTTTTATTTTGCGCTTTTGTGTTTACGTTGCATTTTCATTATAGAATGGATAAAGAATGGACGCCGCATGATGGTGGTGGAGGCTCAGGCGGTGCTACTATGTTGTTATGTGGTGGTGTTTTCTGCTTTTTTTTTTGCACTTTTTGTGTTTACGTTGCATTTTCATTATAGAATGGATAAAGATTGGACGCCGCATGATGATGGTGGTGGTGGCTCAGGCGGTGCTACTGGCTCACGAAGACCCTCTCGTGGTTCTCGTGGGTCTCGAGGCTCATCTCGTGGTTCTCGTGGCTTACGAGGCGCACGAGGTGGTTCTCGAGGCTCACGAGGCGCACAAGTTGGTTCTCGTGGGTCAAGAGGTGCCCAAGGACGTGGCCAGCTTACTGTGCAACCGTATGTTACATTGCTTGCTTGCTTGCTTGCTGCTAAATAATTTATTTATGTCTGCTGTAAAGGAATATTCTAAAGTTTTGTTACTTTTTAGGGTTCCGTATAAAAACGGAACCCTATTACTAAGACTTCGCTGTCTGTCCGTCTATACGTCTGACCGTTTGTCCGTCTGTCTGTCTGTCTGTCTGTCACCAGGCTGTATCTCAAGAACCGCGATAGCTAGACAGTTGAAATTTTCACAAATTATGTATTTCTGTTGCCGCTATAACAACAAATACTAAAAACAAAAAAAAATAATATTTAAGGGGGGCTCCCATACAACAAACGCGATTTTTTTGCCCTTTTTGCTCGATATCAAAAATGGCAACAGGTAAGCACTTGAAATATTCACGAAATACTCAGTTGTATTTTAACTTTAATAATAAATAATAATAATAAAATAAAATAAATATTTAAGGGGGGGTCCCATACAACAAACATGTTTTTTTCGGCGTTTTTGCCTTGTGGTACGGAACCCTGCGTGTGCGAGTCCGACTCGCACTTGGCCAGTTTTTTTAGGGTTCCCAGCCAGCTGGCAGTTGATCAGCAGCCCTCTCAGTATGTATACTATTAAAAATGTGTTTCTACTTATAATGCGGTTGTTTTTAACAATTATTTTCTTTTAGCAACACACTAAGCGATGCACTCAAGAAAGTCCTCGACCAAAGGGCCGCGGACAAAAAGTCTTGGAGCATTTTGTCCGCGGAACAGAAGTCCCGGTACGTGGAACTCAGGGAGCAGAATCAGATAGGAAGGTTTCTGCTCCCTGATGCTCCCGAACGGAAACAGAGGAGGTCGTGTTTTTTTTTTTCAAATTGTGACAAATTGGCTTGTTTTGTCTTACTTTCAAATATTTTACAGAAAAGCAGCTTCGCCGGAGCGGATGCCCTGTCCGTTGCTGACAGGGACACCGACGACCCCACCTCCCAGGAAGCGGAGGTATTGGGAAGGGGTCGAAGCCGTGGCATCGACAAGCACAGGTATTTTTACTAAAATTTATTGTGGCTTGCACATTATTATATTATTATTGACTTATTTATTTTACATCGTGTGCTCTTTTTCTTCGAACTAGACGTGACCTTCGACCGCCCGTGGCGCATTTGCAGCTTGGCCCCCACATCTGAAGATGGTTTGTTTTAAAATTACCTCATTCCACATAATGATGACCACATTTCTCTAGCTTCTAATTTATTATTTGTTTCTGGTAGAAGCAGACCCAGCACCAGCAGTCACCCCAGTACCAGCACCAGCACCAGTACCAGCACAGCAGACGCCAACAGGGAAGGGCAAAGGAAAGGCGACTCCCACGAAGTAAGTATAAGTTTAATAATGACTTAGATGAATAATTAGTCGATGTTGATATTTATGACAATGTTATTTTTACAGACTCCTGTTTTCGCCGTCTACGGGGGTGCACACAGTGGTGGAGGTGGAATAGGTGGAGTCGATGGATGCAGACTACTATATGGTAGATCCGGACATCGACTTCATCGGTTTCACATCAAGTAAGTTGATGAAATAAGTAAAAGTACTAATGAAAGTTTGAAATAAATGCATTTTTATTCTAAATTTAACCAATAACTTCTTTCTTTTGTAGCATCCAGTCCAGGCCCGCGGCATTCGGCGGTCGGTTCGTCACCCACAGCGTCGACGTCCTCCGTCGCGAATGGTGAGTGATCTTTTACCACTTTTTGTTAACTTATTAATCATCATCATCTGCCTAGCCTTTTCCCAAATGTTGTTCCCTACCAGTATTTTACATGGAGCGACTGCCTATCTGACTGACTGATTTAGTATCTGGTTTTATTTCAGATACACCTGTATTATTCGAGGACGTGGAGGACGAGTTAGACGAAAGTCTAACTTTTGTTTCAGGAAATGACATAATTAATTTATAATGAGATAATTAAAAAATGGACAAACATCAAAGACAACTACATGAAATACATGAAAAAGAAAGAGCTTGCAAACAAATCTGGAGCTGCTGCAAAGAATTTGAAAGAATATCATTTGTACAAACAGCTGATGTTTTTGAAAAAAAAAACGCACCAAATTTAACAGACTGTAGTATATTGGAAGAAGAGTCTGAAGATCCAAAGACAAGTGAAAATAAAAGGTCACGGTACCAACCTTATGCTACAACTTCGCGTAAAAGAAAATACGGTGAAGATGATTTTGAGAGACAAATTGTCGAAACTTTGAAAACTGCAGAAAACAGACAAAATAAAAAATCAATTTTACCATTTCTGGAAATACTAGACGACAACCAAACATTGACCTATCAAAGTCGTGTCATGCAAATATTGACAGATTTCAATCAACGCACATATCAATACAATCAAACGTCATACAGCGGCTACCAAACAGCATTTCAAAGTAGCTACCAAAGATCACAAGCAGCTATCATCTACAAGTATCCATGGCCAGACTTCGCCAAATCCATCCACAGAAGACTTATCAAATAATTTAAGCGATATCTTATCAAACACACAGGAGGTCTACTCTCTTTCTCCGAAACGAAACTTCGTTATCGAACGAAATTTAAACGTAATTTCGTGTCTGGCCCTACTCTCTAACATTTTCGGACGAACACGCAAAGTTCGGATCCATAGACAATTTTCGTGAACGAATGGAACGAACAATTATAGGTAGGTTTTTTTGGTGTCCTTTACGGTAAAACATCGGTTTTATTTTAAGTTAATAATTATAACTTATTTTCATTTATTTTACGAATTTATTGAAATAATCATGGTTTATTATGCATATTAATTCAGAAAATCATAAATAAGCAATAAATATACATGTTTTGAAATGAAAGTCACAGTGACACTAAAAGAACCCTTTCAATGAATGTTAACCGACTAAGTTAAGGTGTATATTAATAACAAACGGTGTTTATAGTATCGTATAGCAACCAAACTTATCCGTATTATCACAATGCTGTCAGTCAGCACTTGTGGATTTTTTGTTTGCATTCTTTGAAGTTTGAAAGTTTGAATAGTTATAAGTTTGTTTCTCAAGCTCAAGTGCAAGACGTGGTAGAGAATTCCTGTGTTGAGCACACAAGTGAAGTGATAATAAAATGTTTCAAGTGGTTTTTTCTTTGCCTACGCGATATACATTCCCTGACAAAGTTTCAATTTCAAATCGCAGTCTTCAATTGGGCGTCCTTAGAAAGACTTCTATTCGGTTTAATTTGGTGTCAAAGTGTAAGTAATATTAATTGTTTTGCACGTAAAATACTTGACATTTTTTTTTTTGATAATTGGTACCTGTTATTTATTTTCATCTCATCTTTTCAGTGTAAGATGGCTCCACATACGGGTTCGGCTACTCCTGAACAAATTGATACACTCCTCAATTTCCTGAACGAGCATAGGGATCTTGCTCGCGGGAGATTGAGGAGTCTAGAAGGAAAAGTCCAGGCGAAGAGGCTGTGGGATGAATTGTGCAATTCGCTCAATTCCATGGGCGGTTGTACAAAGACAGTTCAGCAGTGGCAAAAGGTAATTCTTAGTAATATAATTAAACATTTAAGCTATTTATCAGTGAAAGTGACAAAGTTATAATATTTACTTTTAATTTGAATAGGTATGGTTTGATAGAAAACATCTGGCCAAAAAAGCCGCTGCTGATTCCCGGAGGTCGGCTTCAATGACTGGAGGTGGTCCATCAGTGGCACCCCAACTCTCTCAATGGGAATTAAAAGTCTTGGACATTATGGGAGATGGTTTCGGTGACCGCCAAACTGGAGCCAGAGTGCCAGCTTTCACTGAAGTAAGTACCTCATCATTCTTTGGGTGCCTTATTTCTAAACTTTAATTCAATCAAATATTTATCTTAGTGATATATAATTTTTATTACAATTTTTTTTTATGTGAGTAGTATAAAAAGTTTTTTAACCCATCAGGTAAAAATACAATACAATTTGCATTGCGGTAGATATTCAAAATTAATACTTCACCTAAACTTAAATCTGATATATTTATTTCAGACAAATGAAACCACACCATCAACCTCCAGTCAAGGAAGCCACCTGCAGCAGCAGAGCCTGGACTTGCATGAGGAGTACGTCGAGCCAAGCCAAGAAAGCCAGGCAGCCAGTCATCCTGCGAGTCAACCACCATGGTCACAAGAAACATTGACTTCCAGAAGTTGTGAGTAATTCTTCTTACTATGGATTTTCAGTAATGTCATCTAATCGTACCTAACTTGTATATGACAGAAAATATATTGATACACATAGTATGTATGGATGTATTTGATACATAAAGGTCTTATCACTAAACTACAGACAAGATTAAAATTACAAGAAAAATACTGTTTGCCACAAAAAATACATTGATTAAATTTTTACTACAATGTAACATATTGGAATTTTGTTTGCAGCCTCACAATCTGCACGTCCCAGAAGAACACGATCTGCTGCTGGCTCCGATGTCAGAAGCAGATTGTACCAATATGAAGATGGACGTGTAGAGAGAGAGACAGTGAGGAACACTGAGCTCGCAGGCATCAGGGCTGCCTTGGAACAGTTGGCTGAATTATGGCGACAGTATTTAGAGTTTTTAAGACAAAATAGGGAATAGGCAATAGCATAAGTATTTTAGTTTTAGTAATATGTATTAATTAAATTCATTTTAGAATACTATTGTTTCTTTTCTTTGTTCATTAAACAACACAGTGAACCCTCATGTAACAAAACTTTTATGTAGTAATACTTAACACTAGTATGCTAACTTATTCCATGTACGACAGGTGGGCAAAAAAAATACGTTTTGGCCATGTTACAACCCCTCGGGTCACCCGTTTTTGCTCACAAAAAAAGGTGCTCTCAAGATCTTTTTTTCATGTTGTGAATGCTAATTTATGAACTTTATTTTTCCTCATAGTTGACTATCATGGCCATAATTCGATATAATATCAAGATACTGTTAAATATTTAAAATCATAGAAGTTATTATTTTCTCTGTATGTGACAAAATATCTACAATTTCATGGTAAGTAAATATTTGTTGCCATTTTATAAACATCTAGGTAGGTAGGGTTACGATAAGTAAGTAAGATGTAAAAATAAAACTGAACCAATTTTATGCTCTAGAAATATTTTAATCTAGGCTGTTACAAGAACTTGTCAAAGAATGAAGCTACGCCATCTCGATCGATGATGATTATCTCCTAAAACAAAAAAAAGTTTGGTAATTGACTTTATTTTAGTCTACTTGTATAATTATTTGGTTTTAGTTTATCTTACCGGTTACTTTCTAGCATTTGTATTAATGCATTTCTTGCCCTTCGACCTGCCTGTAGAGCTTGAGTCGAAGATGCAGCTGTTTCAAAGGGAACCTGCCTGGTTCTCTCCGATTGATGTTCCTCTTCAGTCAGCTCGGGACATTCAATACCTGCCCTTATACACATGTTGTGTAATACACAGCAGGCTAATATAATTTGACCTGCTGTTTCTGGGCAGTAATGGAGTTCCCTTGCTGCCAAAAGACATCTCCATCTACCCTTTAATACACCAAATGTGCGTTCTATGGTGCAGCGTGCACGCTTTTGGAGGTAATTGTATCTTCCCTCTGGAGAGTTTTCGTCAGCATTATCTACAGGTGTCAGCATATGCTCCCTAAGAGCATATCCAGAATCACCTAAAAATTTAAAAATGTAATATTATTTTAAATTGCATCACCACATTTCTTATATATGGGTAAGGTCATAAAAAAAGGTACTATTTTAAGTTTTGAGGTGAGCCCATGTTTGATTGTGAGTTCCATGCAATAACAAATAGTATGTTAATATAATTATATTATAATATATTGATAATCATGCTTAGAATAATGTAGAACAAACCAGAATATTCGAGAGGCTTAAACTTAAAAAATAAAAAATATTTTTGAATCAACAAAATAAAGCTGCTTAGATAAATTTTTTTGTCTCCTAACAACCAACGGGACGAAAAAATTGCATAAATAAAAAAAAAATTGCATTATGGTTTTAAAATTGTAGTATACTTTTGAAGCAATAAAGATGCTGTGTAATAATGTATAAAGTATTGTAATAATACAATGCTAGTGAAAAAAAAAACAATTCTAATTTGTGTCTCCAAAATTTATCCAGTGTGTTATTCCGATTCGATATGAGGTAGATTTGTTGTTTTCAACAGAAGGCAACATTACTTAGCTAATTTTGATGTGGCAACACCTTAATGTAACTATCAAATGTCAGTTTTGACATATTTTTTTCATTTGTGGCCGAGACAGTTATTAATTGTAAATTCCATAATTTATTGCGCTTATTTCGGGCAGTGTATCTGGGAATTCTACGCGGTAAGTACAAAGATATCGTTTACTAGGTTCCTAATTCGAAATTTATAGTCAATGACCAGAGTATATCAAGTTTTATCAAAGAAATCGCGCTTGATTTGTGACCGGTATTCATTGTTGAGGTTAGAATTTTCGAGTGTGTTTGTTCCAGTTCGTTATGTGTGTTATGGTGTTTGTTATGTCACACACTGGAATTTTTTAAAGGAGACTGTACACATAACTTAACCGACTCCGGCGAAATAAAAAAGGGTAATGTTATTCTGACGTACCTAGACTAGAGTGGAGTACTAGTTACTGGTACTATTCTGTTATACAGGGTGTTTTGAAGCTGAGTGCAAAGCTTTAAGGGAGTGATAGTTGACACCATTTACAACATTTTGAGCCATACATGTCTTAGACGAAGTATGTTTTTATTTTAACTACTGTTGTATGTTATTTTTAACTTTTAGTCAAAAATAACATGACATATAAACATACTTGGTCTATATAAGTAAGTAGGTAAGTGTTTTATTATTTCTATTTATATTTATTACAGATGCCTACTCAAGCCGAAAGGCAAAAACAATATAGAGAACGTTTAAAACGAGACAACCCTGAAAAATATGAAGCGATTAAAAAGAAAAATGCAGAAAGGACAAACAGAAATAGAAAAAGGATCAATGATTGTCAATCTGAGAAAGAACAACAAGAAATGCGAAAAAAATGGAGAGAGGATAAAAAGAAAGAAAAAAACAAGAAATCTAATAATATTGAAGACGAAAATAAAAATGAGCAAAAAAGAATTAATAGAGTCAATTACAGATTAAAAAAGGAAAACACGGAATTAAAAGCTAAAGTAATAAATTCTGTTGATAGTATAGAAAAAAAATCAACAGAATGCAGCGGAAAAACCAAGAATTGCTGAAATATATTGAACAGTTAAAAAACGAAAATAATGTAACACAACATCCAGACATTACAGTTTCTCAAGAAAATGACCAAATGACTCCTTGTAAAAAAGCAGATAGTTTCATAAACCAAAACTTACCAAACATATCCATAGAAGAAAAGGAAAAAGTTAAAAAACGACTTCTGGAACATAATGTTTTAGTAGATTCTTTAAAACAGTGTTACGAAACCACACAAAATAATTATTCTAAACGCGTTATTAAGAGTGTAGTGGATGGTTCTATAGTTGAAAAATACAAAATGAAGAGTAAGATGTCCACTTATTTAGGGTTGAAAGGCAAAATACGTAACATACAAGTGAAGAAAAAAAATTATGCTCTACTAAATCAACTTAAAGAATTTTTCGAAAGGGATGATGTAAGTCGGGCCACGGCGGGCAAGAAAGAATTTAAAACTTTACATAAAGACAAAAGACAGAGAAGGTATTTATTGGACACTTTGGAAAATCTATTTAAGAAATATAAATCTGAAGGAGGGAAAGGTAAATTGACGACTTTTAAAAAATACAGACCATTCTATATTTTACCACATAAAGTTGACAGGCGAGAAACATGCGCTTGCATAAAGCATGAAAATATACTTATGAAAGTAAAAACACTAAAATCCTTGGGTTTGATCAAAATTCAGAGTCTTGATGAAATACTGTCCCTAATACTATGTAATTCTAAATCAAAAGAATGTTCCTACGGAGAATGTTCTACGTGCAAAAATAAATCCTTAGAACTCGACTTAGGCGAGAAAAATCTAGAAGACACTATAAAATGGACAGAATGGACTTTGCAAACACATGAATACACTGATAAAGTTAATAATAATGAAAAAAAAACTACGAAAAAAATTATGAAAACTGAAAAAACTGGACTATTGAAAGAGTTGGTTGAAGCTTTTACACAAGAATTGTCTAAATTTAAAAAACACGCCTACAACATTCATCACCAGTATATTGAACATCAGCGGTGTATTAAAAATTTAGATGATAACACAGTAACAATACACATCGATTTCTCCGAAAATTATGCCACCAAACTGAATACCGAAATTCAAGCAATGCATTTTGGTGCATCTCGAAATCAAATTACCCTCCATACTGGCTTAATATATAGTAATCGTGATCCTCTTCCGTTCTGCTCTATCTCTGCGAACAATTATCATGGTCCGGAAGCTATTTGGGAACACTTAAAACCGGTTTTGAATTATATTAGAGATCAGTATCCCTCTGTCGATACAGTCCATTTTTTTTCCGACGGCCCCACAAGCCAGTACAGGCAAAAAAAGAACTTTTATTTCTTTGCAAAATACACTACACTGTATGGCTTCAGAGCTACGTGGAACTTTTTTGAAGCCTCCCACGGCAAGGGTGCTGCCGACGGCATAGGCGGTACCATCAAAAGAAAAATGGATTCCTTGGTAGCTTATGGGTCAGATATTACGAACGCTGAATCAGCATTTGAGTTGTTGAAGAAATCTGGTATTAAAATAAAACTATTCTACATCCCTGAAGATATTATTCAAATGCAAACAATAGAATTAATACCTGTACCAGGGACCATGACTTTACATCAAGTAATTAACACAAATTCAGAAAACACAATATCATATCGCAGCTTAAGCTGTTTTTGTCCACAAGCAGAAACCAAACCAGGTTTTTGTTACTGCTTAGATCTACAACAAGCCACATTAACAAAACAAGCGACAGACACAAAACGTGTAATTACAAAATCGAAAAAACCAACAATAACAATTCTAGCCGACATCAAAAATACGTTGGAAAACAAAGCATTCTTTGATTTACATAAATTTGGCCCATTTTCGCTTACAACTGTTAAACCAGACACTAAACTATTTAAAACAAACCAAGCTCAGACTAACGCTATTGCATGTGAGAATATTTACAAAAACCCCATCGCATCGTGTTCCAGAACATGCACTAAACGAAAAAAGTGCATCACGCCGAAAAGGAAATGTTCTATTGGATCAGTTGTACGTAAGCGAAAAAAATCTAAAAATAATTATGATAGTAGCACAGATACAGATGTTGATGAACAATATTCCCTGCACAATTCTTCAGAAGACGAGATTTTTATTTATGATAGTGAAAAAGAACAGATTGATGAAGACAAGGGCGCGGAGTTAGAAAATACCGATTTCAATGAAGATGTAAAGATGACAAAAAAACAAGAAATTATTAATAATATATCAGATTTAGGTATAGTTAAAGATTTAAACATAGAGCATGACCAAAGAACAAATGAAAGAGATAATAAGACTAATAATAATTTTAAGGATATGACCGAAGACGTTACTATAAAATCGGTTTTGATGACACCATCAGACATACGAACAGATAATAATATGGAATTACAAACAAATGACAGTGTGCTAGTAAGGTACTTCCAAAGGAACTCCTGGAAATATTATATTGGTTTCGTGGAAAACATAAATATTACAGATCAGGAAACTTACTACACAGTACTATTTTTAAAAATTCAAAAGAAGCCACGACTCCATTTCGTTGTTACAAAAAAAATAGATCGAGACATTGTCACGGCAGAATCGATAGTAAAAAAAATTACATTGACACAAAATACTGAAAAACCTAAGGAGTATTTAATTAGCGATGAAAATTATGTTTTTTTCGATATTTGAATACCTACTTAATACATAAAAATATGTTTTTTTAAAGATGCTGATTTTTAAACTTGAAGATCAATCATTATACAAGTAGGAACCCATCTTAAAACTAAAAGTTTGTTATTAATCTTTTAAGAATAGTATTTTTGATTGTTAGTTTTGTTTTTAATACATACTTTTTTTTTTATTAAGTAGCCTTTTTGTCACCTCTTTCGCTCGCAAAGAACCGTATTTTTAAGAATGTTTTAAATGATTAAAGCATTTTTTTATGTAATCAATTAAAAAACTAAAGTTTTTATTAAAAACACATTTTTATTGTGGCATTTATTAAACTCATTGCAAAAACAGATTATTGTAGTTATTTAGCTGAGTTTATTACAATAACATACAACACACATAAGAAATGTTTTTTTAATCATTATTAACTATTAAACAAATATTATTTTATATTTCACCTATTGATTACATTATAATAAACATCCGAATTGAGAACCACCTCCTTTTTAGAAGTCGATTAAAAATACGCACCTTATCATTTAAAATTCTTGAAAATATTGCTGTGTGTGCGAGTGGTGTCAAATGGGACATAATAAAAAAAACCCTATACAAAACTCCGTAATTGGTGGCAATAATTACAGTACCTACCTATAGTAGTATTGTTTAGGGTATTTTTTATTTAGTAGTATTGTTGATTTTTAAACTATAATAAATTATAATTAAGTTTGTTAAGTTTCTTTTTTGAATAGTACCTACTTTAATTGGTACTCTTTTCTGCTGTTAGCACATTATTTTGATAAAGGTTTTTAATTCTTTAACATTTTGGTGTTTATTTTCGTAAACACGAAACCTGCGAACTGTAGTCTGTGCATGGTTGAATTTGAATTTTATGAAAATAAATAATTTATAATATTTTTAAATGGATTTTACTTGACCTATTTCCAAGTGAACATTGACCTTTACATTATTCCCGTGCGTTATTGTGTTATTGTGTGTTATACCTTCCAGTGCGTTATATTACATTTTTTCACGACCTTACCCATATATGAATATCAAAACTATAAATCAAGACATGCCTAATAGATAAACTGTTTCATCCTGGAGACTCTCCAAGTGGTTTGTTATTTCACATTCCCTCCAAATATATGCATCATGAGTTGCGCCACCATATGAAGCATCAACATTAGTTATTAATAAATCGCTGTCACATATCTAAAAAAGAATTTTAATCAATATAAAATAGAATAAAATGTAGGTAATAAAATAGTGAATGTCATAATATTATTAAAATATTGTTCATAAACTTACAACTTGAGTATTAATTGAATGAAAATGTTTCCGATTAAAATATTGTTCCTCATGCTCCGAAGGCCTTACTATGGCTACATGTGTACAATCGATGTACCCCACCACTCCGGGTAGCCCATATTTATCATAAAATCTAAAATAAGGATACAATATTACATTAGTAAATGGTGCAATAAAATTATATAAGTAATTGTTTTTGCATGACTTATTTGCCTAGTCTTGGTACAGAAGCCAGCACATCAACGTAAACTGTATACATACATATCTATAACTACGACGCGGCGTATAGTGTTAGAAAGAAAGTATCCTTGGTATGATTGGTGGAGTTTTCAACGTTTCAAAAATTGCCCAATGGTAGCACGTACTAATAATTGGAAGCCAATTACCATATCTCACTAGGAATAAGCCACACCCACGCGCCCCTGCGCGTCCGCCACCGCTCCCGAGTTTCCCCGAACCTTCACGAAGTTAAACGAATGTCACATCACATCGTTTATTTGACATTTATATTTTATTCAGTACGTTACTTGGAGTCGTGCTGAGTGCCGCCAGGCGGGATCTCTAGTCCTTAGACATTTGTGACTGTGCGTTTTAATTATTTTTTATCAAAGTTTAGTTAAATGTCAAGAATGCCGCCTCAGTTAACGCAAATTGTAAGGGAGCGCATCATAGCCCTTCGATTGAGTGGATGTGATGTGATTGATATTTGTCGGAAGACGGGCATAACGGTGAGTAATATTTTTTGTAGTTATAAATTTTAAATAATAATAAACAAAGGTTGTATTGTTAAAAATGTGTCAATGGTGTTTTTCTATAGAATTTTCGAATTAATAGAAGGGATAGATCTATATTTGTGGATAGGTATATCTTCTTTGTGTTCTTTCATAATGGGTGCGCGCTGTTTCGTGAAAGCTTAAATTCAGAGTTATACCTCCGTAAGCATAATTCGATGAACTATTGTTTTTGATTCCATTTAGGGCTGATTTTTCCAACGTCAGTTCATTTTTTAGCCAGCCAATTTATTACTATCGGAGGAATAATTTTGAATTTTTGACAATTCTTCCAAACAAAAACTTTCAGATGTCAATTTTATTCCAATACTTAGTAAAAAATATCTGTCGATTGAAAAATCAGCCCAATAAGTTAGAATAGTGTATTGTAAAAATGATAGAATAGTAATATCGTTTTAATTATTAGTTTTCGTATTAGTTTCTAACAGGAATTTTTGAGAATTTTAATGTGAAGAAAAATTATAGGCAGAATAATTACGTAACTTGAAAACGTGATTCTTTCTTTATATGAATATTTGCGTGATTTTAGTGTCAAATGAGAGGATTATGTTTAAAACTGATATGAATCCCGTTTGAACTATGTAAATCGGTCCACGGGTTCTAGAGATAGAAAGAATTATGTCCTATAATGAAAACATGCCAAAGTTCGATTTTAGTAAGTTAATGTTCTAGAAAGTTTTTATTGTATAGAGATAGGATAAATGTTGATACGTAATACGAAAGAAGATTACATAGACCAATATAATGAAATTGTAACGATCGCCTAGGCATAAAGAACATAAAAACTTTTAAGTGTCAGACCCAAGAGAAAATTACATGTAAAAATGGCTTAAAATCAAGGGTCTCTTTGCCTATAGTAATTGAGTAATAATGGGCAAATAAACTACAGCTATTTGTTTCGTTCCAGAAAAAAACAGTTTACTTCTGGCTTCGGCAGTGGGAAGAAAGCGGAAGCATAGAACCGCCAGCTCTACGCGAGAGCCACGCGGCTGCAGACGAGACGATGTGGAGTAAACTCAACTTCGTACAGCGTGAGTAACTAGTAATGACACTTACCTATCACATTAACTTATATCACCACAGTTAACATAAAACATGGTTTTCCTAAAAAGTGAATAACAAAATTGATTAAAAAATTAAATTTAAAATTTAAAAAACCCCCGGCACAAAAAAATAATAAAATTAAATGTAAGTAATTGGAAAAGGATCAAATAATTAAAAAACCCCCAACTTAAAGAATCTAGGTAACGAGACTAAAACAGATAAATTCATTTGGCAGTCGGGGGACCTGTTAGCATAGAGAAGGTGTTCCACAGAACGGTCCCCCGACTTCCAAATGAATTTAAGTTGGGGGTTTTTAAATTATTTGATCCTTTTCCAATTACTTACATTTAATGTTTTTTTTGTGTCTGGGGTTTTTTAAAATTTTAATTTAATTTTTCATTTTATGCTTTTTGTAGGGACTCCTTAATTTTTGTATTTCATTTCTTTTATTTTCTTGCGTTTTAAGATTCAGGTAATTTGGTGTTTAATCAGGTTTTTTATCCGTCAAAAAATAAGTATTAATTTATAGTTGAAGAATAATTTTGACTAAACAGACTTTTTTGTTTTATTATATCCTTTTTCTAGTTCTTGCTTTAGTTATTCAACTTTCGTATAAGTATTAGCTATTAGATATCTTAGGTATTTCAGATCTAGTTTATAAAATGGGACTGCAACACTATCTGATGTAGAAATACCTACGCTTTTTAAGTAGGATAATTCCATTCGTAATAAAAACAGTCAAACTCAATGGTTGTATCACTTATTATATTACTCTATTAGATAAAAATATCTTCAGTCCTTTACAACCATATTTTACAACCCACCTCAACAAAGGTGGAAGTTCTCAATTCGACAGATTATTTGTGTATGTTTGTTTATATTTGGAAGAATATTTTTTAACCGTTCCATACTCATTTAAAGTTTATTCAAACTTCTTTCAAATTAATATTATTTCAAGTTAAACAAATATCAACTTTATTGCAATGGCAATTAAGTTGATTTCAGAGTGACTAGCACTATTGAAAAAGTTAAAGTTGTAGCGTAAACTGAACTTTCTTGTGTACGATTTAAAGTTATTTTTCTGTAAAGTCATTTTTGTTTACGATTTTTGGCAAATTAATCGCGAATGCAGATTAGTTAAGTTAGCCCCTACAATTTCTCATAACAAAGAATCCTATGTAAGTATTGAAAATGACAAAATTTTCTTTGTTTTAGATATCAATGGACACAGTCAGGAGACGCCGCCGGATTGAGAAAAGACGCCAGACATGTCGTTCGTTGATGTTGTGTCATAATAAACTATATTCCGCGCATGTCCTTCCCCAGGCTTCAAACTATCTCCATATTTTTCATCACAATTGCCCACCGGCTTGGCCGCGAAGGCATAACACACAAAGTTCTTTCGCATTTATAATATTAGTATGGATCATTCTTCTAATATAGTGATAATTAATACTGTAAATTGAAATTTTATATTTATTTTCGCACTACTGTTATATTCTTGAGAATTTTTCTTTACTATTGTTGGTAACAATTTAAGATAGGGCCGTCACCCACTGGCGGCATGGCATGACAAGGGATTTTAAAAGCTTACTTTTGTTTGGCGGCAGCATTTGATTTTTCTTAGCAGCCATTGGTAGTTGTAACTGTATAATTAATCTGTTACAAATATCAATAAAAATAAAAGCTTGTAAAAATAAATATTATTTACTTGTTTTTAATCAGTTTGTTGTGTGAAATGTTTGTGTTAACAGTGTTAAATTAGATTCGAAATCATCTGTAAGTATTACAAAAATCCCTTGTCGTACCGTGCCTCCAGTGTGTGCCGGACCTTATACAGCCCAGTCAAATTATACTAATCTAGGTAAAAGCTTATTTTTGTTTGCTTGGCACCCGACATAATCATAAAATCGGTTTATCTATGTTAGACTATAAACAAAAGAATAATTTAGTCTGAAGATGAGGAAATCTATTTTCATTGTGTTGTCGGTATTTTTTATCCCTGTTTTCAGTAAGATTTATGATCAGTCAGATAATGATATAATTCGGGTTACGACACCTGTTTTAAAAGGAGCTCTGGTAGATAGTTATGACAAAAAATTGATCATTATTAAAATTAAATCCCCCCAAGGTGTTATAAAGGATGTTGTAGAAAAAATTTACGGAAATTTGATGAGTGGCAAGTCTTATAAGGAACTCCTAAAGATTCTAGGGGATATTGAAACTCACTACCAAAGACAATTTAACGATATATTACGTACATATCAAGAACTGATTGCAACACCATATCCTATGGAGTCAACTCAGCAGGGAAATGGTCAACTGTTGGACCTTAAAGGATTAAGAAGGAGTAAGAGAATTTGGTGGCGAGCAGTGATGGCTTTCCTTAGAGCAGTAAGACCAGTTGCACGAAATGCCGGGAAATTAACTAAATATGGCAAGTTTATGAAAGGGATTAAGTACACAGGATATGCTGTCTCTGCAGGAGTATTTGCGTACGAAATGGCAGATATTTTTGGTGCTATTCCTGATCTTAAATATGAAGAAGTTACTCGACAACTAAATGACCTCCATAACAATCGTATCAGGGATCTTGAAATATTACAAAATATAACACTTATAACTATGAACACAAACAATAATATTAAGGATATAAGTGTGGAAGTTTCCAGTGTACTATCAGAAGCCCGGGATAAATTTGAGATCATGATAAAAATATCCCAAGTGTTTGGTTCCTACATGCAGCAGTTAAGCAATGGGCTTCTTTTATTGATGCAAGGGAAAATCCCATCAAACATTATATCCCTTGAACTGCAAAGGACATGGTTAGAGAATCAACTTCCAGGACCATTATTAAACTATGTTGGGTCTATAACACCTCATCTTCAAATCCGTCTTAAAGCCATAGATGAGGTTCACCATCAATTAATCATATCTGTTGAGGTCCCTCATGTGGATTCCAAATTCCAGATATTGAACTATGTCTATTGGGAGCCCAAAGTAATACACATGGGGATATGCTATACGTCACCTCGATCCTCTCTTCTACTTGCATATCCCCCTTCTGAATCAGTTAATGAGTCACCTCCGAGACCTCTTTTGATTGATCCTGAGTCATGCATGACAGATGGATATATCATGTGTGAGTCAGATGCTATTCTCGAACGAATCCCTCTCTTAGCAGAGAATAAAGTTTGTACTCGAGATCTAGAAGCAAATCCTCATGTCAGAAAGCGACGTAGCGCAGAAAACTTATATCTACAAGCTTCCTCACCTGTCTATGATATTAGTAAGATAGTTAATCAAACCCTTTCTAGAAATACTGTTGTTGAAAAAGCCCAGAACGACCTATCAAAAATACAATTAGAACTCCAATTAATGATAGACACAGCTAAAAGAAATTCAGAGATATCAAAAGAACTCCTCGAGAAGGCAGTCTTGTACCATATCTTGTGACGTTTCAATCAATCAGACACCCGTCCTTACATGGCGTTTTGCTTGGCAGCCATTGGTGGTCTGTTACAAATAAAATTCTAATCTATATACCTAATAATAATAACGCCTTCGAAAGGTCCGCGAGATGTGTCAGACATTTTAAAAATAAATATTCTTTATTGACATAGGTAATGGTTACAGAAACTTTTATGTAAGTATGAAGCATGTAGGACTGTAGGTATATTATAAATTACCTAATGTATAAAAATATTAAATTGTAGGTTATTCAAAACTAAACTATATAGGTAGATGGCTGAAGGAAAATAATTTCTATAATATTAAGGATTTTTTTGAACATAAATTATAATGTTTTTAAATTCAATTTTGTTTATTTGTGCATTTTTTTTTTTCATTTATTGCAAAACTGTATGATCTCATATGCTTTAATAACACGTGTGTATACCATGTTTTACGCAAATAAATTATCTTAATCTATGGTATAGTTTGGTTTTATAACTTTTGTTGTAAGTATATTTTAATTTAAAGTAGGTAGTTGTTATAATGTTTTCAATTATATTAATGTTTAAAAATAAAAAGATTTGATTGTTATCCCGCATTTTATTTTAATATTTTTCCCGCGGTTTCACACGCGTTCCTGTAGGAACCTATCCTATGTCCTTTTCTGATTGGTAGGTATGCATAATTTCATGATGATCGGTTGTGTAGTTATAGTGCCAAAAGCAGGGGGTTAGCTACCGCCGTATCTGTTATACAGTGGGCCCCGACGGCATATTTATTTACTTAAAAAAACGTCACCGTCCTTTTTGCAAAAGACCCCGCCAAGATATTTTAGGGGCCCCTGGGGTTAGATCACACAGCCCTTTCGACTGCAGTCACTGCGTCTTCAGGTCATGACCGGCCGCCTTGCGGAGTTGTTTTAAAACTATGATATTTCCTAAGATATTCATTGAAATCAAATTTGTCAAGGGCAATTTTGTTCAAAATTAAATACTTGTGATGAGTAACGTGTTTATTTGGATAAGGATTAATATCATGTTTATAAAAACACCTTTGCAAATAATGCATTATTTTAGAACTTTGATTACGATAAAAAACAGGCCAAGTGCGAGTCGGACTCGCATACGAAGGGTTCCGTACCACAAGGCAAAAACGCCTATAAAAACACGTTTGTTGTATGGGAGCCCCCCTTAAATATTTATTTTATTATTAAAGTAAAAATACAACTGAGTATTTTGTGAATTTTTCAAGTGCCTACCTGTTGCCTTTTTGATATCGAGCAAAACAGGGAAAAAAATCGCGTTTGTTCTAAGGGAGCCCCCTTAAATATTTATTTTATTTTGTTTTTAGTATTTGTTGTTATAGCGGCAACAGAAATACATAATTTGTGAAAATTTCAACTGTCTAGCTATCGCGGTTCTTGAGATACAGCCTGGTGACAGACAGGCGGACGGACGGACGGACTGACAGCGAAGTCTTAGTAATTGGTAGGGTTCCGTTTTTACCCTTTGGGTACGGAACCCTAAAAACGTTATAGTGAATCAAGTAGAGAAGAATTTTTCAATTCGAACCAGCAGTTCCTGAGATTAGCGCGTTCAAACAAACTTATCAGCTTTTATAAAGCTGATAAGTTTAGTTTAGTTTTTTGATTATAGTATAGATTTAGGATGTAAAGTAACGATAATAATATATTAGAATTTTATTTGAAAATTCATAACCTTTGAAATCGTATCTTATTACTAGCGCAATAAGGTTGAACATCATGTCAAAGCAAACTTCGGTAGGTATTGGTAATTTCGTTACAAGGTTCAACCTGATTGTTTTTGTAATAAGATCATGCTGCGGACGAAACGTTAATCTTAAACACGGCGGACTGACAAAAGGCTTTTTGTAGGTATAATTAATTGGCTAAACTTCACACACGTTCGTGATGGGGTAAGAAGTAGGTGTCCATATTTCTTTCAAAATTTCAAGCAGATTACCTATGTTATGGGTTTTCAGCATTTAATTTCGTGAAAATAAATAAAAATCTTTTATTTTGGAACAATAACAGATATAATAGGTATTATAAAAATAGTTAAAGGATGATAACTACAAAAGTTTATAACTGTGGCGCATGGCGCAGCTATCAATAATAGAATAGAAGAGCAAGGAACGCGCTAAGACGTACGTTTGTTGTATGGGAGCCCCCCTTAAATTTTCATTTTATTTTGTTTTTAGTATTTGTTATTATAGCGGCAACAGAAATACATAATTTGTGAAAATTTTAACTGTCTAGCTATCGCGGTTCTTGAGATACAGCCTGGTGACAGACAGCGAAGTCTTAGGTCTCGTTTTTAGGGTTTCGTACCCAAAGGGTACAAAACGGAACCCTATTACTAAGACTTCGCTGTCTGTCCGTCTGTCTGTAAGTAATATAAGTAATCCGCGCAAGCGCGGATTACTTATATCGCGAATCCGACCAACGCGCAACGTCACAAATAGTAGTCAATAGTCCTTCTATTTTGTGACTATTAAATTTGGTCGGATTCGCGATATAATCGCTTTTGACGCAATTCGGAACGCGGGGTATGTTACCGACCGGTAACAACTCATTTATTTAGTCTTGCATGAAACGTGTAAGCGTCATGAAATTCCCGGCGCTTATGACGTTTTGGTCGCGAGAAAACTATACGTTTTAAGCGGTCTAGCGCTGCATGTTTTATAGTTTGGTGAGACGACACCTACTGTTTAAGCGCTGCAGCAAATACGCTCGCCCCACTGTCATCCTGTTGTGACACTGTATTTGATTCGGATAGCTACGCTATTTCTTATCGCACAGTATCTAATTCACACCACGACTGTATTGGATGTGCGTGTGCACAGTGAAACACTTAGATTTTGCGAAAGGGTGAAGGGTGGGGAGACGTATGCGATACGTCCGTGCGCAATCTTTCGTAGTGAATACTAAACAACTGTTTTGCAAATCGCGACGCCGCCGCTAGGCAAGCGCCCCCTTCCCGCTCGCATGCGTCTCCCGCTCCTGTTACCACCCTGGATTTATTAAACATATTACAAATACAAACGGATACAAAATATAAAATAGGGATACGATTACGCGTCGCCTACATTCCCCTCCCTAGTGCTGCTACAGCACTCATCACCCGTAGAGATAGGCGCGACGCGTGTCGCATTCCGCCGCAGAAGGCCGGATTTAGTCTTGACATCGACCACTCGAATGCGGCCATCTTTGCCAGGTATTACGGCCTGCACCACACCTTTCGGCCACACGTTTCTAGGAGAGTTAGGGTCCACGATGAGAACGAGATCTCCCACTTGCAAGGGTCTCTGTTCATCGTGCCACTTTTTTCTTTTTAATCTTTTGTTATGTTTCAGGTTGTGCAGGTCATCTGGAAAAGCTTTCATCTGGGAGTATTTCAACAACATGTTCTCAGCGCGTTCCATCATCGCACCATCTACATCAACACTAGAAACTTTCTTGCATTTATCTATAAAAGATAAAACCACACACATGGATCTCATCAGTCGAAGCCACGAAGAAAACCTTTCTGGTTCAGGTACAGCAGGTAAGCACATAGGTGCAACGTGAATATTGTTTATACATTCTAGGTCCACATCGCGAACATCAGGTAGCTGTATATTTGATTCTCCAGGCCAGAATCGTTCTTCATCATATAAAAATGACGGCCCATATAACCACTCATTTTCAAATGTTTTCATATCGCAGGTTTCTCGTGTGGCAATATCGGCAACATTCAGTTTTGTGGGTATGTACTTCCAGTCTTCAATTTTCGTTAGCTCGTCTAATTCGCCAAGGCGGTGAGCTATGTAGGCTTTATAACTTCGTGCGTTATTGCGTATCCAGTGTAAAACTGTAGATGAATCACACCAGAATATTTTTCTTTCAGCCTTTATTCTATGCTCGTTTATTATAGTATCGGCCAATCTTCCCGCCATAACGGCTGCTTGTAGCTCTAAGCGTGGCATCGATACATACTTTACCGGCGCAACTCGACATTTACTGGACACAAAGGCCACTTGAATATTTTGTTTACAATCAATCCAACGCCAGTATGCGGCAGCGCACATCGCTTTAGTCGACGCGTCACAGAACACATGTAGCTGTAGGTTCGTATAGCGCTCGGTCGCTTGCGTCGGCAACGCGCTATTCGGTTCATCCGTACTAAGGTCGTGCGTCTCGCTTTCACACGTAGGTAGTGCGCCACCAGTACTTCTAGTTGCTGACTCGTAATGTCTAGGTAGGCGAATTTTATCAATGCTTGTCATTATGCTCAGCCATTCGACCCATTTTATAAATATTTGGTCTGTTATTTCATTGTCCCAGCTCACGCCAGACCTCCAAGTATCTTGTAACATGATCTTGCCTTTGATCGTGATAGGCGAAAGGAAACCATAAACATCAAATATGGACATTAGTACACGTAGCATTTCTCGTTTTGTAGGTTTCTTTTGTCCAAGCAATATTGGTGTAGGAATTCTTTTGAATGATACGTCGAATCCCAGGTTATCATTAGTCGGAAACCAAATTAGGCCCAGTGTACGTTATCCGTCATACAGTTGTCCGTTTTTGAATTTCACAGTCGTCGATTTCAGGTTTTCTTTGGGTAAGTCTTTAAGTACAGACTGCATATTAGATGTCCAATTTCTCATCTCAAAACCACCTTGTTTGTGGACAAATGTGATGTCATTCACAAGTTGACTGGCCGTTTGTTCATCAGGTAAGGAGTCGATATAGTCATCAGCGTAGTGTTGTGTAAGTACAGCTTGCACGGCATCCGGCATTGTGGGCCAGAATCTTTCGGCGTTTTTGTTCTTTATGAATTGGGCAATAAATGGGGAACAGTTTGCGCCAAAAATTAAGCTATTCATGACCCAGGTTTGTACAGGTTTGTCTGGAGATTCTCGCCATAAAAAGCGCAAGGCATCTCGATCAACATCTTGTATTTTGATCCGTAAAAACATGTCTTTTATATCACCCGTGACTGCCACCTTGTTTTCTCTAAATCTCAGCATTATCCCGTACAGTGAGGTAAGTAGGTCGGGACCTTGCAGTAGGTAGTCATTTAAGGACATGCTTTTGTTCCTAGCCGCGGCATCAAATACCAGTCGTAGTTTTTGTTTATTAGGGTTGTCAACTCCAAAGTGCGGCAAGTACCATATTCTATTCGAATTTTTAGTTTCAGTGAGTTTTGATGCAAAATCGTTACTGAACAGGTGGTCGATCCTTTCTTTGTATCGCTCTGCGAAGCTTGAATTAGTTTTCATTTTCTTTTTAACACCTTTCAGTCTTGTGAGTGCGTTATCGTATGAGTTAGGCATCTCACCAAACGAACCTTTCCACGGGAGTCCCACGTACCACCTTCCATCTTTCAAAGTGGCCGTTTGTTGTAGGTGTTCCGTAGCTTTTACATCTAGTAGGTTTTGGCGGGGCTTATTAGTAACTCCAACAGACTCCAATGCAAATGAATGGCGCATCTCGTTTTGCATTTCTCGCAGGATATTCTCACATTCATTGTTTTCTTCTTCTGACAGGAACAAAGTAGACTGCAGCTTAATGTCGTGATCGACGGCAGGCTTGGTGCGCATGCATCCGTGCATGCACCACCCTAATGGAGTGCGGGTAAAGTAGGGATTCGTTGGTTTACCCTTAATTATTTCCAAAGGTAAGATCAAATCGTAATTGTCCTGCCCTATCAACAGTTCCGGTCTGTTTTGTTCATCAAAAATCACATTTTTCAATTCCGGTTTCATCAGTTCATAATCACTCAGGTCCGCGGTAGTAACATTTTGCACAGGTAAGTTCATATTTGTTACACTGCGCGCACGAATTGAAAACTTAGTTCCTTCACAGTTAGAAAGTTCAAGGTCGAGTATCTCACTATGGCATACCACTTCGCTACTGTCCCATGCACCGCACACACGCATAGATTGTTTATTACCGCGCAATCCCACTTTCGACGCGAGCGCAGCGCTTATCAACGTCACAGTTGACCCGTCATCAAGGAGCGCGACACTACGAAAAGTACCGTTAGGTCCGTGTAGGTAAATAGGCACAGTTTTTAGCAAAACTTTACGGCAGTTCACTTGAAGATGATTAACAGTTTCCACTTGCGACTCAGTCTTGGTATCAGTCTCGGTGACCTCAGTTATATTCACACTATCACGGGGCACTGAGTTCTTGTTCACAATATAATGCAACAAACGATGGTGAGGTAGTCCACAGTTGTCCACGTTGCAAGCTGGTGCGGTACAAGTATCTTGTTTATGTTGTGACGTCAGACACTTATAGCAAATGCCATGCCGTTTTACAAATGCCCAGCGGTCTTTGCGCAACGATTTTTTAAACTTTTTACAGTCTTGCAGTAAGTGCTCGGAAACGTGGCAGTACCGACACTCCTTATCAGTTTTTTGTTTATTATTCACTTGTTCACTGTTCACTACTAGAGTACGATGCTTAGACCTTTCGGTGTCGCTTTGTTTACCATAGTTTTGTATGGATGGTAAATTCACAGAAGTTTTTGTTATTTTTAAAGCTTCGTCACTAAGAAACTCGGACAAAATAAGCAACTTTGGTTTTTCTGTATTACTGATAAGAGGGTAACAGTAATCCGCCCACTTTGAGACCAGTATCATCGGTAATTTCGAGAGAATGACCGATACTATGTTCATTCCTTTCAGGTATTCTTCGCGTCCGATGGCAGTCACAGCAGCGACACAGTTTCTTACTTTCACGGAGAAAGAAATAATATCCTTCTGATACTCTTGTGCCATGGGGCGTAATTTACTTATGTCCTGCAGGATCCTCGAAATTATTACATCAGGGTTTCCAAACTGAAGCTCCAGTGTGTTCATTACGTCTGCTGCGGAGGTAGCAATAATGAGTAAGGCCGTCACCGCTTCTTTTGCTGGCCCTTGTAGGCTCTTCCTTAGGCGCCACAGATTTTCTTTATCACTAAAGTTACACACTTGCGACGATTCTTCAAATGCTTGTTTGTACTGAAGCCATTCAAGTGGGTCACCAGAGTAATTAGGTAAGTCCCTTGGTGTACACAAGCGATTCAGCATTCTGTCGTTAGATCTGCTGGTGCCGGTAGCAGCGGCTGCGGCAAAGTCCTTCAGAGCAATCGCCAAGGCTCGCACGGTTTCATCAGTGCCACCAGCACCTGCAGGTGGCGGGCGTGCTTCGAGCTTGAGTTCTGTAGCGGGAGGTTGCGGGCCGACGTGCTTCATATGTTGCAGGTTCAATTCCTGCAGTGTCGGGCGCAACACGTCATCACAGATGTCGCGATTCACATCCAGCCGATTACTTTCCAGCCACTTTTCCACTACGCGGTCATTATTTTCAACAGAGGGTAGACTGCAGTCGCTGCTGTCGTCTTCCAGTTCTGCTAGGTCTGCATCTAGTTTTTTATCTATCAACTCCAATCTAATTTGAGCCTTTGCTTGAGCGGCTTCCAGTTCCAGCCTTTTCTTTTGCGCCGTAATAGACGAAGTTGACGATTTTTTGCGGGTAGACTTTTTAACACTTTGTGCTGTGAAAGGTCCAGGTTGATTCACGTCCATCTTGCTCCCGGGTTCAATAGTTTCCACAGCTTCCTTTGAAGTGTCTATGTTTTCCCTTTTGCGTTGTTCATGAGCATCACTTTGTTGCGCTTCCGTTTGCTCCGCTTCTTTTCTTCTCGCACTTCTAGTGTTCACCATGTTTCGTGGTGGTGTAAAAAACATCCACAGATCCGGCTCGAAGGACCAACTAATGTATTGGATGTGCGTGTGCACGTTGCGGGAGTATTTTGTTATTACTGAATATTTGATTAAGATACATTTTGTTCCCCTATTCAAAGGGTTGACGATTGCCGATGACCTGACGACCTTAACAAAAAAGATGATGGACAATACGACAGGCCAAGGATTGACAACATACGAGCAGGTTTGTATTGCAAACCACATAGATTATCAGAAGTGGAATAATCACCAAAGATTGAAGTCCAACCAATCTATCTTCCGGGTAATGGGCCAATTCCTCGGGTATCCCAATCTAATTGCTCGGACACATGAGTTCTTCGAAAAGAGTCTTGTATACTACAACAACAGGCCCGACCTGATGAAGACCCAGGGCAACACCTTGACAAACAAGACCCACCAGAATGTATGTTGGAACGGACAGCAAGGGGGCTTAGAAGGGTTAAGACAGAAGGGCTGGTCCATAGTAAATCTTTTAGTGATTCGTAGGGAGGGATTAAGACGGAACACCGAGATGAAGACATTGGCCCAGGGAGACAACCAGGTGATCTGCACCAATTACAGACTCCAAAAATATCGGACGGAAGATGAGTTAAAGATATCCCTTGAACGTATTAAAGTAAACAATGAAATCATAATGAAAGCAATCAAGAATGGTACAGGGAGACTAGGGCTGATCATCAATGATGATGAAACCATACAATCTGCTGACTTTCTGTGTTACGGGAAAACACCCATCTTTCGGGGCAACATATGTGGACTAGAAACAAAGAGGTGGTCCAGGGTAGCATGTGTAACCAATGACCAATTACCAACTCTTGGGAATGTTATGTCAACTGTTAGTTCGAATGCTTTGACTGTTGCCCATTTTTCTGCATCCCCCGTGAATACAATCATTCACTATAATTTAGTCGGGAATTTTGTTAGGAATCTATTAGAAATCCACAATCCTGCCTTAAGGGATTCAGTTCATCGACTCATAGTAGACAAGAGCCTCTTAAACAGCCCAGAATACAAGATGGCAACTCTTTACCTGGATCCCTCACTGGGAGGTGTATCAGGTATGTCTTTAACTCGGTTTCAAATTAGGAATTTTCCTGACCCTGTCACAGAAGGTCTTAGTTTTTGGAAGGGAGTTTATGCACTTGGTGATGAACATGTAAAGAATGTTGCTACTGCTGCAGGCAACCCTCCTATGGGTTCTAGAGGAACATTGTCATTTCAAAAGCTGTTGGAAGATCCTTTGTCCCTAAATATTAAACATGGAGTCTGCCCAAAAACTCACATTAAGAAAGCAATCCGGAAAACACTCATGTATAATCCCACCAAGGTCAAAAACGAGATTGTAAAGAACGCAGTAACATTTCACAAACAGAACGAGAGCAGTCTTTTGGCTCATTTACAATCGGTAAACCCTTGTTTCCCGAGATTTTTGAGTGAGTACAGGTCAGCCACTTATCTTGGAGTAACGGAAGGTATAATAGGGTTATTTGAGAATTCGAAAACAATCCGGAACCACTTCTCCAGGAAACTTGGAAAGTACATCGACAAGATCGTAATACAAAGTGAGATTCAGACAATGAACACATTGTTGACCATCAAAAAGAGAGGGGTCAACAAGAAGATGTGGAAGTGCTTTTTTTGCTTTTTTTTATTATTATTATTATTATTTTTTTTTTTTCTTTTTTTTTTTTTTTATCATTTTATTAATTTATTTTATGGTGTCTATCGATAAGTGCCCGGGGGGCCCGTGGTTAAATAATAACAGCCGCACAGGTCGATCGATCAGGTCAAGCTACGCTTGCCGCGGTTGTTCTGTGGATGGGTGACCATCGTTACATACCGAGACCCCTCCGTGCCTCGGAAAGCACGTTAAACCGTTGGTCCCAGCTGTCATTCGTGGATCTAGTCAGAAGCCTGGCCCGAAAGTGTGACAACCAGTATCGTACTACCCAGTAACTGGATTGTGGAGTTCAGATAGGCAATCGCCCTATGTAAAATACTGGTATTGAGCTGCATCCGGTTAGACTGGAAGCCGACCCCAACATAGTTGGGAAAAGGCAGGCCAGATGATGATCGATAAGTATCCATCACGTCTGCAGCAGAGTTTCGCTAACTAATTTAATTTGACCTCAAAGAGTTAACATTGTGGATAATACAATTTTAAACACATAAAATCTAATCTTGTAGCATATAACTAAGATAAAAAACTATTTTTACATTAACATAATTATACCGACTGTACCGGATGTGCGTGTGCACAGTGAAACACTTAGATTTTGCGAAAGGGTGAAGGGTGGGGAGACGTATGCGATACGTCCGTACGCAATCTTTCGTAGTGAATACTAAACAATTGTTTTGCAAATCGCGACGCCGCCGCTAGGCAAGCGCCCCCTTCCCGCTCGCATGCGTCTCCCGCTCCTGTTACCACCCTGGATTTATTAAACATATTACAAATACAAACGGATACAAAATATAAAATAGGGATACGATTACGCGTCGCCTACATTCCCCTCCCTAGTGCTGCTACAGCACTCATCACCCGTAGAGATAGGCGCGACGCGTGTCGCATTCCGCCGCAGAAAGCCGGATTTAGTCTTGACATCGACCACTCGAATGCGGCCATCTTCGAAGGACCAACTAATGTATCGGGTGTGCGTGTGCACAGTGAAACACTAGATTTTGCGAAAGGGTGAAGGGTGGGGAGACGTACGCGATACGTCCGTGCGCAATCTTTCGTAGTGAATACTAAACAATTGTTTTGCAAATCGCGACGCCGCCGCTAGGCAAGCGCCCCCTTCCCGCTCGCATGCGTCTCCCGCTCCTGTTACCACCCTGGATTTATTAAACATATTTCAAATACAAACGGATACAAAATATAAAATAGGGATACGATTACGCGTCGCCTACATTCCCCTCCCTAGTGCTGCTCACGTACGCACAGCACGACACATTACTAGTAAGAACAGACAAAAGCTATATGTCTCTTTCGCACGATTCTCACTGTAGTTGCTCATAACGCGTTCAAAGCCAAAGTGGGGTAAGTTGATGTGCTGGCGACTGTACATATTTTTAATGTAAATTTTTCATTGAAAATGACAGAAAAATATTTTAATTACTTACTATGTATTTCACATGTTACTAAGTTTAACAGTCAAATCTAGATAGGAAGGTAAGTACTTACTTCCGCTTAATAAGATTCCTTTCATTCCTATTTTGTGGGAATCTTATGTGCTTCCGTAGTATGTGGGGTGCATTAAGTGCAGTTGTTACCTCCCGTAAACAACGGGACACTGTTTGTTGTGCCATGGGCCCATCCATATTTTGTCCCACAGACCCCTGGTAACTTCCTCGGGCATAAAAGTTCAAAGCAGTAAGTATCTGAAATACATTAACACAGGTTAAGGCTTATGAACAGTAAAATAAAATTAGGTACATTGAAAGGAGTGTGTAAACAATTTAAACTTACTTTATTTGTGGGCTCGATTCCATGTCGTCTTGTCTTTGGAGGCAATAAAGGCACTATTTCCTGGCACAACTCCTCGAATAACTCTCGACTGAGTCTGTAATTTCCGACAAACTCGAGATCGGGAATATTTGAGATATTCAATTGATTGCGCAGGCGGCGCCGGTTCCTTCTACGCTCCAAACGTTCTTCACGTAAAGCAGCCGCGATTAAAAGATGTCTTGTAGCCATTTTAATTTAATTTTTAACAAAATCGACCTAAACGAAAATAAAAAGGTAACACTTTTGGTTTCGTCAATTTGAGGTTAAAATTACGAACAATCATCTGTCAAACTTCAATTTTCGTTCGTAACTTTCGTGCAATAGAGTAGGTTTAGAGAATTTGAACGATGAACTAATTTCGTTTCAACGAAGTTTCGAAACGAATGGAACCATAGTAGGAATTGAGCGAAGTTTCGATCGAAATTTCGTTTTTCGTTGAATTAGAGTAGACCCCCAGGACTCCGAATACGATTTTACTTAAATCTAGTTACATGATTTAAGAACATCGCAGAGGGACCACGAGTCCGGAGGGGCAAAATCATATTTGGACTCCTGTATCTTTTGATAAAACATTTGATTACATAATAAATAATAATATTTTGATAAGTTCGTTTTATTTCTTACCTGATAGTTAAACCAAGCATCTCCATAGGATCAACAGGTTTTCTGAACACGTATTGTTTTTGTAAACGAGGTGCTATCTTGGTAAGTAGTTCTTCAAAACTGGTAATGGTCATTCTAAAATATTCAAAAAATTTCTCATTCCCACACATTTTTAGCGCTGCATATTTCCTTTTGAAATTAGCTCCAAATGGTTCATTTTTATAATATATGGATTTACCCATTTCCTCTGTTTCTGTTTTTTTTACCCGACTGCGTCAGAAGGAGGGTTATGTTTTTTCATTCGTCTTAGTAACAAGAGGAGAACAACTCTTTTTTCGCGATCCATTTCCAAATAAACACGTTCGAGCACACCAACTGCCAAATATCGACTGAGAATTCTCCCTCGCGGCACGCCGTCCGCGGCACCGTGCTGCGGCACGACGTCGTGCCGTGTTACGGCGGCGGCGCCGCAACGTCACACGGCGGCCGGCGCCGCGCCGTGGACATGGGGCCGCGGCCTTAGGCTGTGCAACATTTGGTCTAGCTGTTCCAGCGACTCTGCCATTATGACGATGTCATCGGCAAACCGAAGATGTGAGATATACTCGCCGTTCACGTTAATACCCTGTCCAGTCCAGTCCAGCGTCTTGAAGACGTCTTCTAAAGCGTTGGTGAACAATTTAGGGGATATTACATCCCCCTGTCTCACCCCCCTGAGCAGTTGGATGGGTCTGGTTTTTTGATCCTGGATCTGGACAGTCATCGTTGCAGCGTCATACAAACATCTCAACACTTCGATGTAGCGCACACAGTGATATTTTATATTGACGTCATCTCTTCCCCGCAAGAATCCACTTTTGATAAATAGAAGCCAGGTAGTGTTTTGGTTTCGTGAAAGGTTTCGGGTTATATTTTGCTTAATTGCCAACTGAGCGCGCCGACATCGCTATTAAAATATTTAGAGAATTCGTCTCTTATATTTACTGGATGTGATAAAGAAACGTTATCCATAGTTAGTTGCAAGTCCGAAAGGGATTTCGTGAAAGGTTTCGGGTTATATTTTGCTTAATTGCCAACTGAGCGCGCCGACATCGCTATTAAAATATTTAGAGAATTCGTCTCTTATATTTACTGGATGTGATAAAGAAACGTTATCCATAGTTAGTTGCAAGTCCGAAAGGGAGTCATCGATAAACAGTTCTTCCGACATTTTATTTCCATCTCGAGATACAACAAAGTTGTGCAATCCACAGCATGCTTTAATAATGTCTGTTGCAAAATCATATTTTACGTTTAAAGGCCTGTGAAATATACGCCATTTATTTGCAAGTAGTAGACAGTCATCGTTGCAGCGTCATACAAACATCTCAACACTTCGATGTAGCGCCAGTCAATTCGACATCGTTGCAGAGAGGCCAGAACTGCCCATATTTCGATGGAGTCGAAGGCTTTCTCGTAGTCCACAAATGCCATACACAGCGGCTGATTGTACTCCTCGGTCTTCTGTACAATTTGACGAACAGTATGAATGTGGTCTACGGTACTGTAGCCTTTTCGAAAACCGGCTTGTTCTGGCGGCTGGAACTCGTCAAGTCTCCTAGCGAGACGGTTCGTGACGACCCTCGAGAAGAGCTTGTATACGTGGCTCAGAAGTGAGATGGGTCTATAGTTCTTTAGCAAGGATTTATCACCTTTTTTGAAGAACAGAACCACCGCACCTCTGCTCCACGCCTTGGGCGTTGTACCCTCTTGGATGACGGAATTAAAGAGACTCGCTAGCTCTTTCAGGACTGGAGCCCCGCCTGCTTTAAGGAGCTCTGTCGTTATTCCGTCATCCCCAGGTGCCTTGTTGTTCTTTAGCTGCTCGAGAGCCGCCCTAATCTCGCAATGGTCGATATCCGGGATATCCTCTGTGTAGTGGCGTGTTAATTCGGCTCGATGGTCGTCTGCACTATGCCCCGCTGGTTTCCTCGTCCGTGTTGAGTACAGGTGCCCATAAAAATCCTCGACTTCCTCGAAAATCTCGGACTTCGAAGTCACGATTCTGCCATCCGCAGTTTTTAATTTCGTCAGATGGGACCTCCCTAATTGCTGAGCAAACACTTTCACCCTCGGTTTTGCTCAATCGCGTCTTTAATGTCGCGGGTGTTGGAGCACCGAAGGTCGCGTCGCATCAGCTTCCTAATTTTTAGGTTTAAGGCCCTCTTATCTGACGAAGACGGCTGCATAGATGGCAACTCTCGCCTTTCCCTCATAAGTCCGAGAGTTTCCGAGGAAAGTTTGGACACCTTACTTTATCGCCGTGTCGGGAAAAGTCTGCGGGACACGTCGCGTAGTGCTTTGACCACCTCGTCAGCTTTCTCGTCAATATTACCCATGGTTTCCAACAGGGTGAATCGGGACGGAAAAGGCAATGTTTATATATTGACACTTCAGTGTGAGCTTACAAAATTTGTAGAGGCGTATCCATTACAGAATAAATCCGCAAATGAGGTAGCGAAAGCATTGGCAGAAAATTTTATTTTGAGATATGGAATACCGCGGACAATTGCTACAGATAGGGGTTCTGAGTTCATTTCAAAAGTAATGGTAGAGTTATGTAACATCTTATGCATCAATAAAATCTTGTCGACATCATATCATCAAGAGAATATAGGATCTTTGGAAAATGTTCACAAAACTTTAGGCGCGTATTTAAGGATACAGACGGAGAACAATCCATCGTCATGGAGTTCTTGGATTCCATATTGGTGCTTTTCATATAACACTACAGTTAATACTGTGACCAAATATACACCTTATGAATTAGTTTTCGGTAAAATTTGCAGGTTACCAAGTAGTCTTCAAGGTGAAAGTGTTGAACCATTGTACAACTTTGATGATTATCCTTTAGAATTTAAGTTTAGATTGCAGAGGGCTCAAATGATGCGAAAGGAAATTTGATAGCAAGTAAGTTAGCGAGGAAAAACTGTTATGATAAGAACCTTAATTCAATAAATTATAAAGAAGGTGACTGGATATTGATAAAAAACGAAACAGGCAATAAATTAGAATGTATTTATAATGGACCATTTGAAGTTATAAAGGACGAGTCACCAAATGTCATTGTAAAAAAGATTGATAATAAAATAGATGTACTTCATAAGAATAGAACAAAATTGTATTGTAAGAGTTAGAATGTAAGAGGAAAAAAAAACGTATTTTAGTTTTTTTTTACTTTAATAGGGGTGATGTGCTGAGAAGTCACGTATATTGTTCATCATCGTGTCACGTATGTTGTACATCAGCATGTCACGTACTGTCCAGGGTTAAGTTAAGGTAAATATACTGTTCTCCGTAGGCTTAGTGTTAGCACGTAGTCACGTAGTGAGTACAGTTGAGTCCCAGTTCACAATTGACTCTCAAAGTAATACACGTCATGTTGTTTACTTAACCCCTCCTCATCCCCACATCGCATGGCGACCCTGCCAGTCGGCTGGACGGCGTTATAGTTCTCCGTTCGAGGGATTCGCAGCAGCATAAGTCGACTAGGCTTCTTCGGTGAGCTTCGCGTCACATCGGGTCACGGGCCATGGGGAGCACAACGTCAAAGGAAGAAGTGGTCATCGCTCAGACGGCGGCGGGTGGTTCGAATGCCGCAGCGGTTACACAGGAGCAGGTGACGGCCATCCAAAAGGTGCTGTTATTTATTGCTGTATGTTTGGCACTTGTCATCGTTGGTGTGGCAATCCGGATATATAGAAGGTGTCACCACAGTTGGGTCGAGGACCAGCTAAACCAGCGGGAGGTTCGCAAGGCTGTGCAGATGGCCTGACCAGATATGGGCGCAGTAACGTTCCCTCGTCAAGAAGTAAGTGATTAAGTGATTTTATACGTGAACTTAAGTGTGTGTGATGACGGAGCGGTAAATTTAGAGACAATAGTATACATATAGTATATTAAGTTTAAATGGAAGTGGAACTAACGTCACTGGTCGTGCAACTAAAATTGTTAAGGGAAAATATTGTGAAATTAGGTCCTAGTAGGCGGAAAGGCGACAATTTCAATAAGAAAATTAGTGACGCGAAAGCCTTATACGATAAATTTAAGAGTATAAAATCAAGTTCGGGCAAATTTTCAGAAGAGTTAACACAGCTGATAGCTAAAATAGAAAATTTGTACGTAGATACTATAAAATTTGAAGACATCGGCAAAATCAAGTTAGAGATGGCGGCGGAAAGATTTTCTTTAAAGACGGCGGTTAGCTTGCTACCGAAAATGAATGGCGATGAGCAGGTGACCCAAGATTTGATTGATGCCATAGGTTTATACAGGAAAAGTTTTTAACCAGTGCGCAAATTTTGACATAATAAACTTGAATATATTTTAATAAACACGTATTTTTTGTTTTGATATATTTCAATAGTAAAAAATTAAGTTAACGCTTGTCGAGACTTGTTTACTCAGAAATTTATTTTATGGACGTCGCTTGCCAGTCCGTCGACCGGTCGCCCGATTCACGCTGCGCGTCGACCGGTCGCCTGACGCGCCAGCTGCTATCAGAAGTACTCACGCGCGCTCGCGGATTATTGACCCCAGTTTAGCGCTACAATTTTTTAAGTTTAGACTGTGTAAAGTTATTTGTAAACGTAATTTTTCGTAAATTCCAATTTATCCTTCATACTTTCATGGGCTTAGGACCATCAAAATGCAGAAAATAAATCATAATAAGTAAGAAAGTAATACGTTTTAGTCCATTCAAAATACAACATTTAGGTATGATAGGTACTTAGACATGATACAATTTGCGTCAATGTCTAATCAAAGAGAACCTAAGACACTAAGATTGTTTATAATTTCTTCTTACCTCTACATTTTATTAATCACAATAATTTTAGGTATTGTTCGAAGTGACCTCCTCCATTTTCAAGGCATAAACGTGCACGTTTAAATAAGTAAGCATTTAGTTTGTTTAGGACACTAACACCACTTTTTACTTCATTGAAAGCGTTAATTATTTTTTCTTTCAAGTCATCTAGGCTCTGAGCCTCTCCTACATACACACGGCATTTCACTTGTTTCATACACCTTGGTTTGCTGCTAAAATTGTCCTCTCATTAGGGACCGTGGGATTGAGGATCCCTTCGGCTCGCATACGAGGTACGCTCTCCCTTTCGTATCTTCTTCGTGCTGCTCGTAAATTTTCATTGCTTAACTTAACACTCGCACCATTTCATAATACTCGCGGTGAGTAAAATGAGACATTGTCACTACGCTAGTCTAGTACGCGGCACGCGCGCAGCGACGGCGAAGGGACATCCGACCTCCGCTTCCGCAAGTGACGTACTGCATGTGTGCATGCGTTTTGTTTATCAAACGCCGGCGCCGCGCCGCATGCCCCCGCACCCTCCTCTCGTGCGCTGGGCATGGTCGGCGGCCTTCGCGTTTTCATTCATGCTCATTCATAGTATTACTATTAAATTATATCCATGTCTTGCTTATTTCAAATTGGGACAAAGTGGAAAAATGAAAAAAAAAAAGTCATAAACTAAAAATGGAAATGTGTTCTATTGCTTACACTGAGCCACCAAAAAAAATTTGCGCACTGGTTAAAAACTTTTCCTGTATACCTATGTTGGAGGAGACAGATAATACTCTTTTAGTAAAATTCGTTCTAACCACACGGCTTACCCAGGGGGCTAGGATTCGGTTGTCTTCCAATTACGCAACAGTGGACAGTCTGGCTAGCTGACATGAGAAAACATTTAATAACAGTAGAGTCGGACGTGGCTGTGCAAGCCAAACTTGCTCGCGCTAGGCAAAACAATAAATCGGTCGCAGAATTTGGTGCCGAGATAGAAAAGTTGATGGTCAATTTGACTATTTCTCAAGCCGGGGAAAGTTCGGAAGCTTATAAAATTTTGCAGCCGTTGAACGAAAGATATGCGATTAGGAAGTTTGCCGACGGACTTCGTAACCAGCGTCTTACTACGGTTATTGCGGCGCGGAATTTAACTTGTTTAAAAGATGCTATTAGGGTAGCGGAAGACGAGGATTGTGCTTCGTTGTCGCAAGTGTTGACGTACCAGCGCTGGCCCGCAAGACGTGGTTTTTCATCGGGCGTAAGAAATTGCGGAAATAACCATAGGCGGCAGATTGTAGAGAGTAGGCACGCGCAGCATGGAACAGCTGTTGAGCGTACGCGCAAAAATGTCAAGGCATGGCATAGCGGTGGAATGCGCGGTCGCAGCGATAATGCTCGTCGTGGACGCCAGGCTCAGCAAGGTCGACGGTGTGTAGCGTGTTTTGAGCACGCGCGGGGCGATGCTGACTCAGGCGCAGTGTCAATGTCACGGAACGATGAAGGCGGGCAGCTGAGTGAGACTCGGTTTTATCGTGCCTAAGCATATTTTAGCTTGTGATAGCATTAACTGGTTTAATTTGTTAGTGGATAGTGTAGATACGGAAAGGTTAGTGGATGGATACGGCTGCGTCCATATCAGCCGTAAAAAACACTTTTTTAACGAATAACGCTTTGTGTTATAAGGTGGTTAAGGAAGAGTTGGTGATCAATGGTGTAGGAGGTAGTTTGCGCTATAGGTTATGTATATTTAAATTTGGAGTACGGTCGATGTTCGTTCGTGCATAGGTTTTATATATTTGATGAGTTGCCATGTAAGTCGGTAGGCATATTAGGCCAGGATTTTTTGCAGAAATATAGTGGTATTATAGATTTTTCATTGAATAGGTTGTCTCTTAAGGGTAATAAGGGGCAGAAGGTTTCGATG
This sequence comes from Mesoligia furuncula, assembly GCA_916614155.1. Lineage (NCBI taxonomy): Eukaryota > Metazoa > Arthropoda > Insecta > Lepidoptera > Noctuidae > Mesoligia > Mesoligia furuncula. The sequence continues at coordinate 14,644,705 of OU744818.1, read as the reverse complement.
CCGCTCAAGTCGTATGATTACCTGTTGACTATTCCTCCGCGTTGTGAAGTAGTTAGATATTTTCCCGTTAACAGAGCAGAAGATTGTATAGTGGTAAGGAAAGAATTGCGTGGAGGTGTTTTTTTGGCAAGTGTGGTGGCTAGGCCTAGGAATGGGATGATACCCATTTGGATTTTAAACACAAACTCTGAGGAAGTTGTGTGTAGTATGTAAGGTGTAGAAGTTTATCCGTTAAGTGGTTACGATTGTTGTAGTTTTGCGGAGCCGGAAGGGAACGTTGAGCGTGTTAAGGAAATATTTTCTTTGCTTAAACTTGATTATTTGAATGCCGAGGAACGATTGTCCATTGAGCGAATTTGCGCGAAGTATTCTGATATATTTCATGTTCCGGGAGATAAACTATCAGTCACGAATGTGTATGAGCAGTCAATACGATTGAAAGGGAATGTGACTCCAGTTTATAGGAGGCAATATAGAATACCTTATGTACAGAAGAAGGAAGTTGACAGGCAAGTGCAGGAGATGATGGATAGTAATATTATTGAGGGGACAGTTAGTGAGTGGTCTAGTCCTGTTTTGGTTGTACCCAAAAAAGCAGATCGTAGTGGGGAGAAGAAATGGCGCTTGGTGATTGGTTGAACGAAAAGATACAGGATGATATTATCATCCTGTATCTTTTCCCTTTGCCTAATATAACTGAAATCTTAAGATTCAATGTCGGGTGCTGTTTACTTTAGTCACTATGATTTGTCGCAATCATATTATCAATGTGCTTTAGAAGAAAGTAGTAGGAGATACACTGCTTTTACGACTGATAAGGGGCAGTATCAGATGTGTAGGTTACCAATGGGGTTGAAGATATGTCCGAGTTCTTTTAACAGATTGATGACTGTGGCCATGTCTGGATTGAATTATGACAGGTGTCTGATTTATTTAGATGATGACGCTGAAAGAACAATCTTGGACACGACAATGCTGAGTATGCCTGATAGCCAGCACAACGAAACTACTGACAATGACATTATTAATGAATTGAGAGACGAGATTATGCTACTGACATCACAATTAATGAGCGCGCATAAGGAAATAGAAGACCTACATAGTGAGAACTTCCGACTAAAGTCGGATCTACAGAAATCTGTTAAGAATTTGGAAACTTACAAAAAAATCTGCTCAACACCACAAAGAAAACATAAGACACCAACATCGGCACGTAAAAACTCAACACCTCAAACGCCGCTGATGGAAATAAATAAGGATACTAGTGTAAGGAGCGACTTTCAGGTAAAACCTAAATTGGACATGCTTGATAAACAAACACAGACACAAAATACTCCAAATATTTGACACATTGCTACAAATAAACCAGAAGGCGCAACAAAAATCACAACCATGCAACATTACTCCGAAAAAATATCAGGCGCTTTAATAAAACAAGCACATAAAAAATAAGATGTGTATCATTAGTAGCGACTGTACAAGGGGTACTCTACCTCTAATAGAAGAAACTTATTCTGAACACTTTGACTTTTGCCATTATTTATTACCAAACGGTACAACAAAAGAACTCGTATGTAATATTTCTATAAATTGAAAGATTTCACTTTGAAAGATTATTGCTTGATATTCATTGGAAAACATGATCTTAAAAATGACAACTACACTCGCGAGCAAAAGTATGGAATCACTTGCCTGGAATCGATTCCTTGCGATTTTGTGTACTAAATAATTTATTATTAACTTTAAATTGATACCAAATTCATTAAAATCACACCAGAATTTAAGGAGCTATCCCGGATTAAGTGAAGGAGTAAGAAAAAAGACATGTTTCAATTGTTGGATACGCCACGAGTTGCGCCCTATTGACCCCCTATAAAAGCACGTGTTATCAGATTTTTTTATCAGTCGGCTTTCACACGTTGACCTGTACACATCTCCGCTACTTTGGACCCTTAACCTTGGAAGAAATTGGAAACTACACCTACAGAAGCTGCACAAATCGTCGCCCTATTGCAAGAACGGCTCAGCCAGCGAGCTGTCGCACGTCAGCTCCACATAAGCCAGTCCTGTGTTTCGAAAATTTATAAACGGTTTCGGGAGACGGGTGGCTTCATCCCGAGACCAAGATCTGGACGGCGCCGGTGCACATCGGAGAGGGATGACCGTTTTATCGTGTCAACCTCTCTTCGCAATCGTCACTTGACTGGTGTCGACGTCCAGCAGGAGCTCAGAAATGTTCGTGGGGTAGCTGCCAGCGAGTGGACAGTTCGTCGAAGACTCAAGCAAGCCAATTTGACTCCAAAAAGGCCTGCCACAGGCCCGAAACTGACGGCAGGTCACCGACAGGCACGCCTTCAATTTGCTCGCACCCATCTTGATTGGGAAGTTGAGCAATGGAGGCGAGTCCTGTTCTCCGACGAGAGCAGAATGTGTTTGCACGGCAGTGATCGAAGAGGTCGGGTCTATAGGCGACCTGGAGAGCGCTTTGCGTAGTGCTGTTTTGCTGAGAAAGTGGCTTATGGGCCCCCATAAGCCACATCCGAAATGCCGGCCCACATCATACAGGAACCGCCCGGTTCCTGTATGATGTGGGCCGGCATTTCGTTCGACGGTAAAACGGAGCTTGTTTTCGTGCCTGGTGGGGGACGAGGAGGCGGCCTAACTTCAGACCGCTATATTTCCGACATTCTGCTGGAACGTGTCCTTCCCTATGCGGGATATATCGGTGATGACTTCATCCTTATGCACGATAACGCTCATTGTCACACTTCCCGTGCCACAACTGAATACCTGGAAGAAGTCGGTATAGCAACATTGGACTGGCCAGCGCTCAGCCCGGACTTGAATCCCATTGAGCACGTGTGGGATGAACTAAAGAGGAAGGTTCGTTCCAGAAATCCTGCTCCTTCAAGTTTGAATGAGCTAAAATCGGCTTTGATAGAGGAGTGGGAAAGTATCCCGCAAGAGTCTATTCAGAAGCTGATTAGATCAAAGAAGAATCGTCTTCAAGCTGTTATTAGGGCCAGGGGAGGGAACACAAAATATTGAAATTAAGACTAAATAATTTTTTTATTAATTAATTTCTGTTGTTTTCTTCATTCATAATTTTTCTATATTTCCCTGTTTTCCTAACTCCTTCACTTAATCCGGGATAGCTACTTAAATGCTGGTGTGATTTTAATGAATTTGGTATCAATTTAAAGTTAACGGTTGAACCTTTAAAATGGTACCATTTTTATTATTAACAATAAAATTATTTAGTACTCAAGATCGCGAGGAATCAATTCCAAGTGATTCCATACTTTTGCTCGCGAGTGTATATAGATATATTGGACAGTATCAAAAGCTCGCTGAAAAATATTACCCACACAAACATCATTATCTGTTCTCCAACGTACATAAAAGGCGCTATGATACACAATTATAAAGTCGAGCTCTTCAACAACCTGCTTTATTTAGATGTGAAAAACAACCAATACGCTTATTTTTTTGACAGCAAGAAGACTGACTCATGATATGTTTGCCTATAACACAGAGAAACTAAATAAATCTGGGTGGAGACATATTTATAACCAGATAATGACCAACATATTGATAGATCCGCTAAAAACAAGACTGTCCCGAGACGGACCGGACTTTTTTTGCCGTTGAGTGCACGGGCGGTATTGATTCCAATTTAGTCAATTTGCTTCACTATGAAAAATTACTTTCCCTTTCCGTTCATTTCAAATAGTTCGTTCTTAAATTCCGCGTATTTTGATGTATGACAACACTTGAAGCGACCTGTCTATGATTTCAAAAATTTAAAATTTTAAATCAAATTTTTTCGACTTCCGTGCGAGCACGTCGAAATCATTTATTTGTTTCAAAACTGCAAAATATACCAGGTAAGTAAGGAAACCCATGTAAAAAACTATTTGTGTGTGAGATGTAATAAGAATTAGTACAGGATTCAAGTTGGTGAGTAAAATAAATACGTAATTTCTGTAGTTTTCCTCAACCGGCACGGTTCGAACAATGCTTGTTGAAAAAATTCATGTTGTTTTGGTCTAATTACGTTGATTTCTTCTGTGATTCCTTCAAATCATCGAGCAATTATTATCTAAATGAATATTATGTCCATTGAATACGAAAACATTCCAACGTTACTTCATTATTGTAAACAAAGTTCACGCGTCCGACGCCATTCGTACGCCATCTTGTAATCTGACGCAATTTGCTGTAAAGCTTGGTATACATGGTGAATTTATTCCTCGGAATTAAAACCCGGGTTTTGGAATTCGGATTTTTGTTAGTATTTATTTTTTTGCACAATAAATAAGTATAAATCAGTTATGTGTTGGTGTTTTCTGCTTTTTTTTTAATTTGCGCTTTTTGTGTTTACGTTGCATTTTCATTATAGCATGGATAAATGGACGCCGCATGATGGTGGTGGTGGCTCCAGCGGTGCTACTGGCTCACGAGGACCATCTCGTGGTTCTCGTGGGTCTCGAGGCTCATCTCGTGGTTCTCGTGGCTCACGAGGCGCACGAGGTGGTTCTCGAGGCTCACGAGGCGCACGAGGTGGTTCTCGTGGGACAAGAGGCCTTAGCTTGTCCACGGAACAGAAGTCCCGGTACTTGGAACTCAGGGAGCAGAAACAGATAGGAAGGTTTCTGCTCCCGAACGCAAACAGAACAGGTACGTGTTCTTTTTTTCAAATTGTGACAAATTGGCTTGTTTTGTTTTAATTTCAAATATTTTACAGAAAAGCAGCTTCGCCGGAGCGGATGCCCTGTCCGCTGCTGACAGGGACACCGACGACCCCACCTCCAGGAAGCGGAGGTATTGGGAAGGGGTCGAAGCCGTAGCATCGACAAGCAGAGGTTTGTTGTTTATACTAAAATTTATTGTGGCTTGCACATTATTATTGACTTATTCATATTACATCGTGTGCTCTTTTTCTTCGAACTAGACGTGACCTTCGACCGCCCGTGGCGCGTTTGCAGCCCGGCCCCCACATCTGAAGATGGTTTGTTTTAAAATTACCTCATTCCACATAATGATGACCACATTTCTCAAGCTTCTAATTTATAATTTGTTTCTGGTAGAAGCAGTCCCAGCACTAGCAGTCCCCCCAGTACCAGCACCAGCACCAGTACCAGCACAGCAGACGCCAACGGGGAAGGGCAAAGGGAAGGGCAAAGGAAAGGCGACTCCCACGAAGTAAGTATAAGTTTAATAATGACTTAGATGAATGATTAGTAGATGTTGATATTTATGACAATGTTATTTTTACAGACTCCTGTTTTCGCCGTCTACGGGGGTGCACACAGTGGTGGAGGTGGAATCGGTGGAGTCGATGGATGTAGACTACTATATGGTAGATGCGGACATCGACTTCATCGGTTTCACACCAAGTAAAAGTAAAAAAAGAAAAAAAGTAAAAGTACTAATGAAAGTTTGAAATAAATACATTTTTATTCTAAATTTAACCAATAACTTCTTTCTTTTGTAGCATCCAGTCCAGGCCCGCGGCATTCGGCGGTCGGTTCGTCACCCACAGCGTCGACGTCCTCCGTCGCGAATGGTGAGTGATCTTTTACCACTTTTTGTTAACTTATTAGTCATCATCATCTGCCTAGCCTTTTCCCAAATGTTGTTCCCTACCAGTATTTTACATGGAGCGACTGCCTATCTGACTGACTGATTTAGTATCTGGTTTTATTTCAGATACACCTGTATTATTCGAGGACGTTGAGGACGAGTTTGCTGTGTGGGAGCGATCGATCGTGGCGTGAACTAGAAAACCACCCTCGAATTTCTTTTTCCAACTATACAGGCTGTTGATTTGCATCCTAGTCAAATTCAAGGACGTAATTATGCTAATGATTCTCGACCCAAATCAACAATAAAATGGGTAGGTATTGTTTTTATTTTTTTTCTTATTTACGGAAATCCGTAAGTGTGAACCAGCCGTATTTAAACGCGGCCCGTCTGTTACTAGCCCTATAACCGAGCTTTCATGCACAATTGCACACACACATTCAAATGCGGATGAGAATCTATCATTCGATAAATTCGTAGGTAATCAATCCCATCCCCCAATCACGATGCGGCAAAGCGGGTACTTAGTCTCCCGCGCACCCTAAGCCACGCCCCCGCGGCCCCGGAACTAACAGTGTAATTGAAATCGCCGCAGCGTTCGTGCGCTTTGCGAATTCCGCTTCTCGGTACATCGTTGAGACGTAGGTACAAAGTGTTCAATTCAAATGTCGTGCTGGTGGAGATGGTCAGGTGGGTATGCCATCAGTGGAGACAGCCTACGTGGAGTCATCCGGATGTTTCCCGATCGGGAACCCTCATCACGTCATGCTGGCTGCTATGCACCACACCAGTGTTGCGCATACTGAAGCGTGAACTGCAATACCCGTTCCACTACCCCAAGGCACAAGACATTCACCCAGGTGATAATGCCGTGCGGATTACATTTTGTCGTTTTCGACAATTTAAAAACGAATGTGTTAGTGTTGTTAAGCTGAAGGAAAACCAGTACGTACTACCTAAGTACGTGGCAACTTTACCTCCGGTAACATAGGTAGGTAATTTATTTATTTGTACATTTTGTAAATACGTTGTTAGCTTAATCAATTTCATTAGTGTAAATAAGTTAATTCAAATTTTTAACTACCTACGCCAATAATACCTAAGAGTCGAAAGTATACCACGTACTTACACTTTACTAGAACGTCTTTCCATTTCCATCAAACGTAGAAAACATTTTTAGACTTAGTGGATCCAACAAAGGTAGAATTATTGCCGGTCCTAAGCCCGTTAAGTAGGAAGGAAAGTTTCAAATCAACCAATTTAATCCACAAATAAAAACAAAATGACTACGAAAACTTTAGCTTGAAGGATATTATTAATCATCTGATAACAGGTCAGTGAACTTTTCTTTGGCGCACTAGTATTACTGTCATTAGTAAGATTTCCGTATTCCAATGATGCTCAAAAATGAGTTAATTATCAAGCGAAATTTATGACAATAATGTAGGTGATTATCGAAATAAAATTAGCTAAAATTATTGCTACCGGCCATTGCACGCGCATTGGCGCGAACGGCGCTACCATTTCGGGGAAAAACAGCTGCATGCATTGTCGCTGTGTGCGTAGTCGGGTGATTCTGTTTTATTTGTATTGAATTAAGGGTGTAATTCTGAAATACTGTTAAATTTCAACAACAAAAAAAAAGCAGCGCTTACTAGTTATTGCCCCAACGTACTTCAATTGATTATTTATGTATTTTATGACAACCTCCTGAACTTTGACGAGGATGCAAATCAACATATTGTATATTAAAACAATCATACTTACAACAACAACTCATGATCATCGATACTCTGGTACTACAGGTCGTAAAACTTGGGAGAATCATTCATGATTATTTCTAAAACAAAGAGAAAACCACCACCCTCGAATTTCTTTTTCCAACTATATGTAGCCAATTCGCTATTCTCTCTAGTTATTACAAAATCGTATATAACATCGTGGCGATCAGATTCCTTCGATTGTGGTTTTCAGTTCTGTATTCTGTTCTCAGTTCTCTATTCGGTAGTTGGTGGTTGGACTTAGCTGGATTATAATCGAGTTTCGCAGGTTTACCCCTTTTTTTTTTTTTTTTTTTTTTGAGGATGGGAAATCATCAAATGACTCCTCCCGCTCTGGGTGGAGCGGAAGGGAGTGTCAGACTCTTACTGACTAAAACCCACCCGTGTTCCTTCCTTAGCCCTTTATGTTCCGGGCCAGCGGTAACCCTTTCGAACAATCCCGCTGACCCGGCAGGCTACGGCCCTAAGGGGCCCCTCCTCGATGCTGACATCTCTTTGAGGCGCGCGTGGAACACGTACGCGCCGTCCGGCACGGGCCTGGTCCTGGTCGGGCGGTGAGCTACCCATTACTCTCCGCCCGCAGGCCCGCGCCTACGGTGGCCGGGAGTCGTCACGCGGCTCCCGACGCCCGGAGCGTCTCCCGCGGCGGCTGGGACGGGAGGCTCTCTCCCTGAGCCGTTCCGCCACCTCCTTCGCTAGCATGACTTCTTCGCAGAAGGAGGTGACTGCCCCCCACTCCCTCTCGCCCCGGACCATGGCTTGCACCAGGGCCGGACGCGAGAGGTCGCCGTCGCTGCCAATCGTCTCTACGAGGACACGGCGGTGCTCCGCCCAAGCGGGGCAGACCTCCACCGTGTGCTCCACCGTGTCCTCTGGGCAATCCCGGGCGTCATCGTCGGCGTCGTCCAGTTTCCAAATAACTTTTGCATAGAGAGTTTTACCTTTAATATTGAATTTAGTATTGGAGGTAGCTTTTATAACATTAAGATCCATTTTCATAAAAAATATTAACACATGTATCTGAAACTGGGTGGGTTACTGCTTGCCGATTTTAAATATCATTTTTTCCATTCAGAGTTTCGATTGTGGTTTTCAGTTCTGTATTCTGTTCTCAGTTCTCTATTCGGTAGTTGGTGGTTGGATTTAGCTGGATTATAATCGAGTTTCGCAGGTTTACCCCTGAACGGTTCACGTACTCTTGAACTCTCTCTTCAAAGTTCTTTTCAACTTTTCTAACTCTGTTTTGCATTGTTTTAGTTCTCTAGTAATGGTGTCATTTTTTCCATTTAGAGTTTCGATTGTGGTTTTCAGTTCTGTATTCTGTTCCAATAAAAAATCTAGTATTAAGTCTTTTGATTCCATGCTCTTGTCGAGTTTAACAAGTTCAGAACCGTGAACTAGAACACCACCCTCGAATTTCTTTTTCCAACTATATATTAAAACAATCATACTTACAACAACAACTCATGATCATCGATACTCTGGTACTACACAGGTCGTAAAACTTGGGAGAATCATTCATGATTATTTATAAAACAAAGAGAAAACCACCACCCTCGAATTTCTTTTTCCAACTATATGTAGCCAATTCGCTATTCTCTCTAGTTATTACAAAATCGTATATAACATCGTGGCGATCAGATTCCTTCGATTGTGGTTTTCAGTTCTGTATTCTGTTCTCAGTTCTCTATTCGGTAGATCGAGTTTCGCAGGTTTACCCCTGAACGGTTCACGTACTCTTGAACTCTCTCTTCAAAGTTCTTTTCAACTTTTCTAACTCTGTTTTGCATTGTTTTAGTTCTCTAGTAATGATGTCATTTTTTCCATTCAGAGTTTCGATTGTGGTTTTCAGTTCTGTATTCTGTTCTCAAATCAAATCAAATCAAAAATATTTATTTGCTAGAATATGGTACAATAAGGTGTTACAGTGAATTTGTTTCAGCATATCCTGCCATAACATGGCGTGCAAATGTATTTATAATCAGCGATGTCAATTAATCTAGCTTACAAATTACAGCTTCTATTGATTTGTCATCTAAATAGTCCTTAATGGTATAATAATTATCTTTTAAATAGCAATAGTTTGAAAAGTATTTTTTTAAACATTGTCAGCGGTAAGTCTTGCAAACTATTTGGTAAGTGATTGTAAATAATAATCGACATGCAGTATACATTTTTCTTAAATAATTTTAGTTTTATTGGTGGCAGCCGAAGTCTATCTTTATGCCGTGTTCGGCTATTTGGCCTGTCCGTGCTCTTTTCAAATAAATTGTAGTTCCTCTTAACAAAAATACATATTTCAAATATATATAAACATGGCAAAGGTAGAATGTGAAGTTTTTGAAATAGTGGCTTACAGCTGTCTAAAAAGTGAGCACCACAAATTGCTCGGATACATTTTTTTTGAGCTTTAAAGACTCTGTCAAGGTCTACTGAGTTACCCCATATTACAATGCCGTATCTAAGTACGGATGATACATAACCATGGTAAGCCATCAATGCAGTATCACAGTTTACTGTTTGTCTGATCCTTTTCAAGGCATATATAAAACGATCTATTTTTGTCAGAATTTTATCAATGTGCGTTTTCCAGTTGCAATGTTTATCGACGGTTATACCTAAGAATACACAATTATCGACAGTGGTCAATTGAGAATCTTTATAAAGAATGTCTAGTTTATTTATGTTTGCGTTGTATGTTTGAAATTGTATTATGTTTGTTTTAGTCATATTTATTTTTAAGTTATTTTTTTCTAACCAGTCGATTGCATTATCCAGAGCTTGAGCTATCTCAGTTCTCTATTCGGTAGTTGGTGGTTGGATTTAGCTGGATTATAATCGAGTTTCGCAGGTTTACCCCTGAACGGTTCACGTACTCTTGAACTCTCTCTTCAAAGTTCTTTTCAACTTTTCTCTGTTTTGCATTGTTTTAGTTCTCTAGTAATGGTGTCATTTTTTCCAATCAGAGTTTCGATTGTGGTTTTCAGTTCTGTATTCTGTTCTCAGTTCTCTATTCGGTAGTTGGTGGTTGGATTTAGCTGGATTATAATCGAGTTTCGCAGGTTTACCCCTGAACGGTTCACGTACTCTTGAACTCTCTCTTCAAAGTTCTTTTCAACTTAACTCTGTTTTGCATTGTTTTAGTTCTCTAGTAATGGTGTCATTTTTTCCATTCAGAGTTTCGATTGTGGTTTTCAGTTCTGTATTCTGTTCTCAGTTCTCTATTCGGTAGTTGGTGGTTGGATTTAGTTGGATTATAATCGAGTTTCGCAGGTTTACCCCTGAACGGTTCACGTACTCTTGAACTCTCTCTTCAAAGTTCTTTTCAACTTTTCTAACTCTGTTTTGCATTTTTAGTTCTGTAGTAATGGTGTCATCTTTTCCATTCAGCAGCGTTTCAATTGTGGTTCTCAGTTCTCTATTCTGTTCCAATAAAAAATCTAGTAGTAAGTCTTTTGATTCCATGCTCTTGTCGAGTTTAACAAGTACAGAACCGTGAACTAGAACACCACCCTCGAATTTCTTTTTCAAACTATATGTAGCCAATTCGCTATTCTCTCTAGTTATTACAAAATCGTATATAACATCGTGGCGATCAGATTCCTTCGATTGTGGTTTTCAGTTCTGTATTCTGTTCTCAGTTCTCTATTCGGTAGTTGGTGGTTGGATTTAGCTGGATTATAATCGAGTTTCGCAGGTTTACCCCTGAACGGTTCACGTACTCTTGAACTCTCTCTTCAAAGTTCTTTTCAACTTTTCTAACTCTGTTTTGCATTTTTAGTTCTGTAGTAATGGTGTCATTTTTTCCATTCAGCAGCGTTTCAATGTCGCCGTCAAATATCTTTATGTGAAACAAGACGTCATCGTCGGCGTCGTCCAGTTTCCAAATAACTTTTGCATAGAGAGTTTTACCTTTAATATTGAATTTAGTATTGGAGGTAGCTTTTATAACATTAAGATCCATTTTCATAAAAAATATTAACACATGTATCTGAAACTGGGTGGGTTACTGCTTGCCGATTTTAAATATCATTTTTTCCATTCAGAGTTTCGATTGTGGTTTTCAGTTCTGTATTCTGTTCTCAGTTCTCTATTCGGTAGTTGGTGGTTGGATTTAGCTGGATTATAATCGAGTTTCGCAGGTTTACCCCTGAACGGTTCACGTACTCTTGAACTCTCTCTTCAAAGTTCTTTTCAACTTTTCAAACTCTGTTTTGCATTTTTAGTTCTGTAGTAATGGTGTCATTTTTTCCATTCAGCAGCGTTTCAATGTCGCCGTCAAATATCTTTAAGTGAAACAAGACGTCATCGTCGGCGTCGTCCAGTTTCCAAATAACTTTTGCATAGAGAGTTTTACCTTTAATATTGAATTTAGTAATGGAGGTAGCTTTTATAACATTAAGATCCATTTTCATAAAAAATATTAACACATGTATCTGAAACTGGGTGGGTTACTGCTTGCCGATTTTAAATAATTACACTTTTTGACAAATGCGAATGCGATTCAAATAAGAATAGGAACGTCAATGACCTCTATCTGCAAAGAGTAAAGTAACTATAGAGGCAAAGAGTAACAACTCTGTGGTAAAATTTGCATGTATGGAAAGTGCTGCCACCTTGAGTTTGGTGGGTGAACTAAGGCTATATATACACCTACCTATAGATACAAATATAAACCTATCTATAGATATGCAATCCATAATATCTCGTATATTGACTCGCTACTCGTAGTAATATGCATACTTACTTACTATGAGTAGCAAATATCTTTATGTGAAACAAGACGTCATCGTCGGCGTCGTCCAGTGTCCAAATAACTTTTGCATAGAGTATAACATAAAAACGAACCCTCCCTTTTTTTCGCCGTAGTCGCGTAAAAATTAAAATATATTATTCTATTCTACTGGGCAAGAATAGATTTTGCTGTCTTTAAACATTAATCAATAAAAACAGATTAACGGATTTCATACATATTCAGTTCGGATCCGGATTTTTTCTTCAATATGTATACCCAGCCTTATTGTTCGTCAATTTGAGAACATTTTGCACAGGTCAACTTGAAATGCTTGTAACTTTTTCTGATTGTGTCGTATTATTAAGTGTAATACTTCTTTGGAAAGGGTATTTAATAAAACATCATTTAATTATATATTATATTAATATTATATTATACTAGATTTTGCCCGCGGCTTCGCTCGCGTTAAGTATTATTAAAAAAAACTAATACATTTACATCCTCCATCATCCCTTATTTTATCCCCATGGGGGTTGAATTTATCAAAATCCTTTCTTATGGGATGCCTACGTCATAGTAGCTATATGCATGCGAAGTCTCAGCCCGATTGGTTTAAAATTGACAAAGTTTCATACAAACTTTCATCCCCTATTTTATCCCCTTGGGGGTAGAATTTATCAAAATCCTTTCTTAGCGGATGCCTACGTCATAACATCTACCTGCATGCCAAATTTCAGCCCGATCCCTCCAGTGGTTTGGGCTGTGCGTTGATAGATCACTATGTCAGTCAGTCACCTTTGAGTTTTATATATTTAGATTTTGATCAAACTTGTAAGACATTTTTTTTTTAAATAAATGTAAGTAATATTTTTTGATAGAACTTGTATGTGTCTTCAGAACCTTATTTTAGTACAGTGTTTAATTCTACTGCTACGATTTTTACAAATATGTTGAAGCATTAAATAAGCTTACTACAGGTACCAATATTTTTAACCTATGTATCAGATATATGTGGAAATTTTTTTTTTTTGTCTGGGCGCAATAATTTTTTTCAGTCGAAATTTTTCTTTCAACTTGGGATGCTTGTAAATAATAAATAATGTACTATGCAGTGTGGTTTTATTTATTTTTTATGTTAAGAATTATCACATCATGCATTTAAAACCTTAAAACATATAGGTCATCGCTTGTTTTTTTTAATTACAGCCATTTACGTGAAATCTGAGACAAAAATTATCTTTGTTCATTTTTACAACCAATTTTAGAAATGATAAAATTCATACATTCAAACGAAACAAACGCTATGGTATAGCCCTGTTCCTTCCCATTACAAAAACATTCAAGTGTAAGCACCATTCTAAGAAACAACCGCTAAAAACAAGACTGTCCCGAGACGGACCGGACTTTTTTTGCCGTTGAGTGCACGCCGTACCCAAAAGAACCGGGCGGCATTGATTCCAATTTAGTCAATTTGCTTCACTATGAAAAATTACTTTCCCTTTCCGTTCATTTCGAATGGTTCGTTCTTAAATTCCGCGTATTTTGATGTATGACAACACTTGAAGCGACCTGTCTACGATTTCAAAAATTTGAAATTTCTAATCAAATTTTTTGACGTTTGTGTGAGCAGGTCGAACAAAATTGCCCGCCACAAAACTGCGAAATAAATCAGGTAAGCAAGGAAACCCATGTAAAAAACTATTTGTGTGTGAGATGTAATAAGAATTAGTACAGGATTCAAGTTGGTGAGTAAAATAAATACGTAATTTCTGTAGTTTTCCTCAACCGGCACGGTCGAACAATGCTTGTTGAAAAAATTCATGTTGTTTTGGTCTAATTACGTTGATTTCTTCTGTGATTCCTTCAAATCATCGAGCAATTATTATCTAAATGAATATTATGTCCATTGAATACGAAAACATCCCAACGTTACTTCATTATTGTAAACAAAGTTCACGCGTCCGACGCCATTCGTACGCCATCTTGTAATCTGACGCAATTTGCTGTAAAGCTTGCGCGTGAATTTATTCCTCGGAATTAAAATCCGGGTTTTGGAATTCGGATTTTTGTTAGTATTTATTTATTTGCACAATAAAAAATAAATAAGTATAAATCAGTTATGTGGTGGTGTTTTCTGCTTTTTTTTTTATTTTGCGCTTTTGTGTTTACGTTGCATTTTCATTATAGAATGGATAAAGAATGGACGCCGCATGATGGTGGTGGAGGCTCAGGCGGTGCTACTATGTTGTTATGTGGTGGTGTTTTCTAAAAGCGCAAAATAAAAAAAAAGCAGAAAACACCACCAGGTGTTTTCTGCTTTTTTTTATTTTGCGCTTTTTGTGTTAACGTTGCATTTTCATTATAGAATGGATAAAGAATGGACGCCGCATGATGGTAGTGGTGGCTCAGGCGGTGCTACTGGCTCACGAAGACCCTCTCGTGGTTCTCGTGGGTCTCGAGGCTCATCTCGTGGTTCTCGTGGCTTACGAGGCGCACGAGGTGGTTCTCGAGGCTCACGAGGCGCACAAGGTGGTTCTCGTGGGACAAGAGGTGCCCAAGGACGTGGCCAGCTTACTGTGCAACCGTATGTTACTTAGTTGCTTGCTTGCTGCTAAATAATTCATTTATGTCTGCTGTAAAGGAATATTCTAAAGTTTTGTTACTTTTTTAGGGTTCCCAGCCAGCTGGCAGTTGATCAGCAGCCCTCTCAGTATGTATACTATTAAAAATGTGTCTCTACTTATGATGCGGTTGTTTTTAACAATTATTTTCTTTTAGCGACACACTAAGCGATGCACTGAAAAAAGGCCGGGACCAAAGGGCCGCGGACAAAAAGTCTTGGAGCATTTTGTCCGCGGAACAGAAGTCCCGGTACGCGGAATTCAGGGAGCATAATCAGATAGGAAGGTTTTTTGCTCCCTGATGCTCCCGAACGGAAACAGAGGAGGTACGTGTTTTTTTTTTCAAATTGTGACAAATTGGCTTGTTTTGTCTTACTTTCAAATATTTTACAGAAAAGCAGCTTCGACGGAGCGGATGCCCTGTCCGTTGCTGACAGGGACACCGACGACCCCACCTCCAGGAAGCGGAGGTATTGGGAAGGGGTCGAAACCGTAGCATCGACAAGCAGAGGTTTGTTGTTTATACTAAAATTTATTGTGGCTTGCACATTATTATATTATTATTGACTTATTTATATAACATCGTGTGCTCTTTTTCTTCGAACTAGACGTGACCTTCGACCGACCGTGGCGCATATGCAGCCCGGCCCCCACATCTGAAGATGGTTTGTTTTAAAATTACCTCATTCCACATAATGATGACCACATTTCTCTAGCTTCTAATTTATTATTTGTTTCTGGTAGAAGCAGACCCAGCACCAGCAGTCCCCCCAGTACCAGTACCAGCACAGCAGACGCCAACAGGGAAGGGCAAAGGGAAGGGCAAAGGAAAGGCGACTCCCACGAAGTAAGTATAAGTTTAATAATGACTTAGATGAATGATTAGTCGATGTTGATATTTATGAAAATGTTATTTTTACAGACTCCTGTTTTCGCCGTCTACGGGGGTGCACACAGTGGTGGAGGTGGAATCCGTGGAGTCGATGGATGCAGACTACTATATGGTAGATGCGGACATCGACTTCATCGGTTTCACACCAAGTAAGTTAATGAAATAAGTAAAAGTACTAATGAAAGTTTGAAATAAATACATTTTTATTCTTTAACCAATAACTTCTTTCTTTTGTAGCATCCAGTCCAGGCCCACGGCATTCGGCGGTCGGTTCGTCACCCACAGCGTCGACGTCCTCCGTCGCGAATGGTGAGTGATCTTTTACCACTTTTTGTTAACTTATTAGTCATCATCATCTGCCTAGCCTTTTCCCAAATGTTGTTCCCTACCAGTATTTTACATGGAGCGACTGCCTATCTGACTGACTGATTTAGTATCTGGTTTTATTTCGATACACCTATATTATTCGAGGACGTTGAGGACGAGTTTGCTGTGTGGGAGCGATCGATCGTGGAAGATCCGGGATCGGACGTGGAGGAGGGGGACTTGCCGGATATGGACGCCGGTATAAGCTTCGCTATACCGCGCGAAAGGTACGTTGCGCTCGCGATGATTCCGCTTTGCGGGATTACGTGAGCAGCGGGAACATGCTGGAGTTCCAGTGGAGCCACGATCCCGCCACCTTCTCTGGCGAGCGGGAGGTGTTCACGGGGTTGTCTGGACCAACATTTGTAACCGACGGGTTGACACCTCTGGAAACATCAACACTATTGTTGCAGAAACGAACAGGTACGCCAACCACCTGTTTGCGCATTCCAACTTTCTGGAGCAATCCCGTATGAAGAAGTGGACGGATGTCACCTCAGGTGATATCTGGACCTTCTTCGGGATTTTGATGTTGCAAAGTTTCATCTCAAAAAATATTAACACATGTATCTGAAACTGGGTGGGTTACTGCTTGCCGATTTTAAATATAATTTTTTCCATTCAGAGTTTCGATTGTGGTTTTCAGTTCTGAATTCTGTTCTGAGTTCTCTATTCGGTAGTTGGTGGTTGGATTTAGCTGGATTATAATCGAGTTTCGCAGGTTTACCCCTGAACTGTTCACGTACTCTTGAACTCTCTCTTCAAAGTTCTTTTCAACTTTTCTAACTCTGTTTTGCATTGTTTTAGTTCTCTAGTAATGGTGTCATTTTTTCCATTCAGAGTTTCGATTGTGGTTTTCAGTTCTGTATTCTGTTCTCAGTTCTCTATTCGGTAGTTGGTGGTTGGATTTAGCTGGATTATAATCGAGTTTCGCAGGTTTACCCCTGAACGGTTCACGTACTTTTGCATAGAGAGTTTTACCTTTAATATTGAATTTAGTAATGGAGGTAGCTTTTATAACATTAAGATCCATTTTCATAAAAAATATTAACACATGTATCTGAAACTGGGTGGGTTACTGCTTGCCGATTTTAAATATCATTTTTTCCATTCAGAGTTTCGATTGTGGTTTTCAGTTCTGTATTCTGTTCTTAGTTCTCTATTCGGTAGTTGGTGGTTGGATTTAGCTGGATTATAATCGAGTTTCGCATGTTTACCCCTGAACGGTTCACGTACTCTTGAACTCTCTCTTCAAAGTTCTTTTCAACTTTTCTAACTCTGTTTTGCATTTTTAGTTCTGTAGTAATGTGTCATTTTTTCCATTCAGCAGCGTTTCAATGTCGCCGTCAAATATCTTTATGTGAACTTTATGGGAACTCTGTGGTAAAATTTGCATGTATGGAAAGTGCTGCCACCTTGAGTTTGGTGGGTGAACTAAGGCTATACACCTACCTATAGATACAAATATACATCTATCTATAGATATGCAATCCGTAATATCTCGTATATTGACTCGCTACTCGTAGTAATATGCATACTTACTTACTATGAGTAGCAAATATCTTTATGTGAAACAAGACGTCATCGTCGGCGTCGTCCAGTGTCCAAATAACTTTTGCATAGAGAGTTTTACCTTTAACATAGAAACGAACCCTCCCTTTTTTTCGCCGTAGTCGGGTAAAAATTAAAATATATTATTCTATTCTACTGGGCAAGAATGGATTTTGCTGTCTTTAAACATTAAGCAATAAAAACAGATTAACGGATTTCATACATATTCAGTTCGGATCCGGATTTTTTCTTCAATATGTATACCCAGCCTTATTGTTCGTCAATTTGAGAACATTTTGCACAGGTCAACTTGAAATGCTTGTAACTTTTTCTGATTGTGTCGTATTATTAAGTGTAATACTTCTTTGGAAAGGGTATTTAATAAAACATCATTTAATTAATATTATATCATAATTAGATCAAACTTGTAAGACATTTTTTTGAAAATAAATGTAAGTAATATTTTTTGATAGAACTTGTATGTGTCTTCAGAACCTTATTTTAGTACAGTGTTTAATTCTACTGCTACGATTTTTACAAATATGTTGAAGCATTAAATAAGCTTACTACAGGTACCAATATTTTTAACCATGTATCAGATTTATGTAGAAAAAAAATGTTTGTCTGGGCGCAATAATTTTTTTCAGTCGAAATTTTTCTTTCAACTTGGGATGCTTGTAAATAATAAATAATGTACTATGCAATGTGGTTTTATTTATTTTTTATGTTAAGAATTATCACACCATGCATTTAAAACCTTAAAACATATAGGTCATCGTTTGTTTTTTTTAATTACAGCCATTTACATGAAATCTGAGACAAAAATTATCTTTGTTCATTTTTACAACCAATTTTAGAAATGATAACATTCATACATTCAAACGAAACAAACGCTATGGTATAGCCCTGTTCCTTCCCATTACAAAAACATTCAAGTGTAAGCACCATTCTAAGAAACAACGTCGTAAATGAGTCGTCTAGTTTCAAATTCCGCTAAAACGCTTTTATATCAAATTTTAGCCTAATATGACATTTAAAACTATTCTTGGAGTAGTACAAATTCGTAAATTTGTTTCGCATCAAACTCCGCCATATGGGAGTCTAAAATACGTTTTAAAATCCCTCCATGTCAAATCCAACCAATGGCAGCCCAATATTAGGTCACGTGACACAGTTATTTAGTATGGCGGATTCCGTTACCTGCGAGTGTTATTGCTGTGGTTTTTTATTGTTTTTGTACGGAAAAAATGGAGGATTTACAACAATTTATAAAAAAGTCGGAGCCTGGTAAAGCACACAAGAGATTAGTCAATAAATCAAAGTGGAAACGTGAAGTATTGCGTGAAAAAAGGTTGGTTACTTTCGTCTACTAAACAGTCAACTGCTATTTCAAAAGTTGTTATGCAAAACAGGACCATAAAAGTGGTTGAACATGCTTTGGTGCAAAAATACAATTTTTTTTTTCTTGTTATTCTGAGTAACTAATATTAATTTCCCTAAAAGTTCTTTGCATTATCCCGACTTTATACGAATGTGTTGTGTGTGATTGACCTATTTGTATGAAATGGACGGCATTTTTATATTAACAATTGTCACAAGTTATAATAAAAATACTGTTTTATTTTCGAGAAAGGACTATGCAAAAAATCGTCCCATATCATCAACAGATGCCAAACATATCTCATTAAATACATCTCGACATTATGATTATTTTTTACTATGGCGACATCACTGTAGGATATGGGGTTATCGTGCAATAAAAAAAAATATGTTATACTTATACAGTTTTATTAAGTATTAAGAATCGAATTAAAAATGTACTATTTAACTAAAAAAAACTCGAGAGAGAACAGCCGTAAGACGTACTTTACCCTCCCTCCTTGATCCGTTACCCCGACCGCACCCTTTCGACGCCTGCGCCCGCGCACCTCCCTCAGTCGTGGCTAGTACGTTCTGCTGTGTTCGCGTTGTTTATTTGTGCGTTATCGGCTTGTTTGCGACTATTACTAACCTCTGCTTGTTTATTGGACCTTTTGATTGCTACTCGATGACCCCGGCACGTTTAATGGACTGTGATTTATAAATATGGAGACTGGACGCCAATGTGTAATGTGTCCTAGATCTGTTTTAAGACAGAGACGACATATATTACAAGAAACATTGCTTCATAGTAGTCCTGAGTTAGCGGCCTACATTTTGCAAAATGGATTGACACAAGTAAGTCACAGTCATTGTATTTATTTACTGATTTATTATACATATATCGATAACTTTTAGATATTATGTAGAATACGTATAATGAATAAGAATAAGTGTCATGTAGTTAGAATATATAAGCAGATAGAACATTGCTACGATACTATATGATACATTTTAGAATTGCTTGAATAGAAATATAGCACTTAAAGTATAGCTTACGTTAGGAACGACTCAATCGTCCGGCCATAATTCCAATGAGGAATGAGATATTTTTACCTGCATAATTATTTAATCTCACCTTAATATTTTTATAGTCTAGTCCAAAAGTGAGTGTAGATTGTGTTCCGAGTTCTAGACAACTGACAAGCACACATATAACACCGATATAATCAATATAACACAGAAAAAATACTTCTGCTTATTACAAAAACACACATATGCTGATATCTTCATTTTTTCCCTTTTCAGGTAGTATTCAATAACGTAATGGCAGTATGCCATAGATGCTGGCAGAGAGCCAATAATAATGACGGTGGACAACTACGTCTTGAGAACGCTCCCATTGTAGAAGGTAATTACATCTGTGCTATTAATCCTTATCAAAATAAATTATTTCATCACTAAGTACAGTCTAGCTTCGCCGGGACAGCTAGTAATAAATAAATAAATAATTTTAGATGCTGACAATCAAGAACCCCCCAATGTTGCTGAAGCCCGCAATGTTGCTGAAGCCCCCAATGTTGCTGAAGCTCCCAATGTTGCTGAAGCCCCCAATGTTGCTGAAGCCCCCAATGTTGCTGAAGCCCCCAATGATCCTCAGGACAATCCAGAGGATGATGCTCGTTTCTATGTTCGCGATTATGTACGTGCACCGAACACTTCACGGCTCTGTATGTATAGGCAATGTAGACATGAAAATCTACGACGAGTTCCTGTGTCTATCAAGCTACATTTGGTATGTCATTATCGATTATATATTCCACCGAGTTCGCGAATATGTGAAGAACATTTAAATAACTATGATTTTGAAGAGTTACTGGATAATGTAAATGTTACACATTATTTTAATGCTTCATTTTTTAGTAACATGACAAACATGTTAATTGAAGCAATCAACAATAGGACAAGATTCGATTTTGAAACATTATCTTCACTGAATAATAGTGAACTTATGTTTTGGACTGGATTCACTTTAGAGCAGTTCAACGTCATTTTGGAAGAAACGCCATCGCTCGCAGAAAAATGCAGACATCCTCGATCAGTTCTCGGAGCTTATTTAACGAAAATACGAACTGGAGAACCTAACGAGCGACTAGCTACGCTTTTCGGCGTAACACGTCAAGTGTTTGAATATCGCCTAAAAATAGCGCGACAATGCTTGACAGGTCAATATGTACCAAGACATCTTGGTATAGGTCATATTTCTAGAGATGAGCTTCTAGAGAGAAATCTATTTTTGCCCAAACATATTTTTGGAAATGAAAACAACACCAAGTTAATTATTATCGCAGATGGCACATATGTATACAACATGTCCCAAAATTCAACGATAAGCCAGCACCGGAGGATAGACCTGCCCATGACTACTCGGGGAAAAAAAGAAAAAAAATATATATCTCTTTTTTTTTGAAGTTATAAAAAAAAAGAAGAAATTCTTAAAAAAGTGAGACCTTTTATGATATTTTTCACTACCATGACCACACTTTTTTAAATATTTCTGTTATTTTTTTTTATAGGCAACCTGAATAGCACTGCTATCTACCACAATTCTTAAAAAATCCAGAATACCTCTAGTTTTTTCACGTAAATTAATGAAACTTAATTTATTCCCTAAATTTTTTGAAGATTTTTACTTTTAATCAACTTTAACTCATCGTGGTGTAAAAAAAAAGTATGAACACTACTATGGCAAGTTTTTTTATAAATTGACGCAACTAATCAAGATTCCAAAATGGTATAATACTCTAGGAAAATCAACCACAAAAAAATTATATCCATACTAGTTCAAAACAAGAACCAAATTCCTTAAATTATAGTTGACAGTAATCACTTTCACTGCGTGCCCAAAATGGGTTCTTGTTACAATTTCTAGGAATTTGAGTGGGGCATACATACCTTAGAAGTTAGAGAGAGATAGATAGATAGAGATATTTACGTTAAAAAGAGACAACAACAGGGCAGGTAGTGGGTTCTTGTTACAATTTCTAGGAATTTGAATGGGGCATACATACCTTAGAAGTTAGAGAGAGATAGATAGACAGAGATATTTACGTTAAAAAGAGACAACAACAGGGCAGGTAGAGAAGCTGTTATTATTCTCAGAGCAAGTCAGTTCAGTACGCTCTGCTCCTTTGTTTACTGCGCACCGTTCCGTATTCAACTGACGTGGCTCTCGTACGTACTAACGACTTTTGGCTTGGCTTTTTGGACTGGAATCGATCTGCAAACTGAACTGACCTGGCATTATCTTGGACTACGATTGTGTGTTTTGTGACTACGATTGTGAGTTTTGTGATTTGGAGTTCTGGCGCATTTTGGACTGTTTAACGATCAACATGCCGCAACCATACACACCACAGGAATACGCAAATATGCACCTCATCTATGGAGAAACCCGATGCAATGCTAACGCTGCTAGCAGACTGTATCGAGAAAGGTACCCAAATGCTCAAAGATATCCTGATTATCGAGTGTTTATTAATGTGCATCAAGCGTTTTCGGAGGGTCGTATGCCATCCAGTAGGAGAAACGCTGGAAGACCTAGTTCGGATCGTGATGAAGAAGTTCTCAATGAGATAGAAAATGATTCGACTACTTCGGTACGCGCCATAGAAGAAGCTACAGGAATCCCGAAAAGTTCTGCACATCGAATTTTACAACGTCACAAGCTTCACCCATATCATTACAGGCGTGTGCAGACGTTGTTACCGCGGGACTATCCATTAAGAGTCACATTTTGCCGTGTGATGCTGCAAAGGCACAGGGAAGATCCCCAATTCCTGGACAAAATTCTATGGTCGGATGAAACAACATGCAAGAAAGATGGATATTTAAATCTACACAACCTACATAGTTGGAGCAATGAAAATCCGCACTTGATGAGACAAGACAGATCCCAATATCAATTCAAGGTTAACTTATGGACCGGCATATTAAATGGAAAAGTAATTGGGCCCTTTGAGTTACAAGGAAACTTAGATGGCAATAGTTATTTAAACTTTTTACAAAATGACTTGCAAGAATTGCTAGACGACGTGCCCTTAAATGATCTCCAAAACATGTGGCTCCAAAATGATGGTTGCCCAGCACACTATGCCCGCCCTGTGCGAGAATATTTAAATCAAGAGTATCCAGGGCGTTGGATCGGGCGACTTGGTCCTATCTTATGGCCACCTCGTTCACCCGATTTGAACCCCCTGGACTTCTTCTATTGGGGTTGTCTTAAAGACAGGGTCTACTCAAAACCCATTGCGTCATTGGACGAGCTTCGTCGAAATATCAGTCAGGCTGCGGATCATATTAATCGCAGAAGATATGCAAGACAAATAAAACGGTCATTTTTAAGGCGATGTCGTGCATGTATTATTGCTGGTGGCAAACAATTTGAACATTGGTTATAATGTTAATAAATTACATGAGAAATTGTTTGACCATTTATTTAAATATTAAACATTTTCCAAGAACTAATACTTTTTATTACCAGACCGTCATTTGGCCCCTGTTTAGAAATAATAGGAACATTTTTTTTTTTAACTTGTTTGCCTAGAGTATTATACCATTTTGGAATCTTGATTAGTTGCGTCAATTTATAAAAAAACTTGCCATAGTAGTGTTCATACTTTTTTTTTACACCACGATGAGTTAAAGTTGATTAAAAGTAAAAATCTTCAAAAAATTTAGGGAATAAATTAAGTTTCATTAATTTACGTGAAAAAACTAGAGGTATTCTGGATTTTTTAAGAATTGTGGTAGATAGCAGTGCTATTCAGGTTGCCTATAAAAAAAAATAACAGAAATATTTAAAAAAGTGTGGTCATGGTAGTGAAAAATATCATAAAAGGTCTCACTTTTTTAAGAATTTCTTCTTTTTTTTTATAACTTCAAAAAAAAAGAGATATATATTTTTTTTCTTTTTTTCCCCGAGTAGTCATGGGCAGGTCTATCCTCCGGTGCTGGCTTATCGTTGAATTTTGGGACATGTTGTATATTGAAAAAAGCACTAATTATTTATTTCAAAGAAAAACTTATAGCCTCCACAAGTTTCGCAATTTATTGAAACCATTTATTTTAGTAAGCAGCGATGGATATATCATAGATGTCATAGGCCCTTTTCCTGCAACAACATCAGATGCAACTATTATGCAGAACATAATGAATGACGAGGAGCACTTACTACATTGGTTACTACACAGAGAGGACGTCTTTATTTTGGACAGGGGCTTCAGGGACAGTATTAATGATATTGAGTCCCTTGGCTATGAACCTCACATGCCACCTACCAAGGACAGGAACGCGACCCAGCTATCAACAGAAAAGGCAAATGATTATCGGTTGGTGACTGTGTGTAGATGGATTGTGGAGGCGGTTAACGGCAAATTCAAAAACCGTTTTAAGTTATTAAAACAAACTTATTTTAACCGAGCTTTGCCAAACATGTTTGTCGATTTCCGCATAGCAGCATCATTAATAAATGCTAATTACCGTGTTGCTACAGACCACAGGCTTGCGCCGGAATTCTTTGAAATAATTCAAACTAAGGTTCATCAACCTAACCTTTTGAAAAATTATGTCGAAGGCAAAAATCTTAACAGACAAAGAGTTAACTTTGTGACGATGGAGGCCACCATGCCACATCTTGAGGACTTTCCAGAACTGACTGATGATGATATCATTTTATTCGCCTTGGGGACCTACCATATAAAACTTGCAAAATCCTACTGTGCGGAACATATTCGGAATGGAATTTATTATATTGAATTATTTCGAGAAAACCAGCTAACTGATTTGCCAAGGTATAATATTCGAGAAGATAATGTCTGGTTAATTAGAGGACGAATACAATCTCGACACGTTAGATCGCGCGTTTATTATTGTTACATATTAATAAACCGAAGTGAAACTGGCAGACGTGCTATTGAACAGTGGTATTGCACATGCCTAACAGGGGCGCGTACGGTTGGAAGTTGTGCCCATATAATATCAATTATATGGTATATGGGCAAAGGTCGACATATCGACTTTAATCTACCAGCGGCAATGTTATCGACTATTATAATAGATGAATAATATAACGTTATTTTTGTCTGGATAATAGTTCTGTTGTTATTAAGTGTCTACTTGCACAATTGTTTTTGTGTTATTAATACTTAAAATGTCTAGTTGAACAATTGCTTTTTGTAATTATCGTCTAAAATGTAATTTTTTATTTTAAAATAAAAATACTTTATTTTTGTCAAAAGTCTTTTAAAAAAAAAAAACCCCGTCGAATTCCGAACTAAAAATTGGTACTGACTTTTCATGGGACGTAATAATGATATTGAAACTTGTCCCATGTCTGTTGATGGGATGGGACACTGCCCATACATTTTTTTGCATGGTCCTTTGTAATCTTACATTAAGTTTAATTTTTACTTTAACTATGGTCTGACTAAAAAAAGCCCGTTCATTTGAACGGGCTTTTTTTCTTTTTTTTTACGGGATTTTTTTTTTTTAATGTTAGTATTACGGTATTTACCGTAATACTAACATTATTTATTATACTAACAAATAAGTATGTATGTGTACTTATTTAATTTTAAAAAAAATGAATGTTGGTTGTTTTGTTCATTACTAATGCACTGAATTTGATGAGATTTGGCACAGTATGTATTTTTTTTCAATTGGTTGTCAAATCTGTATTTATAGTGAAAGTTCAAATAATGCTTATTTTTGTTGTAGATACAAGCCAAATACCCTTCCAACATTCCCATCATGTGGACACGGGCGTAAGGCATTTCAGTGCGCGACTTTAACATGCACAGAAATGAGAAAATTCCACCAATCATTTTACAAACATCCGACAAAGATTTCCCAAGATAATTTTATAATAAAACACTGTACTATCACTACATCTGAAACTGCAACAGTTGGTAGCAAGCGAAATCATTCGTTAAAATATTTCATTCGTAACAAGAGCGGCAAGTTGATCCCTGTTTGTCAAAAAACCTTTACTGAGGTATTGTGTGTAAAGAAAGACCGTATACAAGGAGTAATGCGTAGATTTTATGAAAAGGAGGAGATGGCAAAAGAGCGTCGGGGTGGAGACCGAAAAAGTCAGAAGTTTGAAGTGAAAAGAAAAGCGGTACAAGCCTTTATAGAGTCATTTAAAGCGAATGAAAGCCACTACTGCAGGTCAAAAAATATAAAAAGATTGTACTTGCCCCCTGAACTAAATATAAAAAAACTTTGGCGTATGTTTAACAGAGAACATCCCTGCTTAGAAGTAAAGCAACATTTTTTTAGAAATATATTCAATTGTTGCTATAACATTGGTTTTGGCACACCCAGGTCTGATGTTTGTTCGACTTGTCTGCAGTTAGATGAGAAAATTAAAAAAGAAACAAATGCTGAAACGAAAAATAAATTGATAATTGAAAAAAGAGTCCACCGTTTGAGGTTCAAAGCATTCTATGAGATCTTGCAGGAGCAAAGAAGTGATCTTCTAACAATGAGCTTTGACTGCCAAAACAATTTAGGGCTTCCTAAAGTGCCAGATCAGTCCGCCTACTATAGCCGCCAAATCAATTTCTACAACTTTACTATAGTAGTTGGTAGCTCTAAGGCAAAACTAACCAAGGAAAACATATTTGCATATACCTGGAACGAAACCACACACAACAAAGGTAGTAATGAAATAATTTCAGCAGTTCATCACTTTTTAACTAATTTAGATATCAAAGAAGAAATTAAAGTCTTAAGAATAGTAGCAGATGGCTGTTCTGGGCAAAATAAAAATTCCGGAATGGTAGCCATGCTTGGAAAGTGGTTGACAACAGAAGCACCCAGACACATCAAAAAGGTTGAAATAATTTTTCCAGTGTTGGGACACTCTTTTATCCCACCCGACCGGGTGTTTGCTCAAATAGAGAAAGATTTGAAAAAGCGTGAAGTAATTTCGTCTCCTGAACAATATCAAGAAATTATAACTCAATATTGTAAATTGACTGCTTTAGATATAATTGCAGTACGAGATTGGAAATCGGCCTACGCACCAATTACACTGCGTTACACGATTTTGGTACCCTCTTAACTGATAGCTGGAATGAATAGGTAATGAGTCACAGATGAAATGTTCTAAACATATGTGGTATCCATCACGTCTAGTTTTCGAGGTACAGTCAATTATATCGTAGGAATACCTTTACTTTGGAAAAGTTGTTTGTTTTTATCTCCTTTATTAAAATATGATGTAAAAAAAAATTATAACTACCCTGTTACCGCTTTCGATGTATTGTACTTTTTAAATATTTTGTTTTGTTTAGTAATCGTTTCCATTCGATAACGTCGACATCTTTGTGCATATTTTACTTGAAAATACAAAATGAATACTGGACTAAGTGGTCGTCGCAACTGCTCAAATGCACCAAATAAGTTTTGTTACGTTTGCGGACAGTATATTGTGAAATCACAAACGAAAAATGTTTCCGAAAAAGTGAGAAGTGCATATTTACTATATTTTGGACGTGCTATTAATCAAGATAAACCATGGATACCAAAGTTTTTTTGTGTTTCGTGCTATGCTACTCTCATATCTTGGTTCTATGGGAACAAGACATCAATGCCATTTGCCATACCAGCTTTATGGCGGGAACCTAGTAATCATTTTAATGATTGCTACTTTTGCATGACTGACATACGTGGTTTTACAAAGAAAATCAAGCACAACATCAAGTATCCTGACGTTCCTTCAATGTCGAAACCAGTACCTCACAGTGAAGAAATGCCTCCTCCTTTACCTCCCTCCAAAAATGAAATTGAGGTTCCAGAAGAACCAGATTTGCCAAATATTGTAGAATACAGTGAAGAAAGCAGCGAAGAGTTTTTACCTTCAACAAGTTCTCTTGGCCGTCCACATCTGATAAATCAAAATGAATTGAATGATTTGATACGAGACTTAGATTTATCAATTAGGCAAGCTGAATTACTAGGATCTAGATTAAAAGAGTGGAATTTGTTGGCTCCTAACACAAATGTATCTGTGCAACGAAAACGTAATAAGAAACTGGCTTCATTTTATTCAAATTTTGAAAACATATGTTACTGTAACGATATCGAAACTTTGATGAGTGAGTTGAACATTCCTTACCAAACACAAGACTGGCGTTTATTTATTGATGGTTCAAAAACAAGTCTGAAAGCGGTATTGCTTCACAATGGCAACAAGTATGCATCAGTACCAATAGCATATTCAACTGTTTTAAAAGAAACATGAAAATATGAAATCAATATTAAATTTAATAAAATACAAAGATTACGGCTGGAAAATATGCGCTGATCTCAAAGTTATAGCTATTTTGCTCGGATTACAGGGTGGATTTACTAAATACTGTTGTTTTCTTTGTATGTGGGACAGCAGAGCCACAGAAAAGCACTATACTACAAAAGTATGGCCAGAAAGGTCAGAGTTTGTTTGCGGAAAATCTAATGTGAAACATATACCATTGATAGATCCTAAAAATGTCATTTTACCTCCCCTCCACATAAAACTTGGTTTGATGAAAAATTTTGTGAAGGCTATGAATAAAGAGGGAGATGGATTTTTATATTTAAAGACAGTATTTTCAAAATTAAGTGATGCAAAACTCAAGGAAGGGATATTTGTGGGACCGCAAATACGCACATTGATGAAAGACCCAAATTTCGACAAAAAGCTTACTAATAAGGAACTTGACGCCTGGTTATCACTTAAAGCAGTTATAAAAGGGTTTTTAGGGAACCACAGAGCCGAAAATGCGGAACAGCTGGTTAACGACATGTTAAAGGCATACGAAAAGTTGGGTTGCAGAATGTCATTAAAAATTCACTTTCTTCATTCTCATTTTTCTTTCTTTCCATCTAATCTTGGTGCGGTCAGTGATGAGCAGGGTGAGAGGTTCCACCAGGATGTAAAGAAGCTTGAGGAACGATTTCAAGGTCGTTGGGACACAACCATGCTAGTTGATTACTGTTGGCATTTAAAACGAGAAGATCATTCAGAGCACAAAAGAAAAAGTTAAATTTTCATGATATTTTGTATTAAAATTTTATAAAATGGCTTTTTTTGTTTTTTTTACCTAAATGATAAAATTAAACTTGATGAATGTAAAAAATTCTGGTTGATTTTATTAGATTTCTTTAAAATATGTTTTTGCCTTTTAATTTTTAATATAAATTGGCACATTCTTACAGAAGAAAAATGAGACGTGATGAAAAGAAAATTTGTATGTATGTTTAATAAGCGATAGGTATAAATAAGAAAACATGACATTTCAAAGCGGGTACTCAAATTTTTTTTTAATTTGTAACGCAGTGTTATTAAACCAACCACTAGCTGGCATGTACAGTTCCAAAAGTGCAAAAGGTTTTTCTTGACGCGTTCCAAAACAAATAATTTTTTGCTTCAAGGAGAACAGTCATATAAAAATGACATTAACGTAAAGAAGCCGATAACAAAGAAAAATAAAAGCATCACTATGTTGAATCCAGTTGTTATTCCAGCAAACCAGGTAATTCCAAAGAAAGCAAAGATTACCGATGTTTCAAATCTATTATCAAAACATTATGGAGAGCAATGGAGAGAAAATGAAAATTTAGCATTTTATAAAACAGTGGAAGACAGGTCTTATGAGCAAGTAGATATTGAGGAGGATACAGCAGAGATACCGAGCGACCTTTGTGAAGACGGCTTTGACGATGTCAACCTAATAGTATGATTTAGCTTTTTATGTTTACCTGATTTGCAATGTAGAATAGCTACCTTAGGCCGGGCGCGCACTAGGCAGCCAGGCTGCGGCAGCCAGGCTGCGGCAGCCAGTAAAACATATGACGTTGTATAGGAGCCCGCGCACTAGGCAGCCACGAAATCTCGGCTGCAGCAGCCAATAAAACGCGCCTGTTTGCACGGCAGCCAGCTGGCTGCGCGCAGCCAGAACGTGTGTAGGCGAATGTATGTGGCTGCAGTCGGTCTCCGCGCACTAGTTGTAGCAGCCAGACGTATTTTGCGTTCCGAACTTTGACAAGATGACTTTCGATACAGAGAAATTTATTCGGGAAATTGAAAGCCGTAAAGCAATTTGGGATATAACATCGGAAGAATACAGTGATCAGGATTTAAAGAAAAGAAGATGGGAAGAAATCACGAACGAATGTGCTCGGAAAGTTTATCAGAAAATGAAAAACAAGAATTTGGTAAGCATGTATTTTTATTATCTGGATTATACAGTATAATACAGTATATTCTGCAACACCAATCAATATTTTTGTAAAGTATCGCAGAATAACTATGATTGTTCTTTTTTGGTACTAAACTAGATATTTTCACTTCAGTTTTATTTAGATAAATAGGTAGGCACTACTCTAATGCATGTCTGTTTTGCCATTCTAACGGATTTACAAATAATCCGCAAATAAATCCCTATAGGATGCTGATGATCGGCTTCCTCTATTCGTGGGTCCACTGGTTATTTCCAGTTCTGGTGGAACGTACAGTGTGTCTTGAAACCTATACCCGTCTCTTTCGCGCACGTAGTTATGTAAGACACAGCAAGTTTGTACTATGGCTATTGCAAGTTCCTGTCGGACATCTAGTGGGCGGTGAAAGATTCTCCATTTGTTGGCTAATATCCCAAACGTGCATTCTATGTACCGCCTCGCGGCCCGAGACAGTCTATAGTTGAAGATTCTTTTCTCCA
Source organism: Mesoligia furuncula (assembly GCA_916614155.1). Lineage (NCBI taxonomy): Eukaryota > Metazoa > Arthropoda > Insecta > Lepidoptera > Noctuidae > Mesoligia > Mesoligia furuncula. The sequence goes on along the minus strand of OU744818.1, from coordinate 14,614,046 downwards.
CTGTTAAACTCCTACCTCCATAAGGTCTCATTAAATTTTCACATAAGCCAAATGCCTCATCCCCCACTATGACGTATGGCATCGGTACTCCATTATTTGATATGGGGCGCTTCTCCGGAATTTGTATATCTTTGTTGACAAGTTTTTGATACAAAATGGATTTTTTATATATCGATGAGTCACTACATTTTCCAAAAGCCCCAACATCTATATATGTGAACTTGTAATCTGCATCGCATACAGCAAGTAAAACGATGGAAAAATATTTTTTATAATTATAGTACAGTGACCCTGAATCGCTGGGTTTTATCACTCTTATATGCTTGCCATCGATGGCACCAACGCAATTGGGATAGTTTGCATTTTCATTGAAACCTTTTGCTATTTCAAGCCGGTCTTCATTTAATTCTGGAAACGATGACTGTCTCATATTCTCCCAAATCGCCATGCAAACTTCATGTATGATATCTCGGACAGTTGTATGTCCAATCCGATAATTATGACTCAATTCCATTAAAGAACATCCTGTAGCAAGATATCTGTAACAAAGAAAAAATATAATTTTCAGGTAAATCTCTACAGAGCAAGTGGAAGAACATCAGGACTAGTTACAGCAGGGAAGTAAAACGCAGAGCTGGTATTAAAAGTGGATCAGCAGCTTCGCGTAAGAGTCCATACGTATATTTCGAACAACTTCATTTTCTTCGGCCTACCGTGGTAATTAATGAAACTCAAAATAGCATGGAAGAAACACGCACTGCCGAAACCAACACTAACAGCGGTAGTACTCAAGGTGAACGATCTGTTTCCAAAAAGAAGAAGACAAGTGACGACGATAATTTGGTGCAGGTATTAAGGGAAAGTATTGTAATGAGAGAAGAGCGTGAAAGACAGCAAGAGTCTGATTCAGGTAGACTGTTTATACTTTCACTTCTAGATGATTTTAAATCCATCCCGAGACATCGTAAGCTTGCTACAAAAATGGAGTTAATTGAAGTTATAAAAAGAGCAAATGGAAATCACGGTTCAGAATTTAGTCCGTTTCGCCAACGTTATGTTGATTATGAACCAGGGACATCGGCCGCCAGATCATATAGACGACAAACATCGTTCAGTGGACAATATCGCCAAGGTCAAGGATACTCGACTGAATATGGACCGGAAACCACAAACAGTGGGCAGCATCGCTATGGATACTCGACACACTCGAATTATAGACCAGAAGCCTCGACCACTGAAGACCGCCGTGGGTATTCTACGGCTGTTCCAGACAGGCAAGACAATACTGTTTATACTGATGCGTTATCACCAACTGACACAAATGCAACAGATGTGTCTCAGGGTTCTGAATTACTAGAATTATTTACTACACAGGACAACTTGAACTAGGTAATTCATTACCAAAAATGTAAGAAATAAATAATAAATGTTACTAAATAAAGTAATAAAGACTAATTAACAATATCTTTCATTTTCGTACTCACCTCAAAGTTACCACCAGTTTTTCTTCAGGTTTTATACAAGCTCGCATAGGAGTATCAATGCCCTTGATTGAATTTCGTATTTTTTCCAAAAGGTTATCAAACGATTGCACTGACCTCCTCGTGTAGTTAAAAAACCGGTCTGGGAATGCGCGAATATCTTTGAAATAGGTTTGGAATAAGCCTTTTGAGTGTCTTTCTAGAAAAAGAGGATGAATCCAGTGTCTTTTCTTTGTTTTGCGTTTTTTACGAGATAGGTAAGCAATAATAACAAGTTCTTCCACGTCCATATTGCTCGACGGAAGGATCTAGACTAGTCGTTGTTTGGCTGTTATAACTGGCTGCGCAAATATTCTGGGTGCCGCAGCCAGGCTGCCTAGTGCGCGGGAGCCCTTACTGGTTTCTTTTCAAATTACATTTTTGATTAAAATTGTTCATCTGCATTTTTATTTACTTGCTGGCCAGTTGTTGTTGCATAATATTGACCATTACCACAGAATAGCTTAAGTTTCAAATCCCGCTATTTCACAAAGCTCAGTTGCATTTGCAACTGAGCTTTGTGAAATAGCGGGATTAAAGAGCGGGAGCGGGGTGAAATAGAGGCATTTGCCTCTATAACACTTAGTAAGTTTCAAAATCCGCCATATTTAAAATCAAAACCTGTTTTTAGCCCAGTTTTTGGTAGTAATTGTAGCCTTTTTTAGTTTTGTTAATATTAGGTATCTTTTTTAGCCATGGAGAAAATAAAAAATGCCTAGTAAAGTACAGTTGTCTCTGTTTCTAGCTTTTTTTTCATTTCTGCAAAATTTTATTGAATCGTTTTAGCGGGATTTGTAACTAGACGACTCAAATCATCTTTTTGTAGCGTGCGGCCGCCGCCCGCTGTGATGACGTAATCCCTGAAATGTCTACTGCTTTTTTTTTCACGCGGGCAAAATTCGCTACAGCGGCTATTGAAAAAGATGTAACGGAATACATTAATAAATGTGATAAGTGTAAGAAGCAAAAGTATTCTAGACATACTAAGGAACCAATGACAATTACTACCACTGCATCCGCATTTTTTGAGAAAATTTATTTAGATATAGTGGGGCCACTTGATAGGGACGGAAAATCAATCAACTCAGCCTATCGCAGTCCACTGCTGGACATAGGCCTCTCCCAGACTGCGCCACAGCACCCTGTCCTCCGCCTTCCGCATCCAGTCTACCCCAGCCACCTTCTTTAGGTCGTCCGTCCATCTAGCTGGGGGGCGTCCCACACTACGCTTGCCGATACGCGGTCTCCACTCCAGGACTCGTCTGCTCCACCGGCCATCGGTCCTTCGACAGACATGGCCAGCCCACTGCCACTTCAGTTTGCTTACTCTGCAAGCTATGTCGGTAACTCCGGTTCTTTTCCGGATAATTTCATTCCTGATTTTATCCTTTAAAGAGACTCCGAGCATAGCTCGCTCCATAGCGCGCTGAGCGACCTTGAATTTGTGGACCAGCCCGACCGTCAGTGTCCACGTTTCAGCACCGTATGTCATGACGGGCAGGACGCACTGGTTGAAGACCTTAGTCTTCAAACACTGCGGGATAGGCGACGAGAAGACTTGACGGAGTTTTCCAAATGCTGCCCAACCCAACTGGATCCTTCTGATGTCGGCCTCTTTCTCAAAGTTGTGTCTACCGAGCTGGATGACTTGCCCTTCACAACTTCGAGAAGCGACCCTTCGATGTGGATTGGACTCGGCAAGACGTGCGAATTGTACATGACTTTTGTCTTGTCCAAATTCATGCCGAGGCCAACCCGCCGGGAGACTCCATTTAGGCCGCGGCCCCATGTCCACGGCGCGGCGCCGGCCGCCGTGTGACGTTGCGGCGCCGCCGCCGTAACACGGTACGACGTCGTGCCGCAGCACGGTGCCGCGGACGGCGAGCGCGGGCGGGGGCGAATTCTCAGTCGACATTTGGCAGTTGGTGTGCAAGCATGCGTGTTAATCAAAATGGTGGAAAATATCGATTTAGATTTCTTTATTTCGTTAGTGGAGGCACGTCCAGTGCTCTGGGATAAGACAAATGACAATTATAAGGACAAACATGTAAAAACAGAAGGATGGAAAGACGTTTGCCGAACCATTTTTGAATCATTTGATGACAAGGATATTAAAGAAAAAACTAAACTGGGTGAGTACTAACATTTATGTCTTTAATGTTTTAATGATAATTGCGTGCTACAGTGGTCTCATCGAGATATATTTTTATCGAGAAATAGAATATAACACAATAACTACGAACTTTTCAGAAAAATTACGAAGGAACATCTTTTCAAACCACAAACTATAGTAATTCCGTATATCTAACTAAGAAAGAGAACCGTGTAATGGCCGCCCGTGTTTACTTGTCTGTCTCGCACACAGTGATATTTTATATTGACGTCATCTCTTCCCCGCAAGAATCCACTTTTGATAAATAGAAGCCAGGTAGTGTTTTGGTTTCGTGAAAGGTTTCGGGTTATATTTTGCTTAATTGCCAACTGAGCGCGCCGACATCGCTATTAAAATATTTAGAGAATTCGTCTTTTATATTTACTGGATGTGATAAAGAAACGTTATCCATAGTTAGTTGCAAGTCCAAAAGGGAGTCATCGATAAACAGTTCTTCCGACATTTTATTTCCATCTCGAGATACAACAAAGTTGTGCAATACACAGCATGCTTTAATAATGTCTGTTGCAAAATCATACGTTTAAAGGCCTGTGAAATATACGCCATTTATTTGCAAGTAGTAGACAGTCATCGTTGCAGCGTCATACAAACATCTCAACACTTCGATGTAGCGCCAGTCAATTCGACATCGTTGCAGAGAGGCCAGAACTGCCCATATTTCGATGGAGTCGAAGGCTTTCTCGTAGTCCACAAATTCCATACGCAGCGGCTGATTGTACTCCTCGGTCTTCTGTACAATTTGACGAACAGTATGAATGTGGTCTACGGTACTGTAGCCTTTTCGAAAACCGGCTTGTTCTGGCGGCTGGAACTCGTCAAGTCTCCTAGCGAGACGGTTCGTGACGACCCTCGAGAAGAGCTTGTATACGTGGCTCAGAAGTGAGATGGGTCTATAGTTCTTTAGCAAGGATTTATCACCTTTTTTGAAGAACAGAACCACCGCACCTCTGCTCCACGCCTTGGGCGTTGTACCCTCTTGGATGACGGAATTAAAGAGACTCGCTAGCTCTTTCAGGACTGGAGCCCCGCCTGCTTTAAGGAGCTCTGTCGTTATTCCGTCATCCCCAGGTGCCTTGTTGTTCTTTAGCTGCTCGAAAGCCGCCCTAATCTCGCAATGGTCGATATCCGGGATATCCTCTGTGTAGTGGCGTGTTAATTCGGCTCGATGGTCGTCTGCACTATGCCCCGCTGGTTTCCTCGTCCGTGTTGAGTACAGGTGCCCATAAAAATCCTCGACTTCCTCGAGAATCTCGGACTTCGAAGTCACGATCCTGCCATCCGCAGTTTTTAATTTCGTCAGATGGGACCTCCCTAATTGCTGAGCAAACACTTTCGACCCTCGGTTTTGCTCAACCGCGTCTTTAATGTCGCGGGTGTTGGAGCACCGAAGGTCGCGTCGCATCCATCAGCTTCCTAATTTTTAGGTTTAAGGCCCTCTTATCTGACGAAGATGGCTGCATAGATGGCAACTCTCGCCTTTCCCTCACAAGTCCGAGAGTTCCGAAGAAAGTCACGTCGCGTAGTGCTTTGACCACCTCGTCAGCTTTCTCGTCAATATTACCCATGGTTTCCAACAGGGTGAATCGGGACGGAAAAGGCAATGTTTATATATTGACACTTCAGTGTGAGCTTAAGAAATTTGTAGAGGCGTATCCATTTCAGAATAAATCCGCAAATGAGGTAGCGAAAGCGTTGGCAGAAAATTTTGTTTTGAGATATGGAATACCGCGGACAATTGCTACAGATAGGGGTTCTGAGTTCATATCAAAAGTAATGGTAGAGTTATGAATTACTTATGCATCAATAAAATCTTGTCGACATCATATCACCATGAGAGTATAGGATCTTTGGAAAATGTTCACAAAACTTTAGGCGCGTATTTAAGGATACAGACGGAGAATAATCCATCGTCATGGAGTTCTTGGATTCCATATTGGTGCTTTTCATAACACTACAGTTAATACTGTGACCAAATATACACCTTATGAATTAGTTTTCGGTAAAATTTGCAGGTTACCAAGTAGTCTTCAAGGTGAAAGTGTTGAACCATTGTACAATTTTGATGATTATCCTTTAGAATTTAAGTTTAGATTGCAGAGGGCTCAAAATGATGCGAAAGAAAATTTGATAGCAAGTAAGTTAGCGAGGAAAAATTGTTATGATAAGAACCTTAATTCAATAAATTATAAAGAAGGTGACTGGATATTGATAAAAAACGAAACAGGCAATAAATTAGAATGTATTTATAATGGACCATTTGAAGTTATAAAGTACGAGTCACCAAATGTCATTGTAAAAAAGATTGATAATAAGATAGATGTAATTCATAAGAATAGAACAAAATTGTATTGTAAGAGTTAGAATGTAAGAGGGGAAAAAAAAAAAATTTAGTTTTTTTTTACTTTAATAGGGGTGATGTGCTGAGAAGTCACGTATATTGTTCATCATCGTGTCACGTATGTTGTACATCAGCATGTCACGTACTGTCCAGGGTTAAGTTAAGATAAATATACTGTTCTCCGTAGGCTTAGTGTTAGCACGTAGTCACGTACTACCTATGTATATTTAAACCACCTATTAAAGGAGAGAGGGCAGTTGAGGACTGTAGTTGAGTACAGTTGAGTCTCAGTTCACAATTGACTCTCAAAGTAATACACGTCATGTTGTTTACTTAACCCCTCCTCATCCCCACATCGCATGACCAGATATGGGCGAAGTAACGTTCCCTCGTCAAGAAGTAAGTGATTAAGTGATTTTATACGTGAACTTAAGTGTGTGTGATGACGGAGCGGTAAATTTAGAGACAATAGTATACATATAGTATATTAAGTTTAAATGGAAGTGGAACTAACGTCACTGTTCGTGCAACTAAAATTGTTAAGGGAAAATATTGTGAAATTAGGTCCTAGTAGGCGGAAAGGCGACAATTTCAATAAGAAAATTAGTGACGCGAAAGCCTTATACGATAAATTTAAGAGTATAATTTCAAGTTCGGGCAAATTTTCAGAAGAGTTAACACAGCTGATAGCTAAAATAGAAAATTTGTACGTATATACTATAAAATTTGAAGACATCGGCAAAATCAAGTTAGAGATGGCGGCGGAAAGATTTTCTTTAAAGACATACGGGTATTTGATACAAAAAAATGGCCAATAATCAGTTTTTTGAAGTTTGCTATTATAACAATATTATTATTTCGTAGAATAGTATAATACATTGTGCACGTTATGGCGGCCATCTCAATGCGCCTGAGTTAGTAATTGATCAGTAGCGTCAGTCGGAACATAGCTATTGTCAGGAGTGCACGTTTTGTTCTTGGCGCCTTTAAAAATCAAGCTTTACGCGGTGATATAACAAAAAAATTAAGTGTTATTGACAATTGTTGATGATAGATTCTGGTGATGGGGGTATGTAGCTAATTTTATACATTGTTTTACCAATGTTTATATCTTTTGAATCTTTTATGTGGCTTAAATTAGAAACAGTAAAAATTATGAAAAAAATATCGAAATAGCTTAATAAATGAGTAACTTTCTTATATTTCCGGACTAGTCCGATAAGAAAAAGTAACAGAATCGTAATCAGGGATAATCTGGAAAGTTAATAATGAACAAAGATGTTGCGGAAACAGAGCGTTTTTTTTTTATTAATGATTTTATTCGTCATATACCCACAGTTTTAAAAATCAACCGATTAATTACTATATTTTAAAACAACATACATTTTGTTACAGATGCATCAAATAAAACATTTACCAAGGAAGAATTGTACAAAATTATACTACAGTGCAATTACAAGCAAATTAACAAAAAAATAGACTATTTAGAAGATTACATTTTCGAAATAACCAAATGTGAAAGAAGTGTTTTAAAACATAAACTTTCTCATTTTAAATCAGAGTTCATACAGAAATGGACTACAGCCTACAGAAAAAGAGACGCGTTTGAAGCAAAAAAAGGACTTTGGTTGCAGGGGACCATTACAGTACCGATGATGACGTCATCTTTACCTGAGACTAGTGACGACAACAATAGAAGTACTCGCGGTCGACCGTCAAAATGTTTCGCTGAATCGAGTGAAAGATCTAAACGTAGGAAAACAATGGAGATACGAAAACAGCTTGCTGCCAGCGAATTAACATAATTATGCCACGCAAATGAGCTTGCGAGCTACAGGAAACGTGGTCGCTTCAAATATTTTGAAGGATATCACAAAATCGCCAACAAGGGCGTTAAAGTTTCGAAAATCTATGACTCGAGCAGAAAGCCTTAAAAATAAAAAGCTCTCGCCTACAGAAGCGTTATCTGTGTTTGTAGAAGGAGATTTTACAAGAAGACAGTACAATATTAGCACAGCAGACAAAGCTCGCTCGCTTTCCCTGTTACACAGAGATACAAAAGGCTAAAAAACAATGTTATCCTAAGATTGAACGTGTTACATCAACATGTGCAGAGGTGAACTTACAAGATCTTTTGGACCATACGTGTTCTCGGCTTTGTCTTTATTTGACGGAAGTATTTGAAACATGCGACCCTGAAGATCTAGATGATTTAGAACTGATTAGTAAATGGGGATGTGACGGTTCTCAGCAGAGTCAATTCAAACAGAAATTTGAAAATATAACGTTCTCCGATGCAAACATATTCCAGAGCTGCCTTGTCCCAGTCAGATTGGTTAACAATAAGGGTCCAGAAAAAAAAAGTAATATGGCAGAACCCATTACCATCGTCTCCAAGATTTTGTAGACCGATAAAGATTCGTTTCATACACGAAACTAAAGATGTAACCCTAGATGAGATTCAGTCTATAAAAATTCAAATAAAAGACCTAACCAAATCGAAAGTAATTGTTAATGAAACCGAATACCAAATTAAAAACACTCTACTGTTCACTATGGTAGATGGGAAAATTTGCAATGCTGCAACTAATACATTATCTACTATGCGATGCTATTTGTGTGGTGCGACCTCGAAAGCTTTTAATGATTTAACAGTGAAGAAAAATGTGAACTTCGAATCATTAAATTTTGGGCTTTCAGTGCTTCATGCTAAAATAAGATTGTTTGAAAGTATTCATCACTTAGCCTATAAGATCCCTATCGGAAAATGGCAAGTTAGATCTCATGAGGATAAAAACATTGTAGCAGAAACCAAGAAAAGAATACAGCAGAAATTCAAAGACGTGATGGGGCTCTTGATCGATATACCGAAAGCAGGATTCGGAAATACCAACGATGGTAACTCAGCTCGCAGATTTTTTGCAGATACAAGATTATCAAATGAATTAACCGGGGTGGATGAAACATTGATATATCGATTAAAGGTGATTTTGGAGGCCATTTCAAGCGGACATATTGTGATTGATGTTGCTAAATTTGAGAGTTTTGCGTACCAAACGGCTCAGTTATATGTAAGACTATATAACTGGCACCCGATGACACCAACCATGCACAAAATTTTAGTGCATGGTGCGGAGATAATTTCTCATGCTTTATTACCAATCGGGCAACTTTCCGAGGAAGCAGCAGAAGCCCGAAACAAACATTTTCGGTCCTACCGGCTAGGATTTGCACGCAAATTTTCACGGGAAGATTGCAATAAAGACGTAATCAACAGATTACTTTTAAGCTCGGATCCTTATCTTTCCTGCATACGCCAATTGCCAAGCAAAAAAAACGCAACCATTTTGTAGGGAAACTATTGAACTGCTACGCCCTGTGGAATTTGGAGTAACTGGAGATGAAAGCGGAGATATTCTGGACGAGGAAAATTTAGAAAATGATGAATATAGTGATAGTGATTAAAGAAGATTTTGTATTAAGTATGCTTTTATTAAAATGTATAATTCTGTATCTATTATTTTGTGTTTTATTTAATGCCAAGCGATTTTGGTAACAATTTAGCTGAGAAAAAATCAAAAAATATTTTTGGCCATATTTTAGTCTCAAATACCCCTGTGCGGCGGTTAGCTTGCTACCGAAAATGAATGGCGATGAGCAGGTGACCCAAGATTTGATTGATGCCATAGGTTTATATAGTTCTATGTTGGAGGAGTCAGATAATACTCTTTTAGTAAAATTCGTTCTAACCACACGGCTTACTCAGGGGGCTAGGATTCGGTTGTCTTCCAATTAAGCAACAGTGGACAGTCTGCTAGCTGACATGAGAAAACATTTAATAACAGTAGAGTCGGACGTGGCTGTGCAAGCCAAACTTGCTCGCGCTAGGCAAAACAATAAATCGGTCGCGGAATTTGGTGCCGAGATAGAAAAGTTGATGGTCAATTTGACTATTTCTCAAGCCGGGGAAAGTTCGGAAGCTTATAAAATTTTGCAGCCGTTGAACGAAAGATATGCGATTAGGAAGTTTGCCGACGGACTTCGTAATCAGCGTCTTACTACGGTTATTGCGGCGCGGAATTTAACTTGTTTAAAAGATGCTATTAGGGTAGCGGAAGACGAGGATTGTGCTTCGTCGTCGCAAGTGTTGACGTACCAGCGCTGGCCCGCAAGACGTGGTTTTTCATCGGGCGTAAGAAATTGCGGAAATAACCATAGGCGGCAGATTGTAGAGAGTAGGCACGCGCAGCATGGAACAGCTGTTGAGCGTACGCGCAAAAATGTCAAGGCATGGCATAGCGGTGGAATGCGCGGTCGCAGCGATAATGCTCGTCGTGGACGCCAGGCTCAGCAAGGTCGACGGCGTGTAGCGTGTTTTGAGCACGCGCGGGGCGATGCTGACTCAGGCGCAGTGTCAATGTCACGGAACGATGAAGGCAAGCAAGGGCAGCTGAGTGAGACTCGGTTTTTTCGTGCCTAAGCATATTTTAGCATGTGATAGCATTAACTGGGTTAATTTGTTAGTGGATAGTGTAGATACGGAATGGTTAGTGGATACGGGTGCGTCCATATCAGCCGTAAAAAACACTTTTTTAACGAATAACGCTTTGTGTTATAAAGTGGTTAAGGAAGAGTTGGTGATCAATGGTGTAGGAGGTAGTTTGCGAGCTATAGGTTATGTATATTTAAATTTGGAGTACGGTCGATGTTTGTTCGTGCATAGGTTTTATATACCTATTTGATGAGCTGCCATATGTTTGATGAGTTGAGTAGTTTTTTGGGGTAACTGCAGTGAGAGAGAAAGGATCTTCAGAGCCCAAAAATATTGCATTAGATCTGACTGGAATCAATTCAACAGAGAGCTGCGTTCCTATGTTTAAATCTCTTAACATACTAACCTTTCCATCGCTCTATATTTTGGAAATGGGACTGTTTGTTAAAAGTAATCGAAATTTATTCTGTTCAAATATTGATCACTCAACAAGGCCAACATTATTAAGATCGCAATATAAAAATCTTTTATATACTGGCAAAGGAGATGGCCCAAAAAAAACCCAGAGTCGACAAAAACTTCTTATGTGCGGTCTGAATGGGCTTAATGTGTACATGAAAAAAATGTTTTTTTTTCCTCGAAAAAGTATGGGGTTAAGTTTTTTTTTTAAATAAATCATAACTACAAATCCTTGTTAATAAACAGTGATATTTAATAACGTACCGTTGAAAGGCAGCTAATATTTTATCTGAATCTGTTAGCCTTGTTTTTGTTCAAGCTAGAAAGAGATAAACTATTTGTTCCCTACCTACGCCCGGCGGCTTAGACCCGGCGCGGTGGTGGCCTGCTCCGAAACAATGGTTTTTTTTTGCGCTCGCGCTTGCTCTGTAGTAAACCTGTTTCTACCTGCTTCTGATGGTAACATAAACACTGTTAGTCAACGACTCAACGCAGTCATTCGTTTGCTATCGTCGTGATCTGTGCGTTTTGTAATCCTAATCATCCGTGAACACTTTTACCTTGACCATCGCTTTTTCTTTACTGGACTCCGATTTTCCTTCCCGATTCGATACTGTGGCGTGTTATACTGAACTGAAGTTTCCCTGTGATTGAACATTGTTTAAAATGGCTACAAATAACCATTGTGTGACCTGTGACCGTTCCGTTCTACGAAGGAGGCACCATGTGTTGTCTTTCGAGTTTTTGGAATCACACCGAGATTTCGTCGAGTATATGTTTCGCACTTTGCAACAGCAACAAGAAGTAAGTATTTAGTTTTAAAACTCCATTTTCATCTCTATGTACTACACTTATAAATACATATTTTGTAGAAATCCAGTAGGTAGCTTTTTGTTAAAGCTTTGATTGATGAGATTTTAACACGATACATTAATAATAAGTGATAATAGCGGATTAAAAGTAGGTACTGGCACGTTTGTCATTGTAAGACCCGTTTTAGAGCTCGGCCTTAAGGCCTAAGGTTAAAACACTGTTATACTTGATACAATAATGTAGTGTTTCAGTATCAAGTGTAGACTGCAAAATCAATTGAAAATAATATAATCTTGACCACTTTTCTATCATAAAATAATAACCTTTATACATATAAGTAAGTTGTAGAGTGCATACGCGACAGATGTGTCACTTAGTAGTTGATAACGAGGGAGGAACAGTCCACCTAATTATAGTAGGTTCCGGAAGGTTAGGAATGACTTCAATGAGAGAAAATGTATACAATTATTTGTGTTTTTCGTTCATTTCAGATTGTATTTGACGGATCCAGAATGATATGTCATCCATGCTGGCAGCGTATTGACTACGGCTTAAGGCATCTGCCTACACCACAGGCGCTACCAATAGAATCGTTTCCAGTATCAGGTTTGACGCGCGCGGCAAACACATCAAGACGATGTATGATTGACAATTGTCATAACTTAGAACTTCGTTCTGTGTCCAATACTATGAAGGCGTATCTATTGAGCTACTATCGATTCTACATACCACCTCTCACCCGCATCTGTCAACACCATTTGAGGAACATGACTTGGGAGGATTTTCCGGAACATGTCAGCCAACGTCAAGATAGTTTCAGTAGCGAGTGCATACATGATATAATAGCGATGTATACACAATGTCTCGAAAAAAAAGGTCAGCTCGATTTTGAAAACTTAGATGAATTGAGTCCTGATACCCTTCACTTTTGGACTGGCCTAAGTCACCAGCAATTCAACACCATATTTAATGAAACACCTTCTTTAAACGAATATTCAAATGGGAAAACGATGTTGGGCATCTATTTATGTAAACTGAGAAGCGGTGAACCTAACCGAAGACATACGTCAGTTTTTGGCTTGCCTAGGTCAACTATTCAACGTAAAATAAAACAAGCGAGAGTATGTCTCGAAAGTGACTTTCTCCCACGACACCTCGGATTCGACCATATCACTCGAGACGAAGTTGTAGCGAGAAACAGGATTTTGCCAAATAATATTTTTGGAACCCAAGACCAAACGAGAGCAATTATTGTTTTAGACGGTACTTACTTATTCGTGCAAAAAAGCTCAAACTTCTTGTTTCAGCGCATGAGCTACAGTCTACATAAGTACGACAAACTCATAAAGCCATTTATGATTGTATGTGGAGATGGCTACATTTTAGAAATCACAGGACCCTACGATGCTCGAACGTCGGATGCTAATATATTACGACAGATATTGGATAATCACTCTGGTGACATGGAAGAGGCTCCAATACGATGGTTTCTTGAAAGTGATGACGTGATGATTTTAGATAGAGGATTTCGGGATGCATTGCCATATGCCGAAGAATGTGGATTTACGGTCTGTACGCCACAGTCGCTAGGCAGACACGAAACACAACTGTCCACTGAAGCTGCAAATAAATCGAGATTAGTAACATTGGTCAGATGGGTGGTAGAAACCACCAACGGAAAAATGAAGAGGGACTTTAAGATATTCCGACATAGATATTTTAATAATACTTTGCCCAATGCAATAGTAGATTTTAGAATAGCTGCAGCGCTAATCAACGCAACACAAGAGAATTACAGCGACAGTCGCCTGACTGAAAGCTTTTTAGAAATGATAGAAAGAAATATGAATAGGCCAAATGTACTAGCAGATTATGTTGATCAACACCGTCTAAACGCACAAAGGAATATTTCATTTCAGAGGATGGAGGCAACGTTACAAGACGTAGCAGATTTCCCAAGAATGACTTACGATGAGCTGCTTATTTTCGCTATTGGAACGTACCACATCAAGCTGGCAAAATCCTACTGCTACGAACATGTCAGAGCAACCGGTGTGTATTCTATTGAAATCTATAGGCATCCCGAGAGACTGAATCTTAATAACGAAGAAGGAAATAATAATACGTTATTACGGTGCCGAATTAAATCGAGACACGTTCAAACAAGAACTTATTATTGCTACGTACTATACAATCGCCAAGCAATCACCGATTATTGCTGTAGCTGCATACATGGTCGCCGCACATTAGGCAGTTGTGCCCACATTATTTCCATAATATATTATCTTGCCTGGGCCCGACATGAAGGCGACTTGAGTCAACCTGCAGGATTTTTAGATGCAGTGTGCTTAGACATTGAAAATATATAATGTGTAATAAAAATAAAATATTTGAAATATTTTTTTTTGTTTTTTTTTTTGTTTTTTTTTTTGTTACTTATTACACCAAACCCGTGGCAGGAAAACGAAACAACAGAATAATTAACAATTACACACAATTACAACATCAATTCAAAATAGTTTTATTATTTTTTATTATATGATATAGCTCCTATACCCCACGGATTTCCGGGATTTCCCTTTGGTATCATCAAATGTCTATTATAATTAACCCGTTGGTAAACATTTCATTGCTGTCGATTCTGGGTTTTTAATGTATGGATTTTGAGCCATCTCCTTTAAAACAGCACTGCTGAAAAAGAGCATTATGCATATGGGACCGATGATTTTCAATAAAATACCTGATGAAATAAAAAATTGTACATTACAGATATTTAAAAAGAAATTATATAAATTGCTACATGAAAAATGTTATTACACAATTGATGAATTTTTAAATGACAAATCTATATGAATTTTCTTTATATTACTGACTAATTATTAACTTACTATTATTGACGTTATATTGATTATTGGGTAATTTATTGACCATTTACTGACTAATTATTAACTTATTATTGACATTGTAATATTGACTTTTTTTTTTTAAGATTGCTTCATGATAATTATTCTACTAATAAAAAAAAAACTATTTTGCATGCCTGACGGTAGAATGTACTGGATCCTTCTTTTACTTAACACCATATTTTTGTACCTATTCTTGCAAATAAATCATCATTTCATATTTTTGTACCTACATTCTTGCAAATAAATCATCATTTCATTTCATTTTCATTTCAACGAAGGACTAACTAATGATATACGACACCAAAGAACAGAATATTTAAAAACACACTTAAGTGAATGTCTATCGCGAATGCA
Source organism: Mesoligia furuncula (assembly GCA_916614155.1). Taxonomy (NCBI): domain Eukaryota; kingdom Metazoa; phylum Arthropoda; class Insecta; order Lepidoptera; family Noctuidae; genus Mesoligia; species Mesoligia furuncula. The sequence continues at coordinate 14,598,991 of OU744818.1, read as the reverse complement.
AATCAAACGATCCAAACGAGGACTTATCAATGGATTAGGATCTATAATTAAAGCTATCTCAGGAAATCTAGATAATGACGACATGATAAACATAAAAAAGAAATTTAGTCTAGCAGTCAACGCAATGACCACAATGAATTACAAAATAAATAATGTCACCCATCACAACTTAACCAGTTAATAACAATAACCGTAAACTCAACTCTTGAGAGTACTTCTTACAAGAAGTAATCTTAGTATACGAAACACTGAAAGACATCTGCGAACATCTCGAAGAAGCTTACGTCCTAGCCCAACACAATATCTTGCAACCCGCAATATTTAACGAAATACATTTACAGCAAGGTTTAGATAAAATCCCCAGCAAAATTAACGTAGTACGAGACATAAACAAACTACAATCCCTAATAGTCCCAAGCGTAAACAAACTATTCATATTCCAATTCGCTATACCCATGGGCTCTAAAGAACAATATAATGTAGAAACAGTAGTTAGCGTAATCACCCCATCTAACCAATATTGTCAAATGCCTAGTATTAAGAACGGCCAGTATTTAACGGGAACCAATCATGTGTATAAAGTAGACAAATGTAACAACAATATATGTACAGCTTCACCAACAAAGAAATGTGTAGAAGAAAGCATTCTGAAACAACGCAACAACTGTAGCGTTATAAAAATCTACTGTCCAGAACGATACTCATACAAAATTCAGAATGACTTATATTTCCAGTTCAGATTAAAGGAACAAACAATCTATGATAGATGTGCCGACAGAAGCGTGACCATCGTAGACTCATACATATATAGAAGACAACACAAAATGCGGAAGCACTCAAGATCCTGTGGATATTCAGACCTTTACTGAAGTCACAGAACCAGCAAACGAGTTACCAATGACGTTACCAGAAAATATGGACAACATAAAAGAGCAGATCGCAGCAATCAATAGACCCGACTTAACCTCTGATAAGATCAAAGACATAGGGATCCTGACCTACATAACAATAGTAACCATAATCTTGTTAACTATCGTCTTTTTAACTCGTCGAATCATAAAAACCCGACAGAGTACAAAAAGACTAGGAGGGGAGAGTCAAGATAACGAGGTCAGACAGTCAACAGTAGAGATAACGCTACTACCCGATAACAACGGGATAAGCGGAATCGATTATAAATAAAGTAATTAATAAATATAAATATGAATTAGTCAAGATAACGAGACCGGACAGTAGAGATACCGCCACCGCCCGATAAACAACGGCAACAAACGGAAGCGATGAGATAAATGAATTGTGGTGACAACCAACCTGTCCCCACCACTGTATTAGCTGATAAGACTTAGTATATAAACTAACCTAAATATAATTTAAGGACATTATTGTATTGACTCTACAACACACCACTGTACTACTAACACGTTTTGAGAATAAAATTAGTTTTATCTCTATCACGAGTCTCAGTCTTTTAACTCGCGCAAACTATTCAGTTTAGGAAAAAATTATATTAGAAACCACAATATCATTTTTGAAGACCTTTCATAGATACCACACGTATGGGTTTGACGAAAAAAAAAATTTGAGTTACAGTTGGTAAGTATGGGGAACCCCCAAAATATATTGTTTTTTTTTCTATTTTTGTGTGAAAATCTTAATGCGGTTCACAGAATACATCTACTTACCAAGTTTCAACAGTATAGTTCTTATAGTTTTGGAAAAAAAGTGGCTGTGACATACGGACGGACGGACGGACGGACGGACGGACGGACACACAGACAAACATGAAGAATCTATAAGGGTTCCGTTTTTTGCCATTTGGCAACGGAACCCTAAAAATGACCAGTTGTTGTAATAACACCATGAATTAATTGAGATTTTAGAATGTTATCAAGTAATTCATTATTAAAATATTACTGAAATGTTTTTTTTTTTTAAAAACCATTTAGGGTTGATTTTTAGGGTTCCGTACCCAAAAGGTAAAAACGGGACCCTATTACTAAGACTTCGCTGTCTGTCCGTCTGTCTGTCACCAGGCTGTATCTCAAGAACCGCGATAGCTAGACAGTTGAAATTTTCACACAATGATGTATTTCTATTGCCGCTATAACAACAAATACTAAAAACAAAATAAAATAAATATTTAAGGGGTGCTCCCATACAACAAACGCGATTTTTTTGCCCTTTATTGCTCGATATCAAAAATGGCAACAGGTAGGCACTTGAAATATTCACAAAATACTCAGTTGTATTTTAACTTTAATAATAAATAATAAAATTAAAATAAAATAAATATTTAAGGGGGGCTCCCATACAACAAACATGTTTTTTTCGGCGTTTTTGCCTTGTGGTACGGAACCCTTCGTGTGCGAGTCCGACTCGCACACGAAGGGCTCACATTTACTTGTAAATTCAACATTAATGATGTAACTAATATTTTTGTAAAAATACAATTTAAAAGAGTGTCCATGGAGTTTCTTGCCCGTTCTTCTCCATAGGTACCTACGCTTTGGAATGGGCAACTAGCTTCATATTTTCTGACTGACCGACTTCTTGACAATTCAAAAGTGCCTGTAAATGGTTTAATTGAAATAAATGGTTTGAGTTTGAGTTTAAAATACTCCAACATCTCACCAGTAATGTTTAAGTCCAATAGGTAGTACTATAATGAATTATGTGGTAATAGCACACCTATTGCCATCAACTGAGTATAAAATAAACCAGACTCCAGGCTGCTACTGACAAATTGACTTTTATCTTATTCTCCGCCCTTAAGAAGACCATAACATCTAAAAGTATGGACTGGATGCCAAATAGCCAGACGAACAGACTGAATGCCAAAAAGCCAGACAAACAAGGAATGTCAATCTGTTTAGGTGATGCTTTTAAGGGTGGAAGAACTTATTTTGAGGATGACCACTCTTATAATGATCATTACTTATTTACTGACTGGTCAGTTTGACCAAATGCTTGTGTACCTTTTCCTAGGAATTGTGGTAGCTGCTAATGACAAATTTTTAATATCATTGGACTGAATGCCAAAAAGCCAGTCATGTACAGACAAATCTGACCATACTAGAACTATCAGATGTCTAATTTTATTCCACGGTTAAATAAAAGATACATATACCTTGGTAAAATCAGCCCTATAAGTACATGATACATCACAGAATCAGCACTTTTTGAACGTCAAAATTACATAAAAGTCCCCTAAAACGCCTTAATTAACCACTTCCTAGCGCTTTAGCTATTATGTGCCGATCAAACGGGTAATCTTTAGTATCGTTTGGCAGGCGGATGGAGGTGGGAGGGGGAGGGGGGAGGGAGGTGTGTCCCCCCTCTCCCCTGGTACCATTCCCGTGAAAAGGTAACGCACCACTTTTGAGAAAAACAGATATTTGTAACCTAACCTCAAAACACTATAATCGGTAAAAATTTAGTATCCGGAGGCACGAAAACGAAGTGGTGGGGGGTGGAGGGGGGAGGGGGGTTCCCCGTTCCCCCTGGTACCACTCCCATGAAACGAGGACGCACCATTCTTGAGAAAAACAAATTATTGTAACCTAACCTCAAAACACTGGTTTTCAATACAAAGTTGCTTCTGCACGTCTCCGGCGCTGCGGGAAGTGCAGCCCCTTCGCCCTTACGTAACAAAGGATAGGCACCCATGCTCACCTCCGCAGCTTCGGCTTACTGGTCGCCTCCGGCGACCAGCCTCAGCCGCTACGGCTCGCACGGGTGCCTATGCTTTGTTACAGCGGGCGGGGGCTGCACTCCCTCCGCGCCTCCGGATTTTTAAATACACCCTCGGGGTAGCAGCCAAAAGACTACGTGGAGTCGGGGTGCCCCGAGTCGGTTTTGGGACAGATTCGACCTATTTCAACCATAAAGTGGGGTACATAACAAGACAAATAAAACAACAAAACATTCACACACAACAAAACATTCACTCGTGAAGAAACGGAATGAACCACAGAGTACTTAATATCACTGACAGTACAGTTCTTTTTTACGTTCCGTTTCAACGATTTTACAGACATTTTACACCACAGACAATATACTGGTACAGATTTGGTTGTCAATCGCCTATTTTAACGTTTCGTTACACTTTTTATCTGATTTGAGGTTAGAAACAATTTTTATTAATTTCTCGAAAAATATCCATTACCTTGTAATAAGAGCGGTAGCGTTATAATCGGGGACCCACCCTCTACCAGATTTAACCACTTTTAACCCCCTCCGCCTGCCAAACGATACTAAAGCCAACCCACCATTTTTAACAAAGCGACAGAGAAATACCACGAATCGATAAAACTAATGATTTCTTCGACAAGCTGCAGGTTTTTTAGAAAGGATGTATTCTTTTTTTTTATTCAACTATACCCTTACGATTTCAATCTAACCAAGAACAATGACCATTATTATCGACAACCATTACCAAAGCGTAAATTATGAAATGTAGTGCCACGAATCGAATAAACTAATTTCTTCAACAAGTTGCAGGTTTTATTTATGACATTTTTATGTTTTTATTCAAATGAATCTTACGATTTCAATTTAACCAAGAACAATGACCAAGACCTACCAGGAGACCAAACAAATAATATGACGCCATTTTTTTGCAACTTCTAAAGTCAAAAATCAACACAATACACAACACATCAAATGATTGAAAACAACAAGCAAGAGCACTGTATCAGTAGTTTCTGAGAATAAATATACAGTTGTCTACTGATTATGACCTCCCAATTTTCTTCTCTATAAATTGCAAATTCCGCCTCCGAGAAACAACGAAACACACGAAAGAAATAATGAATATTGAATTGAATAATGCAATGCAAAACGGAAAAGGAAATGAAAATGACTTTGACTTGAGTAATGAGTGGATCAGTGGACTGGTACCAATGTTACCAGATTCAGTGCCGACAGATTAAAAATACCATGTTTTAGGCTAAAGGAGACGTTCAATAAAATGTATAAGTTTTGATACTAAAATATTTGAAAATTTAAACAGCCTTCTGAGCTATATGGGCTGAAAGAGGGTAATTATTTTGATGTTTTCGAATATTTAATTTTTTTTTACAGGCGCCCGTCTTTTTTAAACAAGTGTTGAAATATAAAATGCTTGTATCAGTAACTACAAAGTATGTACAAAGTGTACAAACCTTATTTATATTTTAGGATTGGCAGCCCTGTGGCAAATTACGTGACAATGACAATGAGGGATATTTTTTAACTCTTCCCTAGTCGCTGGATAGATGGCGCTGAACTTGGTAAGTTACTGCAAGGAACGGAACGTCACATCATTTTTTGATTATTTCACTTGGATGTAATTTTGAGATCGTAAAAAGAAAGCAAACGAAAGTGTCAGTCGACGAGTATGTGACGTGACCACTGACCTCTATAATACACATAGATTATACAGTATATTATATAATACAGTCTTAGACAAAGAAAAGTATAGACAGCGGGTAGCTCCATTTCATTTCCACAAGAAAGGGATAAAGTATTGAGTTATTATAAGTAACAGAAAAGGATAAAGCTATACTATTTCCGTCTCTCACTGCGTGCCAGTTTTTTCAAGGCAGCTACTTATGTAGCCAACGTTAGTTAAGTTAGTTTTTTGTCTCATGTGTGGCCACGCTACCCGATGCTCTATAGCTTTCTTACTCTAAGAATACAGTACTTGTATCATAGAGGTCAGTGGACGTGACGCAATGTTTTTTTTCCCAAGCATTTTGGCTTTGGCACCTAGTAACGTAGTCAGTTCAACGCCATCTACAGAGTTCTTGGAAACAATTTTTTTTTAAATACTCAATAAGAAAACCTCTCATTGACTCCGCTTCGCGGATTGGACGATGTTTTCTTTTATTTCAACGTCATTCTGACATTTACAGATTTTACCTTTTTTTGAAATGTTTTGTTATTGCGTTGTAGTTTTTTGTCTCAATTTTATGGAGCTGTAGCAAAAAATTTTATAATTTCTTAAAGTATTTAATAGTAACGGAAACTTTAGCCATATTTAAAATAATTACATTGCGTACCTACATATGAATAAATAATGGCTATGTGCGTTTTGATTGTACTGAAACATTTTTCACTTTTTTACAAAAACAGGCGCCTGAATAAATAATATTTAACTATAACCGTAAACCGAGTAGCTAAATAAATAAGCTTTTTAATACATTAGCGTTTAAAAATCTTCGGAATATTGTACCACTTTTGACCTCTCCATTACCGGGCTCAATTAAAACAAAAAAATTACTAAAAGAAGTAATTACCGTCTAAAATGCAAAATTTGTCCAATTTTCACAATGTTAGATGATGACGCTTCTTTATCTGTCTCATAGATAACTATCAGTATCACTCTCCGCTAGGAGTAATCGTAGTATCTCTAAGTAGTCTGTGGTAATAGTGTTCTGTGGTCCAGACTTTCCGTATTACGTAGACAGAGAAACTAATAGACGCAGCTTAGACAAAGAAAAGTATAGACGGCGGGTATCTCCATTTCATTTCCACAAGAAAGGGATAAAGTATTGAGTTATTATAAGTAACAGAAAAGGATAAAGCTATACTATTTCCGTCTCTCAGTGCGTGCCAGTTTTTTCAAGGCAGCTACTCATGTAGCCTATGTTAGTTAAGTTAGTTTTTTGTCTCATGTGTGGCCACGCTACCCGATGCTCTATAGCTTTCTTACTCTAAGAGACGCAGTGACAATTCCTTTCTCGCTTACACAAGAAAGAGAACGAAAATTACACTACGAATGTTTTAGACAGAGATACAATTATCCATTTTTTGTCCCTTACCGTGTAACCGGTTTATTCAAGGTCAGCAACTCAAATTGCGAAACTAACTTTGACACTTCATGCCCTCATTGTGTTTGATGTTCAAGTTTTGCTTATTTTTATGTTATATTACGATTCTAATCCAGTGAGAAGACAAAGAAGTTATCCGTATATCACATCGACGATTCTACAATGGTGCGTTGTCGTGTTTTATTTCATGTAAAAGCGATAGTGAGAAGAAAATTGCCGGTGTGTCTTTTCACGCGTAAGTACGACTATTTTGTCCCTAAATGTAGTTTCTTAGTGATTATTATTTATTCCATAGCATGACGGAACGATATGTTTCATTAAAACTCTAAACTTAATAAGATTTTGTCGAGTTTTTATCATTCATAACCTATAATTAATATCATGTAAGTGTTGCCAGCGTCTGCTAAAAAATGCCCCGAGTCTCGATAAAAAGTATTGACTCGACAATTTAATGTAAACAAAAAAAATATGAAATTCAATAATAGCATAGTATCTTTTAGGGGAAGCTTCTTAATCTATAAATATATTATATTATTTTAATTTATTCTTTCTCCTATTTGTGATCGAATAAGAATGACACATATGTCGTTACAGAATAACTGAACTACCTGTGAGTATTAATAATATAGCTAAGTTTATCGTTAGTTTTCCAGACGATCCAGACCTTCGTATAAAATGTATCCAAGCAACTGGAAGAAAAGATTGGACTCCCACAAAATATTGCAAAATATGTAGCAATCATTTCCCAGAAAATTTACAAAAAAAAAAGGAAAACAGTTCTGCATTCTGACGCAGTAAGTACCAAATGCGGCAAGAATTTATTATAATTTTACTTTTTTTCAGAAGATATTATTTCATAACTTTAGGATTTACGTTGCAGATACAAGTTGTTGAAAGCGATAACTCAACAATATCAAAGTCAGCGTCAGTGTCAATAATACAAGAGCCAGAAAAGTCCCTCAAGGTATTCTATTGACAACATTATTTGACATTCTTCTTAAATTCATAATATGCGTTCAACAGCGAGTCCACAGGTTAAACATAATGATTAATAATTTGATTGAATGTTTTAGATTTCAACACCTGAGGCGAGGGCTGTTCCAGTACAAGTTAACAAAACAGCTATCAGATCCCTAAGAAAAAGTAAGAAATATGTTCACAAAATTAAAATTGTTTCGCAATCAATAATGTGTTTTTTTTTTGTTTGGAGTGTTTAGTATCTAAGTTGTATAAAAAGTAAAAATTAATAAATCTCGTGTTTTAATTAATTCCTTAAAATAATTTACCCTATTCCATCTAGCATTCCAAAAACAGGGGAATGTAGTTTTTATGGCAACATTATACGCACACATTGAAACCATATCTCTGTCTCGACCGCGGTTACAGAGTCCCTTCGTCTATTAGTTTCTCTGTCTACGCCGTATTATTATATTACTCTTTGGTCCAGACCACAGAGCACGTAACCTTTTAGGAGACGGAACTTAGAACATTCAGTCTGTGAGAAATTGTTCACCTTCTTTAGCCAACCCATTGACATAGCAAAGTTTTTTTCCTATCTCAATGGCACTGGAGCGCGGCTGGCGGCTGCGTTTTGCATGTTGTCGAGTCCAGTGCAGTGTGACCAGATTAAATTTTACGAAAAAACCCAAGCACCTCAAAAAATACTGAATCTTATCAGAATGAAATATAATAAACTAAATCCGGGTAATTCCGGGAACATCAATGTTTGCGGGGACGATCGCTACGGTGCTTTTTATCCAAAATATAGTTACTTCCACCACCACCACCCACCTACAAAAATACTAATTTATTACTGATGCTCGGAAAAGTCAATTAAATATACCGAAAAGTATTAAAATACTGAATCTGGTCATACTGGTCCAGTGTTTGCCTGCGCGCTGCCCGCGCCGACCGCCGAGCCATAGACTAATATATATAAACTGTCGCCGAGCAGCCCGTGCCGCTCGGCGTGCCCGCCTGACGGCCCGCTATGGACACTTCAATGGAAGTTCAAATGTTTGAGTTCGCCGCGCCGCGCCGCACCCGCGCCCCAATTTGGCCAAGCTCTCTGACGAAAGGAAAAGGAAGGAAGAGGAACCAAACCAAAGACAAGAGTATATATTTTTTTATCAATGGCATCTCGCCACTGCCCTCTTTATTACAAATACGCCTTGTATTAGAGAGGTCAAAGCATCTCGCAGCTCAACCTATGAGGTTGTCGTCTGCTAGCGGCACTGACCTCTATCTTGTATTATAGAGGTCAGTGGCCAGCGGGCTTGCCTGTGGATGCCTCAAGCCAGGGCCAAAGAGTTTAATAACCACAGAGTTACATAAGAACGAAGTTTGAAACTCCGAATTTATTTGTATTTGAAATGCTACTTGCCAATGTTATAATTAAGAATTCATTAGAATCGACTAAATAATAATCTGACAAATAGTGGCACTCCTGGAGTACCGACAGAAGTGAAAAACAAAACACAAACAGAATACTTTGCCATCATCACTCACTGACATATCGTATATACATTAAAACCGAGTACATCCCGAGGACAGCCGAACACATTCGAATGTAGCGCGATGTTGGCTACGGTAACAGTGTCGCGAGTTCAATAGTTTTTTTCCATCTCAAAAAATGCCCAATGCGCCTATAGAAGAAGTTTTCACTTCAAAAATATTTTCATTGAAAAATAGCTCAATTCTTCCGATACTTCCTTTTGCTGTATAACTCTGACCAGTGCCGGGCACACGGCAGGCGCTGTTGATAAAACATTTTGAAATACCACGTAACTTCAGTCTTTAGCGTTAGTTAGTTAGTTCCAATTTTGGCCACCTGCCAAAATAACTTTGTACCGCTGTGTGAAAGTTGTAATTTGGAGCAGTTTAATGTGTACTAGAAGTTAGTGCTCGCGCCGCACTGCACCTTTAGTTTTGGTAGGTATACAATTTATTTTTAATTGTTTTTAATGTAACTCTTTTAGTTTTAAATGCTCCTTTTTTACTGTTTGTTTATCCTGTGTGTCCCAAATAAAATATTTTTCTTTCTTTCTTTTCTTTCACTGCCTTTGACGTCCGTGGTTTTAGGCCGCAAGATATTGCACCATGAAGAAATCAATTGAAGCACACAACAACGTACTGATAATTTACAGTGTTATTCATAAAAAGTAGTCGTACATCTAAAGGCTTGCTCAAAAATGATTATTCATAAACGCATTTTAGCACTTAGTAGATTGTTTGCCAAGGGAGCAAACAACTATTGTGAAGGCGAGAGTGTTTCTTTGAATCCAGAGTGCGGGAGCAAAGGACGAGTAGAATCCCAAGCACAGCGATGGGTCCTAAAGTTGAATTCTGAGCGCAGCGAGGGATTCAAAGTACGGAACTCGAGCTTAAAATAGTGTTGCTCCCGAGGTGGACACTCTACTTTTTACCACCCTCTAGCTATGACAAAATAAGTAAGTGCAACTTATTAATAAGAATAGTACATAAATATTTACATACAATTAGAAGCAATACATATATTATAAATAATTACAGGTTAATGTTTATATTTGAACAAATAAGGAAGTCATTACATTACTTTAAACGGTTTTATTTAGCTTGCCCTGTTTGTTATTTATTTATTTATTTGGGTCAAGTTTAGTACTTGAAATTGAAATTTTACCCCCTTCCTGTTGGCAGATTGATCTGATATTTAGTACACACCTTTAGTTTTGATGACAATACAATTTAAATCCAAGATGGCCGCCGCCACAAAATATGCGGATCACATATTTTTTTACAACCCTCTCAATATGGGTATCAAATGAAAGGGCTTGACTAGTCAAATAGGTACTGTACACTATGAAACATTTCAAATCTAGATGGCCGCCGGCACAAAATGCCAGATTTCATATTTGTTTCAATATGGGTATCAAATGAAAGGGCTTTACAAGTAGAACACAGTGCATGGCGGATCATACAGTTTAAATAAAAACTTGAAAATAAAATAGGTAATAAAATATGTAATTTATATGACTTAAAGCTAAAAAATAGTTCGGTAGGTCTTAGGTACCAGTCATTACACCACTTTCCTCATCAAACTAGGGCATTGATCAGACAAAAATATAAAATCGTTGGGCGTAGGTATACATCAGCTGATTAATAAGAAAATTACATTTGACGTCCACATGTAACATTTATGTGAAAAGTTATTTTCGTAAACAATCGTACTTCGAGGAGATGCAGTTGCATTTAATTTATTTTGCACTTCTTTAGTTTATTATTATAATAATAACGTTATATAAAAAAAAAACAAATATCTGCCTTGGCTCGCGGTCGCGAGGTTGTCGACATGTGGGATGTGGACTCGGCGATCATTGTGCCGATAGTTGTGACATCCTAGCATTCTTAGTTTCCGAGACTTCAGGTATCTTTAAGTGACCCTAATTCATTGCGCTACGAGTAATAGTGTTCTGTGGTCAGTTCTCCTTGAACAAAACGTCTGGTCATGTTTGTGTCACTTGTCACTGTCAGTGTCATTGTCAATTATTTTAGTTTTTATACTGTTGTTGATTTTCTGCAAATTAAACTAAACAAGCAAGTGGATATTGATTTCTAGAACTACATGAATAATGGCTGAAGATAGCCCGGTACCCACACTTTTACCTCATCATGAGCAACAGGCTCTATGCTCGACGCGTTTGCCTTACAGACAGGGCAGAAAACTTACCGCTGTAAAAGTAAGTGACACAGAAATCCATTCCCAACAAAAAATTGTCTTGTCCTTTCCGCTTTTAGATAGATGTAATATGGACATCCGTCAGCTAACTTGCAACTACTTTTAAACTATGTGATGAGTGTGCTAAGTAGTTACTCTCTTAATTATGCCATAACTTAATCAGCCTATAATGTTCCCACTCCTGGAATCCTAAGACGACCCACTGACCCAGGCCTCCTCTCTGTGAGAGGGAATGGGCCGTAATACATCACGCGGGCCCAGTGCGGGTTGGTAGACGTCACATGAAAGACGTCCACTGTTGGATATATCCCCCCTAAGCACTGCCACTTCGACCGGTTCTGTGCTTCCGCATCCAGACGTCTGCAAACATGTTTAACCTTTTGACCGCCACACGTCAAAAAAAACAAAAACGTGCCGTCGGCGTCAAAGCCTGTCATGCAATCGAACCGTGGCGTGCTGGGCACGTTTTGGTTTGTCATCTATACATGACTGTGGTGGACGTCCCACCTGCTGAAGATCTCCCAACTGGACATGAGTTACCTTGGGTAATCTGGAAGTCTTTAAACAGACTCCGGACCCAGGTAGGCCGAAGCAAGGATAACCTGTTCAGGTGGAGATTCATAGACGACTCCGCCTTGGAGTGTAAATGTGGTGCTGTCCCACAAACGATGGGACACTTAATATCGTGTCCTGCGTGTCCTGTCAGCTGCACGTTACAGGAACTGATGGACGGGGATGAAGGCGCCAAACAAGTAGCCGAATTCTGGGCCGAGTACATTTAGATTGCTATCGACACGCTAAGAAGAAGATGACTGTGGTGGTCAAAAGGTTAAAACAAAATATTACTTTATTTGAAGAATAACATAATAGCTAGACAATTCATTGATATCAATGCTTGAAAGGCAAAATTGACAGAGCAACACAGGACTAACTTTACAACAGAATAGCTTAAAGTGAGTGGGTAGTGGTAGACTGCGAAATTAAAATTTTCTTATGTTTTAAGCAAATAGCAGGTCAGTGTCAGATTATATCTTGATCAAAATATGGTTCGCGACAATAACAGGTACATATTTAGAGAATTATAATCATTAGAATCATTAATATATCTTTCTAAGTTGGATTTCTACCACCAACCATCAATCTCTTATGGAAAAGTGTTAATGGTAGACATCTTACTTAGAAAGATGTATTAATGATTCTAATTCTCTAAATATTGTAACGAGTCTTTTAAGCCTGTTACATAATAGCGCGTTCTTTGCTTTAATTTGTAGGCAACAGGGTGGTGTTGCCATGTAAAAATTCATTTTTTTGAATCGGAAGTCGTGTAGTGGTCACACTGATTTTTTCTTTTTTTTTGATGCTGTCAGTTGATTTTGACAGGGCACTTTTCCGGCCGAACCTTTATATAAAATGGAGTGTTTTTAGAGCTCCTATTAAAATCTGGAAGTTGATACTTCCAAAGGACTACATCCAGTCCTAATTATGTGATAGCTGATTTGCCCTTGTCAGCATCATAATGGGATTGGCCATATTTTGTAAAAGGATCTTTTGAACCTTATATATTTTTTTTGGATTAATTCATCTACTGATGTAAAAGCTTTTTTTGGAAAAGAAACGCCGTGAGGCGTTTCTTATTTCTTGTTACTTCAAGACTTAAATTTTTAACGCTAGCCCCTACCGACATATATCATGGACCGCCTTGACGTCCCCGCGAAGATCAAAATCACCAAAATGAGCGTGGTTTGTTAGTTTATGCGCCGGAATATGGTATGGTTTATAATACTTAACTTAAATTGGCAAAAGTGCAATAATGACAGGACAAAAATTAATTTCTATTCCATCTTAGTTTTACACCAACTGTTAATATTGGAAAGGAATTTTCTTGTATATTGAGACCAGCAGCCTTCGGGTAATAAAATCGTTCAATAACTTTTGTGTCGATTTTTATTGATACTCCCCGCTTGAAGATTAAAAGTTTCCAGCCCCGCAGGTTAGTCTATCCTTGGCATAGTTTGGTGTGTGCTCCTGGCGCCCGAATTTTCACTTCTACTTATTGTTTATTTATTTGGAGTACAACACACACTTTAAAATATATATTTTTTTATTATTACAATTGTCGCAAGAATATATTTTTTTTAATATTACAATTGTCGCTCTGCGAACAGGGACTTGAAGTAGGTTTGTCTGGTACCTTATACTGTCATTATTGCACTATTAATTAATTAACTTATGAGTCTATTGTTTGCATTGGTTTGTTCTACATTGTTACTTTAATAACTTTGTGTTTATTTTGATTTTTGACTCATAAGTAGTACTTAACTTAATTTGGTGAATCTTTGTAAACAATGTTTGGTGTTTACAATTGATGATTTTGTTTAATATCATGTTTTTTTTTCTTAGCAAAACCAACAGAATTGTATAGCATAGACTGCGTTTTGTTGTTCTCAACAGTAAAGTTATTTTAAAAACTAAGTTTAACTTTTTAAGTAAATAATTTAATCTAATTGTTAAGTACAATATTGTGCATTTAATTTATCTAGATTTAAACTGCTTGTAAGTGATTATTGCACTTTTAAAACGATAAAATTAACATAGTAATTTTTTATGGGAATACCCACATTGACTTTTATAATTAACCTCAAACTTGAGAATTTATTTTCAAACATTTAACTTTTTGAAACTTAGTTTTTGCTTTTCGTTTGCTATTCGCCTTGCTGTTTGTTCATCATGGACACTTGGGAATACATAAAACTTTAGAGAAATTAAAACAACATTATTTTTGGAAGGGAATGTTTAATGATATTCATAAATACATTTTGTCATCTCCACCTTTTGGTATGATGATTAATCCTAAAAAGGTTGATCGTCCCATGCTTATGCTCTCAGTTGATATCATAGGAATTCTACCTAAAACTTATTCTGGTCATAGATACATACTTAGGGTCGTAGACGTTTTTACTAAATATTGCTGGATCTTTCCAATGATCAATGCTACCACTAGAGTAATTTGTAAACATTTTGAAAAAGAAATATTTCTCAAGTTTGGTTGTCCAAAAATAGTAGTTTGTGACAATGGAACTCAATTTACTTCAAAACATTTTGTAGATTTTTTGAAAGGTTTTAATATAACGAAAATATTTTATAATACTTTGTATACGCCTCAAAATAATCCTGTTGAGAGATATAATAAAACGGTCGAAACCTGCATATCGTGTTTTGTTAAAGATGATCATAGAACTTGGTCAAGTTTTTTGCCCAATGTTCAATTAGCTTTAAATAATAGTGTAAACCTTGCTACTGAGTTTACTCCTAACTTTCTGATGTTTGGTAGGGAGCTTATTCTTGATGCGTCATTACATCACTTTAGTAGTTCTGTTGATAACTTATCTCAACTAGAAATTTCAAATAGAAATGCTTATGCAGTTTCTCTTAATTCACTTAGTGATATTTTTGTTAAAGTTCAAGCTTACTTGTTAAAGGGGTATAAGCGTAATGCCGCTTATTATAATAAGGGTCGGAAAGTCATTTCTTTTGATGTGGGTGATGTGGTGTGGAGAAGAAGTTTTCTTCAATCTAATGCACCAGCATATTTTTCAGCTAAACTTGCACCTAAGTTTGTAAAATGTAAAATAACTGAAAAGGTTTCAGATAACGTTTATGTTTTGAAAGATTTAAATAAAGGTTCAGTGGGACGTTATCATGTTAAAGATATTATTAAATTTTAATTTGGTTTCCAAGTGTTAGTCTTGATTTTGATAATTTTGTTTGAAGGCCGCTTTTGACAGTGTGATGTACGAGAGGATGGATGATAGGTTATAGGCGGTTTGAAAGATGTATGTTAGGTAACTTCTTATAAATTTGTTGAATTTGAGACATTCTAAAAATAAAACTTAGGTCATTCTGGTTAATTTAATACTATTTTTTTTCACACCAAATATTTTTCACATCGAAGGATCTTATTTTATGTTTTGTTTGTTTTTGTTGGACTGTCTAAGATCTTATTTTTCTTTTTTTAAGGGTAACCTACCTGTTTATATTTTATTAAGATCTTATACAACCCTACAGTTCAGGTAATTTCTACCTTGAGGTTAAAAACTTAAATTCAATTTCAAGTTTTTGTAATCTTTTTTTTCTCATAGTTTAAAATCATTCTATTTCCTCTTCGTCATAAATAGTAATCGATTTTTAAACCTATTTTGTGCTGTTCGTTGACAGAATTGTTTCTCATTTTTACTGGAGTTTCATTCTTTTTAATGATCGGATTTGACTTTGTTAGTAACGCGTTCATCCTGGACTTTACTTTTTGGGGGTCATTCGGTAACCTTTGTTACAAAATGCCTTATTATTTTTTGGATCTTGGTGTAACTTTTGACCTTGATTTCGACTCTTTTCCATTGTGTTGGACTTTGTTGTTCCAATCACGATGCGAGATTTTGTTTTGACTTTCGTCATCCCTTTTCCTTTGCGTTCGGAAGTTCGGTGGTGGTATGCCGGTCGCATTGTGAAACTTTGGCTTTCGCCTATTTGTTATTGAGATTTCTCATTGGAGATCTCAATGTTTTTGGTGTTTGTCTGTGTTTGGGAGATTGGTAGTGTTGAGCCAGTCACAGCATTCACATTCTTTTACAGCTATTGTGCTCGGGAATTCGGTGGTGATGAGCCGATCACAATATGCTTTCCTTTGTCTCGTTGCAGGTTGTGCCTGTAACAGAATTTTAAATAAGGTCTTTCAGCTTTATTTAAAAACTTTTGTTCGGAGTTTCAAATTTTTTGGATTGTTGAATACGGAGTTAGTCAGTGGCAATAGAGCCTAACTGCACTCATAGAGATGGTTGAGTTGGAAGCGGTTGACATAGTAGTCAGTGGCGATAGTGCCTAACTGCACTCAAAGTTGTACTGTTCCAAGTGGTTTGAAATTTTTAGTCAGTGGCGATGGGTGCCTAACTGCACTATAAAAATTGTAGTTTGTTTTGGTAAATTGTCCGAATTTGTTTGAAATTTTTAGTCAGTGGCTATAGTGCCTAACTGCACTGTTTTGGAGTTTTGGAGCGCTAAGAGATTTCTCTCTTCGTTTCATTTAATGAGTTTTTATAACTTATAATTTTTTGTTTTTCACTATTTCGTTTTTGACTTTTTGTCATTTACATTTTTTTACTTTTATTAAATTCTAGAGATTTTGTCGTTTGACATTTTCAGAGTTGATTTGCACTTTGAATCTTATATGATTCTTTTTCTTTTTTTTGAATTAGAAAGTTGTTAAGACAGGTTTATTTGGTTGAAGATTTCTTTCTAATAAAAGAAAGTTCCTTTCTTTTATTTTCGGGAGGGGATGTAATGTAACGAGTCTTTTAAGCCTGTTACATAATAGCGCGTTCTTTGCTTTAATTTGTAGGCAACAGGGTGGTGTTGCCATGTAAAAATTCATTTTTTTGAATCGGAAGTCGTGTAGTGGTCACACTGATTTTTTCTTTTTTTTTGATGCTGTCAGTTGATTTTGACAGGGCACTTTTCCGGCCGAACCTTTATATAAAATGGAGTGTTTTTAGAGCTCCTATTAAAATCTGGAAGTTGATACTTCCAAAGGACTACATCCAGTCCTAATTATGTGATAGCTGATTTGCCCTTGTCAGCATCATAATGGGATTGGCCATATTTTGTAAAAGGATCTTTTGAACCTTATATATTTTTTTTTGGATTAATTCATCTACTGATGTAAAAGCTTTTTTTGGAAAAGAAACGCCGTGAGGCGTTTCTTATTTCTTGTTACTTCAAGACTTAAATTTTTAACGCTAGCCCCTACCGACATATATCATGGACCGCCTTGACGTCCCCGCGAAGATCAAAATCACCAAAATGAGCGTGGTTTGTTAGTTTATGCGCCGGAATATGGTATGGTTTATAATACTTAACTTAAATTGGCAAAAGTGCAATAATGACAGGACAAAAATTAATTTCTATTCCATCTTAGTTTTACACCAACTGTTAATATTGGAAAGGAATTTTCTTGTATATTGAGACCAGCAGCCTTCGGGTAATAAAATCGTTCAATAACTTTTGTGTCG
Organism: Mesoligia furuncula; assembly: GCA_916614155.1. Taxonomy (NCBI): domain Eukaryota; kingdom Metazoa; phylum Arthropoda; class Insecta; order Lepidoptera; family Noctuidae; genus Mesoligia; species Mesoligia furuncula. The sequence goes on along the minus strand of OU744818.1, from coordinate 14,581,403 downwards.
ATTTTTATTGATACTCCCCGCTTGAAGATTAAAAGTTTCCAGCCCCGCAGGTTAGTCTATCCTTGGCATAGTTTGGTGTGTGCTCCTGGCGCCCGAATTTTCACTTCTACTTATTGTTTATTTATTTGGAGTACAACACACACTTTAAAATATATATTTTTTTATTATTACAATTGTCGCAAGATTATTTTTTTTAATATTACAATATGTACCTGTTATTGTCGCGAATCATATTTTGATCAAGATACAACCTGACACTGACCTGCAAATTGCAAAAAAACTTAAGAAAATTTGAATTACTAGATCTCAATTACCCATTCACCTAGGGTTACCAGATGGCAGGAATTTTCCTGACATGTCCGGAATTTCAGGGAAAAAAAACAGGGAAAATTGGAAATTGGCAGGAATTTAAAAAAAGGAGAAATTTAGGAAATAAAATGAAAATCAAAAAATAAAATCTAATAATTAAGCTATGGACAATCTATTTCTCACCTTTGTCCACTGCGCGCTCATTAATGAAAAATGTCAGGAAATTTATGCTAAGGCAGGGATTTTTCCAGGATAACTTATTTTCGGATCTGGTAACCCTACATTCACCTTAAAGTTTAACTTTTCAGAAAAAAAATAATATAAATTCATGTCCTTCAGGCTTCACCACACAATCCTCACCTTTAAAACTTCATGAAGATCAATTTTGAGAACACTAAAAGATAGTCAAGAAATAGCCATAAGCAGTCACCAAGGTCAAAAAAATAGTTGCACATAGCATTACAAGAGACCTGGGTACTTCCTCATGATGTAGCATACTTGGGGAATCTACACAGTGATTTTATTTTATTTATTTATTTATCCATTTGTTTCAGGCATCAAGGCCCATATAAAACACATACAATACAATGTTAATAACTTAAAAATACTGTAAATACATACAAAGTTATAATTAAGTACACTAAAAAAACGAACAAACTAATGAACATGAAGTGTCTGCGTCGTGTTTCGCTGACTGGTGTCATTTTGTGTATACTGGCAAATCGGCCATAAACACATTAGCTGGAGTTTTAATTGGAAGACCTTACGGTGGAGTGGCACTGTTGTGGAGAAAGACTATGTTCCAAACGGTAACAAACAGTGTTGTTGTGCCGAAATGATCGCTTAATAGCTATTAAAATTGATTATGTGGATAGGTCTCTATTAGTTTTCTCAGTGTATATGCCTACAATTTTGACAGAAAATCTAATAGTCTTTACAGACTGTCTCAGTGAGATAATAGCAATATGTGAGAATAGGAATATGGAGTCTGTATTTATATTGGGGGATTTTAATGTGCATACTGGAGAATGTTTTGCAAGTGAGTTAATGTCTTGGCTTTGGCCCCTCGAACACCTTCCAAAGCACCGGGACCCCATGGTCCCGAGATATGTAAAAACATAATAATACAACTTAGGGCTGATTTTTCCGATGCCAGATAATTTTATCCGAGGAATAATTTTGAATCTTTGACAGTTCTTCCATACAGAATCTGTCAGACGTCAATTTTATTCCACGAATAAGAATTATCTGTTGATAAAAAGATCGGCCCTTAGACAACATAAGTATTTTAACTAATGTTAGTAAGACAAAAGATTTGATTTTTTGTATGTTTGTTTGTTTCGCTTTCACGCTAAAACGGTTGAATGGATTTGGATGAAATTTGCCACAAGCGTGTAGACCTTGACCTGGATTAGGACATAGGGTACTTTTTATCTCAATACTAGCTGCGCCCCGCGGTTGCACCCGCGTAAATGTCGATCCCGTGGGAATATCGGGATAAAAAGTAGCCTATATGTTAATCCACGGTGTCAGCTACCTCCATACCAAATTTCATCAAAATTGGTCCAGCCGTTTGAGCGTGAAGAAGTAACAAACATATAAACACACACACAAACACACCCCCACACACACTCACAAACTTTCGCCTTTATACTATTAGTGTGATTCACATAGGAACGGACTTATGCTGGTGAAACCACGAGGCGCAGTTAGTCTATAATTATGTATACTACTAGCTTCTGCCCGCGACTTAGCCGCGTAAAATTTCTCCCTCTCCTGACCCATCCCATTGCCTGCCCGCGCTATTACTTCGTTTTCGATTAGCATCCTTATTGTTATTTTGCATTCCCCAAGAATTGGGCTATCAAATGCAAAAATAATTTTTCAATTCTGACTAATAGTTTCAGAGGTTACACACTTACAAACAAATTTTACCTCTTCATTTATATTAGTCATCATCTGCTGAGCCCATCGATCGGTGCCTTGAGGCGATCTTTTACAGTCGTTACGGGTAGCCAGAATTCCGAAAGTCTGACATACAGTCTTACCAGGGGGTATTAATGTTGGGATCGGCTTCCAATCTAACCGGATGCAGCTGAATACCAGTATTTTACATGAGGCGACTGACAATCTGACCTCCATAACCCAGCTACTGGGTAATAAGCAGAGATCGGAATAGGTAGAGCTGTTTTATGTACAGTGGGCTGCATCAATTGGGTCTGGGGTACCCAATTGATGAAAATTTTAAAACAATTGGGGTACCCAATTGATGCAGCCCACCGTACTTGCCATAGGTTAGAATAATATGGATATTCCCCGAGTCCCGGGTAATCGAGTGAGACAACAAGTTACTGAAAGAAAAAAAAAAGAAAAAAACTGAAAAGAAACTGTAAAGAATTGAATTCTAGTGGTGCAGAAAGAGACAAAAACTGGTGCGTTACTCTAACGACAGAAACACCCCGCTATTGTTTTCTTTTGTTTCCATAAGAATAATAATAATTCATTTATTTCGGGTAACTAGGCCCATAGAACATTTTAACATTTTACAAGACATTTCACACTAATAATATAATAGAATAAAATAATAATAAAATTCATAATAAATGTCAAAAAATAAAATCAAAATAAAATAGGAAAGATAAATAAAAATAAAAATTATAAAATTACCATATTCTAAACATACAAAAACACACTCCCAAGATTAATAACGCCTGCTAAACGGCCTCGCCTGAATATGCCTGCTGCAACAATGCAGCATATAAGGGCAGTCCAGCCTGTCAGCAATCATCGCCAGGACTGCGTTGGAGCTGGCCCGTACTCTGCGCACCAGAGAGATGCTCCGCCTGCGCATAGTTGCGTAAAAACAGGCGGTGCGCTCCTCCGCGAACATGCCCGAGGCGCTGCAGAACCGAGGCAGCCCCACCACAATCCTAAATGCATTATTGTAGAGAACGTAATGAACGAATGAGAACGTAATAATGCGGCGACATTACGCGTCTCAACAAAGCAGCAACGTCGCGCGCTTAGCAAAAAGTTTTATAGCGTGCTGTTGACGTAAAACTAACAACGTCGCTCATGCGCTTATTGGCCATAAACCATTTTTATACATATTGACAAAAATAATGAAATTCAATAAAATCCCGTAGTATCAGTCGGAATCCCGTGGAATATCCATATTGACATCAATGTTTGCGGTCAATGAACCTAAATAGCTCTACCTATTCCAATCACTGGTAATAAGATACCTCTGGTAAGACTGGTTGTCAGACTTTCGGGATTCTGACTACTCGTAACGACTATAAAAGATCCTCGAATGACAGCCGGAATCAACGGCTTAACGTGCTTTCCTCCCCACCGAAAGCACTAGGAAGTGGTGAAGGGCGTGCGTTTTGGGGGACTGTCTTTTGTAATTTTAACGTTTGAAAAGTGCTGATTCTAAGCCTAGTTTGAATAAATGGCTTTTGATTTTGATTACTTAGCCACAAGCCCCTCATGTAGTAGACCTTTTCCCCCAGTAGTAGGTGACCTCAGACTTTTATTTATATTAGTATAGATTCTATTTTCCTTGACAGGCATACACAGTCAACAACGAATCCAGACATCTCCTGGTATTTGGAGTACCGGCCCTCAACCTACGCCAGGAGACCAAGGCATTATTCGCAAGGTTTGGTAAACTACAACTCAACGTAACGAAGTACCCGTCTGAGCAATTTACCGAGACATACCATGCTATATTCGAAGATATACAGTCAGCCAGGATCGCAAAAAAAATGCTGGACACAAAAAACTACTATGGAGGTCATCTACACATTTGTTATGTACCTGAAGAGGAAACTGTCAATGATACAAGGACAAAGTTACTTCTTCGGCGTAAAAATGTTGTCGCAAGATTAAAAAATTTACAGAAACCTGTGATTGAAAGTTGTGTAAATAAACCTGGATATATAGAACATAAATTAGACGAAAAAAAAATTGTTGACGAAACACTGTATATGGGTAATGAAAACAATATTGGTTATGGTAAAAGAAAAACTGATTTTAAATCTGTTAAACATTGCAAGCTTAAAAAGTCAAGAAATTTTGACAGGACAGCTTGTGTTGCTGTTACCAAAAATGATTTTGCACATCCCTGCGACGAAAAGATCGAAACGGTAAAAGTTACGGATAATTTAGCGAAAAATGTTTGTGAAATTGTTGATTTTACATCTGTGGAAACTGATATTTTAACTAATATAAATGAGACTTTGAATTACGATAACTTTGGCAAAGAACTGATCAGACAAGTACCTTATAAGCCAGTTAATAAAATAAAATTCAGTTTTAATAAAAATACTTGATTAATTTCGTTTTTTATTTTTCTACTAGCTGTGCCCGCGACTTCACTCGCGTGCATGTCGGAAAACAAATTGGATTTTATGGGTTTTAATTTCCTTGCGCGGAACCCTAATTCTTTTTTAAAATAAATTAGCTATCTTCCAGTGAAAGTCCTGTCAAAATCGGTCCAACCGTTTCCAAGATTAGCCGGAACAAACAGACGGACAATTTTTTTACAGGGTTGGGTAATTTTAGGTGAGGTTTCAGTCGGGAGTGCGGAAGTATCTTACGTTCCTGCGACCCCCGGCGTAGGTATGAGATGGAACACGGGGTTGTTTTTAGTCAGTAAGGGTGCGTTTCCACTGAAGCGGAGTTGGGCGGAGCGCAGCGGAGACGTGTAGGAATCAACCAATCACAATTGTTGAAATCCTCATCGCGTCACTCGTCTCGTTTGTAATTGGACGATTCCTGCACGTCTCCGCTCCGCTCCGCCCAGCTCCACTTCAGTGGAAACGCACCCTAAGAGTCTGACAGACCCCTTCGCGACCCCAGGGCGGAGGACATCCATGAAGATTTTCAACTACGGAACTAAAACTATATACCTACTACTAGGTTAGTACTTTCATATGCATTTAATAAAAAGCTGTTATTTTGACATTACAAACAGACACTATACAAATCAATAAAATTGAAGTGTCTGTTTGTAATGTCAAAATAACAGCTTGTGATTACAAACCAGTTATTAAAATAAAATTCATTGTACTTCGCTATTTAGGACATTCGATACTCTGTACTTCGATATTTAATAATCATTATTTTAATTTTCGGTTTTATTGTCGTTCGATATTTAAATTTTCGATGTTTTGAACATTGTCATTTTAACCGCAGATATTTTAATTTTCGATATTTAATCCATGAAAGAGGTATTTTCTCTAAGTTGCAATCTTTATTTCAGAAAATCGCTTTTTTATTTCGCGTAAGTGTATTAAGAGCAGTGGTGGCCCAGTGGTAATGGTCGCGACTTACGAGTTGTGGGTCGTGGGTCCGAACCTAGACAGGCACTTTAATTAGTGTAAATTATTCCATTACCACTGTTCTCAAAACGGTGAAGGGAAACATTGCGAGGAAACCGGTCCTAGAACCAAAAATTAATACTCAAGAGAAACACAGAACATTAATACTCAAGTTGAATTAACTGTGTTCTACCCAAACCTTTTGACTCAAACGATACGTTATGAAATTGTTGAACTATTAATTCCGCTAGTCGTATGTTCCGGGCTCAAATTATCAAATGACTTAACTGTGTTAACACACACATACAATTCTGTCTTTTGCGAGTCCAGTCCCTACGGTAGGAGTTAAGCTCGTCCCGCCATCTTAGTCTCGACCTGCCACGATGGCGTCGTGCGTTTAGTGGGACCCAATCGGTGGTTCTCTTAGTTCAACTGTCATCCGACATGTGGAGGACATGTCCGGGCCAGACCCACTTAAGTTTAGCGGCTTTCTGGGTAACGTCCGCTAACAACGTGACACCAAATTTGTTTCACTCGTGGTGGAAGATTATGTAAATTACAACGGGATAACGACACGTCTTGCCTTTGTGCAGTAAGTGGTTATTTGTCGCGAGTCGCGCCGACTAATCGCGTTAGTTAGTGTTTGAGTCGAGACTTTAATAGCGGGTTCATACTGAGACAAAACAGTTTTACGATGAGGAATGATTCAGCAACGTAATTGCGTAACATACTATCAATCGGAATCGAATCATTTTAAAGGAACTAAGGCTAATCCATAGCTTCATATTATGTTCGCTGTTGGCTCATCATCTGCCTAACCTTTTCCCAACTATGTTGGGGTCGGCTTCCAGTCTAACCGGATGCAGCTGAATACCAGTATTTTACATGGAGCGACTGCCTATCTGACCTTCACAACCCAGTTACTGGGTAATACGATACCTCTTGGTAAGGACTGGTTGTCAGACTTTCGGGCTTCTGACTACCCGTAACGACTGTCAAAGATCCACGAATGACAGCCGGGACCAATGGCTAAACGTGCTTTCCGAGGCACGGAGGGGTCACGGTATGTAAAGATGGTCACCCATCCACAGATCAACCGCGGCAAGCGTAGCTTAACCTGATCGATCGACCTGTGCGGCTGTTATTATTTAGCCACGGGCCCCTCTCCTCTCTGTTAGGCTACGGACACGAATTCAGCGGGCGCAGGGCGGCGCGGCGGCGGCAGCGGCGGCGGCGCAGGGAGCGGCGCGTTTTAATGCATAGATTTGTATAATATGGAACTGGCCTCGAAGGGAGCGCACCAGTCTAGGTATGAGTCTTGCGGTGCCCGCCCGTCTGCACTGACGTAGTGTTGTGCATTTCATTTATAGGGTTCCGTACCCAAAGGGTAAAAACGGGACCCTATTACTAAGACTTCGCTGTATGTCCGTCCGTCTGTCTGTCACCAGGCTGTATCTCAAGAACCGCGATAGCTAGACAGTTGAAATTTTCACAAATTATGTACCTAAGTAAGTATTTTTGTTGCCGCTACAACAACAAATACTAAAAACAAAATAAAATAAATATTTAAGGGGGACTCCCATACAACAAACGTGTTTTTTTCGGCGTTTTTGCCTTGTGCTACGGAACCCTTCGTGTGCGAGTCCGACTCACACTTGGCCAGTTTTTGCTTTTTAACGACCGACGTTTCAAAATGTATCAAAAAATGTTGTCATCGCTGTTTAGACATTCCGTTCGCGAACAAAGACACTAATTTCTCATAACACAACACTACGCCGCTCTAGCACCGCGCGATCTGCCCGCTGGCTTCGAGACCAGGGGCCTAAAAGGCCACTTTGGCAGAATCATAAAAGGATAACATTATGAATCATAATGGACAGTTAACTGTTTAGTTAATCGTATCAAATCCTATTGGTGAAGTATTTTTCAGTTAAGTTTTTTTTTTTTTGTCTGTGCTAAAGTACCAATCAATCCAATCCAAATCCAATCCCAATCTCTTTCATTATACCTACGTAGTGCAGCGAAACAAAGAAAAACACGGACTGTCTTCGCCATATTATGATTCATAATGTTATCCTTTGTCCAAAGTGGCCTTTTTAGGCCCCCAGGTCTGCGTTGGCGGGCCGCTCCCTGCGCCGCCGCCGCCCCCGCCCCGCAATCGCTGACTTCGAGACCGAGACCTCAGTGTGTTATGCAATTCCCCGCAGTTCTCTGTCACTTTCAACCAAGGCCTTCTGAAACCTTGAACACGATTAATTCTATATTTCTAGAGGAGCATCCTACGCCCTTCCCTTACGTTCGGAGAATTTGTCTTTCAGAATATGTTTCGTGAAGAATGAAGTCTTACAAGATGGGTAGGTAATTAAAGTACATATTTTAAGTGTTTAAATTAATATTTTTCTAGGCAAAAGTGTTTATGGAAAGTGAAGTTTATAAAAATGTGATGGTTCTACGAATTAACGGTTTTCGGACTTTTTTCTTTACTTGTGCTGTAAGACTGTAAGGTTTCTTGCCAAATTTCATGATTCTAGGTCAACGGGTAGTACCCTATAGGTTTTGATTTATTTGCGAGTGTCAAAATATGCGGCCTAGATGGCCGTATGTTTTTATTGTGTTGACTTAGAAGCTTGATTTTTGGTGGAACATGGTTTTCACCCTCGAAAACCATGAAAACTATCTTTCTCTTTTTAGAGAGATAGTCGCATGGAGGGGCATAACGCTTTATCCTTAAGAGGAAATGCGGTCGGAGAGACTTTCGAAAAATCCTAAGTAAAAAGTCGTAATTCGAGGTTTGGATCTCGCCTATTTCCTCCGCCAATATTATACCAATTTAAAAGATAAAGAAGGATATTATACTGTGTCATGTTATATGTTTTTCTTATTTCATAAATAGTTGTCTTTGTACACTAGGCCTGTCTTGACAGCGGTTTAAATCGGCATTTTTTGAGGGTTCTTTCTAGTGCTTGTAAAAATAATGTATCATCAAAAAGGAAAACATATAGGGACATACGAGTAGTTAATATTTATTATTCTGTAAAAAATCATTGCTTTATGGTCGTTTACCAGAAAGAAAACAGGCGAGAGCGATTCTATAGAGAAACGGCCATCCGCATTTCCTCTTAAGTGACGATTTCTATCAGTATACTTCTTTTCAAAAAGGGTCTTGATAGACTAACAGACAGACGGACAACGGAGTGAGCCTATAAGGGTTTCTTTTTTCCTTTGAGGTACTGAACCCAAAAATATAAACAAATATGTGTTTACACCCATAAGTAAAGTTCGCATCAACACAAAATATTAAAAAAAAAAATTACAATAGTAATTTGGCGGGGCGTAACTTACAGAATTAAGCAGGCTAAAGTGGCTTTTTCCATGACTCGACGTGGAACACAATTTCCCTGACTTTACTTTCAAAAAGTGACCGGTAAGTCACGTTTTCTGGGATATTAATCGTTGTCTGTGTGGTGCCGGACTTAAAGAATTGCACCACCCCTTACTTCCCGTGGGTGTCGTAAAAGGCGACTAAGGGTCTTACCGGAGAATGGGCAGCAGCGTTCTCTATTTATTCCACCATCATACCATACTGCGATCGCCAACCCGCCTGCCAAGCGTGGCGATTACGGCAAACCCCCCCCCCCCCAAAATTGGGGGAGGCCTATGTCCAGCAGTGGACGTCTATCGGCTGAAACAACAATCGTTATCAAATTGACTCATCATCATCTGCCTAGCCTTTTCCCAACTATGTTGATGCCGCTGAATACCATTATTACCGTTATATCAACTTTAATAATTGTCTTAATAAACTCTGTAATGTACACTAGGACTCACAGGTTGATATTAGGAAAGAGCAATAACCCAATTACACTGATATCGGCTCGCAGCCAGCGTCCACGTCTTCTCTCTGCGGCGGTCGGTAGGCTCGTACCCCCCGCCCCGCGACCCCGCGCGTGCGCTGCTCGAGACGACAGAGTTATCCACCACAGACTATAAATGTCTATACACTACATCCCTCCCTTGTTATTGTTGAATTGAGATGTCTGTTGTTGTCATGTTTATTGAAATACTGAATTTAAGTATTCGGTCCAGGACACGCCGGCCCCCCACGATTCTTTCCTTTTTCGCTTTGATAAATCCAATTTAATGGAGACTTTATGGTTTCCTCACGATGCCCTCCTTCACCACTTTGTTACGTCCAATTGAATGGATGTCAAATGCGTCCAATTTAATGGATGCCTATTGCGTCCAATTTAATGGATGTCTATCTACCACGCGGAAACTCTCCGTACTGGTAATGCCACATGTCTTCAAAGTATTGGTTCCCAGACATGCCTCCCCACGGTGCCCCCCTTCACCGTTGATGAACAGTGGTGATGAGTGATAACTGATAATACACAAAATGTCTGCCTGTTTTCGAACCCACGACTTTAGTCGGGCTAGTTATTATGTCCAGATGTAAGTATGACACAGTACGTGACCTGTTTTTTTTTTTTTTTTTTTTTTTTTTTTTTTTTTTTTTTTTTTTTTTTTTTTTGAATAAGTACTTGAATTTAAATCACACTGGTTTAACATAACTCATGTTTGGTAAACAATAATTATTTAGATCTTTTTAACACAACTTCAAATTCACACGAGGCCAATGACACCGCGCAGACTGCACGCGAGTGTTTTTATTCTTTCTATTATTTTATTTCTGTCATTGTGGTTGTGTCCCTACACTTCTTATCGAATATGTATCTTACCTACTTCGTTTCTTTCCATATTCAAGAACCTACCTTTAGATTCACCGCTTGTATTTCTATAATAAGTTCCCAACAGTTGCCATAGACTTTGAACCTTATCATGAAGGTATGACATTAAGTTTGTGTTCCCAAAACGATAATTATCTGAGAGTCTGAATTCAAATATATTGAATCTTCTAATTATTCAGTTGATTAAAACTTCCAAACAGCACTAAAGGGTTTTCCATATTTCGATATAACTAGGTACTATAATAATAATTCCAGTACTAAGCCATCTCCGAGCGTGCGCGTATTTCTGTGGTTATTTTTCCTTCCTTTAATTTTTTTTTCCAAGTTTATTTAAGTAATGAACAATAATTGATTTAGAAGACGACATTACGAGTCAATGCGAACTTTTTAGGATTAATGTTAATTAAGTAGTATCATTACTTTTAACCACTTCAATACCTATTTATAGGTACCTAGTACTTGACAACATTATCGGTAGGTAGTTCAAGAAGTTTATTCAGACAAAAGTTTTTTTCCATGTTGGTAAAATAATCTAATTATTACCTATTTTATTGAAGTTTATGATTTAATACCCATTTTAAACACTGAATCATCAAAATCATTTAATCATATCATGTTCCAGCATACTGGGTAAAGCTGCATCCTAACCAACTTACAGCTACTCTAATAACTGTGCAATTGTTAATTACCTACGTCTAAAACCCAAGTCTTGTCACAATAGAAAATGTTTCCTTGAAATTTTAGTACCTATATTAGGTAAGACATCGAAATTACTTCAATAACTTGCAGTATTTTTATGATAATTTAGGCCTTCTTATACCCCTATTACCTACTGTGTACCTAAGCAATACTTGTACGCCTTGCAAGGCAGCACATAGTGACTAACATATTTTTTGATTTTATACCATCATGTACCACAGTGGTGGTACCTATGTACAAATAAATGCATTTTAATTTTATTTTCAACTGATCTTCCAGCAATCCATACTGACTCCTTATGTGACAAACATCTCATATTAAAGGCTTCAATACTTTCACCCCGACCATTGTAATACTTGTAACAGGACCTCACAGAGGGCAGTATTATCAAGTTTATGATAAAATAAGAATTATTATAATCTCATAACCCAACATCACGCCTGGTCCCACCTGAGGGCCAGGCAGCGAAATAGAGTATCGTATACCTTTTCTTAACCAGTCCTGGCTAAATCCTATGCAACAGGGGGCGAGTCTACAGCCATGAATTTTGCACAAAGTTCCAATAACTTCCTGATGGAAAAACCCCACCACCCCTGGTGCTGCCTGGGCATCGAACCCAGGTCCCTACACTCAACAGTAGCGCTTGCAAATAGTAGGCGAACTAGACCACAATTATAATAATTAGTTATTATGAAAATCTTAAGAGCTCACAGCAACATTTATGTATTTACTAGCTGACCCGGCGAACCCCTCGCCGCCCCAGAGTCAAAACACTTCCTTTTTAGCGAATTTTGCCCGTGCTTCAACAGCCACTCCGCCACTCGGGGCGGACACAAATTCAACAAATCAAAGACCACAAAATCGGTCCAGCCGCTCCTAAGCCACAAATGGTGCAACCAACCCGACTCCGCCCTATATATGTATAGAAAGATGTACCTATGTTTGAATAGGTAAGCATTCTTTATTGTTATAAGTACATATGTCTTGGTTTCATATAATGTTACATGGTGTAACTAAGTGACCTTTGACCTTTCACCCTTTACCACATTAAGGAATTATACTCTAACAGAACAAGGGAACTTCTCTTTTCAAACAAAATTGATTTACCGATACCTTTTGATCATAATTATTATTATCATAAGAAAATATTATGATATTCTAATTTATCATTGCAATAACATCAAAGCAGTTTACTGTTATTGTGACTTCTTATTTTCACCTTGCACACATTTTATTTCAAAGTATGTATACTTATTATTTTAACTGGTTGGTACTAGTATTTAATTATAGTAATAATTACCCATCTTTTGTCTTTTCCTTAGTCTGTTGAGACCAACATTACCAACCTAAATTATGTTACCCTAGAACTCAGTGGTACTCATTAGGCAGTTCTCGCTACATGCAGGGAATTATCCTCTGCGGAACAGCTATACACTATGAGACTTTCTACTACAATCAAGTGTTTAATACCCCATTTTTTTTCTTAGTAGGACAATCTGATACTGAGCTTAACCAAATCCATTGTAACTCGGGACCACCGAAATGTAAAAGACTAGCTCTTTTTTTCGGTGTCTATGCCTGCCGCCTCGAGGTAAATGTTCAGACTTCTTTTCCTTCTTTCCCAAAGGACAGAGACTGAACCAACCTCCCCTTCACATTCGAACTTCTCTAAGGTGTCTTGTTGACAAGGTAAGTAACTATTTTGCATATTTATACATTTTTAACACGCTATCGCAATCTAATGCTGGTAATAAAGCGTTTACTGTACGCGACTGTACCTAGGCTATAATTAGTATGCTACGTACCTAGGTATCTACGCCCGCAGTACACCATCAGCGCTTATGACAACGCGTAGACGTTATGGTAAACACATCCTGTGCGCACATGACGACACGTCGCGTCGTCGTCATACTGTGCTGTTCTGTGGCGCCGGCGCGTGAGTTTTACCCAGCGCGCGGCCGCCACGTGGCGAATGGGTGCTCAAAGTGTAAACACATTGATACATTATATTTGCCGATACGTGACGCGCTAACATCGCAACCACTAAACCTGTACATGCACCGAACTCACACATCTGTGATGACAGTCGCAAGCCTACAGTTCCGATAGACAAAGACAGAGATAGTTATTTTAATGCGTAGGTATTTTTTGCATTAATACTGAAATTATTTAGCTGTGTGATCAACGATATTCCGTGCGCGACTGAGTGCTTAGTGAGTACAATCACTCCCTTTAATATTAACAGGCGCTGTGACTGAGTAACGTATCTACCCTTATTTAATATATCAATGTGCAAACATAAAATTTTAAACCGTGAAAATTGCGCAATTTAATGCCATGTAGGTATGTCCGCAATTTAATGCCATACCGGTAAATCTCCGCAATTTAATGCCATGTAGGTATGTCCGCAATTTAATGCCATGTAGGTATGTCCGCAATTTAATGCCATACCAGTAAATCTCCGCAATTTAATGCCATGTCAGTATGTCCGCAATTTAATGCCATACCGGTAAATCTTCGCAATTGAATGCCATGTAGGTATATCCGCAATTTAATGCTATACCGGTAAACTCCGCAATTTAATGCCATGTAGGTCTATACGCAATTTAATGCTATACCGGTAAACTCCGCAGTTTAATGCCATGTAGGTATATCCGCGATTTAATGCTATACCGGTAAACTCCGCAGTTTAATGCCATGTAGGTATATCCGCAATTAAATGCTATACCGGTAAACTCCGCAATTTAATGTCATGAAGGTATGTCCGTAATTTAATGTTATACCTTTTTTTTCCAAGTCTCATACCGCAATTAAATGTTCAGTCGCAATTCAATGCCCAGTCGCAATTTAAATTTCAGCCGCAATTTAATGCTCAGAAGATGCCTCAGGCACCGGAACTCCCACGCGGTCGCAAACCAGGCGGGCGCCAGCCCCACCCCCGCAAGGGAAGAATTGGCCAGCCAAACAAGGTGCCAGGCGCGACCAACCGAACTGGACTAACCGCGCCACACGCGGAGGCCTCTTCATGCATCCCGAAATGTCCCGTAGCTAAACTCGCTCACCGCACGATACTTCCGGTGATTCTCGAAGAACATTTAGTAAGTAGGTAGGCTGGTTGACAATTATGTAGGTATGTCACTCCTCTGATGTACACTCATAGAAACCTAGATACCAACCTAAAACACGACCAACGGAATACCTCCGTAACTCACGGCTAAGTGAGTGCCTAGTTACTTCACATTTACTTCTATTTTCCTTAGTCATAAATGTTATGATAGTACACAGAACAGTAAATACACACTTTATTTTATAGGTAAGTACTAATTAATACCTACCTGCCGTGGACCAATTCATTAACTTTAGAATAGTAGGTAACTATTACCTACCTACCCAATTTAATATTACTGCTCTGTGATGCATTTTACTTATTAAAATTTCTACAGCTATGAAGGTAATAAATACGGGGGCTCGAACTCAAGGTAGATAGGTAACTTGTTGGTTACCTACTCAGTACTCATCCCACTACGGGCATACCGAAAAAACAACCGAATGAAACAACATCTTTGAAGAAACCCAGCGGATAGTCACCTAGTTACCTACATAAACAATAAAATAACAATAATAGTCACTTTGATAAAAACTTGTCATGCATGAATTTACAGCCAGTGCCTCGTGATCCGTAAGTTTTATTTATTCGACGATTTTAGTCAGTATAAATATTTTGTCCATGTATGTTTTCCTCTCTTTTCTTTTTTATAATATGTAAAAATGCTTAAAAACTCACAGTTTGTCCTCGTCGCCACATGTAATGTACACTAGGGCCCGTATTAATAAACGTCACTCAGTCCAAGAGCTCGTACTTGATATCGATGTTGAGGTCATGATCGTATTAATAAACATATTATTTGACGTTCTCAAGCTACGGTTTGGGTTTACGATATCAGCCGAGTGACGGACTGATTAATAAATGAAACTTGACACTTAAGTATACAATAGGTGCGTGTACTCAAGATGCTTAAACCTGAGTGTAGGCGGTCCGTGACTTGAGGTCGTGATTTACTCGACTTTTTTTGATTTATTTAACACGGAGTTTGGAAACATATTGGATGAAATTAATTATTATGATGAAATAGATTTCTGTGTGTGTGTATTTTATGGTCTTGATATCGTTTACCAAAAATCTATAATTTATTTATATTTTGAGGTCGGACAAACTGCGTTAATCTACTGCGAAAGTTGTATAGAATTGGTATTACTACACACCTATCCGAAAAGTAGACAAACTCAATTCAGTGAAAATAATTACATAAGTAAACAACCTACTCTCTTGCTGAAAATATGCAAAAGCAAAAATTAAGATAATTATTATCATTCTGTCTGCGTTCTTACTTTTACCATTTTTCATACATAAACTACATAAAAAACACGATCAAATCTTGATAAAAATTACAAAAAATTGTGTTGCGACGTGACAATTTTTAGTGCTGACCGTCCACCCAACTTTCTTATTTCGATTCAAAACTTGCATACAGCCTAATCGATATTCGCAATAAAAAAAAATTGAAACTGAATAAAAACTCTTATCTAACAAAAAGTATTGAAAATGTGTTTGCAGAAAACCCAATTTATAGAATTATTTATCATCATTCTCAAACAAAAATTTACTAAGCCTGCCTAAAAAATATATCGTCGTTTCAGCCGATAGACGTCCACTGCTGGACACAGGCCTCCCCCAATTTTGGGAGGGTTTGCCATAATCGCCACGCTTGGCAGGCGGGTTGGCGATCGCAGTATGGTATGGTGGTGGAATACATAGAGAACGCTGCTGCCCATTCTCCGGTACGATCCTTAGTCGCCTTTTACGACACCCACGGGAAGTAAGGGGTGGTGGTATTCTTTAAGTCCGGCACCACACAGACTAGTCCGGCACCACACAGACTGACAAAAAATATATAACTACTGGGAATTCTGTAAAAAACTATTAGAAAGTATCATAAATAAAATCCACAATAAATAATAGTTGTCATTAAAATAATTTTAAACAGCGAGCGCATTCCGAGTATAAATTCAAATATAGAAACATTTCGGCGCGAAATTCAATAAATGAGGTACCCATGGCCTGTGTGTTATTGACTTTGTTTCAGTAAAATGTCCAAAAAGCTATTGAAATGACATTAGAAAAGCATAAATCATTATTTTATACAATGCTTATTGTATTTACTGCTTAAAATAATTTTATTTAACTTCCAAGTATCGATTACATTCGTCATATTATGAATCGAAATTTAAAAAAAAAATCGTTTGGAATAATCGCTTTCGCACATCACTGCAATAAAAAAAACAATAATGGTCGGCGATTTCGAACACAAATTGAGTAGTGGTAGGTAATGGTAATGTACGTATTAATGGACCTGTGTTTGAATATTACGTTAAGACCTGGGCATTCTCGTGTTGTATCAATATTTTCAATAATATTTGTCAAATTTTAAATCTTATCTTTAACTGTGTGTGTGAAATTTGTGAAAAGTAAAAATGTAAACACGCATGATTGGCGCGAAACTTCGACATTAGATATCCAAAAACTTCATTACCATTACTTATTATGTGAGTGAACTTAGCAGATCATTGTCCAGCAGATCAAAAATAAATATGAGTTCTTTTCACATGCAGCTGAGTTCTACAGTTCCTGATACTTTTTAGAAATAGTTCTGGCGTTTTTACGTTAAAAAAGTCAATTGGCAAAATGATCTGCCAACTTCCCGTAGCAGATCATTTTGCAGCAGATCAAAAATAAATGTGAGTTCTTCTCGCATGCGGCTGAGTTCTACAGTTCCTGATACTTTTTAGAAATAGTTCTGGCGTTTTTACGTTAAAAAAGTCAATTGGCAAAATGATCTGCCAACTTCCCGTAGCAGATCATTTTGCAGCAGATCAAAAATAAATGTGAGTTCTTCTCGCATGCGGCTGAGTTCTACAGTTCCTGATACTTTTTAGAAATAGTTCTGGCGTTTTTACGTTAAAAAAGTAAATTGGCAAAATGATCTGCTAACTTCCCGTAGCAGATCATTTTGCAGCAGATCAAAAATAAATGTGAGTTCTTCTCGCATGCGGCTGATTTCTACAGTTCCTGATACTTTTCAGGAATAGTTCTGAACTCTAGATTGTATGAACCTGTAAAAAACGAAAGAGTTTTAGGTTTCAAGAATTGTTTGAAACGATAAAAATCGTATTTTTCGACTTTTTAACCGTTCTGACACGATCTGCTGGCACTTGGACGTGAGTTCTGGACTCGAATCGAGTTCCTTATTGCAATTCTGATATGAACCTGTAAAAAACGAAAGAGTTCTAGACTTTCACAATAATCTGAATCGATGAAAATGTTATTTTTCGACTTTTTCTTTTTGACATGATCTGCTGGCACTGGAATGTGAGTTCTGGACTCGAATCGAGTTCCTTATTGCAGTTCTGATATAAACCTGTAAAACACGAAAGAGTTCTAGCTTTCAGGACTGTTTGAAACGATAAAAATAGTATTTTTCGATATTTTTAACTTTCTAACATGATCTGCTGGCACTGGAACGTGAGTTCTGGACTCGAATCGAGTTCCAGATTGCGGTTCTGATATGAACCTGTAAAACACGAAAGAGTTCTAGCTTTCAGGATTGTTTGAAACGATAAAAATAGTATTTTTCGATTTTTTTAACTTTCTGACATGATCTGCTGGCACTGGAACGTCAGTTCTGGACTCGAATCGAGTCCCTCATTGCAGTTCTGATATGAACCTGTAAAACACGAAAGAGTTCTAGCTTTCAGGATTGTTTGAAACGATAAAAATAGTATTTTTCGATTTTTTTAACTTTCTGACATGATCTGCTGGCACTGGAACGTGAGTTCTGGACTCGAATCGAGTTCCTTATTGCAGTATTGATATGAACCTGTAAAGCACGAAAGAGTTCTAGCTTTCAGCATTGTTTGAAACGATAAAAATAGTATTTTTCGACTTTTTAAACGTTCTGACATGATCTGCTGGCACTCGAACGTGAGTTCTGGACTCGAATCGAGTTCTAGATTGCAGTTCTGATATGAACCTGTAAAAAACGAAAGAGTTCTAGCTTTCAGGATTGTTTGAAACTATAAAAATAGTATTTTCGACTTTTTAAACGTTCTGACATGATCTGCTGGCACTGGAACATGAGTTCTGGACTCGAATCGTGTTCCATATTGCAGTTCTAATAAGAATCTGTGAAAAACGAAAGAGTTCTAGTCTTTCACAATAATCTGAATCGGTGAAACTGTTATTTTTCGACTTTTTTTTTTGACATGATCTGCTGGCACTCGAACGTGAGTTCTGGACTCAAATCGAGTTCTAGATTGCAGTTCTGATATGAACATGTAAAAAACGAAAGAGTTCTAGCTTTCAGGATTGTTTGAAATGATAAAAATATTTTTTTTTTTTTTTTAACTTTTTGGCGTGATCTGCTGGAACTCGAACGTGAGTTCTGGACTCGAATCGAGTTCTAGATTGCAGTTCTGATATGAACCTGTAAAAAACGAAAGAGTTCTAGCTTTCAGGATTGTTTGAAACGAAAAAATTGTATTTTACGATTTTTTTGACTTTCTGACATGATCTGCTGGCACTGAACCGTGAGTTCTGGACTCAAATCGTGTTCTAGATTGCAGTTCTGATATGAACCTGTAAAAAACGAAAGAGTTCTAGCTTTCAGGATTGTTTGAAACTACAAAAATAGTATTTTTCGACTTTTTAAACGTTCTGACATGATCTGCTGGCACTGGAACGTGAGTTCTGGACTCGAATCGAGTTCTTTATTGCAGTTCTAATACGAATTTGTGAAAAACGAAAGAGTTCTAGCCTTTCACAATAATCTGAATCGATGAAAATGGTATTTTCGACTTTTTCTTTTTGACATGATCGGCTGGCAGTCGAACGTGAGTTCTGGACTCGAATCGAGTTCTAGATTGCAGTTCTGATATGAACCTGTATAAAAGGAAAGAGTTCTAGCTTTCAGGATTGTTTGAAACGATAAAAATAGTATTTTTCGATTTTTTTACTTTCTGACATGATCTGCTGGCACTGGAACGTGAGTTCTGAACTCCAATCGAGTTCCTTATTGCAGTTGTAGTATGAATGTGTGAAAAACGAAAGAGTTCTAGCCTTTCACAATAATCTGAATCGATGAAAATGGTATTTTTTGACTTTTTCTTTTTGACAGGATCTGCTGGCACTCGAACGTGAGTTCTGGACTCGGATCGAGTTCTAGATTGCAGTTCCGATATGAACCTGTAAAACACGAAAGAGTTCTAGCTTTCAGGATTGTTTGAAACGATAAAAATAGTATTTTACGATTTTTTTTAACTTTCTGACATGATCTGCTGGCACTGGAACGTGAGTTCTGGACTCGAATCGAGTTCCTTATTGCAGTTCTGATATGAACCTGTAAAACACGAAAGAGATCTAACTTTCAGGATTGTTTGAAACGATAAAAATAGTATTTTACGATTTTTTAAACTTTCTGACATGATCTGCTGGCACTCAAACGTGAGTTCAGGACTCGAATCGAGTTCCAGATTGCGGTTCTGATATGAACCTGTAAAACACGAAAGAGTTCTAGCTTTCAGGATTGTTTGAAACGATAAAAATAGTATTTTTCGATTTTTTTAACTTTCTGACATGATCTGCTGGCACTGGAACGTGAGTTCTGGACTCGAATCGAGTCCCTTATTGCAGTTCTGATATGAACCTGTAAAACACGAAAGAGTTCTAGCTTTCAGGATTGTTTGAAACGATAAAAATAGTATTTTTCGACTTTTTAAACGTTCTGACATGATCTGCTGGCACTCGAACGTGAGTTCTGGACTCGAATCGAGTTCTAGATTGCAGTTCTGATATGAACCTGTAAAAAACGAAAGAGTTCTAGCTTTCAGGATTGTTTGAAACTATAAAAATAGTATTTTCGACTTTTTAAACGTTCTGACATGATCTGCTGGCACTGGAACATGAGTTCTGGACTCGAATCGTGTTCCATATTGCAGTTCTAATACGAATCTGTGAAAAACGAAAGAGTTCTAGTCTTTCACAATAATCTGAATCGGTGAAAATGTTATTTTTCGACTTTTTCTTTTTGACATGATCTGCTGGCACTCGAACGTGAGTTCTGGACTCAAATCGAGTTCTAGATTGCAGTTCTGATATAAACATGTAAAAAACGAAAGAGTTCTAGCTTTCAGGATTGTTTGAAATGATAAAAATAGTACTTTATTTTTTTTTTAACTTTTTGGCATGATCTGCTGGAACTCGAACGTGAGTTCTGGACTCGAATCGAGTTCTAGATTGCAGTTCTGATATGAACCTGTAAAACACGAAAGAGATCTAACTTTCAGGATTGTTTGAAACGATAAAAATAGTATTTTACGATTTTTTAAACTTTCTGACATGATCTGCTGGCACTCAAACGTGAGTTCAGGACTCGAATCGAGTTCCAGATTGCGGTTCTGATATGAACCTGTAAAACACGAAAGAGTTCTAGCTTTCAGGATTGTTTGAAACGATAAAAATAGTATTTTTCGATTTTTTTAACTTTCTGACATGATCTGCTGGCACTGGAACGTGAGTTCTGGACTCGAATCGAGTCCCTTATTGCAGTTCTGATATGAACCTGTAAAACACGAAAGAGTTCTAGCTTTCAGGATTGTTTGAAACGATATAAATAGTATTTTTCGACTTTTTAAACGTTCTGACATGATCTGCTGGCACTCGAACGTGAGTTCTGGACTCGAATCGAGTTCTAGATTGCAGTTCTGATATGAACCTGTAAAAAACGAAAGAGTTCTAGCTTTCAGGATTGTTTGAAACTATAAAAATAGTATTTTCGACTTTTTAAACGTTCTGACATGATCTGCTGGCACTGGAACATGAGTTCTGGACTCGAATCGTGTTCCATATTGCAGTTCTAATACGAATCTGTGAAAAACGAAAGAGTTCTAGTCTTTCACAATAATCTGAATCGGTGAAAATGTTATTTTTCGACTTTTTCTTTTTGACATGATCTGCTGGCACTCGAACGTGAGTTCTGGACTCAAATCGAGTTCTAGATTGCAGTTCTGATATGAACATGTAAAAAACGAAAGAGTTCTAGCTTTCAGGATTGTTTGAAACGATAAAAATAGTATTTTTCGATTTTTTTAACTTTCTGACATGATCTGCTGGCACTGGAACGTGAGTTCTGGACTCGAATCGAGTCCCTTATTGCAGTTCTGATATGAACCTGTAAAACACGAAAGAGTTCTAGCTTTCAGGATTGTTTGAAACGATATAAATAGTATTTTTCGACTTTTTAAACGTTCTGACATGATCTGCTGGCACTCGAACGTGAGTTCTGGACTCGAATCGAGTTCTAGATTGCAGTTCTGATATGAACCTGTAAAAAACGAAAGAGTTCTAGCTTTCAGGATTGTTTGAAACTATAAAAATAGTATTTTCGACTTTTTAAACGTTCTGACATGATCTGCTGGCACTGGAACATGAGTTCTGGACTCGAATCGTGTTCCATATTGCAGTTCTAATACGAATCTGTGAAAAACGAAAGAGTTCTAGTCTTTCACAATAATCTGAATCGGTGAAAATGTTATTTTTCGACTTTTTCTTTTTGACATGATCTGCTGGCACTCGAACGTGAGTTCTGGACTCAAATCGAGTTCTAGATTGCAGTTCTGATATGAACATGTAAAAAACGAAAGAGTTCTAGCTTTCAGGATTGTTTGAAACGATAAAAATAGTATTTTTCGATTTTTTTAACTTTCTGACATGATCTGCTGGCACTCGAACGTGAGTTCTGGACTCAAATCGAGTTCTAGATTGCAGTTCTGATATGAACATGTAAAAAACGAAAGAGTTCTAGCTTTCAGGATTGTTTGAAATGATAAAAATAGTACTTTATTTTTTTTTTAACTTTTTGGCATGATCTGCTGGAACTCGAACGTGAGTTCTGGACTCGAATCGAGTTCTAGATTGCAGTTCTGATATGAACCTGTAAAAAACGAAAGAGTTCTAGCTTTCAGGATTGTTTGAAACGAAAAAATTGTATTTTACGATTTTTTTGACTTTCTGACATGATCTGCTGGCACTGACCCGTGAGTTCTGGACTCAAATCGTGTTCTAGATTGCAGTTCTGATATGAACCTGTAAAAAACGAAAGAGTTCTAGCTTTCAGGATTGTTTGAAACGATAAAAATAGTATTTTTCGATTTTTTTAACTTTCTGACATGATCTGCTGGCACTGGAACGTTAGTTCTGGACTCGAATCGAGTCCCTTATTGCAGTTCTGATATGAACCGGTAAAACACGAAAGAGTTCTAGCTTTCAAGATTGTTTGAAACGATAAAAATAGTATTTTTCGATTTTTTTAACTTTCTGACATGATCTGCTGGCACTGGAACGTGAGTTCTGGACTCGAATCGAGTTCCTTATTGCAGTTTTGATATGAACCTGTAAAGCACGAAAGAGTTCTAGCTTTCAAGATTGTTTAAAACGACAAAAATAGTATTTTTCGACTTTTTAAACGTTCTGACATGATCTGCTGGCACTCGAACGTAAGTTCTGGACTCGAATCGAGTTCTAGATTGCAGTTCTGATATGAACCTGTAAAAAACGAAAGAGTTCTAGCTTTCAGGATTGTTTGAAACTATAAAAATAGTATTTTCGACTTTTTAAACGTTCTGACATGATCTGCTGGCACTGGAACATGAGTTCTGGACTCGAATCGTGTTCCATATTGCAGTTCTAATACGAATCTGTGAAAAACGAAAGAGTTCTAGTCTTTCACAATAATCTGAATCGGTGAAACTGTTATTTTTCGACTTTTTTTTTTGACATGATCTGCTGGCACTCGAACGTGAGTTCTGGACTCAAATCGAGTTCTAGATTGCAGTTCTGATATGAACATGTAAAAAACGAAAGAGTTCTAGCTTTCAGGATTGTTTGAAATGATAAAAATATTTTTTTTTTTTTTTTTAACTTTTTGGCGTGATCTGCTGGAACTCGAACGTGAGTTCTGGACTCGAATCGAGTTCTAGATTGCAGTTCTGATATGAACCTGTAAAAAACGAAAGAGTTCTAGCTTTCAGGATTGTTTGAAACGAAAAAATTGTATTTTACGATTTTTTTGACTTTCTGACATGATCTGCTGGCACTGAACCGTGAGTTCTGGACTCAAATCGTGTTCTAGATTGCAGTTCTGATATGAACCTGTAAAAAACGAAAGAGTTCTAGCTTTCAGGATTGTTTGAAACTACAAAAATAGTATTTTTCGACTTTTTAAACGTTCTGACATGATCTGCTGGCACTGGAACGTGAGTTCTGGACTCGAATCGAGTTCTTTATTGCAGTTCTAATACGAATTTGTGAAAAACGAAAGAGTTCTAGCCTTTCACAATAATCTGAATCGATGAAAATGGTATTTTCGACTTTTTCTTTTTGACATGATCGGCTGGCAGTCGAACGTGAGTTCTGGACTCGAATCGAGTTCTAGATTGCAGTTCTGATATGAACCTGTATAAAAGGAAAGAGTTCTAGCTTTCAGGATTGTTTGAAACGATAAAAATAGTATTTTTCGATTTTTTTACTTTCTGACATGATCTGCTGGCACTGGAACGTGAGTTCTGAACTCCAATCGAGTTCCTTATTGCAGTTGTAGTATGAATGTGTGAAAAACGAAAGAGTTCTAGCCTTTCACAATAATCTGAATCGATGAAAATGGTATTTTTTGACTTTTTCTTTTTGACAGGATCTGCTGGCACTCGAACGTGAGTTCTGGACTCGGATCGAGTTCTAGATTGCAGTTCCGATATGAACCTGTAAAACACGAAAGAGTTCTAGCTTTCAGGATTGTTTGAAACGATAAAAATAGTATTTTACGATTTTTTTTAACTTTCTGACATGATCTGCTGGCACTGGAACGTGAGTTCTGGACTCGAATCGAGTTCCTTATTGCAGTTCTGATATGAACCTGTAAAACACGAAAGAGATCTAACTTTCAGGATTGTTTGAAACGATAAAAATAGTATTTTACGATTTTTTAAACTTTCTGACATGATCTGCTGGCACTCAAACGTGAGTTCAGGACTCGAATCGAGTTCCAGATTGCGGTTCTGATATGAACCTGTAAAACACGAAAGAGTTCTAGCTTTCAGGATTGTTTGAAACGATAAAAATAGTATTTTTCGATTTTTTAACTTTCTGACATGATCTGCTGGCACTGGAACGTGAGTTCTGGACTCGAATCGAGTCCCTTATTGCAGTTCTGATATGAACCTGTAAAACACGAAAGAGTTCTAGCTTTCAGGATTGTTTGAAACGATATAAATAGTATTTTTCGACTTTTTAAACGTTCTGACATGATCTGCTGGCACTCGAACGTGAGTTCTGGACTCGAATCGAGTTCTAGATTGCAGTTCTGATATGAACCTGTAAAAAACGAAAGAGTTCTAGCTTTCAGGATTGTTTGAAACTATAAAAATAGTATTTTCGACTTTTTAAACGTTCTGACATGATCTGCTGGCACTGGAACATGAGTTCTGGACTCGAATCGTGTTCCATATTGCAGTTCTAATACGAATCTGTGAAAAACGAAAGAGTTCTAGTCTTTCACAATAATCTGAATCGGTGAAAATGTTATTTTTCGACTTTTTCTTTTTGACATGATCTGCTGGCACTCGAACGTGAGTTCTGGACTCAAATCGAGTTCTAGATTGCAGTTCTGATATAAACATGTAAAAAACGAAAGAGTTCTAGCTTTCAGGATTGTTTGAAATGATAAAAATAGTACTTTATTTTTTTTTTAACTTTTTGGCATGATCTGCTGGAACTCGAACGTGAGTTCTGGACTCGAATCGAGTTCTAGATTGCAGTTCTGATATGAACCTGTAAAACACGAAAGAGATCTAACTTTCAGGATTGTTTGAAACGATAAAAATAGTATTTTACGATTTTTTAAACTTTCTGACATGATCTGCTGGCACTCAAACGTGAGTTCAGGACTCGAATCGAGTTCCAGATTGCGGTTCTGATATGAACCTGTAAAACACGAAAGAGTTCTAGCTTTCAGGATTGTTTGAAACGATAAAAATAGTATTTTTCGATTTTTTTAACTTTCTGACATGATCTGCTGGCACTGGAACGTGAGTTCTGGACTCGAATCGAGTCCCTTATTGCAGTTCTGATATGAACCTGTAAAACACGAAAGAGTTCTAGCTTTCAGGATTGTTTGAAACGATATAAATAGTATTTTTCGACTTTTTAAACGTTCTGACATGATCTGCTGGCACTCGAACGTGAGTTCTGGACTCGAATCGAGTTCTAGATTGCAGTTCTGATATGAACCTGTAAAAAACGAAAGAGTTCTAGCTTTCAGGATTGTTTGAAACTATAAAAATAGTATTTTCGACTTTTTAAACGTTCTGACATGATCTGCTGGCACTGGAACATGAGTTCTGGACTCGAATCGTGTTCCATATTGCAGTTCTAATACGAATCTGTGAAAAACGAAAGAGTTCTAGTCTTTCACAATAATCTGAATCGGTGAAAATGTTATTTTTCGACTTTTTCTTTTTGACATGATCTGCTGGCACTCGAACGTGAGTTCTGGACTCAAATCGAGTTCTAGATTGCAGTTCTGATATGAACATGTAAAAAACGAAAGAGTTCTAGCTTTCAGGATTGTTTGAAACGATAAAAATAGTATTTTTCGATTTTTTTAACTTTCTGACATGATCTGCTGGCACTGGAACGTGAGTTCTGGACTCGAATCGAGTCCCTTATTGCAGTTCTGATATGAACCTGTAAAACACGAAAGAGTTCTAGCTTTCAGGATTGTTTGAAACGATATAAATAGTATTTTTCGACTTTTTAAACGTTCTGACATGATCTGCTGGCACTCGAACGTGAGTTCTGGACTCGAATCGAGTTCTAGATTGCAGTTCTGATATGAACCTGTAAAAAACGAAAGAGTTCTAGCTTTCAGGATTGTTTGAAACTATAAAAATAGTATTTTCGACTTTTTAAACGTTCTGACATGATCTGCTGGCACTGGAACATGAGTTCTGGACTCGAATCGTGTTCCATATTGCAGTTCTAATACGAATCTGTGAAAAACGAAAGATTTCTAGTCTTTCACAATAATCTGAATCGGTGAAAATGTTATTTTTCGACTTTTTCTTTTTGACATGATCTGCTGGCACTCGAACGTGAGTTCTGGACTCAAATCGAGTTCTAGATTGCAGTTCTGATATGAACATGTAAAAAACGAAAGAGTTCTAGCTTTCAGGATTGTTTGAAACGATAAAAATAGTATTTTTCGATTTTTTTAACTTTCTGACATGATCTGCTGGCACTCGAACGTGAGTTCTGGACTCAAATCGAGTTCTAGATTGCAGTTCTGATATGAACATGTAAAAAACGAAAGAGTTCTAGCTTTCAGGATTGTTTGAAATGATAAAAATAGTACTTTATTTTTTTTTTAACTTTTTGGCATGATCTGCTGGAACTCGAACGTGAGTTCTGGACTCGAATCGAGTTCTAGATTGCAGTTCTGATATGAACCTGTAAAAAACGAAAGAGTTCTAGCTTTCAGGATTGTTTGAAACGAAAAAATTGTATTTTACGATTTTTTTGACTTTCTGACATGATCTGCTGGCACTGACCCGTGAGTTCTGGACTCAAATCGTGTTCTAGATTGCAGTTCTGATATGAACCTGTAAAAAACGAAAGAGTTCTAGCTTTCAGGATTGTTTGAAACGATAAAAATAGTATTTTTCGATTTTTTTAACTTTCTGACATGATCTGCTGGCACTGGAACGTTAGTTCTGGACTCGAATCGAGTCCCTTATTGCAGTTCTGATATGAACCGGTAAAACACGAAAGAGTTCTAGCTTTCAAGATTGTTTGAAACGATAAAAATAGTATTTTTCGATTTTTTTAACTTTCTGACATGATCTGCTGGCACTGGAACGTGAGTTCTGGACTCGAATCGAGTTCCTTATTGCAGTTTTGATATGAACCTGTAAAGCACGAAAGAGTTCTAGCTTTCAAGATTGTTTAAAACGACAAAAATAGTATTTTTCGACTTTTTAAACGTTCTGACATGATCTGCTGGCACTCGAACGTAAGTTCTGGACTCGAATCGAGTTCTAGATTGCAGTTCTGATATGAACCTGTAAAAAACGAAAGAGTTCTAGCTTTCAGGATTGTTTGAAACTATAAAAATAGTATTTTACGATTTTTTAAACTTTCTGACATGATCTGCTGGCACTGGAACATGAGTTCTGGACTCGAATCGTGTTCCATATTGCAGTTCTAATACGAATCTGTGAAAAACGAAAGAGTTCTAGTCTTTCACAATAATCTGAATCGGTGAAAATGTTATTTTTCGACTTTTTCTTTTTGACATGATCTGCTGGCACTCGAACGTGAGTTCTGGACTCAAATCGAGTTCTAGATTGCAGTTCTGATATGAACATGTAAAAAACGAAAGAGTTCTAGCTTTCAGGATTGTTTGAAATGATAAAAATAGTTTTTTTTTTTTTTTACTTTTTGGCATGTTCTGCATGTTCTGGTGGTTCAAAAATACTATTTTAATCGTTTCAAACAATCCTGAAAGCTAGAACTCTTTCGTGCTTTACAGGTTCATATCAAAACTGCAATAAGGAACTCGATGCGAGTCCAGAACTCACGGTCCAGTGCCAGCAGATCATGTCAGAAAGTTAAAAAAATCGAAAAATACTATTTTTATCGTTTCAAACAATCCTGAAAGCTAGAACTCTTTCGTGTTTTACAGGTTCATATCAGAACTGCAATAAGGAACTCGATTCGAGTCCAGAACTCACGTTCCAGTGCCAGCAGATCATGTCAGAAAGTTAAAAAAATCGAAAAATACTATTTTTATCGTTTCAAACAATCCTGAAAGCTAGAACTCTTTCGTTTTTTACATGTTCACATCAGAACTGCAATCTAGAACTCGATTTGAGTCCAGAACTCACGTTTGAGTGCCAGCAGATCATGTCAAAAAGAAAAAGTTGAAAAATAACATTTTCACCGATTCAGATTATTGTGAAAGGCTAGAACTCTTTCGTTTTTCAGAGATTCGTATTAGAATTGCAATATGGAACACGATTCGAGTCCAGAACTCATGTTCCAGTGCCAGCAGATCATGTCAGAAAGTTTAAAAAATCGTAAAATACTATTTTTATCGTTTCAAACAATCCTGAAAGTTAGAACTCTTTCGTGCTTTACAGGTTCATATCAGACCTGCAATGAGTAACTCGATTCGAGTCCAGAACTCACGTTCGAGTGCCAGCAGATCATGTCAGAACGTTTAAAAAGTCGAAAAATACTATTTTTATCGTTTCAAACAATCCTGAAAGCTAGAACTCTTTCGTGCTTTACAGGTTCATATCAAATCTGCAATAAGGAACTCGATGCGAGTCCAGAACTCACGTTCCAGTGCCAGCAGATCATGTCAGAAAGTTAAAAAAATCGAAAAATACTATTTTTATCGTTTCAAACAATCCTGAAAGCTAGAACTCTTTCGTGTTTTACAGGTTCATATCAGAACTGCAATAAGGAACTCGATTCGAGTCCAGAACTCACGTTCCAGTGCCAGCAGATCATGTCAGAAAGTTAAAAAAATCGAAAAATACTATTTTTATCGTTTCAAACAATCCTGAAAGCTAGAACTCTTTCGTGTTTTACAGGTTCATATCAGAACCGCAATCTGGAACTCGATTCGAGTCCTGAACCCACGTTCGAGTGCCAGCAGATCATGTCAGAACGTTTAAAAAGTCGAAAAATACTATTTTTATAGTTTCAAACAATCCTGAAAGCTAGAACTCTTTCGTTTTTTACAGGTTCATATCAGAACTGCAATCTAGAACACGATTTGAGTCCAGAACTCACGGTTCAGTGCTAGCAGATCATGTCAGAAAGTCAAAAAAATCGTAAAATACAATTTTTATCGTTTCAAACAATCCTGAAAGTTAGATCTCTTTCGTGTTTTACAGATTCATATCAGAACTGCAATAAGGAACTCGATTCGAGTCCAGAACTCACGTTCCAGTGCCAGCAGATCATGTCAGAAAGTTTAAAAAATCGTAAAATACTATTTTTATCGTTTCAAACAATCCTGAAAGTTAGAACTCTTTCGTGCTTTACAGGTTCATATCAGACCTGCAATGAGTAACTCGATTCGAGTCCAGAACTCACGTTCGAGTGCCAGCAGATCATGTCAGAACGTTTAAAAAGTCGAAAAATACTATTTTTATCGTTTCAAACAATCCTGAAAGCTAGAACTCTTTCGTGTTTTACAGGTTCATATCAGAACTGCAATAAGGAACTCGATTCGAGTCCAGAACTCACGTTCGAGTGCCAGCAGATCATGTCAGAACGTTTAAAAAGTCGAAAAATACTATTTTTATCGTTTCAAACAATCCTGAAAGCTAGAACTCTTTCGTGTTTTACAGGTTCATATCAGAACTGCAATAAGGAACTCGATTCGAGTCCAGAACTCACGTTCCAGTGCCAGCAGATCATGTCAGAAAGTTAAAAAAATCGAAAAATACTATTTTTATCGTTTCAAACAATCCTGAAAGCTAGAACTCTTTCGTGTTTTACAGGTTCATATCAGAACCGCAATCTGGAACTCGATTCGAGTCCTGAACCCACGTTCGAGTGCCAGCAGATCATGTCAGAACGTTTAAAAAGTCGAAAAATACTATTTTTATAGTTTCAAACAATCCTGAAAGCTAGAACTCTTTCGTTTTTTACAGGTTCATATCAGAACTGCAATCTAGAACACGATTTGAGTCCAGAACTCACGGTTCAGTGCTAGCAGATCATGTCAGAAAGTCAAAAAAATCGTAAAATACAATTTTTATCGTTTCAAACAATCCTGAAAGTTAGATCTCTTTCGTGTTTTACAGGTTCATATCAGAACTGCAATAAGGAACTCGATTCGAGTCCAGAACTCACGTTCCAGTGCCAGCAGATCATGTCGGAAAGTTAAAAAAATCGTAAAATACTATTTTTATCGTTTCAAACAATCCTGAAAGCTAGAACTCTTTCGTGTTTTACATGTTCATATCAGAACTGCAATCTAGAACACGATTTGAGTCCAGAACTCACGGTTCAGTGCTAGCAGATCACGTCAGAGAGTCAAAAAAATCGTAAAATACAATTTTTTTCGTTTCAAACAATCCTGAAAGCTAGAACTCTTTCGTTTTTTACAGGTTCATATCAGAACTGCAATCTAGAACTCGATTCGAGTCCAGAACTCACGTTCGAGTTCCAGCAGATCATGCCAAAAAGTTAAAAAAAAAAAAAAAATACTATTTTTATCATTTCAAACAATCCTGAAAGCTAGAACTCTTTCGGTTTTTACATGTTCATATCAGAACTGCAATCTAGAACTCGATTTGAGTCCAGAACTCACGTTCGAGTGCCAGCAGATCATGTCAAAAAGAAAAGTCGAAAAATCACATTTTCACCAATTCAGATTATTGTGAAAGGCTAGAACTCTTTCGTTTTTCACAGATTCGTATTAGAACTGCAATATGGAACTCGTTTCGAGTCCAGAACTCACGTTCCAGTGCCAGCAGATCATGTTAGAAAGTTAAAAATATCGAAAAATACTATTTTTATCGTTTCAAACAATCCTGAAAACTAGAACTCTTTCGTGTTTTACAGGTTCATATCAGAACTGCAAAAAGGAACTCGATTCGAGTCCAGAACTCACGTTTGAGTGCCAGCAGATCATGTCCAAAAGAAAAAGTCGAAAAATACCATTTTCATCGATTCAGATTATTACGAACGGCTAGAACTCTTTCGTTTTTCACACATTCGTACTAGAACTGCAATAAGGAACTCGATTCGAGTCCAGAACTCACGTTCCAGTGCCAGCAGATCATGTTAAAAAGTTAAAAATATCGAAAAATACTATTTTTATCGTTTCAAACAATCCTGAAAGCTAGAACTCTTTCGTGTTTTACAGGTTCATATCAGAACTGCAAAAAGGAACTCGAAGGAACTGCAAAAGGATTCGAGTCCAGAACTCACGTTCCAGTGCCAGCAGATCGTGTCAAAAAGAAAAAGTCGAAAAATAACATTTTCATCGATTCAGATTATTGTGAAAGTCTAGAACTCTTTCGTTTTTTACAGGTTCATATCAGAATTGCAATAAGGAACTCGATTCGAGTCCAGAACTCACGTCCAAGTGCCAGCAGATCGTGTCAGAACGGTTAAAAAGTCGAAAAATCGTATTTTTATCGTTTCAAACAATTCTTGAAACCTAAAACTCTTTTGTTTTTTACAGGTTCATAAGGAACTGCAATCTAGAGTTCAGAACTATTCCTGAAAAGTATCAGGAACTGTAGAAATCAGCCGCATGCGAGAAGAACTCACATTTATTTTTGATCTGCTGCAAAATGATCTGCTACGGGAAGTTAGCAGATCATTTTGCCAATTGACTTTTTTAACGAAAAAACGCCAGAACTATTTCTAAAAAGTATCAGGAACTGTAGAACTCAGCCGCATGCGAGAAGAACTCACATTTATTTTTGATCTGCTGCAAAATGATCTGCTACGGGAAGTTGGCAGATCATTTTGCCAATTGACTTTTTTAACGTAAAAACGCCAGAACTATTTCTAAAAAGTATCAGGAACTGTAGAACTCAGCCGCATGCGAGAAGAACTCACATTTATTTTTGATCTGCTGCAAAATGATCTGCTACGGGAAGTTGGCAGATCATTTTTCCAATTGACTTTTTTAACGTAAAAACGCCAGAACTATTTCTAAAAAGTATCAGGAACTGTAGAACTCAGCTGCATGCGAAAAGAACTCATATTTATTTTTGATCTGCTGGACAATGATCTGCTAAGTTCACTCACATTTACTTATTTACCTTAAACTATGGATAAATTCGTCAAATAATTAAATGATGTATTATTCACAGCCCCTGCGGTGAAGTTAGGGTGTTCGAAATTCCCAATTTTTATGTTTTTTAGCCTCGACCACCACAGCTGTCATCAAAATGGCGAGTATCGTATGTATTTACGAACTTGAATGTATTCAAGGTAAATTAATAATAATAAACTTGTGCTCTAAATATAAACATATTATGAGGTTTTTATCCAACACTCCTAATTAACGCACGTTCATAAGATTTGATGGGTAGCATAATAAATATTTACATAATCAAATAAGGGTGTCGTATGTCGTCATTTTTGGGTACGATGGGACCCGGTACCGAGCCGGCGAAGGTTCGTGTGATCGGGGCGCTTCCGAACTATACTCTATAAAACATGATACAGCGCTATTCATTAAAATTTTAACAAAATACAAGTATTTCAATAAATCTTACGACATAGCAAGAACCATCAAGAACGAAACGTGATGAATGTCATTCAAAACTTCGGTCAATGTGACGTAATCGTTCACGAGATCAAGCCCTCAAGTACAGCATCTTGAGGAGCTGATCTTGGTAACTGGGATACTGTTTTTATGTGTTTATTAATTAGCAATGATCTTGAGATGCTGATATTGCAATAATGGCGTATCAAATGATATCGCACTTGGGTACGTCATTGAGGAACGTTTATTAATACGGGCCTAGGACTCACAGGTTGATATTAGGAAAGAGCAATAACCCAATTACACTGATATCGGCTCGCAGCCTGCGTCCACGTCTTCTCTCTGCGGCGGTCGGTAGGCTCGTACCCCCCGCCCCGCGACCCCGCGCGTGCGCTGCTCGAGACGACAGAGTTATCCACCACAGACTATAAATGTATATACACTACAAACTCATTCTTTGACAATTGTGTGAAGTAGCTTTAACACGGAAATTGACGTTATTTTGATGTTTGCTAAACAATTATATCATTGTCAAAGATTTTAATATGACAAAATACAAAAGTGGTCAACATTTTCGTCAAGTGTTTGTATAATTTAAATTAGTTGTTGTAAGCTCAAGTGTCCTCCAACACAATGCAGTAGTAGGAGTGACACTCGAGCGGCCACGGAGCGTGGCTATCGGTGACTAGCCACTGGCAGTGACGCTAATTACATATTAATAACTGCATGTAATCAGTAGTGATGTCCTTCAGAAAGGTCAGAGGGGCAATTCTCGTAATTTTAAGAACGTTTGCAGTCTGATGTCAGTCTCAATCGGCTCATTTGCTCTCAGCAGATTTTTTTTTTTCGCGGCTTCAATGTTTGGACCCATAGTAAGGGTTGTTCATGGTGCTGAGTGCAGTGACCTCTTGAGAGGTTGTTGATGTTTTACCAATAACCCTGTGTATTTATTTAGATTAGTATAATATACTTTATGAAAATGGTACACCACAGACTACCTACAGTATTTGTTTGTCCTTCTCCTTTTTGATCCAGCCAAAGGTTGTCTTTAAAAGATCGCTGTTAACGATAACACCCTTTGTAGGTACAGTTTCTCTATTTATGTCTGTTATTTATATGGTGTACATAATAAAGAGTACTATTCAATCTGCCAAAAAGGAGGGAGGGGAGGGGCCCGTGGCTAAATAATAACAGCCGCACAGGTCGATCGATCAGGTTAAGCTACGCTTGCCGCGGTTGGTCTATGGATGGGTGACCATCTTTACATACCGAGACCCCTCCGTGCCTCGGAAAGCACGTTAAGCCGTTGGTCCCGGCTGTCATTCGTGGATCTTTGACAGTCGTTACGGGTAGTCAGAAGCCCGAAAGTCTGACAACCAGTCTTACCAAGGAGTATCGTATTACCCAGTAACTGGGTTGTGGAGGTCAGATAGGCAGTCGCTCCATGTAAAATACTGGTATTCAGCTGCATCCGGTTAGACTGGAAGCCGACCCCAATATAGTTGGGAAAAGGCTAGGCAGATGATTCAATCTGCCAAAAATACCTCTAATTTCTGTCATACATTTCTGAAAAGTTTTTGACATTGATGTCGCTAAAATGAGATTGCGACTAGATTTTGGACGTATTTAATTACGGGAAAAATAATGGCCCTCTGATGCAGAGCACTCGCAACCGACACGATATGACCAGCCGGTCTGTTCTGAAAGAATCTCACTAGGAAAACTTAGATGAAGTGAGCTTGTGGCGCTATCTAGAACGCCGCATGCGAACAACGCGTCATACTGACGTCACGCAAAATCCTGCATCTCGCAAGCAGAGTTTACCGCGCAACTAGCATAGATATAACGGCCCGACATGAATCATCGGGCAGTTGCCCGCCAGACACAACACTCTGTTCCTCATACGTCTGTATCCTGTCATTTTAATTAATGCTAGGGATTGATACCTACTATTGTGGCAGTCGCTCCATGTAAAATACTGGTACTCAGCTGCATCCGGTTAGACTGGAAGTGACCCCAACATAGTTGGGAACAGGCTAGGCAGATGATGATGGGTGCATCGTTTATTAGCAGGAACACAGAATATTATTCATCATCATCTGTCTAGCCAAGATGAGATCAAGATGAAGATGATGACGTGTCAAGTACTATTTGTATATATTTTATTTTATATATTTTATGGATTTATTTCGGTTTGATCCCCTGAAACCCGAAGAGATAACACAAAGTCAGACAGACACACTTTCGCATTTATAATATGTATTAGTAGGGATGTATTTTTTTCTAAAACGTTGAACTTTAAACTGTTCTCCAGTAAACTTAGCCATATATCGCTTAGTAAATTTTGCCTTTCAAACGTCGTCGTAGGTCGTTACGTAGGAACTGGTACGCTAGTATTATATTATCTGTGGTACTGGTATTCGTATTAATTCTACGCGATCAAAAATAAACCTACTAAATTCTAAAAACTTCTAATACTTTCTCCTCTGATATTATTTCATGTAAATTTAAACAATAATAACACAAAGTTGTTCGTTTTATTTGCCCCGACCCACGCACGGTTGTAATCTATACTAATATTATAAATTCGAAAGTAACTCTGTATGTCTGTCTGTCTGTATGTTACTTTTTCACGTCTAAACCACTGAACGGATTTTGATAAATTTTGGCAGAGTGATAGATTGCATCCCGGGGAAGGACATAGGATAGTTTTTATCCCGATATTCCCACGGGATCAACACTTATGCGGGTGAAACCGCGGGGCGCTGCTAGTATTTATGTAAAAGTAAAATGGCGGAGGAAAAATACAACCGACTTTAAAAAGTCTTTCGGAATAGTGGAAATAGGTTAATTATTAATTTTTTGGTCGCTGTTTTTTTTTTGTTTATAAGTATGTTTATAAGTCTATGGTCTAACGTACACTTTGTGATATTATGCTACGTTTTCTATCTACCTACGTATAACTAGATAAATACCACAGAGGGCAATATTCGACGGCTGCAGCTCACCTTGCTGCGTTGCCGTCAACAAATGACGCTGGCAGAATAATCGACATCGGCGCAGTTGCCTTTGAAGAAAAAAAAAAAACTATCCATAGTGGCCTTCAAAAGTTAGTTGTCATTTTTCCCCTTCAGCTGTCAGCAGTGACACACATTAATTCTAGTTATTCAAATGTTTGAACTGCTCTAACGTTTTTATTGACTAATTCAAGTGGTTGACCTTTGATTTATCATTAAAAATAATCAAGTAATCCCATAGAATAGAATAATTTAATTCAGATAATTAAAATCCGTATTTGTTAGTATATATTAGCAACAATATTAGCTTTTAATTATGTTAGTATTGTTAGTACTTATCTTTATGTAGCCTACTATATAAAACCATTCACTACCCTTACCCAGTGTTTTTGAATGGGGCAGTCAAATCGACCAGCAATGATTTTCAGAATGCTATTCTTAGCACCCCACAGACGCTGCAGGAAAGAAGCCGATTTTTTACGAATTATAGCCTTGAAGCCGTCCGTGTGGGCATCTGCAAACATCGTTAGGAGTACCTGATTATTTTATTAAATAATCAAGTAATCCCATGTGAGTACCTGATTATTTATTTGGCATCACTACAGACTTTTTTTTTTTTTTTTTTTTTTTTGCGGATGGGAAATCATCAAATGACTCCTCCCGCTCTGGGTGGAGCGGAAGGGAGTGTCAGACTCTTACTGACTAAAACCCACCCGTGTTCCTTCCTTAGCCCTTTATGTTCCAGGCCAGCGGTAACCCTTTCGGACAATCCCGCTGACCATCACTACAGCTGAAGTGGAAAATGGCAACAAATTTTTGAAGGCCACTAAATAAATAAAATAAAAATCACACTAATATTATAAAGACGAAAGTTTGTGAGTTTGTGTGTTGTATGTTTGTTACTTCTTCACGCACAAACGGCTGAACGGATTTGGATGTAACTTGGCACACAGATAGTTTATAACCAGGATTAACACATAATATTATGATACTTCTATCCCCATATTCCGACGGGATCGAGACTTATGCGGGTGAAACAGCGGGGCGCTGCTAGTAAATGATAAAAAACTGGCCAAGTGCGAGTCGGACTCGCACACGAAGGGTTCCGTACCACAAGGCAAAAACGCCGAAAAAAACATGTTTGTTGTATGGGAGCCCCCCTTAAATATTTATTTTATTTTGTTTTTAGTATTTGTTGTTATAGCGGCAACAGAAATACATAATTTGTGAAAATTTCAACTGTCTAGCTATCGCGGTTCTTGAGATACAGCCTGGTGACAGACAGACGGACAGACAGCGAAGTCTTAGTAATAGGGTTCCGTTTTTACCCTTTGGGTACGGAACCTTTTTTTTTTTGGATGGGAAATAATCAAATGACATGATGTGCAGGAACCTCCCGAAACTTCCGTGCCCGGTGAGGACCTGCGTCAGGCGGTAGGTGAAAGCGCCGTGGCGCCTCTCTAGCCACTCCTCAAAGAGGGGTCTTATCACCGCTATCGCGGCGTGCCCTGCGCTGGGTTGCGACAGTCGCTCTTTCCATGCCGCCATGAGATCGCGCCGGAGATCCGTCCGCTCCGCAGCTGTTTGCCGTGGAAGCGGATCCTCCCCCCGGCGTAGTGCCTCCGCGCCCTAACCGCGCGCGCGGAACCCTAATAAAAATGAAATGTTCTTTGGTAAGCGTCATCACTTGAGAACGGCTGGACCGATTTGGCTATTTTTGGTATTAAAATGTTAGTAATAGTCCGAATTAGGATTTTTTTCCGGAAAAATGGTAAAAACTGAAAGTTCTTTTTGGATCAGGACGTCAGTCGGGTCAGCTAGTCTATACTAATATTATAAAGAGGTAAAGCTTGTAAGTTTGTATATAGGGGGTAATCTCTGGAACTACCAGTATTTGATAGCCCAATTCTTGAGGAAGGCTATAGGTCATATAACATCACGCTATGACCCTTAGGAGCCGGGCAAAAAGAGAAAGTCAGAAAGAACGCTAAGCAAAAACGAAGTAATAGCGCGGGCAGGCGATGCGATGCGACGGGGTGGGGCGGGGGACCAAGAAGTTACACGCGGACGAAGTCGCGGGCAGAAGCTAGTTATGAATAAAATGGACATCGTTAGTTCAGGCGACATGAATTAAGTAACTGCACCTATTATTGATGCTGCTTAAAATCTATACAAGGTGGTAGAGACATTGACGCGTAAAACTGTATCTAACTATAAAATCGTTATGCAAATCTCACATCAAAACTTACCTAAAAGGTCTTTTTTACCCGACTGCGTCAGAAGGAGGGTTATGTTTTTCGAGTGTATGTATGTATGTATGTATGTATGTATGTATGTATATTTCTTTGGCACGCTCTGTAGCCTAAACGGCTTGATCGATTTCAGCTTGAGAGGTGCCGTTAGATTCGTCTTAATTGTGAGAGTGACACTGGGTATATCAAAATTGAAAAAAAATTAAAATGGCCGATTTATGGCGCAATATGTCTTCAAAAAAAATTTTTTTTTCTCGAAACCTATCGAGTGGGGTATCAAAATAAAGGGTTTTAAAAGGTGATTACAAAAATATATATAACTTATATAATTAAAAGTAATTCGAAGTGACAGAACGTAAAAAACAAGTACCAAGAACTAAAACGTTTGCGAAATCTTTCACATTTGTAAACTAAAAAGCTGGAAATAAAAAATATTAATTTAAAAAATAAAAAAACCCGACTGCGAAACTGAAAAGCTACAAACAAGCCCGTTTTAAATTAAATAAAAGTTGGAAGCAGGCGGGACCCATACCATTTTTATCATATTTTAAAATTCAAATGGGTCCCGCCTGCTTCCAACTTTTATTTAATTTAAAACGGGCTTGTTTGTAGCTTTTCAGTTTCGCAGTCGGGTTTTTTTATTTAAAATTAATTTTTTTTTTTTTTTTTTTTGTGGATGGGAAATCATCAAACGACTCCTCCCGCTCTGGGTGGAGCGGAAGGGAGTGCCAGACTCTTACTGACTAAAACCCACCCGTGTTCCTTCCTTAGCCCTTTATGTTCCGGGCCAGCGGTAACCCTTTCGGACAATCCCGCTGACCCGGCAGGCTTCGGCCCTATGGGGCCCCTCCTCGATGCTGACATCTCTTTGAGGCGCGCGTGGAACACGTACGCGCCGTCCGGCACGGGCCTGGTCCTGATCGGATGGTGAGCTACCCATACCTAAAAGGTCTGGATTACGGCGACACAGAGAAACTATTAAATACTTGTTATTAAACAACTTATTACAAACTACCATGACACTTAGTTTTTTGGAGACACGACGCGCACAACCACAAACACACACATAAATACCTGCACCAACACCACACAACTCTCACCTTTGTACAATCTTACTGCAAAAGCCGCCATGTAGTTATAACTATTGTTTTTGTTTTACTCTTCTTTATTATCTTATATTATGTTATACTGTATTTTTTGAACCACGATGAAAGAGACTGGCCTCCACGACACAGGGAATCCTAGTGTGGAGACCAGTGATTTATCTGATAAAATTGTTTTTTTTTTTTCTGAACAATAAAGATTATTATTATTATTAAAATCAGCACATGATTTTTCGTCAATGAGGGATTTTCTTTTTCTTTTTTTTTTAACGCTTCCCTAGTCGCTGGATAGATGGCGCTGAACTCGGTAAGTTACTGCAAGGAACGGAACGTCACATATTTTTTTTATTAATTCACTTGGATGTAATTTTGAGATCGTAAAACGAAAGCAAACGAAACTGTCACTCAACGAGCGTGTATGACGTGACGCAATGTTTTTTTTCCAAGCGTTTTGACTTTGGCATCTAGTAACGTAGTCAGTTCAACGCCATATTCAGGGTTCTTGGAATCTATGTTTTTTTTTTAATACTCAAAAGAAAAACCTCACATTATAAAAAAAAATGCTGTTTCATACGTCCAGACCGCGTAGGTATTGCATTTTTCTAAATAATAACAGCCGCACAGGTCGATCGAACAGGTTAAGCTACGCTTGCCGCGGTTGGTCTGTGGATGGGTGACCATCTTTACATAGCGTGACCCCTCCGTGCCTTGGAAAGCATGTTAAGCCATTGGTCCCGGCTGTCATTCGTGGATCTTTGACAGTCGTTATGGTAGTCAGAAGCCAGCCAGTCTGACAACCAGTCTTGCCAAGGGTACCCAGTAACTGGGTTGTGGAGGTCAGATAGGCAGTTGCTCCATGTAAAATACTGGTATTCAGCTGCATCCGGTTCGACTGGAAGCCGACCCCAACATAGTTGGGAAAAGGCTGACGATGATGAGGTATTGCATTTTTCTATGAAATACCTAGCAGATTTTTTTTTTTTTGAAAAATTTTTATGCGGATCTAGAATTATGTGCTGAATTTATGGCTAGGTACAGTTTGCGTCGGTATCCCTGCCACCTTGTATAGGTAGTGTAGCGAAATATGAATGAAAACACAGGGTTTCGCCTGGTTCCGAACTTCCGATACCGGGAATCGAACCCGAGCCTTCGGGCGCCATTTTGTAGCGAAATTTGAATGAAAAAACAGGGTTTCGCCACTAAAAATACGTATAATTTTCTTCAGAAAAAAATTCCGAATATTTGAGTTAAAAAAATATAAAAAATAAGGAAAAAAACAAGTAAAAAAACATTACAAACACTTGGAAACTGTACAAATATCATGCAGGATTTGTTAATACTGCAGTACTAGGCTTTCCACCAGAGATGAGCGAGGATGCCTAGCGAGGGATGTGTGTGAAACCAACCAATACATCGCGTCATTTTCATAGCTTGAACTAAGTTAGCGTTAGTATTGGTTACACACATCCCTCCCCACCAATGATATTATATCAAAGAGGTAGATATCGCACTGGCGCGCGCAAATTGTTGCAGACAAATTCAGACAATTGTTGTAGTTTCATTTAGTCCGCTAATAGCAGCGAGCGACACACTACAGATAGCTATCTCTTTCTGTGTCATACGTTCCGTATTATTTATCACATGGGGGATGGGGTGGTCTGGATGGTGATTACGTCAGCAGTATTTATTTTTTTTACTTTTTCTGATTTTCTACAAAATTTTGTCGATTTTGGTTTGAGCGCATATGGCAACCCTACTTGTCCTATGCTTGAAAAGGAAAAGCATTTTCAGGGGTTCCTGAAAATAATGGATACTATAACTCGCTTAGAACCGAGTAAAAGAAATAAAATGCATGTACCAATGTTTACGTAAGCATGGGGGGGCCGGGTCAGCGGGATTCCGGGTCAGCGGGATTGTCCGAAAGGGTTACCGCTGGCCCGGAACATAAAGGGCCAAGGAAGGAACACGGGTGGGTTTTAGTCAGTAAGAGTCTGACACTCCCTTCCGCTCCACCCAGAGCGGGAGGAGTCATTTGATGATTTCCCATCCGCAAAAAAAAAAAAAAAGCATGGGGGGGGGGGTTAATAGTTGCAAAAAATCTGCTTACGTAATACTTGAACGGCCCCCAAGGAATCAAGAAGAAATCGGTGTATACCTACATAACTCCTACATGTTAACAAATACTCGATAAATTCGAAACCTCCTTTTTTCTTACTGACTAAAACCCACCCGTGTTCCTTCCTTAGCACTTTATGTTCCGGGCCAGCGGTAACCCTTTCGGACAATCCCGCTGACCCGGCATGCTTCGGCCCTAAGGGGCCCCTCCTCGATGCTGACATTTCTTTGAGGCACGCGTGTAACACGTACGCGCCGTCGGCACGGGCCTGGTCCTGATCGGACGGTGAGCTACCCATTACTCTCCGCCCGCAGGCCCGCGCCTACGGTGGCCGGAAGTCGTCACGCGGCTCCCGATGCCTGGGGCGTCCCCCGCGGCGGCTGAGACGGGAGGCTCTCTCGCTGAACCGTCCCGCCACCTCCTTCGCTAGCATGACTGCTTCGCAGGAGGTGACTGCCTTCCACTCCCTCTCGCCCCGGACCATGGCTTGCACCAGGGCCGGACGCGAGAGGTCGCCGTCGCTGCCGATCGCCTCTACAAGGACACGGCGGTGCTCCACCCAAGCGGGGCAGACCTCCACCGTGTGCTCCACCGTGTCCTCTGGGCGATCCTGGCAATGGTGACACCCGGGCGTTTCCTCCCGCCTGATGATGTGCAGGAACCTCCCGAAACTTCCGTGCCCGGTGAGGACCTGCGTCAGGCGGTAGGTGAGGGCGCCGTGGCGCCTCTCTAGCCACTCCTCAAAGAGGGGTCTTATCACCGCTATCGCAGCGTGCCCTGCGCTGGGTTGCGACAGTCGCTCTTTCCATGCCGCCATGAGATCGCGCCGGAGATCCGTCCGCTCCGCAGCTGTTTGCCGCGGAAGCGGATCCTCCCCCCGGCGTAGTGCCTCCGCGCCCTAACCGCGCGCGCGGAACCCTAATAAAAATGAAATGTTCTTTGGTAAGCGTCATCACTTGAGAACGGCTGGACCGATTTGGCTATTTTTGGTATTAAAATGTTAGTAATAGTCCGAATTAGGTTTTTTTTCCGGAAAAATGGTAAAAACTGAAAGTTCGGATTTTTGTATGTAATAGGTACTGTTAAGACAGGACGTCTGTCGGGTCAGCTAGTCTATACTAATATTATAAAGAGGTAAAGCTTGTAAGTTTGTATATAGGGGGTAATCTCTGGAACTACCAGTATTTGATAGCCCAATTCTTGAGGAAGGCTATAGGTCATATAACATCACGCTATGACCCTTAGGAGCCGGGCAAAAAGAGAAAGTCAGAAAGAACGTTAAGCAAAAACGAAGTAATAGCGCGGGCAGGCGATGCGATGCGACGGGGTGGGGCGGGGGACCAAGAAGTTACACGCGGACGAAGTCGCGGGCAGAAGCTAGTTATGAATAAAATGGACATCGTTAGTTAATATAATAATAATAAACCATTTATTATCAGGTAACAAAGACCCATAGATACATACCTTAACCTAAGTATACATAATAATATAGTAACAATTTTGTTAGTAAATAAAACTTAATAACTATGTTAGTATCACTTAGTTGCACTAAGTCTTTGTGCGTTCTGGTGGCACTTGTCCGCGAAAGCGGCGGAATACCACATCCTGCGGCCAAAAGCTTTCTTCCATCACCAGGTGCAGGTAGCATGTTGGTATGCGCACCACGAACGCCTTGAAGTTGACGTTGCGGTGCGACTCCAGTAACTGCACCCTCGGTGTGTACCTCGTCTTCTGGCGCACGTAATCCACGATGTTCTCCGCCGTAGTGGTGTAGTGTAGGCGGGAGATGTACACCGGTGTGTTCGGCTTTGCGGCACGCAAGCTGACTTCGGGCTCCGTAGGAGCTTTGCCGCAGGCGGTTCGCTTGTTCGTTCGTGACCGGCGCTTCCTCCTTTTCACCGTCACGAAACCCTCATCATCAGCCCTATTCGGTGCCTTTTGTGGCATGGGCTTCCTACTTGGTGCTCCTGGGGCACTAGCGGTGACGCTAGCTGATTCCATTTTTTGGGGCTTCGCCAGGGCTGCAGACACTGGCAGCAGGACGGGGCGAGGGGCTCGGGCGGCGTTGCGTGGAGGAGCTGCGATGACGGGTGCGGGGCTGTGGTGCGCGCGGGCGGGGCGCTCTGCAATCTCAGCAAACGACGGGTGCGCTGGCGACGAAACTGCTGACGCGGAATTTGACGACGATAAATCGAGGCCGGCTCCGCGACACATGTTTACGTTAGATGCATCGACTGATGACCTAGTTACCGCCATACTGTTGCGCAACTCGGTAAATTCTTTGCGCAAATCTACGACGGTGTTTTGGGATGCATCTAACTTCGCTAGAACATCCGTGAGGCGGGCTTTCAGAAAGACAATGTCCTTCAGAAGGCTCGTTACATCGACGTGGTCGAAGGTGACGGGTGGCAGCTTGTGCAGATCCTTCGCCACAAACGTCGGCACGTCGTCCGGGTCGGTCTCCTTGAACAGCGTGATAATATCTTGCAGGCTTCTCTTAGTCCCGTCACGCCGGCGGGGCACCATCTGGTCGCGCTTGTTCAGCACACTAAACAACAATAGCTTGGCAGCAGCTATGTCCACCTCACTGAAGTTCGTTGAGCAGATTTGGACAGCGGATACCTCGTCCATCACATCAAGCTTCTGCTGCAGGAACGCCAGCAGCTCATTCGCCACAAGTTCATTACTCATGGCGAAAAAAGAATTCGAGCGACAGCTTGCGCCGCGCTAGTCAAAACACAGAATATGCAAACACGTGC
Organism: Mesoligia furuncula; assembly: GCA_916614155.1. NCBI lineage: Eukaryota > Metazoa > Arthropoda > Insecta > Lepidoptera > Noctuidae > Mesoligia > Mesoligia furuncula. The sequence goes on along the minus strand of OU744818.1, from coordinate 14,537,660 downwards.
GCAATGGAACGCGGCACAAGCGAGACTGATGAGTTAAGGCGACATGAATTAAGTAACTGCACCTATTATTGATGCTGCTTAAAAACTATACAAGGTGGTAGAGACATTGATGCGCAAAACTGTATCTAACTATAAAATCAACACATGATTTTTCGTCAGTGAGGGATTTTCTTTTTCTTTTTTTTTAACGCTTCCCTAGTCGCTGGATAGATGGCGCTGAACTCGGTAAGTTACTGCAAGGAACGGAACGTCACATATTTTTTTTATTAATTCACTTGGATGTAATTTTGAGATCGTAAAACGAAAGCAAACGAAACTGTCAGTCAACGAGCATGTATGACGTGACGCAATGTTTTTTTTCCAAGCGTTTTGACTTTGGCATCTAGTAACGTAGTCAGTTCAACGCCATCTTCAGGGTTCTTGGAATCTATGTTTTTTTTTTAATACTCAAAAGAAAAACCTCTCATTATAAAAAAAAATGCTGTTTCATACCTCCAGACCGCGTAGGTATTGCATTTTTCTAAATAATAACAGCCGCACAGGTCGATCGATCAGGTTAAGCTACGCTTGCCGCGGTTGGTCTGTGGATGGGTGACCATCTTTACATAGCGTGACCCCTCCGTGCCTCGGACAGCACGTTAAGCCGCTGGTCCCGGCTGTCATTCGTGAACCTTTGACAGTCGTTATGGTAGTCAGAAGCCAGCCAGTCTGACAACCAGTCTTACCGAGGGGTATCGTATTATCCAGTAACTGGGTTGTGGAGGTCAGATAGGCAGTCGCTCCATGTAAAATACTGGTATTCGGCTACATACGGTTCGACTGGAAGCCGACCCCAACATAGTTGGGAAAAGGCAGGCAGATGATGATGATGATTTTAAACCCCTTGATTTCTCGTCAATTATAAAAAAAATGCTGTTTCATACCTCCAGACCGCGTAGGTATTGCATTTTTCTAAATAATAACAGCCGCACAGGTCGATCGATCAGGTTAAGCTACGCTTGCCGCGGTTGGTCTGTGGATGGGTGAACATCTTTACATACCGAGACCCCTCCGTGCCTCGGAAAGCATGTTAAGCCGCTGGTCCCGGCTGTCATTCGTGGATCTTTGACAGTCGTTATGGTAGTCAGAAGCCAGCCAGTCTGACAACCAGTCTTACCGAGGGGTATCGTATTATCCAGTAACTGGGTTGTGGAGGTCAGATAGGCAGTTGCTCCATGTAAAATAATGGTATTCAGCTGCATCCGGTTCGACTGGAAGCCGACCCCAACATAGTTGGGTAAAGGCTAGGCAGATGATGATGAGGTATTGCATTTTTCTATGAAATAGCAGATTATTTTTTTTCGGAAAAGTTTGTACGCGGATCTAGAATCTTGTGCTGAATTTATGGCTAGGTACAGTTTGCGCGTCGGGTATGGGTAGTGTAGCGAAATATGAATGAAAACACAGGGTTTCGCCTGGTTCCGAACTTCCGATACCGGGAATCGAACCCGAGCCTTCGGGCGCCATTTTGTAGCGAAATATGAATGAAAACACAGGGGTTCGCCACTAAAAATACGTATAATTTTCTTCATAAAAAAATTCCGAATATTTGAGTTAAAAAAATAAAAAAAATAAGGAAAATTAATAAGTAAAAAAAATTACAAACACTTGGAAACTGTACAAATATCATGCAGGATTTGTTAATACTGCAGTACTAGGCTTTCCACCAGAGATGAGCGAGGATGCGTAGCGAGAGATGTGTGTGAAATCAACCAATACATCGCGTCATTTTCATAGCTTGAACTAAGTTAGCGTTAGTATTGGTTACACACATCCCTCCCTACCAATGATATTATACCAAAGAGGTAGATATCGCACTAGCGCGCGAAAATTGTTGCAGACAAATTCAGACAATTGTTGTAGTTTCATTTAGTCCGCCAATAGCAGCGAGCGACACACTACAGATAGCTATCTCTTTCTGTGTCATACGTTCCGTATTATCTATCGCAGTAAGTACTTTGTAATAACAACGCAACAATACAGGGCCTCAAGTCTGCTATTAGGTACAATAGTGTCATCATTCATCAATCATTGACTTCATAATTGTTGATTTTGACAAGTTTGGTAATCTAGTAATACAATGGCGTCATTATGACTTTCCAATGGTCAACCACTGACACTCCATTGAAAGAAATGGCATAGAAAGGTAATCTCGTACATAATGAAAAATGAATTACAGACTTACGCGGTAATCTGTAAAAATTTTGACAGTCCATTTGATCAGTGACCTACCATTAGAACGTCATTGTGCAGTCATTGTTTATAATTCGTTACGAGTATCGTATAATTTCTGTGCCATTGACCGACCAATGATCTACCATTATGAATTTAGCAGATTACGAACTTTTAGCAAAATGACAATGGGCATGGTGGTGGAATCGTGTTGGAATGACGAATTTATAAAAATAGCAGACTAGGGCCCCTGAATGTGGCCCCGTCGCTCAGTATGAACGTAGCGTATCTTTCCTATAAAATATCGTTGCTCGCTCCTCGCTCATCTCTGGTGGAAAACCTGCCTAATTGCCTAACACACTATCAATCTCATTCTGAATAATTTTGAAGGATATTGCGAATCCATTGCTACATATGTTCGAAAAATGTGTCTGCACAACAACGTGAATAACGCAATGAATGTTGTTGAACTGTCAATATGAAAGAAAGAAAAGAAAGAAAGAAAGAAAAATTGTTTATTCTGCACAAACAAAACGCACATTGCAAATAAAAAATTAAAAAAAAAAGACAAAATATACACACACAACGCAGTAAAAAGCCTGGTACTCATTGCTACTGATAATGTGTTACGCAGTTATCACGCAAAGCAAGTAAAATGTAGGTATGTAATAATGTAGATACTTACATATGTGGGAAAACCGAGCGGACATCTTCTACCAAAAATAAAATAATCACGGAAATCGGTCAAGGGGCCATTCATTCATTCATTCATTACGTAAGCACTACAGGGGGGCGGGGGGGTCTTTGCGTTGCTTATTTTTGATGACATGGGGGATGGGGGGTTTGGATGGTGATTACGTCAGCAGTATTTTTATTTTTTTACTTTTCTGATTTTCTACAAAATTTTGTCGATTTTGGTTTGAACGTATATGGCAACCCTACTTGTCCTATGCTTGAAAAGGAAAAGCATTTTCAGGGGTTCCCGAAAATAATGGATACGATAACTCGCTTAGAACCGAGTAAAAGAAATAAAATGCACGTACCAATGTTTACGTAAGCATGGGAGGGGGGTAAGAGCTATGCTTACTTTTGCTGACGAGGGGGGGGTTAATAATTGCAAAAAATCTGCTTACGTAATACTTGAACGGCCCCCAAGGAATCAAGAAGAAATCGGTGTATACCTACATAACTCCTACATGTTAACAAATACTCGATAAATGCGAAACCTCCTTTTTACGGTTCCGTACCAAAATGGTAAAACGGAACCTTTTTGGTGAGACTAAGTCTGTCTGTCTGGCTGTCACAGCTGGATATCTCAAGAACTATTAATGCTATCAACTTGAAATTTGGAATAGTTTTAGAGGACGTTTGCCCAAGTAATTTGCACATAAGAAAGAAATAAAAATACATTTATATTTTTTGCAACAGGGACTGAAAGGGGGTCTGAAAAATTCGAAGTGGGGCTACTAGGGCAAGTGGTATCATATAAAAGAGCGCAGTTTGCACATTCTCAAATTTTTCTTTGTCAACTTATCTCCGAAGTTTGCAAAGAGAAAACTCTGAAATAATTCTATGTGATAGAGTTTATGGAAAGACTAGCTTCTGCCCGCGACTTCGTCCGCGTGAAATTCGTACTTTCCTCTTATAATTTCGAAAATGTATGTTTATGATTTTTATCATTTATTTAAATATAAATAAGTATTCGGGCCAATTTTTTAGTTTATAGCTCAAAGGGATCAGATTTTTCAAATAAACTGTATCCCAGCTTTTAACCCCCCCAAGAGAGTAGTTTTGAAAAATAGTTTGGGATGTGTTCATAACTTGACTTAAACACCTATGGGTATAGGTGTTTAAGTTAAGTTAAGTTTTCGAGTTAATGGAAGCAAGCAGTAGAATTTTCCACCTTCGTAGGAGTCAATTTTTGAAAAACCCTAAATCACTTTTTTAAGTATTTTTGATTTTAGTAGCACCGAGTTTCGAGTTAATCCGACAGCGGGTTAAATATTTTTCTAACCCATCAACTTTGTCACCCTCCAAATCCTCTGTGAGGGATTTTTTAAACTAAAAGTGACAATCTTTATTATTTACTGACCCAAATATTGCCATGTTTCTAATTTATTAACCAAATGAATAAGATTTTTCATATAAACTGTATCCCCTCTTTCTATCCCCATAGGGGTGGAATTTTGAAACATAATCTAGATTATTTATACCTATTTTCGAGTTAATCAAGCCTCGTAATAAAATTCTGCCCTGTGAAATTGACTGGCTCTTCACCCCATTAGCGGTAGATTTTCGAAAAACCCTGAACCACTTTATTATTTATTTTGGTCTTAGATAGGTACTGAGTTTCGAGTTAATGGGACCGCGCATTAAAATTTTTCCATACTAAATTTGACACCCCCAATCTCCCCTTTGGGTTAGTTTAGAATTCCAAAAAAAATCGAACTTTATAATTATTTGTGCCAAGTTTCAAGTCCTTTATTTGTACCATTTTTTTTGAGTTTATCAAGGCACTCATTAAAATCCCCTTATAAATCGAATTACCACTTTTTGTCTCGTCAGGGGTCAATAATTTTCGAAAACCCCATACATTATTATTGATTCTTCATCTGCCTAGCCTTTTCCCAACTATGTTGGGGTCGGCTTCCAGTCTAACCGGATGCAGCTGAATACCAGTATTTTACATGGAGCGACTGCCTATCTGACCTCCACAACCCAGTTACTGGGTAATACGATATCCCTTGGTAAGACTGGTTGTCAGACTTTCGGGCTTCTGACCACCCCTAGAGACTGTCAAAGATCCACGAATGACAGCCGGGACCAACGGCTTAGCGTGCTTTCCGAGGCACGGAAAGGTCACGGTATGTAAAGATGGACACCTAACCGCGGCAAGCCTAGCCTGCGTAACCTGATCGATCGATCTGTGCCGCTGTTATTATTGATTATTTTCTGTCAAAAGTATTAATACAGAGTTTCGAATAAATCGGACCGCGCGTTAAAATTCTTTCACACAAACTTTAACACCCCAACACAAGGGGTGTTGGGGTGTTTTGATAAACGAATAATGATAAACTTTATTACTTGCTTAGGCAAGTATTCTTGCCAAGTTTATTAACCAAATAAATAAGATTTTTCTTATAAACTGTATCCCCGTTTTTCACCCCCACAGGGGTGGAATTTCGTAAAATTGTTTAGGATGTGTTCATTACTCGACTCAAAGATTGTTTATACCAATTTTCGAGTTAATCAAGCCACGCAGTAAAGACTTCCCCTATAAAATTAACTTTTCACCCCGTTAGGGGTAAATTTTCGAAAAACGATGATACACGTTCTTTATTTTCGGTCTTAAGTATAAATACTGAGTTTCGAGTTAATCGGACCACGCGTTAAAATTCTTCCATACAAACTTTGACACTTCCCAATCCCCCTTCAGGGGGTAGTTTAGAAAAAAAAGCCAAACTTCATAATTTATTTAGATAATTATTCGTGCCAAGTTTCATGGTTATTAACTCAAGGAATAAGATTTTTCATAGAAACAAAAACTCCTCTTTTCACCCCTTAAAGGTTAAATTTCCAAAAACCCCTTCTCAGTGGATATCTAGTCTTCACAAAGAACACACCCTCCAAAATTAATTTCTCTACCCAGCGGTACCGACCAGCGTTTTAGGCTATGCGTTGATATATCAGTCAGTCAGGACAAAATTTCATCCCCCTTTTCACCCCCTTAATGGATGAAATTCTAACAACACCGTTGTGTTAGCTTCCAATCATAAGCCTAGATAATAAATTTAGTGATTTTTACGTCGAAAATTAATGACTTTCTATACACAACTTCATTCCAATTTTTAACCCTTCGGGGGTGGAATTATCAAAAACGCTGAGACACGTATAAATTAATTTTCAATTGTCAGCCTAAATACAAAATTAGAAGATCCTAACTTCAAAACTGTCGGACTTTCATATAAAGTTCCATCCCCTATTTTAACCCTTTAGGGGTTGAATTCCCAAAAATCCTTTCTTAGTGGATACTTACTCTTCACAAAGAACACACTTTCTAAGTTTCAAGTCTCTAGGTCCAGCGGTTTGGGCTGTGCGTTGATATATCAGTCAGTCAGTCAATCAGTCAGTCAGGACTTTGAATTTTATATACACACATCAAAAGTGTCTAGGGATCAACATATATTTTTGCAATAACTTTTCTCCTGATTGATATTAATTAAAATTTTCTTTAAGGATTCATCAAATAAAGTGTTTTCGTTTGTCACAGTAAAGATAAACCAAGTCACCTTTGCATTAATAAAGAAATTTGCCATTTTCCTAATAAAGGGATTTTTGACATTTGAACCACTAACACAAAAGTTCGAAAAAAAGACTGAAATAACAGTTTTCTTTAAAATTTTATTGGGTAACTTAAACAATTAATAATCCGTGTTTCTACCGCGAACACTAACAACACAAGAACATCGGTTTGGCATACTCAAAATGAGTTCAGCCAAATCACGCTGTGGAATGGCCGCCCATGTTCGTTGCAACAACAAAAAAAGGTCTTCTTGCGACTGGATACCCTCCATATTCGGCAGAGCTCTTCTCTGTAGCATATCCCATGCATGCTCAATCGGGTTCAAGTCTGGCGACTGAGCAGGCCAGGGCAGGACATTGATGTTAGCTGCGGCGAGAGTCTGTCTTACAACTCTTGCGGTGTGCGGTCGTGCATTATCATGCATTAACTGAAATAAGGGACCGATTTGCACTTGTAGAGGAACGATGACGTCTGATACAATCGTCTCAGCATAAATTTGAGCGTTGAGGTTGCCTCTGATCCAAATCAACTCAGTTCTTCCGCCGATCCAAATACCCGCCCATACCATGATGGTTCCACCACTATAAGGATGGACTTCCTGGCAGGATTTTAATCGCTGTTGGCGTCCAGGGGTTCTCCAGTGTCGTATACCTCTTGTATCCGGTCTCATACCAAAACGAGACTCATCAGAAAAGCACACGAAACGCCATTGTTCTTCTGCCCAATTTCTGTGTTCAAGAGCCCATTGATATCGAATCCTACGATTGTGCATTGCTATAGGTGGTACCCGTAGCGGTCTTCGGGAATGAAGGTTCACTTCATGCAAGCGGTTTCTGACTGTTTGGTCGCTAATTAAGTTCCCTGAAGAGTGATGAAGCCTCACGGCTAACATCATGGCGGTTATTGTTGGAGCTCTTCGAGTTAAGATTTGAATGTATCGGTCTTGTCTCCGTGTGGTGCAGCGATACCGTCCTCCATGGCGCTCAGCCACGGTACCAGTGCTTCGGTAACGTGTCCAAAGTCGACTGATAACACTCTGACTTGTATTCAGAGCTAAAGCCACAGTACGTTGCCGGGAACCAGCTTCTATCATTCCCACGGCTCTGAGCATTTCTTCCCTGCTTAAATGACGTCGCCGCTCCATAATAACGTTGGTTTTAATCAGTAGTAGGGAAACAGTAGCACTAATAATGTCTTCAATGCGTTGTATGTTTTTATAGGGAAAATATTGACAGCTGATTTTCATCTTTTACTCGAATTTGATTCACAGTTCCTGATTCAAATTATGAAATGCACCAAAAAGGATCCATATAAATTTATAAAATCATAAATTTATTACAAAGCCACATCTCAATCTCAAGAAATCCGCATAAAAATGCTTGATCCCTAGACACTTTTGATGTGTGTATATAGATTACAGGAAAAATAAAACGATGTCTCTAAATAGCACACTTTTTCGGAAATCAAAAAGAAAAGTTAAACTAGTTCCACTATCGGTCAAGAGATGGGGCTGACATAACACCGCACATCGCAGTGCGCAGTGTTAAAATTCTCTAACGAATATAAGCCTCGCCGAGGAAAATTTAAAAACATGATGGCACGAAACTCTCGGTACGCGAGTCCGACTCGCTCTTGCCCGGTTTTTTATACCGGTTGAAGATAATCGAAAACTTTTTAAAGGGTGAAAGGTGGCAGGAACTCTTAAATTGTTAAAAGTTTTAATTCTTTGTGAAAGGGATAGCCATGTTACAATTTTGTGATATTTTTGTAATCATTACTGCTTCGTTGGCATAGAGTTCGTCAGTGTGACTGCTCAGCGTAAGTGTACATACCGTTCGTGTATTTGAGCGCCGTACTCAAATACACGAGCGACACTTTGTCGACGGGAGCCGCCGACGCGTTGACGGCTCCACGTTGTCCACGGTTGCAGTCCTCTGTCGTCGACACGTGTCCACGGTTGCAGTTGCCTCAGACGTCGACACGTGTCCACGGTTGCAATCCTGTCGTCGACACGTGTTCACAGTTGCAGTTGCCTCTGTTGTCTACACGTGTCCACGGTTGCAATCCTCTGTTGTCTACACGTGTCCACGGTTGCAATCCTCTGTTGTCGACGCGTGTCCATGGTTGGTATCCTGTCGCCAACACGTGTCCACGGTTGCAGTCTCTGTCGTCAACGCGTGTCCACGGTTGCAGTCTCTGTCGCCAACACGTGTCCACGGTTGCAGTCTCTGTCGTCGACGTGTGTCCACTGTTGCTATCCTCTGTCGTCGACACGTGTCCACGGTTGCATCCTCTGTCGTCGACACTAGTCCACGTTTGCCATCCTCTGTCGTCGACACGTGTCCACGGTTGCCATCCTATGTCGTCGACACGAGACCACGGTTGCAGTTGCCTTTGTTGTTGACACGTATCCACGGTTGCAGTTGCCTCAGACGTCGACACGTGTCCACGGTTGCAGTTGCCTCTGTCGTCGACACGTGTTCACGGTTGCAGTTGCTTCTGTCGTCAACACGTGTCCATGGTTGCAGTTGCTTCTGTCGTCTACACGTGTCCACGATTGCAGTTGCCTCTGTTGTCGACACGTGTCCACGATTGCAGTTGCCTCTGTCGTCGACATGTGTCCACGGTTGCTATCCTCTGTCACTAATACGTGTCCACGGTTGCAGTCTCTTTCGCCGACACGTGTCCACGGTTGCAATCCTCTGTCGTCGACACGTGTCCACGGTTGCAGTTGCCTCTGTCGTCGACGCATGTCGCTCATGTGTATGCACACCTAAATCCTAGGTTTCCGGATTGGATAAATTGTTATATTATTTTTTGTGTGACACTTTACGGGGTTTGGTCTTATTATATTTTCTATATCAGCTATCGATTTATATAGGTTTCATGAGCGGCAGCCATTTTGAAAAACAAAATGACGGACGGTATGTACGCCACGCACCTTCAAAGCCCTTTACGGCACAATTTTTTTTAACTTTAAATCTCTGACTTATCAGAATATCATTCTCAATCTATCATACATATAAATTACAAGTATGATATGAGTACTGCTTGTTAGAATTATATTACATCGGTTTAAAGGCTGTAGATATTGTAAAGTGTACATTGTTATCTGTAAGCTCATTTAATATACTCAATAGGATACTCTGTAACAACAGCCATCGGCCATCACGTATGGGTATATTTTAAAAGTAATAAAACAAAATAAAAAGGATTTACTAAATCTATATATCTACTTAATAAAGCTGAAAAGTTTGTTTGAACGCGATAACATCTGAAACTCATCATCTGCCTAGCATTTTCCCAACTATATTGGGGTCGGCTTCCAGTCTAACCGGATGCAGCTGAATACCAGTATTTTACATGGAGCGACTGCCTATCTGACCTCCACAACCCAGTTACTGAGTAACACGATTATCCTCATAATAGTAAAACCCGCTAATATCTGAAACTACCAGTCGGATTTGAAAAAATATTTTTGCATTTGATAGCCAAATCTTGAGGTACTTAACTACTTAATGTCACGCTAGCACTTTTAGGAGCCAAGCGAAAAGAAAACAAATAAGAAAGGATCATCATCTCAGCCGAAAGACGTCAACTGCTGGACATAGGCCTCTCCCAAAAGGGGGGGTTTGCCATAATCGCCACGCTTGGCAGGCGGGTTGGCGATCACAGTATGGTATGGTGGTGGCATGCAAAGAGAACGCTGTTGCCCATTCTCCGGTACGACCCTTAGTCGCCTTTTACGACACCCACGGGAAGTATGGGGTGGTGCTATTCTTTAAGTCCGGCACCACACAGACCAAGAAAGGATGCTAAGCGTAAACGAAGTAAGGTCGGGGGAACAAGAGATTTCACGCGGAAGAAGTCGCGTGCAGAAGCTAGTTCATAATAATATATGAAATTTATTGTATCTTGTATCAAATTATCGCAGTCTGAGCGTCCCGCCTCGCACAATATGGCCGACAAATTATATTTGTTCCTCTCTGTTTGTTTACATCTAATGTTATGTGAACAACAACGCGCCTACTGTGAAATATTAAAAACATAATTATATGTTCACAATATTTATTGGAAAAAGCTGTAAGTACAGTCAACAGCAAAAGTAGATGATCAAAATCAGAAATTCAATACTAATGAACGGAGTTCCCGTCAGAACTGTATGGCGTCGAAGTGATTTCTGTGTGGCGTTAATGTGGCGTTGAGATGGTTCGAACCACTTCGACGCCACACAGTTTTGACGCGAACTCCGTTCATTAGTATTGAATTTCTGATTTAGATCATCTACTTTTGCTGTTGACTGTACCTACAGAGAAGATTATCTATCAGCCGCACGGGTCGATCGATCTGGTTAAACTACGCTTGCCGCTGTTGGTCCTTGGATGGGTGATCATTTTTACATACCAAGACCTCTCCGAGCTTCTGAAAACACGACAAAAAACGAAAGTTTTAGAAACAATAAAAGTATATGATCGACTACAGTAAACAAAATCAGAAAAATATATGATATTCGTCAGGATGTATGCTAGGAAGATAGTGTGTTGAAAACATAATACAACTAATTTGATACGATAGAAAAAAAATCATGAAGATACCTCTAAAAACTTTCTTTTTACAATAAAAACCATACTAATACGAGTATACATACAATCATTCTGATTGTTTGTCAGATTATTCTACAAGCAACATACTAAAACACTAGTGTTTTAATTTTTTAGTCCAAACAATAGATTTTTTGTATATAGATAATTGCTACATATTTTGCAATAAATTGACGGGCCCGTGGCTGAATAATAACAGCCGCACAGATCGATAGATCAGGTTAAGCTACGCTTGCCGCGGTTGGTCTGTAGATGAGTGACCATCTTTACATACCGTGATCGCTCCGTGCCTCGAAAAGCACGTTAAGCCGTTGATCCCGACTGTCATTCGTGGATCTTTGACAGTCGTTACGGATAGTCAGAAGCCCGAAAGTCTGACAACCTTCCAGTCTAACCGGATGCAGCTGAATACCATTATTTTACATAGAGCGGCTGCCTACCTGAGCTCCACTACCCAGGTACTGGATAATACGATACCCCTTGATAAGACTGGTTGTCAGACTTTCGGGACAAGCTCACGAACCGCGGTGAGGTGCGTGGTTAACTTGTTCCCGAGCTTACGTCTCTTCGTCCACCCTTGCCCCTCTCACCCCTCCCGCGACGTGCCTGCAGCATCATCAACCAGCGGTGGGCGAGCCGTAAGCGAGGCGGCGTCGCCTAGCCGTAGCTGAGTTGACGTATCGGAGCTGCTGATCCGCTTTGGTTACGTGCTTACGTTAGGTTGACGCCTGTTTAAGGGCGAGGCGAAAGGCGATACGGTGACGATCCCTTTCCGAGTTGATATGTGACCTATATGATATTAATTCCAAACGTTTTGTGGAACGGAAACAAAATAATATGTCAATAAAAAACATCACGAAGTTACCTCTAATTTTAACGAATTTTCTAATTTGTACTTAGATAATAAGCAAAAGACAGCAGGGTGGCTGGTAGCAGCTGGGTGAGAGTTGCTGAGAATCGAGCTGAATGCCATCCAATTGGAAAGCCCTATGTCCAACAATGGACTGCTGTAGGCTGATGATGTGATGATGGTGATGAAGCGGCTAATAAAATTTTGTGGAGGCATTTTATGAAATTCCTTATTAAGATAACATCCTTTCAGGACTCACTACGTTCTTATTCCGAGGTAGAAATTTTGTTCTGTCGATGTTGTTGTTGAATCGGGGGGTTTGCAAGGTTGCACAGATGAGCAAGGTTGTTGAGGGTGGTTGCAAGGTTGAGATTTTATTCTCTCTTTATACACTCCCCAATGTCCGTGTACTGTAAGTAATACTTTCTGCTTATGTATAGGTTCCCTACCTTATTTTGCCCACCCCCTTGGTGGGACACACTTCGAGAATATTTTTGTTTCTACAGTCCCCCAATGTGTTTACTTACATCCGTCGTGAATTTGATACAGCTATTGATAAACGTATTATATAAGATGGATAGTTACCCACTGATTTCTCTCTTTCAGTCGTCAGTAATTTGACTTTCGAAAGAAGAAGACAAAGCGTTGTGTAACTATACAGAGGCTATACAACGTTTATTAGTAAGGGGGGTAAACGATTAATATTATAAAGTCGTAAGATAGGAAATTATATTTTTTTCTGAGTCTTCTACTGCTCCTCTAAAAGTTAAACGCTCACGAGGGGGCGTTATCGCTCACGTTGAGAACCTATGATCTATACCCATCTGTCTAGGCCTTCGAGGAATGTAGGCGTGATGTTATGTTAAATACAAGAAATAATGCATATTAATAACATTAAGTCAGCAACTGGAGTTCGATGCCACAGAGTAAAATAATATAAATATTAATGTAGAGGTGACAGTCCGCTAATGAAATGTCACAGCGTATTATTACTGACGAGCGATGCTCAGTGGAACAAGCATCACAGAGCAACTAAGTTTTTGTTAATTACATGAAAGATATTAAAATTATGAATATCTTATAATACTGGTCAAATGTAAAAAAAATAAAAATATTTATTTGACACTATGTTACAAACCAGTCATCATAAAATAAACACGAATGTATTGCCACAAAACTTATCCTAACCCCCAAACTTGGCCTGGACCTGTATTTTGGAGGTCAGCGTTCAGACATGGGTTCTGTTTCCAGTCTAAAAGCATTTATAGGAGTGTCACTCTAAAATTGACAGCCAAGGTTATTGCCATTTTGGTAACACATATCATCATCATCATCATTTCAGCCGGAAGACGTCCACTGCTGGACATAGGCCTCCCCCAAGCACCTCTACTTCGACCGGTTCTGTGCTTCCCGCATCCAACGGGTTCCTGGGGCCTTCACAAGGTCGTCGGTCCACCTTGTGGGAGGCCTTCCAACGCTATGTCTTCCGGTACGCGGTCGCCACTCCAGAACCTTTCGGCCCCATCGGCCATCTGTTCTGCGAGCAATGTGCCCTGCCCACTGCCACTTAAGTTTGGCAATTCTTCGGGCTATATCGGTTACCTTGGTTCTCCTGCGGATCTCCTCATTCCTGATTCGATCACGCAGGGAAACTCCAAGCATAGCCCTCTCCATTGCCTTTTGGGTGACTTTTAGCCTTCTTATAAGGCCCATTGTGAGCGACCACGTTTCAGTGACATACGTCATCACTGGCAACAAGCACTGGTCAAAGACTTTCGTCTTGAGACACTGCAGTATGTGGGACGAAAAGATATTGCGTAGCTTCCCGAACACTGCCGAGCACATATAGGTTCAACAAAAAAGGTTAGAATAGCCTATTCGTTAGGTACAGAAGAAGGAAAAAAATAAGAATTATTCCGTTCTGATCCCCTGAACCCCCCCTCCACCCCCCCCGCCTCGATCCCCTCCTAGATCGTCTTCTGTTTTAATCTCTGTCTATATGTAAGAATTAAAATTACAAAAAGAAACGAATAATGCTAAAAAGTTTGTGTTTGTATCTCTGTGTGTGAAATTATGTGAGTTGATGAGTGTGAGTCGTAAATGTGAGTCGGATCTTGTTTTACCTTGTGGAACGCAAATAAGTGAATATGAATATGGAATCGCGCAGTCAGTGTTTCGTGCTGTTAATTTACAAAATGACGATTTTGTTCGGTTTAATTTTTTTTTAAAGAAAGGGAAAAAAAACCTTGGGTCACTGTTGCTATATTGAGTTTTCCATTAGGAATTTCTCAGTATCAGCCTGGAGCCTGGATTTGTGCCCGGTTGATGGCAATAGGCTCACCCCATGAACATGGGACGGCGAAATGTGGAAAGAAAGAGAAAGAAAGAAAACACGTTTATTGTATAGCACGTTGTATTATTTTTGGTGAAATAAATAAATAATACTTTATACTAATAATACTTTAAAATTAAAATAATAAGTCAGCAAATAATACTTAACTTATACCTAATTAATTAATAAAAATAACAAAATTAAATCCTAACATAACTAAAACCATACAAAAACTAAAACATAGCGTCGAAAAATTCATCCGCATCGCTTTCGACTGGTAATGTACCCAAGAGACTGGCGGAATTACCACGTTGTATGGCAATGCTGGTGGCAAACGAGCCGGACGACCAACTGTTGGTAAGTGGTCAGTCAGCGCAGTCTTAATATAGACATATGCAATACCAAAGCCATCGCAAATGTATAGACATATGCAATACCAGAGCCATCGCAAATGTATAGACATATGCAATACCAGAGCCATCGCAAATGTATAGACATATGCAATACCAGAGCCATCGCAAATGTATAGACATTTGCAATACCAGAGCCATCGCAAATGTATAGACATATGCAATACCAGAGCCATCGCAAATGTATAGACAATGCAATACCAGAGCCATCGCAAATGCGTTCCAATCCCAAAGCGTACATGTACAGACGCCAGCACATCAAGCTACCCGAAACTGTCAAATTTTCCCTATCAACTTTGAACCTTATGCTTTAGCGATAAAGTTGAAAATCTACTAAAGAAATTTGAGAGATTGTAGTAGCTTGATGTGCTGGCGTCTGTATGTCGACCCCCATAGGTACTGTGAAGGGCTAGACGAGCCCTTCAATGTATTTAAACAACGATAGGATTTCTTTAAATCTAGATTGACAGAACGTCTTTTCATTTTTTCTAAACAAAAACCTAATAATATATTTGACACCCCGTTCCAAACTTGCTTAAATGCTCGAATGGAACCCGCGCTAAATTTTAGCCTGCCTGCACTACATTAGGTGGACTAGACCACAAGATACAGATAGTACAGAAGGCAATCTTCATACAAAGTGCGCTCGAGCAACGCACACATAGACACCGCTCACGTACACGTTATCTCGGAGTGGTTGGGAGTAGTGCGCGCGGGTGCCATCCGCTTGAGACACGCGTCTGCGAAGTGTGGAGCAACAAAAAATGCCTATCTAAACTCGATTTATATAATAGTTTCTTATTTTGAATCAGTATAAACGAAGTAACTTTTTAGGGTTCCGTAGCCAAATGGCAAAAACGGAACCCTTATAGATTCGTCATGTTTGTCTGTCTGTCTGTCCGTCTGTCTGTCTGTCTGTCTGTCTGTCCGTCCGTATGTCACAGCCACTTTTCTCCGAAACTATAAGAACTATCCTGTTGAATCTTGGTAAGTAGATGTATTCTGTGAACCGCATTAAGATTTTCACACAAAAATAGAAAAAAAAATAAAAAATTTTAGGGTTCCCCATACTTCGAACCGAAACTCAAATTTTTTTTTTCATCAAACCCATACGTGTGGGGTATCTATGGGTAGGTCTTCAAAAATGATATTGAGGTTTCTAATATCATTTTTTTCTAAACTGAATAGTTTGCGCGAGAGACACTTCCAAAGTGTTAAAATGTGTGTCCCCCCCTGTAACTTCTAAAATAAGAGAATGATAAATGTAAAAAAAATATATGTTGTACATTACCATGTAAACTACCACCGAAAATTGGTTTGAACGAGATCTAGGAAGTAGGTTTTTTAATACGTCATAAATCGTAAACCGCAATTTACCATTCATTCAATCAACTCAAAAATTTAAAAAAACATTTAATTTCATAAACATAAACCTTATGCATAAACCCGGATGTTACGGAACCCTCGGTGCGCGAGTCCGACTCGCTCTTGCCCGGTTTTTTTATAAGGTAAATTTACGCCACCAACTATTACGTAAGTTGAAAACATGATTTTTTGTTTGTGTAGATATTGTGTTGTTTTTAGTGTCATTTGATAGGTTTAGGTCTAAAACGGATAGGGCAAAATAAATTAATCCGTTTTGAAGTTATTAGGGATTTTTGATCGTGAAAATTGACAAATGTAAAATTTTATATGTTTTTGTTCTGTAAACTTTTTGTATTGTAATATAATGTTTATGTTTTTGTTTTAATATTGTAGAATAAGCTCAACAATAAATCAAACAACTAGATACGAGTGCCACTACCACGATACTTTTTTGTGCATAAGCCAAAGTTGACAACCCTAGCGCGAACGTAGCGTAGCGTAGGTATAAAAAGTGAAGTATAGTTACCGGCACGGATCTTGAGCGCTCGGCGGTAGAGTGGGGATCGCTTTGCGCATCGTATACTTATGGCAAAATAAAACATAATACTCGTATTAAATAATATTATTATTACCATAGTCATTGTACGACAATATATATACCCCGCTCCCGTGCCTCACTTCATACCACCAAAGGGACCCAATAATTCACTTTTGCGCAGGTGAAGGTCAGCGCTCAAGATCCGTGCCGATAATTGTACATACATGTGATTACCTTCTGTACTATCTGTATTTTATGACTAGACTATAGTAACAACCTTTACAGTACCCTTCAAACTGCAATACAGTAATGCTTGGCGGCAAAAACCGGTATGGCGGCAGTACAGACGGCAGCACATCAAGCTACCCGAAACTGTCAAATTTTCCCAATCAACTTTGAACCTTATGCTTTAGCGATAAAGTTGAAAATCTATTAAAGAAATTTGACAGATTGTAGTAGCTTGATGTGCTGGCGTCTGTACTTCCTCGGACGAGCTCCTTAAGAGCGGTTCTGCACTACATCCGATCCGAATCCGAGAAATACCGGTCCGAAGTGACCGTAGTCCTATTTGTATGAGGGGTTGCGCACTAGATCCGAACTCTATCCGTCCGAATTTAGAACTTTCGCAATTCGGATTGAAGTTGGATCTTTAATTCTGATTTGGATCGGATGTAGTGCAGAACCGCTCTTACAATGATGATCTTCACTATTGATGTGGTAGAGTTGTTAGTACTCGCGTGTTTTCACAACCTTGTCCCAGCCTCTCATGTCGCCCGGGGCAAATTTAAGCAAAATGACATATTATGTAGATACAATTTGCCTTCCCGGAGACACACCACTGAGATTCAATTACAATTGTGACAGATTTGCTAGTACGTTTTCCGTTTAGATAATGTTAGATCGAGCTACGGAGGCGTGTCGACATAATAACTTGAGATGCAGTTTATTCCTAGTTCAGGAAGAATCCAATTATTTTTACCTACCTCTAGTTTAAGACCCAAAGAACATCATTCATTCACCTTGTTTTCATTACTTGATTCTGGTTCTCTAGCCGGCACTTTCAGTACATTTGCGCCAACCACAATAGAAAACTACGTTCTTCACACAACCGTCTTCTTCAATGTCCCACTCACCGCACATACTTCATTCACTCTTCCTTCTTCGTTCAGTCTATCTCTTTGTGGAATGCGCATTTCCTGAGGGAGCGCTCCCTCAGGAAATCAGGATGGCAACCAACCGATTATTCTTTACAGTTAAAGTTCGCGAGCCCATTCGCAAGAAGCTGGCAGTATCATCACAACAGTAATGTTTTCTCATTGTCTGTCTTATTTGTTTTTAGTATTATATTCGTGTATTTACAGATATTTACTAGCTTCCGCCCGCGGCTTCGCCTGCGAGGTATGTCGATAAAAACTATCCTATGTCCTTCCCCGGAATGCAATCTATCTCTCTGCCAAATTTTATCGAAATCCGTTCAGTGGTTTAAGCGTGAAAAGGTAACATACAGACAGACAGCTAGTGCTGATCTATAGTTCGTGAAGGGGCGCCGTCAGTTGGGGCTGGTCATCACTCAGCTGCCTCGGCTTATTTTTAATTATTTTATTTGCTATACTGTGGACGCTTTTAGCGCGTACGTCTTTTTTACATCGTTCTCACATATAATTGTAAATTCAACATTAATGATTTAACTAATATTTTTGTAAACATATAATTTAAAAGAGTGTCCATGGAGTTTCTTGCCCGTTCTTCTCCATAGACACCTACGCTTTGGAATGGGCATGGTTTCAGTTTCAGTTGAGTTTGGGTTTGACAGAGTTACTTTCAAATTTATAATATTGGTATGGTTTTTTTTCAAATCCGACTGGCATTTCCAGAGACACAGCAAACAATCTCTTCAGATCTATTCATTATTAGTATAGATATCTTATATGACCGATCATAGTTATCACACCTACATATCTCTGCGCTAATCAGACAAGACACTCGCCCACGTGGCACAGAGCTGGGCCAGGGCACCTGCGACTGTGCGCGTCCCACACATCGCTCATTATAACACATCGACGAGAGGAGTCCGGTTGACATCACACTATGTCGTACTTGTAATCTTATTAACGCCTACTTGCTTCAGGATCACGGCATTCCATATTATAGGGAGAGAGAAATAAAAACATAATATAACAAAAATATATAAACAGGCTCTCTCAGAGAACCTGTTGAGAGCCAAGTTTATCAGTCGCGTTTGCAACCACTAGAGCATAAAAATGAATATTTTGGACCTACGCTGACATTGTTTTTATTTTTGTTATATCATGTTTTTATTTTTGATAATTTAATATTTTTCAAGTGTGTATGTAACTCCTATCTATTTCTATATGAATGAATTATGTAAACAAACAATTTAGTTCAATTTATGTATAAATATGTCAGCATTGTCAATGTTATTTAATGTTGTACCCAATTATTATTTGTGTAAAATAAATAATAATTAGGTATTTTAAACTTATATCAATATTTGCACACCATGATAATGTGGTACACATGTTAGGACAACTCCATGTACTTATAACACCTTGCATGCATTGTATTGTATGTACACACGTATGTTTGAGCAAATAAATTATCTGAATCTGAATCTTGTTTATCAGTCGCGTTTGCAAGTTGCTCATAAGTTCTCAAACTTATTTTGCCCGCTGCCCTCTATGAGATTTTTTTTTCTAGAGCCCCCAATTTTTGTTGCTGACGCGAATCTGAAATAGCTATTTAATTGACACGATTATTTTTAAACGTGTATATAAGAAATATATAGTCGTGAAAGAATGAGAATGGGTAATGCATGGTAAAAGTGGAATAGTTTTGTTTGTAAATAGGGATTAGTAGCTAAATTAAATTACTAATAAACAGCTAATGGTGTAATATTCTTGTTAGATAATCAATATTCTATTGAGGTTATCCTCATAATCAGCCTATAATGTTCTCACTGCTGGGACACAGGCCTCCTCTCAGTGAGAGGGAGTGGGCCGTAATCCACCACCACGCGGGCCCAGTGCGGGTTGGTAGATCTCATACTCGTATGTCTTCAAATTTTTGGTTCTAAAATATGTCGGTTTCCTCACGATGTTTTCCAGTGATGGCCAGTCTTATTTATTTTACTATGCTGATTGGGGTCATGAGCATAAATGAAGGCCAAGTGTGAGTCGGACTCGCACACGAAGGGTTCCGTAGGCAAAAACGCCGAAAAAAACACGTTTGTTGTTGTATGATCCCCCTTAAATATTCCTTTTATTCTGTTTTTAGTATTTGTTGTTATAGCGGCAACAGAAATACACCCATGTGAAAATTTCAACTGTCTAGCTATCACGGTTCATGAGATACAGCCTGGTGACAGACGGACAGTTGAGTCTTAGTAATAGGGTCCCGTTTTTACCCTTTGGGGGCCGGAACCCAAAAAAAATAGTTTCTTTAGGAAAGTTGTTGTTGCCTTTTGGGAAAATCATGTGTTAAGTATCGCTTACTAATTACTATAGTCACGCTATATAATCTTCTCTAATGAAATATCCTGTAATAATATTCGTTTGTAAATTACTATCAGCGCCACGCGGTTTCATCCGCATAAGTGTCGATCCCGTGGCAATAAAGTATACTATGTGTTATTCTGAAAATAGCTATATATATTCAGCTATATTACTGTAGAGTTTCATTATAATCCGTTCAGTAGATTTTGCTTAAAATAATAACAAACAACCATCCATACATCCTCACAAACTTTCGCGTTTATAATATTAGTAGGATTAGGTATTAAATAGGATAGGATTAGCTGTTAATAACCGAATTATTTTATATCCATACTAATATTATAAATTCGAAAGTAACTCTGTCTGTATGTTACCTTTTCACGCTTAAACCACTGAACAGATTTCTATAAAATTTGGCACTGAGACAGATTGCATTCCGGGAATGGACATTGGATAGTTTTTATCCCGATATTCCCACGCGATAAAGGCGAAAGTTTGTGAGTGTGTGTATATATGTTTGCTACTTCTTCACGCTCTAACGGCTGAACCAATTTTGATAAAATTTTGTATGGAGGTAGCTGACATCCTGGATTAACATGAAGGCTACTTTTTATCTCGATATTCCCACGGAATCGACATTTACGCGGGTGAAACCGTGGGGTGCAGCTAGTATTATATAAACTCGCACTTAAGAGGAAATGCGTGATCTTTTCTCCATAGAAACGCTTTCACCTGTTTTATTTCTGGTTAATGACCATAAAGCAATGATTTTTTACAGAATTATAAATATTAACTACTTGTATTTCCTATGTTTGCCTTTTTGATGATACATTATTTTTATAAGCACTAGACCCCCCTAAAATGCTCAAAATTGCCTATTAAAATCGCTGTCAACAGAGGCCTAGCGTACAAATTTGACAACTATTAATGAAAAAAGAAAAACATAGTGACACAGTATAACACCGTTGTTATTCAGTTTATGAAATACCTTTTATATTGGTGTAATATTGGAGGAGGAAATAGGCGAGAGCCAAACCTCAAAATATGAGTTTTGACGTAGGCTTTTTCAAAAGTCTCTCCGACCGCACTTCCTCTTAAGTCACGGTTTTAAGTGTAAAAATACACTACATAATACACATAAAAGCTTGATAAAAGTGCGGTTTTGGCCACACAGTGCTATATAAGTAGGTATTTATTTTTGTTGTTATGTTATAATTCGTGTATCAATCAAACAGTTTATCCAAACACTGTGTATTGTGTTTGCTGTCCGTTTGTCTTCCACTCTTCTGTCAACACTGACCCTGACGGAGGGGGGTAGAGGGGTGACTATCAAAACAAGAGGATAATAATAATTGTTTTAGCGCACAATGCTAGGCTCGGGGCGTTTGCCCGCCGGCCGCACGTCACACCGAACGCGAATCTTGCGAAGATTGACGATCATATTGCTTATCAACTTTTAAAATTCAAACGGTGGAGGTAAACATCGTGAGGGGTTTTTTTTAATTTAACAAAACAGGAACAGGGAACAGGATGTGAAGTTCACTCTTCCTCCATAGAAAAGGGAGGATCCTCCGACCAGACGAGTGTTGTGTCTGGAGGGCAACTACCCGATGATTCATGTCGGGCCGTTGTATCTATGCTAGTTGCGCGGTAAACTCTGCTTGCGAGATGCAGGATTTTGCGTGACGTCAGTATGACGCGTTGTCCGCATGTGACGTTGTAGATACCGCTACAACTATGTAAAGAAATACTTTGTACCAATGAGTTACAAATATTGGCTTGTGAGTTTGCTGCGGAGGGACACTGATCTCTAAGATATAGGGACTCCCTAGTTTGGAGATCAAGGTTTCAATGTATTGTGCATAGCATAGCCACCTAGTTATAATATAACATTGTTTTAGTATGTACAGACGCCAGCAAATCAAGCTACCCGAAACTGGAAACTGTCTAATTTTCCCAATCAACTCTGAACCTTATTAATTAGCGATAAAGTTGAAAATCTATTAAAGAAATTTGACAGATTATAGTAGCTTGATGTGCTGGCGTCTGTACTCAGACTTTTCTTCAAAAAACATTTTTTTAGTTTTATTATTCCTCTCATGAAGCGACTGCCTATCTGACCTCACCCAGTTACTGGGTAATACTAACCACTTGGTAAGACTGGTTGTCAGGCTTTCGGGCTTCTGACTACACGAACCCACTTTCAAAGATCCGCGAATGGCAGCCGGGACCTCTAAAAAAGCTTCAGAGCAAAGTTATCAATCTATAAGACCAACATACCTAAGAACCAACATATTTAAGAAGAGCAAAAAACACCCTTATGTACAAGAATATACTGTCAATCACATACTGAATCATTTGAAGGATATTGCTAATCCATTGCTTCATATGTTCGAAAAATTTGTCTTCTCAACAACGTAAATAAGGCAATGGATGTTGTTGAAATGTCAAAATGCAAGCCATTGCTACTGCTAGGTAAGGTGTACAGTCACGAGTAATAATATGTCAACATTTGGCAACTTTAAATTGCGATTTTTTCACGAAATAACGAATGCAACGTTGAAATACGACACTTCACATATACCTATGGGTTCGAAAATACTATGTTCCTACCACAGATATAGATATACCTAGATAACGCAAGTATCACGAACTGTATGAAAACCAAGCGTGCCATTTTTTTGACTACCTACTATGACGTCACAAGCTCGCGCTCTCGCTCACACTTACCCAGCCAGCAGTACAAAAGACTGAGCGCGAAAGGGGCGGCTTATGATTTGTAATCATAAGTTGGTGCAATTTTTGGCACGCGAAGTAGTTACTCTTGCGTTATCTAGGTATATCTAAATCTGTGGTTTCTACTAATATAAAATTTCATTCAAAAATAAAGGAGAAAATCGCCTTTGAATAAAGTCAATTGTATACATACTTTTGCTCATGACTGTACACACTAACTCACCGTCCGATCAGCACCAGGCCCGTGCCTGACGGCGCGCGGTGAGCTAGTCAGCATAAATTGAGGGGCCCCTTAGGGCCGAAGCCGGGAACACGGGTGGTTTTAGTCAGTAAGAGTCTGCCACTCCCTTCCGCTCCGCCCAGAGCGGGAGGGGTCATTTGATGATTTCTCACCCAAAAAAAAAAGGTGTACACACTGACACGTATCCTACGTAGCGCCTAGCGCCTAGCAAGTCGCCTTGCGAGTAGCAAAGTGAAACGAACGTTCTAGAATTTTCGCAACGGGCCACACTGCGCACTTGGTGGCTTCGCTAGTTGCCTAGAGTGCATAGAAAGATGTTAAGACACTAGGCTCTAGTCGCTAAGCAAATCACCTGTTAGTGCATACGTAGCCTAAGTCATCATCATCTGCCTAGCCTTTTCCCAACTATGTTGGGGTCGGCTTCCAGTCTGACCGGATGCAGCTGAATACCAGTATTTTACATGGAGCGACAGCCTATCTGACCTCCACAATACGTAGCCTAAGTATGTTACACAATTCCTTCTGCACATGTGGCTTCCCTGGCTTCTCATTAACGGCATAACTATGTAAATGTCTATTAGCTGCTCTCAAATTACGATGTTTATTTTTTATTTCTTTTTTACATACTTCTTGACATAAATCTTTTTATTATTTGACATTATATTCAGACAATACTAATTTTTCACCTATTTATTAGTGGTTTTAGTAGGTTTTTATATTTTATTTATCCTTTTGATAGATTTTTATTTTGTAAATATGATTTGTAGGCCTTGAAGACTTTAGATCTGTTGACCATTTTTTATTTTATCAAGTATCTGGTAGTTGTTGACAGGCCTACGCTGTCCTCCCATACCTACTGTAATTTGAAAACATTGCAAATGCCAATTATTTTGAAAAAGAGTAACCGTGGAGTTTCTTGCCGGCTCTTCTCCATAAGAAACGACCGTGCTCCTAGCTTCTGACGTTATATAAGTGCCCATGTAGGTTTATGTGAATTTTTTTTTTTTTTTTTATTTAGCTCGCTGAGATCCGAATCTAAAACTTCATGCTTAGCAGTCTCATGTATGGGACGACTAACAATACCTACAGGCTATATTTTGGTTGAGATTACGCGTCGGTGTGAGCCTGTTGATCTGTCAGTACTTACGAATCAAAATAGTGAGTTCTTTGTGTATAGGTATTATTTGCCCAGACGCTCTGTTTGTCGACAACTCGACGTATAGCCCCGAGTCGAGAGAGGCTTCAAGGAATAATCGACTAGGTACAAATACAGACTACGGGCTGTTACTAATAGAACCATTAACTATTTATTTATATTATATGAACTTAGAGGGTTGTATTTATGACTAGCTGCGCCCCGCGGTTTCACCCGCATAAGTTTCGATCCCGTGGGAATATTGGGATAAAAAGTATAAGCCTATATGTTAATCTAGGGTGTCAGCTACCTCCACACCAAATTTTATCAAAATTGGTCCAGCCGTTTGAGCGTGAAGGAGTAACAAACATATAAACACGCACACACACACACTCACAAACTTTCGCCTTTATAATATTAGTGTGATTCTTATGATTACAGTTTTGTAAAATCATATTTGTCACGCTCGCGAATCATATTCTAATCAATATGATGCTAACCTGCAAATTGCAAAAGACCTAATAAACTTTGAATTTCGTGGGCTACGTTCCCTTTTAATTTAAAAACTGGCCAAGTGCGAGTCGGACTCGCACACGAAGGGTTCCGTACCACAAGGCAAAAACGTCAAAAAAAAACACGTTTGTTGTATGGGAACCCTCCTTAAATATTTATTTTATTCTGTTTTTAGTATTTGTTGTTATAGCGGCAATAGAAATACATCATCTGTGAAAATTTCAACTGCCTAGCCTATCACGGTTCATGAGATACAGCCTGGTGACAGACGGACAGTGGAGTCTTAGTAATAGGGTTCCGTTTTTACCATTTGGGTACGGAACCCTAAAAAGTGTCTTATCACCAAGACTACTTAACCTGCCTACTCATTCGTTCAATCGTTCTTTTCATTCGCGTTCTCGTTATTGAATAGATATTAATATTTTCCTAGTACTCCCACTTGTGGAGACATTAAAGGTTAGTAAGAAAGAATATTACAGTAAATAAAATATTCTGCGAACATCCCATTAGAGGTATTTACCGTTTATAAATAAAATCGGAAGGAGTTTTATTGCATCAATAGAAAGTGTAAGTGTAAGAATGCGAAAGGTTAACTTAAAAAAAGTTATTTAAAAAAATAAAATAACCCGACTGCGGTAAAAAACTTAAGTTAAAAGAAACTGAAAACCTAAAAACAAGCCCATTTTAAATTAAATAAAAGTTGGAAGCAGGCGGGACCCACATCATTTTTATTGTATTTTCAAATTCAAATGGGTCCCGCCTGCTTCCAACTTTTCCTTCCAACTTAACAAACAAAAAAAAAATTTTATATGGCGTCCAGTAGTCGCCATATTGAATTTTCACTATCGTCATGTCTTTAGTGACACTCGCCGGACTAAGAGAAATCGATTAACGTGTGAATCATAAAAATCGGCCCAGGCGTTTGGTCTGTATAGTGCTTCAAAGGAACATATAAACATACATACATACATACATACATACATAGGCTGATGAACACATTACCACTCCTTTGCGTCGCGCAGTCGGGTAAAAAGTTGTCTTAATGATAGCTTTCTTAGCAGATATAAGACATCCAATTTCTTCGCTCGTTCCACTAAAATCCCCTAGACCAGTCCCCCAGGGGACTGCACAGGACTTTCTGATAGTGTTCCCAGTTACCCAGTAACTGGGTTGTGGACGAAGCCTAATAGGAGGTCGCTTCATGTAAAATACTAGTATTCAGCTGTATCCGGTTAGACTGGAAGCTGACCCCAGCATAGATGGAAAAAGGGCTTGGCACAGTGAGTGTTTTGGTTCGGGGCTCGAAACCAGGACCCTACACTCAGCAGTCCCGTCTGCCACCAATAGACTATTGAACCGCCGGCCTGGGGCTCGGGCTCGTCGCACGTGTCACCCCACTGATTGACACCCGCTGTCACTCCGGTCGCTTCCCCCACTGGATATGATTATAAATTACTTACCATTTATTTCATTTACAGGCACTTTTGAACTGTCAAGAAGTCGGTCAGTCAGAAAATATTAAGCTAGTTGCCCATTCCAAAGCGTAGGTACCTATGGAGAAGAACGGGCAAGAAACTCCATGGACACTTTTAAATTATATTTTTACAAAATATTTGTTACCTACATCATTAATGTTGAATTTACAATTATATGTGAGAACGATGTAAAAAATACGTACGCGTCCAGAGTACAGCAAATAGTAAGAAAACAACAATCCAAAAATAAAATAATCAAAAATAACCCGAGGTAGCCGAGTGATGACCAGCTCCAACTGACGCCCGTTCACGAACATGACGCATAGATCAGCACCATTCAGCTCAACCATTTTGAAGGGAGCTAAATGATCCAATACACACGCCACCGTCAGCGAGACATTTGTGTGAGCATGACATACTATCATATCATACATTTTGATAGTGGTCCTTCTGGTATAACTGTCTGTATGGCCCACACGGGAGCAGGCCGGGTGCTGTGGGCTGACAGCGTGGTCCTAGGGTTTCGGGCCTCACCGTCTCGCAGCAGATGGAAGTACTTAATTACGATAAAATAAAAATACTACACTTAAAAATAGAATTGCAGGTTTGAAGGTTAATTCTGAACAAAAATGGACGTATTCCACTTTGGGCACCCGCTAAATGGCACCTGAGTGAATGCACCTGACACAGCAGCACATTTTTTTTTTTTTTTTTTTTTTTTTTTGCTAGCCTATGCTGACCCACTGCTGAGCAAAGGCCTCCCCCAAATCCTTCCAGGAACTCTTTTCCCGCACTACCTCAAACCAGCCCTCGTGGTACGCGTCCAAGTCATCTCGCCATCTCTTTCTGGGCCGGCCTCGGCGGCGCCGTCCATCTTCAGGCACCCATTGTGTGGAGATTTTTGCCCAGCGGTCATCATGCATACGGCTGATGTGACCCGCCCAATCCCATTTGAGTCTGGCAGCCTTCTTTCCTACATCCAGTATGCCCGTTTTTTATAATAATAATAATAATAATAATCATTTTATTTCGGACAACTATAAGATCCATAACTTGTTAGTAACAGTTTTGTACTTAAAATACTATTGTTAGTAACTTAAACTAAAGACGAAAAAGTACGAAGACCATCCAACACTCGACACCCAGAAACTATGGAACAAGTCTTCGCACAAATTGCCTTATTATGGCGGAGGAAGTATCTGTCGCCACAGCCTTCAGGATGCTATTGCGACTGCCTTATTCTGCTCAGGAGTGAGGCCGTTTTTTTGCGGATGATGGCATGAAATCAACATTTCTGAGGCACTGCAAAAATTTTATGTATTTGCTCTTGACTCTAGTCTAGGTCAGAGGTGACAGAGACAAAGCCGACGATAGAGTGAGCTTACCCAGAAGAAGCCTGTTCACTCTTACTTTGAAGAGATTCGAGATTCGGCACATTCACATTCAGCCAGGTGCTCAATGTGGAATACGTCCAAAAATGGATTTTAATCGAACTGTTCAGAACTGACGTTCTATTTTTAGGGTTTCGTACTTCAAAAGGAAAAACGGAACCCTTATAAGATCACTTCGTTGTTCGTCTGTCAAGAACCTTTTTCTCAAGAACGTGTGGAGTTATCAAGTTGAAATTAATCTATACATATAATAAAATTGTAGAAAAGTGGTGTCTGTACAATGGAAATATATAAAAAAAAAGTAGCAGGGGTTGTTATTATATCGATGCCGAACCCGAAATTGTAATTAATTTTTTTTTGTCTGTTTGTCTGCTGTGTTTGTGCACGCTAATATCAGAAACGGCTTATTCGATTTAGATGCGGTTTTCACTAATATATTGTAGTAAGCTTCACTTAACATTTAGTGTTTCTTTCATGTCAATCGGTTCATAAATAAAAAAGTTATGTCAATTTAAAGAATCACGGCGAACATTAGTTAAGGTATTCTATCAGAGTACGTAAACGCCTCGCGCCTGCGCGTCCGTGGCTATATATACAAGGTGTAACGGAAAGGGGGTATCAACCCTGAAGGAGGTGAATGAAGATGAAAAAAAAAATTTGGACCTCCCATAGTAATAGCACATCAATGATTTACTATTACTATGGGAGGTCCAAAATTTTTTTCATATTTCGACCTATGTTCTTTGGGGAAATTTGTTCAGTTTCATGAGCACATTCACCTCCTTCAGGGTTGATACCTCCTTTCCGTTACACCTTTTATAAAGCGCGTTGAGAGCCGCGCCGCTGCCATAATTCTGATCCAGCCTGTCCCTTGCTGCCCTCTCCCAGCGACGCCCTAAGCCGAGGTCCGTACCCCACAGGGGGTGCCCTTAGCGTGTAGTCGCTAAGTTTTTAAGTTTATATTGTGTAGTCAAGTTGTGTATTATGCCCTGGCTGGAGGCCTTAATTTATTGAGGCATCCACAGGAAAGCCAGGTTAAGCAGTCGACAACCCCTCAGGTTGAACTGCGAGATGACCATTTCAAAAGAAAACGCGCCGCTGCCATAAGGATTCAGTTATTCGTAGCGAACACACGTATCCTGGAGAGTATAGGCGAATAGTTGGATTCGATTATTGCGATTCACTTGAATACTGACTGTTTGCATATTTCATTTATTTATATTTTAGGATTTGTAGGTTAGGTTCTTTTTCTTAATTTTCTTTAAAATTTTGTAAGTATTTGGTATAGGTTAGGCGGTTCTTTCCTTGATTTTTGGGTATTTACTTATCTTAATTTTTATTTAGGGTTTTGTAAATAAATATTGTAAGCATTTATTATTGGTTGGGCATTTCTTTCCCTGATTTTCGGTATACATACTTATCTTAATTTGTATTTAGGGTTTGTAGGTATATAAATATTAAATTTTCTTTTCTTGATTTTCTTTATTAAGTATAAGTTCATTAGCTTAGGTTAGTAATTATTTTTTCTAGGAATTCTTTTGTTTTATAAAGTTAGTACGTTTGTCTGTGTAGAAGAATAGCACCACCCCTTACTTCCCGTGGGTGTCATAAAAGGCGACTAAGGGTTTCACCGGAGAATGGGCAGCAGCGTTTTCTATGCATTCCACCACCATACCATACTGCGATCGCCAACCCGCCTGCCAAGCGTGGCGATTATGGCAAACCCCCCCAAAATTGGGGGAGGCCTATGTCCAGCAGTGGACGTCTATCGGCTGAAATGATGATGATAATGACGTTTGGTTTACACGTCTTAACACTTATTACTTAAACTGTGATAATTTTAGACTGTATAATAATCTGTAAGTATTTATAATTTAATTGTTTACGATAGTACCTGTTTACTAAATAACTGTGTGTTAAGTAGTAAGTACTATTTTATTGTAAGAATGCCTCGAAGAAGATCCAACCTCTCCCAATGTAGCAGAAATGCTAAAAGGATGAGATTAGTTCGATCACAGGAATCTGAGGAAGGTCGTGAGGCAAAAGGCTCTCTGCACCAGGCTAGGTTTCGTGCTGCAGAAACTTCGACTCAGCGAGAATCTCGACTGAGTTCAAATCGTTCTCGAATGATGACAACTCGAAATAGGGAAAACGGGGAACAACGAAAGGCACGTTTATCTGTCGATCGCGAAGCTCACGCGCTATCGCGTGAGTCTGAGACTTTTGCTGTCAGGGAAACCCGCCTGAGCTCCCAGAGAGTACGGACAACAAATGCTCGATCGCAGGAGACACAGGATGAACGGGAAATACGTCTCACTGCCGATCGTGAAGCTCATACACTATCGCGTGAGTCTGAGACTTTCACTGATAGGGAAATTCGTCTGAGTTCTCAGAGGGTTCGGACAGCAAATGTTCGGTCTCAGGAAACACAGGAAGAACGAGAAATACGTCTCACTGCCGATCGTGAAGCTCAAGCACTAGAGTCTGAGACTTTCACTGAAATTCGCCTGAGTTCTCAGAGGGTTCGGACAGCAAATTTCCGGTCTGTAGACGGTATATGTAATTCAAAATATGCTGCCCGAAAAGTCACTATTCCACGCGGACGAAGTCGCGGGCACAGCTAGTATTAAATACAATCGGCTGCAATCCCTTGAAGCAGTGAAAAAGACAAACTTCTAAGTCGACACGACCAAAAGATACGGGCGTTTATGTTCCGTTTATGCCGCATGTTTTGACACTCGCAAGGGAATCAAAACCTATAGGGTACTTCCCGTTGACCTACATTCATGAAATTTGGCAAGAAGCAATGTCATGTAGCACAAGTAAAGGAAAAGATCCGAAAACAGTAAATTTGTAGTTACATACCTACAAAGTACGGAACCCTCGGTGCGCGAGTCCGACTTGCACTTGACCGGTTTTTTTATTTTTCTGGGTCACAAAGTAACAGGAAGGGCCCGTGGCTAACTAATAACAGCCGCACAGGCCGATGATCAGGTTAAGCTACGCTTGCCACGGTTGGTCTGTGGATGGTTGACAGTCGTTACGGGTAGTCAGAAGCCCGAAAGTCTGAGAACCAGTCTTACCAAGGGGTATCGTATTACCCAGTAAATGTGTTGTGGAGGTCAGGTAGGCAGTCGCTCTATGTAAAATACTGTTATTCAGCTGCATCCGATTAGACTGGAAGCCGACCCCAATATAGTTGTGAAAAGGTATAAAAGTGTGAGGGTGTAAAATTCACTCATCCTCCATAGAAAAGGGAGGATCCTCCGACCAGACGGGTGTTGTGTCTGGCGGGCAACTGCCCGATGATTCATGTCGGGGCGTCGGGCCGTTGTATCTATGCTAGTTGCGCGGTAAACTCTGCTTGCGAGATGCAAGATTTTGCGTGACGTCAGTATGACGCGTTGTCCGCATGTGGCGTTGTAGATACCGCTACAACTATGTAAAGAAATACCTACTTTGTACCAATGAGTTACAAATATTGGCTTGTGAGTTTGCTGCGGAGGGACACTGATCTCTAAGATATAGGGACTTTGGAGAGTTTGGAGATCAGGGTTTCAATGTATTGTGCATAGCATAGCCACCGTGACGTCAGTATGACGCGTTGTTCTCATGTGGCGTTGCAGATACCACTACAAAGGCTAGGCAGATGATGATAAAGTAACAGGCAGTACATGTGATGGCTTGTGGTCACCGCCAACCATGGTTATCTGCATTGTCCTGCCACGCGATGCCATCCATCACACAGACAACGCTGAAATGTCTGATGTGTCTATAATTACATTGGCTTACCCAGAGAGGCTCATGGCTAAATAATAATAGCCGTACGGGTCGGTTCGTAGATGGGCGACCATTTATAACATACCAAGACCCCTCCGTAGATTATCCCTCTGGGAGGGCAAAGGTCTCTTCCTTTACAGAGAAGGCACAAGCATTTATTACCACGCTTGCTCAGTACGGGTTGGCGGTTTCAGGCTTATTTATACAGGGTTATTGGTAAAACATTAACAACCTCTTAACTCTTAACCTCTTTTGACGTTCAAAAGTCACTTTTGTGTGCCTATTTGAAATAAATGCTTTGACTTTGACTTTAAGAGGTCATTGTACTGAACAACTTTTACTATGGGAACAAATCTGAAATAGCGAAAAAAAATCAGCTGTTCTTGTCGCGCGTGCCATACATACATTATCTATGAATTGGGCCGTAATCTACCACGCGGGTCCAGTTCGGACTGGGTTCCCGTGGTGGATTACGGCCCAATCCCTATAGTAGAGAGAACGATGTGTCCCAATTTTATAGGCTGATTATGCATATACGGGGTTATTGGCAAAACATTAACAACTTTTCAACCTCTTAAGAGGTCAGTGTCGTCGTTTCAGCCGCTAGACGTCCACTGCTGGACATAGGCCTCCCCCAATTTTGGGAGGGTTTGCCATAATCGCCACGCTTGCCAGACGGGTAGGCGATCGCAGTATGGTATGGTGGTGAAATACACAGAGAACGCTGCTGCCCATTCTCCGGTACGATCCTTAGTCGCCTTTTACGACACCCACGGGAAGTAAGGGGTGGTGGTATTCTTTAAGTCCGGCACCACACAGACCAGAGGTCAGTGTAATCGGGAAAAAAAATCAGCTGTTCCCTAGATTTTGACGAGTTATACGAACATACATGTAGGGAACAGCTGATTCTTTTTTCGCGATTTCAGGTTTGGTCCCATAGTAAAAGTTGTTTATAATGATGAGTACAATGACCTCTTAGGAGATTGATAATGTTTTATCAAGAACCCTGTATAATAGAAATCGTAGACTTATCTACATAGTTTAGACTCGTTGGATCGGTCTGGATGAGTAGACAGATGGCGAAAAGGTTCTGAAGGCCTTACTCTCGTAACTAATAACCTTCAAAGTCTAATTGCAATCTCATCTCGTCAAAAACTAGTTAAAAATGTAGTGAAATTAGAGGTACCTATTTTTGACAGATTGAGAGATGACATCATCAAATGGATGTTGATTTTACAGAAAAACTAATCTAAGTGGTTCTAACTAGACCATACTTTACTAAGTCAAAAGCGACGACATTTTGCTCCAATTCAACTGACTCCCATGATGTTCCGCTACTCGAATCGCGACATAATGTAGTAAAGTTTCTAAGCGGAATTCGTTAAGGGGCTTACATGACCTAAAGCGCGGTCACTGTCGGACTGCATAGAAAAGAAAGAAAAGCGCGAAGACATAACGCTGATAATTTATTGCAAAATATGAAGCAATTATTTAATAACAAATAATCTATTGTTTGGACTAAAAAAATAAAAGTAAGTAGGTATGTTGCTTGTAGAATAATCTGACAAAAAATCAGAATGATTGTATGTATATTACTTACCTAGCATATATCCTGTAGAATATCATATATTTTTCTGATATGTTTACTGTAGTCGATCACATACTTTTATTGTTTCCTAAAACTTGCGTTTTTTGCGTTTAGGTCCTGTAAGCCCCTTAAGTTGTTTCCGTCGGCGGCGGTGTGCTTAAGGCCCGTGTACGTTTATATTGACTTAAGACTTTCATACCTGTGATGCATCATCATCTGCCTAGCCTTTTCCCAACTATGTTGGGGTCGGCTTCCAGTCTAACCGGGTGCAGCTGAATACCAGTATTTTAAATGGAGCGACTGTCTATCTGACCTCCACAACCCAGTTACTGGGTAATTACAATACCCCTTGGTAAGACTGGTTTCAGGCTTCTGACGACCCTTAACGACTGTCAAAGATCCAAGAATGACAGCCGGGACCAACGGCTTAACGTGCTTTCCGAGGCACGGAGGGCTCTTAAATAGTCTTGATATGTAAAAGATGGTCACTTATCCACGGACCAACTGCGGCAAGCGTAGCTTAACGTAAGCGATGGACCCGTTCGGCTGATTTTACCTAGCCGTAAGCCCCTCTTCCTTTCCTTTCATACCTGTGATGATGCCTCTCTAAATAGTGTCAAATTTTCGTCTGGATACTGTAGGGAGAGGATACAAAAGTACCAGGAGGATATAAATGAAAAGATGTTTGTTGTGAGCGTACATTTTTATTGACTGATCGTGCTCGAGTAGACAGCGCCTGCCTAACATAGCTTACAACTAGCTGTTACATTATATTAGTTTATTATTATTACTAAATACATTAGCTGCGGCGACTTGCACACACAATAGGTACTATAAGACATGGTTTAAATAGATCTCCTGCACATTTATGCAAACCTGGTACAATTTTTTTACACAATTTTTTTTTGTTTTTCATCGGAGGTTTAAATATTTTATTCTCAAAAAGACAAAAATGCACTTACATGAGAATATAAGATAACAGTATGTAATTAACTTATTCTAGGTAACGATCACCGATAGAATACAATAGGCTTAAAATTATTTTGTTTTTAACTTGGTTCGGTTACACGTTTAACAGTTTTATTCTCTAGGCTTTCAATTATGTAATTTGATAGTTTCGATTTAAAACCGCTGAAAAAGCTTACATTTTTTATATACGATAGTAAATGATTACAAAATTGTGCCCCTTCATAGGTAATTAATTCGTTTTATCATAGTTATTATTTTTGCATTTTATTGTAACGTATACTTAAATACAAATAAAATATTAAATTCATTTTATTTACGACAAATCTGGCTGACAGGTTGATAACAGTAATGATCGTACAATCCTGAACCTAAACATAACGACAATTCAAGATGTATGAACCACCTAAGTACTGCTTCAATATTATAAACATCGTTTACATAAAATTAACATGTGTTTATAACGCACTTAAACACCGGATGCTCATAATGAGTTCAGTAAGTAGACATACCTTGGTATAGTTGTTTTATCTCACGAAGGCGGGTTACGTCACTTTTGTGACGTTGAAATAAGAGTCATTTTTATTACGTTTTATCCGCCATTGTGAGATGAAACTACTATAGGTAGGTATGATACCTGTCTTGATGCTAATAAGGAAGATTTTAGAAGGATGATTCTGACAATGATTTCTAATCCCCCGAGATATTAGCATTTGAATAGTATAAGACTCAAGTTAACTGTTTCAAAAGTTCAGTTGAAATATGGGATTATAACAGGCCATGAAGTTTGGAGAAAGTGTTCTTAATGGATAAAGGTGTATGAGCCTTAACGGAGAGGTTTGGCATCACGCCAATATTCACCAAAGGGGTAGGCAGACGTGTAATGGTATACTCATCTACACACGGTGGGCAAAAATCGTGGATTGAACGAAACTGGGCGATAGTTGGGGTTATTTGCAATAAAAAATATCTCTGTGGCAGAGCCCTAACTTGATCTCCTTAAAAGTAATGACAATTTAAGTGATTACAGTAAGGTTCTAAAGTTAGAAATAATTTATCGTGAGATTTAAAAGATATTGAAAAAAGTGCCAAACGTTGTAAAACATTGTAAAAAAATAAAGTTTAAAAATTAGTCACCCGACTTTAATTTTGTTATTTTACGGCAAAGAGGTTGAATAGAACCGTAAACCAGTAGATACCATACACACATAAAGATGCAGTTGAGGTTTTTAGAGTTGGCAAGTTATTTTTTAAATGAATTGGACCACGGAACTCTCAAAAGGTGCTGTGGTTCAACTATTTTTAAAGTTGGACAACTGCTCCTAGTAAAGACCCATGGTCCAACTAGTTGTACAGAGCAGTTGGACCACTGCCCCGGAGTGGATTAATCATGGTATCCACTGTCATAAAAGCACTTTTATAGTGATGATACTTTTTTTTTTTTACTGCAAATAACGCCAACTATTGCCCTGTTTCGTTTGATCCACGATGTTTTACCCATCCTGTATATGTATACTAATAATTCATTAATAAAGCTGAAGAATTTAGTTGTATGTTTGAACGTGTTAATCTCTGGAACTACCAATCAGATTTAAAAAACTCTTTTTGCATTTGATGGCCCAATTCGTAAGGAAGGCTATAGGGTGTTTACTATCATGCTAGGATCCGGGGAAAAAATTAAAAATCGGAAATAACGCTAAGCAAAAACCTTCGTTTTTCGGGGGAACAAGAAATTTCACGCAAGCTGAAGCTAGTGATATTATATTTCGCCAGTTAATATGTTCACGTAGGTACTTTTAAATGTAATTTAATGAGTTCGGTTCGTCTTGTTTGAATGAGTCTCTTCCAACCACCAGAGACCCGACGGTACGCAGCATGTGCAAGTTAGGATGCGAGGGTGTGTGATTGTGTAAGAGTTTAGAGTGTGGGTGTATTGATGTGTAAAAGCTTTATGGATGTGGGTGTGTAAGAGGTTTAACCTGTTCTGTTTACTCCTAGTTATATGTGCATGCTTTGTCACCTATAATTGAAGGGGCACACTTTTGTATTGTTGTGATTTATATTGTATCTTTTTATCCTTTGTTTTTGATCCCAAATAAATAAATTAGAATGTGGGTGTTTATGTATGCAAGTATAAATGTGTGTGTGTGTGTCACTATCTCGTACTACACATTGATTTTCTTTCGTGTTTATGATTGAATTGACTATTTTATTTACTTGCGTGGTGTAGGATATAGCAGAGTAGGAGTGTGCAAGTGATTATAATTGTTTATCAGTTTTAATATGTGTGTGTAAGTCGGGCAAAGTCAGCGACGCGCCCCCAGCCGTAGCGCGTCACAGACTCGACTTACCAGAAGTTATTATACTTGCAGAATCTAGCCATCCAATATTTGTCTCTTGAACGCACACATACTCATTAACGGAACTGCCTCAAGATGGGAACCAATGTTGTGGGAGTCTGCGTGCGTTCAAAACAAATGCAAGAACACGAGATTCTGAAGTATCTAACCAGTATTTTTACTAAGTATATAAGTACAAATATATCTAGTATGTATAGGTACATTGGTGTACAGTTTGCGCACTCCGTGGAGCCGCACCCGTACACTTGGATTTAATATGTGGGTGTGTTTATGTGTGAGGGTGTGTTGGTGTGTCTACAGTGTAATGTACTAAGAAATGTTAGTACCTAACAGGGTCTAAGGTCTTTAAATATTATAATAATTTCAATACAAAGTTTACAGTATATAAATGTATTTAACACTATTTTGCATTGGTGTATTCAAAACGGTTTTATGTTAATAATTAGTACATATACATATCTTTTGTTATTTGTGCAATGAAAATATTTTTTGGTCGAATTTCTAGGCCGTAGTGTGCGTTGTCTCCCTGTTATATCGGTCGCAACGTGGATGTGGTCGGACGGGTCGTATTTTACATATCGGTCGTGTCGGACGCGGCTGTCGGTCGCGGTGGCCTGGTCGTCTGTCGGAGGATTATTCTTCCTCTCTGGTCTCCTCTGCACTCCTCCTGAACAAACACATAATCGTTAAACTAATAATAGTGACTATAGGTATACTAACTATACAATGTGACGGGGTCATTGAAGCGCAAACTGTAATCATGAATTACGCAGGGGAATCCAGAATCATGTACTGCCAATCTATTCTGTAACAATATCACCGTGATAACTTAGCTGAAGTGAACTCCACCTGATGCTAGGGATTGAGACTATTGTCAGCTCATACATAAAGGGAACATAAAGGGCTAAGGAAGGAACACGGGTGGGTTTTAGTCAGTAAGAGTCTGACACTCCCTTCCGCTCCACCCAGAGCGGGAGGAGTCATTTGATGATTTCCCATCCGCAAAAAAAAAAAAAAAAGCTCAGTTCAAGCTCACTTCTACACACCCTAAGGAGCCGCGCAAAAACAAAAAAAAAATCATTAAGAACGCTTAGTGAAAACGAAGTAATGGCGCGGGCAGGCGATGCGATACGACGGGGTGGGTCGACGGAACATGTATTTTCAGGCGGACGAAGTCGCGGACCGAAGCTAGTTTTATAAAAAGGTAAACGTTAAAAGAAGAAAAGAGTTCCTGGAAGAATTAAGGGAAGGACTTTGCCCAGCAAGCGTTAGTATGGGCTAACTAAATTTAAAAACGTATTCTTCAATCCTTAGCCTTTCCTTTGGTGTCCCCTTTAACCCTAACAGGGAAAACATAAAGACTTAATACGAAGGCTAATGGTGTCGATGCCCTTGTTCACAAACTAAACTAAATTTAAGTTCAGTGCATCTTTTTTCTTCTATTTCATTAAGAATAGGACAGAAGATAAATTTTAGTTAAGTCCTGTCAAATTAATCAACGCCTGACGCTACTCCATACAAGTTTAAACGTAATTAAAAACTTGCCTACTAAAATCACGTCAATTTACATTTAGTTTAGATTGTGAACAACAGAATTGGCACCAATATTTAAATACCTACCTTGACTTAGGAGTCAGTGAACCTCCATAGATAGAATAAAGTCATAATACTTGAGTAATTTGGATTACTTTTAGTAATAAATGGTGGAAAACAGAATTATAATTTATATAAAGAAAACATAAAAATGCTTTATACGTATGATGAAGTGTGTATGTAGTGTGTAAGTATAGGGTGTGTTCATGTGTAGTGCGAGTGTAGGGTGCATGTGTGTGTATCTAATATAAGATGAATGGAAGAAAAAGACACGAAAAAATACGATTAGGTGTGATGACGATTGTACCAGGAACACAAGACTTACTTGCGGTATGCGGGTGGCTTATGTCGGCAACGATACAGCGGAAACACGCCGGTGAACTCGCACAGTAGCGCGGCCCCCGAGCCCCGCAACGCCGCGCCCTCCCCGCCGCCCGTGCCCAATGCACCCTCCGACCGCTTGCCGTACCGCGTGCTCATAAAGAACCTGCACACATAATTATGTCACCATCTTAACATAATGTTCGACTCAGGAAGTCATACAGACACAAACACACTCCCTACATAATATTCTAGTCAGATGGTAAGACGCACAAATAAGAATGAAAGAAAATACGTGTATTTGCGGCAAACATGATGCATAAATCACTATTGTAGTAGCTGTATGTCTTCCAAAGTCCTTAAATAAATAAAAAAAAATAAAAAAACACAAACAAAATAACAATTCACTACCGCCTTTAAAAGAAAAGTTAAGGAACACTATCTTTCCACTTTATCATAGTTGTGTATGTATTTATTATTTTGATTGCATTATATTTATTAAAATTCTAGTGATATTTATTTTGGAAGTATGTAGTTTATTTGTATCTATGTAAGTAAGTATATTCTCATAAGACTTGTTTAGTTTTATTAAGTGAATTATTGTTTTTAGATTTTATGTGTTATTTTTTTTGGTCTCCTTTACTCTTTCGCACGCTGTCTACATCTCTCTATTTATTGTCCTATCGCAGGTATGCTGGAAGTGATTTCTTATGAAATAAGCATCACCTTTGTACCCCTTTTTCTGTTCTGTTTTTTTTCTTGTCTGTTTATATATGTGTGTGTAAATGGTAAAATAAATAAATAAACAATTTGGGAGAAAGTATGCGTCACATAAATTACTCATATTTATAGTATAAGTGTATTTGCGTGTCGTACCAACTGTTATGTCTGT
The DNA here is from genome assembly GCA_916614155.1 of Mesoligia furuncula. Classification (NCBI taxonomy): domain Eukaryota; kingdom Metazoa; phylum Arthropoda; class Insecta; order Lepidoptera; family Noctuidae; genus Mesoligia; species Mesoligia furuncula. Next base: position 14,498,547 of record OU744818.1, on the reverse strand, counting down.
GGTGAGGCTAACGCCGATTTAGGGGCGCCGCACCGGATCGCCAAAATGCTTCTACATCACTTTCGTATTCTTGTGGGCTTTATTGCACACTAGAAGATGGTTGAACTAGAGGAAGGGTTGCTTTTTGTATTTAAATACTGATGCGTGTTAAATGTGCGCTTATTTAAAGAGTAAGACGAATAGTTGTAAAAGTATGTATGTGTGTTCATACTGAGTTACATGTCCTAGTGGGGGTGTGTGGGGTGAGAGTGTGTGTGTGTGTGTGTGTGTGTGTGAGGGTGGGAGTGGGAGTGTGTGTGAGTGTGTGTATCGGAGGGTGAAGGTGTGTGTGTGAATGTGTGTGTGTGTGGGGGTGTGTAGGTGTGTGTGTTACCTGTCATTGCGTGGCGAGAGATGGCGGGTAGGGGGCGAGCTGCGTCCGTAACGCGTCGCCATCAGGAACGGCATCGGAGACACTACACAATGGCACACAATATCAATACTTAGTCTAACATCTTATCGGAGAAATGCTTGACATATAAGTGGTTCAGTAACATGACTATGCAGGTTGTAAAAAGACCCTTCACGAGGTATTCTTAGCATTTTGTACAACAAACTATTGTAACTTTGTGAAAAAAGAATTTCTGGAAAACGACTTTTATTTTTGGTGTGAAAATTCGCCGTTTACGATAGTGTGCAATGTAATGTACACAAATCATTGTGTTTATGAGTGTATGCATTCGTGGGCGTACGAGCATATATACGTCAGCACGAGCATAAGTGTGTACACACTTGGCTTTATTCAAAAGCAATTTTCTCCTTTATTTTTTAATGAAATTTTATGTTATTTAAAAAATAGTATTTTCGAACCCATAGGTTTATGTAGTGTCGTATTTCAACGTTGCATTCGTCATTTCACGAAAAAATCGCAATTGAAAGTTGCCAAGTGTTGACATATTAGTGCTCGCGACTGTACAAGATTTTTTTTATGGTCAAACAAAAAATTTCTTGCGGACGAAATCGCAGGCAGAAGCTACTTAAAAATATAACCCTATGTACTTACTCTCAGCTCGCTTGTCGTGCTCGGCGAGGACGAGCGCGAGCAGCAGCGCGCACGCGCACACGCTCGCTCGTGCGCGCACACACATGGCACACTATAATAATAATATATTATTTATTTCGGACTACACATACAGGTACACATAATCCTAATGTTTGAAACAATGTCTTAAAAACTATGTAAACTTTTACAAACTCCATCATCGGCCTGCCTTTTCCCATCTATGTTGGGGTCGGCTTCCAGTCTAATCGGATGCAGCTGAGTACTAGTATTTTATATGGAGCGACTGCCTATCTGACCTTTACAACCCAGTTACTGGGTAATACGATAAGACTGGTTGTCAGACTTTCGGGCTTCTGACTACCCGTAACGATTGTCAAAGATCCACGAATGACAGCCGGGACCAACGGTTTAACGTGCTTTCCGAGGCACGTAGGGGTCTCGGTCTGTAAAGATGGTCACCCATCCACAGACCAACCGCGGCAAGTGTAGCTTAAACTGATCAATCGACCTGTGCGGCTGTTATTATTTAGCCACGGGCCCCTCTTTTAACTTTTACCGTGGCCCAACACACAATGGCACTTGCCTCCGGACCCAGTGCCTTAAAAAAGAACTGTCCACTTTGTCTAGTAATGTTTTTAGGATGTTGTCGGAGCTTCCGCGCAACGTACCCATTATTGACGCTGCATGAAAGTCGTCAACATGGGCTTCCGCGAACATCTGCGAAGCGTGGAAGCCCCATCAGCATCCTAAACCTGTTATAATACTTTGACACATAGGCACCTGCAACAGTTGACATAGGATGTTAACGTCATCAAAAAGCCAATTCTCGTAATTAAGGGCCTTTAATAATCTCAGGCCAGTCGTAATCTCATCTCAGCGACAATCAATGTGAAAACTTGTCAAAAATGCAGGGATATTAGAGGTATTTTTGACAAATTGATACTGAGATCAGGGGGCCTAAAAACGGCTCTTTGACAGAATCATAAAAGGATAACATTATGTATCGTAATATGGCGAAGACAGTCCGTGTTTTTCTTTTTTTCTCTGCACTACGTAGGTATAATCAAAGGGATTGTTATTGGATTTAGATCGGATTGATTGGTATATTAGCACAGACAAAAAAAAAACTGAAAAATGCTTCACCAATGGGATTTGATACGATTAACTTAACGGTTAACTGTCCATTATGATATCCTTTTATGATGCTGCCAAAGTGGCCTTTTTAGGCCCCCAGACTGTGAACGTTCTTAAAATTAGGAGAATTGCCACTCTGATGACACACGACATGCGACACTGTGTCAAGTGTTTGTGTGTTACATACGGCACAGTGTCGCAACACGCTGACACAATGGACACCAGCGACAATGGGCAAAGAATGATAACGTCAGCAGAAAAAATAATGTTAGCAGAACCCCGACCAATGACAACAGTAACGTAGCACCACTCCGATGTAGCACCACTCCGACGTGGGTTCCTTCTATTTGGCAGAATCTTGATACTCCGATTTTTATTTGGCATAACTCACATGGCATAATCTTATTTAATCGAATATTTTTAAGGCATAAAAATTATTTAGCATAACTTTTGTTTGGCAGAATATTTACGTGTCCGAATTTACAATGGCATACTTTTATCTTGGCAGAATTTTGTTTCGCATAATTATCTTTGCCATAATTAATGTTATGCATAATTTTGTTTAGCATAACATTTATTTAGAGATACGATTATTTGGTATGGGTGCATATTTGAACATCAAAAATTAAAATAGATGTATCTTCTTGTAAAAATTAGTGTTCAAAACATCAAAAACTTATAATATATACGTGTCATAAAAAGTCAATACGTTGTGCTGCAAAATTTTGTGACAGAAACGAATCGCTGCGAAACCGACTTTACGCAGTCTTGTCTGCCCTACCCCTAGAGTGTAATTTAAACCCACGTAGGCGCGGAGGGGTAGGGCGGCCCGCGAGCTGAGGAGCAGGTGGTTTGAAGGCCCGCCACCGCGGCTGAGGCTGGCCGGCGAAGCCGGCCAGCAAGCCGAAGTTGCGGTGGTGAGCGTTAAAACCATCTGTGACGATAAGCTCGCGTGGCGCCGCCCAAACCCCGCAGCGCCGGAGCCGTGACAGAAACAATGCTTGCTGCATGTTGCATGCCTGCTTGCATGCTGCATGCCTGCTGCATGTTGCATGCCTGCTTGTATGCTGCATGCATGCTGCATGTTGCATGCCTGCTTGCATGCTACATGCATGCTGCATGCATGCTGCATGTTGCATGCCTGCTTGCATGTTGTATGCCTGTTTGCATGCTACATGCATCCAAGCCGACAATATTTTTGTAATTAGCATTTAGGTTAGGGTAGGTTTTTAATGACTATCGATATAAAATGTATGCCAAAAGACGATTCTGACTGTGAATTTTCTGCGATATGATGGTTCTGCTTTTTAATTATTATGGATATAAACATTATGCCTAAAGATAATTCTGACTAACAAAATTATGAGTTTTGAATGTATGACAACTGAGTGTATGCGAAATGATTTTCTGTGAAATGAAGTTTATGCTATCCGTTGTTATGCAAAACAATATTATGACGTAAAAAGTTCTGCTATAAAAGGTAGACCCCTCCGACGTAGCACCGGTACGACGTAGCGGGATCCCTTCTTTACGCATAATATTCTTTGTCCTAATATAATTCGGCATAACGATTTTGGCACAATTTGTTTTGGGGTTCCTTCTATTTGGCAGAATCTTGATACTCCGATTTTTATTTGGCATAACTCACATGCCATAATCTTATTTAATCGAATATTTTTAGGGCATAAAAATTATTTAGCATAACTTTTGTTTGGCAGAATATTTACGTGTCCGAATTTACAATGGCATACTTTTATCTTGGCAGAATTTTGTTTCGCATAATTACCTTTGCCATAATTAATATTATGCATAATTTTGTTAAGCATAACATTTATTTAGAGATACGATTATTTGGTATGGGTGCATATTTGAACATCAAAAATTAAAATAGATGTATCTTCTTGTAAAAATTAGTGTTCAAAACATCAAAAACTTATAATATATACGTGTCATAAAAAGTCAATACGTTGTGCTGCAAAATTTTGTGACAGAAACGAATCGCTGCGAAACCGACTTTACGCAGTCTTGTCTGCCCTACCCCTAGAGTGTAATTTAAACCCGCGTAGGCGCGGAGGGGTAGGGGGGCCCGCGAGCTGAGGAGCAGGTGGTTTGAAGGCCCGCCACCGCGGCTGAGGCTGGCCGGCGAAGCCGGCCAGCAAGCCGAAGCTGCGGTGGTGAGCGTTAAAACCATCTGTGACGATAAGCTCGCGTGGCGCCGCCCAAACCCCGCAGCGCCGGAGCCGTGACAGAAACAATGCTTGCTGCATGTTGCATGCCTGCTGCATGTTGCATGCCTGCTTGCATGCATGTTGCATGCCTGCTTGCATGCTACATGCATGCTGCATGTTGCATGCCTGCTTGCATGTTGTATGCCTGTTTGCATGCTACATGCATCCAAGCCGACAATATTTTTGTAATTAGCATTTAGGTTAGGGTAGGTTTTTAATGACTATCGATATAAAATGTTTGCCAAAAGACGATTCTGACTGTGAATTTTCTGCGATATGATGGTTCTGCTTTTTAATTATTATGGATATAAACATTATGCCTAAAGATGATTCTGACTAACAAAATTATGAGTTTTGAATGTATGACAACTGAGTGTATGCGAAATGATTTTCTGCGAAATGAAGTTTATGCTATCCGTTGTTATGCAAAACAATATTATGACGTAAAAAGTTCTGCTATAAAAGGTAGACCCTTTGTTTTGCCATAATAATACTTCGGCATAATTTTTTTAGGCATACATTTTATGTTGGCATAATCATCTTAAAGACTAATTTGTTTTGGCATAAATTTGATTCGCATAACGTTAGTAGGCCTAATGACTATTAGCATAATAATATTTAGGCATACAATTAATTAATTTTAATATGCTGTGCAACAAAAGTTAGTGACAGAACCGAATTGCTGCAAAACCGACTCCACGTAGTCTTGTTTGTCCTACCCCTAGAGTGTAATTTAAAATCGCGTAGGCGCGTAGGGGCGAGGCGGCCCACGGGCTTAGGAGGGCCAGCCTCAGCCGCGGCGGTGAGCGAAAGCCGTCTGCGACGATTAGCACGCGTGGGGCCGCCGGAGCCGTGACAGAAACCCTGCCTGCTGCATGTTGCATGCTCGCTTGAATGCTACATGCTTGCTTGCATGCTGCATGCTTGCTTGCATGCTGCATGATTGCTTGTTTGCTGCATGCTTGCTTGCATGCTGTATGCTTGCTTGCATGCTGCATGCTTGCTTGTTTGCTGCATGCTTGCTTGTTTGCTGCATGCTTGCTTGCATGCTGTATGCTTGCTTGTTTGCTGCATGCTTGCTTGCATGCTGTATGCTTGCTTGCATGCTGTATGCTTGCTTGCTTCATGCTTCCTACAGCGAAAAACAAACCCACAAAATTGTTCAATACGTTATATTATGTTAATATGTTATACATATATTACCTGATTCAGGAGATATGGCTTTTTTCCAATCGTCGAAATAAATTGGTATATCCTCTTCGGTCAAATTTATGCTTTAGGATATTATGCTTAAAAAAGTTATGCTTTAGAACTTTATGCTTTAGAATATTATGCTTAATCATTATTATGGTTAGAGAAATTATGCTTAAACAAATTATGCGTAAGCTGTTATGCGTAATTATATTATGCGAAAATATAATTATCCCAAACAAAATTATGCTAAGTTATATTAGGTCTTAAAATTTTATGCAAATGGATAGGGAACCCGACGTAGCACCACTCCGACGTAGCACCGCTACGACGTAGCACCATTACGACGTAGCACTGCTACGACGTAACACCACTCCGACGTAGCACCGCTACGACGTAACACTACTAGGACGTACTGCTAATATAATACTAATATTATACATTCGAAAGTAACTCTGTCTGTCTGTTTAACTGTCTGTCTGTCTGTATGTTACCTTTTCACGCCTACGGATTTCGATAAAATTTGGCAGAGAGATAGATTGCATACCGGGGAAGGACATAGTTTTTATTCTATAAATTCTATAAATTGAATAGGTACACGAAAAACAGATACTGAAACAGTCCTACGATGAACGATTCGCCTACAGAACGCTTCGTTTTTGAGGGTCCCGTCGTTTACTACCCATCAACATAAAAAATCTACATAACGATGATTAGAGTGATACGATTTTGTACAGACATTGTAAAAGTACTAAGAGAACCCCGCTGTTGTGTAACATACTAACAGTAGCATTGGCTTTTGTTTTGACAGTTCAACAACATTCATTGCGTTATTTACGTTGTTAAGCCGAAAGCGTAAAAAAATTGAATTTCGCGGGCTACCCTGGGTAGCCCGCGAAATTCAATTTTTTTACGTTTTTTGCAATTTTTTTTTATTCTTTTTTTTATTTAGGGACATTTATAATCGCAATGCGTATGTCAGTCCCATTTTTTTTTGCAATTTGCTGGTCAGTATTAATTTGTACGTTGATTAAAGATGATTCGCGAGCATAACAAATATGTATTTACAGAACTCATCATCATCATTTCAGCCGAAAGACGGCCACTGCTGGACATAGGCCTCCCCCAAGCAAACTGGGGGGGTTTGCCATAATCGCCACGCTTGGCAGGCGGGATGGTGATCGCAGTATAGTATGGAAAAATAAAAATAAAATTCAAATTTTCTTACGTTTTTTGCAATTTGCTGGTCAGTATTAAGTTGTACGTTGATTAAAATATGATTCGCGACCGTAACAAATGTGTATTTACAGAATTATAATCTTTAGAATCAGTAATACAACTTGTTAAGTTAGTATAATCCTAAAATGTCAAGATTTCTTGAAATAGTCATTCAGTAGGATTACCTGGTCTTAGAGAGAGTTGTGTTGATGATTTTTATGATTAGAGTTCTGTAAATACATATTTGATACGGCCGCGAATCATATTTTAATCAACGTACAACTTAATACTGACCAGCAAATTGCAAAAAAGCGTAAGAAAATTTGAATTTCGCTGGCTACCTTATCGCTTCGCCCATAAGCAGACAAATTTTTCGCACATATGAAGCAGTGGGTTAGCACATACAGGTGTAAATGACGGATTTCCGTGACGGCCGTTATAATATGACGGAACCGCTTTCTTAGGAACTTTTCTGGGATGCATGAAGAAGCCTCCTCGTGTAGCACCGTTTGTTCCGCCAGTTACTCAACTGAACCGAGCGCTCGGCGCACCCTGGACAGTCACACCCAACACCTTATTTGACTGGCCAATTCTTCCCTTGCTTGTCTGACAACCAGTCTTACCAAGGGGTATCGTATTACCCAGTAACTGGGTTGTGGAGGTCAGATAGGCAGTCGCTCCATGTAAAACACTGGTATTCAGCTGCATCCGGTTAGACTGGAAGCCGACCCCAACATAGTTGGGAAAAGGCTTGGCAGACTATGATGATGAATTCTTCCCTTGCGACCACCTCCCACCGGAGTCCGGTGTCAAGCAGCCTGCTGAGTTTCGTCGATGCGTGGGAGTTCCAGTGCCTTAAGCATATTCTGGGCACGCTCGTTCCATCATAGACCTTTCCATCAGGCATGATCGAGGTCAATAGCGGGCCAATTCAGCAATAAAACATAAAAAAAACCTTCGTAACCCAGTTATAACAGCACTATACCCCTTGGTACGACTGGTTGTCAGACTTTCGGGCTTCTGACGACAGGACAGCAAGTATTGCTAAAACTTGAAAATCGACCTGTAAGGCTTATTACTTAGCCACGAGTCCCTCACTCCCTTACTCAGCCACTATAGTATGCTAATTCTCGAAACGTGTGATAATTCGCAATTACCTCTCACTAACTATTGTGAATCTTAGATTACTGCAAAGTTAGCGGAGGCAGGCGAGCGCGGGGTGAGGCACGCGCGAGGGCCGCAGGGGAGAGGGGGGGGTTGTAACAATGATGCCACAATATATGAATATTAAAACATTTAGCTATCTGCCCTTTCTACCTGGATTACATTTCACAAACAAAAACTTTGTGTTTTCATATAAAATATTAATGGGATGAATTCATTATTGCGTTGTACGGAATGAATAATTTGTTTGATTTCTGGTTGTTCAATTTGAACCTTCAGAGAAATATGAAATTTATTCGTGATAATTATAAATTATTAAAACAAAAGCTGCTCTCAAAACTTGCTCTTGATATAATTTGATTTTGTTTTAATTGTAATTTGAATTTTGATTTAATTGATTTGATTTTTATTTAATTGCAGTAATATTTTTTAATTTGTAATTAATTTTGATTGTGATTTTGCTTTTAATTTTGATTTTAATATTTATTATAACTTTGATTTTAATGCATAAAATAATTTTAATTAAATTCTAATTTAATTTTTTGTTTAATTTTAATTTAATTTTGATATATTACGTATACTAACATAGTTTTAAAATATTGTATCTACTAACAAAATATGGATTGTCATTGTCCGAAATGAATTTGTTTTGATTTGATTTGAAAACGGCGAAGAAAAACATCGTGAGGAAACCGGCATGTCCTAGAGCCAAGAAATCGAAGACATGTGACATCTACCAACCCGCACTGGGCCCGCGTGGTAAATTACGGCCCACTCCCACAAACTGAGAGGAGGCCTGTGTCCCAGCAGTGGGAACATGAGGTTTGATCTTGGTCTTGGGTACCTTAGCTTGTTTATTTCTTTTTATCACACTAAGATTATCAAGGCGAAAGTTTGTGAGTGTGTGTGTGTGTGTTTATATGTTTGTTACTTATTCACGCTCAAACGGCCGGACCAATTTTGGTAAAATTTTGTATGGAGGTAGCTGACACCCTGGATTAACATATAGGCTACTTTTTATCCCGGCATTCCCTCGGAATCGACATTTACATGGGTGAAACCGCGGAGCGCAGCTAGTTTAGGTAATAAACAGATCTCACTCTTCCAGAAATCGAATGAAAGATTTTTGAATGTTATAAACTCAAACACAAAGCATTTATTTCAATTAAACCGTTTACAGGCACTTTTGAATTGTCAAAGGGTAGGTCGATTAGTCAGAAAGTTGGCTAGTTGTCCATTCCAAAATGTAGATCTCTATGGAGAAGAACGGGCTGGAAACTCCGAAGGACACTCACACACATTCACATAACCCAAGTTTGACAGCTTTCTTGTGGCACATAGGTCGATCGGTCAGGTTAAGCTACGCTTGCCGCAGTTGGTCCGCGGATGAGTGACCATCTTTACATACCAAGAACACCCCGTGCCTCGGAAAGAACGTTAAGCCGTAGGTCCCGCCTGTCATTCGTGGATCTTTGACAGTCGTTACGGGTCGTCAGAAGCCCGAAAGTCTGACGACCAGTCTTACCAAGGGGTTTCGTATTACCCAGTAACTGGGTTGTGGAGGTCAAATAGGCAGTCGCTCCATGGAAAATACTGATACTCGGCTGCATGCGGACTGGAAGGCGACCTCAACATAGTTGGAAAAGGCTCGGCCGATGATGTTTTCTTGAAGTTTTAGACCCATTTTTTAACCTACTTCAAAAACAGAGGAACTTCCTAAAACTTAATATATTATGTTCATCGATATTGTAATCAATAGTGGACGGATTTTGAAATTCTTGTTAACACAAAGATACCGACGAAAATACAGAACCAAAAAAGGGCGAAAAATAACTTTCGATTTCGGAAGTCCGTCTTCCGAAATTTAAGTTAGTTTTCATTTTGTAGTGTTTTTTGGAAAACAGTTGTTTTTTAGAAGACCGTTTTTTTTTAGAAGTCGGTTGTTTTTTTAGTAAGTTAGTCTTTAGTTTTAATTGTTCTTTCCCATTTCTCTTTAACAAGTTATGTTTTTTTCACGTGTGTGCACGTAAAAAGCTGAAAGTACTAAATATTTCAATTTCAAAATGATGTGTTAGGATTTCTAGAACCTCATCTATCTAGAACGCACTATATACAACTTCCACAGCTCGGTCCTGAAGGCCCATTCCCGTCCGTAATTAAAATCGTATCAATGTCGCCCAGCCGAATACTACCGTATATATTTCCCGCCTACACTACACCACTAAGGCCGAGGACATCGTGGAGTACGTGTGCCAAAGGACCAAGTACAGGCCGAGAGTGCAGTTGCTTGAATCGCGCCGCAACGTCAACTTCAAGGCGTTCGTGGTGCGAGTACCTATGTACATGCTACCTGCACCTCGTCATGGCAGAGGACTTTTGGCCGCAAGGTGTAATGTTCCGTCGCTTCCGCGGACAAGTGCCACACGATCGCACAAAGACAGTGCTCGAGTGAAGTGAGTTTTACTAACATAGTTTTAAGTTTATACACTAACACACATTGTACTTTAAAATATATATGTTAGTCTGTAAGGTATTTATCTATGGGCCAAAGTAGCCCGAAAATATAGGTTTTATTATTATTAATAGAGGTATTTTTGACAGATTGAGACTGAGTTCAGACTGTGAACGTTCTTCCTAATATATCACACTAGCTTTTGCCCGCGGCTTCGCTCGCGTTAAGTATTATTAAAAAAAAACTAATACATTTAAATCCTCCATCATCCCTTATTTTATCCCCATGGGGGTTGAATTTATCAAAATCCTTTCTTAGGGGATGCCTACGTCATAGTAGCTATAACATGCGAAGTCTCAGCCCGATTGGTTTAAAATTGACAAAGTTTCATACAAAGTTTCATCCCCTATTTTATCCCCTTGGGGTTAGAATTTATCAAAATCCTTTCTTAGCGGATGCCTACGTCATAACATCTACCTGCATGCCAAATTTCTGCCCGATCCCTCTAGTGGTTTGGGCTGTGCGTTGATAGATCACTATGTCAGTCAGTCACCTTTGAGTTTTATATATTTAGAAGATAGAAGAAGAAGATATTGAAAAAAAATGTGGTTGTTCTATTTCGTGTAACTTGTTAATTAAGTGGAATAGGGATTAAACATTTTGGTTTATGTTTTTTTGACTCTTTGGTCTAGTATTATGTAAAAGGAATACACGATTCAATGAATTTTTCTTGATACAAAACAATTGCAAAGTTATATCTATTTTTTTTTTATTTTTTTCGACATCACGGCGTTCAACGGAATTTACTTTAAAACATAGAGAATTATCATATCAAAGTTTACTCAAAGTAGTTTTAAACTTAATTCATTTATTTTGTTAAAAAAAGGAGTAAATTCGTTTTGCCACATACGTCGTTCTATTCCGAGCGCACGCACATTATAGCCATCTCTCTTCTTTTGCGTTTCAAAAGTAATTGCATCACTTTCGCTTGCTTAGTAGATCAGTCGCTACGGTTTATTTTCGAGGTAGCGCCTTAAAATTACGAGATTTGCCCCTCTGCTCGAAGATACCATCTGTATCGCAGTGTTATTGCGGTGTTGCTCGGTAATATTGTCGTGTTGAGCGGAAGCGACAATATCCTCCGGCGTTGCGCTGTTTTTTCGCCGGAAGCGTGTTTTTTTTTCAACCGTCCGGCGCCGCCTACTATCGTCTGGTATCCGGAGCGTGTCCGGCGACTCACTGAGGAGCTAAGCCCTAGTACGCGCTGGCGATTTTTTATCGTGTACTGGATTTTTAACAATCGGTGTTGAACCGACGATTGAGAATCAAACAGAATGCATCCTAGCTAGTCAAAAAATAGACTCTTGGATTTTTTGTTTTGCTTTTGTAATCATTTTATTATTTGCAATAGGTATTGTGTGTTGTGCTAATTGGTTGTGTGCACTAAATAAATGAAATTATATGATTTATTCTGTAAATAAGATATAGGGATCGCTTTTACACGTCATATAAAAAAAATAATCTAGATGAGGTCGGTGTTTCCTATCTGACTACTCTGAGAAGAAAGGCCGAAACAAATTCAGAGGTCACAGTCTCATTTAACCTTTTAAGCGCTTGGCTAAATATCAATTGCCGTGCCCCTAGCGCGCGGCTACAAATCGATAAAATAATCATCATCATCTGCCTAGTCTTTTCCCAACCATATTGGGGTCGGCTTCCAGTCAAAACCGGATGCAGCTGAATACTTAAATCGATAAAATAATACCTACAACAAATAAGGTGGAGCAATCGTTGAATAGAACGAAAAAATCATGCATGTTCTCTGTCGCAAAAATACGACACGAGCGGTAGGGGCACGGAAATATGTGTCGCATAAATGCGACACAAGTGGTTAAAAGGTTAAATACCTACCCATATTACCTACCTACCCATCTTACCTATCTATATTCTACTCTCGACGCAAACCATGCGGGGAAAATTCGCCGCGGCAAAAAACCGCCCGTGAGAACGAGGACTCAAGCGTATTTATAGCGATGGAATACGAGGGTAGTTCATCTGACTGTTTGATTAGTTTGCTGACACCCACGTATCGAGGACGGTGACTAAATAAGTAACACAACGTCCTATATTAGTGCTGTGTTCGTTAGAGTAATGAATAACAGTACTCACTGCTGAGGAGGGGCTTGTGGCTAAGTAATAACAGCCGCACATGTCGATCGATCAGGTTAAGCTACGCTTGCCGTGGTTGGTCTGTGGATGAGTGACCATTTTTACATACCGTGACCCCTACGTGCCTCGGAAAGTACGTTAAGCCGTTGGTCCCGGCTGTCATTCGTGGATCTTTGAAGTCGTTACGGGTTGTCGAAGCCCGAAAGTCTGACAACCAGTCTTACCAAGGGGTATCGTATTACCCAGTAACTGGGTTGTGGAGGTCAGATAGGCAGTCGCTCACTGGTGTTCAGCTGCATCCGGTTAGACTGGAAGCCGACCCCAACATAGTTGGGAAAAGGCTAGGCAGATGATGAGATAGTTTGAGTCCCGGGAAAGGGCATAGCATAGTTTTTATCCCGGTATTCCGACGGGATAGACACTTATGCGGGTAAAGCCGCGGGGCGCTGTTAGGAATAAAATAAACCATTCTACTAAAAAACGAAAACAAAAATTTTCAAAAAATTAAGTACCTTAAAAATTGGCACGAAATAATAATCCTTGATAATAAGGCCCTAAACACGCGCGTGGCGATAGTATCAACAATATTCAACACAAATATGGTATTGTTACCAAGAAATCACAAATTAAGTCTAATGTCGTTAATTAATCAAACGAAAAAAAAGTCCCACAACTTGTTAATTGTTATCAATTATTTTAATTGTGTGTGTTTTTTTTTTATATTACTTCAATTATGTCTCAACATTGTAGATGATAACCCATGGGAAGTTGCGAGGTAACCCCATCACATATATACATATCCTTATAACTTACTGAGGCTGCCTCAATTTTGTGCTGTAGAACAATTGTACAAGAAACAATAAAAACTTTTTATTTTTTATTAAATTACGTGATGTAGAATACGTGGTTTCAGTTAATGTGATAACCTAATCGCCACCCTGTTTATATCATAGAAATAATCATATTTCTCAAAATTATATTTGAAGGGAAACCATATGAATAGAAATGAACGACATATCTTCATTTGTAATATCATTAATTATGCCGAATTACGAAGACCTGCTGCGAAATTTTCGAACGAGCGAGCGCGTTAGTTGCCACGTTTTTGCCACTTTCGATTCATATATTTAATGATAACAAAATTAAATTCTAACTTAACTAAAACTATACAAAAACTAGAAAATAGCGTCGAAAAACTCATCCGCATCGCTGTCGACTGGTAATGTACCCATGAGACCGGCGGCATTACCACGTTGTATGGCGATAATAATATAATGATAGCTTAAACAAGCTCTTATGAGCAGTATTAAAATCACAATCTAATTCCGCGTTATTAAGATTAAATAAAAAAAAAACTCATTAATATTTTCTTCAGGGTTGTCACATTTTATATCCAGATGCCAATAATATTAATAAATTAAAGTGAGTAACTATCATCATCATCATCATCATTTCAGCCGAAAGACGTCCACTGCTGGACATAGGCCTCCCCCAAGCACCTCCACTTCGACCGGTCCTGTGCTTCCCGCATCCAACGGGTTCCTGCGGCCTTCACAAGGTCATCGGTCCACCTTGTGGGAGGCCTTCCAACGCTACGTCTTCCGGTACGCGGTCGCCACTCCAGAACCTTTCGGCCCCATCGGCCATCTGTTCTGCGAGCAATGTGCCCTGCCCACTGCCACTTAAGTTTGGCAATTCTTCGGGCTATGTCGGTTACCTTGGTTCTCCTGCGGATCTCCTCATTCCTGATTCGATCACGCAGGGAAACTCCAAGCATAGCCCTCTCCATTGCCCTTTGGGTGACTTTTAGCCTTCTTATAAGGCCCATTGTGAGCGACCACGTTTCCGTTCCATTAGTCATCACTGGCAACACACACTGGTCAAAGACTTTCGTCTTGAGACACTGCGGTATGTGGGACGAGAAGATATTGCGTAGCTTCCCGAACGCTGCCCATCCGAGTCGGATTCGTCGATTTACCTCTTTCTCGAAGTTAGACCTACCTAACTGGACGGTTTGTCCTAGGTAAACGTACTCGTCCACGACTTCGAGTGTAGCGTCTCCGATTTTTATGAGAGTGGGTGTTACATGGGCATTTGACATGACCTTCGTTTTGTCCATGTTCATTTTAAGACCCACTCTTTCGGAGGCTCTACTGAGGTCATCGAGCATTTTACTGAGGTCCTCCATAGTCTCAGCCATGACTACGATGTCGTCGGCAAACCGAAGGTGAGTTATGTACTCGCCATTGATGTTGACGCCAGCCCCTTTCCAGTCCAGAACCTTGAAGACATCCTCCAGTGCAGCGGTGAACAGTTTCGGAGAGATAACGTCTCCCTGTCTCACACCTCGCTGCAGAAGGATAGGTTTCGAGGCCTGATCCTGGAGTCTGACTGACATAGTGGCGTTTTCGTACAGACACTTCAGCACTTCGATGTACCGATAGTCGATCTGGCACCGTTGAAGAGACTGCAGCACAGCCCATGTCTCGATCGAATCAAAGGCTTTCTCGTAGTCCACAAACGCTAAGCAGAGAGGCAGGTTATACTCTTCGGTCTTCTGTATAACCTGTCGCAGCGTATGTATGTGGTCTACGGTGCTAAAGCCTTTACGGAATCCGGCTTGTTCGGGAGGCTGGAAGTCGTCAAACCTGCGCGCGAGACGGTTCGTGATGACTCTCGAAAACAGCTTGTAGACATGGCTCAGGAGTGAGATGGGCCTATAATTCTTAAGGAGGGCATTATCGCCCTTCTTAAAGAAAAGTATCACCACACGCCTGTGGTGTTTTGCCCTCGAGTATGACGGAACCAAACAGCTTCTGAAGGGCCTTCAGGACGGGTTTTCCGCCAGCCTTCAGCAACTCGGCCGTAATTCCGTCATCACCCGGTGCCTTGTTGTTTTTGAGCTGCTTCAGAGCCATCCTAATCTCGTACAGGCTGACGTCCGGGATGTCTTCGGTATAGTGCCGGGTCAATCTAGCTCTTGGGTCGTTTGCCAGATTCATAGCGGGGTTATTTGTTGACGTGTATAACTGTCCATAGAACCTCTCGATCTCTCTCAACAGCTCAGGTTTGTCGGATACGATCCTGCCATCATCGGTCTTCAGTCTCGTAAGCTGGCTCTGCCCAATAGACAGATCTCTAGCAAAGACCTTGGAGCCTTTATTTCGCTCTATCGCGTCCTTAATACGATCTGTATTAAAACGGCGAAGATCGCTTTTCAAGGCCTTAGAGATCCGTCTATTGAGTTGCCGGTAATTTAGCGCATCATCCGTAGACTGCAGGATCATATCGCGCCTCTCCTTCATGAGCCGCAAAGTAGGATCAGAGAGCTTCTTTTTTGAATTCGTACGGCGGGTCTTGAAGATCTTAGACCCGACCATATGGACAGTTTCCACGAACCCATCGTTATAATCGTCCACGGAGCTCCCTAGGCATTCGAAACGATTCTGGAGTTCGAGCTGAAAGCTCTCGGGGTTTTGGATCTGGATCGGTGCTGGACGGAGCGTAGACTTCATCAGTCGAGATCTTTCCAGCTTGGTATTTAAGTTCAATGTGCCTCTTACCATACGGTGATCACTTCCGGTTTTCACCGCGTTGATCACAGAGACATCATTGAATACTTGCTTCTTCGTCGACATAATGAAGTCAATCTCATTTTTGGTTACACCATCCGGGCTCTGCCAGGTCCACTTTCTATGCTCACGTTTTCTGAAGAAGGAATTCATCATAAAGAGGCCTTCCTTCTCCATAAAACTGGCCAGTAGGTGGCCCCGGTGGTTCCGGCATCCAACTCCAAATTGCCCCACTCGCAGCTCATCATCGTTACGTTTACCCAGTTTCGCGTTGAAGTCCCCCATGACAACGGTAAAGTGAGTTTTAGAGCCATGCATGGCTCTGGAAATATCCTCATACATGGTCTCCACCTCATCGTCGGGGTGTGACGAGGTCGGGGCGTAAACCTGTACGACCTTCAGCGAATACCTTTCGGATATTCTGAGTATAAGGTACGCCACCCTGGTCGACACACTCTCGATCTTCACCACGTTGCTCACAAGGGACTTATGGACGATAAACCCGACACCACCTTGGGACTGCTGGTTGCCCTCCCGGAAATAGAGCAAGTTTCCGTATTTAAGGATTATCGAGTCCTCCCCCTCTCTTCGGACTTCAGATAACCCCACTATACTCCATCGTATCTTGCTCAATTCTTCCTCGAGTTCGGTGATCTTCTCGTCGGTCCGGAGTGTACGCGTGTTGTATGTTGCCAGGTCCAGTTTTCGGTGATTGTGGTAGCCGGATCTCTTCCGGGGATTCTTAGCACCCCTTGCCTCACCGTGGCCTTGGCCGCTACCGTAACCAAGGGTAGGCGGGCCGCCGGGTACTAGGGGCCTAGTGATTTTTGTGCTTGTCATTCTTGGGGGGGTTTTGCCATAATCGCCACGCTTGGCAGGCGGGTTGGCGATCGCAGTATAGTATGGTGGTGGAATGCATAGAGAACGCTGCTGCCCATTCTCCGGTACGACCCTTAGTCGCCTTTTACGACACCCACGGGAAGTATGGGGTGGTGCAATTCTTTAAGTCCGACACCACACGGACGAGTAGTAACTAAAAATGAAATAACTAATAACAAACTACTTAATTATTATTAACTTGAAGTGACTACTAGCTAGAAAAAAAATCCGGATATAATTTATATTACTTGTAATCTATAAAAAGATCCGGACAAGTGCGAGTCGAACTCGCACACAAAGGGGTCCGCAACACCGTACAGTATTGTAAGACTACGTCATCATCTGCTTAGCCTTTTCCCAACTTTGTTGGGGTCGGCTTCCAGTCTAACTGCGTGGAGCGACTGCCTATCTAACCTCCACAACCCAGTTACCTACTGGGTAATACGATACCCCTTGGTAAAACTGGTTGTCAGCCTTTAGGGCTTCTGACGACCCGTAACGACTGCCTTCGTGTCGTCGTGTCGATACGGGTCGTCAGAAGCCCCAAAGGCTAACAACCCGTTGGTCCCGGCTGTCAATCGTGTCGTCGTCACCACAATCCACGATTAACAGCCGGGACCAACCAAGCTTAACGTGCTTTCCGAGGCACAGAATGGCCACCCATCCACGAACCAACCTCGGCAAGCGTAGCTTAACCTGATCGATCGACCCGCGCGGCTGTTATTACTTAGCCAAAAGCCCCCTGTCCTACGTATCTTACACTACGTTTTTTTTTAAACACGTGTCTTATAATAAAATTAAGTTAAAAATTAAAGGGCCCTTTAGTTTTTAACTTAATTTTAGTAACTTATTTTTTTTTAGCCCGAAAGTCTGACAACCAGTCTTACCAAGGGGTATCGTATTACCCAGTAACTGCGTTGTGGAGGTCAGATAGGCAGTCGCTCCATGTAAAATACTGGTATTCAGCTGCATCCGGTTAGACTGGAAGCCGACCCCAACATAGTTGGGAAAAGGCAGGCAGATGATGACGTAATCAGCCTGTAACCTTCCCACTGCTGGGACACAGACAAGCCTCCTCTGTATGAGAGGGAGTGGGCCGTAATCACGCGTTGGTAGATATCACATGTCTTCGAATTTTTAGTTCTATGACATTCCGGTTTGTTTGCTTTGTTTTCCTTTACTGTTTTGAGAGCAATGGTGATGAAATAAATTACACATAGTAAAGCGCCTGTCTGGGTTTGAAATCTTCGACCTACAAGTCGTAAGTCGCGGCCGTTACCACTGTGCCACCATTGTTCTCATAGCAACGTGCTATAAGAGTGTATGGTAATTATTCCCTTGATTGCTAATTAGTAGCGAATGACTTAATGAGCTCGTGTCGAGAGGGACGTGCTGTCACTCACAACACAACTGATTTGGCAGATATGATTAGTTAGTGTAAGTTGTTATACATATATCCATCCATTTATTTATTCACTAGTACACATACATGTTCTATGTTCTATGTTATGGGTTTGGTTTCCGCACTTAGTCCTTCAGTGGACCATTGTGCGTGGGCCATGGCGGCCGTCGGTGGTTATTCCAACCAGCCCACCTCCCTCCAGAAGCTGATCAAATCTCCTGGTCTGTCAAGAACATCTGTATACGATCTGGGTGTCCCGAGGGTTTCTGACCTTATCTGGGTGACGCCTGTGCACTCAAAGAGCACATGCGCAACGGTTTCATCAGCCTCCATGCACGCCCTGCACAGGGGACTGTCTGTTATGCCTAATGTGTAAAAGTGTTTATTTAGTGAGCAGTGTCCCGTGATGGTCCCCGTCACCAGGCGCAGGCCTTTCCTGTCCAGTCGTAGTAAGCGCCTGGTTAGCCTGCCATCCAATAACGGCATGGCTTCTTTAGACTGCCTGCAGCCTGGTGACGACGTCCACCAGCTTTCTGCTTGTGTGTGGGTGTGCTCCTGTAGCCACCTGCGTAGTTGGTTGAAGGGGATGGGCACGATAGGTTCCGGTCCACAGACTGACATACTGGAAGCCCTTCTGGCCACCTCGTCAGCTGCGTCGTTGCCTAGCGATCCACTGTGTCCTTTTATCCATTGTAGTGTCACTGTATTGCGGTTCGATACAGTTACCCGCTCGAACGCATTGTGACATTCTAGTATTAGGTCCGATGTGATGCATTTTTTGTCTAAGGATTGGAGGACTGAGGCGCTATCAGAGAGTATGCGAACATGGGTGTCCGTGACTCTCCCGGCCGCTATGGCATAAGCCGCTTGCATTATGCCCACACACTCTGCTTGGTAGACCGTGTTGAGCATTCCCAGCGGTTTGGATATTTTTATGTTGAGGTCGTGTGAGAAGACTCCGACTCCAGTTCACTCCAGTAGTACACATACATTTTATACATTTAAGTTGGTGACAACATAAACTCATTAGAGTTTTACCGTGCACCAAAATCATCGACTACATAGTTTAGAGAATTGCAACCACTTACGTAGGTACTTAGATAAAAAGTAACAACAAAAAAATAAAATTACATCGGGTATAAGCGAACTATCAGCTAAAAACTAACTAGTGCACATCAGTGACCAATCCGGCCGTCCATCCTTAGAATAAAAAGTGGTGGAAAGTTTTTGAATTGATACAGGCTGTTCCTAAGATTTTTTTTTTTAGTAATAGTTAATTTTAAATTTTATTTGTGTTATGATATTATTGTTAGGTATTATTTTTGCTTTAATATTATTTAGCTATAATGAATTAGATAATATATTTTTATTAATGTATATATATTACGTATGTATATTTTGTAAATTTATATTCATTGCATAGGTTATATCTATATCTTCTATACTAACAATAAAGCTGAAGAGATTTATGAATAAGGTTATGGGTGCCAGCTGTTTTAGAACCCAATGGCTTGGCACGCGACGATGGGAAGAGACCAGACGGAATGACCATAACGCCTTGGAAGGTAGGTAGGCCTTTGGTGTGGTGATGCAACTTCGATACCCTTGCGCCATCCCATCTTCCAAGCACCGTGAGCTGTGCTGGGGCGTCTGCTGCAGGTGCGGAAAAATCCAATCTCTTTGGAACTTATATGGTTGAACCGTTTGGGGTTGAAACACTAGGACTATGGGGCCCGAGTGCCTACTTAGTATTTTGAGACATCGCCAAGCGGTTGGTCGACTCTTCACGTGACCATTGGCTGGCCCACTTTTCAGCCAAAGCATTGCCATACAACGTGGCAATGCTGCCAGCCTTTTGGGCACGTTTCCTGTTGACAGCGATGCGGACGAATTTTTTTATGTCCTTTGATTATTTCCCCTCTTTTTTATATACTTGTACTTATTATTATTATTTTAAGACTGTTAGCTTTTTAAATTATAAATTATTAGTAAGGTTATACTTTATTTAACATCACGTTACGACCTTTAGAAACCGAGCAAAAATAATAAATGTCAGAAAGAACGCTAAGCGAAAACGAAGTATTAGCGCGGGCAGGCTATGCGATGCGACGGGGTGGGTCGGGGGAACAAGAAATTTTACGCGGACGAAGTCGCGGGCAGAAGCTAGTACACAATCATCATCTGCCTAGCCTATAGGGCAGACATTAGATACGCTTCGTCGTCGTCGTCGTCGTTTCAGCCGATAGACGTCCACTGCTGGACATAGGCCTCCCCCAATTTTGGGAGGGTTTGCCATAATCGCCACGCTTGGCAGGCGGGTTGGCGATCGCAGTATGGTATGATGGTGGAATACATAGAGAACGCTGCTGCCCATTCTCCGGTACGACCCTTAGTCGCCTTTTACGACAACCACGGGAAGTAAGGGGTGGTGGTATTCTTTAAGTCCGGCACCACACAGACAAGTCCGTAGATACGCTTGTATTCCCAAAATGGTTAGGCAAAGGTGTGCTGTACATTATACACATTTCGCAAGTTTTGTTAAGTCCCACGTGGTGGCGAGTCCATCGCCATTAACTGGGCTAAAATCCAGACCCCGAACTGTTACTGAAAATTAAACCTCGATCTACCAAAGACATCGTACTAATCACACTAATATTATAAAAGCGAAAGTTTGTGAGTGTGTGTGTGTGTTTATATGTTTGTTACTTCTTCACGCCTATACGTCTTCGCCCGAATTCTCATATATTATTTCAGTTCTACAGTATTTTATTAAATTCTACAACCCCCTCTTATCTTAAAGAACGTTTCAAATTCCATCATGACACACATAATAGCTATCTAATCATCGGAAAACTTGAAACTAGAGATCACCAGTGTTCCACCAGATTTTATGATAAATCCTTTACTGTTTAAGCAGTACGGTTATGGAATGCCTTGCCCGTGTCGATAAGGCGTGCCCAAATATTTTTCATTTTTAAATTAATCTAAAAATCACTACTCTCTCTCTCCCTAAACTTCTTTTCTTTGCATTTGTTTTATGATTATTATTGTATATATTTATTTATATACTTAGATAAGTATATGATTTATGTATTTATTGTATTATGTAAATGGTACACCACAGACTACCTGCAGTATTGTCTCTACTTTCTCTCTAAATCCATCCAAAGGCTTTTTTTTAATCGCTTTAGAGATAAGACCCCCCATTGCGTCAAGTCTTGTAAAATTTCTACATTTGTATCCGTAATATTTGTAGTGTGTATAATAAAAAGTATTCTATTCCGTTCTATTCCTTATTGAGTGCTACATATTTGATTCGGTCCCCCACAGCCTGCCCACGGGCCACGCACTTAAATAAAATGAAGTACGTATAAAAGTTGAGTGAAATTTGATTGCACTGTAACTCGAACGACGAAGACACTTTTAAATTAAAAGATTCACTTTATTAGCCAATTGTATCGGAAAACGGTCTTAACCAGGAATACTTTAGCTCTGCCTATGTTTGTGCGAACTAAATAAAATGTCTAGATTTTACGAGACGAAATAAAAAGCTAAGTTTTCTCACTATTGAATTGACATATCTTAATGGTATCTTGGTAAGCCTACAACCAAATATGTATAAATTATTTGCTTCATGTCTTGAGGATCGTTTAGCAATGTTCATAGAGAAGCTTCAACCACCGGAGCAAGCAGGTTTTAGGAAAAACTTCTCAACAACAGATCACATCCACACTTTAAATCTGATTATAGAGAAATACGCAGAGCGCAATAGACCACTCTACTTAGCTTTTATCGACTACGCCAAAGCCTTCGACTCTATATCACATAAGAGCATGTGGAAAGCTCTATATGAGTGCAAAACACCATCGGAGACTATAGATCTTATAAAAGACATATACTACAAAAGCAAAAGCCGTGTAAAATTAGAGAGACAAGGCCCTGAAATAAACATTTGTAGAGGCGTCAGACAGGGTGACCCCCTATCACCTAGAATTTTTATAGCTGTGCTTCAAAGCATAATGAAAAGTCTGAACTGGGAAAAGAAGGGAATTTATATCAATGGGAAACACCTCAGCAACCTTCGATTTGCGGATGACATCATACTCTTCTCTGAAACAGCTTCTCAATTACAGGTAATGATTGATGAGCTAAATGATGTAAGCATTAAGATCGGCCTAGAACTAAATGCTACCAAGACTAAAGTCATGACGAACCACCATACTACACCAATACGGGTCAATAACAATATCTTAGAATACGTTCAAAGCTATGTTTACCTAGGACAACAAATATCTTTCTCTAAGACAAGACATGAAGATGAGGTTAAACGACGAGTTAACATTACCTGGAATAAATTCTGGAGCAATAAAGAAACCCTAAAATCTAAACTCCCTATAAAACTCAAGAAACAGGTAATGGACTCATGCCTGTTACCCTGTCTTACCTATGGCTGCCAAACATGGATATACAATAATAACACTAAAAAAAGAATACAAGTATGCCAGAGAGCGATGGAAAGGAGCCTACTAAACATACAAATAAAACATAAAAAAAGAAACACAGAAATAAGAAAAACAACAAAAATAATAGATGCTTTGGAACATTCTCAAAAACAAAAATGGAAATGGGCGGGTCACATTGCACGTATGGATCAGGAAAAATGGACACAGAGAGTAACCACCTGGCAAGGACCAACAAACAAAAGGAAAAGAGGTAGACCGAAAGAAAAATGGGTTGATGAAATAATAAGAAAAGCCGGTGAAAATTGGATCACAAAGGCAAAGGACAGACAAACGTGGAGCAAAATGGGGGAGGCCTCCACCCGTTGAGGGGTCCATATTGAAATATTGGTATGAAATTTTAAATCGTTTAAAAAAAATTAAATTTATTTAATATTTTAGAAATCTATAGAAAAAAAAAAAAGTAAAGTAAAGTAATGATTTAATTTAATTTAAAAATTATATGTTATGCCATTGAAACTTTATAATTATGTTATGAATTGTATTAATTTTGTTATTTTATGCATGCACATTTATGTAATAGTAATCTTATGATATATTTGTTTTTTAAGTCATTCATTATGGAAATAAAGAGGCTATAATTATAATAATAATAATAATAATGGTATCTTGGTACGATAGTTCTAAAGGCATTTTAAGTAAATTAACATATTAATAATTATTAATATTTCGTATACGCTGTACAGTACTTAGTAATATTTCTGTATTTCTCGTAGCTGCGTAGCCGTTGTTCGTAGCAAACAAAAGACATCAACGCGTTGCCGGAGCATTGTGTTTTTAAAATATAATCATAATTTAGTTAAAAACTAGCTGAGCACGGCGAACCTCAAATGTATGATTTTTCCGTGGTTTTTTCCCATGTTTTAGTAGTTATTCTGCAATTCGGGGCAAATCAAAGATCATAAGAATCAACCGAGCCCTTCTTGAGTTATAAATGATGTAAATAACCCGACTTTGTTTTATATGTATAGATAATTTTCTGTTAGGTTATTGTAAACGAAAGAAAAGGAGTATGTAAAGATCGTCTCAGGTGCCGCTCTATAGTCTTAGACTACACCCATGGAAAGACGGGGTGTTTATGTAGGTAAATAAGTAAAAAAGGTAAATAAAAAATCATAATGATTAAGAACCCAACAAGTGCCCATTAAGAGCAGCGCTCTGGTGGCCCAGTGCAAACAGCTGCGACTTGCGAGTTGAAGGTCGCAGGTTCAAACCCTGACAGGCGCGTTACTTTGGGTAAATTATTTCATCACCACTGCTCTCGAAACGGTGAAAGAAAACATCGTGTGCAAACCGGCATGTCCTAGAACCGAAAATTCGAAGACATGTGACATTCACCAAGCCGCACTGGGCCCGCGTAGTGGATTACGGCCCACTCATTTTCACAGAGAGGAGGTCGGTGTCCCAGCAGTGGGAACACTATAGGCTAATTCTGCTTATGTTAAGTGTCCATTAAACATATACCTTCAATGGATATCCGTTATTCTTTTTTGTTTTTGTAATGATATGTTCTTGATTACTAGTTTATTTATATATTTATAAGTATAAAAAGTATGTATTAGGTATGTTGAAACTGTGTGTACTTCCCGTCACTTTTCACTAAAAGTTCATTAGAAAACCAGCGCCAGACAGCGTCTGTCTGGCATTAATGCTGAAATGAGCCTTTTTGGCGCAGCCGTGAGGCACACACTATTGTTTTTTTATTTTTTTTTGTGTTTCACGAACTGTGTCCAAATAAACTTTTTTCTTTCTTTCTTCAATGTATAGAGTTTGTGATTCGTACGAGCTGTACCTAATTGCATATTTGAATATGCATTTCTTTCATAATAATATAACTTTTGCAAATAAATATAGCAGTGCAGTTTCTTAGCCATTCTACTCCATACGAAAACTACCTTTTGGAAGGGGCGAGTAGAATCAATTCTATTTTATTGTAAATATTGACGTTCTAAAGTGCTTTTTATATGCCTATATGAAATAAATGATTGACTTTGACTTTGCAAAAATTGCGATTTATGTTTTATTTTTAACTAGCTGTACCCGCGCCTTCACTCGCGTGACTTTGATTACTATTGGCACTGTAAGACAACGGGAACGTGAAGACATAGTATATTCGTAATAACTTCTACAACATCGGTTGATTTTGTTAATTTAAATTAAAACCTGTTATTTTTAATCAAGCCACCTGCCTTTTCCTACGTTGAGGTTGGCTTCCAGTCCAACCGGATACAGCTGAATACTAGCTCCACAACCCAGTTACTGGGTAACACTACACCCCTTGGTAAGACTGGTAACCAGATTTTTGGGCTTCTGACTACCCATAACAACTGTCAAAGATCCACGAATGACAGCCGGGACCAATGGCTTAACGTGCTTTCCGAGACACAGACGGGTCTTGGTATGTAATGGATGGTCACCCATCTACGAACCGACCGCGGCAAGCGTAGCTTAACCTCCGATCGACATGTGTGGCTATTATTATTTAGCCACGAGCCCCTCGAAATGTGTTTCTTTTAAATTAGGTTTTAAAATGATTATTTTATAAATAAAAAATAATATTACGTGGATTTTTTTGATTCATACGTAAAACTTAAAACATGCATGAATAAACTAACTAATAAAAATACAACTGAAAATTACCTGTAAATCCTTCAGCAGCACGTAACAAGCACGTTTCCGCGCGGTGAGTCGCGGACTGTGGCAGGCTCCGCCGCGCCGCCCTATATATGCACCGCCCGCCCAACGGCGCCCGCCACCCGCCCTACGCAAGCCTTGCAGCCTCCACTTCGAAGAAAGAAACCACAAGATGCTAAATACTGGATTTTTGGGGTTCCGTAAAACGGGAATAAAGAACCTCTAAGGATTTTTTTTGTTATTAGCTAGCATGGGACATATTATTATGGAACGGATGGGCCTGACCCGAGAATCAAACACAGCACTACCTCAGCAGTCTCTCATTCTCTTGATATGTTTATTAAAAACATTGCCCACCTTCTGGAGCAGTTGGGTAAGTACATGTTATCATGCTGTATAACATTCAAAATGAATCTTTTAACAACCGTTCCTATATCTGTCGCTGAAATTACTGTTATTCAGCTGCTTCCGGTTAGGGTGGATGGTGACTCCAACATAGTTGCGAAAATAAGACACTACAAAGTGAACATCATCTGCCTATATAGCCTTTTCCCAACTATGTTGGGGTCAGCTTCCAGTCTAACCGGATGCAGCTGATTACCAGTATTTTACATGGAACGACTGCCTATCCGACCTCCACAACCCAGTGACTGGGTAATACGATACCCCTTGGTAAGACTGACTACAAAGTGAACAACAATTTTAATTTCGGAAGTCAGAGTCGTTGGGTTTGCATTTTCGTTGTTGCCACCGACTTCCGAAATTTAAGTTATTTTTCACTGTGTGTTATTTGGAAGTCGGTCGTATTTTTTTTTTTTGGAAATAGTTTTTATTATTTATTTAATACTTCAAGCACATAAATGTACAGAGGCGCACAGAAAAATAATTATTTTTCACTTTTAAGTTGTACTTACCCCACACAAACTCGTATAATACTACTTGCTATGTAAATATTAGTAACCGGAAGTTATTATAACATCATCACTAGAGAAGAGCCGGCATGAAATTGCAGGGTTACTCCTTTAAAAATAATTGGATTTTACAACGTTTTCAAATTATAGTAGGTATTCCCATACAGCGCAGGCCTGTCAACAAGTACCAGGTACTTAATAAAATAAAAACTGGCCAAGTGCAAGTTGGACTCGCACACGAAGGGTTCCGTACCACGCGGCAAAACGCCAAAAAAAACACGTTTGTTGTATGGGAGCCCCCTTAAATATTTATTTTATTATATTTTTAGTATTTGTTTTATAGCGGCAACAGAAATACATCATCCGTGAACATTTCAACTGTCTAGCTATCACGGTTCATGAGATAAATCCTGGTGACAGACAGACGAAAAGTGGAGTCTTAGTAATAGGGTCCAGTTTTTACCCTTTGGGTACGGAACTCTAAAAATGGTCTACCGAACCGTCGACTTCATTGTCAACCAATAATATTAAAATAAACTCACTATCTTGCTTCTCATTCGGTATCCGGAACCCGACAAAAGAGTCCGACTTCCGATTGACTGCAATTTTTTTATCAGTTCTGTGATGAATATAGTTTAATTTATGATTGAATCTCTTTCAAGGATCCAAGGTAAGCAGGTAATATTCTATATCTATAACATTAACGAGTTCCTAGAGGAAAGATTTGTATTGATATATTTGATTTGATTATTAATTTTTAGGGTTCCGTACCCAAAGAGTAAAAACGGGACCCTATTACTAAAACTCCACTGTCCGTCTGTCTGTCACCAATTTCAACTGTCTACAGTTGAAATTTTCACAGATGATGTACCTATTTCCGTTGCCGCTTTAACAATAAATAATAAAAATAAAATTAAAGTAAAAATTTAAAGGGGTATAAAAGAAACGTTTTTTTCGGCGTTTTATACCTTGTGGTACGGAACCCTTCGTGTGCGAGTCCGACTCGCACTTGGCCGGTTTTTTGTGTTTGTTAATTTACAATAGAATAGTTTAATTAATTTTGGAACTTTTATTATTTTTTATTGTTGACATGATTATTGTATAACAGTGTTAAGGGGCTTACAGGACCTAAACACAAAAAACGCAAGTTTCAGAAACAATAAAAGTATATGATCAACTACAGTAAACGAAATCAGAAAAATATATGATATTCTTCAGGATATATGTTAGGTAGATAGTGTTGAGCTGGATGGTGCTGATCCACGCGTCATGTTCGTGAACGGGCGCCGTCGGTTGAGACCGGTCATCTCTTAACTGCCAATGCTTATTTTTAATCTTATATTTTGAATTGTTTCTTCGTGTCTTTTTTACCCGACTGCGGCGAAGCCCAAAAGGAGGATTATTTACATTGTTCTCACATGTAGTAGCAACAAGAATTAATGTACCCAGGATTTTGTAATATCTTGATTTAAAAGAGTGTCCATGGAGTTTCTTGCCCGTTCTTCTCCATAGAGATCTACGTTTTGGAATGGGCAACTAGCTTCAACTTTCTGACTAACTGACAGACTATTTAATTTTGACAATTCAAAAGTGCCTGTACAAGGTTTAATTGAAATAAATGATTTCCGTCTTATTACAAAACGAGATCTAATTTTAGACCTAGTCTAAACCTTCAAGCCAGTTACTCTATTTTGAACTTTATTCCGACTAACGTAAAGTTCTTAATGCAAAATTGACAACTTAGACTCGGGTTTAACGTAAGTTTTTGTAATAAGAACTTTAGCTTCGTCGGATTATAGTTCGAAATTTAAAAATAGCTGGATGGTTTAAACCTGGGTCTACAGTTAAATCTTGTTTTGTAATAAGGCCGTTTGAGTTTGAGAGTTTGTTGAAAACATAATACAACTAATTTGTTACGATAGAAAATAATCATGAAGATACCTCTAAAAACTTTATTTTTACAATAAAAACCATACTGATATACATACAATCATTATGATTTTTGTCACATTATTCTACAAGCAACATACCTACTAAAGAACTAGTGTTTTAATTTTTTAGTCCAAACAATAGATTTTTGTAAATAGATAATTGCTTCATATTTTGCAATTAATTAGTACTAGCGTTGTGTCATCGCGCTTCTCTGTCTTTTCTATGCAGTCCGACAAAGACGTAGACGGTAGCAGTCGGCCTATAGCGTCGCGGCGCTGTTGCGGTCGTGACGCGTGCGATGCGCTCTAGCGCTCCGATAGCGACTGATAACAGATACTAATGTTATCAGACAGATAGTGCCACTCACTGCGAACATCGCACTAATTAGTTGTAGACGAAACTACACGTTGACCGCCGAACTTACAAGTGCAAATGAGTAGGTTCTAAAGCAGCCGCCTTCAAAGACTACTAACATGATATAACATCACGCCTGCATTCCTCGAAGGGTTAGACAGGGCCGTCTTTAACCCAGGGTCCCCCCCTGTGCACATAATAATACCGTCCAACCGTTTTCGGTCACGGTGGCCAATCTCAATGGAGATTAGCCAGGTACGCGGGAGATATTATAGTGCACAAGTGTGTGCGCAAACATAGGTGCACTCTCTGTTCCTTTACTCTCATAGTCCGATGGGACGGCAATCCGACACGACCGGGGATAGTTCAGGCGCAGGACCAACGGCTTTACGTGCTTTCCGAGGCACCT
The DNA here is from genome assembly GCA_916614155.1 of Mesoligia furuncula. NCBI lineage: Eukaryota > Metazoa > Arthropoda > Insecta > Lepidoptera > Noctuidae > Mesoligia > Mesoligia furuncula. The sequence continues at coordinate 14,469,336 of OU744818.1, read as the reverse complement.
GTTTTCCAAACTCCGGACTGTTACTAACAAATTCCTAATGGAAAACCCAATAACACTTTGTCCGACCCGGGAATCGAACCCAGGACCCCACGCTCGCAGTCGCGCTTGCAACCACGAGACCAACGGGACAGTGAAAGGGGCACATAAGGATCACCCTGGGCACATAAGGATCACGGGGCCCCTCTGTAGATAAGAGACAATAAGAGAAGCATACTAATATCTCATAACTGGGGGCCAAAAAGTTATTGTAAATCGCACTGCAGATCACTTATTTTGTCATTGAATCGGGTAGGTACAAGTCACGCAACGAGTTATGAGCGCTGACCTTGAAAAAAACAAGCGAAACAAACCCTTATTACTAAGACATAAGGGTTTGTGACGTTTGTTTTCTTCAAGGTCAGCGCTCATAACTCGTTGCGCGCAGTATCACCATCCAGACGCCCCCCATCCATCAAAAATAAGCAAAGCAAAGACCGCCCCCCTGTAGTGCTTACGTAATACTTGAATGGCCCCAGAGCTGGCCGGGGCCCCCGAAGATCGCGGAGATAACTCTCATAGTCCGATGGGACGGCAATCCGACACGACCGGAGAGAGATCAGAATTAGGTGCACTCTCTCTACCCTCTCTCATAGTCCGATGGGACGGCAATCCGACACGACCGGAGAGAGATCCGAAGGCCAAATCCAGTAATTAAAAACGTTAAAAATCTAGTCCCAATCTCATCCCAGCGACAATCAAATGTCTAAAATTTGTCAAAAATGTAGGGAAATTAGAGGTATTATTAACAGATTGAGACTGAGATCAGACTGTGAATGTTTATAAAAATAAGATAATTGCCTCTCGGATGCGGGGCCAACGGCTTAACGTGCTTTCCGAGGCACAGGGGTATCACACCGCAAATTTCCAAACTCCAGGCTGTTACTAAGAAATTCCTAAGATCACCTATCACTCCTACCAGGGTAGTTGCTGATGCATACTTTTTTCACATCAACGGATGCTGACGCTGATGTTTTATCATTGACATCAGCGGATGCTGATTTTAATTATTTTCTTGCTTCGTGACCATTATGAATTTATACCTAAAAGTTGCACAGTTTTCCTTAGTATTAAAATAAAAGGTTGGTTCCAATAATTTTGTGACTTTTAATAAAAAATAGAATCAAAATAAATACCTAGTTTAGTAATAATTAGCGTTTGTTTACAATCGCAATATTTGCAACAACCGCGGTCGACCTCTGGATTGGTCAAAACTCGCAACCGTAAACAACACGTGCTATCAGCCCCGCCCCCTTTGGGGTCATGTCACGACTCGAACTTCAGCATCGATCAATGCGGATGCTGATGTTGAAAATGATGCTGAAGTTCGGCTGATGTCGATGTTCGCAACAACCCTGACTCTAAAACAAAATATGCAGTTAGTGCGCGCGACTCGCGACAAATAACCACTTTCTACACAAAGACAAGATGTGTCGCTATCCCGTTGTGGTTTACATAATCTCAGACCACGAGCGTTTGTGACTCGTTTTAGCTATCAAAATATTTTATTTCACACTACCTTCTGCCCGCGACTTCGTCCGCGTCAAACTTTTTGTTCCTCCGACTTCATCATCATCTGCCTAGCCTTTTCCCATCTATGTTGGGGTCGGCTTCCAGTCTAACCGGATGCAGCTGAATACCAGTATTTTACTTGGAGCGACTGCCTGTCCGACCTCCACAACCCAGTTACTTGGTAATACGATACCCCTTGGTAAGACTGGTTGTCAGACTTTCGGGTTTCGGACTACCCGTAATGACTGTCAAAGATCCACGAATGACAGCAGGGACCAACGGCTTAACAGGCTTTCCGCGGCACGAAGAGGTCTCGGTATGTAAAGATGGTCACCGATTCACGGACCAACCGCGGCAAGCGTAGCTTAACCTGGTCGATCGACCTCTGCGGCTGTTATTATTTAGCCCTCAGACGTTGTTCCTCAGACGTATCTACCTAATCATATCGCATCGCCTGCCCGCGCTATTCTTTTGTTTTTGCTTAGCGTTCTTTCGGATTTTTTTCTTTTTGCTTGGCGCCTAAGAGTCCTAGCGCGATGTTAAATAACCTTCCTCAAGAATTTGCGGCACTTCTTCTCAGGGATCAGTCAGCAAGAAAATGCCGTCGCCATCTAGTTTTAAGTTTTAAAATATTGACCAAAATGACTTGTGAAAGGGTCTTAAGAGTAAACTAGTCGCGAGCTCGAACTCACTGGTGGTCATAGCCAAAAAGCACGCTGTCTGACCTGGCTTCGTGTCCGACAGAGCTATTAGTTTTAAGTTTTAAAATATTGACCAAAATGACTTGTGAAAGGGTCTTAAGAGTAAACTAGTCGCGAGCTCGAACTCACTGGTGGTCATAGCCAAAAAGCACGCTGTCTGACCTGGCTTCGTGTCCGACAGAGCTATTATCAGTGATGAGCAGTTAGACACTAGTCTACACGAACGTCTAGTTCTCACGCTCAGAAACACTATTCCGAACTGATAGGCGCGTAAAAAAATTCGAAAATTGCTTTGGAAAATCGAGTTTTATGAAAAAACCACTGCATAAATTAATTACAAATAAAGTTAATTGAACTCTTCGATAACAGTGCTTTGTCGGTACGGACTTGGTTTTGAAGATTTTACAGTTCTTTTATTACTTATTTACACACAAATTTTCGTTAAAAAAACGAAGCAAGAAAAACGAATCTTTGTTGGCTCTTAACTTTTTGATGGCTTTTTATTTTACTATTCTGTTTCCGTACAGACAAAAATAATAATAAGTCAAAACGATATCATGTTTAACTTTGTATGCACAATGTCAAACAGTGGAGTAATACTCTCCCGAAATTTGTATGGAAAAAATATCGACTAGTGGCACCTTATGGCTCCTACACACTATGCCGGCGGGTATTTGAGCAGCCGGGCTGGCCGCACAAAAGAGCTTCACAACTGAAATGATGCTGGCGGCATACCCGCCGGCAGTGTGTAGGAGCCTTTAGATTTACTAAGGCTACGTAAGCACTGACAGGTGACTTACTTAGCGCCTAGATTAGAGCGTAGTTCTATGCTCGCTAGGCTTCTAGCGAAGGCGTCAACCGCGCAGTGCGGCCGGATGCGAAAATTCTAGAGCGTTCGTTTCACTTTATTATTATTCTTACCCATTTATTTCAGGCATCAAGGCCCATATAAAACACATACAATACAGTATGAATATAACTTAAAAATACTATAAATACATACAACCTTATAATAACACTAAAAAACTAACAAACTAAAGCACACGAAGTGTCTGCGTCGTGTTTCGCTGACTGGTGTCATGTAGCCGGCCACGAAACCGGCGGTACACAACACCCTTCGCCCAGAACTCTTCCTTGAGAAACTTCTCGAGATGATGTGTCGGAACACGTACCACGAACGACTTGAAGTTCGTGTTGTGACGCGACTCCAACTTCTCGACCCTCAAAGTCCAGTTGGTCTTCACACGCATGTACTCCACGATCTCCTCAATCTTCGTGGAGTGGTGCAGTCTGGACACGTACAGCTGCGTCGTCGGGATTGCTGGACGCAGCAGCATGTTGGGACCCGCACTGGTTCCGACAAGGAGGCTTCTTCTTCTCCACCTTGATGAAACCATCCTTGTCGCACGTCCTCTGGATCCTGCCTTTTCAAAACGTTGTTGGGTTTCGACTGGCTCCGACTTTGCTACTCGCAAGGTGCCTGGCTAGGCTCTACGCTCTAACCTGTCACTGCTTACGTAGCCATTCAGAAATCAACATTTCATTTAATTTCGGGGGCCCTGAGTGGGTCAGTGAAGTGTTGTTCCAGGAATCGAACCCAGGTCCGCAGATGGCAATTTTAGAGGAAAATGATCTTTATCAGCGTATTGATACATTTGGAAAATGAAACACGTGTTAAAATTTAATTCCCATTTATTTTATTTGTTCAGAACACATTTTTGCTTAAGTATAATAAATAGAAATTTCACTATATTATAATAATATTAAGTAATACTCCTACACCAACCGGGGGTTGTCCTTGTGTGCACTTGCATAGTGCATAATCGGATAATAGTGAATAATCGTCGGTTGGAGTCTCATTTTATTAAAAACGTCTAAAGGCCTCTGTAAGTTGTCTTCGGCCTAAAGGGCCAGGACCTCAGGGTCCCGAGAAATGTCTTAGACGTAAAAACTATAATAATATTAATTAATTAATTTATACCTACTTAGATACGGACCATGGAGAAACAATCTCCAGAATATAATAATAATTACTTATTCAATTAATCTCGTGTATTATTTAATGAGGGATTTTATTTTTCTTCTTTAACGCTTCCCTAGTCGCTGGATAGATGGCGCTGAACTTGGTAAGTTACAGCAAGGAACGGAACGTCACATAATTTTTTTATTAATTCACTTGGATGTAATTTTGAGATCGTAAAACGAAAGCAAACGAAACTGTCACTCAACGAGCGTATATGACGTGACGCAATGTTTTTTTTTCCAAGCGTTTTGACTTTGGCACCTAGTAACGTAGTCAGTTCAACGCCATCTTCAGGGTTCTTGGAAACTACGTTTTGTTTTTAATATTCAAAAGAAAAACCTCTCATTACAAAATAAGCACAATAAAATACCCCGCGTTTTACCAAAACCGATCGTCGTATTCTGTTACTTTATTTTTCGGTAAAGGTATCGCCTTTCGCTTCGCCGTCAAACAGGCGTCAACCACGTAAAAAAGCGCATCAGAAGCTCGGATACGTCGACTCGGCTACGACGCGCTTACGGCTCGCCGACCGCTGGTTGATGGTGCAGCAGGCAGGCCGGAGGGGGGAGAGGGGCAAGGGGGGACGAGGAGACGTAAGCTCGGGTACGGAGAGACGTAAGCGCGGGAACTGCAAGTTATCGCACCGCACCGCGGTTCGTGAGCTTGTCTCGAGGCGAGGCGATTGCGTTACGATTCCGATTAGTGTGCGTTGCAGTAGGGAGTTTCATACAAAGAATACTGAATGGCTCGAGTTGATACGGTGACTATCCCTTTCCGAGTTAATATGGGGACTACATGACCAAAAGCGCGGTCACTGTCGGACTGCATAGAAAAGAAAGAAAAGCGCGGTGACACAACGCTGGTAATTTATTACAAAATATGAAGCAATCATCTATTTACCGAAAATCTATTGTTTGGACTAAAAAATTAAAACACTAGTACTTTAGTATGTTGCTTGTACAATAATAAGAAAAAAAAAAATCAGAATGATTGTATTTATAAAGTATGGTTAGGCCGCTCGCCCACGTCCGATAATCGGTGACCGATTTTTTGTAGGAGAAAAATAGAACACACTGATAGCAATAGTGCAACGTCCTACAAAAAGTGGGTCAGAAATAATGAAGTTAACTAAATCGGCCCGATTATCTGCCCTACAAAAAGTCTGACGTGGGCGGGCAGCCTAATTATGGTAAAAAGAAAGTTTTAAGAGGTATCTTCATGATTTTTTTCTATCGTATCAAATTAGTTGTATTTTGTTTTCAACACACTGTCTACTTAGCATATATCCTGAAGAATATCATATATATTTCTGATTTTGTTTACTGCAGTCGATCATATACTTTTATTGCTTGTAAAACTTGCGTTTTTTGCGTTTAGGTCTTGTGATCCCCTTAAGCCTGAAGGCGCCCTCTGTTGGCGCGACCACGCGTGTCGGTTCACCGAAAAAACTACACGTTCGCTTGTGGTTAGTAAGCGGCCATACACTTACATTTTATTCAGATAAAGTAAATATAAGTATAGTAAAACCAGTGAAGATACAGAAAAGTTAAAACAATATAAATTTTAAAAAAAATTAATAGTGAATAATTGCATGAGAATAATAATAAATTATAATAAAATTTATTCAAAAATATAAAGACTAACGTAAATAGTTTTTCTTAAGTTTTATTAGAATGTCGTCGTTTCAGCCGATAGACGTCCACTGCTGGACATAGGCTTCCCCCAATTTTGGGAGGTTTTTAGAATGTATGTAAACTTAACTGTCATTCGAGGATCTTTGACAGTCATTATGGGTCGTCAGTAGACCGAAAGTCTGACTACCAGTACCATGACTTTACCAGTAAAGTCATGGGGGAGACCCTTGCCCACCAGTGGGACATAAAATTGATAAAAAATTAATATATATATTTTCTTAAATAATAATAATAATAATAATAATAATATATTCGACAACTATCACACAACGCCGTCTAGTCCCAAGCTAAGCAGAGCTTGGGAAAAAAAATAAAATTATTGTAAGATTAAAAAAAAAAATATTTAGTACGATATAGAACTTCGTTCCAAAAGTTCGTCAGCATTAATCTTACAATAATTTTATTTGCAAGATGAGGATTTTTTTTGCAAGATGCCGCTACAAAATCGTCGCGTAACGAAAAAGCGTTATGCCAACTCCATGCGACTTTCGAGAGAGATAGTTTTCATGGTTTTCGAGGGTGTTAAAATCAGTGGCGTTTAAATGTAAATCCAAGATGGCGACAACTTTATGAGAGCTTCTAAACACTTAAACTAGATGGCTATGTATTAAAAATTGCGTATTAAATTCACACATTCTTTCTGTCTCTTTCTATTATATACGAGTGTGTGTGTGCGTGCGAATACAACGTACGGGACTTAATGAAGTCCCGTACGCTGTAAAAACGTGTGCGTGTGCGTGTACAAAACGTGTGCGTGTAAAAAACGTGTGCGGGTGCGTGTAAAAAACATGTGCGTGTGCGTGTCAAAACGTGTGCGTGTGCGTGTAAAAACGTGTGAGGTCGGGAGGACGTCAGTATCACCTGACGTCCCCGACCACACACGTGCTTTTATAAAGAAAAAGAAAGAAAAATTGTTTATTCTGCACAAACAAAACGCACATTGCAAATAAAAAAAAAGTTTTCAAATTGTTTACATAGGCATATCATAATAGTGATTCTCTTAATATCTATATACACAAAGTAAACTTAATACTAATAATTATTTATTTATAATCTTATAATAGAATACAATCATGTTTACAACTTAAACATGGGTATTTTCTACAATGGTGCACGAGGTAATTAGTCAGCATAGTTTGATTAAACTATAAAAAGATTAATACATTTGTCAGAAATTATTTGAATTCAATAAATCGGTGATTTTAAATAAATCAAAATATTTTATTTCACATAAGCCTACATGGGCACTTACGAAACGTCAGAAGCTAGGAGCACGGTTCCAATTGGTCGTTTCCTATGGAGAAGAACCGGCAAGAAACTCCACGGTTACTCTTTTATTAAAAAAACATTTCGCCATATAGAATGTGGAGATAATAATCTTGGGACGAGCTGGTACCGATTTGAGGGACTCGTGGCTAAATAATAACAGCCGCACAGGTCGATCGACCAAGTTAAGCAACGCTTGCCGCGGTTGGTCAGTGGATGACCATCTTTACATACCGAGACCTCTCCGTGCCTCGGAAAGCGGGTGAAGCCGTTGGTCCCGGCTGTCATTCGTGGATCTTTGACAGTCGTTACGAGTAGTCACAAGCCCGAAAGTCTGACAACCAGTCTTACCAAAGGGTATCGTATTACCCAGTAACTGTTTTGTGGAGGTCAGATAGGCAGTCGCTTCATGTAAAATACAGGTTTTCAGCTGCATCCGGTTAGACTGGAAGCCGACCCGATATAGTTAGTATAGTAATCAAAAGTTTTAAGGTAAATTCTAACATAAGAGAGACATTGATGATTCTAATTTTATAGATACATATTTTTGTTATTGTAAATTCTATTTTGATTAACATACCTCACATCATCATCTGCCTGCCTTTTCCCAACTATGTTGGGGTCGGCTTTCAGTCTAACCGGATGCAGCCGAATACCAGTATTTTACACGGAGCGACTGCCTATCTGACCTCCACAACCCAGATACTGGGTAATACGATACCCCTTGATAAGACTGGTTGTCAGAATTTCGGGCTTCTGACTACCTGTAACGACTGTCAAAGATCCTCGAATGACAGCCGGGACCAACAGCTTAACGTGCTTTCCGAGGCACGGAGGGATCACGTATGTAAAGATGGTCACCCATCCACAGACCAACCGCGGCAAGCGTAGCTTACCCCTTGGTAAGACTGGTACAAACAACCTGACACTGACTTACAAATTGCAAAAAACAAAATAAAATTTTAATTTCGTGGGCTATGTTAGCGCGTATGGCGTATTCGAGTCAGTCTCCTCATTCATTGGTCGAAGCACTTCCCTGCCGGCTTCTCATTGGCCGAGACTCTTCCCTGCCGGCTCCACATTCGCCGGTGGTATCGGCTCGTCCACCAAGTTCTTCGTCGATCTCTGCCTCGTCGAGCAAACCCTCGAGCTCCTGCAAGTAAAAATAATGTCTATGAGATTTTATACACAAATAGCTGCGCCGTGGGAATATCGGGATAAAAAGTAGCCTATATGTTAATAGAGAGTGTCAGTTATCTCCATACCAAATTTTATCAAAATTGGTCCAGCCGTTTGAGCGTGAAGATGTAACAAACACACACACACACCCCCACAAACACGCACGCACACACGCATGCACACACGCACGCACACACACACACACGCACGCACGCACACACACGCGCTCACCCACGCACGCACGCACACACACACGCACACAAACATGCACACACAAATCAATGCACGCGGTAACACACTCCCACACACACGCACGCACACACCCACAAACTTTCGCCTTTATATTAGTAAGATTTAAAATGGCCGCGAACTTGGTATACAAAATCGTAGTCATGTTTGACATAAGTGCTGATACATGAGTCAGCGGCTGCCGTCGCCAACGTGTCTCGTATATTTGAGGAATAATAATAATATTAAAGCTTTATTTAGTTCCATACAGATTACAGTTAGGTTTTTTTTGTTTTTTTAGGTTTTTTACTATAGAGAATAAGTAAAATATTGTGTAGTTTGAACGGACCCCCTTCGGGTAAAAGCCTCCTCCAAGGGATGCTAGTAGACTTTATTTCTGGCTGTGTTCAGCCAGCATTGACCTGCCATCTCCATTATTTCATCTAACCATCTAGCGCTAGGCCTGCTTCTGCCTCTGCGTATATTTGAGTACGGTGCTCAAATATGCGAGCGACATATTTTCGTCGTTTGAGTTTAACAATGAATATCCCTGATGCTCCACTCACCCTCAGCAGGCTTTCCTCGACGTCTGCGCTGGCGCGGTGCCGCACGAGGCCGCCCCTCCCGTCGCGCTGCAGCGCCAGCACCACGACGCGCGCGCGCAGCACGTTCAGCAGCAGCAGCGACGCGCCCGCGCGCGCCGCCTGGCGTATGCCGTCCGCAGAGCAGAACGCCGTCAGGATCTGGCATCAAGTCACAGTCAGAACTAGAACGCGACGATACGAGTCGGTTTGTTTTGGCAGAACTGCACCACAATTATCAAACAATCCGAAGGATTTTAAACACACATTCGTATTTTAATACCGCTTAATATACATCAATTGCATAAATAACTAATATATATCTACCTTTTTTTTTTGAAGATGAGAAATCATCAAATGATTCCTCCCGCTCTGGGCGGAGCGGAAGGGAGACTTTTACTGACTAAAACCCACCCGTGTTCCTTCCTAAGCCCTATATGTTCCGGGCCAGCGTTAACCCTTTCGGACAATCCCGCTGACCCGGCAGGCTCCGGCTCGAACGGGCCCCTTCATTGATGCTGACATCTCTTTGAGGCGCGCGTGGAACACGTACGCGCCATCCAGTACGGGCCTGGTCCTGGTACCCATTACTCTCCGTCTGCAGGCCCGCGCCTACGGTGGCCGAGAATCGTCACGCGGCTCCCGACGCCCGTATATACCTACCTTGAAGTTATGATTCTTCTCACAAATCTTCCTGTCCTCCTTGGACGTGAGCAACGCCCCCCGCGCGGCGCTCCGGCGGGCGCCCCCGCCGCGCTCGGCACCGGATGCGCCGGACGCATCAGAGCCGACCAGCTCATCGGGCAGCACGCGCGCCATCTGGCCGAAGCTCGCCAGCGTCCAGTACGTGGGCAGCGCGCACGGCAGCTCGGCGTCCGTGAGCACGAGGTGCGCGCGCGCGTGCGGCGCGGCGCGCTCGCGCCGGCCGCGCGCCGGCAGCACGAGCGGCGCGCGCGAGCCGTCCACGCACAGCAGCGTGCCGCCGCACGGCAGCGCGCTCACCGGCTGCTCGACGGCCGACCACTTGTGACAGTACACCTCTGCCAAAACATCATGAGCAACAGTGTAAAGGCCAGTAAAAAAAAAAACAGTGGCACTCCGGGAGTGGCGGCAGAAGTGAAAACAAAACATAATACTTTGCTATCACTCACTGACATATCGGATATACATTAAAACCGAGTACATCCCGAGGAGACCCAAACACATTCGAATGTAGCGCGGTGGTTTGGTTACGGTAACAGTGGCGCGAATTCAATGATTTTTTCCCATCTCAAAAAATGCCCAGAAGATAAAGAAGTTTTCACTTCAAAAAAACATTAATTCAGGTAAAAGCCATATTTACATTTTACAAATGAAATTTTATTTCATTGTACCGGTACTAAATTCTATTACCAGGCGTGTACCACAAATCTCATATTTGTACTAGGAACTCTTACGGTTGGCGACCTTGGAGTTATTTTTCTAATGCCTAACAACTATCCTTTTTACGTACTGTATCTGTTTTCTCACTCTTACTTACGGCAATATATATTGGTACTGGTATAATACCGATACTCATTAAAAATACCAATAATACAGGTACTACTTCTGGTACCGGTAACACACCAAAAATACGGGTATTTCAAGCCCAGAGGGGCAGTTCTCGTAATATTTGAAACATTCAAAGTTTGATCAGTGTCAATCTGCCCCAAATACCTCTAATTTTCTTAAATTTTTGACAATTTTTTGTAATTTGATTATCGCTGAGATGAGAATGCGACTAACGTTTTTGATTACGAGAATTGGCCTTCTGATTACGTACCTTAATCAACCTGTGCGATTACGGGAATTGCCCTTCTGATTACGTACCTTTATCAACCTGTGCGATTACGGGAATTGCCCTTCTGATTACGTACCTTTAACAACCTGTGCGATTACGGGAATTGGCCTTCTGATTACGTACCTTTATCAACCTGTGCGTTTACGGGAATTGGCCTTCTGATTACGTACCTTTAACAACCTGTGCGATTACGGGTATTGGCCTTCTGATTACGTACCTTTATCAACCTGTGCGATTACGGGATTGGCCTTCCGATTACGTACCTTTATCAACCTGTGCGATTACAGGAATTGGCCTTCTGATTACGTACCTTTATCAACCTGTGCGATTACGGGATTGGCCTTCTGATTACGTACCTTTATCAACCTGTGCGATTACGGGATTGTCCTTCTGATTACGTACCTTTATCAACCTGTGCGATTACGGGAATTGGCCTTCTGATTACGTACCTTTATCAGCCTGTGCGGCGGCTCGACGGAGCGTGGCCATGAAGTCTGTCATAGCGGCCACGTTGGCGAAGCGCGCTGGACATCGCCGGCTACCATCCATCAGTGACGTCAGCACCGGGATGCGCGAGCACGGCCGCGGCACCGAGTGTGAGCTCACCGCCTCCTCAGTCGCGGTGCGTCGTTTGAACACAGCAGGCATGGTATACCTATCTCTGTTTCTTCCCTTGGATTTTTTTGTTTTGTTAGGTGTTTTAGCACTTAATATATCTTCATGTGTAGCTTGATTGGTAGTATTTGTTGTAACAGCTTTACTGGCATCTTCACTTGTTTCACTGACAGCTTCAGTACTGTTAGTAGCGGCTTGATTCGAACTCTCTTCTGGTTTACTGGTACTTTGACCAGAACTTTCCGTTGCACTACCATCTTTAAGTTGACTGGAACCCTTATTAGCATAAACAGTAGGATTAGAACTTTTATTGATATGAATAGAGTTCTCAGATTGGTTACCGTCACTATTGTTCGAATGATTCGAGTCTGTATCTTCAATCTCTATAACGTCGTCTTCGTTTAGTTTTTTAGACAAAGACATTAGAGCCTTTAGAGCCCTGTCTCTTCTGGCTGATGGGTCGGTTGTGTCCTGTATCCCGTCTGCCGCACTCGTAATTTTAGTTTTAAGCAGACTTCTGCCACTCTCTGGGGCAGTTGCAGGTTTCAGGAGACTCCTACCACTTTTGTTTTTATTTGCAGGATTCGTGCATAACATCTTGACCGCTGCCACCAAATCTTGTGGGGATGTTTTTTTGCTGACTGACTCGGATGTCTCCAAATCTTCAGTCAGGTCGACGGTATCGTTCGCGTATAACCTGTTGATGGTCCGTTTTATGACTTCGTCTGAAGGCAAGGTCACTGCCATAACAATGGTGGTCTGGGGCCCAGCGGGCCCGGTGGGGACCCGCAGACTGAGCGCGTTGACCACGGGCGTGTTGTTCACCGGCTCCGTGTTTAACGTGCGCGAGTACTCTTCTAGTATCGAGACAGGCTTGTCGACGGGCACACTGTTGCCTCCCGCAACTTGAACAGGTTGAGTAGGTTCCGACACTTGTTCGGTTGTGAGGTTCATGCGACGCGGACCGGTTGGTTGTGATTGGTAACTTCGTAGCTGGAGATTTTTAGTATCTTCCTTCAGTTCGTCTACACCAGTATTGTTTAGTTTAGGCGCTATAGGTATCGGGTTGAGTATATGCCGCGGGGCCGCGGGGTTGGCGCGCCTGCCACGAGGTTCCTCTTGCGGACTTATAAGACGAGACTGACGAATATAAGGCATTAAACCTGGTTGTACTACATTTTGTTGGGGACTTGCCTTTTGGCCAACGGTACTTTTTTTAGTGGCAGTTTGTGGAGTGGTACTTTGCACAGTAGTACGTTGCGCAGACGTGCTTTGCACAGCACGACCTTGTGCAGTGGGACTTTCCACACCCAGGCCTTGCGCAGTGGTACTTTGCACAAGACGACCTTGAAGAAGACCTTGAGCGATGGGGCTTTGCACACTAGTATCTCGGACAGTGGTACTTTGCACAGCAGTACCTTGTGCAGTGGTACTTTGCGCAATGGTACTTTGTACAGCAGTAGCTTGCGCAGTAGTGCTTTGAACAGCAGGAGTTTGTGCAGTGGTACTTTGAACAGCAGTAGTTTGTGCAGTGGTACTTTGTCCAGCAGTACCTTGCGTAGTGGTACTTTGTTCAGCGTTGTCTAGTCCAGTAGTACTTTTATCTTTATCTTTCTTAAAGGAAACGTTGCTGTTGATGTGGAAGTACTTCGCGTTCATGCTCTTCTGTCGCTGCCACTCTTCAAAGTCGTCGACAGCAGGCGCGGGGGGCGAGGGCGCGGGGGCGGGGGGCGCACGCGCTCGTCTGCGGCTCTTTTTGGACCGGTTTGTGTAAGTCACCGGTTTAGCCTTTGGCCATTTAGCCATTGTGACTGTCTTCGAAGGCGCGTCTTTCGCGGCCTGTTGCGAAGTGGAAGCTTGCGCGGGACTCGGCGAACGAGAATGTTTCTGTGCTGGTTTCGAATGAACTCCTGTTATAAATAAACAATTTTTAGCAAAAGAGATGATTTTAAACCCAAAGATATTTAAAAAAGTAATTAAATTGCAACTTACTTCCCTCTGCAGCTTTCTGTAATATAAAAGAAAAAAACATATGTCAGCAGTATTTATGATAATAATATGGACGAAAATGCACAAAACACAACTAGGTACTGTAGAGGTTATCTATATAGTTCTACCTTTAGCAGTACATGCTGGTTATAATTGCTGGTGTGTTCCATTCGAACGTTCAAGCAAGTGTCAAATAAAGGTATTTTTGTTTGTAGAAAGAGTGCTAGAAATAACATGGTATTGTAAAGACGTAAATATATTTTATCCAAGTCAAAGCTTTTTTAATTATATTGTGAAGCTCCCATCTGGAGTTTCACAGTACTTATAAAAAGCTGCCGATCCACACAACTTGTGGAGCTTTTAAAATGGCGCTCACACGTCCAACTTAATTGCGCAGTACTTGGCAAACTGCCAACTCCTGCATTTACTTTCTTTGCTTTCAAATATAAAGTTGTATTATTGTGATAAATAAATAATAAAAAACATAAGACATAACATTTTTTTTCCTCTTTCACCTGTTTATAATGTTTTTTTAATACCAGTATTGTGTCTTTTGTTGCACTGAATAAACGTTTTATCTATCTATCTATCAAGCATGCACGGACCAACCACACCCATATACACCATGTACACCCCCATATACCCCACATACACCCTACACTTCACACACACACACCCAAATGAATGAAATAAATATATTGAGTATTTCTATAATATAATAATTTTAGTTATTTCATTTAAATACTTATAAATTATATTTATTAAAAAAAAACGCTGTTTGCGTGTGTAAGCGCAGGAGTTGTTGGTTGAGAGGCTGAGTTGGCTGATTGATTGGACTGAATGATTGATAGGCTGAGTTGATTGATTGATGAACTGAATTTCTGAGAGAGTGGGTTGGTTCGTTTGGCATTACTGGGACCAATTAGCCTGCTGATGGTATTCTGTCATCTCTGGTTGGACTGGAAACCTAGCCTCATTTTTCTGCTAGAGATAAGGCTCGAATTCCGGTGAGCGATCATACAGTACAGATGTACGGAATCAAACAACCTCTAACAATGTTTTGTTTGCCTGTAATGTCTCATACAGAGAAGGAATGAGCTGGAGCACCACACTAGCTCAGTGCGGGTTGGTGATTTCAGTCCAGGGTTTCCTCACATCCTGCCGGGTCAGCGGGATCGTCCGAAAGGGTTGCCGCTACCCCGGAACACAAAGGGCTAAGAAAGGAACACGGGTGGGTTTTAGTCAGTAGGAGTCTTGCACTCCCTTCCACTCCACCCAGAGCGGGAGGGTTCATTTGATGATTTCCCAGGCTCAAAAACAAAAGGGTTTCCTCACGATGTTTCCCTTCACCGTCTGTCGGCGATGTCTAAGAATAATTAAGCAACTTAGAAAGTACGAATAACTTTGAAAAAGTCACATTGGTACTTTCTGGGTTTGAACTCGCAACTTGCAGCGTAAGATGCTGAACAGAAAAAACCTGGCCAAGTGCGAAGGGTTCCGTACCACAAGGCAAAAACGCCGAAAAAAAAACACGTTTGTTGTATGGGGGGGCCCCCTTAAATATTTATTTTATTCTGTTTTTAGTATTTGTTGTTATAGCGGCAACAGAAATACATCATCTGTGACACCCTGGTGACAGACGGACAGTGGAGTCTTAGTAATAGGGTCCCGTTTTTACCCTTTGGGTACGGAACCCTAAAAACAGTCCACCACGATTAAAATAATACATAGAAGTAATTAGCGATCATTGTGCCGATAGTCGTTTAATAGCCAAGAGCCTCGACCAACACCTGAAGAGGCTCTCGTTGGGCAGCTGGATCAAGGGCTTGATTCAGAAAGCAGTACTTCTGGACACGGCCCGCACACCCCCACACACTCACCCTCACACACTCACACACACCCCTGTTTGTACAGACACCCTTACGAGGACCTTGTTAGTCCTAGAACAAACCGAGGACCCTCCAAAAAACTGGTTTAAACACCTCGTGGGCCTTTTAGAATAAGATAGAAAGAGACAGGTGAATAAATCTATAGTGATGAGCTTATTGGGATAATGCTATCTCAACATTTTTCTGTATGAATTTCGGCTATCATACTGAGGACCTGAAATACATAGCTAAATGTGACCAGCGATGAACATACGAGGACTTTGTGTGAGCAAACCGAGGACCTCTTACGTAAGCCCTGGGACGTCCTTCCGAGGACGTATTTTTACACAATATTTCTTATAGCTTGTACAAAGTGCGGACGTTGTGTTAGACTTTATATCACTAAACCGAGGACAGTTTTTCGCGTAGAACTTGTACAAACCGAGGACCTGGAAAATCTACCTACCTAAAACATGTTACGTGTAAGATAATAATTATATCAATGTAAGTAGAATGTTCCGATTTATTTCTTACACACTTTTTCTAAAATGAAGTACCAAGCGAGGACGAGTCGATGTCTTTACCTTCGTCGGCGCTTCTCAAAGGATTATTATTTTAGTATTAGATGCTGCAGCCAGAGTCGTCTCTTCATGACGGTACTCCTCAGCACTTGATAGCATCGTCTTCAAATTTGGCAGAGGCATTAGGTCTAAGTAGTAAAACTAAAACAATTACCAGTTTGTACTGATGCTGCAGCCAGGGTCATTTCTTTATGAGGGAACTCCTCAACAGTTGTTAGCATCGACTTAAAATTTGGCAAACGTGTTAGGTTTATCTAGCAAAATTAAATAATTACCAGTTTGTTCTGATGCTGCAGCTAGGGTCGTTTCTTCATGGGAGAACTCCTCAACAGATCGTATTCAAATTTGGCATATTCGTTAGGTTTATGTAGCAAAATTAAATAATTACACGTTTGTGCTGATGCTGCAGCCAAGGTTATTTCTTTATGAGGGAACTCCTCAACAGGTGATAGCACCGTCTTCAAATTTAGCACACGCCTTATGTTTATCCAGTAACACCAAAATAATTACCAAGTTTGTGCTGATGCTGCAGCCAGGGTCATTTCATTATGAGGGAACTCCTCAACAGTTGATAGCACCGTCTTCAAATGATGCACATGTCTTATGTTTATCAAGTAACACCAAAATAATTACCAGTTTGTGCTGATGCTGCAGCCAAGGTCATTCTTCATGAGGGACCTCCTCGACAGTTGATAGCACCGTCTTCAAATTTGGCACACGCGTTATGTTTATCTAGTGACACCAAAATAATTACCGGTTTGTACTGATGCTGCAGCCAGGGTCATTTCTTTATGAGGGAACTCTTCAACAGTTGATAGCACCGTCTTCAAAATTTGGCACACGTCTTATGTTTACCTAGTAACACCAAAATAATTACCAGTTTGTGCTGATGCTGCAGCCAAGGTCGTTTCTTCATGACGGAACTCCTCAACAGTTGATAGCACCGTCTTCAAATTTAGCACACGTCTTATGTTTATCTATAAACACCAAAATAATTACCAGTTTGTACTGATGCTGCAGCCAAGGTCGTTTCTTCATGAGGGAACTGCTCATCAGTTGATAGCACCGTCTTCAAATTTGGCACACGCGTTATGTTTATCTAGTGACACCCAAACACTTACCAGTTTGTACTGATGCTGCAGCCAGGGTCATTTCTTTATGAGGGAACTCCTCAACAGTTGATAGCACCGTCTTCAAATTTGGCACACGTCTTATGTTTATCTAGTAACACCAAAATAATTACCAGTTTGTGCTGATGCTGCAGCCAAGGTCGTTTCTTCATGAGGGAACTCCTCAACAGTTGATAGCACCGTCTTCAAATTTGGCACACGCGTTATGTTTATGTAGTAAAACTAAAATAATTACCAGTTTGTACTGATGCTGCAGCCAGGGTCATTTCTTTATGAGGGAACTCCTCAACAGTTGATAGCATCGTCTTCAAATTTGGCACTCGCGTTGTGTTTATCTAGTAACACCAAAATAATTACCAGTTTATACTGATGCTGCAGCCAAGGTCGTTTCTTCATGAGGGAAAACCTTAACAGTTGATAGCACCATCTCCAAATTTGGCACACGCGTTATGTTTATGTAGTAAAACTAAAATAATTACCAGTTTGTACTGATGCTGCAGCCAGGGTCATTTCTTTATGAGGGAACTCTTCAACAGTTAATAGCATCGTCTTCAAATTTAGCATACGCATTAAGTTTAAGTTGTAAAATTATTTTTATCATCAGTTTCCATGATCCCGCAATATATTAATTAGCAAAAAAAAGCAATAAATCGTCGTAATCGTCTAAACTTGCTGTGGAGTATCTTAATTTGACAGGACTAAACTAATATTTATCTTCTGTCCTTTTCTTAATAAAATAGAAAGGAAAAGATACACTGAACATAAATTTAGTTTAGTTTGTGAACAAGGGAATCGGCGCCATTAAGTTATTAAGTTTTCATGCTTCCCAAATTATTTTGATCTCACTTAATAATATTTCTTTGTTTTCTAACTAAGAATTGTGTTATGTAATTTTATGTCAAGTTATGTCCCAAATTATGTCGATCTCTTATAATTATGGTTTTTAAAAGTCTTTTTGTTTGAGTCGTTTTCTAATAACTGTTATGTAAGTTTTCTAATCCTGCTTCTCAAAGATATTACTGCAACTTGATGATTATTTCTATAAGTAGATCATGTAAAGTTTATGTGGTTTTCTTTATTACGTTCATGTTCTGTATTTCTTGGTACTTTATATTTGCTTCAAATCTTGCTGCAGACATTTCACCTAGGAAGGCATTTACTTTAGATTCTTTATGAAAAGCACACGTATTCAGTTCCTATGACAACACAATATTTTATGGTGCAAATCATAGCTATATAATACTAGCTGACCCGGAAAACGTTGTTTTGACATATAAATTATTTCTAGCTGCCCAGCGCTACTTCGTTCGCGTGGCGTCCTACCCTACCCCTACCCTACTCCTACCCTACTATTACACTACTCCTACCCTTCTCCTAGCCTACTCCTACCATACTCCTACCCTACTTCTAACCTACTCTTACCCTACTCCTACCCAACTTAACCTACTCCCACCCTACTCCTATGAGTAAATAAAAGTATTAAAAAAGAGTATCCTATATCCGTCTCCTGGTTCTACGCTACCTCCCCACCAATTTTCAGCCAAATCTGTTTAGCCGTTCTTGAGTTATAAATAGTGTAACTAACACGACTTTCTTTTATATATAGATAAGCGAGCCTAGGTACTTAACACATACTGCAGAAGAAGCCTAATTATTCCTCCTGCACCTAGTAGCTACTAACAATTTGTTTAAGGATTCAGTCTACCTTCGGTTTCCTCCTTCGTAATTTTATTTAAATGATAGAATATTTGTCTTCTACACATGAGGAAAACTGTCGAAACGAGGACTAGAATACACACTGTTCGGAAAATCTACCAACCGAGGTCTTAAATACACATTGTCTGGAAAAGCTACCTAACCGAGGACTTTTTTGTTAAAGTTAACACACAGGTCCTCGGATAATACAACAAACGTGAAATGAGTGTAAAGAGTCTGTGTATGAGGCGACAGTGGCACCATCTGGTGGATACACAATGTTTGTGTAAGATTATGAATAATCTTGATCAAACCGAGGTTCAGACAACTTTTTCGTATTAAGTATATAGGAAGACGCAAAATCGCTTGCAGAATGCGAATCTTTGGTCAAGTCAAACCGAGGACCCTCGAAAAGGTCCTCGCTTTGAAAAGGTCCTCGGTCGTGCCTTGTGTATTCATACGCACGTCCTCGGATCGTACTTAAAACAAACACGCTCACACACACACTCACACACACCCCCATACACACACACTTACACTTTCGCCTTTATAATGATAGTGTGATATTAGTAGGATAATTTATAAGTAAACAATGAAATAAATAGAAATAAAAAATTATGCATATAATCAAACACACCCTTTTGCTACGGAACCTACTATGAAATATTCAAAACATCAGCTGATGCATGCATTCGGTGAACATCGAGCAACAAATGAGTGAACGGACGTTGCCACGGACGTAATTTTGGCGGGACTTTTTCGCCCACTTGATTTTCGACCCACTGCTTAGCGCCGAGAGTTCAAAATCAAACAGTATGCAGTGCCGGACTAGCTGCGTAACAGGTGCAGCAAATGCTACAGGCCTCGCGCTGTGTGGGCCCCCCGCTTGGACGTACATAAAGAAATCATGGTACAGTCACGAGCATAAGTATGTATACATTTTTTTTTTGCGGATGGGAAATCATCAAATGACACCGCCCGCTCTGGGTGGAGCGGAAGGAAGTGTCAGACTCTTACTGACTAAAACCCACCCGTGTTCCTTCCTTAGCCCTTTATGTTCCGGGCCAGCGGTAACCCTTTCGGACAATCCCGCTGGAGTATGTATACACTTGGCTTTATTCAAAGACGATTTTCTCCTTTAGTTTTGAATGAAATTTTATGTTATTACGCACAAAGTATTTCCGAACCCATAGGTTTGTGTAAAGTGTCGTATTTCAACGTTGCATTCGTTATTTCACGAAAAAATCGCAATTGAATGTTTCCAAGTGTTGACATATGCTCGTGACTGTACTCTATACCATTAGGTTTATTGAAATATTAGATGCGCCCCGCGGTTTCACCCGCATAAATGTTGCTCCCGTGGGAGTATTGGGATAAAAAGTAGCCTATATGTTAATCCAGGGTGTCAGCTACCTCCATACAAAATTTTATCAAAATTAGTCCAGCCGTTTGAGCGTGAAGAAGTAACAAACATATAAACACACACACACACTCACACACACACTCACAAACTTACGCCTTTATAATATTAGTGTGATTAGGGAAGAGCGGTCAAAAGAAACCTAAGCTCTCCGAGATGGGATGCTAAAACTAAGGAACTCACTTAGCTCGCTCTTGCATAGATACAAGGTTCTCTCAGAACTGGCAAGTACGTAATTTTTTACAAAAGTACTTACTATACTGAGCATTGGTTGAAGAAAGTAATTTGGCTCAAGTACTTCAACTGACATGAAGCGGAAAAGAACGTATTTGTTATGAAACATTGATTTGACTAGTGAAACATCACTACAACTCTAAAACTATAAAAAAAACTGGCCAAGTGCGAGTCGGACTCGCACATGAAGGGTTCCGTACCACAAGGCAAAAACGCCTAAAAAAACACGTTTGTTGTATGGAAGCCCCCTTAAATATTTATTTTATTTTGTTTTTAGTACTTGTTGTTATAGCGGCAACAAAAATACATAATTTGTGAAAATTTCAACTGTCTAGCTATCGCGGTTCTTGAGATACGGCCTGGTGACAGACAGACGGACGGACAGACAGCGAAGTCTTAGTAATCGGGTCCCGTTTTTACTCTTTGGGTACGGAAGCCTAAAAACCTTAGAATCTTAAGTAAGTCTTAAGTAGTTCTAAGTTCTACCATATTTTCTGGCTTAATCCGGCCCTGACAGTATGGTTTTGTGACGCGCCGGGAATGCCGGGATGCACTCTGTTGGATTCTCAACGCTCGGCTCAACACCTAAAGTTCAAAATCAAGTGCGCGATAAAATCCCTCCGCGATATTTTTACGTAAGAGATGCACTCATGGTACACAGTTCTGTCATACCTGCTTTTTCCGTCCTGTCTGTTTCTCTCTCATCATCTTAGTGTTGCAACAAAACAAAATTCAAAGTCATTTCATCATCTGCCTAGCCTTTTCACAACTATGTTGGGGTCGGCCTCCAGTCTAACCGGATGCAGCTGAATACCAGTATTTTACATGGAGCGACTGCCATATGACCTCCACAACCCAGTTACTGGGTAATACGATACCCCCCCCCCCCCCTCCCTGTCTGTGTGGTGCCGGACTTAAAGAATACCACCACCCCTTACTTCCCGTGGGTGTCGTAAAAGGCGACTAAGGATCGTACCGGAGAATGGGCAGCAGCGTTCTCTACAGGAAAAGTTTTTATCCAGTGCGCAAATTTTGACATAATAAACTTGAATATATTTTAATAAACACGTATTTTTTGTTTTGATATGTTTCAATAGTAAAAAATTAAGTTAACGCTTACGAGACTTGTTTACTCAGAAATTTATTTTGTGGACGTCGCTTGCCAGTCCGTCGACCGGTCGCCCGATTCACGCCGCGCGTCGACCGGTCGCCTGACGCGCCAGCTGCTATCAGAAGTACTCACGCGCGCGCGCTCGCCGGCGGATTATTGACCCCAGTTTAGCGCTACAATTTTTTAAGTTTAGACTGTGTAAAGTTATTTGTAAACGTAATTTTTCGTAAATTCCAATTTATCCTTCATACTTTCATGGGCTTAGGACCATCAAAATGCAGAAAATAAATCATAATAAGTAAGAAAGTAATACCTTTTAGTCCATTCAAAATAAAACATTTAGGTATGATAGGTACTTAGACATGATACAATTTGCGTCAATGTCTAATCAAAGAGAACCTAAGACACTAAGATTGTTTATAATTTATTCTTACCTCTACATTTTATTAATCACAATAATTTTAGGTAGGTATTGTTCGAAGTGACCTCCTCCATAAGCAAGGCATAAACGTGCACGTTTAAATAAGTAAGCATTTAGTTTGTTTAGGACACTAACACCACTTTTTACTTCAATGAAAGCGTTAATTATTTTTTCTTTCAAGTCATCTAGAAAGACGACCCACTGACCCACTTGTTTCATACACCTTGGTTTGCTGCTAAAATTGTCCTCTCATTAGGGACCGTGGGATTGAGGATCCTTTGGGCTCGCATACGAGCATACGAGGTACGCTCTCCCTTTCGTATCTTCTTCGTGCTGCTCGTAAATTTTCATTGCTTAACAAATACACTCGCACCATTTCATAATACTCGCGGTGAGTAAAATGAGACATTGTCACTACGCTAGTCTAGTACGCGGCACGCGCGCAGGGACGGCGAGGGACATCCGACCTCCGCTTCCGCAAGTGACGTACTGCATGTGCATGCGTTTTGTTTATCAAACGCCGGCGCCGCGCCGCATGCCCCCGCACCCCCGCCCCGTCTCGTGCGCAGGGCGTCCAGCGGCCGGCGGGCGGCCTTCGCGTTTTCATTCATGCTCATTCATAGTATTACTATTAAATTATATCCATGTCTTGCTTATTTCAAATTGGGACAAAGTGGAAAAATGAAAAAAAAAAAGTCATAAACTAAAAATGGAAATGTGTTCTATTGCTTACACTGAGCCACCAAAAAAAATTTGCGCACTGGTTAAAAACTTTTCCTGTATGTATTCCACCATCATACCATACTGCGATCGCCAACCCACCTGCCAAGCGTGGCGATTATGGCAAACCCTCCCAAAATTGGGGGAGGCCTATGTCCAGCAGTGGACGTCTATCGGCTGAAACGACGATACCCCTTGGCAAGACTGGTTGTCAGACTTTCAGGATAGTGACGACGAAGATTTAGGGGTTTATTCATAAATGTTGCTTAAAGTTAAGAGACGTATAAACGTCAAAAATGTATGATTAAACAGTGGCTAATCATTACATAACTTTAAGCAAAGTTTATGAGTAAACCCCTGAATGTTTGTATTTAGTTAGTTAATGAAATAAAAAGTAAAACCATTAGTACTGCCGCAGTAAGCGAAAAGGACGAATATTGGCCAAAAATTTAAAGAAAAACAAACCTTACTAAACAAAAACCGGGAAAGAGCGAGTCGGACTCGCGCACCGAGGGTTCCGTAACATCCGGGTTTATGCACAAGGTTTGTGTTTATGAAATTAAATGTTTTTTTTTTATTACTTTTATATTTGAGTTGATTGAATAAAAGGTAAATTGCAGTTTACGATTTATGACGTATTAAAAAAAAACTACTTACTAGATCTCGTTCAAACCATTTTTCGATGGAAGTTTACATGGTATTGTACCGTACATCATATATTTTTTTTTAGTTTTATCATCGTCTTATTTTAGAAGTTACAGGGGGGGGGGGGGGGGGGGGGGACACACATTTTACCACTTTGGAAGTGCCTCTCGTGCAGTAGTATTCAGTTTAGAAAAAAATTATATTAGAAACCTCAATATCATTTTTGAAGACCATAGATACCATAAAAAATTTTTAGTTTAATTTTTAAGTATGGGGGAACCCCAAAATTTATTGTTTTTTTTCTATTTTTGTGTGAAAATCTTAATGCGGTTCACAGAATTCATCTACTTACCAAGTTTCAACAGTATAGTTCTTATAGTTTCGGAGAAAAGTGGCTGTGACATACAGACGGACAGACAGACGGACGGACGGACAGACAGACAGACAGACATGACGAATCTATAAGGATTCCGTTTTTTGCCATTTGACAACGGAACCCTAAAAAAGGCGCATCCATTAAGGCCCATTTTCTATATTATACAGGGTAACTTTTCAAAGACCATCCAAATTTTTTCATGGTGTTCTACCCATGAATATAAACAACTTTCACTATGGGACCAACTCTGAAATCACGAAAAAAAATCAGCTGTTTCATACATTTTGGTCAAGTAGGTATTGAAGTTTTGTATGAAACAGCTGATTTTTTTTTCGTGATTTCAGAGTTGGTCCCATAGTGAAAGTTGTTTACATTCATGGGTAGAACACCATGTAAAAATTTGGATGGTCTTTGAAAAGTAACCCTGTATATATTTCTCTATTCCTTTTCTTCAGATGCGCCCCTTTTACTTACAGCGGCAGAGTAGATAAATGTAAAAATTATAAAAAGAAAAGTGTGATTTCCAAATTAGTTAAAAAGCAATCTTTTTTTAGTGCGCGGCTATAGCGGCGAAGCTTGGCGGGAATGTTACAGCAGTAAAGTCATGAGCACCAATATGTCAACACTTGGCAACTTTCAATTGAGATTTTTTCACGAAATAACGAATGCGACGTTGAAATACGACACTTTACATACACCTATGGGTTCGAAAATACTATGTTCCTATTAATATAAAACTTCATTCCAAAATAAAAGAGAAAATCGCCTTTGAATAAAGCCAAGTGTATACATACTTTTGCTCGTGACTGTACCTTGCAGCACTACACACTTACACTCATATTCATAATCTATGCTGAGGTGTGCACAACAAGACGCGCACACGCATTCCAGGCGATCTATTCTGTAAATATCTCACCGTAAAAACTGGGTGAAATGCGCTGTCAATAGCGGCAATCCCTAACATCAGGTGGAATGACAGCTCACTTCACCTAAAGGGCTACAGGCATCAACCAAGGCCGCCATTTTGAAAAAAAAAAAACAGTGGCACTCCGGGAGTGCCGACCTATCATCAGCATCATCATCATTTCAACCGAAAGACGTCCACTGTTGGACATAGGCCTCCCCCAATTTGGGGGGGGGGGGGGGGGGGGGGTTTGCCATAATCGCCACGCTTGGCAGGCGGGTTGGCGATCGCAGTATGGAACGCTGCTGCCCATTCTCCGGTATGACCCTTAGTCACATTTTACGACACCCACGGGAAGTATGGAGTGGTGCTATTCTTTAAGTCCAGCACCACACAGACAACCGACCTATATATACTGTTGGATACTACTACCCGGCCCAGGAGCGCAGGGGACGTGAAAGAAGGCTGCCACAGGCGGCAGGCCAGGCTCTCTGGTCTTTGTTTGACGGTCTATGGTTTTTGACAGCGTTGCGTGCAGAAGCGCTATCCGTCAGCCGTCAGCCGTTCGGTGTGATCTGGTTTTTCAATAATCTCTTGTTGATTTCTTTAATTTGATTAGTGATGATTTTGTTCCTCTGATTGTAATTTTGCTATGACTGATAATTATTTTTATAATTCATGTGATTAGTTTTGAGGATATCAAATAATTCTCCTATTTAATTGTGATTTCACTTCTGTCCTAACATCAGAAGTGGGATAACAATCCAACCCCAATTTAGGCCCCTTGACTTGACCAGTTTCAATTTCATAACAGAGGAACTTTGTCGTTACCTACGTCTGTGAGTTTTTCTTTTTGTCTGTTGTTTTGTGTATGTGGAACTTGTTTTGACTGGTGAACATGCCTAACACGCATAGTTCACGTAGCAGATCGCACCGACGGCATTGTAGGCGCGATCGGTCGCGAGATAGCTCACGAAAACCTCGAAATAAGTCACGTAGTCGTCGGGAACGGACTTCGTCTAAAGTACGATCAAACGGGACGCCGCCGCTTGCGTCATACATTGGCCAGACGCCGCGGTCTTTCCCTGCAGAATCGCGAACGCTAGACTCTTATCCCTTCTGGAAATGATCGAGAACAAATTCCGCAACCGAACCCAACCGCGCCGTCCGTGGCTCAAGCTGTAGTAGATACGATCCAGTCCATAAATCCGGGACGTTCCCATTATTTTGTTTTAAACTTTGACCCGTCTATCCACGACGTGGACTCTTGCTGTGATGAAGTGGATCGCGCACATAAAGCCAATCGCTTGGGCGACAAAGAATGCCTGTCACGCGTAGCCGGATGTTTGAAAGGCGACGCGAGAACTTGGTTAAATGAATGGGTAACCTCTCCTCTCCGTGGAGTAGCTTTAAATGCGAATTCAAACCACTTTGCCCCCGAAAATCAGATAACGCGACGATACTTTTTGAAACGATGCATACGACGTGTAGCAGATTCACGTCGTTCGCCGAGTACGCGAGACGTATAACCCTGCTCCGCTTCTGCATTGTCAAAGGCCTTAGTGAGGAATTAATGACGCAAATAGTGGTCCGTGGCATAGACGATGCACAAGTGCGGGAAGCGGCTAAAAAATCTAAATTCTAAACCGTCCGAGCCAGTGTCCAAAGTACGACCTAACGTTCCAACCTGCACGTTTTGTAAAAAAGATAGGGCATACGAAGGACGTTTGTTTCGCCAAAGAAAGATCGTCTGAACCACAGGGTCAGCAGAATAAATGCAAAGTAAATTTTTGTCAGGACCCTGCGGAAGAAACAGCGATATAACCACTGCAGTAGTATAGGGCATACCGGTCGATGTGTTAATAGACAGCGACGCGCTTAATGTCTCTCTCATATAGTCCGACGTGGTAAAACATTTGGCTTGCGCAGGAAAACTTACTGTGTGTTGAAGGGTATTAGTAACCACGAAATTCTGTCCACGTCTTACGCACCCCTTACGGTTGAGTTTGCTAATGTTGCACTCGAGGCTGATTTCGTTGTAGTAGCAGCCTCGTTTATGAGTACTTAGAAATGCCATACGGTCTGACAAATTCGCCCATTGTGTATCAACACATCATCAACAAAACGCTGCGCAAATTCATTGACGCGGGACAAGTTCTGGTTTACATAGACGAAGTACTGTTGATGAGCGCCATAGCGGACGAAGGTGACGACCTGTTGCGACAAGTACTTACGACCTTGACCAAGGCATGGTTATCGATAAACGTACGCAAGTGTGTCTTTCTCACCACCGAGGTTGAATATCTTGGCCGAATAATAAATCGAGGTCAGGTTAGGCCGAGCCCTCACAAGATCCAGGTCGAGAGGTACGCCCGCACCGTTCTGAACATTCTCCACAACGTGACCAAACAGAAGACGACTCAGGCGTCGCCGTTAAATCTGCCGGTGGGCACCGACGCGGTGACCTCATCAGGTCACTGTTTCGTGATGTCGCCTTGGAAGGTGTACAGTCGAATTGTGAAGCACAAAGATAGTTACGCTAATCCGCGCAACTGATCTACTAAAACAAAAGCAGTCACGTCAGGACGATTATGTAAATCGTAACCGACGCATACCAAAAGTTTTTAATGTGAATGATTTGGTTTTCGCAGGCAACTGGATAGATGGACCACGGGATGCGAGGGCCTTACAGGGTCACACGCGCGCTGCCGAGTGGGTGGTGTGAGCTGCGCTTGTTGACCGGCTCCTGTGGCAAGACGACGCAAGCTGCTGCTCAGTACATGGTACTCTGGAAAGGCGAGTGGAGTCCTGAGACTTGCGCTGCATCCTTTGAGCGTGAGTATGCTTGCGTATCGTGAGAGGTCTGCATTGCCATAGAGGGTTCTGCAGATCTTGGGGTGAGACAGTAGACGGACTGCGAGACGTCTACGTCAGGTAAACTGCGAGGTACCTGACCGGTTTCACCCTACACGATAGGTCGTGTAGAGGACGGACTGCGAGACGTTCCTTTCGGTGATTTGGTAATCACCCTACACGATAGGCCGTGTAGAGGACGGACTGCGAGACGTTCCTTTCGGTGATTTGGTAATCACCCTACACGATGGATTGTGTAGAGGACGGACTGCGAGACGTTCCTTTCGGTGATTTGGTAATCACCCTACACAATGGGTCATGTAGAGGACGGACTGCGAGACGATCCTTTTGGCACTAAACGCCCTACATGACCGTGAATGAACATCATCATCATCTTCATCATCATTGTCATCTGTCTTGCATGATGTATGAATGTCGATGACATGCTTTATGATGTTCCTATGTGATGAATGGAACTTTAAGGAGTAAAGATGACGTCTTAGTATTCAATAGACTGTTTAGCTAGTCAATTGATGTGTCTGATGAATGAAAGAAAAAGGCCACGTAAGACGAATTGACTGCAAGCAAAAGAATAGGCAGATTTGTGTGCTCTCCGAGGGACGGTAGTCTTTCTTATTGGTTTCACAGAAGACACCACGTCCGCTCATCGTGCTGCAGAGCCAGTCGCTGGGCCTTCCCGTCCAGCTGACGAAACCCATGGAGCAGCCATGCAAAGCTTGCCGGACCTTTCCGATGCTGTCGAGGACGACGCATGATCAGGATGGCCGTGTTGGATACTACTACCCGGCCCAGGAGCGCAGGGGACGTGAAAGAAGGCTGCCACAGGCGGCAGGCCAGGCTCTCTGGTCTTTGTTTGACGGTCTATGGTTTTTGACAGCGTTGCGTGCAGAAGCGCTATCCGTCAGCCGTCAGCCGTTCGGTGTGATCTGGTTTTTCAATAATCTCTTGTTGATTTCTTTAATTTGATTAGTGATGATTTTGTTCCTCTGATTGTAATTTTGCTATGACTGATAATTATTTTTATAATTCATGTGATTAGTTTTGAGGATATCAAATAATTCTCCTATTTAATTGTGATTTCACTTCTGTCCTAACAATACATTAAAACAGAGTACACCCCGAGGACAGCCGAACACATCCGAAGCGGGTATTTTTTAAATCGTCTATATAAACAAAACACGCGCGGTGCCGCTTACGGTAACAGTGGCGCGAGTTCAATGGTTTTTTCCCATCTCAAAAAATGACCGCACCTAAAGAAGTTTTCACTTCAAAAAAGCAAAATGGCGGACGGGGAGATATGCCATGGACATTCAAAGCTCTAAGTTAGCTGTCATTTTGAAAACAAAATGGCGCAGCAGTTCCCCTTTTTACGGTGAGATTCTTACAGAAGTTTTCACTTCAAAAAAGCAAAATGGCGGACGGGGAGATATGCCACGGACATTCAGAGCTCTAAGTGAGCTGTCATTTTGAAAACAAAATGGCGCAGCAGTTCCTCTTTTCACGGTGAGATTCTTACAGAAGTTTTCACTTCAAAAAAGCAAAATGGCGGACGGGGAGATATGCCACGGACATTCAGAGCTCTAAGTGAGCTGTCATTTTGAAAACAAAATGGCGCAGCAGTTCCCCTTTTCACGGTGAGATTCTTACAGAAGTTTTCACTTCAAAAAAGCAAAATGGCGGACGGGGAGATATGCCACGGACATTCAGAGCTCTAAGTGAGCTGTCATTTTGAAAACAAAATGGCGCAGCAGTTCCCCTTTTCACGGTGAGATTCTTACAGAAGTTTACACTTCAAAAAAGCAAAATGGCGGACGGGGAGATATGCCACGGACATTCAGAGCTCTAAGTGAGCTGTCATTTTGAAAACAAAATGGCGCAGCAGTCCCCCTTTTCACGGTGAGATACTTACAGAATAGCATTTTAATGCTGGTGACTGTGACACTCTACGTAATACAGACATACCCGAAGCATTTGCTCGATGTCTTGGTGCAGCACGCGCAGCTGTTGGTCGAGGCGATGGCGTGCGTCCGCGTCGCTGAGGTGCGTGCAACAACACGTGCACACGCCGTCCGGGTGACTAAGACAAAAGTGATGCAAATTCTTAGCTATAGAAGTGTTCACAATTTACACTATTAGTACTAATAATAAAGCTGAAGAGTTTGCTTGTTTGTTTTTTTTAACCTTTTAAGCGCTTGGCTAAATATCAATTGCCGTGCCCCTAGCGCGCGGCTACAAATCGATAAAATAATCATCATCATCTGCCTAGCCTTTTCCCAACCACGTTGCCTTCCAGTCAAACCGGTTGCAGCTGAATACCTAAATCGATAAAATAATACTTACAATATATTAATAAGAGGGAAGAAATCGTTGAATAGAACGAAAAAATGCATGCATGTTCTCTGTCGCAGAAATACGACACGAGCCGTAGGGGCACGGAAATATGTGTCGCATAAATGCGACACAAGCGGTTAAAAGCTTAAGGTCATAGCACACGTATCAAATCGGAAAGGGATCGGCACCGTATCGCCTTTCGCCTCGCCGTCAAACAGGCGTCAAACTAACGTAAGCACGTAACCAAAGCAGATCAGAAGCTCCGAAACGTCGACTCGGCTACGGCTAGGCGACGCCGCGCTGTGTGCCTGTTGAGCAGTGCAAGGCACGTCTCGACGCGACCATTGAGGTCGTGGGGCACCCATTTGTCAAGCTTTTTTACCTTGCCAATTTGACGCAAATGGACCAATATTGTTTTGACGCTAACGTCGAAAGCTGCTGCTAATTCAGCCGTAGATTGTGTATCATCAGCTTCCACAATCGCCTTTAATTCGTCATTGTCGACCAAAGTCTTCGGACGACCGCGAGGTTCATTTTTCAGGTCTAAATTTCCAGAACGGAAGCGAGCAAACCAATAACTTGGTGCGTTGGTTTGTAGTGTGAGCTCCGTAAACGTCGTTGATGTTGCGTGCCGCTTGTGCCGCGTTGTTGCCACGACGGTACTCATATTCCATAATTACTCGAATTTTTAACGTATCCATGATGACGATCAATAAACAAATGACTACTTTTAGAAAAAAAAAATCCATGTTTTAAAATAAAATAAATTTGAAATTAGAATTCTTAGCCAAACAAAAATTATTTTGATTTGAAATGGCCAGTACTGCAGAACGACAATTTCATAGGTAAAGACATATTATTATGTTTTCAACTATCTAACATATATCCTGAAGAATATCATATATTTTTCTGATTTTGTTTACTGTAGTCGATCATATACTTTTAGGCATTATAAAACCGGAGTTTTTTGCGTTTAGGTCCTGTAGTCCGCTTAACCAGAATGTGGACATGAGAGTACATACTTGTGCAGCGGTATCTCGTCGAGCCCGATGCGGCGGCGCGAGTCGTTGACCTCGCGGTGACGCCGCGCCGCGCAGCAGTGCGACCGCTCCTGCGCCGCCTCCGCCGCAGGCGCAGTCTACACACACACACGTAACAAGGAGAGACATTATTAAACTATTATCAAACAAATTTCTTTTCCCACAAAGCGGACGCACGTCACGTTTTCGAACTATCAATTTCATTCAAAATGTTAGCTTATTATTTTTCTTTCTTTCTTGTTTTCTGTATTAGAAAGAAAGAAAAATTATTTTATTTTGGACACGCACAGGGAATAGAATAAAAAGTGCCTAAAAGTAAAAACAACAAAAAATTTACTTCACCGTGCATTTTCATTCCCTGACAGCACATAAGTCGAACAAGGAACTTGATATAGTAAAATAGTATATTGTTTGCCAAGGGAGCCAACTACTATTTTGAAGTCGAGAGTCATCATCATCTGCCTAGCCCAACTATGCCAACTATGTCGGGGTCGGCTTCCAGTCTAACCGGATGCAGCTGAATATCAGTATTTTACATGGAGCGACTGCCTATCTGACCTCCACAACCCAGTTACTGGGAAATATGATACCCCTTGGTAAGACTGGTTATCAGACTTTCGGGCTTCTGACTACCCGTAACGACAGTCAAAGATCCACGAATGACAGCCGGGACCAACGGCTTAACGTGCTTTCCGAGGCACGGAAAAGTCGAGAGTGTTTCTTTGAATCTTTTTGGTGATTGGAATTTTTACTAAAAATATCCATCTTCCAAATTCGAATCACTTTTAGTCTCTAGGGATTAAAAAGCTATTTTAGTCCCTGTTTACGAAGAATACACTAGCTCTTTTTGAATAGATGTGATAAAAATGATAATATTCCCACTATACCGCCAAAGTCTACCAATATACAGTGTGTAACTGAATTAATGCACATTATGAAGGTAATTTAATATAGGTAATTTTTAATATAGGTAATTCTTTAACCCAAAACTAATTAAAACTACTAACGAAATTACAGACTCACTTCCGCTGCTGTCAAAATAAACCAAAATGGACGGTGTACCCACTACGCTAGACCCTTATGCGACGGTGTGCGTATTACATTACACACGTCTGGGCCCGGCTTTATTGGCATTAGAAAAGTGACACGGTGTAATGTGTGTGTGTGTGGGGTGTGTGTGTGTGGGGAGTGTGTGTGTGGGGGGGGGGGGGTGTGTGTTGGGGGGTGTGTGTGTGGGGGTGTGTGTGTGTACATACCGTGAGGTCGTCGAGCGCGGCCTGCAGCTCGTCGTCGGCGGGCAGGTCCAGCGCGCGCCACGCTGCAACCGACACGAGTAGTTTAAAGTCGTGTTTTTTAAGGGGGAAGCATCAGGGTAGCCCGCGACATTCAATTTTTTTATTAATTTCGAGGGCTAAAACTATTTCACCCTCTTAGGGGTGGAATTTCGAAAAACCCTTTCATAGTGGATACCTACTCTTCACAAAGAACACACCCTCCAAATTTCATGTCTCTAGAACCAGCGGTTAAGGCTATGCGTTGATATATCAGTCAGTCAGGACTTTGGATTTTATACTTATACAGGGTTATTGGTAAAACATTAACAACCTCTTAAGAAGTCATTGTACTCATCATTATGAACAACTTTTACTATGGGACCAAACAAAATCAGCTGTTCCCTACATTTTGACGAGTTATACGAACATAAATATATCCCGGGAACATCTGATTTTTTTTCGCGATTTCAGGTTTGGTGCCATAGTAAAAGTTGTTCATAATGATGATAACAATGACCTCTTAAGAGGTTGTTAATGTTTTACCAATAACCCTGTAAAGTATAAAATTCAAAGTCCTGACTGACTGATATATCCCTAAACCTAAACCGCTGGTCCTAGAGACATGAAATTTGGAGGGTGTGTACTTTGTGAAGAGTAGGTATCCACTAAGAAAGGGTTTTTCGAAATTCCACCCCTAAGAGGGTGAAATTTTCTGCAGACGAAGTCGCGGGCAAAAGCGGTTTTTGAAGAGGTTGTTAATGTTTTTCTTAAGAGGTTGTTAATGTTTTACCAATAACCCTGTATAGATAGATTTATTTAAATAAATTACAAATACCCAATGGCTTATCTCGCGACGATGGCAGGAGACCAAGCGGCATGTCTCTATGATCACGGAAGGTAGGTAGGTCTTCAGTGTGGGACGCAACGTGTGTCGTTTCTCTTGCATCATCCCATATTTCTGTCTCGGCATGCTGTGCTGGCGCTGCTGCTGCGGCTGCGGGTACTGCTGCGGCTGCGGAAAACCTCTAGTAACGTGAACATAACCTTATCTTCTTATATATATACATAAAGGAAAGTCGGGTTAGTTACACCATTTTAAACTAAAGAACAGCTGGACCAATTTATAGGATCTTTGATTTGTTGGATTTGTAGCGGTATCTACAACGCGTCATAAAGACGTCACGCAAAATCCTGCATCTCGCAAGCAGAGTTTACCGCGCAACTAGCATAGATACAACGCCCGACATGAATCATCGGGTAGTTGCCCGCCAGACACAACACCCGTCTGGTAGGAGGATCCTTCCTTTTATATGGAGGTTGAGTGAACTTTACACCCTGTTCCTCATCATTCTGTCTCCAAAATCAAAAGTCATTTATTCAAACTTAGCTGAGAATCAGCACCTTTCGAATGTCAAAATTACAAAAGACAGTCCCCCAAAACGCCCCCCCTTCACCACTTCCTAGTGCTATCGCTGGGGAGAAGAAGTGACGCAACAAACTCCCCAGCAACACAGCTGTCTGTTCAGTTAGAAAAATACTTGATTGTATACAATACTAGATAATATGCAAAGTAATTACTGTACATCCACCCGTAACAGACGTCACGTAAGGCCGCAATACTGTCAAGGGTGTGACGGTACATGGAAATATACGATAAGTTAAAGGGACCTACAAAGACCTACAAGCCTAACAGTCCCTACGACCCTAAGCCCTAACCTATCATATACCTAGTGTGTGATAAATAAATATATAAATAAGTTCAGGATGTCAGCACCATGCGACCTAAGGTTACAGACGGATAGTAGACAGGAATTCCAGGTTCGGGAAGGGTAAACTCACTGCCAGTCAAGCAGACTCACAAGACTGATCAGAGACGGCTAAAGGTGTCTTGGCCACAGTGAGGGGTAATGAGAGAAGAATATAAAATTCAAATCTGGTTTATTTACAAAATGTTCTGCTTATATACTACTATTTCTTAACACACGCTATTATACAAATTCTATGTGTCCTAGGCGTGTGAGATGCAACCGAATCATTATTTTAACTGGGCCGCGCTTGAGCCAGGCCGAGCGCTAAGTCAATGTCCAAAGGTAACATTGAACAATTACCATTACAGGACACAGAACATTAAATTAAATTATTTGCCATTATGTTCCGCCCCGAATAGTAGAATAACTATTAAAACATGGGAAAAATCGACGAATAAATTTATAATGAAGATAATTAATTTTCTCATACACTTTGTTCTTATTGATTTTGAGGAGGTACGAAGTTTGCTGGTTCAGCTAGCGTAGTTAATTATATTTTCGAGCCATTTGGGGTTGAAACCGTCGGGTTGTGGGGCCCGAGTGCTCATGGTTTGTTCAACAAAATCTCCAATCGGCTGGGTTGCCACGTCCCGTGGTCCAAGGGTTGGCTTTTACCTTAGCCCGAGGCTAACCATTGCCATACAGCGTGGTAATGCCGCCAGTCTCTTGGATACATTACCAGTCGACAGCGAAGCGGAGGAATTTTTTGATGCCATATTTTATTTTGTTTGTAGATTTAGTCGAAAGACGTCCACTGTTGGACATAGGCCTCCCCAAAGCACCTCCACTTCGACCGGTTCTGTGCTTCTCGCATCCAACGAGTTCCTGCGGCCTTCACAAGGTCGTCGGGCCACCTTGTGGGAGGCCTTCCAACGCTACGTCTTCCGGTAGTTTTAGTTATATTTTAATTTTGTTAATTAGTTAGGGACCAACCACACTTGATTCAGGTCTGTTCAGCTTTTGTCCATAGAAAACAACGATTTTGTATGGAGTCCGTTCAGCTTCCCGCGGCTGAACGGATGCGTACGCATCTCATACAATAGCGTTGTTTGTAATTTTATTTTAATCCTGAATAAACTTACATCAATAAAAAAAAACCGGCCAAGTGCGAGTCGGACTCGCACACGAAGGGTTCCGTACCACAAGGCATAAAACGCCAAAAAATAAAAACGTTTCTTTTATACTTACTCCTTTAAATTATAACTTTGTTTTATTTTTACAGACTTCAGAAAAAGGAGGTTATTATTATTTGTTGTTATAGCGGCAACAGAAATACATCTCTGAAAATTTAAACTGTCTAGTTATCACGGTTCATGAGATACAGCCTGGTGACAGACAGACAGACAGACGGACAGTGGAGTCTTAGTAATAGGGTCCCGTTTTTACCCTTGGGTACGGAACCCTAAAAACAACTTTTGAATGTTGACTTTCAATTCCTCATTGCCTGGTGGCGTTCACAAAGTTGGGACGCTAAGTTAATAATCACTACGTTCATGAAGCAGCCGGTCATTGCCCCTGCTTGGTGGCAGAGTCAATGACTAGCTGCTTCCGCGTACCTTCTGGCGTGTCAACGTCAGCGGTGTCGTCCAGGGGCCGCCCCGCCTGCATGGCGTCATCACCGTCCGCACCCACCTGCAATCATAATCATCTAATTTAATATTTGACATTTTATTTATTTATTTATTTTTATTTTTTATTCGATTCTGACATTTTTTTTTTTTTAACTGTCCATCATCATTCATAATGTTATCCTTTTATGATTCTACCAAAGTGGCTTTTTAGGCCTCCAGATCTCATGTAGAGCCAAGCTTCTAACTCTACAAGCCCTAACTTCACAAATTCTACACCTTAGTCAAAATATGAGGCTGTTTCGTTACTACAAGAACTATTGTATAACAGAAAAGTAAAGAACAGTGAATTAATTTTTCACCTTACGCCCATGTCATCATCATCATCATCATTTCAGCCGAAAGACGTCCACTGCTGGGCATAGGCCTCCCCCACAAGGGAGGGGTTTGCCATAATCGCCACGCTTGGCAGGCGGGTTGGCGATCGCAGTATGGTATGGTGGTGGAATGCATAGAGAACGCTGCTGCCCATTCTCCGGTACGACCCTTAGTCGCCTTTTACGACACTCACGGGAAGTATGGGGTGGTGCTATTATTTAAGTCCGACACCACACAGCCCATGTGATGGTAGCGAAACGGCCAAGCCACATATTTTGACTAAGGTGTAGAGTTTGTGAAGTTAGGGCTTGCATTTGAACTTTTTGACAGTGCGAGCCATAAGGTCTCGTCTTGGCAACAAGTTACATAAAAATGTTTTTGGTGGGATTTCACTTTTTTTTGGAAGTTTTATGACTTTATTTTTTCTAGTTTTAGATTTTTTTTGTTGTTTGTGTACTAATACTAGCTTACATACCAAATTTCAGCTTTCTAGGACTTCAGGAAGTACCCTAAGAATTTTGATGATCATGGTGAGTCAGTGACGAAATCGGGGTTTTTTAGATATCAATAAAAACCAAAGTATAAGAGTTATGCAATTGAAACTTTATACGTTTAATAAGTCCACTGTTGGCATCATATCCCGAGCATTTTGTTTATCTGGTATAATCTAAACCCAAGTTATGAGGATTCAAAAAAACGACGAAGCCCTTCGAGAAAATGTAGGTAGTGCCCTTGCGCTTCGCTTGGCTCGTCTTGGCGGGGGCACTACCTAGTTGTTCTGAGAAATCACACTAATATTATAAAGGTGAAAGTTTGTGAATGTGTGTGTGTGTGTTTATATGTTTGTTACTTCTTCACGCTCAAACAGCTGGACCAATTTTGATAAAATTTTGTATGGAGGTAGCTGACACCCTGGATTAACACATAGGCTACTTTTCATCCCGAAATTCCCACGGGATCGACACTTATGCGGGTGAAACCGCGGGGCACAGCTAGTGATTAATAATAGTCAGAATTTGTAGGTGCCCTTCTTTAAGGGGTATATGAATGCTGGAAATACTCACAGAGTTGGTGATGGGCGCGACCTGCGCGACTTGCATGCCGCTGTTGTGGCGGCGCACTGACTCCAGGTCGGGCAGCGACACGCGCTTGGCGACGCGGCCCAGCACCGGCCCGAAGGCCGCGCTCCACTCGATGGTGGAGGCCGCGTAGTACGCGCCCCGGCCCCGCTTCCGCTCCTCCCCCCGCAGCATGTTGAACATCTCGTCGTTCATCAGTTCGTCGTCTGAGCTCGACTCCTCTACCATCTGCCTGACGACTGCGGCCTGACTGACCTCTGTAGTCTCCCTCGGCGGCTTTCCTTCTCTGAGCATCAGTAAAGGCTTGTCCTCGTCCGAATCTGATTCTATTTTAGGCTTTTTGTTTGGTGTTTCGTCTTCAAGCTGTTCTGTTTCCTCATCTATCAGCTCCCGTTTTAGATTACTACACATTTGTCTTATACTATGCGTGTTGGCGACTTTGTCTAGACAAGAATT
This sequence comes from Mesoligia furuncula, assembly GCA_916614155.1. NCBI lineage: Eukaryota > Metazoa > Arthropoda > Insecta > Lepidoptera > Noctuidae > Mesoligia > Mesoligia furuncula. Next base: position 14,431,780 of record OU744818.1, on the reverse strand, counting down.
GTCTACTTTGATTTCTTGTGTCTTAGCAGTTGTAGTAGTCAGACGGGCTGATGTCCGCAACTCCACGTCCGAGCACGTATTTTGCGTACGTTTCTTAGAATTATTACGTACATTGATATGTTTCGGTGTGTAATATCTCCTATGAATTCGAGACACTCTGATGGTGTTGTCCTTGCGTACGTTTTTCATCCACGCGCGGGTTTCGTCTATTCTGAAGAGTTGTACTTGTGTGTCCATGAGAAGTTTAGGATCTGTTAGCAGATATTATTCATTTTAAGCATCGCTGTGATAATTTTGTGTTGTTATCATTTTACACTATAAGACACAGGGTCATACCCTATACAGGTCAAACTAAATTAGCTAGCGAAACTCTATCGATATCTAAACATTATAATTATAAAACCAAAAAATTCTTAATTTGATGATTTTTTATGGGGTCATTGAACGCAATTAGAGTATTCACTTGAAATAACAGTTTAAAAAATCGGTTTCTTTGCGTAAACTTCACAGATGTGATGAAATCTCGATATCTCAACAAGATAAAACAATAGAAAACAGATGGTTTCAACTCGTACTTTAGGTACTGTAGTATTCCAATAAAGCATTCTGACTCTGATTTGCTTAACAAAGGACATCATTAATTTCGGACCCAAAAATTAAAGAGGGTGTTATTATAGGTAAACTCTGACAAGACTCTGTAAAGATAACAATTACACTTACCGATAGTTGGCGTGTCATTAACAGGATCATCCATCTTCTGTCCGTTCTCCCAGTCCATGCGACCCGTGACCTCATCTTCACTTTTGACGTCACAAACACTCGCCACCGGCTCGTCAACGAACATTATCCTGTTACTTATAAACGACACTTCTTTCTTTTCGTCCAATTCAATTTTATCTTTATCCACTTTGTTACAAGGTTCAAAGTCGTCATCATCACTTTCGAAGAGAATCTCAGTTTTGACCGTGTTCGGATCTATCATGTGTAAAACTTCTATAGTCGGGGCTGAGTTTCGGAGTGCGGCGTGTGGCGACACGGTGTCGAAACTGTGTGTTTCTGTGTGCGGTACCGGTTCCAGTTTGTGTGCATACGGCGTCTGGTTGGAACATTCATCTATGACCAAATTGTCTTCTGTGTCCGTGTCTGTGTCGTATGCACCTTGTGGAGGTATGACTTCATCTAGATATACGAAAATGAAACTTATTACATACGCCGTTGAGGTTAGAATTCTATGACGGTTCATGGATAATTCATTTGTGTATTTTAATTCGATCAAAAAACGGTGTACCATTTAGTCGTAGAACTTAAATAAGGGTTCCTATGAAAATTAACTACAACAAGGGGTTTAAGATATTAACTATAAAAATAGCGATCATTCCATACTAATATTATAAATTCGAAAGTATCTAACTCTGTCTGTATGTTACCTTTTCACGGCTAAACCACTGAACGGATTTCGATAAAATTTGTCAGAGAGTTAGATTGCATCCTGGGGAAGGACATAGGATAATTTTATCTCGATATTCCCTCGGGATCAAAACTTACGCGGGTGAAACCGCGAGGCGCTGCTAGTATTTATATAATTTACATAATAGTGGGGACCTGTTCGGGGTTGGGGTGAGATCAAGATAAACTAAGATTAAATATTATAAAGATACTATATATTTCAGTAATACAAATGGGATAACAATTAAAACTAATGAGGTAAATGAGATGAGATTGAGTCGCGCCCGATATGCTATCCGAAAATGTACTGACTGTTATTACTTCGTCGTTTCTGTCTGTGTGGTGCCGGACTTAAAGAATACCACCACCCCTTACTTCCCGTGGGTGTCGTAAAAGGCGACTAAGGATCGTACCGGAGAATGGGCAGCAGCGTTCTCTATGTATTCCACCATCATACCATACTGCGATCGCCAACCCGCCTGCCAAGCGTGGCGATTACGGCAAACCCTCCCAAAATTGGGGGAGGCCTATGTCCAGCAGTGGACGTCTATCGACTGTTATTACTTAGGTAACATAAAATATTCAAGGCATAAAGCGCGGTGTCGCAATTACTCTGACATGTTTATTATTGTTCGGTGATTGACCCGAACAGGACCCATGTGATAATATGGTTTTTCGAGTTTTAGAAACAGGATGTGACACAGGTATGAATGAAAAAGAAATTTATTTTATTCTGCACAGAGTGATAGAGACGACACTCGTCAAACACAAACCTTTTCTTCAATTCAATGAGCCATATGAACGGTCGCGCACTGTATAACCGGGACACTTACTTGACTTATCCTTGGCGCGATGTATCTGCTCGCTCGATATGTCCGGTCCGCCCTGTGTGTCCGTTGTGTCCAGCATACTTCGATTGTTCAAGAGGTCATAGTCCATAGCCTGCTCGATCTTAGGTACAACGACCGTAGACTGCACAGCTAATAGGTCACTGTTCGTAGTCTTGTCAGGCAAAGGGTCATCGACCGTACGCTGCTCAACCAAAAGGTCATTGTTCGTTGTCTGCTCAGCCACGTGGTTGGCGGTCAAAGAGCTACTGTCTATAGGTTGCTCGATTTTAATTTTATGAACCGTAGGCTCCTCAGCCAAAGGGTCATTTTCTGTAGTTTGCTCAGCGAATCGGTCGCCCGCTGTACTCTGTTCGACCAAAGGGACGTTGTAAAATGTTTGCTCTCTGTCTTGCTCTTTCTTAGGTTCAATGACCGTAGGCTGCTCAACCTTAGTCATGTTGGGGTAAAGCTGCTTGACCGCGGCGTCGGCATCCGTGTCTGCTGTGTCAGTGGACTGTTGGCTGACATTGCTTTTTGTTTCCTTTTTAACGTTTTCTTCTTTTAAAAGGTCATTGTCCGGAGGCTTCTCTACCATAGGTACATCGAACGTAGGCTTCTCGACCTTGCTCATGTTGGGGTAAAGCTGCTTGGCCGCGGCGTCATCGCCCGTGTCTATTGCGGTTGTGGACTGTTCACTGTTATTACTTTGTGACTCCTTTACATCATTTTCTTCTTCCTAGAAGCGAAGAATATACGGGTATCTTCAGTTCTAAACTAATTGAAGTAGAGAAGCAAGCATTTCTCAACTTAAAAAAGTTTCTATAAAAATAGTCATTTGTTCGTGAAATAATTATCCGCTATCAACATCTGATGTAACAGCTATTATCATCATAAAACACTTACAATTATTTTTACGGTAATTTGATTTCAAACTACTTTTTTTTTGAGGTTGGGAAGTCATCAAATGACCCCTCCCGCTCTGGGTGGAGCGGAAGGGAGTGTCGGACTCTTACTGACTAAAAACCACCCGTGTTCCTTCCTTAGCCCTTTATGTTCCGGGACAGCGGTAACCCTTTCGGACAATCCCGCTGACATTTCAAACTACTTAGTCCATGTTACAAAACTCTATACAGAGTCAAATTAAAATAGCTAGCAAAACCCTACAGACGGGATGAGTATCGATATCTGAATGCGTTAAAATAAAAACTGGCCAAGTGCGAGTCGGACTCGCACACGAAGGGTTCCGTACCACAAGGCAAAAACGCCGAAAAAAACATGTTTGTTGTGTGGGAGTCCCCCTTAAATATTTATTTTATTTTAATTTTATCATTTATTATTAAAGTAAAAACACAACTGAGTATTGTGAATATTATAAGTGCCTACCTGTTGCCATTTTTGATATCGAGCAAAAAAGGGCAAAAAAAATCGCGTTTGTTGTATGGGAGCCCCCCTTAAATATTTATTTTATTTTGTTTTTAGTATTTGTTGTTATAGCGGCAACAGAAATACATAATTTGTGAAAATTTCAACTGTCTAGCTATCGCGGTTCTTGAGATACAGCCTGGTGACAGACAGACCGACGGACACGGACAGACGGGCAGACGGACAGACAGCGAAGTCTTAGTAATAGGGTTCCGTTTTTACCCTTTGGGTACGGAACACTAAAAATAAAATGCTTTAATTTTTTTTTTGTGTCAACGACCGCTGTTGGTATTGAAGTATAAGTTGAGAAAATCTGTTTTCACAAAAAAAAGTATTTCAAGTACAGTCAGCAACAAAAGTCGATCAACACTTCACTTTTTTTAATCTCAGTCATTGAGCAAAATATTAAAACTTCATTTTTTTTAACGATGTGTTAATCGACTTTTGTAGCTGACCGTACCCTTCCTGCGCTCGTTAACCCATTAAAAAAATCAAATTAATTAATTTATTGTTTTACCATGTTAAGATATCGATATCATTATGTCTGCGGAGTTTCGCTAGCTATTTTAATTTGACCTTGTATTGTGCGTGGTTGGACCCGCACTGCCTTTTCGATTGTATCGATCGATACTAATATTATAATTTCGAAAGTAACTGTCTGTATGTTACCTTTTCACGCCTAAACCACTGAACGGATTTCGATAAAATTTGGTAGAGAGATAGATTGCATCCTGAGGAAGGACATAGGATAGTTTTTATTGACATACCTCGCGGTCGAAGCCGCGGGCGGAAGCTAGTGTGAGTACATTAATGTTTCAACTTACCAGTGGCTCGGTCACTATAGTCCCATCCAGAACTAGTTGCCGCCAACTCGTGAACTGTCCTGTGGCTATTTGCGGGTACCTGCGCTAAGAACATGTGATCATCATGTGATGCCATTGGAATGTCTCATCTCAACTAGCAACAGAATACTGACCGCTTGAGTATGGCGATGTGCAGTGGGGCCGGGCGCGGGTGGACCTCGTGCTGGTTGGGGTCGGGCGCGGCGTCGGGGGGGGTGGGGTCGGGCGCGGCGTCGGGGGGGGCGAGGTCGTCGCCAGGCTGCGGCCCGGGGCGCCGGCGCCAGTGCATGGCCAGGCGGACGCATGCCTGCTGCTTGAGCTCGTACCAGCGCCGCTGCAGGACCACCAGCGACACCGTGCGCCCGCTGTGACCATACAAGAACCTGTAGTGGCTGAGGAAGACGTGTGTGTGCGTATAAGCCCCGCACGTTGATATTGCGATGGAACCTTGTCACAATAACAGCTGCGTGACGTCATCCTGACGTCATCCACCGCACATACACGTAAGCGCTGAACGGTACTGACAGTTCGACTACGTCACTAAGATGGCCGCCAGTCGGAATATCAACACGCTGGTGCGTGTTTTCTTTCTGTTACCTTTCGATGTAACTCCGGTGCGCGCGGGTCCAGCGCTGCGCGCGCACGCGCGAGTGCGCGGGCGCAGCGTCCTCCAGCCGGTGGCGCTGCACGAGCTGCCACAGCGTGTGCAGCGCCGCCGACTCCTCGTACAACGTGACGCTCTCCTGCTCAACACGACAAACGAGCTATAAATGTACAACCAAAACAAAACAACAAAAAAAAAACAGTTAGGCGATGCGCCAAGTTAGCCCGTAAAATTCAAAATTTCGCACTTTTTTGCAACTTTCAGAAGCCTAAAAAGGCCACTTTGGCAGAATCATAAAAGGATAACATTATGAATCATAATATGGCGAAGACAGTGCGTGTTTTTCTTTTTTTTCGCTGGACTATGTAGGTATAATCAAAGAGATTAGGATTGGATTTGGATTGTATTGAAAGGTATTTTAGCAGACAAAAAAAAAAATAACTGAAAAATCCTTCACCAAAAGAAAACAAAGAAAGAAAAAGTATTTATTGCGACTCGTAGAGGAAGATCACCAACTAAACTAAACACAATAAAATAAAAATCCAAGTTATATAAAAAAAAAGTAACAAAAGGAAAATGAAATACAAAGTCCAACTAAGGAAATTTGATACGATTAACTTAACAGTTAACTGTCCATTATGATTCATAATATTATCCTTTTATGATTCTGCCGAAGTGGCCTTTTTAGGCCCCCAGGTCGGTATTAGATTCTATGTTGATCAAAACATGATTTGCTACAATAGCAAATGTGAATTTACAAAATTATATTTGTCAGTATCATCAAAACTATCTACTCTCTCAGTTAGAATTGGCCTCAAATGTCATGCTCTCATGAAACAGTCATTCAATTATTAAAAGGCCGCCTATTGATAATTGATTTTATTTTTGTGAGTAGGTTTGCACAAACACTTTTACACGTCAATCGTATTTTTTTAAAACTAGATGAGGTCGGCGTTTCCGATCTGACTAAGAAGAAAGGCCGAAACAAACTCAGAGGTCACAGTCTCTTTTAAAGTCCAGACATAATCTTGGTCAGGTTATATGAAGAATGTAGACCGATGTCTGATATGGTATTTTTAGGAAAGAACCACGCAGATTGAGTGGACCTGTCCAGTCAGTGCACGCATTTGTCAGAAATCGTGCAGCTCAACTCAAAACTTAAGGAGCTCAACGATTCGACGAACAATACCAAAGAAAGGACATTTGGGAAGGCCACATAAATTACTCAAACTGCTAGAGTATTGAACTACGAGAGTGGTATTGATAATTATTATTCTGTAAATACATATTTGTTACGGTCATCACGTTAATATTATAAAGGCGAAAGTTTGTGAGTGTGTGTGTGTGTTTATTTGTTTGTTACTTCTTCACGCTCAAACGGCTGGACCAATTTTGATAAAATTTTGTATAGAGGTAGCTGACGCCCTGGATGAACATATAGGCTACTTTTTATCCTGATATTCCCACGGGATCGACATTTACGCGGGTGAAACCGCAGGGCGCAGCTAGATAATAATTATGACTTTGTAAATACATATTTGTTACGGTCGCAAATCATATTTCGATCCACATACAGTCTGATATTGAACTGGAAATTGCAAAAAACGTAAGAAAGTTATAATTTGGCGGACTACCCCAGCGACCCCCAAAGCCCCAGCAGGCGGCGGCACTCACGTCGGTGAGGATGTGCACGTCGGCGTGCAGCAGCACCAGGTCGGCCACGCCGGCGGCGGCGGGCGGCGGCGCGGCGGCGGCGGCGTCGCCCGCGCGCGCCGCCGCCGCCAGCTGCTGCAGCGACACCCTCTGCACCGCCACCCTGCGCACGCCACGGTATAAAAAGAAAGAAAGAAAGAAAATACTTTTATTTGCGGCAAACAGGACTGAACGCGAAAGTGGTGGCTTAGTGAGGATATTTAAGAGTGTTTACGCCGCGCGGCATTTCATACAAACTTTCAAATCCGTATTTTTCGAAATGAATGAACCGATTTTAATTAAACTTCATACCCATAAGCAGGATACAAAGGTTTAAAAAGTTAATAGTGTTACAGCCAAATTAGACCGATTTTAAATTTTCCATAGAAACAGAGATTTCCAGTCATCTTTTTTTTAAATAAGGCATTTCGAAAATGTTCTCTACTAACTTTTTTGACTTTTGTATCCGGCTTATGCGCATGAAGTTTCATTAAAATCGGTTCATTAATTTCGAAAATTGAGGACTTGAAAGTTTGTATGAAATGCCGTACGGCGTAAACGCTCTTAAAGTTAAGTCAAAAAGTTTCACCTTAAATATCTCCATATCCAATCCCAAAAATATATTATCATAATGAAAGAAAGAACAAGGATCTCTCAGCTTTGTTAAGCGGCTATTTACGCCCCCTATTTTAACAATGTAGCAATTACGCGAGCCGCGTTCACATCGACATGCGCATACGAGCCCGCTCGGCCACTCTAGAGCCGGCTATAGTCAAGCGTAGCACTCGACACGCACACGTGACTTCACGCGCACGGGAGAAACACTCACCAGATGGCGTGCAGGTCGCTGATGGCGGTGGAGAGGCGCAGCACGCGGCGCACGTCGTTGTACATCGGTGTGGAGCACAGCGTGCCGCGCGCGCGCGCCGCCGCGCACAGCGCCGCCACCACGCCGCCGGGCGACACCGGGCCGCGCGCGGGCAGCCGCTGCGGGGGGACAACTCTCTAAAGCCTCCTCTACACGTAGACAGATTCATAACACACGAATCTGACACACGAATCTGACACACGAATCTGACACACGAATCTAACACACGAATCTGTCTACGTGTAGAGGAGGCTTTACACGTAGACAGATGCATCCGCAGATGGCCATCTGCGAATGCCTCCGCCGACGTGTAGACGGGGTAATTTGCTAGTCTGTGGTAGGTATTTAGCATCTGCCGACGTCAAATACCTACCACAGACTAGCAAATCACCCCGTCTACACGTCGGCGGAGGCATTCGCAGATGGCCGTCTGCTGATGAATCTGACGACGTGTAGAGGAGATTTAAGGCCCGGACTCCACTGAAGCGGAGACGTGCAGGAATCGACCAATCACAATGGTTGAAATGCTCATCGCGTCACTCGTCTCATCTGTGATTGGACGGTTCCTGCACGTCTCCGCTCAGCTCCGCTTCATGAGAGTCCAGGCCTTAAGCGGTTTCCACCGCAAAAGAGTAATGAGCCGGAAATGGCTAAGCGGAGCGGACTTCGTTTTCATGAAATAGGTTTGCGTTTCCACCAAGAAAGAGTTTAGTCGTCTGATTCCCACCGCAAAAGAGAAATGAAACAGAAGAATGAGCGGGCTCATTTTTACTCTTTTTGCAAGCTGAGTCATTTCCGCTCAACTCTTTGTTGGTGGAAACACATGTAAGAAGTTTTCACTTGCGAGGTAAAAAAAGTCATTAAAAGGTCCGCTCCGCTTCAGTGAAGTCCAGGCCTTAGGCTGCCTTTCAACCAGAGATGAGCGAGGATGCGTAGCGAGGGATGTGTGTGAAACCAACCAATAACATCGCTTCATTTTTATAGCTTGAACTAAGTTAGCGTTGGTATTACATACATCCTCGCTCATCTCTGGTGGTGGAAAGGCAGCCTAACGTACACGTATGCCTCCACATAGAAAGTTCGCATAATATCTGACGTCACACAAATCCTACATCACGCAAGTAAAGTTTAACGCAAAATCTATACTAATCACACTAATATTATAAAGGCGAAAGTTTGCGTCTGTGTGTTTATATGTTTGTTACTTCTTCACGCTCAAACGGCTGGACCAATTTTGATAAAATTTGGTATGGAGGTAGCTGACAGAGTTTGTTTATTTGAACGCGCTAATCTCTGGAACTACCAATCGGATTTGAAAAATTATTTTTGCATTCGATAGCCCAATTCTTGAGGAAGGACATCTTAGCTTTAACATCACCCTTAGGGGCCCAGCAAAACAAAAGAAAGAATGCTAAGCAAAAACAAAGTAACAGCCACAGATATAGATACACCTAGATAACGCAAGTATCACGAACTGTATGAAAACCAAGCGTGCCATTTTTTGACTACCTACTATGACGTCACAAGCTCGCGCCCTCGCTCACACTTACCCAGCCAGCAGTACAAAGGACTGAGCGCGAAAGGGGCGGCTTACGATTTGTAATCATAAGTTGGTGCAATTTTTGGCACGCGAAGTAGTTACTCTTGCGTTATCTAGGTATATCTATATCTGTGGTAACAGCGCAGACAGGCGATGCGATGCAACGGGGTTTTTTTTTTTTTTTGCGGATGGGAAATCATCAAATGACTCCTCCCGCTCTGGGTGGAGCGCAAGGGAGTGTCAGACTCTTACTGACTAAAACCCACCCGTGTTCCTTCCTTAGCCCTTTATGTTCCGGGCCAGCGGTAACCCTTTCGGACAATCCCGCTGACCCGGCAGGCTTCGGCCCTAAGGGGGCCCCTCCTCGATGCTGACATCTCTTTGAGGCGCGCGTGGAACACGTACGCGCCGTCCGGCACGGGCCTGGTCCTGATCGGGCGGTGAGCTACCCATTACTCTCCGCCCGCAGGCCCGCGCCTACGGTGGCCGGGAGTCGTCACGCGGCTCCCGACGCCCGGAGCGTCTGATGCGGGTGGGTCGGGTGATTTGACTGAGTGTGTGTACTTACATTCATGGGATTGGCGTAGAGTCGCTTCGCCACTGTGTTCAACCAGTGCGCCTTGCCGTCGCGTTCGGCAGACGACATCCTCATGTCGGGCGGGTCCGCCATCTGGACACGACAATACAGCGTCTCATACACCAGTAAACAATGGTTAATGTAGTCCTCTATAGGGTTGATGAGGATTCCTCTTCTATATCCCCAAAATCAGGCATAAAATATTCTTCTACCCCTTCCACATCCTCATTCATTAAGAGGAATTTATGAGGAAATGTTGTTGACGTATTTAATGTACAGTCAACAGCAAAAGTAGATGATTAAAATCAGAAATTCAATACTAATGAACGGAGTTCGCGTCAGAGCTGTATGGCGTCGAAGTGATTCCACTCAACACCACATCAACGCCACACAGAAATCACTTCGGCGCCACACATTTCTAACGCGAACTCCGTTCATTAGTATTGAATTTCTAATTTTGATCATCTACTTTTGCTGTTGACTGAACGTAAATAAAAGTAATCTCCGTCTTTTGCTCGCTGCATTAAAGAGTTACAGTGAAAAGAGGATAAAAAAATGAATTAGGTAAAAAAAAATCTTAAATCTTCCTCTTCCGCATCCTCTTCCTTATCCACTTCCTCAAAACGTATTTCTAACAGTTCCTCGTCCGCATCCTCTTCCTAATAACCACTTCCTCATCAACCCTAGTCCTCTAGATCGTATTTCGGCCAAGGTGGCTAATTTCAACAGATAATAGCCTTCGGCGCGGTAGATATTATAGTGCACAAGTATGTGCGCAAACATAGGCGCATGTTGTTACTTATGCGCTCCTTAGATGGCAGGATGAGTACATGAATATTTGCACTTGTTGTTTTATTTAAACATCCAAAAGTTACACAATGACACCTGGAGGCCTAAAAAGGCCACTTTGTCAGAATCATAAAAGGATAACATAATGGACAGTTAACCGTTAAGTTAATCGTATCAAATCCCATTGGTGAAGTCTCTATGGAAATAGTCTCTATGGCAAGGTAATAAGGTCACCTTTTTCTCGACGTACTCCCTGAAACGCCGCTCCCAGGAGCGCACCATGGTCACCGGGATGCCGAACGCGGCCGCCAGCTTCTCGTACGCGCGGTTGCGCTAAATGATACACAATAAATGATTTTATTTCTGTAAGTAAGTTTGTACGACTTTTAGTGCTTGGCTAGACTGACAGTGCGGGCGAGGGCGGGCGCGGCGCGGCGTACTCAAACATAAGAACTTCATTTGAGTGTAATTGTAATTGGCGCGTGGTGAGCGGCGCGAGGAGCGCGCGGGCAACGCACGCTATAGCTCGTTCATACAAGTGGCCGCAGTGGGTGCGCGGGCGGCCCACGCTGGGACCGGGGTTCCCAAACCAGTTCGAACTTTTTTCTAGTAAAAATAAGTCTTCTTCATCCATACTATATTTTGACAAACACTGGACACGATAACACGCAGAACGCAGCCGCGCTCGACTGCGAATACGCAGATCGCGCGCGTTCCCGCACCCGCGCCGCTCCCCGCCCCGCGCTGCCAGTCTGGCCCAGCACTTACACGTCAATTATATTTTTTTTAACCGGTCAAGAGCCAGGCGGACTCGCGCACCGAAGGTTCGGTACGATCATGTTTTTAATTTTACATCGGCGAGGCCTATATTCGCCAGAAAATTTTAACACTGTGCACTGCGGTGTAGAATATTGCAGTTTTATGTCAGTGCCATCTCTTGACCGACAGTGGAACTAATGTAACTTTTGCTGGTGATTTCTGAAAAAATGTGCTATATATTTTTATTTCTTTCTTATTTGCAAAATAAATGGGCAAACGTCATTAGGAGTTCTTGAGATATCCAGCTGTGACAGACAGACTGAGTCGCATAAGGGTTCCTTTGTACCATAAAAAACACCACTTTAGCTGGACAATTGCATAACAAGGGTACTATCAGTAGCAATGGCTTTCATTTTGACAGTTCAACAACATTCATTGCGTTGTTTCCGTTGTTGAGCCGACAAATTTTTCGAACATATGAAGCAATGGATTACCAATATCCTTCCAAATGATTCAGATTGTGTTTGATTGTTCTTATTATGTTATTATTGTTACGCAATTAGGGTGCAGTACATTTTTTGCCCTTTCCTATGAAACAGAAGATTTTTTTTTTGTTAACACTGGATGGACGAAATGGCGGCACCTCACGGGAACAATCTGTGACTCCCGCATTCCCCTTACACGTAATGGGAAGATATACAACATTATTATTAGTATATGCGAAACCCGAAACACGTGTCTAGTTTTGCACTGAATCATGAAAAATCACAAAGTTATAAGCTTGTTAAGTTACCTGTTTGTCCGTACAAAACCGCGCCGCTCGCGTCGCGCCGTCTCGCGCTCATTGATAATAGTATCTAGGTACCTAACCGTTCGGCGCGGAGATTGGATAACCTACTTAGTGCCGCTCGGTGTTCAACTTTTAACCTTTTTTTTTAAATATTTCTGAGACAAAATATAACATGGGGTAAAATTTATTGGAATAGATCCAGTTACTTATTCTGAACAAACTATATTCAGGCTTCGCATATACTAAAAATAACGTTGTATAAAACCATGGTTAGACCTGCTGTCTTGTATGGATCAGAATGTTGGGCCACAAGAGGGATGAATGAAAGGCAATTGCATGCAGCTGAGATGAGAATGTTAAGAGAGAAGACTACTTGATGCCCTAAGCAATCCACGCCTGAAGCACCCCCCCCCCCCCCTGTCCACTAGTCGCCTCGTATTTTTCCAGAACATCGACGAGCGATTTGTAAAGATTGGCGCACATCTCTAGATTGACTTTTGGGTCTTGTAATATCTTGCTAATAAACAGCCTTGCCTTTCATGTGCTAGCAAATACTTTTTCGCTGCTGTTTCTGCCTTATGATGCTCTCCGAGACGTGATGCCTTAAGCAATTGCTTAATTTGCTTATGGGCTAATGCGGAACTGACTAAGAGGGATGTGTGGTGTTACACGAATGCATAGATTAAGAAATGAGTACATAAGAGAAAGTCTGAAAGTGGCATCAGTAACTGAAAAGTTGTGTGGAAATCAGTTGTCATGGTATGACTCAAACTCAAACTCAAAGCATTTATGGCACTTTTGAATTGTCAAAATTAAATATTCTGTCAGTTAGTCAGAAAGATGAAGCTAGTTGCCCTTTCCAAAACGTAGATCTCTATGGAGAAGAACGGGCAAGAAACTCCATGGACACTCTTTTAAATCAAGATATTACAAAATCCTGGGTACACTATTCTTGTTGCTTCTATATGTGAGAACAATGTAAAAAAAAAAGACAAATGAAGAAACAATTCAAAATATAAGATTAAAAATAAGCCTTGGCAGTTAAGAGATGACCAGTCTCAACCGACGGCGCCCGTTCACGAACATGACGCGTGGATCAGCACCATCCAGCTCAACCATTTTGTAGGGAACCGAATGATCCAACACACGCGCCACCATCGGTGAGACATTTAAGTGAGCATGACACTACATTATGGGCATGTGTTACGCAGGAATGAGGAAAGTGTCGTGAGGAAAGTTTTGAGTAAGAATGTCGATGGCTGTAAGAGTACGGGAAGACCAAAGAAACGATGGATGGACTGTGTGATGATGATATGGTTAGAAAGGGGGTGAATACCGAGATGACGAATAGTAGAGAAGTATAGAAGAAAAATATATGTTGCGCCGACACCAAATATACTGGGGATAAGGACAGGAGAATGATAAAAAACTGGCCAAGTGAGAGTCGGACTCGCACACGAAGGGTTCCGTACCAGAAGGCAAAAACGCCGAAAAAACACGTTTGTTGTATGGCCATACGTTTCTAGCAGCCCTTAAATATTTATTTTATTTTGTTTTTAGTATTTGTTGTTATAGCGGCAACAGAAATATACATAATTTGTGAAAATTTCAACTGTCAAGCTATCGCGGTTCTTGAGATACAGCCTGGTGACAGACAGACGGACGGACGGACAGACAGACGGACAGACAGCGAAGTCTTAGTAATAGGGTTCCGTTTTTACCCTTTGGGTACGGAACCCTAAAAATGATGAACCGACGTAAAATTATTACGCTAAATGTAAAAGTGCGCAGTACTGCTCACCCCACCCTATTTCAAGTTAAACAAATATCAACTTTATTTCAATGACGATTAAGTTTATTTCAGAGTGACTAGCACTATCGAAAAAGTTATAAAGATGTTGCGAAGTTGTAGCCTAAAATGAACTTTATCGTGTAGGAATTAAAGTTATTTTTCCATTAATTCGTATTTGTTTACATTTTTGGCAAATAAATTGCAAAGGCAGATTAGAATAATTTGCTGAATTCATGGATACTGTTTGCCCATCGAAGTTCCTAATATCCTGTAAAAGAAAAATTGTACTCACATCGATTGCATTTGCTCTGGTGGGATTCTCCAGCAACGGCTTGTGTTTGATGTACTCGAGCCCGAAATTCTTCACCGTCACAACGCGGGTACTACGCAAAAAACACGCGCTCAATTATTATCAACTTTAGCGTTATGTTGTCAAAGTTGATTTTTGAGTGACCATCTGTAAACAGGGTTATTGGTAAAACATTAACAACCTCGTAAGAGGTCATTGTACTCATCATTATGAACAACTTTTACTATGGGACCAAACCTGAAAACGCTAATTTTTTTTCGCGATTTCAATTGTACTCAGCATTATGAACAACTTTTACTATGGGACCATAGTAAAAGTTGTTCATAATGATGAGTACAATGACCTCTTAAGAGGTTGTTAATGTTTTACCAATAACCCTGTATAAAATTCAGACTGATATATCAACGCACAGCCTAAACCGTTGGTTCTAGAGACATGACATTTGGAGGGTGTGTCCTTTGTGAAGAGTAGGTTTCCACTAAGAAAGGGTTTTTCGAAATTCCACCCCTAAAAGGGTGAGAACCTCTCCTTTCGGCCATTTCCATTTGGCAAACGATGCACCAAACACCCTGTATAACATCACGCCACGACCATTAGGAGTCGAGCAAAAATAAAAGAACAGCACACGCACACGAAGGGTTCCATACCACAAGGCAAAAACGCCGAAAAAAACACGTTTGTTGTATGGGAGCCCTTAAATATTTATTTTACTATAATTTTTTTTTTTTACCAAAGTAAAAACACAACTGAGTATTTTGTGAATATTTCAAGTGCCTACCTGTTGCCATTTTTGATATCGAGCAAAAAAGGGCAAAAAAAATCGCGTTTGTTGTATGGGAGCCCCCTTAAATATTAACTTTATTTTGTTTTTAGTATTTGTTGTTATAACGGCAACAGAAATACATAATTTGTGAAAATTTCAACTGTCTAGCTATCGCGGTTCTTGAGATACAGCCTGGTGACAGACAGACAGACAGACTTATTGACTTGACGTATTTTGTAGCTGTTGACTTCACAAATGTCAAGGTGGAATTGACATTTGCCGCCTTTCGCAAAAATTATAGCATCTTCGGCTACTTCGGCTAGGGTGATGATTTTTGCACCACCTTATGCAAAGTTTACTTACCTAAAACTCTTCCCTTTTCTCTTCTTGCTAAAGACAGAAGGGACATAGTCGGTGTCCTGAGATTCGGCACTCGGGCGCCCCTTGACGAAGTGATCACCGCAGACGAGGCTGACTACAGTTGGCATCCAAGAGCGCCCACTGGTAAACATAATATTGTGGTTAATGTATTTTCATTTAAAAAATGTAATGAATTTGTGATTTGAATATTGGGACTTGCATAAGCATAATCAGCGTACAATGCTCCCACTACTGGGACACAAGCCTATTCTCAAGGAGGTGGGCTGTAATTCACCACGCGAGCCAAGTGCGAGCTGGTAGAATTTGGTTATTGGACATGCCACTTCCTCACGAGGTTTTCCTCCACAGTTTTGTGAGCAGTGGTGATGAAATAATTTACACAAAGTAAAGCGCATGTCGGGGTTCAAACCCACAGCCTACAACAAGTAAGTCGCGGTCGTTACCACTGGGTTACCACTGCTCTTCTAAAAACAATAAGAACATTGAACATTGCGCGTTGCTTATTTCCGGCCGAGGATGTTCACAGGTGATAACATAGTTTACGGAATAACAACTACAATAAATCCTTACTTACTTTATGTTCTTGATAGCCTGGATCCATTTATTTCTTTGGTATGATCGAGATCGAAGCTCAGGGAAGCTAAAGAAATTCACTTTGCTGTTTGACGGGTTGTTTATACATTTATTAACACAACACGTCTCTATACACTCTTCTGGAGTCATTTTTATGCTAAACAATACACAGTTTGGTGAAATTCAAGACCTCAAAACACGAATAAATACAACACTTAGTTCCAAACCAAACATCATTCATCTATCTTTTGACAGAACTTGCTTGACAGCAAGGAAAGCCAGGTTGCCAATGCCAATTTTTTAAATTCACCAATTTCGGGAGAACAATCTTCTGATTCAAATTCCCCTCAAAATTATTTTAAAAATGAAACCAGTTTCAACAAAGTATTTAAATAATATTTATTTTTATCAGACACTTTTTTACATTTTTTTGTTGCAAGTATTTTGCTTGATGGGTAACACTTGTCACTGCGCCCCTTGAAGCGCTAAGGTAGCCCGCGAAATTCAAATTTTCTTACGTTTTTTGCAATTTGCTGGTCAGTATTGAGTTGTACGTTGATTAAAATATGATTCGCGACCGTAACAAATATGTATTTACAGAATTATAATCCTTGGGATCAGTAAGACAACTTGTTAAGTTGAAATGTCAAGATTTCATGAAATAGTCATTCAGTGGGATTACCTGGTCTTATAGAGTTGTGTTGATGACTTTAATGATTATAATTCTGTAAATACTTATTTGTTACGCTTTCGCCTTAAGGTGAATGAGCAGTGGTATACCGCGATATTCAAATGTACTTACGATTTTTGCAATTCGCAGGTCAGTGTCAGCTTGTATCTTGATCAAAATATGATTCGCGACTATAATAGATATGTATTTACAGAATTATAGTCATTAGTGTCACTATTATATTTTATTGTACCGTGTTTTTTCTGAACCGAATAAAGTTTTTATTTATATATTTGTTCCATGCACTTTTTCATAGGAGATTTGTTCATAAGGAACAAATCTGACTTAGAAAGATGTATTAATGATTTTAATTATTATAATTCTGTAAATACGTACCTGTTTTAGTCGAGAATCATATTTTGATCAAGATACAAACTGACACTGACCTGAAAATTGCAAAAAACGTAAGAAAAATTGAATATCGCGGGCTACAACTGTGCATTCACCTTAATCCCTTTTGTTTTTGCCATTAGAGATACTACAATACATTAGCTGTATTAAGTCGATTGCGGTTTTCTGATTTGAAAATTTTAGATCACAACATTTTCGCTGTTTGAAAGCGTCAGTATCAGCAATTTTATATTTGCGTTTTTATTAATTTGGTAAAAAAATGCACAACATTACAAACCCATATCCAAGTTACTGCACAGTTAAATATGTAGTTTATATATAATTTTAATTACAATGGCAACCATAAAATTAGCGAAATATGAACTATTCTCGATATTATTTTAGCGGTGAGATGTCAAATCCCTGCATAATGAAAATCTCGAATAAATCCCCAATCAATTTGCGATTCCCCGCAGCTTGGGGAATTCCCTACACATTAGCAACGCGACAGTATTGACATTGACAGTTGACAGATCCTCAATCTCTTGGGTGCATTCATATAACTCTCATTTTCGGCTGCATTTCAAAAGGAGATCGGATATTTTAGTATGGACCCAAGTAAATGGCGTCAGACGATGAAATCTGCTTATTTATTTGATAATTTAATATTGTAACATAACTAGCTATACCCGCTAATAAATCGACACATGGAGAAAACGTTAATGATACTTAGTACAAGCACCAGCTGGTCTGGTGGTCAGGATACCCGTTGAAGCCGTGGGTGCTGGCTGGCTGGGTGACTCGCCGCTCTAAAGCTTGCGGGAGTGATGATAACGTCACGCTGAAGTAGGTGCACGAAGGCTGCGCTGACGTTCATGTTCGGGGTCACCAGTATAGAGGTATGAGGATCAGGGTTTAAAGTTACTCAACCTCCGAAAAGGAGGATCCTCCGACCAGACGGGTGTTGGGTCTGGCGGGCAACTACCCTATGATTTATGTCGGGCCGTTGTAACTATGCTAGTTGCGCGGTAAACAAGGTAACTTCTCTTCTTAGTCTGTGACTCTGTTTGATGGATTTTGCGTGACGTCAATGTGACGCGTTGTTCGCATTTAGCGCATATACGTCAGTGATTTAGCGTTAAACAATAACCCCTACAATAACCAAAAGTTGCCATTTCAAAAACAACTGGAATTTTTGTCGGTTTGTCGGTTTGTCAGGTCTGTTTGGATGTGAGAGATAAACTACATGAACAGGTAAGATACCTAATTATTATTTGTTCTAACATGAGTATTCATATGTAAAAAGTACCAAACTAATATGGTAACTTTAATTCTCAAAAATATAGTGTAGACTCGGAGTAATGATTAGTAAACTAATCATTACTCCGAGTCTGTACTGTTTCATCGCAATCGCTTCACTCAATCAAAAGAGTCTCCTAGAAGAATTTTATTACGTAATGTGGAAACACGTAACGAAATCTATTGGCGCTATGTACAAAAACATATTGTGATTATAAATGTGGTCCAAGCAAAAAGAGTCCAGTACTGGTTATGGTTTCAGCCGGCTGAAATGATGATGATGATGATGACTGGGTATTGAGTTCAGACTAGATTCGATATCTAGAATAGTCAATTTATAATGGATTAACAACACTGAACTGTATTATAGGTACAACTTATAGGGCGATTGACAACCAAATCTTAGTATCCATTAGTTATGTCCAATAAATAGTAAAGAGTAAAATAACTTTAGAACACTTACCTCTATCATTAATACAGGTCAGTGCTATAGTATATCGTCTGTGGTGTAAAATGTCGTGCAAAATAGTTGAAACGGAACTTAAAAAGAAACGCAGTTTGTTGAATTTTGATTTTTGCGACATAACCACCTTTTTACCCTTAGACAAAGAAAAGTATAGACGGCGGGTATCTCCATTTCATTTCCACAAGAAAGGGATAAAGTATTGAGTTATTATAAGTAACAGAAAAGGATAAAGCTATACTATTTCCGTCTCTCAGTGCGTGCCAGTTTTTTCAAGGCAGCTACTCTTAGACAAAGAAAAGTATAGACGGCGGCTAGCTCCATTTCATTTCCACAAGAAAGGGATAAAGTATTGAGTTAATAAAAGTAACAGAAAAGGATAAAGCTATACTATTTCCGTCTCTCAGTGCGTGCCAGTTTTTCAAGGCAGCTACTTATGTAGCCCATGTTAGTTAAGTTAGTTTTTTGTCTCATGTGTGGCCACGCTACCCGATGCTCTATAGCTTTCTTACTCTAAGCAGCTACTCATGTAGCCTATGTTAGTTAAGTTAGTTTTTTGTCTCATGTGCGGCCACGCTACCCGATGCTCTATACGCAGGGGTGTCAAACTCAATTTTGCAGAGGGCCATATATTAGATTTAGAATGTGTAGGCGGGCCAGATTCAAATTAAAATACTAAAATATACTAAATTATTATAACATCTTTATTTATTTAGTTATATAATATATAGTTGTTACAAATCATACCAAAAGTAAGAAAGAGGGTGAGGGAGGGGCGCAGTATGCGTTAGCTGCACGGACGAAATAGAAGACGACTTCGCGCGCGCACGAGAGAGAGAGAAAAGCATAACTAACACTCTCACTCCAGGCGCTACTCTTGAAATTACTTTTAAGTAAAGCGCGCGTATTTTTAAATCTGCGTAGAGGCATTGACTGCAGTCTAATTAAATCTCAAAAAAAAAGATTAATTTATCTGTGATATATTGTGATCGCGGGCCGTATCGAAATGGCCCGAGGGCCGGATTCGGCCCGCGGGCCGTATCTTTGACATGACTGCTCTATAGCTTTCTTACTCTAAGTTTTTACCCCTCGGAGTATTATGATTTATGTTCTGTGGACATGACATCATGTTCATTCTTGTGTCAGTGTAATTTTATGAATGTTATGTTTTGTTGTTTTATTTGTTTATAACAAATATGGTTAAAATTGGTCGAATCTATCCCAAAACCGAATCGGGGCACCCCGACTCCACGTAGTCTTTTAGCTGCTACCTCTTGTAAAAATCCGGAGGCGCGGAGGGAGAGCGGCCCCCGCCCGCTGTAACTAGGCATGGGTGCCTATCCTTTGTTTTGGTTTTGGGCGAAGGGGCTGCACTTCCCGCAGTGCCGGAGACGTTGCAGAAGCAAAGCAAAGTTTTGACAACAAGTGTTTTTAGGTTAGGTTACAATAATTTGTTTTTCTGTTACCTTTTCATGGGAGTAGTACCAGGGGGAGGGGGCACGCCCCCCACTTCCCGCAACCCCTCCCAACCCCATACGATACTAAATTTCACCCCTTTAACAATTGCGGCTGTTTTAGTTATTGGCTTGCATTCAAATCAGTCCTGCTGTCTCGTTATTTTCATCTCTCTTTTTAGTTTTTTACCACCACAATAACCTACTGTTACAATCTTTTCCTCTTCTACTGTTTTCATACCAGAGTCAGTTTGAGTTATGGCTGAAATAAAAAAAAAAATAAGAAAAAAGAAACTAAGAATTTATTTCAATGGTCTTCTTCCTATAAGTCGCTAGTAATATACATCCCACAAAAACATTTCATGTTAAATGTTGCCAAGACGAGACCATGTAGCTCGCACTGTCAAAAAGTAATCAGATCTCATGTAGAGCCAAGCTTCTAACTCTACACGCCCTAACTCTACAAGGCCTGACTTCGCAAACTCTACACCTTAGTCAAAATATCTGGTTTGGCCGTTTCGTTACTACAAGAACCATTAACAGTATGAGAGTTTTTCACCTTACGCTCATGTGAATGTAGCGAAATGGCCAAGCCATATTATTTTGACTAAGGTGTAGAGTTTGCGAAGTCAGGCCTTGTAGAGTTAGGGCGTGTAGAGTTAGAAGCTTGGCTCTACATGAGATCTGATTACTTTTTGACAGTGCGAGCTACATGGTCTCGTCTTGGCAACATTTAACATGAAATGTTTTTGTGGGATTTCATTTCTTTTTGTAAGTTGCTTATGATATTTATACGAGTATTTTTGCTGTTGTTCATTTTTTCTTTCTTTTTTTGGGGTTTATTTATAACAAGGACCCCCTATATAAATTTTCAGACCTCTAGCATCAAAATTTACGGATTTTTTTTTTTTTTTTTGGTGGGGTAAAAGTTTCAAGTTTTAATATTTTTTTGTTGTTTGTGTACTATTACTAGCTTACATACCAAATTTCAGCTTTCTAGGACTTCAGGAAGTACCTTAAGAATTTTGATGATCATCAGTCAGTGAGTCAGTGACGAAATCGGGGTATTTTAGATATCAATAAAATCTAAAGTATAAGAGCGATGCAATTGAAACTTTATAGGTTTAATAAGTCAACCACTGGCATCATATTCCGAAAATTTTGTTTATCTGGTATAATCCAAACCCAAGTTAAGAGGGTTCAAAAATACGACGAAGTGCTTCGAGAAAAGGTAGGTAGTGCCCTTGCGCTTCGCTTGGCTGGTCTTGGCGGGGGCACTCCCGTGCCCCCAGATAATTATGTATAGGTCAATGCTTTATGTACTTTTTTTATTGATTGGAGAGAGTTGGTTTTATTATATTTCCTGTTTTGCAATTTATTCTGATTTTCATCTTCTTGTAATTTTGAAGTTTTTTTTTTATTTTGTTTATTCTGTTTTTATTTAGGGGTTTTTATCTAATAGATATACCAACCCCATTATACCCTTTTACAATATATCTACATACATCGAATTTTATTTTATCTTAATATCTATTAGACAATTTTGAAGTTTGAGATGGGTTCTTTATAAATATTGTGGACAAAATATGGATTTTTTAGTAGGATTGATGCACATTTGCCAGAGTTTCTGTCAAGGTTGTTGCCAGATACATTTCATTGATTTGTAAATCCAAATCAGATGTCAAAGAACCATCAGACAGAAAATCGTAATTCAAGTTCTTTTTTACCAAACCATCATCTGTCTTCCCTAATAAGGCTGCCTTTCCACCAGAGATGAGCGAGAATGCAAAGTTCAAGCTATAAAAAACAATCACTGTCAGCAAAATGGATTTCCATAGTTGTGTCCATCTTCTTATGATGAGCTAGATTGCTTATGGTGTTGTTTGACTTTCTTTTTCGATTTTTGTGCAGTAGGGCAAAACTTGGTAATTGGTGATAGTTTTGTTTTTCAAGCTTTGGTAACTCATATCTAAAAATGTGGCAAATACTATAAATGATTGAAAAATACACATTTATCAAGTCAGTTCCTCATATCAGTTAATTTCGTGATACTGAAGTTATTGTGTGGTATAGACTTGGTTAAGTTGTGATATCAGTTGGGTTAATATGTGATAGTAATAGAATTAGTAAATAAAACAAGTAGATCTTAATCATACTTTAATAATTCTTAATCATGAAAAAATTTTATGCATATAATTGGCATGTGTACTTTGGTTATCTTTTTATGAAGTAATTTCTGAGATCAGTTTAAGCAAAAATAAAATAGGACCTAATCAGATAATTCACAGTTAGAACAAAGGAAAAATGTAGGATTTATTACATTTTGGCATAGCACATGGTACCATGTGCGGCAGAATTGACATTCTATCCACTCTGCACCGTTTTTTAACTTCACATCATCTGCAAAATTTCCTCTGCAAGTGCCACATAGGTCTAGATTTTGGTCAGATACTCTCTTGGAAGAAGAGGGCAGGGGTTCATATACTTTCCCTTTTTTCTCACTTTTTTTAGGCTGAGATTTCTTGGCTGTTTTTTTCTTTTGGGATTGAGGAATCTTCAATATCTCTTGATCTTTTGATCACCCTGGCTGTTGATTTTCTAGAGTTTCCGGTTGGTTTTCCTTCTCTGCATCACATGTAACCAAAGATGGTGCCACTGCATGGTCAGGAATGGCATTGTAATTAACAGGGTAAATACCTGCTTTTGAAAAAGCTTTGGCTATTAATGACCTTTTATCAATGGTTTCTTGATATGCTGCAGAAAACATTTTCAAAAAATCATATCGTGTCGGTTTTTCTCCAGGTTTTTCCAGCTGAAACTTATCTAAATGATTTCTCCATTTGGCTTTCATTGGGCTAAATATGCCCACATCAAGAGGCTGCAACAGATGAGTGATATGTGGAGGATATGTAACAATATATATTTGCTCCTTACTTGCAAGATCCAACACTTCTGGAGTCAAATGAGATTTGTGAGAATCCATGAAAAGCACAACTGGTCTAGCCAAGGGAATACTACCTATAAAATGTTGAAAAAATTCCAAAAACAAGTCATTGTTAATCCAGCTCTTATCACTTAATGGCTTGATGTAGGGAAATCATCAAATGACTCCTCCCGCTCTGGGTGGAGCGGAAGGGAGTGTCAGACTCTTACTGACTAAAACCCACCCGTGTTCCTTCCTTAGCCCTTTATGTTCCGGGCCAGCGGTAACCCTTTCGGACAATCCCGCTGACCCGGCAGGCTTCGGCCCTAAGGGGCCCCTCCCCGATGCTGACATCTCTTTGAGGCGCGCGTGGAACACGTACGCGCCGTCCGGCACGGGCCTGGTCCTGATCGGACGGTGAGCTATCCATTACTCTCCGCCCGCAGGCCCGCGCCTACGGTGGCCGGGAGTCGTCACGCGGCTCCCGACGCCGGGGGCGTCCCCCGCGGCGGCTGAGACGGGAGGCTCTCTCCCTGAACCGTCCCGCCACCTCCTTCGCTAGCATGACTGCTTCGCAGAAGGAGGTGACTGCCTCCCACTCCCTCTCGCCCCGGACCATGGCTTGCACCAGGGCCGGACGCGAGAGGTCGCCGTCGCTGCCGATCGCCTCTACGAGGACACGGCGGTGCTCCGCCCATGCGGGGCAGACCTCCACCGTGTGCTCCACCGTGTCCTCTGGGCGATCCTGGCAATGGTGACACCCGGGCGTTTCCTCCCGCCTGACAGGTATAGGCCCAGGTATAGGCCTCAGATTCTGAACAATCAAAGGATCTAGGGGTTTAATACACTTATCCAAAAAAGTTTGGCACCACTAATGGGTAAGACCGCGAAAAATTGTACAGTTACATTCACGACATCGTAACGCAAGTTACATACATGACTGAATGTAACGTACATGACCATTATAAAGCTCAGCTCACATCATTACAGTATAGAAATAAAAGTCAGTTTTTAATCAAAATTGTATTGGTATAGTTATAAAAACACAACAGCTATAATAATGAAACACAAATGTAGGAAAAAAAAAATTAAAAATCCAAGAAACCCCCCACCGCAAAAATAGAAGCGAACTTTTTAAAAAGACAACAATAATACCTACAGTTGAGCCATCAAATTCGATGGAGTTACTCAATCGAATTGGATGGCTCAATGATAGATATTATTTTTGACATTTTAAATATTCACTTTTCTTTTTTGCATTTGGGGTTTTTTAATTTAAACATTTTATTTTTATTTTAACATTTATAAACATGTTACAAAAGAAAACTATTCAATTGTCCTGATGACAAATCAGCATTGAAAGAATTGCAAAGACTCGATTGGACAGGACAATTGGAGAGCAAAGAAATAATTTTAAAGGCACAAGAATTGCAAAAACACCCCTCTTTTTGCGTTGATGGTTAATAAAAAGAAAAAAAAAAGTGTAATAACTAAAACAACCTTGCAGAAATAAGTTAAACTAGGCAAAAACAAAACAAAAACGCTTAAAAATAAATTTGGTTCGCACAATCATTATATTTTATAATGTATTCTTTTGAATTATACGCCAATTCTACTTTTTTTCTATAGAAATTTCAGGTACAATATCACGATCTACTTTTCTAGTGGCAATGAATCTGAGGGTCGAAACTGCGTTAAGCGGGCGCCCGCGACGGGCAACCGTCGCGTGTCTATGCGCGTGGACACGCGGGTGGGCTCCGTTGGAACGCGACGGTCCCCGTAGTGGGTACCCGTCGCGGAGACCGGATTATTTTATTTACGCAGTGTCGCTAGTTCAATTTTAACCCCGTTTTTTAGCCCCGTTGCGTGGGTGCGGGGCGCGCCTCCCCGTGACGGACGCCCGCGCGGGGACCCGCGCGGGGACCCGCGACGGAGCACTTTTGTATGAAACCGCGCGGGCGCCCGCTTAACGCAGTTTCAGGCCTAAGTGTTGGTTTATTAATCGTTTTTAAAAACCTTATAGCATAAAATGTGTCATTCTCCTTATGAGTTACTTCTTCGACGAAACCTACATAATATTTCCACCTACTTCTAAGGTAATATCTCACAATTACACTATCACTAAGATTAAAATTGGGTTTTTCTTTGGTTTCATGATTTATTTTTGTTTCGGTATTTTTTTCTACCCCTGTAAATAAACAATATTATTAATAATACAATTTATTGTGTGTGTAACAGTAAAATTTCTTTATTTAAATTTAGGACTAACTAAGATAAAGATTTCATTTTTACCTGCTGAAGAGGCACAATCATTTTCTTCATTTTCTGTCACAGTCTTATAATCAGTGGATTTTTCAGTCTTCGCTTCCATTTCTGTAAAATTTTAAATAATTTTAGTGTACTTAATTAATATAATAATAAAAAATGATATTACCAAACTCATTGGCACTATGTTGGTTACGTAACTACATTACGTAAGTTTTGAAATACCTTCTTCAGTATCAGATAATGGCTCTTCATCAAAATCTTCTAAAGAATCGCCATGCAATGAATACTGGTCGTCCTCATCAGTACTGCTGTCATCAGGATTAGTTGCAGACAACAGAACTGGTCGCTTTTCTTTCGCAGTAATCCGTTTACTTTGTTTATTCCCTGTTCCTGAAGTAGATGGTACAGGATTGTCGTAATTTATGTTTTCCTGAACGAAATTTATGTTTTGCTTGTGATTTGAGGATTTGAGTGTGTACTGAACATGTTGAAGTTTTTGTCTATTTTCTGCATTTTCTGAAGATTTATTAGTCCAAAATGTTGTAAATTGTCATATGCCATGTTCTCTGCCGTGTATCGAATTTCCGATAGGACGGTCACTTTTGCTTTTTTTTGCCTTTCTCTACTTGATTTATCTCATCATCTCCACTGTTTTTTCTTTTTAGATTAGATTTATTTGGTTGGTTTTTATCATTTTGGTTTGTTACTTTTACAAGTTGGTGATTATTCACGTCAAAGCATTCACAATAACTTCTATGCGAATTGCCACAAAAGCAGCTTAAACATCGAAATCGTATGACGTTAGTTATGGGCATTTCTCTGTAATCTCGTACAGGTCACATATAAATGCTGTCATGGCAATTATTTTTAACATTTGTCAAAAAACTGTGACCTATTTCGAAGAAAATTAATTATTATTTTAGTAAGATAAGGAGGCCCACTGAATTTATATGTATATTCCGAGTTATTAGCGATTTTCCAAAAAATCATGACAGGGGACTGTTTGAGGCAGCAGGGGACTGTTTTAAACGTGACAGGGGACTGTTAAGTGAGACAGAGGACTGTTGTACCTGCTTAAAAAAAGTCATTTTACATTATATTTATTATTTTTATGACATATTTTCGCGTCAATAATCAACAGTTTCTTTATAAAAATATAACAGAAAACATAACTTTCTTTGAACATTCATATCAAAAATTTGCCTTAAGTGCTTGAATCATTTTGTACTCACTGAGATCAACATAAAGTCTTATTATTATAATATTAATCCCTAAATTCTTTATTCAGTATTCATTAAAATACGTACTATTATTAATATAATTATTAGAAAAGTCTTTTCTCTCAAATATTATATGATATTTCAACTGAGATGGCCAGTCAAATCCTAAGGATTTTTCTAAATCAAATAAGGCACATAATAAAGTATAATCACAATGTCATTGTCATTTTAAAAAGTTAGCGCTCGAAAACGTCTACTTGAGAAGAAAACTGATAAAATATTATCTTTCCCTTTAAAATCAAGTCAGGATTATCCAACTTTTGGACAACTTGATCAACTGACACGTCTGCAATGTCATTATCATCTATTCTAAAGATCTGCACTTTTTGGTCACAAATCTTGAGGAAAGTAACACGTAAGTCATTTTCATCGTCATCAATCTCATTGATTACGGCAGCATAACGATATTCTATATTTCTAGCTGGATATTTCACAAGAACGTAATCTCCAGTATTGTAACATGAATTCCGAATGCCACTCGTTCCTGCTATATTATCATCTGATCTCTGAGGGGACTTGTTTGGCGTAGATACCAATTCAGGCTTAGTAGATTCAAGATCTTCCGGTTCGGACTCTGTAAACACTTCTTCTACTGTCCATCTAGGTTTTAGAGCAAAGTTGATACTGCCAATCTTATAATGCTCACAAGATCCGCTGTTGCAAAAACAGCTGAGACTTTTCATTATAAGTAGTTTATAGGCAATATTATTTATGTCACCTCCAGAATTAACAACAAAATCAGCTGTTCTTTTGCACGTTGCTCCGATACCATCCGGTGCACCTTTTCCATGGCCACTTTCGGTGTAGTTCCATGTAAAGTTTTCAATATCTGGAATTTCTTCAGAGAGTTTGGTAGCCATTATAAAAAACATGGTGTTATTGCGGCACTGCGTTACAGGGCCATCGCTCAAGAAATGCACTCGTTTGATGCCACGTGGAAGAGTCTTGAAAATTGGTCGTAGATGTGTCCAAACGGCAGCAGGTGAATGGGCTATGTTCTCGGAGACTGTGCAAAAAGAAAGGAGGGAATTTCGTAGGTAAACTACTACGGTATGCAGGCTCAGTTGTGCTCGAGATCCACCGAAATGAAAGGCCTGTATTTCTTCTGCATACTTAGTGCAATAATTCTCGCTGAAATCGACGTGGATCAGGACTTCATCGTCTTGTAGGTTTGACTTCAAATCTTTCAAGGCTTTATATTGGTGAACAATATTTTGCTGGTGATTCAAAAATTTGTGTAAATTTTTCTGCAAATGTATTATGAGCTGTCTTGGATGTATTTCGAATGTTTTTTCCAAACATTTAGTCACCAGTCGGAGCTTTTTATTCTTAAAATCTTGGATTTGTTGCCTTTCGGAAATCCACATTTTATATTTTATGACATTTCTGTTGTCAAATTCTTTATATTTCGAGTTTTTATCAAGGCAAATATGACATGATCTCGCCAAACAATTCACATTATACCGGTCGCAACATATATCTTCCAGCAACTTCTGGTGATTGTTGTAAGTCAATATGTTAGTAGTATGAAGTGCGCTGAGCTTCATGTGCTGTGAACTATGCAAAGTGTTATGTAGGTACGTAGGGACACAAGTGAAACTACTGACAGCTAAAAGCACACTGTTTAATTGGTAGGTTAGAGTAAGGCAGGGACGCAGCCCATGCACACATACATAACATCGACACACACATATATAACATTTCCTCCCCTTATTTGACCATAAATGTTAGTAATAAACAAATACCTACATAGGTACCAAGTTATAGAAAAGGTTTGTAATCTACCCTGGGAATGTTTCTCAATAGTCTGTCCGGGTTCCTTGAAACCGGATCCGACACTGTATCTGCGTCTGCAGACGGTGGTGATTGCAGATTTGCCTCATTAGTTTCCTCCCCCGCGGGGCTCTGTACCTGAGGGTTGCATGTTGACGACTCGCTATGACGGTTGTCAAAGTCGTCGAAGTCATAATGATGTTGCGGCTGTTGTGAAACATTACCCTTGCCCCCTTTATATAATATTATTTGGTTCTTATGTTTTTTAACATCACACGACGAACTCAAATCCTGTATAAGGTAAAGTACTTTTCCCAGTCTTTTTTTAATAATACCTCTGCACCAACGGAATCTTAGACTATTTCCCCTCTAATCTGATTCCAAATTCCAGATCTTTCACCCAATCCGGGGGAGAGCTCTTTGTCCTTTTTGGCATGGTTGGCTGCGGTGTGTTTGGTCGCTCAGGGACCTTGACCCTGACCTTTGTAGGGCGACGGTCCTTTATAGGTGTCTGTAAAATAGGGGATTTGATCTCTTCCCCATGTCTGATAGGAGCGTCAGGCGATTCAGTGGATTTATCCTCTGAAGGGATTCCGACAAATGTCACCTTGGGTTTGCATGCGCAACTGCCGATCATGGCTTGATCAAATTCAACCTGAATTCGACGCACTATCTCGTTAGACAGGAAACCCAATGTGACAAAGATCTCCTCTGCCGGACCTTGTCCTACATCCCCTGATTCACTAGACGCTCCGCTCTTGTACATCTCCAACTCTCTTTCAAACGCCTCCCCCGATCCCATCCTCGTCGCCACTGTTATGTAGGTACGTAGGGACACAAGTGAAACTACTGACAGCTAAAAGCACACTGTTTAATTGGTAGGTTAGAGTAAGGCAGGGACGCAGCCCATGCACACATACATAACATCGACACACACATATATAACACAAAGACATGTATCGCGGTTTTGAGTGTTTGGCTTCACAACCCAAAATGGACGGAGTCGGCAAAATGTTTGGTAGCTAATTTTTAAGTTCCCAGTCAAAAACTTTTTGTAAAGATTAAAAATTGTGTCACTAAGATATATCTTTTCTGTTTCTTCACAGTTTTTCTAGTAATAAATTCTTTTTTGCCGGCTCCCATACGGCTATTACTGTCATCTTCGAAGAAATTCTGAACTTCTCTTTTATAACTATCAGGTATTTTACATCGCTTAGCTACAGGTACATCTAAGCCATTAAGATTAGATTTTTTTCCGGGTCTAGAAAACGACTTCATTTCTTTAGGTATCGAGTACCTGTACTTTTGAACAATACTGCCAGTAAAAACTTTTTTAAAGATTTGTTTCTCTTTGGTACGTTTCAATGTGGAATAATTTTCTTTCAACTGCTTACTAATGACGTCACCAAACAACGCTTTCTTGACTACTTCTTTTCTTTGATCAGGCTCCTCTAACATTTTCAACATCTTTGTCTTAGGTGTATCTTCAACGTTCTTTTTGTTTTTATTTTTAAATCTCGCTAATCTATTTTTGTACTTCTCAAGTTTTCTCTCTAAACGTAAGATCTTTCCGTTTCTTTCTCTGTTAAATTTCTTTCGTCGCTTTGTCGCTTCTTTTTTCTAACTCACCTTCATAGTACGCATTGTAGTCAGGGTAGCACTGGTCTTGGTTGTGCTGTGTATAAAACATTTCTTCGGGGGCAAAACGCGATGCTTCGGGCTTGCTTACCGATCTCATGGTGACGTCAGACACTTTTTGTGGCGGGTTCACCTGCTGGCGAGGTATATTCGGCTGAGGTCTAAAATTACCTGGGTTCCTGACAATACCAGAACCACCAGGTCTTACGTTACCTGAAGCGGGTCTTCCTTGGGGTATGCCTTGGCCCCTCTGTTGTCTCTGATCCATGTTCCAGCTATTACACGGGGGAAAGTTATTATTTTGGGGTACCGTTTGGTTTGGCTTGGGTGTTTCTTTCGGTTTGTTTTGAATGGAAAGTGCATTAAAACTATTATTGAATCTATTGAATGCCAAACGTGCCTCCTCTTGCCTAGCCGTTACTATAGCTGCTTCAAGAGTTGTAGGTTGTGCAATCCGCACGCCGATAGAGACGTGAAAGTCCAAATGGTTAACGTATTGGTCTATACAGAGTACGTATGCGTACATATTTATCAAGTTACCCCATTCTGTCAAATTTCTTTGATATATTTTCAACTTTATTACAAAACTATAAGGTTCATGTTTAATTGGGAAAATTTGACAGTTTGGGATAGCTTGATATGCTGGCGTCTGTACTTATATTTCTAGTCTCAATGGTTTTCTTCTCATTTTTACAATAATTATATTTCTTATTATTTAATTAATGTGAAAAAAATATGTAAATAGGTATTTCGAAAATACTTCTGATTCTGATCCTGGCTTATAATCATACAAACAGTTTTCCAATAATTGATGATTTATAATTAATTTAAAAAATGAGGAACTTAAAGAACTTGTAGCATTTACATTAAACGCCTCCACTAATCGTATCATTCAAGACAAATATGATATAATCATCAAATTAATAATGCAAAATACTGATTCAAAATAGTAGGTAGTTACATTAAAATTTTGATGTTGACGGTTTTGGTTCCCCATAATCACCAATGTAAAAAGAGTTGCTTTGTCCTATTTTAATATCAGAAAGAACAACAATTTTTTTATTTGGATTTTGCTTACTTTGGTTTCGATTTACTAATTTTGACAATGGGGCAACATAATTATTAGGATTAATATTTTCAATGTTTCCATGGCTATAATTTGGAAGACATCCTAAATCATATCCATGGATACATTTATTATCGGTATTACAATCAAAGCAGCTGAGTTGTCTAAGAACTGTCGTTGGAACAGTACTATCCCATAGGACTTGGGACACGGAAAGAGTGCCCTTGAAGGGTTTCAAATTTTTTGGAATTAATCTTTCTTTACTTATTCCCTTGATAATCCCTCACCTTCTTGATAATAACATTATCAATAGTTTGCATTAACGTATCACAAAATTGATTATAAGTGCCAATATCTTTACCAAAAAGAGTCATACGATCAGCCGTCCTTTTAAGCACTGCTCCTACCAGTCCTACCCCATCAGGTGCACCCTTTCCGTGTCCCGCTTCAGAGTAGTTCCATGTTACTTTCTTAATTTGATGAAAATCTTGGCATATTTGTGTAATTATAAAAAACATATACTTATTTCGGTATTGCGAAGATGGCGAGTCAGATAAGAAATGTGGGGCTTCAATTAAAGGATTAACTTCAACAACGTGCTGAATTAGGGGCACCAAGTGTGCCCAAATAGCTGGTGCGTCATGCCGCAAGCAATCACTAACTGTGCAAAAAGAAATCGGAGTAACAACACCGAAAGTAAAATTGTGAGTGTACGCCACAGAAGTGTGTACAGACACTTGTTGGCGGCTACCGCCGAAATGGAAAGCCTGGACTTCTTCAGCAAATTTTAGAGCATAATTTTCTGAAAAATCGACATGTAGAAATGCTTCCTGAACCGATAGGTTGTTTTTAAGAGTTTTAATGCCATTATATTGGAAATTATTCTTGTGAACATGATTTAAGAATGCTAACACATCTCCTTCAAATCTAGTTATTGCTGTTTTCATACTAATTGTAGTCTTTATTTTTTCAGTCAACTGTTGTTTTTTCTTTGTTCCATTTTTCAGTGTAATATCTTTGGTTGTTTTTATTTTTCGTCACAAATTCTTTTTTACTACCGCTTATAGTACTATTAGCATCATCGTTATAAAATGTATGAACTTTTTCTTCAAATGATTTGTGACCTCACCTGATATACAATGTGTTGATTTGCATCCTCGTCAAAGTTCAGGAGGTTGTCATAAAATACATAAACAATCAATTGAAGTACGTTATGGGGCAATAACTAGTAAGCGCTGCTTTTTTTTGTTGTTGAAATTTAACAGTATTTCAGAATTACACCCTTAATTCAATACAAATAAAACAGAATCACCCGACTACGCACACAGCGACAATGCATGCAGCTGTTTTTCCCCGAAATGGTAGCGCCCGCGCCGTCGCGCCGCGTAGCAATGACCCGACCGGTAGCAATAATTTTACCTAATTTTATTTCGAAAATCACCTACATTATTGTCATAAATTTCGCTTGATAATTAACTCATTTTTGAGCATCATTGGAATACGGAAATCTTACTAATGACAGTAATACTAGTGCGCCAAAGAAAAGTTCACTGACCTGTTATCAGATGATTAAATGATTTTGTTTTTATTTGTGGATTAAATTGGTTGATTTGAAACTTTCCTTCCTACATAACGGGCTTAGGGCCGGCAATAATACCTACCTTAGTTAGTGTACCGATCTACTAAGTCTAAAAATGATGTTTTCTACGTTTGATGAAATGGAAAGACGTGCTAGTTAAGTATAAGTACGTGGTATACTTACTTTCAACTCTTAGGTAAACACTCGTCCATCCACAGAATTTTGGCGTCTTGGTGTTCCAGGAACCAGCGACCAAAATGTAACCCGCACAGCATTATCACCTGGGTGAATGTCTTATGCCCGATCGGGATACATTTCCACGAACATCCGGATGGCTCCACGTAGGCTGTCTCCACTGATGGCGACCATCTCCACCAACTCGGCATTTGAGTAATTGTCCGTCATCACACTTTGTAACTACGTCTCGATGTACGGAAATTCGCAAAGCGCACTCGCGAACACTTCGGCGAGTTCAATCACACTGTCGGCGCCGGCGCCGCGGCGCGCGGCACCGGCGGGGAAAAGGGGCGTGGCTAGGAGCGGCGCGGGAGTGTGATTGGAGGATGGGATTGATTACCTACGAATTTATCGAATGTAAGTTGCATGAATGGTTTGCATTTGTGTGTGTGTGAAGCGCGGTTATAGGGCTAGTAACAGACGGGCCGCGTTTAAATACGGCTGGTTCACACTTACGGATTTCCTTAAATAAGAAAATAAAATAAAAAAATACCTACTCATTTTATTGTTGATTTGGGTCGAGAATCATTAGCATAATTACGTCCTTGAATTTGACTAGGATGCAAATCAACACATTGTAGAGATGATAATTTAGTTTTACCCTGTTTTACTGACTTAGAGTCTATGTTTATTTGACTATGTTTGTTCTTATTTTCTTGCACTTGAAGTTTCTTATTTAATCTTTGAATTGTTTATCTTTGGGTTTCAACTGTCTTTTTATATTTATTAATAGTATTTAGCAACACATACCTATTCTTAAATTAATTATAACGTATCCTTCTTACCACCGCTTTCATAGCAGGAGAAAATTGATGTAATGGATCACGTAGCCTCTCCGTCTTGGTCTGTCCCTCAGTCTTATCTATAGCCTCTTCTTCAGCTTCTATTACAACTGGCTCAAATGTAGGCATCGTTTCTTCTTGCTTTTTCATTAACCTGTACCTCTTGGAATTCTCCTTCCATTTTTTTCTTTGCTCACGTTGAGCGCGAGGTGTTCGTTCCTTTATAGGTTTAATTTTACCTTCTTTTCTTTTCTTATATCTTTTACGTCTTTTCTCTTGTTCTATGGCTAACAACTCTGGATTATTTTTTATTTCCAAATATTTTCTCCTTTTACACTGTCGTTGTTGTTCTGGACGGCGTTCTTTTATTGCCTTTATGTTTTTTGGTGGCATTTTGAATAGACACCTTAAAACAAAAGTTATCGTATAAAAATATATTTGCAATGGTGTTCCTTTGCTTGTACCAGGTATCAAGATATCTCGGGGATGGAAAGTAATTATTTTATTGTATGTTTCATTTGTTGGGTTTGCTGTTCCTTTCTCATTAACGGTCGTTATTATTTCACGTTAACACTTATACTCTGTAATGTTGGCACTTGTTTTATTTTTCTTCGGGTATTATGTCTTTGTTAAGGGGGAAGATTCCACCCTTTTTAAATCCATTCTGAATTATTTTTGAATCTAATTCTTTCCATACCTCCCCGAGGATTTCTGTAAAATTGTGTTTTTGTACCTTGGCTCCTATGTTTAAACGTTGCAATGCCAGTATTTTAGCATCCCACTTATCTTTCATCGATTTAAAAACCGCCAAATCCAAGGGTTGTAGCAGATGGCTGGCGTGTGACGGTAATTTTATAATTTCAACACCCAACTCCTTTGCTTTTTCCAATACATGTAATTGAATATGAGTGGAATGGCCATCATAAATAATCAAACAAGGTGATTTTGTACTTACGTGGGGCAAGACTGTCCCCAACATGTATTTCTCAAAAACTTTAGAGTCTATCCACCCATTCTTTGTAGCGGTATAACTGGTAGCGTTCTTAGACATCCACTGGTCCCATGCATTCTTGCCACGGTATATGATTAATGCTGCGTTTACCGTAAACAACACATTAACATTGTCTTTTCCTGCAGAAGCTATTGTTCGAGTACTTGCAAAACCCCTCGCACCCACAATTTTTCTTTTCTCTGGGTCTTTGCTAAAACTGGATTCATCCAGATTCAGTCTGGACTATATTGAATGTCCATTTTTTTTAAATATTCTTCAAGCATGTCAAAATATCGTTTTATTATGAAGGGGTCACATGCTGCTTTTCTCGACATTTCAACGGCTTAAGGTTTTTTTAGAGACAAGTTGTTTCTTTTTCGAAACGCAGCAAACCACTCGTATCCCGGACTATCATCTTTAAAGGTCGTCGTTATCTTGTTTTGTTTAACGTATTGTGTTACTAATTTCTTAGTCTCTTCAGAAGAAAGACCAAAACCGTTCTTTTCCATAACGTGGAGGCTAGAAGCTATTATTTTTTCATATTTTTCATTTATAGCTGTTGGCCTGCCTCTGGTTTCCTTAACGTCCCCTCTTCTAAGTTTAACTCTGTCTACTATAGTTGTGCGCAGAATATTATACTTTTTGACGCTTGATAAGAACTTAAAATACCATCTGTTACTTCTTTAACAGCTTTTTTTAAAGTATCTAAAGTGTACGTAGGCTTGGTTTTTTTTGTAGTGGCGTACCATTTTTTTCTTTAATGAATTACTGAAACAAATTACCTATGTTAATATCAATTTTTATGTTTAATAGAAATAAAGAAATGGTTGTACTTATATACGACTACACATTGACTTTCGCTATATTATAATTTTTTTTAATAGATTTTAACTTTACTTCATAACCATTAGGTTCATGTTCGATTGGGAAATCGTAACAGTTTTGGATAGGTTGATGTGAAGCCGTATGTACGCTATAAAATTACTTACTTAAATATTTTCATTGCAAAACTCGCATTCTTCTTTAGGATAGTGTTCATAAATAGTAAAAATGGAACAAAATGGACACCATAAAAATGAGCTTTGTAACAAAAATTGAGCATTTTGGATTATTATATTATCTATGATAAAATGATAAGGGATATTGGGTATTAAGTTTGTTGGATTTCTACATCCGAAACACATAGATGACAAAAGGAAATGAGTATTTTGCCATGGCGATACAAGCCTTTCTTGTATGAAGTTTTGGAATTCATATTTTGTCAAGTATTTGTCAATGTTCATGTGTTTCAATACTACCATGGTAAGTATGTATTTTTTATCTGAAATAAAATTAATACTCGTATTAAAACCTAAAGACATAAAAAGGTTGACGAATTCTGTTTTGGGGCAAATGCGTGCACAAGTTGCAATTGCCCCTTAACGGTCAGACGCATTTACCCCAAGACATTAATCATAATCAACAAATGGCGATATAATTATCTCGTCTAATAAAGCCATTTCATTGAAAATAACTGTCAGTCTAAGCAACCCATTCAATATTCCTTACAATGTTTATTGATTGAAATCAGTTAATTAAAGAAAACTTGAGATTAACATAGATTTTCTCACTCACCTCTCGCAGTAACAAGTGGTCCACACACGTGCAATTTACAAAATGGCCGAATACTTGGATAAGTTGGTTACAACTCCATCTGTACGCACTATATGTAAAGTAAATAGTTCAAACGAATGTTACTAGATGGCAGAAGTCAATGTAGGTCAAACAGTTTTCGAGTAAGTTCCAAAAGACGCACTTGAATATCGCTTCGATGCTTTCACTTCGATCGCTTTATCCAAACTGTGTCGGTCGTGGCGCGTCTCGGCCTTATATAGCGCCAAAGAGAGTTCTAGAACCTTCCATTGTCGAAACATCTAGAATGTTCGAGTACATACAGGCCCCGATCGACCAGATGTCGAAAGTTCGGGAATGTTCTAGAAAGTTCTCGCGTCGAAATTTCTAGAAGGGTCTTGACGACTAGTTCCGCTACTCGATACTAGATGGCGCTAGTGGTAACTACTGTCGCCATGTACTAGGCATTAATTGTGGCGCGCAACACTGCCCCCTCCTAACACATGCTCGTCCCGAGCATTATCGGCCCCATAATAACGCGCCAGTCGATCCACGTGGACGATCTTAGGAGTACCTCTTGCACCTTTCTGTATCCGGTAGGTTACGTCATTGATCTTTGTCACAATCCGGTACGGTCCGTCCCATTTAGCTTGAAGCTTAGGAGATTTCCCTTTACTGCGGACTGGATTATGCAACCACACTAGTGAACCTTCGTCGAACCCTTTATTGTTCATTTTACGGTCATAACGGGTTTTCATCTTTTCAGACATTTGCTGGCTCGATTGTCTGACGTGCTCATAAATGTCATTCATTTTGTTCCGCAAGTCGTTCGCATACTCAGTTATACTGCGTGGGGCATCAGGTGGTATTCCGGTGATCAGGTCTGCAGGCAGCCGTAATTCTCTTCCAAAGTTTGCGAAAGCTGGTGTCACCGATGTGCTTTCGTGAACAGCGCTTCGATATGACAACAAAAACGGTTGTATGTGCTTGTCCCAATCTCGTTGCCGATTTTCCACAACTTTTGCTAGGTACCTCTCCAATGTCTGATTAAATCGTTCCACCATTCCATCTGATTGTGGGTGGTAAGAAGTTGTTCTTGTTTTATGAGTTCCCATAACTCGACAAGTTTCCTGGAATATTTGGGACTCGAAATTTCTTCCTTGGTCGCTGTGAATCTCCAAGGGTACTCCAAAACGACAGAAGACTTCATGAACCAGTTTATCTGCAACTGTTGAAGCTTCTTGGTTTGGAATGGCGAAGACTTCCGGCCACTTAGTGAAGTAATCCATCACAACCATGAAATACTTGTTACCACTTTCACTTTCCGGAAAGGGCCCCGCAACATCAAGGGCTATCCTCTCCCATGGTGCACCAACATTGTACAATTTCAATGCACCTCTACTACGAGTCTGAGGTCCCTTTACAGCTGCACAACTTGTACATTTGCGACACCAGTCCTCGACATCGTCCCGACAGTGGACCCAGTAAAACCGTTCTCGTATCTTCAGTAGAGTCCGTTTTACTCCCAGATGACCTCCTGAACAACCATTATGGTACAGCTGTAGAACATCCGGTACTTGAGCTTTAGGGACAACCATTTGCAAATGACAGCTGTCTCCCCGAGCGTTTTCCCATTTACGGCACAGGACTCCATCCTGAATCACCAAGCTGTCCCATTGGGCCCAATAGCTTTTTGTGGTCGAACTCATT
This sequence comes from Mesoligia furuncula, assembly GCA_916614155.1. NCBI lineage: Eukaryota > Metazoa > Arthropoda > Insecta > Lepidoptera > Noctuidae > Mesoligia > Mesoligia furuncula. Next base: position 14,393,668 of record OU744818.1, on the reverse strand, counting down.
GCTGAGACGTCGCTCCACCTGGGCTTAGGAGCTCTGGCCTTCATCCACTCCAGAATCGGCTTGATGTCCGAATCTTCCTGCTGTGCATGTTGTAGGCTTTCCTTCCACTCGTTGCTGAGGTCTGTCTTGAGCATCCTCACAGGTACGACTTCTTTACTTTCTTGCCTAGTACAATGCTTGCAGTTTTCAGGACAAGGTCTTCTTGACAATGCATCTGCGTTGCCATGAGATTTCCCGCTGCGATGTTCGACCTCGAAGTCGTATTCCTGCAGTAGTTCAATCCATCTCGCAACTTGTCCTTCTGGATTTTTGAACTGCAATAGCCATTTCAGTGCAGCATGGTCAGTTCGTAGGTGGAATTTCCGCCCCAGAAGATATTTGCTAAAGTGCTGCAATGACTTTACCACAGCAAGCAGTTCACGTCTCGTAACACAATAGTTCCTTTCAGGTTTCGACAATGACTTGCTGAAGTATGCTACCACAACCTCTTGATCACCATTACGTTGAGACAACACACCGCCAAGTCCTATGTCACTTGCGTCTGTGTCAACTATAAATTCTTTGCCCGCATCAGGGTACCCCAAAATAGGTGTTTTGCACAGACGGTCCTTTAGCTCCTGGAATGCGATGTCGCAACTTTCATCCCAGCAGAAATGTCGCTTCTCTTCGGTTAGCTTATGCAGGGGTTTAGCTATATCTGCAAAGTTCTTGACAAATCGCCGATAATAGGAGCACAAACCCAGAAATGCTCTGACCTGCGTCTTGTCTTTTGGAATTGGCCAATCCTTGACAGCGGCGATTTTCTCTGGATACCTTCTTCAGACACTACATATCCCAAAAAGCTAACTTGTCGTTTGAATAGTGAACACTTCTTCGGACTTAACTTGAGGTTGGCACTCTGAATCTTCATGAGCACGCGTTCCAGGTTTTGAAGGTGTTCTTCAAACGTGCGGCCTACGATGATGATGTCATCCAAGTAGACCAGGCAGGCATCGCCAATTAGTCCGGTAAGTACAAGTTCCATCAACCTCTCAAATGTTTCCGGAGCATTGCACAATCCAAACGGCATAACTTTAAATTGCCACAGACCCTTTCCTGTCGAGAATGCAGTTTTCTCCTTGTCGTTAGGATCAATTTCAACTTGCCAGTAGCCACTTTTCAGGTCCAGCGTGCTAAACCACTTTACTCCAGTAAGCATGTCCAGCGTGTCATCAATTCTTGGCAAAGGATAGCTGTCCTTCTTTGTAACGTCGTTCAGACGACGATAGTCAACACAAAACCGCATGCTGCCGTCCTTCTTTCTTACCAGCACTACAGGTGAACACCATGGACTAGATGAAGGTTCAATAACACCATCCTTCACCATTCCCTCAATCATGGTTTCCACTTCTTTTTCACGTGCTACCGGCAATCTCCTTGGCCGCTGACGGATAGGCAATTCTTCTCCTGTATTTATTTTGTGTTGAACTATGCCAGTCTTCCCGATGTCAGCCTCGTTTGACGAGAAAACATCGGCGAACTTGAATAACATCTTCTTCACCTTGACCATTTCATTTTGCGACAAAGCGCTGCGGCAGTCTTCTAAAAGTGTGGTCACTTTTGTTTGTGCATCCTTGCTGAGGGTCCCAGTCGATAGATGTTGGCATCGACGCAACCAATCCACTTCCTCGCAAGTACCAACAAGTGTGCCTTTTTCTATTATCTGTTCCTGATCACAAAGGTTCAGCACACGTACTCCTGAGATGTCAGTGGCTCTGACCAAAGTCCGTGCCACTTTCCATGGAAGGTCATTGTCTACCCTTTCCACGAGTACACAACGATGAGTTTGCCCAGGATTCCGAGGAAGACTAACCGGCACAATCGTTTCCGATCTCGGCGGAAGAACAATCTTCTTAAGGCTGTACACATTCCCAGGTAACGCCCCTTCCATGAAAAGTTCCTCTTCTCCACATTTCAAAACACCTTGCTTGACGTCAATCTCGCAATAATTCTTCCTCATAAAGTCAAGGCCCAGGATGCAATCGTCCATTATATCAGCCACGATGACATTATGCAGGTAGATTCTGTTCCCTAGCGTCAGTTCCATTTTCTTCTCTCCATGGACGGGTATGCGCTGACCGGTGGCTGTTACCAAATTAATGCGTTCCCGGTTGTATGCGGAGTCCCCAAGGGACCGACTAGCAAGTTGGGAACTGACAACCGTGCGAGAAGCTCCAGTGTCTATGGTCAGCTTACACGGCGTTCCGTTGACCTCGCCCTTGATGATAAGGCTGTTCCCGTCATGGGTTTGTGTGATCGAAACCCTTGGGGCTCTTTGAACATCAGCCAGCACCCGCCCCGCAGTCCTGGCTATTACTCGTTTCCCTGCTGCTGGTGCTGCGCGGTGTTGTTAGCCGCACTGCCCTCTGGAGATCGGTCGACTTCTCTTTCTGCAGTTCGCTTAGGGCAACTGGATCGAAGGTGGCCATTTTCCCCACAGCCGTAGCACCTAGGGCTGTATCCTTTATTGCGGTCGCGAACTGTAGCCGCTGCAACCTCCCTGACGCGATGGGAACGATGATCCTGTCGCACAGCTTCCACCTCCAGTGCATGGGCCAAGGCGTCCTTAAGCGTCCCGTGGTGCCCGAGCCTCACAGCAGCTCTCACTTCAAGGTCGCGGATGCCGTCGATGAATGCCTGCACCAGGTTTCCATCAATAAGCGCAGGTACGGACTGGTAAGCTTTACGAACCAGCTTCTCCACTTCAAGGGCCCACTGCTGCAGGTTTTCGTTACTGCGTTGCACGCGATCCTTGAGCTGCGCACGAAACACGTGTTCCAGGTGAGCGTCGCCATACCGAGCTTCCAATGCCTCGAGGAGCTGCTCGTAAGTCACTTCCTTACCGAGAGCTTCCAGGACAGTTAAGGCCTGGTCGCGCAGGCCTAGGGTGAGAGCAGTCATGGCCTGGCTTTTATTCCACCCGTTAGCCTTCATGACAGCCTCAAATTGGATTTTGTAGGCCGACCAGGAAGAAGTTCCGTCGAACGGTGGCACTTTGAATCCACGTAGCGAAGGTGTTGTAGCTACGGGAGCTGCGATTCTATCCTCAAGTTTAAGGTTACCCAACTCCTGCTTCACATCAGCAATGACGTCATTAAACTTACTGATCTGAATTTCAGCTTCTGACAGACGGTTGTCATGCTGGGTAACCTTCTCTTTCACCTCCTTCATGTCCTTCCCGAGGGTTGCGTGAAGGTCCTTTATGAGGAAAATCTGCTCTTCCTGACGGCGCGCCTTCTCCTCCTTATCCTGTTTGAGCTGTTCTTCCAATCGACGGGTCTGTTCTTCTTTGTCCCGCTGGAGCTGTTCTTCCAACCGACGAGCCTGTTCCTCCTGTCGGTGGGCCTGTTCCTCCTGTCGACGGGCCTGTTCCTCCTTGTCCCGCTGGAGCTGTTCCTCCAACCGACGAGCCTGTTCCTCCTGTCGGCGAGCCTGTTCCTCCTTGTCCCGCTGGAGCTGTTCCTCCAACCGGCGAGCCTGCTCCTGCAGCATCAACATCAGAGCAGCCAAATCTGGTGCTGCTGATGCTGGAGCTGCTGCGGACGGGCCGGCCTCCATGGTCGGTAGCTGGCCCTCCGACCTTTGTGGCGTAGCTCCACCAAATCGCCTCTGGTCCGTCTCCTGCTGGCGTTGACTCCGGGTACGGATACCCTCCGTGTCGTCTTTGGGTAAAACCGGCATGATTTTTAATCCCCTTTTCTGACACCAATTGTTACGAGCTTCGGGTTCGTGACAATAAAAACTGCCGATTTAATAACCAAAAAAATGACACTTTAATAATCAACACTAATTACAACTCAAACACACTAATTACAAAACACAATTGCACTACTGATCGCCTTAAGTCGCACTTGAATATCGCTTCGATGCTTTCACTTCGATCGCTTTATCCAAACTGTGTCGGTCGTGGCGCGTCTCGGCCTTATATAGCGCCAAAGAGAGTTCTAGAACCTTCCATTGTCGAAACATCTAGAATGTTCGAGTACATACAGGCCCCGATCGACCAGATGTCGAAAGTTCGGGAATGTTCTAGAAAGTTCTCGCGTCGAAATTTCTAGAAAGGTCTTGACGACTAGTTCCGCTACTCGATACTAGATGGCGCTAGTGGTAACTACTGTCGCCATGTACTAGGCATTAATTGTGGCGCGCAACAATATTACGTTCCGTGAAAGAGTAGGCAGAGCTACTGAGGTGCCTACGGTTTTTGCGAGAAAGAAATGAATTTTGCGGAAGAGTGAAAGTTTTTAATTAAGTGAAAATTTCGTTTCGATCTATCAAAATCACGCCAAATATCACTGTCAAGATACTTGCACTATAGAGTATTTACTAATTCCATGGTCATGGGCCGGTTCAAACTGTATGGGGAACATGGGCGAGTCGCTGCGTAGTAACGAATTCATGTGTCAGTGAGGGTGAGGGGTCCACACACACACAGGGTTACACAGCGAGTAGCACACTTCAGAGCGCGCGGCTCTGAAGTGCATCATCATCATCATCATTTCAGCCGAAAGACGTCCACTGCTGGACATAGGCCTCCCCCAAAAGGGGGGGGTTTGCCATAATCGCCACGCTTGGCAGGTGGGTTGGCGATCGCAGTATGGTGTGGTGGTGGAATGCATAGAGAACGCTGGTGCCCATTCTCCGGTACGCCCCTTAGTCGCCTTTTACGACACCCACGGGAAGTATGGGGTGGTGCTATTCTTTAAGTCCGGCTCCACACAGACAACGCTCTGAAGTGCGCTACTCCATAATGTTTGAATCGGGCTGTACTCGTCAGTACAAAAAATTCCATGATTTTGATACCTACTCGAAGCGTAAGTTTCGTCTCTGTACCTTAACCTAAGAAAGGCGATACGTACCCTATCTCCATGATATTCTTAGTCACCCTCTCTGTGCCGTTGGTCACCACGAGTTGATAAACACCCTCGTACTCTTTGGTAAACGGTTTGATTGAAAAGTTGATAGTAACCGTCAAGATTTCTGTATCATTCCCTTTCACCATCTACACAAAAAAGTAAAAACATGCCTAAAAATGAAAGATTTTTAGTGCGACAACATTGATATACTGTGCGACAAGTATCTTTTGCTGCTTTAATCACAATGACAGGGGGACGTTGTCAAGAAGCTTATAGATAAAAGTGGAGGCAACACTCTAAATGCCTAAGTGAAGACAACTGTGGTCGGACACTCTCTTTCTAAATACACACATATGAACGAGATAGTGATATGTGTTTTCTTTGTCATATGTATGTATTTAGAAAGAGAGTGTCCGACCACAGTAGTCTTCACTCGGGTATTTAGAGTGTTGCCTCCACTTTTATCTATAAGCTTCTTGGACGTTGTAGATTTTGTAGGCCATTTTGTGGAATTGCGTTGAATCATCGTGACTCAGCCGAAACTCCACGTTCACACTATACATATAGTAAGTTACTATCATCGGTCATCGAAAAGTTTTAAGGATTTTTTTTTTAAGTTTTTCTAATAACTATTCAATGCCTGGTGCCGGGTGGTCGCATTTCGGTAATTTCAGCGCCTCGCCTATAACGGCGCCCGGTGCTGTCGCCGTCACACCGCTCGCACCGCCCTAGAGCCGCTACTTAAGTCCAACCTGGTAAAGTGGGGTTAACTTGTCGGAGCGGCAGTAGGGTGATTGTAGAGTTATCTCGTAAACCCTGCTCCACCTCCTATCCTGCCCTCTGTGTCCCAAAACATGCAGTCAAAGTGACCTCTGCCATGCCACCGACGACACGACGCCGTGGACGTAGCAAAGTTTTGGGCCAACAAGATTTAAAACACAGTCGTGCCAGCGACATGAAAAAGAAGAAGAAAGTATAGAATACATAAGTGCTACGTACCTCTGACTTGTAGGAGTAGAGGGGATTTTGATCATCGCTTTTCAGAGTTTTGTCGTTGATGTAAATCTAAGGAACAAAATAATTAAACAAGTACCTACCTACTTATTAGTAAACTGAATGTCCAGCCAGCCTGAGTTCAAGCTGGCTGAACACATGTATCTCCGCTGCCTGATGATCTACGGCCTTCGAAATGTTTTCAAAATTTTGTGACGGGGACGATAATGATAACCCGAATTTGTGACGGAGAAACTTTGAGTAGTTTCAAAGATCATCATCATTTAAATTTTCCCATGCAAACACTGCAGTAAGGTTTAGGGAACATTAAGTTTTTATTGATTTCTCGTAAACCCTTACATGTGACGCCATAAATCAAACGTTATTACTGTCACAAATTGCGTCACTAAATGTTAGTAAAGGAACCATATTCGAAAACGCTCCCGTTATTGAGATTCGGAAGTGCCAGCCAAAAGTTTTATACGTAAATTCCCCGTTGTACCGTATGCACCATTGACCTGTTCAAGCTGGCTGGACACAGATTTTTGCATTTTTCTACTAAACTGCTGTACGTATCACAAAACTTTTAGCTCGATGCCTGTCACTTTATGTGACGCTCGTTGATATGCGAAAAGTCGTCAAAATCACTTCCGTAGCCGAGATTGAGAGACCAGCGAAAAGTGGTTTTTCAAGCTGGCTGGATACGTTTTCGATCGATTATCTAAGATTCTGTAGCGTCACAAATTCTGAAATAAGGGTGTTTAGCTGTCACATAAAGTGCCCCATTGACCTAGTTAAATGCGAGCTATTTTGAAGATTTGACCAGCCAGCCTGAGTCACATTCAGATTGTGATTGTAGTGTATTACACAATTAGGGTGCTGCAAATTGCAAAAAACACAAGGATATTTTAAGTTTGCGGGCTACGCGTGCTTCCCCCTTACGATGTTACAGTAATCACTGGGTCAACTATAAACACGTGAATACTGTTACTCCGCGTCCTAGCTAAAAAGAACGTTCCCGTGAATACGTAATCGTCACATTCATATGTTACCTAGTTGTACGGAAAACAAATGAACGCCACGGTCGCGTTGGTTAGGACGCGGTCTCACGTGTCTTACCATAGCGGGGTCACACTTGGCAACGTTGCAAGTGTAGACAACGTTGTGCTTGAACTCTTCCGAGGGAGGAGGCGGCACTGCAGCACTCACTGTCACGTTGATCACTGGAAGATAACACGCATACAGTAACCAATCAGAGAAGAGTTCCAGCTAAAACAAAACAAAAGAATATGGTACTTACTTGGTGCTGAAAAATTAATACATAAATTAATTTAAAAAAACTGAAACTTATACTGTCTAAGGCCTCTGCGCATGGGCGTACCCACGGTGGGGCAGGCTGGGGCGCTTGCCCCACTCTGCTCTCTGACGTTTGTTTTCTTCAAGGTCAGCGCTCATAACTCTTTGTTTACACTGTACTTGTCTGACTTCGAATCCCATATCGCTGGACGACTCTCAACCTCATCGATAAATTCTTCAACCTGATTTTCATTCATGTTTAGACTTGAATAAAAACTACGTGCGCAACATCACTAGTCAATCGATGACTGATGCGCGGCCGCAGCGCGGGTGTAGCGCTGCGGTCGCGCGTTTTGCAGCGCGGCGGCAGCGCCGCGCGGCACTTTTCGGCAAATTTGAAGGCGCCCTTAATTTCCTACTACTTATTTTATTTACTTCTGCCCCACCCCTTGAAAAATGCTGGGTACGCCCATGCCTCGGCGAGTTGTTTTCGGCCCCACGCACGCCTTCTAAAGGTCCGGGATCCGAGGGTCCCGAGATATGTCAAAGACATTTAAAAAATTGAAAATTTTTTAAATTCCTTTGTTGGAGATCCTAAAAAAATAAAATTAAAAATAATAACCCCACCGCCGCGCCGTATCTCTACGACAACAGACAGTTGCGCGCTCTAAACTCTAGGTCTGTGCCGGTAAAGATTTTACTTTGCCGGAACATGTCTAGGGTGAGGAGCCAGATACCTACAGAAACCCTCTCAAGGCAGCATATCGATACCTCTGGGCTCAAAGGGCGTATAGCACATTTTGGGCATTTTGACATATTATACTTTTCTCACTCAGTTTTTGATTCTCTATCGATCTGTGTAATCCACGTGGCGAAATTCGCAAAAAAATGTCGAATACAACCTAGTAATTTTCGTTACATATACACAACTTATTTGAAGATTAGGGGCATAAGGAACATATTGCTGCCTCCACAATAATTGGCAGGTTGTATAAACCAATTTTGGTTGAAGATTTTCGGTGTAAATGTGTTGCGTGTCTTTTAATAAATAATATTGCTCTGTACGTCCTTAAAAAAATTCAAATAAAAATATAGTTGTGCTATACGACCTAAATTTTATTATAAAATAAGGAGACCTAAGAGATAACAAAGACCACATTTATTAGGTCAAGGAATACATAGCATAAAAACTGAACAAAATAAATTAGAAATGATGAAGAAAATGTAAAATTAAATCATCTCATTACACATTTAAGAACTTTTAGTTATTATTTTTTAATAGAAAAGTGAAATAAACGATGTTTATTTCTCATCATAATTTTAGTTTCTATTATCCTCTTTTTATTTCTATTAAAAACTCAATTAGAAGATTAAATAAAGCCACTCTCATAGCAAACCAAGAACTATGCAATTTAGATTTAAAAGACATTAATTTATTAGACAGAATTTAGTTTATTAGACAGAACCGATGAAGATGACGTTCAAACGCAATACACTAATATAAAAACAGCATCAAAAAGGTCAGTAATAAAACAAAAACGAACAAATACAAAGAGAGTAAATTTAGTTACAACAACAACTTGCTATGTACACACTAGAACACAAAGCGGTAGACCGACTTGTTACACACACCTCATAAAGATTGCTTTAGAACAAAACCTCATTAAAATCCGCCAAACAAAGAATATCAAGCAAAGGACGACCTACAATTGCGTGTTTAACCGTATAGTTCGGTAGCGCCCCCGAATGGACCCGAACACACGAACCTCCGCCGGCTCGGTACTGGGTCCCATTGGACCCAGGAATTACGACATACGACACTCTTCATTGATTATGTAAATTTTCATTATGCTACCCATCAAATCTTATGAATGTGCGTTAATTAAGAGAGTTGGATAAAAAACTCATACGTTAACGCCAATAAATATTGCATACTTAACGCGCAAGCTTATTAATTTACCTTTATTAAAATTAAGTCTGTAAATGCGATAATCGCCATTTTGTTGACAGAGGTGGTCGAGGCTAAAAAACATAAAAAATGGGAATTTCGAACATCCAAACTCCACCACAGGGGCAGTGGGGCATACATCATTTAATTATTTGACGAATTCATCCATTGCCCAAGTTAAATAAGTAGCGGTAATGAAGTTTTTTGATATCTTATGTCGAAGTTTCGCGCCAAACGTGCGTGTTTACATTTTTACTTTTCACAAATGTCACACATACACATGTAGATAAGATTTAAAATGAGACAAATATTATTGAAAATATTATAAACAACACGACAATGCCCAAATCTTAACGTAATATTGAAACACAGGGTCCAATAACACGTATTATTCATTACCACTACTCAATTTGTGTTCAGAATCGCCGTCCATTATTGTTTTTTTTATCGTAATGATGTGTGAAAGCGATTATGATAAACTATTTTTTTTTTAATTTCGATTGACTCGAGTAATTAATATGTCGAATGTCGGAAATCGATACTCAGAAATTAAAATAAAATCATTTTAATATAAAAAGCATTGTTTATAACAATGATTTATGATTTTTTAATGTAATTATAATAGTTTTTTGGACATTATATTAAAACTGAGTCAATAACTGAGGGCCTTTGACCATAGTCATTCATTGAATTTCGCGCCGAATTGTTTCTATATTTGAATTTATCTTCGGAATGCGCTCGCCGCTTCAAATTATTTTTATAAAATGTACAATTATTTATTTTTTAACCCCCGACGCAAAAACGACGGGGTGTTATAAGTTTGACGTGTCTGTGTGTGTGTGTGTGTGTGTGTGTGTGTCTGTCTGTGGCATCGTAGCTCCCGAACGGAACAACCGATTTTGATTTTGTTTTTTTTGTTTGAAAGGTGAATTAGTCGGGAGTGTTCTTAGCTATGTTTGATGAAAATCGGTCCAAGATGGCCGCCGCCACAAAATGGCGGATTACATATTTTTTCACAACTCCCTTAATATGGGTATCAAATGAAAGGGCTTGACTAGTAGAATACTATACACTATGATAAATTTCAAATCCAAAATGGCCGCCACCACAAAATGGCGAAATATTTTTTTTTTCCACAACTCCCTCAATATGGGTATCAAATGAAAGGGCTTGACTAGTAGAATACTATACGCTATTACAAGTTTCAAATCCAAGATGGCTGCCACCACAAAATGGCGAATTATATATTTTTTTCACAACTCCTATCAAATGCAAGGGCTTGACAAATAGAATAATGTACACTATATTGAAAGGGAAGAGGAATATTAACTAACGAAATGAAAACTAAAAACTGTAAAATATTTTTTTGTCTGATCTAAGCTCTAGAATGATGAGGAAAGTGGAAGAAGGACTGGTACCTACGACCACTGAGTTTGACTATTTTTATTACAAATGGAATTATCCCACATAAAAAGCGTATGTATTTCTACATCAGATAGTGTCGCAGTCCCATTTTATAAACTAGAACTGAAATATCTAAGATATCTAATAGCTATGAAATGCTTGTACGAAAATTGAATAACTAAAGGAAGAACTAGAAAAAGGATAAAATAAAACAAAAAAATCTGTTTAGTCTTAAAAATTATTCTTCGACTATAAATTAATAATTATTATTTGACGGATAAAAAACCTGATTAAACACCAAATTACCTGAATCTTAAAACGCAAGAAAATAAAAGAAATGAAATACAAAAATTAAGGAGTCCCTACAAAAAGCATGAAAACAAAAATTAAATTAAAAATTTAAAAAACCCCCGACACAAAAAAAATAATAAAATTAAATGTAAGTAATTGGAAAAGGATCAAATAATTTAAAAACCCCCAACTTAAAGAATCTAGGTAACGAGACTAAAACAGATAAATTCATATGGAAGTCGGGGGACCGTTCTGTGGAACACCTTCTATGCTCAGAGGTCCCCCGACTGCCATATGAATTTATCTGTTTTAGTCTCGTTACCTAGATTCTTTAAGTTGGGGGTTTTTAAATTATTTGATCCTTTTCCAATTACTTACATTTAATTTTATTATTTTTTTTGTGTCGGGGGTTTTTTAAATTTTTAATTTAATTTTTTTGATACTTTCCAATAGTTTGCTACAGAATGCCCAGTATACATTTTTTAGGTAGGCTTAACAAAAGTTTGGGAATGATGATAAATTAATTGGATAAATTGGGTATTCCGCAATCACTTAACATTTCAATATGTTTTATTAGTTGTATGAACTTGGTAGTTTTTAGGGTTCCGTACCCAAAGGGTAAAAACGGGACCCTATTACTAAGACTCCACTGTACGTCTGTCCGTCTGTCACCAGGCTGTACCTCATGAACCGTGATAGCTCGGGTCAGCGGGCCTGCCGGGTCAGCGGGATTGTCCTGCCGGGTCAGCGGGATTGTCCTGCCGGGTCAGCGGGATTGTCCGAAAGGGTTACCGCTGGCCCGGAACATAAAGGGCTAAGGAAGGAATACGGGTGGGTTTTAGTCAGTAAGAGTCTGACACTCCCTTCCGCTCCACCCAGAGCGGGAGGAGTCATTTGATGATTTCCCATCCGCAAAAAAAAAAAAAAGACAGTTGAAATTTTCACAGATTATGTATTTCTGTTGCCGCTTTAACAACAAATACTAAAACAGAATAAAATAAATATTTAAGGGGCGGCTCCTATACAACATTCGTGTTTTTTTGGCGTTTTTGCCTTGTGATACGGAACCCTTCGTGTGCGAGTGCGACTCGCACTTGGACAGTTTTGTATTTAATAGTTTACTTGAGTAATAGAAATTGTTTTTTTTTGTGGTACTAACCCAACGTAATTTTAAAAACTAGCCTTGTTTATGTCGGACCACGCACAGTGAAAAGTTCGGTAGTTGGGTTGAATATTTACGCATGCACAATGCTCATCATTAATTTGATCGACTGAAAAAATAAGTTTGTATTTCATAAACTCATCATTCATAACGCACCCAAAAATTAAAGTGCCGGCCAGAAAAGAAAAGTACTGTTTTCTTATCCCTTTCGATGTTGACGTCACCCGCAACGGCCCTGTGTCACTTTTAGGGGAATAACATATTGAGCATTTCTTACTATTACAGCGAAACTCTGCAATTAACCTCCTTGGCTGCTATTTGAGATTAAAAATGCCAAAAAATCATATTTTTATAACAAGTGTTTTAAGCATTAAAAAAACAAGCAAGCGCGAGTCGGACTCGCTCTCCAAGGGTTCCGTACCATCTTATGTTTTTAAATTTTCATCGGTGAGACCTATTATGCTTCAGAGAATTTTAACACTGCACGCTGCGGTGTAGAATATTGCAGTTTTAGGTCAGCGCTATCTCATGACCGATAGTGGAACTAATGTATTTATTGTTGATGATTTCTGAAAGAGTGTGCGATTTAGAGACATCGTTTTATTTTTCCTGTAATCGTTACATAAACTTCTATCACATAGAATAATTTCAGGATTTTCTCTATGCAAACTTCGGAGATAAGGGGGAAACGGTATTTTTTTTACATTTTTATCAAAAGTCAAAAAACATGCGGCTTAAAATAAATGTTTGAGAATGTGCAAACTACGCTCTTTCTTGATACCCCACATACCTTAGTAGCCCCACTTCGAATTTTTCAAAATCCTTTTCAGTCCCGGTTGTAAAAAAAAAAACAAAAATATTTTTATTTCTTTCTTGTTTGCAAAATGGTTGGGCAAACGTCACCTAAAACTATTTCAAGTTGATAGCTTTAGTAGTTCTTGAGATATCCAGCTGTGACAGTTGGACATACTGAGTCGCAACATAAGGGTTCCTTATTCACGTGATGCTGACATCTCTTTGAGGCGCGCGTGGAACGTACCCGCCAGGGCCGAAGCCTGCCGGGTCAGCGGGATTGTCCGCAAGGGTTACCGCTGGCTCGGAACACAAAGGGCTAGGGAAGAAACACTGGTGGGTTTAGTCAGCAAGAGTCTGACGCTCCCTTCCGCCCAGAGCGGGAGGGGTCATATGATGATTTCCCACCCAAAAAAAAAAGGTTGCTTTTTACCATTTTGGTACGGAACCCTAATAACAACTTTAAATTGAATATAACATCCCCAACATTCCGAACATGTTTTGTCGCAGTATAATGAGAGATTTGCTATGTTATTTTAAGACCAGACTTCTGATAGGATCTCCTGGAATCTATAATCACAGAACTATATTTTGTATTTTTTTTTATTTTAGTCTCAGTGGTCTTATAAAAATATATTTGTGACCCTCACTACAAGCCCTTTCATTTGATATATCACACGGTACCTACAGTATGCAAAGCTTTTTAAATTTTCTAATGTGACCCCAAAAAGTGACCCCATATTATAAATTAATTAATTTATGTTACACGGCCATGTTCGAGTCACAGAAATTTATAAGTGTACCAAATTTCAACTTAATCGGTCCAGTAGATTCGAAACAAATCGGTTGTGACAGACCTACACAGACAGACACATGAGTGATTCTATAAAGGTTCCGTTTTTTCATTCGGACGTAGGGAACCATAAAAAGTTACACGCCTATCCACACTGTATTAAAATAAAATGATTATATTTAAATAAATAATTAATTCATGAAAAATATACCAAAGAGTTTTTATTCAATTTCTACAATTTTTTATTTTTTTTAAATACCGATTATCGATTATGCTTTAAGACAGTTTTTAATCGAAATAACAAAATCGGGTGGATTGTCAGCACTAAGAAGTGTCACGCCGCAACACAATTTAAGTAATTTTTATCAAGATTTGATCATGTTTTTTATGTAGCTTACGTATGAAAAATGGTAAAAGTAAGAATGCAGAGAGAATGACAATATCTTTATTTTTCCATTTTGGATATTTTCAACAAGAGATTATGTGGTTTATGTATATATTTTCAGCGATTTTAAGATGCCTACCTTTTGGATAGGTGTAGTAATATCTATTTTATACATTTTTCGCAGTAGAATGACGCGGTTTGACCGACATCAGCATGTAATTAAAGATATTTGCCACAAGCTTATTGTCCAAATAGGCGCGGTAACACATTTTTCTTAATAAATTCGAATGCTGAAAGTTGAAGTAAATTCCTGAAAATCATGACGTAATTCGCAACATCCCGTCGAGTCAGCTGGTATGTCATATGTCAAAATCTAGTCGAGCAGAGAGGTTAAAGGATTGTGCAAATTAAGATCAAATTGACTGAAGATCTTTGGGGAATGTCAATTAAGGTCTGTACCTCCATAATTGAGACTATTGCGCCTTACTTAGCCTTAGTATTTAATTCGTGCGTGGATCAAGGAGTCTTCCCCGATTTGATGAAGTACAGTAAAGTAATACCACTCTACAAATCCGGAGACAGTAAAGACACCAATAATTATAGACCCGTATCCATTTTGCCGGTTTTCAGCAAGGTGTTTGAAAAGATAATGCTTAATCAAATGCTCAATCATTTTAACACGAATAAAATCCTACACGATCAACAGTATGGTTTCACTAAAGGACGTTGTACGACCGACGCCGGTGTAACTTTACTAAAACACATTTTTAACGCGTGGGAAGAGGCCCAAGACGCCATAGGAATCTTTTGTGACCTCTCCAAGGCATTTGATTGCGTCGATCACGAGACCTTGCTTTTGAAACTTGAGCATTACGGACTTGGAAAACTTGCTCTCAGTTTAGTTAGTTCTTATTTAAATGATAGACAACAACAAGTTCAAATAAATGGAGTCAATTCACTTGGTTTAATAGTAAAAATTGGTGTGCCACAAGGCTCGATATTGGGTCCTTTCCTCTTTTTAGTGTATATTAATGATCTACTCCATTTATTAAAAAATCAACCACAAATGGTGTTATTTGCTGATGACACTTCCTTAATTTTTAAGGTAAATAGACGTGCTACAAATTTTGACGACGTAAATAATGCCCTATTGCAGGTCCAAAATTGGTTCACTGCTAATAATTTAGTATTAAATGGAAATAAAACTACGTGCATAAGATTTTCTTTACCAAATGTCAAGGGTAGTGATTGTGAGATAATATTGAATCAAGAGAAACTAGAATTCGTCGATAAAACTGTTTTCCTAGGGATCACGCTCGACTCAAGGCTACAATGGGATCCTCATTTAACAACTCTTGCAGGACGGCTAAGTTCAGCAGCTTATGCTGTCAGAAAAATCCGTCAATTTACTGATGTAGATACCGCGAGACTAGTCTATTTTAGTTACTTTCATAGTATCATGTCTTACGGTATTTTGCTTTGGGGACGAGCTGCAGACATCGATTCTATTTTTATTCTGCAGAAAAGAGCCATCAGAGCCATATTTATAATCTCCGCAGACGCGATTCTCTGAGGGAACTTTTTAAGGAAATTAACATCATGACGGTGCCTTGTCAATATATCTATGAAAACATCATGTATGTAAGGAAAAATTTACATCTTTTTAGTAAAAGAGGTGATAGAGATAATTATAGTACTAGAAATAGGGACCTTTTGGTTCAACCAGGCTTCAGACTGGCTAAAGTAGATTCATCTTTTATGGGGTACTGTTTAAAATGTTATAATAAAATACCTCCCCACATTCTTCAACTGAATGAGACAAAATTCAAGTCTTGTATAAAACGCACACTATGAGTCAGGCATATTATAAGTTAGGGGATTACATCACTGATAGGAACGCCTGGCTCAATGCTGGTCCTGCTCCACAACCACAACTAATTGATTAACACTTGAAGATACTGTTGGAGCTGTCGAAGATTGTAAGACTATCTTTGCATTGTATAGACTCAGTTTCCTTTGTATTGTATAATTGCATAGCACAGATGTGAGTTCTATGTACCGTATAGCTACCATTTACCGAGTATTAATATGTCTTTCATTGACTTGAATGTGCCCTGGCAGCTGATAGTATGTCATGCTCACTCAATTGTCTCGCTGACGGTGGCGTGTGTGTTGGATCATTTAGCTCCCTTCAAAATGGTTGAGCTGAATGGTGCTGATCTATGCGTCATGTTCGTGAACGGGCGCCGTCAGTTGGGGCTGGTCATCTTTTAGCTGCCTCGGTTTATTTTTAATTATTTTATTTTTGACTGTTGTTTTGTTAAGTACTATTTGTTGTACTCTGGACGCTTTTAACGTTTTACGTCTTTTTTTATTTATTGATAAATGATAAATGATTTATTTTCTGTAAGTAGGTTTTTACAAACACTTTTACACGTCATCATATTTTTTAAACTAGATGTGGTCGGCGTTTCCTATCTGACTACTCTGAGAAGAAAGGCCGAAACAAACTCAGAGGTCACAGTCTCTTTTAAAGTCCAGACAAAATCTTGGTCAGATCGTGTGAAGACCATGTAGATTGATGTCTGAAATGGTCTTTTGAGGAAAGAACCACACAGATTGAGCGGACCTGTCCAATCAGTGCACGCATTTGTCAAAAATCGTGCAGCTCGACTCAGAAATGAGGAGCTCAACGATTCGACGAACAATACCAAAGAAAGGACATTTGGGTAGGCCGCGTAAATTACTCAAACTGCCAGATCATGATTAAAACTAAGAAGGAAAACAGAAAAAAAAAAATGACCCACATAGTCCTCACATTCACAATAATTAAATGAAAAGAAAAAAAAATAAAATAAAAAATACTTTACAAAGTAAATATTCATGTCATTGTCTAAATAAAATTCATCAATGTCAATGTGTATATAAAAATCCGGACATAATCTTTGAGGACCATGTAGATTAGTGTCTGAAAAGATCTTTTGAGGAAAGAACCACACAGATTGAGTGGACCTGTCCAGTCAGTGCACGCATTTGTCAGTAACCGTGCAGCTCAACTCAGAACTTCAGGAGCTCAACGATTCGACGAACAATACCAAAGACAGGACATTTGGGTAGGCCGCATAAACTACTCAAACTGCCAGACCACGATTAAAATGTAAACTATGACCCACATAGTCCTCACATTCACAATAATTAAAATAACATAATACTTTATACAGTAAATGTACATGTCATTGTGTAAGTAAATAGATGCTTACTTAAAAAAAAAAAAGAAAATATTAAAGTGTAAAAATTGCAAAATAACATTCACTGTCTAAACCTATTGGAGCAGCTCAATCCCAAGCCTTTTTGTCCTCAATATAGTCTTTTACAGTATAATAGGCTTTCTGGCATAGTTTTCGCTTTATAAAAGCTTTGAATTTATTTAGGCTTAGTTCCTGAATGTGGCTAGGAAGTTTATTATAAAAATGTATACATTGGCATCTAAACGAGCCACCTATTTTCTTGAGCCTTGTTGTAGGAACAACAAATTTGTGTTTGTTCCTAGTATTTATGTTATGGATATCACTGTATTTTTTAAACAGATTAATATTTTTATGTGCATACAAAAGATTATCATAAATGTACTGAGAAGGCACAGTCATTATATTAATCTCTTTAAATTTGTCTCTGAGGGAGTGTCTAGGACTTAATTTATAAATAGAACGAATTGCCCTTTTTTGTAAAATAAAAATTGTCTGAATATCGGCGGCATTTCCCCACTAGAATACCGTACGACATCACACTATGAAAATAACTAAAGTAAACTAAACAGGCTGTCTCTAAATCAGTCAAATCACGAATTTTCCTAACGGCGTATGCTGCAGAGCTAAGCTTTTTTGACAATTTATCTATATGGGGGCCCCATTGAAGCTTGGCATCCAACGTTATGCCTAAGAATACTGTGGTATCTTCGGGTTTTAACTCTTCATCCTTAATGAGAACACTAGTTTCTACTTGTCTAACGTGGGGTATCGTAAATTTAATCGTTTTTTTTTCGTTAAGAAGTAGGTTATTGACATTAAACCAGTTAACTATTTATATTATTAAAAATATTTTGTAAATGTGAGGACTTTGTAGGCCTTATAGACTTTAGATCTGTAGACCATTTTCTATTTTATCAAGTAATTGGTACTTGTTGACAGGCCTGCGCTGTCCTCCCATACCTACTGTAATCTGGAAACATTGTAAAAGCCAATTATTTTTAAAAAGAGTTACCATGGAGTTTCTTGCCGGTTCTTCTCCATAGGAAACGACCAATTGGAACCGTGCACCTAGCTTCTGACGTTTCATAAGTGCCCATGTAGGTTTATGTGAAATAAAACATTTTGATTTTGATTTTGAACTACTTTTGCAAGGGCGTTATTTACATTGTCAGTAACCAGCTGCTGACGTTTGATTTTAAACAAAAGAGAAGTGTCATCTGCAAACAACACTATATCATGATTATCCTTTATGAGGTACGGCAAGTCATTGATATAAATAAGGAACAAGAAAGGACCAAGAATTGAGCCCTGGGGGACCCCCATTCTTACTACAGATCCGGGTGACCTTTTTCCGTTAACATCAACTCTCTGAATCCTATCACTCAAGTAAGAAGTAAGAAGATCCAGAGAGGCGTTCCGGATTCCGTAGTGGTGCAGTTTCCTGATTAATGTGTCATGAAGAACACAATCGAATGCCTTGGACAAATCGCAAAAGACGCCCAAGGCATCGCATTTGTCCTCCCATGCATTATAAATATGTCCTAAAAGTTCAACTCCTGCATCGGTAGTCGAACGACCCCTTGTAAAACCGAACTGTTTATTATGCAGTAATTTATTGTTATTAAAAAATCTTTGCAATTGAATCAAAATAAGTTTTTCAAAAATTTTACTAAAGGTAGGTAGTACTGAAATAGGTCGATAATTAGTAGGGTCTGATGTACTACCCGATTTAAACAACGGTATTATTTTACTGTTTTTCATAAGATCAGGAAACTCACCACGGTCAATACAATTATTAAATATAACAGCTAAAGTAGGTGCTACAATGTTTATAATCGACTTAGCAACATCCACAGAATTACCCCATAGATCTGCGGTCTTTTTAACATTTAACGTGTGAAAGGTTTTAATTATATCGTTACAGGTTACATATTCAAAGTGAAATTCAGAATCACAAACTGAAACGTTTTCTTTAAGTAAAGACTCTGCGGCAGCGGGTGATGAGTTAAGAGATTTAGTAGTTGATACTGGAATCTCTGCAAAGAAATTTTCAAAGGCCGCGGCGATTTGAGAATCTGATTTAATTATATTGTCATCAATAGCAAGGCTGTAGTCACTACTTCGGGTGCATGACCTTCCCGTTTCGCTATTAATGACATTCCAAGTCGTTTTAATAATGTTGCTACTATTTTTAATTTTTGAACTCAAATAACGTGACTTGGCAATACTACAAACTTTTTTAAATATTTTAGAATAATTCTTAACATATAAATTAAATTCAGCAGTGTTTATACAAATCCGTTCTTCATATAATTCATAAAGTCGTTTTCTACTTTTATGTATACCAATGGTGGCCCAGTCACTGAAGGAAGCGTTACTATTAACCGATAATCTTTTTGGAATAAAAGTGTTATCAAATTGTGTGCAATACATATTAAAAAAATCATTATATTGTTGATTAGGGTCATCATTAGTGAATAAAAGTGGTAATTTACCCAAGAGTTTAGTTTTAAATGTTTCCAAGCGATTAGTTGTTTTTGGGTTAACAGTGATATCTTTTTTAGTAACTTTTTTGTTGTAATTTGGAATACTGATCAATTGTCCGCAATGATCTGAGTCTATTAAGTTAATAATTTCTTTGTGGGTCGGTATAACATCTGTATAAATGTTATCTAGGCATGTGGCACTAGTAGGAGTTATTCTAGTGGGCTCTAAAAATTGGTTAGCAAGATTGTATGACTGAAACAAACTTAGAAATTAACATTAAAATCACCACAAGTGATGATAGACTTCTTTGTATTACAGATTTTGTGCAACACTTCATCCATAACTTTTTCAAAACAATCATAAAATCCTGAAGGTGGTCTGTATACACTTAATATAATGAACTGCTCCAATTCTATACAGGCTATTTCAATTGTTCGCTCAACAGAGAGGCTTACGATATCCTTTCGGTCCTTAAACTTAAGCTGGTTATTTATTAAAATTAATGAGCCACCATGTATAGCATTTACTCTGCTGAATGAACTACCAACCTGGTGATTACTAAAATTGAACATGAACTGGTGGCTTTTAAGCCAATGTTCTGTCAAACAAAGAATATCTATATTGTTACAATTCAGGAATAATTCTACTTCTAAGTCTTTGTTTAAAAATCCTTGAATATTTTGATGCACCAGATTAATACTATTTAATTTTTTTACACTTTCATTTGACTTATTATTTGCCTTAGTTACATTTTTGCAAGAGGTTGCCTCTATTGTCTTAATGTCTAATTTAAATGATGATTAATGTCATTAATTTTGACCAAATTATTGGCAGAAAACTTTAAAAAGTCATTGCATTGCTCAATAGGAGCAATTTGTTTAGCCAAATGTTTGGCTGAAATTGAAAAAAAATATGATAGCGACACAGCTATCTGTCTTTTAAGATAGTTAGAAAGATAGTACATAACAATATTGTATCTATCTTTTGTCAAATATAAATTATTACCAACATAATAGTTAGTATCAATTAACTGGAATTGGTTATCATTATATGTCAAATTGTGCAATGTCATGTTCATATCAAATCTTAAGTTATTTTCTTCCTGTGGCAAACTGTTACTGTAAGGGAATGTAAACAATACAATTTTTCTTAATCTAAGGTTGCACAATGTTCGATGATATTGGAGCAATTCTCCTTTATTTAAATTACCCCTATTTCCCATAAATATTAATAAAGTTGTTTCCTGCTTAAAGTTATATTTAATAACTTCTTTCATAATATCAAATAAAGAACAACCAGGCATACAGTAATTTATTATTGAGTGTCCCGGATATTCATCTGTCAACAAGTGACCTAAGTCCTTTCCAATCTCATCACAAAATAATACAATATCATGATTTACATTTTTTTTACATGGTATAATGGAACTATTAACAGAGGGAATAAAACACAAGGATGCAGTAATGTGGTATTGCATGCTGATAATGAATGGTCTGGTGTAGGTACAGTGGATGGTGTTTGAGAGCGCTCACAGCTGTTTGTTTGTGAGTTCACCAGCTCATTCATTGCCAACACATATTCCCTCATTAGATCTTCAGAGGTATTATATTTGTTAGTCATAGATCTTAGTTTCTCCTGCAGCTGGTCAAGTTGAGATTGCAAGTCCTGTGTGTCAATATTGTATTTCCTAGTACTTTGCTCCAAATTAAAAGAATACATATCTAACTGTTTAAGCAAATTTAACCTTTCCCTATTAAGTTTTACATTTTTAATAAAGAACTTTTGTCTTTTTACCATTTTTTGGGTTTTAACAATGTATTTATTAATTTTGATGTACTTCTTGAGTTTATTTTTACTAGTGACTACCCTCACTGATTTACATGATTTTGATTCATCATCACCTGTCAAATCAATAGTGTTAGTAGGATTTATGGCAGAAACCATTGACGGGGCAATAGACACCAACTCATTGAACAGACTTTGGTTCAGCGAGGCAGTGATGTTAAGGTTTGTAGTCTCAAGTTGTGTAATCTGACTTTGAGCCTCATGTAGCTGCTGTTGTAATAAGTGTTTGTGGCTAAGAGCTTGTTCATACTCTACGCTACACTGGCTGAACCCGTCCACAACAAGCTGAAGTCTATCCCGTTCTTCTATGGCATCAGTGTATTGAGTATATATCTGAGCCATTTCAATTTTTAATTTCCTATTCTTGTCATGAGCATCAAAGAGCAACCTTTCATTGTCATCTATTTCCTTAAGTAGTTGGTCACAGGACTCCTTTAACGCCTTTAAAGCGCTCAAAGCCTCATTGAGTTTGGACTCTTCGAGACGAGCACGGGCGCTGCGAGTCATAATCATGATTAAAACTAGTAAGGAAGCGACAAGAAATTAGAAAAGAGAAGGTTGTTGTGGCAGGAGTTGGAAAGATGATTAGTTTAATAGGAGAATATAAAAGTCGGTCAGTAGGTCGTCTTAGGGGCAGAAGTCAATGGGAAAAATGAGATTTAGATGTAAATAAAAGGAGTTCTGTCACCAAACCTAAGTAAGGTTATGTTTACGTTCAAAGGTCATTGGCATCAAGTAGCCTTACTAAAAGTGAACAAAGTAGGTAATTGCAGGTGAAATTATACTAATTGTAGTACGTAAACTAACTAATAGCAAGTTAAATATAAAGTATTGTACCTGATATCAAGATGACAATGCAAATTCCCTTGTGCCGGTAACTGTCACCGATTTACATTGTTATATTTACACTTAATTTGCACTAGGTATGTGAATCTAACACAAAATACACATTATTATCCTATTTACTTGAAGAGTAATTGGAAATAGGCCTAAAAAACAACGAAATTTAATATTTAAAATTAAAATTTCAAGAACAAATTTTAAACAGCTGTTAGCTGTAGTGTTGCCACAGGAAAAAAAAAAAAAAAGTATTACATCGTTCTCACATTATATAATTTTAAATTCAAATGTAATGATGTACTAATATTTTTGTAAAACATAATTTAAAAAGAGTGTCCATGGAGTTTCTTGCCCGTTCTTCTCCATAGGTACCTACGCTTTGGAATGGGCAACTAGCTTCATATTTTCTGACTGACCGACTTCTTGACAATTCAAAAGTGCCTGTTAATGGTTTAATTGAAATAAATGCTTTGACTTTGACTTTGTGCACTTGTGCAGGTGTGAAACAGAATGACAGAGACAAATTTTTGAACATTTGTACAGAGTTTTATAAGAATCGAAAAACCGACTGTACAAACTAACGCAACTGTATATTCGTGCTCCGATAACATTCCACCTTTCACAGGCTGGGAAGTTCATAAGGCACTGCGGAGCATATGAAGTATTGTTGCCCAGGCGACGATGGTGTAACCACTGCAGCTTTAAAAATAAGAGAGCGTGTCCTTCTTCCACATGTTACAAATTTTTACAACAGTATTTTAAACACCGGAACTCTGCCAAAATTTTGTCATTCTTTGATTAGGTATTCTTCTCCACAAAAAGGGTGACAAAACAGACAAAGACAATTAGCGTCCTATCACTCTGGTTTCACACCTGTGCAAAGCTTTCATTAATCGAAAACAGAATAGCCGGAGCCCTCGACAAACATCAGCCCCCCAGGATTTCGTCGCGACCTTTCTACACTGACCACTTCCACTCCATCAACCAGGTTCTCGAGGAACATACAGAGTTCCAGCTCCCACTTTATATTGCATTTATAAATTACTCAAATGTTTTTGATAGCATCAGCCATACCTCAATTTTCAACGCCTTACAAAATCAAGAAATAGACACCACGTACATCTTTTGATAGAAACAGCACCCCAGCTATTAAAATCAATTCTAAGACAGGACCGTCTTTCCAGTTCAATAAAGGAGTTAAACAAGGAGACCCGCTGTCTCCGAAATTTTTTACGGCCGTTCTGGAGGAAGTCTTCAGAAAGCTAGCAGCAAGCTGGGCAGAAAGAGGCATTATGGTTGCAAAAAAGTGATTATCCAATCTCCGTTTTGCCGACGATATTGTCCTTTTTTCGTCTTCAGTCTCCGAGCTGACTCAGATGCTAGAAGATCTCAGCACGGCAAGCCTTCAAATGAATATGTCAAAGACTAAGTTGATGAATAGCGTGCATCGTAGGATCACTGTGGCGGGTGGGAAGGTTAAATATGTCGATGAGTATCTCTATCTTGGTCAAATAGCCTCTTTCAGGCAAGAATAGACAAAGAAGTTGCAAGACGCACCGAAAATGCCTGGAAGAGCTATTGGGCCATGAAATATCAAATGAAGGGCGATCTTCTACTATCACTTCAAGAGAAGACTCATCGACATGTGTATTCTTCCCATCCTCACGTATTATTCTCAAACAAGGTCTGTGATAATTCAGCAGAGGTCCACGCTCAAGGTTTGCCAGAGAGCTGCTCTAGACAGAGAGATGTGTAAAGAGAGTAGGGACTAGGGAGATCGTAGTCCAGCAGCATAACGGCAAAAAAAAAAAATATTCTAAATAATTATCGAACAATAGATGGCCTACTCAATAAATACAATATCAATTAGAAAAATAATTGTAAAAATATTGTATACAACAATTCAAGTAATTTATACGCCCCTGTGTCTTTGCATCATTCATGAAAAGTTGGGCTTACGCCTCTGTGTATCTGATCAGGGCATATTTTTATGGGGTGTATAGGACATATATTAAAATTTTTTGCTCGCAAAGCACGTGCTATCTCAGTCAATACAAAACCAGGCCCATTTTTGAAAAAACCTTCTTAAGCACATCAAAAATCTAAGAACTTTGTCCCTTGGATACTTTTATGTAGCTCTAAAAATGAGAGAGATATAACGACAACAATTTTTATTTTTTTGTTTTTTGCTTCTCCTGAAAACCTGTGTTTTGTGCTATACGCCCTTTGAGCCCAGAGGTATCGAATTATGGCGAGCTATTATAACATAGCTCACAAATCACAAAACGCATCGAAACCAAAAGGTTAAGTGTTCATTGGGTTTGCACATTTTATTTTTTGTAAGCCACGTCTAAGCGAGCGTTCTAATAAAAAGCCTTCACTGCACGAAAAAGTGCCTTTGGAATAGACATAAAACAAACTTACAGCTATCTGAAATAAAACATAAAATGAATAATAATTTAAGTGAAATTTAACGCAAACAGTTAGGTAATTGGTGCTTAGACTTAATGGCGGCTAAGATCTGCGTAAAGGAAAAAGATGGCGAGCGAGCTATGAGAAGAATATGACGATTCCTACTTCAAGAAGATTTAAAAATGAATAAAGGAGTTTTCAAGAACTGAAAATGATTTATTTCGGTATCCCACCACCCTACATGTAAGTACATATTATATTTGTTTGGCTCTTTCTGTAACTTAGACAGCTTGAGGGATTTTAAGGTGAATGGGTAGTTGAGACCGCGAAATTCAAATTTTCTTACGTTTTTTGCAATTTGCAGGTCAGTATCAAGTTATATCTTGATCCAAATATGATTCGCGACAGTAACAGGTACATATCTAGAGAATTATAATCATTAGAATCATTAATACATCTTTTTAAGTTAGATTTCTAGCATTAACACTTTTCCTTAAGAGATTGGTGGTTGGTGAAAGAAATCTAACTTAGGCCTCGTTTCTGGAGACGCGTGGCTTCGAGCGTCGCGTGCGGAGGCGCGACCCGCACTAAATTCAAACTTACGGCGTTGTATGAGAGCGTTTACGGAGAGGCGTTTTTACACGCGTTTGTTTGAAATGTAGCATTATTTGCGGATGACGACGCCGGTCGCAGCGCCGCACGCGGCGTCGGTCGCAGCGTCGTACGCGGCGTCGATCGCAGCGTCGTGCGCAGCGCCAGCTTTCTTGTGTCCTGGGCAGTCCCTTTCTACCCCCCGCAGGGTTAGCCGCGTCCGCCGCCGCGTACAATTACCGGCACGTAACTTGGCAAGAGAACTACAAAAACTCTTGCCAAGTTACGTGCCGGCAACTATAGCCCGCCGCGTCCGCAGCTACACTTCACGCGACGCGCCATGACCCTCGGCTCCATGAACGAATTCGTACTTAATCATATGTTTGTTTTTGTGCGTATGAAGACGCGGACCGCTGCACGCGCCGTCTCTTTGTGAACGCAAAAAACGTCCAACGCAACGCTAGACGCCACACTGCACGCGACGCGCGAAGCCACGCGTCTCCGTAAACGAGGCCTTAGAAAGATATATTAATGATTCTAATGATTAATTAATGATTATAATTCTCTAATTAAGTATCTGTTATTGTCGCGAATCATATTTTGATCAAGATACAATCTGACACTGACCTGCAAATTGCAAAAAAACGTAAGAAAATTTGAATTTCGCGATCCATTCACCTTAAGAAATGAGATACTAGTAACTTGACAGCGCGAGTGAACGACACTGGCTATAGTTAAAAAACCAGTGTAGTCGCGAAAACACTTTGTTTTTTTTTTAACTTACTTTCAAGTACAGCTAATGTTTTTCTATGTTCAGTTTGGCCGACTTTAAAGATTCCCATATATACGCAAGCATTTGTATCCTCAAAGCTGTGAATAAAAAAAATATTATGATTATGTTTATTGTCGCCACAAACTCCTGCATTACGCTACCGTCTGGTCAGAGGAACTTTCCATCCTATTACTCAGTGTTACACATATGAAAAGCCTAACAACACTGGTGGGCAGCGGCCCGCCAGACGCAACAACTGTCATCATAGAAAAGTATACTCAAGTACAACGCTACAAGTTAAATTTGGCGCGTGGACAAAATCGGAACTAACGTCGCTATCTTGTTTTGTCAATACGATTTCAGTGGTGACACAGTTTCACAAAATGTTTACTAACAACGCCCCCTTTTTGATGTCATTCAGGCGCCAGAACGTCCTTGTAGCTCTCTAGTAGGTACTCACTGATCAAAATCAATGTTGACGGTGTTGTTGGTCGATATACCGAGTCCCGTAGTGACATTCTGTCCGCGACAGCTGACGCTGACGAGCTCGCCGCCCGGGCAAGCGTACCCGACTGTCTTCTGTTTGTAAGCGTGCCCCGCTGGCACCGAGTCTCGGAGTATGTCCACTGTACAAGCTGGCAAGTACAAAAGATATTATGAATTCAGGCAATAAACATAATCAGCCTATAATGTTGGGAACTGCTGGGACTCAGCTCAGGCCTACTCTCTGAGAGAGGGAGTGGGCCATAATCAACCACGTGGGCCCAGTATGGGTTGGTGGATGTAGAATAAAATACTGTTTATTATGTACAGTCACGAGCATAAGTATGTATACACTTGGCTTTATTCAAAGACGATTTTCTCCTTTAGTTTAGAATGTTTTATGTTATTACGAACAACGTATTTTCGAACCCATAGGTTTGTGTAAAGTGTCGTATTTCAACGTTGCATTCGTTATTTCACGAAAAAATCGCAATTGAAATTTGCCAAGTGTTAAAAAATCAGCTGTTCCCTACGGGATCCCTTCTTTTCGCATAATGTTCTTTTTCCTAATATACGTCGGCATAACGATTTTGGCATAATAATACTTCGGCATAATTTTTTTAGGCATACATTTTATGTTGGCAAAGTCAAAGTCAAAACATTTATTTCAAGTAGGCACTTAAAAGGCACTTTTGAACGTCAAAAATTACAAAAAATAGAATTGATTCTAGTCGCTCATTCCAAAAGGTAGTTTTCATATGGAGAAGAATGGGCGAGAAACTCCACCGTTACTCTTTTAAAATGTTTTACAATATTTTGTATACATTAATTATAAATGATAAATGATAAATGATTTATTTTCTGTAAGTAGGTTTTTACAAACACTTTTACACGTCATCATATTTTTTAAACTAGATGTGGTCGGCGTTTCCTATCTGACTACTCTGAGAAGAAAGGCCGAAACAAACTCAGCACGCGTAGCATGAACACTTCTATCTCTACGAAGAGAAGACACATTGCTTTCTATACAAAGTGACATTTCTTTTCTTCATTTTTGACATACCGCCTAGAAATCTTTCTACTATCTGTCATTTTGTCTTTAGTTTCTAACGATCTTTGTCTAGGTCCTTTTTTATGTAGACTATTTCAGAAGAAAGTTTTCTATCCCAAATGTCAAAATCACACTGACAACTGTCAGTTGTCTAAGGGATTTTGTAATCGCTAAAGACAGTAGAAAACTTTCTACTCGACGGCCACAAAGTATATACGGTTATCTACAAAATCCCACAAAAAAAACAAAACTCCCAAAATTCCACTGTCAAAGATCCCCGAATGACAGCCGGGACCAAAGGCTTAACGTGCTTTCCGAGGCACGGAGGGGTCTCGGTATGTAAAGATGGTCACCCATCCACGGACCAACCGCGGCAAGCGTAGCTTAACCTGATCAATCAACTTGTGCGGCTGTTATTATTTGGCCACGGACCCCTCCTTATAATGTGACTTAATATCAGTAAAAATTAAGAATCAAAAACAAAAAAAAATTGTATGACAAAACAAAGAATTCTGAGTCAAATTAAGTAAAACAGTGAATTTCGTAAAAAGTGCAGTTGCCTCTTTCTACTTTGCTGCCGTCGTACTGTCTACACGGAACGTCATCTTTGTCTACTCTTCTGTCGACAAACCGGTGCTCATGCTACGCGTGCAGAGGTCACAGTCTCTTTTAAAGTCCAGACAAAATCTTGGTCAGATCGTGTGAAGACCATGTAGATTGATGTCTGAAATGGTCTTTTGAGGAAAGAACCACACAGATTGAGCGGACCTGTCCAATCAGTGCACGCATTTGTCAAAAATCGTGCAGCTCGACTCAGAAATGAGGAGCTCAACGATTCGACGAACAATACCAAAGAAAGGACATTTGGGTAGGCCGCGTAAATTACTCAAACTGCCAGATCAAGATTAAAACTAAGAAGGAAAATAGAAAAAAAAAATGACCCACATAGTCCTCACATTCACAATAATTAAATGAAAAGAAAAATAAAAAATACTTTACAAAGTAAATATTCATGTCATTGTCTAAATAAAATTCATCAATGTCAATGTGTATATAAAAATCCGGACATAATCTTTGAGGACCATGTAGATTAGTGTCTGAAAAGATCTTTTGAGGAAAGAACTACACAGATTGAGTGGACCTGTCCAGTCAGTGCACGCATTTGTCAGTAACCGTGCAGCTCAACTCAGAACTTCAGGAGCTCAACGATTCGACGAACAATACCAAAGACAGGACATTTGGGTAGGCCGCATAAACTACTCAAACTGCCAGACCACGATTAAAATGTAAACAATGACCCACATAGTCCTCACATTCACAATAATTAAAATAATATAATACTTTATACAGTAAATGTACATGTCATTGTGTAAGTAATTAGATACTTAAAAAAAAAAAAAATATTAAAGTGTAAAAATTGCAAAATAACATTCACTGTCTAAACCTATATATAATAATATGTGAAGACGATGCACCTAAAATAAAATAAAATTACTATACCAAAATAGGTAAAAGAATTAAAAATGAAAACATGACATAAATTAATTATCTAATAGATACATAATCATCTTAAAGACTAATTTGTTTCGGCATAAATTTGATTCGCATAACGTTAGTAGGCCTAATGACTATTAGCATACTTAATAATATTTAGGCATACAATTAATTTAATTTAATATGCTGTGCAACAAAAATTACTGACAGAACCGAATTGCTGCAAAACCGACTCCACGTAGTCTTGTCCTACCCCTAGAGTGTAATTTAAAATCGCGTAGGCGCGTGGGGCCGCCGTAGGCCCGCAGCGCCGGAGCCGAAACAGAAACCCTGCCTGCTGCATGTTGCATGCTCGCTTGAATGCTGCATGCTCGCTTGAATGCTGCATGCTTGCTTGCATGCTGCATGCTTACTTGTTTGCTGCATGCTTGCTTGCATGCTTGCTTGCATGCTGTATCCTTGGTTGCATGCAGTATGCTTGCTTGCTTCATGCTTCCTACAGCGAAAAAAAAACCCACAAAATTGTTCAATACGTTATATTATATTAATATGTTATACAGGGTGTTTGGTGCATCGTTTGCCAAATGGAATTGGCCGAAAGGAGCGGTCATTTGCTATCTCTTAAGGCCCAGTAACTCATTCCTTGTTGCACTGCTTTTTTTTTAAATTACTTTTTAATTTTTATTTGGAGAAATACAAGAACTCTGCATTTAAGCTTAATTTTTTTTTTAAGTTATGAGTATAGCCTTCAAATTTAATTTTAATTCTTATGTTTACTCTTGTATGGTTCTATGAAATTAAAAATTTACTTGCTAATAACATCCAGTTCCTTTTTAATAACTCCCAAAGTTTTTGAAAAAAGGAAAAATACACTTAACACTCAACTTTAAATTGCTGTAAAAAAAAAACTAAAAGCGATCGGGATCTTCGAATAATTTTAACAGGTTCTCTAGTTTATCCCCTTTCCAACGGTGTGCAATATACCAAAAAAAACGTTTAATAACTTCAGTAATTCGCTAAATTTGTAATCGAGACACATCAGGCTGATATTCGATATTACGGTAAGAACACTAGTTTTCACATAAATAACATTCTTTGAGTAAGTGGATAGTGTTATCTCACTCTTATGCAGTCTCTTATCTATTTCTAGGGTCCTAACTTTCTTCGAACTTGAAATAAAAAATAAACTTTTATTTAATAAGTACCTAATTATAAATTTTGTTCAAATTGTCCTCCACTATTGCGTACACACATCTTCTTATTACACTCGGATGTGGATGATCCGAACTTTTTAAAAAGTATTTCTACAAACAGACTTACCCTAAATATTAGGTCAGCTACCAATTTTCAGTGAAGATCTGTCTTTTGTTTTTCATCAAAACGATTATCCAGCTCACTGGAGATTAACCGCCAGGGAGTACAACATCCAAATGTTGCATTCCCAGAATCATGGATTGGGAGGGATGGCCCTATTCCTTGGCCTCCGTTCCCCAGACCTGACTCCGTTAGATTTTATATCTGGGGATGGCCCAAAGAACTTGTTTACTCCACGGAAGTTGAGACTAGGGATGATTTAATCCAACGCATTGAGGCGGCTTTCGTCACTATCATCAAAGCAGAAATACGTTTACACACCACTACAGTCGAGATAAGACGAAGATGTCACGCGTGTGTACGCAATAGTGGAGGACAATTTGAACAAAATTTATAATTAGGTACTTATTAAGTAAAAGTTTATTTTTTATTTCAAGTTCAAGGAAAGTTAGAACCCTAGAAAGAGATAAAAGACTGCGTAAGAGTGAGATAAGGCTATCCACCTACTTAAAGTATGTTATTTATGTGAAAACTAGTGTTCTTACCGTAATATCGAATATCAGCCTGATGTGTCTCGATTACAAATTTAGCGAATTACCGAAGTTATTAAAGGTTTTTTTTTTGGTATATTGCACACCGTTGGAAAGGGGACAAACTAGAGAACCTTTTAAAATAATTCGAAGATCCCGATCGCTTTTAGTTTTTTTTTTTTACAGCAATTTAAAGTTGAGTGTTAAGTGTATTTTTCCTTGTTTCAAAAACTTTGGGAGTTATTAAAAAGGAACTAGATGTTATTAGCAAGTAAATTTTTAATTTCATAGAACCATACAAGAGTAAACATAAGAATTAAAATAAAATTTGAAGGCTATACTCATAACTTTTAAAAAAATACATTTATGCCAACATCTATTAGAATTGCTCGATCGCTGTATATTACCTACATTACTTTATTTTATTTTTTACTTAAGCTCATTATTAAGTGAACTGTATTGTTCTTTATGAGTAAATAAAATTCGTTAACCTGACTTTTAAAAAAAATTACGCTTAAATGCAGAGTTCTTGTATTTCTCCAAATAAAAATTAAAAAGTCATTTAAAAAAAAAAGTGCAACAAGGAATGAGTTACTGGGCCTTAAGAGATAGCAAATGACCTCTTCTTCCGGCCAATTCCATTTGGCAAACGATGCACCAAACACCCATTACCTGATTCAGGAGATATGGCTTTTATCCAATAGTCGAAATAAATTGGTATATATGCTCTTCGGGCAAATTTATGCTTTAGGATATTATGCTTAAAGAAGTTATGCTTTAGAACTTTATGCTTAATAAATTTATGCTTTAGAATATTATGCTTAATCATTATTATGGTTAGAGAAATTATACTTAAAAAATTATGCTTAAGCTGTTATGCGTAATTATATTATGCGAAAATATAATTATGCCAAACAAAATTATGCTAATTTATATTAGGTCTTAAAATTGTATGTAAATGGATAGGGTACCGTTCCCTACATTTATGTTCGTATAACTAGTCAAAATGTAGGGAACAGCTGATTTTTTTTCGCGATTTCAGGTTTAGTCCCCTAGTTAAAGTGGTTCATAATGATGAGTACAATGACCCCTTAAGAGGTTGTTAATGTTTTACCAATTACCCTGTATGGGTGCGCCAAAGTTCACCTAAATTTTCAACTCCGATAATTGGAAATCCGAAAATGTTCTTCCTGAAATTTGTCATCCTAACAATCACAATTCCTAACAACTCTGTCTCTAATGTTCATAATTCCGAAGCATTCAACTTCATAATGTCTGTAGCAATAAACATCTATTATACTTTTATTTGTTTTCCTATATTTTCTCAACATAACCATCTTTTACACTATTATTCAGTCATATCTTTTTTGTTTAAATTTCTTTTTATAGATTTTTTTTTGTATAGATTTTATTTATAGCGGTAACCAACATAATATAATTACAAAAGTAACACATTTGTAATGACAACTTAGGATGCAAGAGCGAGCGAAGCGAGCTCGGGACTTGGGGCACCCCGACTCGGACAGGTTAGGTTCGAAGGGGATGACGGGGGCTCGAGTGAGCGAGCAAAGCGAGCGAACGAGCCCCCGTCATCCCCTTCGTGTTAGGTTCCTTTAAACCCTGTAGACAGAAATAGGGGCCGCGAAGCGGGGCCCCGTCGACTACGCCTAACCACATATTTTTGTAGATAAAAAAAAAACTTTGGTATTTCTTTTCTCGGCCACTATGATTTTGCGAACTTTGCGGTTTTCAAATTTACACTAACAAGAGTCTATTCTATCCAAAAAAATAGCTACTATCAAAAAGCGCCGGGTGTGGAAGTACAGTGGTTCCATAGACACAACTCAGTACGTTATGTAAAGCCTTTGAGTATTAAACCAACTGTAAAGCATACCCCCATAAATAAAATCTATACAAAAAAAAAATCTATAAAAAGAAATCTAAACAAAAAAGATATGACTTTGAATAATAGTGTAAAAGATGCTTATGTTGAGAAAATATAGGAAAACAAATAAAAGTATAATAGATGTTTATTGCTACTGACATTATGAAGTTGAATGCTTCGGAATTATGAACATTAGAGACAGAGTAGTTAGGAATTGTGATTGTTAGGATGAAAAATTTTAGGAAGAACATTTTCGGATTTCCAATTATCGGAGTTGAAAATTTAGGTGAACTTTGGCGCACCCATAATAATCATACCCTCAAATTAAAACTATAAAATATATCATCTAATATTATGGTAATTATGTTTAGGGATAAAAGCGTTATGATAAAAAACAGTAGGAGTTTAAATATATTTACATTAATGATATTATTAATTAAAATTTTCGGAAACATGACTGTTATGAACATCGCCGGTAGCACTACAAATAGTATGAATGAAAACGTTAGGATGAAAAATTTTAGGAAGACTGATCATTCGGATTACAAATCATTAGGAAGAACAATTTCGGGTAAAGAACTTTAGGTGAGCCAATATGGACCCACCCTGTATCAGTAAATATAAAGGGTCAAGTTAAATTAGCTAGCGAAACTCTGTACACGTGCTGGGTATAGATATCTAAACTTAAACGTTGTAATAAACGTTCACAGACTTCAAGAACAAGAAAACTATGAATTGTGTAAACAGGAGTCTGTGCCAATTTTTTTTTCTAAATCAATCTATATCTTGCTTCCGAAATTGTTTATACACTTTTGGTTTATTTTATTTTAATGTCGTAGGTTTCACAGATTTTTCTTCTTCCTGTTCTTGTTCCACGTTACTTGGGGTCGGCGCAACACGTTTTTTTTTCTTCCATTGTCACCTGTTAGCCGTCACTTTTACTCCCTTTTCTTTCATCTATACTAATATTATAAAGATCTATACTAATATTATAAAGATCTATACTAATATTATAAAGAGGTAAAGTTTGTAAGTTTCTATGTAGGGGGTAACCTCTGGAACTACCAGTCACATTTGAAAAATTAGTTTTGTATTTGATAGCCCAACTCGACAAAAATCTGAAATTATTCTGTGATAGAAGTTTATATAAAGATTACAGGAAAAATAAAATGAAGTCTTTATATAGCACACTTTTCCGAAATCATCAACAAAAGTTACATTAGTTCCACTATCGGTCAAGAGATGGCGCTGACATAAAACTGTAATATTCTACACCGCAGTGCACAGTGTTAAAAATCTCTGACGAATATAGGCCTCGCCGATGAAAATTTAAAAACATGATGGTACGGATCCCTCGGTGCGCGAGTCAGACTCGCTCCTTGCCCGGTTTTTTTTAGTTTCATCTCATCACATGCCCATGCGATTCCTTTCCATGAAATAATAAAGTATTACATTTTGGTAATTTTATTACATTGTTTCGTTTGTCCTCCACTGCGGCGAGTCTCAGAAGGCTGCTGTGTTCTGCGTGGGTCCATCAATAAACCCTCGCGGTTCATATACTCATCAAGCTCCGCACCGTTAAGGTTCTGGTATAACAACGACTTTGGTCGCCGAACTTCTTCGGGCCTGCAATAAGTAACAACTGTAGCACATTCTACTGAGGTTCTAACATTGACACGATAAAATAAAACAGTAGTTACTTTTACAAAAAGATGATTATTATTTTTAGAATAGAAAACTTTTATTTCAGACAGACCCCTGTCTGAAATAAAAGGTCATAGGTCATAGGGTTATTAACTATTTTACTTAACTTCTTGTGTTAGTAAGTTATAGACAAAGATTAAAGTCCTGCGCAGACGATGGACAATGTGTACGAGAACAAATTGTCTGCAACGATAGAATGTATGGAAATCCCAGCAGTCTACTTGACCTTCGAATGCGTTATTGCATATATTTCCATAAGTTGTCCATCGTCTTCGCAGGCCTTAACATATAGAATTAAAATTCAGCGTGGAGCTGCATCCACCTTCGCAACATCGGGGAATTCCACTGATCTGCGAAAACACAATCGGTGCCTTCTCCAGAATATTGATGCTCCGAAATTTATATGGCATAACACACTTGGCATAATCTTCTTTGTACGAATATTTTTAAGGCATAAAAATTATTTAACATAATTATTGTTTGGCCGAATGTTTATATGTCCGAATTTACAATGGCATACTTTTAAGATGGCAGAATTTAATTTGGTATAATTTCACTTGGCATACTATGAAGATGGCAGAATTTTATTTGGCATAATTTCACTTGGTATACAATGAAGATAACAGTAGAATTGATTTTAGCGAAAATTGTTTGTTCGGTGTATTTTTCCATGGTATTTGAATGAACTATAAAAATAATGGTTTCTATAAGCGATCTCGGGACTTGGGGCACCCCGACTTGGGTTAGGTTAGGTTCCTTTAAACCCTCTCGACAGCGATCCCTACGGGAGGCCATAAAGGGCGGCGCGCAATAAGCTGCGCCCCTTTGGTCCCCCGGTGGCCGAGACCCTGGAGCCCTCATTCCTGGATGGGGTGGTTCAGTCCCAGTTTCCGTGCAGGGTCAATTCAGGAGGCCCCTCCTGTCACAGAGTCGGAACTCAGCACAGCGATTGTGCACATCCGCGCCAAGAAGACGGTTCCGGGCCCTGACGGTGTCCCGGCGAGGGTGGTGGCAATTGCCGCCATTCAAATGGAGGAGCGATTTCGGGACCTCTTTAGCGCATGTCTTGCGTCTGGGAGGTTCCCGAAACCGTGGAAGGAGGGGCAGTTGTGCCTCCTTCGCAAGGAGCGCCGCCCTGCAGACTTGCCCTCGGCATACCGACCCATCGTCCTGCTCGATGAGGTCGGCAAAATGTTCGAGGGGATAATCGCTGCTCACCTAAAGGGCCACCTGCGGAATGTGGGCCCGGACTTGTCGGACGCTCAGTTCGGTTTTCGGGCTGAACGTTCCACAGTAGACGCGCTGGCCCGCTTTAAGGGCCAGGTGAAGGAGGTAATGGAGGTGGGGGACGGATTGTTGGCGGTGTCAATCGACATGGCCAACGCCTTCAACTCTGTTCCCCACAGCACCATCCTAGAGGCGCTCTGATTCCACGGGGTGCCTCAATACATGCGGCGTCTACTGGCCAGCTACCTGGACGATCGGACGATCGTCCTCGTGGACAAGGCTGGCCAAGTCCGGCGGTACGCAGTCGAGGCCGGCGTTCCACAAGGATCAGTCGTAGGACCTCTCCTCTGGAACGTCGGTTACGGTCTTGCGGGGTACCCTCCTCCGAGGCACGAGTGTCGTCTGCTACGCGGATGACACTCTCCTTACCGCCCGGGGGGAGAGTTTCAGGGAGGCGGCCAACTTGGCGTCGGCGGGCGGATCGTTGGTCGCAGGGAGGATCCGCTGCCTAGGATGATTGACGGTGGCGCTGCACAAGACCGAGGCCGTGTTCTTCCACAGGCCTCGGCAGCGCCAACCACCAGACGCCCACATCTTTGTGGAGGGCGTCCGAATTGAGGTTGGGTTGTACTCGACAGCAGGTGGCGTTTCGGCCCACATTTTAGCGGGCTATCGACGCGCCTGCTGAAGACTGCGGGCTCCCTCTCGTGGCTGCTCCCCACTTTGGTTCACGGAAACCAATTAGATCATTATTTTTAAGTTCGGCCTTGTATACAACATACCCTATTTCCACTAAACTTCTAGTAATCTGACGCCCGTCCAACATGAATACGCCTTGGTACATGCCCTCGTATAACGAGTGGTACTTCGTGATGTGGATGGTTACCGCACTTTTTTCGGGCTGAAACAAAACACAACACAAGCACAATTGAATTGAACAATTTCCTTACTTGTCGAAAATTGATTTAAAAGCTGTAAAATTAATAAACGTTGCCTAAATAGTTCCGATCCAGCCTGTCCCTTGTTGCCCTCTCCCAGCGACGCCCTAAGTCGAGGTCCGTACCCCACAGGGGGTGCCCTTAGCGTGTAGTCGCTTAGTTTTTATGTTTTATAACGCCTGGCTGGAAGCCTTAATGATGTTGGGGCTGCCTCGCTTCTGTAGCGCATCGGGAATGTTCGCGTTTCATCACACCGACGGCTTTCATGCCGTCATGCGCAAGAGGACGGTGTCCCTGATCTACAGAGTGCGTGGTAGCCGCAATGAAATTCTGAAGACGATAGCTAACAGAGTCTCATCTCCACTGTGGAGGTCTTTAATTAAGAGGGTTATTTAATTTAGTTTAGTTAATACTTTGGTTTGTTCTTTTTCTCTCTATATGGACGGTGCACAAGCTGTCTGAAATAAAGAATATTATTAATATTATATATTATTAATGTATTGAGACATTCTCCTTGGTTGAACAGTGAGAAGACATCCCCAAAAAAAAAACCTGTCAAAGGCGGGTCAGACTCGCGTTCCATACTTTGTAGGTATGTAAATAGTTTATCACGGGTTTTCTTTTATTTTTCCCTTTACTTGTGCTACATGATCTTACTTCTTGCCAAATTTTATAATTCTAGGTTATCGGGAAGTACTCTATAAATTTTTATTCCCTTGAGAGTGTCGAAATGTACGTTTTTGCGGCATAAACGGCCGTATCTTTTTTTTTACTTTAACTTAGACGTTTGATTTGTTCACAGCTTCATGGGACTGTAGACCTGAGAATATGGTTTTAATTTCAACTCGATACCTCCACGCGTTCCCGAGATAAAGGGTCTTTACAGACAGACGGACGGACAACAAAGTGATCCAATAAGGGTTCCGTTTTTTTCCTTTTGAGGTACGGAACCCTAAAAACGTTGCCTTTGGGCGTTTGTGCACTACAAGTAATTTTACTGTCCGGCAGTCCGATTTTATTTTTTTATTATGGCGTGCCATATGGGTCCGTAAAAAATCGGACTGCCGGACAGTAAAATTCCTTGTAGTGCACAAGCGCCCTTTCTGTTAAACGCTATACAGGGTTATTGGTAAAATACTAACAACCTTCTAGGACAGTATTACTATCATCATAAACAACAACTTTTGTTTTATGAATTTTTACAAAACATAATTTTTTTGAATTTTTACAAAATATTTACCAAGAACAAACCTTCAAGATTTCGTTGTTCTATCTAACCCCCCCCCCCTCCTCCGCTGAATTTTGTGTTTACATAACTAGAGCGCTTTCTTTTGCTTCGCGTAGAATTCGTAACATTTACAGCGTTGGATTGTAATATTTTTATTTTTGTACTAGCACATTGCCCGCGACTTCGTCCGCGTGGGCTTCAACTTTCCTCAAAAAAAATTAACACCCTCTCCGCCTCCCCTTGAAAGGTACTTTTCGAAAATTAATGTTTACGATATTTATAATTTATAGCTTCTGCCCGCGACTTTGTACTCGAGAATTTTTTTGTTCCCCCAACCCACCCCGTCGCATCGCATCGCCTACCTGCGCTATATTACCACCTCAGACCAACAAAAAAAGAAAGACGGCGCGCCGCGAACATCAAAAGTGAAGCCATAAAACCGTGCTCCTGCAAGTAAACATACACGCTCACGCAGACACCTACACTAAAACCATGCTCATCGCTCTTAGTACGTCACGAGTCGTCGTCAAGTTAACATAGATTAAAAAAAATTAATTATGCCTTCCTGTGCAGCGAAAAGTTGCAAAAACAACAGCAAATCACATAAAAAGTCTCACGGAATCACTTTTCACTTGTAAGTACTTGAAATAATATCGTTTCTATAAATTATTAAATTTTAGATTACTTGGAACAAAAAACCTCAACGAACGAAAGTAGTGACATAAGGTTCGGGGGTTGCCATAATACGATTTAAATTTTCCCCATTCGATTAATACATACATCTAAATATGATTTGTTACTTCGAGTTATATTCATATTTTCTTTTTTATGGATTGAATATTTTGGGTTTCCAATTAATACCAATACCTTACTCAACAATATCTTACTCGTACAATATTATACTAGTTCCTACTCGCACAAATATCCCCAAATTATAGGAAAACATTTAACAAATGGCAAGCCTTCGATACACACATAGATAAAAAGGTGGCTTCAGTTTTAATGTTCGTGGCGCGCTGTCTATCTTTTTTTGTTGGTCTGAGATTACCACTATTACTTCGTTTTCGCTTAGCGAAAACTTCTGACTTTTTTCCTTTTTCTCAACTCCAAACGGTCCTAGCGTGAATGAAATATCTTGAGGTTTATGAAATGAGGTTTACATGAATCTGTCTGGTGTTTCTTTATCAGTTGAGTATCCCCAAAATAGTATACCATAAGATAGATTGGATCCCACAGAGGCATGATGTGCACTAAGTAGTGTGGTTTGGTTAGATACTTTTTTGAGCATGTAGAGGGCATAAGAGAATTGATTTAGTTTGCTACATACACTATTTACATGTGTTTTCCATGACCTATTTTAGTAATTTTTGACGTTCAAAAGTGCCTTTTATGTGCCTATTTGAAATAAATGCTTTGACTTTGACTGTACTGCATTCAAAATTTGAATTTAGAACATAGTCACAAAATACAGATAGTACAGAAGTCAATCACGTGTATGTACTTCACTTTTCATACCTACGCTCGGCGGTCGCGCTATGGTTGTCAACTTTGGCTTATGCCCAAAAAACTATCGTGGTAGTGGCATTCGTATCTAGTTTTTTGATTTATTGTTGAGCTTATTCTAAAATACTAAAACACAACAATAAACATAGTGTTACAATACAAAAAGTTTACAGAACAAAAACATATAAAATTTTACATAATATTTTGTCAATTTTTACCATCGAAAATCCCTAATAACTTCAAAACGGATTACCCTATTTACACAATCTATTTTGCCATATCCGTTTTAGACCTAAACCTATCAAATGACACTAAAAACAACACAATATCTACACAAACAAAAAATCATGTTTTCAACATACGTAACAGTTGGTGGCATGAATTTACCTTACAAAAAAGTTGCTTTATTTATACTGATTAAAAATAGGAAACTATTATATAAATCGAGCTTAGATAGGCATTTTTTTGTTGCTCCAATTTTGCACTTCACAGACGCGTGTCTCAAGCGGGTGACACGCGCGCTCGCACTGCTCCCATCTCGTCTGAGATAACGTGTCCGTGAGCGGTGTCTATGTGTGCGTTGCTCGAGCGCACATTGTATGTAGATTGACTTCTGTACTATCAGTATTTTGTGACATAGTGTTGTGAAGGTGACTGCGCTGCGGGTGTATTGAGTTCATTAAAATCCAAAATTTTCCTTAAGTTTGCCGTATGTCATTACTTCCCAGAATTTGAAACTTATTATCGAGTGGTGTAATAATACAGTGTGTTTTTTAATCAAAATCAACGGGTTCGATTCCTGGCTAGAAATATAGATTTTTCAAAAATCCAATGATGCAGTTTTAGTTTTCATCAAAATCGAGCCTGCGACTCCTTTGAGTACTTTTCGCTATTCCTCATAGTTTCGGATTTGGCCATCCACGCCCACTTGAAAAATTCAGCCTGTATATGTTGCCGCTTCTTCAAGAACATTAAATTCATGTGCCTGTATTAAGGCATTTTCAAGCTGTTGGTCCCCTTGACGAAACAATTTCATGTGGTCATTCATTGCCTTTAGTCTATCTTCACTAGCTAAGAAAGCTTCTCTTGCAGTAGGTACTGAATCCCTCAAATAACTCTGTTTCACTTCGGAAAGGTTTGTATTGAACTAATAAACTGTAATAGAAACTCTCAGGATCCGTCCCAACAAGGAGATCTATAATTTTTTTAGTAATTTTTATTTTAAATCAATAAAATAATGTCAATAAATAATAGTAAAAAAATGTTAATAATAAATCTCTAAGACTAAAAAGTAATAAAAAATAAAATAAAAAAGTTTTTAAAAATAAGCTTTTATTTAAATAAAAACTTAATCTAAAAAGAAATAATAACGCGAACTAAAAAGAAAAACTAAATGTAAGTGACACTGTCATTTTAAAATACAACGTGGCGCTTCAATGGTGACATTAATTTAACACACATATACGTTTTCACATTTTCATTTCAGGAAGCAATTATATTTCCATTAAACGTTATTATTTACGGATTTATTTAAAATTTTATAAAATGCCATCTTAGAGCAACCTGTACTTAAAGAACTGTAGCGCAGGGGTCATTTGCCGGGGTCACGGATCATAACATCGCATCAATGAAATTAAAACGAATAAGCAATACTATTAGGATGAAACAAATGCAAAGAGTAGGCGAATTGAAGGAAAGAAATAATCCCTGTCGGAGAGCGGCGCGTGCTCTTTCCTTCCGGCGGCGGCAAGCGGCGGTAGGCGACCCGCGCCCCCTTCCACCCGCGCCCCCGCACTGCACTCGAATTATTTTTTTGTTTGCTTTTCTAGTACAAGCCGAACCCGTGTCCTTGACACACTTCGTCAAACTAGTGCGCAAAATTATGTCGTTATTTTTGTGAATGTTTCCGCGAAAAAGATGCTTACCTGTTGTTTTATTTATTTATTGTTGTGTTATTAGGATAGTAATTTGATTATGGTACTGCGATAAAGACGCTTTGCTTTGTTTTCTAATCTAGTAGGTACGTTTTCATCGTGCGATAGGGACGGTTTTATTTGTGTTATGTGCTTGTGTAAACTTGTGATCGTGGTGGCAAATACACACCGAACTACACAGCAGCTGAATATGCGGACGTGATGCTAATTTATGGAGAATGTCATCAAAATGCCGCCCTTGCGATAAGGACATATCGCGAGAGATAATGGCGATTCAAAACAATGCCCTACTAACCTCGCACTATTGTAGGACCTCTTCAGCGCATCCACGAAAGCCGGCCAGTGGTCTCAACGCCCAGGTCGACCGCCTACACGACAAAATGTGCTACGATATTTCGAAGACTAACCCAAAACTGGCCTCCGCTATAGCGCTAGGAGACAAATAGAAGCAGTGATTAGTGATGACTTGATGAGTGATGTGATGATAGTTATAACTAATAGTAACAAGAGAGGGTGACGTTAGACTAAGCACACCCGCTGTTGCTCCTAATTGCGCAGCGGCGCGCGGCGGACGCCGCCGCGCGCCAAAAAATCGGACCGATCACAAAAATCGGACCGATCACGAACTTACGATCGCGCGAAGCGTAGGTAAGTAATTTCATGAATGAATTTTTGCAAGGGTGATCCCAATTTTAGTTACTATTATATTATTTAGTTTGTTAGAAATTTTTTTCTTTCAATTTACGAATTATTTTAACCTATACATATATATGATTAATGGGCACTAGCCCTACCCGTGTGTTCAATTAATGTCGCCATTGTAGCGGCACGTTGTATATGTCGGAGTTGGTTCTCAATTATTACAATTGTGGGTAGTCCACATAATTTGTTATGATTTGTTGTTCTTATTATGAATCTAAGTGATATTACTATCAATTATTGTCTAGTAAATTAGAACATAATTGATTTTGTAACTAATGATTTTGTTCAAAACAATTGATGACAAGTTACTTTGATTTTAAAATGATTTACTTTGTGAAATCTCCATTGCTTATTTACGACAATTATTCTTGTATTATTTGATTACTTATAATGTGAGTCTTATTAGATTTAACACATTTTAGTGTTTTGTATCAACTCAAGTAAACACGTTGACATACTTCCGTGTGTCATCGGACAGAGTTGTTGTGGGGCGAATGCGTGGTGGGGACAAACTCTTTATAACTGAGCGCATTCGTTTGTGCTGGTAAACCGCCCCGACCCTTGCTCGAGCCAGCCCGCGCCACAGAGCCTGTAGTTCAAAATCCGTCCCTAAATAATTCCGATCCAGTCTGTCCCTTGCTGTCCTCTCCCAGCGACGCCCTAAGCCGAGGTCCGAACCCCACCGGGGGGTGCCCTTAGCGTGTAGTTTTTAGTTAGTTTTAAGCCCTGGCTGGATGCCTCAATTTATTGTGGCATCCACAGGAAAGTCCGGTTAGGCAGTAGACAACCTCCCAGGTTGAACTGCGAGATGCCATTCCCCAAAAAAAAAAAAAACTGTGCTGACAAAAACGGTCTTCGGACAAGACTCCTTACAGAGCACTAGCTCCCGACAAACCTGTCAGTTTGTACATGCAATTCTAAATACGCTATAACGCTATATTTGGGTGACTCTGTCACTATACGAACAGTAATCGATCCCACGATTTGTTCGCAATTGCTTTGTTACTGTACATAATTATTTTACTGTGTATCTAGTTTTGTCATGTACCTACAGTGTATGATTTGCTAGTGTAATTAATTGTTCATAAAATTATAATCTGATTTGAACTGCAAACCGTTTTTTCTATTGCGCAATAACCAACATACCCACACTACGCCCACAGTAATTAAAATATGCCTGACAATAACGAGACACACAAAAACTACCTGCTCCGATATATATTTAAAAATAACAGTGTCACTTTATTTTTATTCTTTTTAGTTCGCGTTATTCTTTCTTTTTCGGGTTCCGTACCAAATCGTAAAAACGGAACCCTTATGGTGAGACTAAGTCTGTCTGTCTGTCTGTTACAGCTGGATATCTCAAGAAAGAAAGAAAGAAAGAAAATACGTTTATTTGCGGCAAACATGACGCATAAAAATAAAGACGCAAATAAAAAAATAAAACAAAATAGCAATTTGTGAGAAAGTATGCGTC
The DNA here is from genome assembly GCA_916614155.1 of Mesoligia furuncula. Lineage (NCBI taxonomy): Eukaryota > Metazoa > Arthropoda > Insecta > Lepidoptera > Noctuidae > Mesoligia > Mesoligia furuncula. The sequence continues at coordinate 14,350,044 of OU744818.1, read as the reverse complement.
ACTACGCAAAACGGCCATCGCTCAGCATAAAGCTAAGACCCTATACGAGACAGAGCCCCAGCGATGGTTTTCAGCGACAGCCAAGAACTACTAATGCGATCAACTTGAAATTTGGAATAGTTTTAGATGACGTTTGCCCAACTATTTTGCAAATCAGAAAGAAAAAAAATCAACAGGGACTGAAAGGGGGTCTATAAAATTCGAAGTGGGGCTACTAGGGCATGTCATATAAATGAGCGCATTTTGCACATTCTCAAACATTTTTTCTTTTTTTTTAGGCCGCATAGTTTTCGATGTTTGATGAAAAATGTAAAAAAAAATACCGTCAATTATCACCGAAGTTTGCAAAGAGAAAAATCTGAAATTATTCTATGTGATAGAAGTTTATGTAAAGATTATAGGAAAAAATAAAACGAAGTCTCTAAATAGCACAATTTTCAGAAATCAGCAACAAAAGTTACATTAGTTCCACTATCGGTCAAGAGATAGCGTTTACATAAAACTGTAATATTCTATACCGCAGTGCACAGTGTTAAAATTCTTTGATGAATACAGGCCTCGCCGAATAAAATTTAAAAACATATGATGGTATGGGACCCTCGGTGCGCGAGTCCGACTCGCTCTTGCCCGGTTTTTAAGTTACGTTTTTATTTAAATAAAAGCTTGCATGGTAGTAACAACAGCATTCTAAAAATGATCGCTGCCAGAGCGGGCTGTCCCTTCCAGGAACACTGGGTGGGGACAGTCCTAGGTCGGAATTAATAATCCTATTACCTACTGTATTGAAAACTAACAATACTAACCTATTTACATAAGCATTATTGTTACTAACACCAAAATACTAACAATATTATGGACCTAGTCTGAAATAAAGTTTTATTATTATTATTATTATTATCTCCTTTATTTCATCGTATGTACATATAAATTATATTTTTAAATATTAGAATATAAAAACATAAAAACATTTAAAAAAATAGTAGCCCACCGGTATCGGGAACAGGGTCCAAGCTACCGGCGGTCAGGGCTCCAGAGAGAGAAATCTCCTGACAATGCGAGCCGTGTCCAAAAGTACTGCTTTCTGGATCAAGCCCTTGATCCAGCTGCCCAACGAGAGCCTCTTCAGGTGTTGGTCGAGGCTCTTGGCTATTAGTCCATTGGCTGTTACGACTATCGGCACAATGATTGCTGAGGCAACATCCCACATGTCGACAACCTCGCGAGCCAAGTCAAGATACTTGACTTGTTTATCTTTCTCGGCTTTCACGAGGTTCTCATCATGCGGGACTGTTATGTCAACGATCATTGCGCGACGCTCTGATCGATCCACCACCACTATATCAGGCTTATTGGCAACAATAGTCCTGTCAGTGATGATGGATCGATCCCAGTACAATGTGATATTTCCATTTTCGAGAACTGGGTCGGGCACATACCTGTAGAACGGAACCTCCGATTCCACAAGGTTGTATTTCAGAGCAAGTTGCTGATGGATTATCCTGGCTACAAGGTTGTGTCTATGCAAGTACTCTCCGTTAGCTAGACGAGAACACCCGGAGATGATATGTCTGATTGATTCTCCCGGCCGGTGGCATGCCCGACAGATGTCAACCGTGCCGTCTTTGACAATAAATCTCCGGTAATTCTTCGTCATCATAACTTCGTCCATAATTGCACAGACAAAACCTTCGGTTTCTCCAAAGAGGTCACCGAAACGCAGCCAGGCTACGGACGCTAGTAAATCTACATCGGGTCCATGTAGGGCCCGGAAAAAGCGTCCGTGAAGCTCCTTACTCTGCCATACCTCCATGCGATCATTAGTTTCAAGCACTACTGGTTTGCGCCAGTTCTCTTTACCTAAGGAGAGCGGAGTGAGGCCCTTGTCCACCGCGACTACATCCCGATGCATCCCCACGTCGGTTTCTAAGAAATATTCCCTGAGACTGCATATCTCGCGATTGTGGAGAGTCTTAGCGTTTAAAAAGCCTCGACCTCCACACTTTCGCGGGATATACAGCCTCATTACCGATGACCGTGGGTGATGCATTCGATTTGCAGTCAGCAGTGTACGGACCTTCCTATCCAGGGCGTCGAGTTCGGTCTGAGTCCATTTGAGTATGCCGAAAGAGTACATCAGTACCGGCATGACCCAACCATTGAAGGCGCGCACCTTGTTTCCGCCTGAAAGAAGACTATTAAATACTTTTTTCAGACGGCCAAAGAAGCGCTCCTTCAATGATTGCTTCATGTCAGTAACATTGATGGCCAACGCTTCCGACATACCCAAATACTTATAGGTTTCGGATGCGGAGAGGGCTCGAAGGTTTGTGGAGTCCGAGAGTTGGATCCCCACGGATTCCACAATCACCCCTCGCTTTACATGCATGACCGCACATTTGTCCACACCAAATTCCATCCTGATGGCGCTACTGAAAGTTTCAGTAATTTTCAGTAGCTCCATCAGTTGCAAATTGTTGGGAGCTAAGAGTTTTAGGTCATCCATGTAAAGGAGGTGAGATATAGCCTGACCACCTCTCCTCATCCGATAGCCTAGACCTGAATCCTCCAACAGTGTGCTTAGAGGATTCAAGGCTAAGCAGAACCAAAGCGGACTCAAGCTGTCGCCCTGGAATATGCCTCGCTCGATCCTTATCGGCTCGCTATTCCTCTGGATATTTCGACATCCTGGATAGCGAAGAACCGTCCTCCATTGCCTCATACACGACATCAGGAAGGTGCGTAGAGTTGTATCTACTTTATACAACTCCAGTACCCTCATGAGCCATGTATGCGGCACCGAGTCATAGGCCTTCTTATAATCTATCCAGCATGTCGACAGATCCTTTCGGGAACGACGAACCTGTTGGCTAATGGTCATATCAATGAGGAGCAGCTCCTTAGTACCCCGGGACCCGTTCTTACATCCATTTTGAGAGACAGACATGATGGAGTTGGTGTCTATATGTTTGTTAATTTTAGCTTTCAAAATGGAGGTAAGAACTTTATAGACCGTCGGTAAACAAGTGATCGGTCTATAATTTTTGGGATCCGCGGTACTACCTGATTTATGGAGCAGGTGGGTTATTCCCGTCGTTAGGAACTGGGGCAGCAATCCTGACTCTAAGGCTGACTGGAACTGGGATGCCAAGCGGGCGTGCGACCCTTGGAACCATTTTATCCAAAAGTTGTGCAGTCCGTCCGGCCCTGGAGATTTCCAGTTAGGCAACGGACGGACTGCACGAGCAACATCTTGGGGGCTGATGGTAAGTACCCCCATTTCTGGGATTAGATCGCACGCTCGCTCAATCTTCGCAGTCCAATCACCCTCGGTGTGACTGACAGGCACCGACCAGATGTTTCGCCAGAACGAACACATGGCGCCATCATCCGGCAGACGCGTGTCAGTCACACCATGGTCCGGTCGCTCCCAAGCCCTATAAACCCACCTTTCATCACTCTGGAATGTGCGATTCTGAGTGTACCGCTCCACTCTCCGTCTGTACCGACGAATACGGTTTGCCCATGCATAGATCTTCTGCTTCAGGAAGTCGATACGCTCTGTGACGCGGGACAAATAATCTCGAGAACTAATATCAGTTCCCGAGAACGCCCGCCTCACAAAGCGCATCACTCTAGGGCGAGTATTGCCCTCCCTGAAGCAGATTAACTTGCCGATGAGTGCTCTAGCCTCACCGATACGACACTCAATCCTGCACTGCCAAGCTGGTACAGCTGGTTTTGGTCGTGGAGCTCTGTCACTGTTGGGGAATTTGACATGAGCTACACGACATGCCGCTACAGCTGCACAGTACAAAATTGAATGGGTATCGGTGAGGTCTTTGCTGTTGTTAAAACAATTTGACAGTTGTGAGTCTAGAGCACACACCAGCGCCTTGTTTTTCTTGTGCATGGGCAAACGAGGTAAAGGTGGTCTAAGTCCAGGCGGAATAGAACGGTACTCACGGAAAGCATCCTCCAAAGCGCTCCTCAATCTTGCATTACACTGGGAACTCACGGATATAGCCTCGTCATCATCCTCTACATGAACATGGTCGGGTCGCGGTGAAACACTGGGTACATTTTGCAGATGCACCGCGACCGATGACGAAGCAGGTGTAACATGGCTATTCCGTGATTCGAGGCGTAGTCGATCAAGTACGACGTTATCCAGCATATGGGTTCGCTGGATGATCCGCACCTGATCCGACAGTCGTTGCGCCGACACGTTGACAGCCGGCTCAAGCACCTGAAACAGAGAGAGCATCCGACCACGGTACGCAGTCAAGTTACTTCCCCCCTCTGTAGCCCCAAAGTATGAGCGCATGACATTTTCATTGACAGTTTGTGTCCATCTCATGCGCTGCACACTTCCACCGGGAGCGGGGACCCTATCAGAGGCCGGTGGGCCTCGGAGTCCTAAGCTGGCCGGTGGTCGGCCTCTTCCGCGTCGACATACTGGTGGTGGTGTCGTCGGCGGCGAAAAGTATTCGTCGCTCGAGCTCGACGCAACTGCAGCGGCCGGTCTCACTGAACTCACGTCTGGAGCAGGATCCGGCAACTGCGAGGCGGAGCTGAGCGGCGAACCCGAAGATGTTGGGTGTGTGTTTTCAAGCAAATGTCGTGCCCGACTTCGCGTCAGCATCTCAGTGTCTCATTATTTCTTCATTATTTATGTTGAAAAATACTATTATTATTATTCTTCTTTTATTTCACTAAATACATCTAAATTATATTTTTAAATATTAGTATAAAAACATTTAAAAATATAAAAAATAGTAGCCCACCGGTATCGGACACAGGGTCCAAGCTACCGGCGGTCAGGGCTCCAGAGAGAGGAACCTCCTAACAATGCGGGCCGTGTCCAGAAGTACCGCTCTCTGAATCAAGCCCTTGATCCAGCTGCCCAACGAGAGCCTCCTTAGATGTTGGTCGAGGCTCTTGGCTATTAACCCATTGGCTGTCACGACTATCGGCACAATGATCGCAGTGTCCACATCCCACATGTCGACAACCTCGCGAGCCAAATCAAGATACTTGATCTGTTTATCTTTCTCGGCTTTCACGAGGTTCTCATCATGCGGGACGGTTATGTCAACAATCATTGCGCGCCGCTCTGATCGATCCACCACCACTATATCAGGCTTATTGGCAACAATAGTCCTGTCAGTGATGATGGATCGATCCCAGTACAATGTGATATTACCATTTTCGAGAACTGGGTCGGGCACATACCTGTAGTACGGTACCTCCGATTCCACAAGGTTGTATTTCAAAGCAAGCTGCTGATGGATTATCCTGGCTACAAGGTTGTGTCTATGCAAGTACTCTCCGTTAGCCAGACTTATTATTATTATTATTAAAAGCTTGTTTTTAAAAACTTTTTATTTTCATTTTTTATAGTATTCATACCGACATTACCTATGGTACCTTGTTCGAAATTATGCTCAATACACCCGCAGCGCAGTCACCTTCACAACATTATGTTCTAAATTAAAATTTTGAATGCAGTACAATCCTCGAGACGTCGAAAGAATATTAAATAATATAATATTTAATATTCTTTATTCAGGTCCAGCTATGTATTGAAAACAATGGTCATCATTTTGAACAATTAATCAGTTAAGTAGGTAACATAAGAAAAATAAAAGTAGTATTTTGTTAAAAATGAGCTCTTTTCTTTAGTTTCCCGTATGTCATTACACTCGTTACTTCCCGGAATTCTATCCTTATCAGAGACACCACAGATTACTAAATAGTTACTACGTAACAGATACTTCTACAGGTCTGTGTGGTGCCGGAGGTCTGTGTGGTGCCTGACTTAAAGAATACCACCACCCCTTACTTCGCGTGGGTGTCGTAAAAGGCGACTAAGGATCGTACCGGAGAATGGGCAGCAGCGTTCTCTATGTATTCCACCACCATACCATACTGCGATCGCCAACCCGCCTGCCAAGCGTGGCGATTATGGCAAACCCTCCCAAAATTGGGGTAGGCCTAGGTCCAGCAGTGGACGTCTATCGGCTGAAACGAACGAACAGATACTTCACTCAGTAGAAAATTTACGCGACGGAGTAGGCTATTAAGCCTACTCCGTCGCATCAGCAACCGCTGCATGCTAAAATGTGCCTAAATGCTCAAGCGTACAGTTGTGATTGCTTCGCACCGCGCGATCCCACAGCAATTGCAGGGCTGCCTCTTCGATAAAATTAAATTAACATAATAATAATTAACATAATTAACTATTTGTGTCTATGTTATTGAGAACTGTCAATATGTTCTGACTATAGGTGGTAATTTAAAATTGTATCGTTTATAAAATATTTTTTATTTATAAATTGGTACTGACTGGAAATACATCTAAAACATGACATGACATCTTCATTGACAGGTAAATGTTAGGTGTTTATCCCTTCTTTTACTTGATTTGCACCCATCTACTGCACATAAGGTACCAGACGGCATCGTAGGTACGCGTACAAACGAATGGAACGATTAAAATTGAACAACGTGCGTGCGCTTCGCTGGTGAAAACCGCACTGAATGTGGTCCGCAAACGGCCCGAGACCGCTCGGCCGGGCGGTAGGTAATTATAGCGCGCAAGTACATGGAGTGACGGAGGCCTGGCGACACTATCGAATGGTGTAATAATACAGTGTGTTTTTTTTTCAAAATCAACGGGTTCGATTCCTGGCTAGAAATATTGATTTTTCAAAATCCAATATAGTTTTAGTTTTTAAAAAATAGCCCGCGACTACTTTTGGCTATTCCTCATATTATCTCCACTTGGAAGATTCACCCTGTATAGTAGTACTCTTTCAAATAGTTTAGCCATTATTGGAATGAGAGCGATAGGTCTTTAACAACGTATGTCTTCCGTGTTTTCTTTTTTGAATATTTGTGTAACTACAGTAGTTTTCAAATATGTCGGGAAAATTTGTGAAATTGTATTAGCAAACCAAGATGGCGGATGGAGGATCCTCCTACCAGACGTTTGTTGTGTCTGGTGGGCTACTGCCCGACGATTTATGGCGGGAGTCGTATACGACGTCTGTATGCCAGTTGCGCGGTAAACTCTGCTTGCGCGATGCAGGGTTTTTGAGTGACGTCAGTGTGACGCACAGTTCGCATGAGGCGATGTAGATGCCGCCACAAACATTTATGAAAATTGTCACAGAAATTGTATTAGCAAAACAAAGATGGCGCCGCTAGTTCCGATTTTGGCCACGCGCCTAAATAACGTCGTAGCGTTGTACATACCACGTAATATGCCACAGAGCCAACGTTCGACCTTTGCGTCCTGCTCTCCAGAGGGATGCCGTTGACGGTGACCTGGAAACGCGAATACATTATGTGTGTATTTCGTCTTCATAATGGTCACCTCAAGGCTTGAGGTCCGGTTCACAGCCTCAAGTGATGTGACTTGCGACGTGACATGCGTCAAGAGACACGCGCGCGCGTCCGGTATTTCCGGCCCTGTCGGTCGCCCTGCAAGTCGCGTGGCGGAGACTTCTGGCACGCTCGCTCTCAACAACTTTTTTCATTGGTTTTCTCCGCAGTCGCTGTCACAAGACGCGTGTCACTGGACGGTGCAGCTCGTAGCGACGGGGTCAAGTAACTGTACCTTGGTGAGGATGCACTCTCCCTTGCAAACGTAATTAACTTTGTGCTCGAAGGGCTCACCCTCCGCCACCTGCAAGAGTGGCGGGTTTTCGGGCAATATATCTGAAACATAAGCCATTGTTTATTTATTTTACTAACTAGGATCTGCCTGCAACTTCGTCCGCTTTAAAAAAAAACCTATGGCACTCGGCAATAGCGTAGCTTTCTATCAGTGAAAGAATTTTTGAAATCGGATGAGTTGTTTCGAAGATTACGTCCTACATACAAACGTACAAACTAAACAAACTTGACCTCTTTTTCCATAATCAGTCTATAATGTTCCCACTGCTGGGACACAGGCCTCCTCTCGATGAGAGGGACCTCTTTTATTTAGCTTGCAATGTAACTAGGTTTGTTCGGGTGGACTCTTGTAACTCAATTTTGAAGCAGATATATCCACCGATTGAGCTAAAATTTTGCATACACGTTTAGTTTGGATGACAATGCATGGTTTGCTTTGTGACGTCATTCTAAGTCCAACATGGCGGAACACCCAAGATGGCGGACTAGTTATTTTTAATGCACTCCTGCAATATGGGTATCAAATGAAAGGGCTTGCTGAGAATAACTCGAAAAATAAAGTGACGTTATTCTAAATCCAACATGGGGGAACACCCAAGTTGGCAGACTAGTTATTTTTAATGCACTCCTACAATATGGGTATCAAATGAAAGGGCTTGCTGAAAATAACTCGAAAAATAAAGAGACGTCACTCTAAATCCAATATGTGGGACTTCTAAAGATGGCGGACTAAGTTTGTTTTGCTTTCCTACAATATGGGTATCAAATTAAAGAAATTGCTGAGAATACGAATGCGGGTTAAAATCCGTCTGAAATTATGGTGTAGGGGAGAGTAGCCCAAAACGGGTACGCTAAGGTTGATGATAAATAAAAACAATTTATAGATACAAATTGAACATTTATTTGTACATTTTGAAATGTTTAGTTATCAAGGACTATAAAATAAATAACATATTTAGTAGTTTTGTACATTAAGATAAAAAAAATAACAAGAATCTTTACCATTCGAATTACCCGTTTTGCCCGTAGGGGGGGCCTAAAGCAGGTAGGGCTTTTGGGCAAAGCGGGTAGGGACTGAATTGCATGAGATCAACGTCAATCAATGACTAGAACTGTTTCATAACAATCATAACTCAGATGGAGCTCCACCAGGATCATCAGCTACTTACAGTGATAATGGTTGGATCAATGGACCAGTATTCTTGGAATGGTTGCGGCACTTTGTAGACAACATAATGAGTTGGCAACGTAAACAGATTATCCATATGAAATAGATATTCAACTAGCTCTAATTCTTGAGCTGCTGTAAAAACTGTTGTGAATCTTCCTCTTTTTTTGACATCCTTTCTTTACATGTATCTGTAAAGTCGAAAGGTTGATGCCATATTTTTTTGCTGCACCATTGACGGAAGTTTTGAGAGCTTCTTCTATCTCAAGCTTCATAACTCCCTCATCCCACGATGCATTTGCAGTCTTTCTTTTGTATTTATTAACCATCTGCAAAAACAAAAGAACTAATAAGCAGTCAATGATATACAGGGCAAATCGAGTATGGGCAAAACGGGCACCCGCTTTACCCCTACCCTTTTTGCCCACAAGCATGTATTTTTTTCAATCGACTCATATCCTTAAAACCGAAATAATAAACGCCAACCTATTACACAAATAAAACGTCTATTTATTGTAAAATAATAACAAAAAACTGGTAAGAACATATTGTAAACCATTTTCGAGTATTCAAAAGTAATGTAACTCAATTTTTTTTAGTGGAAATAGCAAAAAACTTCTTTCTTATCTTACCGTGAACTCGTGTCCGCCAGAGAAGCGCGCCGACTCCCTGTGATTGGCGAGCGGCAGGCGCCGCGCACTGCACGCTCACATTCTTATTAGCAATAACGGTGCGCAAATTAAAAAGCATACCCGGCTTAGGCGGGCTACCCGTTTTAGGCTTACCTCCCCTACTGGGGTTTTTGGAGTCCTCGATTATTATATTGAGGTCGAATTGTTCGAGTCTGTAGCATTGGTTGGTTAACTTTGACATGTGTAATTTGGTCAGATAGGCGTCAAAGGCATTGGTTTGCAACCTGTCTAGGAGAAGGATAACTCCAAAATCAAACCCGGAACTGTGTTTCATAAGGCACAAGTACCTAAGCTTCAAGCTGAAATAAGTGGCACATTCCTCCAAACACCCAAGTCGAGGTGAGGCCGTGCCGAGGACTGAGTGGCATCAGGGTGTAACATAATGTGGTGAACGAGATGAACAGACTGAGAAACCACTAAAAAGTAAATTAAAAGAAAAAAAACTTTTTAAAAACAAGCTTATAAATATATGTGCTAAAAGAATAAAATATACTTTTCCTTTAAAACATTTACTATCAACATAAAACGTTATTACACAATTTATATGATATAAAAGCTTGTCGCGAAATTTACCTGGGTAGATATTAGAGATCTGATTGATTTAATATTTTTTTAATTTTCAAACTAAGTGAGTACGAGTACCTTCTTAAATCTCGCGACAAGCTTTTATATCATATAAATTGTGTAATAATGACGATAACTGTTGATAGTAAGAGCTTTAAAGGAAAAGTTTATTTTATTCTTTTTAGCGCAATTTATATAAAAGATTGTTTAAAAAAAAGTTTTTTTTACTTTTAATTTATTAGGGTTCCGTACCAAGATGGTAAAAAGGAACTCTTATGGTGCGACTCAGTCTGTCTGTCCGTCTGTCACAGTTGGATATCTCAAGAACTACTAATGCTATCACCTTGAAATTTAGAATAGTTTTAGATAACGTTTGCCCAACTATTTTGCAAATAAGAAAGAAAATATCTTTTTTTTTTTGCAACAGGGACTGAAAAACTCGAAGTGGCGCTACATGTGGGGTATCATATGAAAAAGCGCCCGACTTTTTATGAAAAATTACAAAAAAATACCGTCCGGCCTTAACTCCAAAGTTTACGTAGAGAAAAATCTGAAATTATTCTATGTGATAGAAGTGTATGTAAAGATTACAGGAAAAATCAAACGATGTCTCTAAATAGCACAGTTTTTCAGAAATCATCAACAAAAGTTACATTTGTTCCACTATCGGTCAAGAGATGGCGCTGACCTAAAACTGCAATATTCTACACCGCAGCGTGCAGTGTTGAAATTCTTTTGCGAACATAGGCCTACATTTTTAACAAAAATTTAAAAACATAATTCTGACGGTACGGATCCCTCGGTGCACGAATATCGACTTGCTCCTGCCCGGTTTTTTTTAATGTAAGTTGTATTTAAAGTTTGCACCACAACAATCCGCCTACGCAATAGTACTTACTGGGAGTTTTTGTCAAAAGTGGTAACGCAATTACGAGGTCGGCTATACCTAAATGTATGTATGTCTTAAGTACCTTCATCAGCCATTTAGTCATCAACAACAGAGGCATACAGGCAAAAATATTCAACACACTTTCAATATTCATTTTATTGTGCGCGTATAACTCTTAAAAGTGTTAGGTTTGTAAAAAGACTTCTCAATAAAGAAGAAACACAAGTTATTGTACCTGGTACTGAAAATGAAATCATAAAATTAATTTTATAGTGTGTTGTGAGATTTTACAGAATAGGTTTTGATGACAACTGGTGCCTGAAGTGACCTTGAACTCTTAGGAAGGACTTGGACATACTTGGAAAATCCGAAGCCTAAGTGCCTAAGAGAACGAAGTCCTTGTCTCAAAAAGGGTCTGGTGTTGTGGAAGTCCGATAGTTTCACGTGGCGATCTGAACTTATTGCCAGATTATACCGACACGCAGTGAGTAAGCTTGGTAATCAAAGTTCGTCCCTGGATGTACAAAAAGTGCCTCTGCAGTAATTTAAAAATGAAACTTACCGTTACCTGAAAAATTAATCGAATAATACATATGAATAATTATAGAAATGCACATTCCGTCTCTATAAAATAGGTATTTCAATAAAATTACAGACGATGCATGTAAAGTCCGAAGCATATATTCATATAAATAATATTGTTAAATATTAGTATTAAAAAAAAAAAACATTTAAAAACTTAAAAAATAGTAGCCCACCGGTTTCGGGAACAGGGTCCAAGCTACCGGCGGCGGTTAGGGTTCCAGAGAGAGGAACCTCCTAACAATACGAGTCGTGTCCAGAAGTACTGCTTTCTGAATCAAGCCCTTAATCCAGCTGCCCAACGAAAGCCTCCTCAGGTGTTGGTCTAGGCTCTTGGCTATAAGCCATTAGCTGTTACGACTATCAGCACAATTATCTCTGAATCTACATCTTACATGTCGTCAACCGCGCCAAGTCAAGATGCTTGATTTGTTTATCTTTCTCGGCTTTCACGAGGTTTCCGTCATGCGGGACCGAGATGTCAACAATTGAACATTGTTCGCCGCTGTACTCGATCCACCAACAGAATATCAGGCGTATTGGCCACAATAGTCCCGTCAGTGAAAATGGATCAATCCCAGTACAGTGTGATATTTCCATTTTCGAGAACTGGATCAGGCACATACTTGTACAAGTACAAGGCTGTATTTCAGAGCAGGTTGCTCATTTATAATCCTGGCTACAAGGTTGTGTCTATGCAAGTTATACTCTTCGTTAGTCGAGACGGGTTCGTTGTCTGATTGATTCCCCCGGCCGGTGGCATGCCCGACAAGATGTCAACCGTACCGTCTTTCACTATAAATCTTCGGTAATTGTTCATCATCATAAATTCATCCATTATTGCACAATAAAAAGCTTCGGTTTCCCCAAAGAGGTCACCGAAGTGTAGCCAGGCTCAGAACGCTAGTAAATCTAGATCGGGTCCATGTAAGTCGACCCTCGACCTCCACACCGCGCACACTCGACCGCGGGGGATGCATTCGATTTGCAGACAGCAGCTTACGGACCCTCCTATCCAGGGCGTCGAGTTCTGTCTACGTCCATTTTAGTATGCCGAAAGAGTACATCAAAACCGGCATGACCCAAACGTTGAAGGCCTTATTTCCGCCTGATAGAAGACTATTGAATACTTTCTTCAGCGGGCCAAATAAATGCTCCTCAATGATTGCTTCATGTCAGTGACAATGATGCCCAACGCATCCGACATAGCCAAATACTTACAGGTTTCGAATGCGGATAGGGCTTTAAGGTTTGTGGAATCCGAGAGTTGGGTTTCCACGGATTCCACAATCGCCCTTCGCCTCGCTAAAATGACGGCACGTTTGTCCACACCTAATTGCATCGTGATGGCGCTACTGAAAGTTTCAGTTACTTTCTGTAGCTCAATCACAGTTGCGAATTATTGGGGGCAAAGAGATTTAGGTCTTCCATATAGAAGAGGTGAGATATAACCTGACCACCTCTCCTCAGCCGATAGCCTAGACCCGAATGAATCTTCCAGTAGTGCGCTTAGAGGATTCAAGACTAAGCAGAACCAAAGTGGACTCAAACTATCACCCTGAAATATGCCTCGCTCCATCCTTATTGGCTCGCTATTCCTCTAGATATTTCAACGTCCTGGATGCCGAAAGAGCGTCCTCCATTGCCCAGAGTCTTTTTTTTTGCTTTAAGTACACTGTTACTGTACAATTTATACATTACGAACTTAAGTCTAAGCGCCTATTACTTATAGAAAAGCTTCCGACACTTCGCAATGAACTTTTTATAAAAAACTTTTTTATTTCTCGTTTACATTGACACAATAATAATAATAAATTAAATTAGTACACAAAAAATTACATTGTGGTGTGTGTGGTTTTTGTGGATTCCTACATTGTGGACCAAAAACTTAAATCTTAATTAAAACTCACTTTCAACAGCAACTATCATTTTTCTGTAAATATCGTTGCCTATCTTGAATAAGCCCACGAAGGCGCAAGCATCATCATCTGTATAATAGCTGTAAAATTAAATATTTTTATTATTTAGATAACTTTGTTGATCTAGTGGTTGCATGCGCGGCTGTTGAGGCTGAAACTTGATACTTGGACTTGACTTGGTTTACTAAGCGTTATTTTTCTCTCTTTCTATTAGAAAATTCTCTGCAAGCGTAGCATGAACACTTCTATCTCTACGAAGAGAAGACACATTGCTTTCTATACAAAGTGACATTTCATTTCTTCATTTTTGACATACCGCCTAGAAATCTTTCTACAATCTGTCATTTTGTCTTTAGTTTCTAACGATCTATGTCTAGGTCCTTTTTTATGTAGACAATTTCAGAAGAAAGTTTTCTATCCCAAATGTCAAAATAACACTGACAACTGTCAGTTGTCTAAGGGATATTGTAATCGCTAAAGACAGTAGAAAACTTTCTACTCGAGGGCCACAAAGTATATACGGTTATCTACAAAATCCCACAAAAAAAAAACAAAACTCCCAAAATTCCACTGTCATAAATCCACGAATGACAGCCGGGACCAATGGCTTAACATGCTTTCCGAGGCACGGAGGGGTCTCGGTATATAAAGATGGTCATCCACGGACCAACCACGGCAAGCGTAGCTGAACTTGATCGATCAACTTGTGCGGCTGTTATTAATTGGCCACGGATCCCTCCTTATAATGTGACTTAATATCAGTAAAAATTAAGAATCAAAAAGGAAAAAAAATCATAAGACAAAACAATGAATTCCGAGTCAAATTAAGTAAAAGAGTGAATTTCGTAAAAAGTGCAGTTGACTCTTTTTACTTTGCTGCCGTCGTACTGTCTACACGGAACGTCATCTTTGTCTACTCTTCCGTCGACAAATCGGTGCTCATGCTACGCGTGCTGTAGGGTTTAACAGTCGTAAATCTGGATTTATGCCGGTTGATGCTAATTCGTGCTCTCTCAAGGACCTATATCGTTCGCGTCCTTTTGAAGTGAGGTTTCGAAAGGTGGTGTATGCTCACTTATTACGGCTGAGAACTATCTCCTTCAAGATGGGGTCGACGACGAAGCGTCCCGACGCAACCTGGCTCACGCCGTGGCACAGCACGTCCATCAGCTCGCAGTCATTGCACTTGAAGTTTATCGTCCGGGCCGTCACGCTTCTGTTCGGTTTAAAAGTGTAGTGAGGCCGCCACGAGTCGACGTCTGCAGGGTATGAGAGAGTTATTACTTACGCATATATATAGTCAACCTCGTAATTGCTTTACCACCTTCTCAATACTCAATCATTTATTGCATTCCACAATGTATACTTAGGCAGTAACTTAAAATTTAGTGTGATCATTATGGACCCTGTCGAGCTCTTTTAATACTCCTTTCGTCTCTTGCATGCCATAAAGATATAGAGATATAGAGAGGGAGCGCAGGGCACTCGCTGTCCGGTGCAACATGCTGGTCCGTAGATTTGCTCGGTGTACAGACCTAGTAAAAATAACTATTTTCAAGGCGTACTGCCAGAGTCTTACACGAGTAATCTATGGATCAATTACACTAAAAGGTCGCTGGATGTCCTGCGCGTCAGTACAATAATGGTCTCAGGATGTTGTTGGGACTTCCTCGCTACTGCAGCGCATCGGAAATGTTTGCGCAAGCTCGTACCGACGGTTTACACGCGATTATAAGAAAAAAAAAACATCATCACTACTGAGGAGAGTGAGAGACAGTCGCAACAGCATCCTGAGAACTGTAGCGGAGAGTTTCAGCTCTCCAATTCTAAAGCAGTTTGTGTGGAGGGTGATTGGTACTAACACTAGATAATAAGTTGTTTTAATATTATGTTACTAACACTCTATGGATTCTTTGGTCCGAAATAAAAATCATAATTATTATTATTATTATAAAA
Organism: Mesoligia furuncula; assembly: GCA_916614155.1. Classification (NCBI taxonomy): domain Eukaryota; kingdom Metazoa; phylum Arthropoda; class Insecta; order Lepidoptera; family Noctuidae; genus Mesoligia; species Mesoligia furuncula. The sequence goes on along the minus strand of OU744818.1, from coordinate 14,334,594 downwards.
CGTCAAGGTGTACTTTTGCTCTAAGACCGAGTTAGGGCTTGCGCCAACTGGCGGCTCGGAATAAGCGATTTTTATGCGACGATTAGAATTTCACAGTGTGTTTTGATATTCGTTGAGATTAGTCGCGTCGATTGCGTGCTCTGTGCAAAGTGCAGACGCAGCAAATCAACCGCGCTGGCCGAACCACTCTCGCCGCGATGTAACACACAATTATGTAAGACTTGACCTACATTTCATTTATAATTGGAGAGGATATAGAATTATAGAGGGGCCCGTGGCTAAATAATAACAGCCGCACAGGTCGATCGATGAGGTTAAGCTACGTTTGCCGCGGTTGGTCTGTGGATGGGTGACCATCTTTACATACCGTGACCCCTCCGTGCCTCGGAAAGCACGTTAAGCCGTTTGTCCCGGCTGTCATTCGTAGATCTTTGACAGTCGATACGGGTAGTCAGAAGCCCGAAAGTCTGACAACCAGTCTTACCAAGGGGTATCGTATTACCCAGTAACTGGGTTGTGGAGGTCAGATGGGCAGTCGCTCCATGTAAAATAGTGGTATTCAGCTGCATCCGGTTAGACTGGTAGCCGACCCCAACATAGTTGGGAAAAGGCTAGGCAGATGATGATGATGATTTATTAACTCGCCACTGACATGACTGAGACCACCAAAATTAAGGTGAAAACCGAAAACGAAAATACTAGTTACAGTACAGAAAAAACAAATAATGGTTAACTGCTTAATGTTATTTCTGATATGGAAAAACAAATAAAAAGCGTCCAATAACTAGTGAGGTATTTACAATATAAAGCATAACATAGTACAGCTGCTCACGCCGTGGCGTTTGTGTGGTGCCGGACTTAAAGAATAACACCACCCCATACTTCCCGTGGGTGTCGTAAAAGGCGACTAAGGGTCGTACCGAAGAATGGGCAGCAGCGTTCTCTATGCATTTCACCAGCATACCATACTGCGATCGCCAACCCGCCTGCCAAGCGTGGCGATTATGGCAAACCCCCCCCCCCCCCCCCTTTTGGGGGAGGCCTATGCCCAGCAATGGACGTCTTTGGGCTGAAGTGATGAGTACAGCTGCAACCAGTAAGTCAACGGAGCCAATAAAAAGTCCAACACAGTGTGTCCTGAATATTGTACGGAAGAAGAGGAGCTAGCCAGGGAAACTCAGTGCATCAGGCAAAAGAGCAGGAAAAACCGAAAACTAAACATATCGCCCTCTTACACTGAGAACATTGAACACTTAGAGACTGTTTAATCCAAGAAACTTATTAAAAAGACTCCGCCACCTCCGCCTGTTGTAATAGATGGCGTCAAGAACTACAAGGCCTTTTTTTAATTTGTTGTCAAAGTCTGAGTCGGGTGATAAATTCTCGACTAAAATATTGAATGGAAAGTGCGTTAAAATAAATTCAGCGAACGAAGACATGTATAAGTCTACTACAAAGTTATAACTAAAAATAGCTTTCTCTACCACTCCTACGAAAACAAGGAGGACAGCTATTCAAATAACCTACATGAGTTGCGATACATTCCAGAACATCTGGTGTCAAATTGAGTTAAAGTGTAAAACCTTCCTTTTGCTTTCCAAGCAGTGTGTAACATTAATCTTTAATCTATATATATAAAATGGTAAACTGACTGATTGTTGATATATCAACACACAGCCCAAACCGCTGGTCCTAGAGACATGAAACTTGGAGGCTGTATTCTTTGTATAGAGTAAGTATCCACTAAGAAAGGATTTTTGGGAATTCCACCCCTAAAGGGGTGAAATAGGGGATGGAAGTTTATATGAAAGTCCGTCAGTTTTGAAGTTAGGATCTTCAAATTTTGTGTTTAGGCTGCGGATTGAAAATTAATTTACATGTGTCTCAGCGTTTTTGACAATTCTACCCCCGATGGGTTAAAAAGGGGGATGAAGTTGTGTATGGAAAGTCCTTAATTTTCGAAGTAAAAATCACAAAATTTATTATCTAGGCTTACGGTTGGAAGCTAAAACAACGGTGTTGTTAGAATTTCAACCCTTAAGAGGGTGAAAAGGGGGATGAAATTTTGTTTTTAATTATGTAATCTATATTATATAAAATTCAATGATCTGACTGAGATATCAACGCACAGCCTAAACCGCTGGTCCTAGAGACATGAATTTTGGAGGATGTGTTCTTTGTGAAGAGTAGGTATCCACTAAGAAGGGGTTTTTGGAAATTCAACCTTTAAGGAGGTGAAAAGGGGGATTTTGTTTGTATGAAAAATCTTATTCCTTCAGTTAATAACCTTGAAACTTGGCACGAATACTTATCTAAGCAAGTTATGAAGATTGGCAATTTTTGTTTTTCTAAACTACCCTCTAAAGAGGGATTGGGGGTGACAAAATTTGTTTGGAAGAATTTTAACGCGCTGTCCGATTAGCTCGAAACTGAGTATGTATACTTAAAACTAAAAATAAAGAATAATGTGTATCAGGGTTTTTCGAAAATCTACCCCTAACTGCGTGAAAAAGGGTAGTCAATTTCACAAGGGAGTATTTTATTACGTGGCTTGATTTGCTCGAAAATTGGTATAAATAATCTTTGAGTCAAGTCATCGAAACATCCTGCCGGGTCAGCGGGATTGTCCGAAAGGGTTACCGCTGTCCCGGAACATAAAAGGCTAAGGAAGGAACATGGGTGGGTTTTAGTCAGTAAGAGTCCGACACTCCCTTCCGCTCCACCCAGAGCGGGAGGGGTCATTTGATGATTTCCCACACGAAAAAAAACGATGACTATCGAAACATCCCAGACGATTGTTCAAAATTCCATCCCTATGGGGATCAAAAGAGCGGACACAGTTTGTATGAAAAAAAAAAATCTAATCGGTCTAGCCGTCTTCGAGTAATCGGGAACGTACATAAAAGAAAAAAGATTCCGACGAACTGAGATCCTCCTCCTTTTTTTGACGTAGGTTAAAAATAAAAAAGTGTGTTTTAGGATTTTTTAAAAATCGACTCCTACCAAGTTGGAAAAGGGTAATAAAGTTTATGGGTTGGATTTTACTGCTTGCTTCCATTAACTCGAAAATGGGTATGGGTCGTTGAGTCAAGTTATGAACACATCCCTAACGATTTTTCAAAATTCCTTCCCTGTTGGGATGAAAAGCGGGGATACAGTTTATTTGAAAAATACAAAAACTCTTTGATCTATAAACTTAAAAATTGGCCCGAATACTTATTTATCTAAATAAATGATAAGATCATAAACATTTTCGAAATTTTAAGAGGAAAGTACGAATTTCACGCGGACGAAGTCGCGGGCAGAAGCTAGTGGATAATAAAACAAAATGAAAACGTGGAGTATACGCTCGAATACCAAAATAATATACACAAAGTAAAGCGCCTGTCAGGGTTTGAAATTTGACAGACGGCGCGTACCTGTTCCACGCGCGCCTCAAAGAGATGTCAGCATTGAGGAGGGGCCTCATAGGGCCGAAGCCTGCCGGGCCAGCGGGATTGTCCTAAAGGATTACCGCTGCCCCGGAACATAAAGGGCTAAGGAAGGAACACGGGTGGGTTTTAGTCAGTAAGAGTCTGACACTCCCTTCCGCTCCACCCAGAGCGGGAGGAGTCATTTGATGATTTCCCATCCAAAAAAAAAAAAGGGTATAAAATTGTGATAGTAACACAATTTCATACCTTTTTTTTAATATATATTAAGCTCACTCCATCGTCGACTTTGTCTCTGTCACCTCTGACCTAGACTAGAGTCAAGAGCAAACCCATTTCAAATAAAAATAAAAAATCTGCTCGTCGCAAAAATGCCTTGCAGTGCCGTGCTGCCCGTGGGTGCAGGCCCTTACAGTTCCAAACTTAGAGAAGTTTCAAGTTAAAGGGTGTTTCTGTCAACAGTGGCAAAGCAATAACGAGGTCGACTGTATCAATAAGCTCATGTTATGCACGATGTCGTCCGATCGTATTAAACAAAAAGTGAGCACGTTAACCAGAAAAGCGGTGACCGCCCACATAGCGACTACAATTTATCGGGCACGTGACGTCACTGAATCGTTATTTATGAAAGTAAGTTGGTGTGTTTCATAGAGAGCGTTTTTGACATCGTAAAGTCAAACCTCACTGCCCAAAGATTTAAATCGCTAGATTTGCCTTCATCGTACTTAGTCACGCGAAAAAGTAAATAAAATAAAGTGTCCATATTGAGAACCCTCTTCTGGAAGCCGATTGGGAAAAGGTTAGGCAGATGATGATGATGATGACTGAGAACACCTCAGTATTGACACTTTTTCGCGTGACTAAGGGCCGGTTGTTGCAAACGGTTGGTTAACGTAACATACGCTTAATATTTGACGTTTGTCAAAGCCAAGTTTAGTAATTGTAATTGGTTTGGTTAGGTTTTTTGGTTTTACGATAGTTAGCACCATTTTGACGCGTGCGTCAAGTGGACGTGGAATAACGCGTCCTAAGTTTCGCACATTATGTATATAGCGTTTACATGACAATCAAGTCAAGTCATTGCATCATTGTGTTTCAGAGGTATCAAAACGAAACAGAAACGCGACTATCTTTCAACGCAGCATATCTAACGATTTAAATCTTTGCCACTGTCATATTTTTCATGACAGCTGTCACTGCGGCCGTTGTGTGCGGTCACCGCTTTTCTAGTAAACCGTAGCTTTGGGAAGAATTTTTGAACATCCCCTAAAGAAGTTTTGAAGATAGGAGATCTCATCGAGAAAAGAAAGATTAATAATATTATACAATGCGCAATTCGCCAGCCTCATCTCATTCAGACGCACTAGTTGCAGTAGTTACTGATGCAGTAACGCAGTCCGTGCAAATACCATCACCACCATGTACTTACCAGCATCTGTAGAAAAAACAAAAAAAAAAACTTCAGTTTCAATCATACACACAGAGAATTGACTGAGCTGTCCGTATTTAGTTGTGCAGTAAATACAGACCGAAAAGTACAGAAGCCAGTACTTCAACTGTCACACAAACTGTCAAAGCCCAATCAACTTTAAACCTTATGCTTTAGCGATAAAGTTGAAAATCTATTAAAGAATTTTGAAAGATTATAGTAGCTAGATGTGCTGGCGTCTGTACAAGAGAGACAAAGCAAATGTACGGCCAGTAGTTGTCTCTTTAGTAGTACTACAATTAGTATTGGCCGCACAATAGCTTTGTCTCTAGAGAGGTCACTTTTGTGAGGCTAACGCTCAGTCCATTCTCTATGTCTATGGTTTCAATACACTTTATAGTTGTGCAAAGATCTTTTGGCGCGTGGTCAAAATCGGAAGTAACGCCGCCATATTATTTTTCTAATACTATATCTAAAACCATTTCACAAAAACATGTGACTCAGACTGGCTGGACAAATCTTCAAAATAGCTCGTATAAATTTAACTAGGTCAATAGGGCACTTTATGTGACGCCTAAGCACCCTTATTTCAGAATTTGTGACGCTACAGAGTCTTAGATAATCGATCGAAAACGAGCCCCTACTGCAGTGTTTGTATGAGAAAATTTAAATGATCAATATCTTTGAAACTACTCACAGTTTCTCCGTCACAAATTCAGGTTATAATTATAGTCCCCGTCACAAAATTTTGAAGACATTTCGAAGGCTGTAGATCATCAGGCAGTGGAGATATATGTGTCCAGCCAGCTTGAACTCAGGCTGGCTGGACATTAAGTTTTTATTGATTTCTCGTAAGCCCACATGTGACGCCATAAATCAAATGTTATTACTGTCACACATTGCGTCACTAAATGTTAGTAAAGGAACCATATTTACCATTATATGCCAGCCAGAAGTTTTATACGGAAATTCAAGCTGACTGGACACAGATTTTTGCATGTTTCTAGCTCGATGCCTGTCACAAATTTATGTGACGCCCGTTGATATGCAAAAAGTCGTCAAAATCACTTCCGTTACCGAGATTGAGAGACCAGCGAAAAGTGGTTTTTTAAGCTGGCTGGACACGTTTTCGGTCGATTATCTAAGATTCTGTAGCGTCACAAATTCTGAAATAAGGGTGTTTAGCCGTCACATAAAGTGCCCTATTAGCCTAGTTAAATGGGAGCTATTTTGAAGATTTGTCCAGCCAGCCTGAGTCACATACAAACACAACAGTTCAAAATGCGGAAACCTTTGTTAATTTTAGAAAAAAAGTGCACTGCACCTCCTAGGGTCCTTAATTTTAGAAGTCATACAGACGGACAGAGAGACTGAGAGACAGGCAGACTGACAGACTGACAGACAGACAGACTAACTGACACTGACTGATAGACTATCTAAAATTAATTTACATCACTCATTCACCCGTACCAAATATTGCTATTTCGGTGCAAATTTAAAATAATTGCCAATAATCAGTACGGGTTTAGACGGGGAATCTCCACTGAAGACGCTGTCCAAGATCTTGAAAAACAAACAGCGTTGTTTCTAATTTGGATAAAAAGCAAAAATGCTGTGCTGTAAAAGGCAAAAGCAGCTGATATCATGATCTGTACAGGAATGTTCAGATCAGAACGTACAAAAAAAAAACAATAGATTTTTTATTTTATATTTTTGTAAAAAAAAGATTTCCTTGCCACAAGCAACTTTGCTCACCTTTTACACCCTGTTTTTGCAGTACAACGGTAAAAAAGTCAGCTGGTATATATTTTAGTGTTGGCTAATTATATGTGGCATCGAAAGACCAACAAAGTTATGCTGCGTCGGCCTAAATATGTGTCAATGCAATCGGACATGGTTTCATTCATATTGTATTCATATTATAATTAAACTAGAACGAAGCATTATCATACATAGTTAGTCTGGATTAAAAACGTTGTTCAGCATCAACATTCTCTTTTTATTGAGCACCAAGGTTAAAAAGGTCCAGTGTCTCAACAGTAGCCACCCTATAGGTACAGCACCCTAAGAAGCGGTCTAAGTTATAAATTTTCAATACTTACTACGAACTACAAAGAAAACATAATTAAGTTTTTTAACATTTTTGAATACTTAAGCCATCAATAATGAATTTTATTTTAGTATTTTAAAAAATCATTAATAAAATCATCATTACCCAGATCTGTAATAAAATCATACATAGTTCTATTAGTTGTGCGTCGAAGTTATTTTTCACATTTTTTTTTTAACTTATAACTAATATTACAAAGAGGTAAAGTTTGTTAGTTTGTATGTAGGGGGTTGTCTGTATGGTGCCGGACTTAAAGAATAGCACCAACCCATACTTCCTGTGGGTGTCGTAAAAGGCGACTAAGGGGCGTACCGGAGAATGGGCAGCAGCGTTCTCTGTGCTTTCCACCACCATACCATACTGCGACTGCCAACCCGCCTGCCAAGCGTGGCGATTATGGCAGAACCCCCCCCTTTTGGGGGAGGCCTATGTCCAGCAGTGGACGTCTTTCGGCTGAAATGATGATGATGATGATGTAGGGGGTAAACTCTGGAAGTACCATTCGGATTTGAAAAAATCTTTTTGTATTTGATAGCCCAATTCTTGAGGAAGACTATATGCTACTAGATTTACTATTTAACATCACGCTATGGACCACATCACCCTTAGGAGAAGAGCAAAAAGAAAAAAAGTCAGAAAGAACGCTAATCTAAAATGAAGTAAAGCACGGGCAGGCGATGAAATGCGACGGGCTGGGTCGGGGGAACTAGAAATTTCACGCGGACGAAGTCGCGGGCAGAAGATAGTAATTGAATAAGACGAAGGTCATGAATGTCATGATGTATGAAAAAGAAGAGAAATATCGTTGTGCGATGTGAAAATAAATGGTAAGAGAGTGGAGCAAGTACCTAACTGAGTTTGTATACTTGGGGAGTCTGGTTACAAGGGATGGAAAGATTGATGAAGATGCGGGAACTAAAGTAAATGGTGCTATATATCGACGGCGAAGTGCCAATACCTCCTAACTGACAAAGTCAAAAATTTACACAAACTGAAAAAAACGTTCAAAAATAGACACTGCGTTGGTTTAGTCGGGAGGTGTACGTATTTCAACATTTTAATTGAATGCTGTTGCAACTAAAAATACACTTAGGCGATTTCAATAAAACGCGAATAACGCTTTTAAATTCAAAACAATAAAAAAGTGAATTTCTCGAGGAATGTCATATATATATTATTGGCGATATATATATACTGAGTGCTATATATTATATAGCACTCAGTCCATTCTCTATGTCTATGATTGAATCTTTTTTTGTTCTTCCGTAGTTGGTAAGTACTTGGTGGTGGTGTTTGCACGGACTGCGTTACTATATCAGTAACTACTGCAACTAGAACGTCTGGATGAGATCATCATCTCCAGCCTGAAACAGTCCACTGCGGGGCATAAGGCCACTCCAATTGTACACCATTTTGCTTTATTCTCGGCAAATCTCATCCAGCTGCTACCAAACACCCTGCGAAGACCGTCGCTCCACATAGCCTGAGGTGATCGGCAGACGTAAGGTGTCCTACCTTACGTCTGCCGATTCGCGGTCTCCACTCAAGAACTCGTCTACCCCAACGGTTATCGCTTCTACGGCTAATATGGCCGGACCATTGCCACTTCAGCTTGCTTATTCTGTCAGCTACGTCGACAGCTTAGCTATACATGTTATTGTGACTAACCAGTTGATGTCGAAAAAGGGTACACTATTTCCGAATTCCGATTAATTAGAATTCCGTAATAATAAAAACGCCTTGTAAAACTGAGTAGCAAGACAAATATACGAGTAGAATACGGAATATCGAAGCACAAAATATCGATATATGCTAATACAATGCTACAATATTGCGATGCACGTAACTGCGAAAGATCCGTCTCTGCGACGCCACTACACTTCCATGCACGTTACCGCGATAGATCTTCACTGCGATACTACTAGACTTCGATGCACGGTAAAGGTATTTATTTTGTCATTCGCTCGCTCTTGCATCCTAATGTCGTAAAGCATGGAAGCAAACACGCAGCATGCTGCATGCCAGCCAGCATGCAACATGGAAGCAAACACGCAGCATGCAGCTTGCAAGCAAGCATGCATGCAGCAAGCATGCAGCATGGAAGCAAACACGCAGCATGGAAGCAAACACGCAGCATGCAGCAGGCATAGTTTCTGTCACGGCTCCGGCGCTGCGGTTCTCCGGCGGCCCCACGCGCCTACGCGATTTTAATTTACACTCTAGGGGTAGGGCAGACAAGACTGCGTGGAGTCGGATTTACAGCGATTCGTTTCTGTCACTAAAACCTAATTTTTAGCAAGCGTTTTAGAGCTAACAATTTTATTATAAATGAACATTCGGAATAATACACATTACACAATACAATACTTAGGACATATGACTTTATTTCATGCAAAATTAGGATATTCAATTATTATAGTACTCGATATTATGACAGAATAGATTTAGAAGTAAAGATAATTATGTAAAACAAAATTTCGAATTTTTGAACATTATGGTTACTGAAGTTTATAGCAAACGTGTTATGGATAATGCCTTTCGGACAAACAATTTTAGGAGAAGAAAGGGGGGGGGGGTACCAATTTTAACAGGTTATTCGGAAAATTGAAAATCGGAATGACGTTTTTCGGACCGAGAACCCATCGAGCATTTGATTCTTCGAACATATGAAAATCGGAAAACAAGCAAATCGTATTTATGACTTTCGGAAACATACATTTCGTGATTTTTAATAATAGACATTATAATTCTTAGGTATTATGAAATTCGGACTTTTGAAAATCGGAACACCGAAATTCGGAATAAAATCTTTCAGAATATTTGGGTGTTCCCGTCGAAAAAGGCTCGAGTGTGGAACCTAAGATAGAAACGCGCTTGTACGATACCACTACATACAGAAATCAAAGTTAATAGAAATCACTGTTCCTAGACAGCACGTTTCACCGAAAACTTTGTTGATATAAAAAATAGTTCGTAGATAACTCGGTCCATAAGACGCACTGTTGACAGAAATCTCTGTTCATAGCAAGTCTTGCCGGAAACTTTGTTCATAGAAACCACTGTTTCCAGATACCTCGGTTCACAGAAAGTGCCTCTGGAGAAGAAACTATTAATATTTATTATACAGGGTGTTTGGTGCATCGTTTGCCAAATTCAATCGGCCGAAAGGAGAGGTCATTTGCTATCTCTTAAGGCCCAGTAACTCATTCCTTATTACACCGGTTTTTTTTTTATTATGACTTTTTATTTTTTATTTAGAAAAATACAAGAACTCTGCATTTAAGCTTAAATTTTTAAAAAGTTATGAGTGTAGCCTTCAAAATTAATTTTAATTCTTATGTTTACTCTTGCATGGTTCTACGAAATTCAAAATTACTTGCTAATAACATCTAGTTATTTTTTAATAACTCACAAAGTTTTTGAAAAAAGGAAAAATACACTTAACACTCAACTTTAAATTGCTGTAAAAAAATAACTAAAAAGTGATCGGGATCTTCGAATTCTTTTAAAAAGTTCTCTAGTTTGTCCCCTTTCCAACGGTGTGCAATATACAAAAAAAAACTTTTAATAACTTCAGTATTTCGCTAAATGTGTAATCGACACACATCAGGCTGATATTCAATATTACGGTAAGAACACTAGTTTTCACATTAATAACATTCTTTAAGTAGGTGGATAGCCTTATCTCACTCTTACGCAGTCTCTTATCTCTTTCTAGGGTTCTAACTTTCCTCGAACTTGAAATAAAAAATAAACTTTTATTTAATAAGAACCTAATTATAAGTTTTCTTCAAATTGTCCTCCACTATTGCGTACACACGCGCGACATCTTCGTCTTATCGCGTCTGTAGTGGTGTTTATACGATTTTCTGCTTTGATAGTGACTTACAACCGTACGCGCTAACATGGAACGCAAACCTTTTAGCCCTGCTGCGTACCTCACCGATGTTCTAGGTAACGGCTTTGACGTCACTCTGCCAGATGTCATGTTATCCCGCACGGATTGTACTTTTTACAAATATTAAATAAAAAATACCCCTTAGGAGAAAGTACTTCATTCTCACTATTAAAGCAGAAATACGTTTACACGCCACTACAGTCGAGATAAGATGAAGATGTTGCGCGTGTGTACGCAATAGTGGAGGACAATTTGAACAAAATTTATTATTAGGTACTTATTAAATAAAAGTTTATTTTTTATTTCAAGTTCGAGGAAAGTTAGAACCCTAGAAAGAGATAAGAGACTGCGTAAGAGTGAGATAACACTATCCACCTACTTAAAGAATGTTATTTACATATGTGAAAACTAGTGTCCTTACCGTAATATCGAATATCAGCCTGATGTGTCTCGATTACACATTAGCGAATTACTGAAGTTATTAAATGTTTTTTTTTTGTATATTTCACGCCGTTAGAAAGGGGACAAGCTAGAGAACTTTTTAAAAGAATTCGAAGATCCCGATCGCTTTTAGTTTTTTTTTTTTTTACAACAATTTAAAGTTTAGTATTAGGTGTATTTTTCCTTTTTTCAAAAACTTTGTAAGTTATTAAAAAATAACTAGATGTCATTAGCAAGTAATTTTGAATTTCGTAGAACCATACAAGAGTAAACATAAGAATTAAAATGAAATTTGAAGGCTAGACTCATAACTTTTTTTAAATTTAAGCTTAAATGCAGAGTTCTTGTATTTTTCTAAATAAAAATTAAAAAGTCATAATAAAAAAACCGGTGTAACAAGGAATGAGTTACTGGGCCTTAAGAGATAGCAAATTACCTCTCCTTTCGGCCAATTGAATTTGGCAAACGATGCACCAAACACCCTGTATAACTAAATTTCGGTTTTCTGACTCTGACAGATATCCATAATAAAAACACGTTTATTTCATACAAAAATGCCAATTTAATCAAAAATGAAGCTAAGCAAAAAACAAAACACAACTCTTCGGCTTTATAATATTTGTGTAGATGAGATATTAAACAAAAACTAAAAACAAAAAAGTATTCAATATAATTTTAAAAATATTTTTTATATACTAAATAGCATTATTAGTTATTTTTCATATGCAAAATTAGGGCTAATCCACCTAGAAAGGCTAATAAGTCCATCTCACTCCTTTGAGACAAATGCTTTTGCATTCTGTTTTCATAATCAATTTGTGATGATCGACGACGCTTTGGCATGGGCTCTGACGCATTGATGCGCTCAATTTCACAGTCAGTGTATTTTACCTCTTTAGCAAATTCTTTGATAGTTTTAAACACATTCCATGTCTTACGGTTAAGAAGTGTATTCCAGCGTTCATGCCAAGATTTCAAGACGTTTTGTGTCTTGGGAATGTCATATGTGCGATCAAACACGGACCACAAAGCAGGTGGGAATAGTGGCTCTCTATTTATTGTTAGTTTAGTACTATTGGCATTGTTTCTTACATACGTCCCAGATACATAATATTTCTCGAACCACTTCGCTAGTCCTGCGGCTTCCTCTGGTAATACTTTATCTTTAACAAGTTGAAAAGCTTCAGGTATCTCGTTGGGATCTAGGAATGTCAAAGCAAATAAATGCCTAATTTTATGCGCAAATGAAAAATCATTCCCATACTTCTTTGCTAAACCCTCGTCCTGTACATGACGCCAAATGCTCTGCGTAAGATGGAATAAACATAGTCTTTGTTTACATCCTGGAAATTGCTGCTTAACGGCATTGATAGCTGCTATTTCAAAATCAGTTAAAATGTTCTGAGGAGCCAAAGTAGTCCGAAATGTATTATTAGCGCTGTATCTTTTTAATAACTCCAATAAAATTATATAACATGTTTCTGTCTTATGCGATAATAATGCAAACACTAAAGGTAGAAATTTATTTGTGCCGCTTTCTGTTCCTATTGAAGCATGTATAGTATATATTTGACTGAATGGCGCTGGACATGTAGAAAACGTGCCATCCATAACCCAACATTTTGCGTTAATAAGTCGTTTGAAATTACTTTTTGTGCAAAATACGACTACACTTTCATTTTGGGTAATATATTGGCCGATTAAAAATGGCTCTTCTCCAATTTTTGAAAGATAGCCCGGTGTGTCGAAATTAATTGTATCAGGGATTTTCGGTTGTCCTTTATTCCTAATGCGGTGCACAATCATTCGTGCTGCTGCTTTATTAGACAAGTGGGCAGCACTCGTACTTGGAACATCCTGGAGGCAGCGGTTTACAATTTGTGACGGAGAATCCATGGATGTTTTTGCTATATTCCTTATTTTTGATTTATATTCCATTTGTATTCGCTTTTCTGGCTCTGGCAAATGTCCATGTGCGTTGTTTTGACTGATTATCGAATGTTCATTACCAATAAGAAGTTTTTACAGTAGCACCACAACCTTTAGCACTACTCCGCGTACATCTCCAGTAAAATGTGTCACTCACTTTTTTATTTACGTGATATGAATAACCATCCACTATTAGTACACTTGCTCCACGTTTTGATTCTACTAACTTGCAGGCACTCTTTTTAAAAAATATTTTTCATTAGCGTCGCGACAATATCGAAAGCAAAACTAAATGCGTCAGAAACGTTTGTTACTTTGTAATGCGCAATAGTTTAGATCTACCCTAATTTTTTTCACATTTCTGCATTAATTTTATTGTTAAACTTCTACAATACGACGCGACGCAATGTGCATAATCACATTATAAAAGTAATTATCAAATTGGTTTCCGTAAATAGATAATAATTTATTGACATGGTTATAATTACGTGAAATTAATGATATGAATACTATGTAACGTAGCGGCTAACATAACGTGTGTCTGAATCTAAGCCAGAAAATCAAAATTTAGTCATTTAATAAATATTAATAGTTTCTTCTCCAGAGGCACTTTATGTGAACCGAGGTATCTGGAAACAGTGGTTTCTATGAACAAAGTTTCCGGCAAGACGTGCTATCTATGAACAGAGATTTCTGTCAACAGTGCGTCCTATGGACCGAGATATCTACGAACAATGTTTTATATCAACAAAGTTTTTATTTATTCATTAACAATTAACAAATTGTGTCTGAATGTTTACAAAAATAATATTTGAAGCTAAAAACAATATTCAATTAAAAACCAATCATAATGATAAAACATGCATAAAAAAAATAAAAATATATCACAATCAATAGGAAAAATAAAAACATATGCAACAATGTCAACACAATAAAATTAAACAAAATACCAGGCTAGTTTCATTTCATTTTGCAACAAAAACAAAACAATAAAAATCACATTTAAATAAATAACTATCGATAAAATTAATTAATTATTATCATTATTGCAATAATTTGAAAACATGTCATAACAGAATAAATTAATTTCATTTAAATAAAACATTATCAATAATATAATAGAAATAATACAATGTGTTGATTTGCATCCTCGTCAAAGTTCAGGAGGTTGTCATAAAATACATAAATAATCAATTGAAGTACGTTATGGGGCAATAACTAGTAAGCGCTGCTTTTTTTTTGTTGTTGAAATTTAACAGTATTTCAGAATTACACCCTTAATTCAATACAAATAAAACAGAATCACCCGACTACGCACACAGCGACAATGCATGCAGCTGTTTTTCCCCGCGGTTGACCATGACCCGACCGGTAGCAATAATTTTACCTAATTTTATTTCGAAAATCACCTACATTATTGTCATAAATTTCGCTTGATAATTAACTCATTTTTGAGCATCATTGGAATACGGAAATCTTACTAATGACAGTAATACTAGTGCGCCAAAGAAAAGTTCACTGACCTGTTATCAGATGATTAAATGATTTTGTTTTTATTTGTGGATTAAATTGGTTGATTTGAAACTTTCCTTCCTACATAACGGGCTTAGGGCCGGCAATAATACCTACCTTAGTTAGTGTACCGATCTACTAAGTCTAAAAATGATGTTTTCTACGTTTGATGAAATGGAAAGACGTGCTAGTTAAGTATAAGTACGTGGTGTACTTACTTTCAACTCATAGGTAAACACTCGTCCATCCACAGGATGTTGGCGTCTTGGTGTTCCAGGAACCAGCGACCAAAATGTAACCCGCACAGTATTATCACCTGGGTGAATGTCTTGTGCCCGATCGGGATACATTTCCACGAACATCCGGATGGCTCCACGTAGGCTGTCTCCACTGATGGCGACCATCTCCACCAACTCGGCATTTGAGTAATTGTCCGTCATCACACTTTGTAACTACGTCTCGATGTACGGAAATTCGCAAAGGGCACTTGCGAAAACTTCGGCGAGTTCAAACACACTGTCGGCGCCGGCGCCGCGCGCCGCGCCGACAGAAAGACGGGGAAAAGGGGCGTGGCTAGGAGCAGCGCAGAGAGTGTGATTGGAGGATGGGATTGATTACCTACGAATTTATCGAATGAGAATTGCATGAATGGTATGCATTTGTGTGTGTGTGAAGCGCGGTTATAGGGCTAGTAACAGACGGGCCGCGTTTAAATACGGCTGGTTCACACTTACGGATTTCCTTAAATAAGAAAATAAAATAAAAAAATACCTACTCATTTTATTGTTGATTTGGGTCGAGAATCATTAGCATAATTACGTCCTTGAATTTGACTAGGATGCAAATCAACACATTGTATAGTAATAAACATTCATTTAGGGTCATAAATTCATCAATAGAATAGAAACATTTTTCCAATAAAAATTCCTTAAGTCTCTTTTTGAATAAGGTGGTTTTATATAATAGTTCTCTTATATCTTTAGGTAAGCAATTGAATATTTTCACCGCTTGATACTGGACACAATGTTCTACAATTTTTATTTTGGTATTTATTTTATGCTTTAAGTATTTATTCCGTGTGCTTTCCCTTTTGTGTCTTTCGTCCTTCGTTTCGTAATCATTTATATGTTTTGCCAGGCTGGTCATGATCATTAATATGTAAAGGCTTGGTACCGTAAGTATGGATAGACTCTGGAAATATTCCCGACAAGACTCGACTTGTGGAATGCGAACTATTGTTCGTATCGCCCTTTTCTGAAGTACAAATGCTCTATTAGAATTATACTTGTAGCTATTTCCCCATAGTTGAATACTATATCTCAATCTTGATTCGACTAGTGCATAATAAACTGTTTTTAAAATATTGATACTAAGATCATCTCGTAGGCTCCTAAGAGCATAGCAAACTGATGATATTGACGCGTCTATCGCTTTTAGCTCATTTTTCCAATTTAGTAAGGAATCAATATGAACTCCCAAAAATTTTACTGAGTCTACAATATCTATTTTGTCTCCATTTAACTTTATATCTAAATTGGCATTATCACGTGATGTGGATTTGAACAATATGATGTTTGTTTTTCTAGTATTTATTATTAATTTATTTGCCTTAAACCATGATTGAAAAATCTCCAGAGCCGCGCTTATATTGATACTTAACGACTCTAAAGTACCATCGCTAATTACAGCATTTGTATCATCTGCAAATGCTACTAGTTTAACATTTGATTTGATTTTTATTACAAGGTTAAGTAAATCGTTAGTAAAAATTAAAAATAGTATTGGGCCCAATATAGAACCCTGAGGGACGCCGGTCAAAACCCTGTTCAATTTTGAGCGGTAGACTTTTTGGAATTTATGTTGATCCATATCCTTAACCTCTACATACATTTTCCTATTTGTCAAATAGGAGCGAAAAAGCTCCAGAACCTGTCCCCTTACCCCATAATGTTCCATTTTAGCAAGTAATAATGAATGATTTACAGTGTCAAAAGCCGAACTCAAATCCAAGAAGACTCCAGCTACCTTAAATTTTTGATTTAGCTTATTAACAACGTCGTTAACTAAAGTGCTAATAGCTTCTGCAGTTCCAACACCTTTTTGATATCCAAATTGTCTATCATTTATAACTTTATTGATAAATGATAAATGATTTTATTTTGTAAGTAGGTTTGTACAAACACTTTTACACGTCAATCATGTTTTTTTAAAAACTAGATGAAGTCGGCGTTTCCTATCTGACTACTCTGAGAAGAAAGGCCGAAACAAACTCAGAGGTCACAGTCTCTTTTAAAGTCCAGACATAATCTTGGTCAGGTTATATGAAGACCATGTAAATCGATGTCTGAGATGGTCTTTTGAGGAAAGAACCACACAGATTGAGAGGACCTGTCCAGTCAGTGCACGCATTTGTCAGAAATCGTGCAGCTCAACTCAAAACTTAAGGAGCTCAACGATTCGACGAACAATACCAAAGAAAGGACATTTGGGTAGGCCACATAAGTTACTCAAACTGCCAGACAAAGATCAAGAAATAAAACTAACAGAACAGAGAGAGTAATAAAAAAAAATATAAAATTAATAAAATGACCCACATCGTCTTCACATTCACAATAAATAAAATAAATAATACTTTACAAAGTAAGCAAATGTCAATGTTTATAAAAAAAAAAAATAATAATGTCAATGTGTATATAAAAAAAAAAATTCAAAATGCAGAAATTGGAAGCAGCTCAATCCCAAGCCTTTTTGTCCTCAATATAATCTTTAACGGTATAAAAGGCTTTCTGGCACAACTTACGTTTAATGAATGATTTGAATTTATTAAGGCTTAGATCTTGAACTTGGCTTGGTAGTTTATTATAAAAGCGTATACATTGGCATCTGAACGACCCACCTATTTTCTTGAGCCTTGTTGTAGGTACAACAAATTTGTGTTTATTTCTAGTATTTATATTATGGATATCACTGTATTTTTTAAACAATTTTATGTTTTTATGGGCATATAAAAGATTTTCATAAATATACTGAGAAGGCACAGTCATTACATTAATCTCTTTAAATTTGTCTCTGAGAGAGTGTCTCGGACTTAATTTATAAATTGATCGAACAGCTCGCTTCTGCAAAACAAAGATAGTCTGAATGTCGGCGGCATTTCCCCACAATAGAATACCGTACGACATTACACTATGAAAATAGCTAAAGTACACTAAACGGGCAGTCTCTATATCAGTTAAATTACGAATTTTTCTAACAGCGTATGCTGCGGAACTAAGCTTTTTGGATAATTTATCTATATGTGGACCCCACTGAAGCTTAGCATCCAAAGTTATGCCCAAGAATACTGTATTGTCTTCAGGATTCAATTCCTCGCCCTTTATCAACACATTAGTTTTCACCTGCCTAACGTGGGGTAGCGTAAACTTAATGCATTTGGTTTTTTTCTCGTTTAGAAGCAAATTATTAACATTGAACCAGTGGACTACTTTCGAGATCGCGCTATTTACATCGTCAGTAACCAACTGCTGACGTTTAAGTTTAAACAAAAGAGAAGTGTCATCTGCAAACAACACTATATCATGATTATCCTTTATGAGGTACGGCAAGTCATTAATATAAATTAGAAACAAGAAAGGACCAAGAATTGAGCCCTGTGGGACTCCCATTGTTACTGTAGATCCGGATGATCTTTTTCCATTAACGTCAACGCTCTGAATCCTTTTACTCAAGTATGAAGTAAGAAGATCCAGCGCGGTGGTCCGGATCCCGTAATGGCGGAGTTTCCTGATTAAGGTTTCGTGAAGAACGCAATCGAATGCCTTGGACAAATCACAAAAGATGCCCAAGGCATCGCATTTATCTTCCCATGCATTATAAATATGTCCTAAAAGTTCAACACCAGCATCAGTAGTTGAACGACCCCTTGTGAAACCGAACTGTTTGCTATGTAATAATTTATGTTTATTAAAAAATCTTTGTAGTTGGTCTAAAATTAATTTCTCAAAAATTTTACTAAAGATAGGTAGTACAGAAATAGGTCTATAATTTGTAGGGTCTGATGTACTACCTGATTTAAACAAAGGTATTATTTTACTATGTTTCATAAGGTCAGGAAACTCCCCATTGTCAATATAACTATTAAAGATAAGAGCTAGAGTAGGTGCTGCAATGTCAATAATAGACTTAGCTACCTCTACATAATTACCCCACAGATCTGCAGTCTTTTTTACATTTAAAGTGTGAAAGGTTTTAATTATATCTCTACAGGTAATGTATTCAAAATGAAATTCCGATTCGCAACGATTAACATTTTCCTTCCTTATTGGTATTGAGATGAATAATTAAACGAATTTTTATTAATTTTTCCATGATTTATGATAGTGTTGGTAAAACTGAGATAGGCCGATAATTTTTTTGATCCGTCTGTGAGCCTTTTTTATGTAAAGGAATAACTTTCGCTATCTTAAGTTGTTCAGGAAAAATACCATCTTCAAAACACTTATTGAAAAAATCTGATAGAGGTAACGCAAGAATTTTGATATGTTGTTTTATAACACTTATTGGCAAATCATCATATCCACTTGAAGTTTTATTCGGCATTGACCCAACAAGTTTAATAATTTCTTGAGGAGTCACAGATGTCAAACACATTTCATTATTTACCCTATCAGTGGAATCTTTTAAATAGGAAAGAGCATTTTCTTCGTCTGCAATATCTAACGAATTACTATATTTATTAAATTGTTCAGGGAAAACATTTGCGACTTCCCTGGGGTTGTCAATAATTTTATCATTAAATTTTACAATTAGCTTTTTTTTTAATTGTTTGCTTGTCTTTGTTCCTATGGCGATTTACTACTTTCCAGATTTCCTTGCCTTTATTTGTAGCTTTCTGTATTTGGCCCATCACAGCAATACGTTTCGCTCCTTTTACAGCTTTCCTAAATAACCTGATGTAGTTTTTTTTATAGGTGAGCACGGTGTCATGACAACTCCCACTATTTACACACAAAAATCTTTTCATTTTACTCGACACCCTTACACCTTTTGAGGTCCATTTTATACCAGCACAGTTGGTATTCAAATCTATGTGCTTTTTTCGTTTTCTGAAGCTACCTTGAAATGCATTATTAAATTTATTGAGAAACGTGTTTACTCCAATTGAAGACCAGTTAATACCAAGTAATTTATTTTTAAAGATCTCGTGGTTCTTTTTTGTGAACATTCGTTTTTCAATAATAATTTTTTGGCTATTGTTTGATGTTTTCCCCATTACTCTATGAAGTTGTAATTCACAAAAAAGTCCTGCATGCCCATCTGCTAAGCCATTGTGGTCTACGGAAACTTTCTGTATGTACATGTCATCTAAGTTGGTGACGAAATTATCGATACATGAAGATGATTGATTTCGAATAAAAGTTGCCGTTTGAATAAGAGTTTTAAAATTATAACATCGTAATAACCTTATAAACTCTGTACGCTTTTTATTTTCGCAATTGAGATCGATATTAAAATCGCCACATTTTACACTTTTTATTAAAAAAATATTCCAACATTATTTCAAAATTTTCCATAAATATTTTAAAGTTCTTTTCATCGGGGCTTCGATAACAGCAGCATATGTAAAGCCCAGTGTCAATATCTTTGGTACAACATACTTCAAAAGACTCGGATTGTGTCGAATCGAACAGTGATTTCTATTAACTTTGATTTCTGTATGTAGTGGTATCGTACAAGCGTGTTTCTATCTTAGGTTCCACACTCAAAAGGCTCGACTGGCTGTTCACAATGGTATGCTGGTGCCTACGCTTAAGTACGGAAGTGAATGTTGGATGCGGCAAAAGAAGCATGAAAGTAGAACAAATGCTGTGGAAATGCGTTCCTTGTGAAGCATGTGTGTCCTGACTGATGTTAGGCTGAGGAATGATGTGATAAGCCAACCGTGCGGTTTAAAAGAAAATGTGTCTAGTGACAAAAATTGAAAGAGAGTATGCTTTGATGGTTTAGTCAAGTTGAGAGGATGCACCAAAGCCGATTAACAAAAGGTATTTACAAGGCAAATGGAAGTGGAAACGCCCAGAGCAGACGCCGACAGACGCGGAGAACATATAGTTGGCGATGTTTTTGACAAAGGTCAGGTGTGTAGTACTCGCAACCGGCGGGCGTGTATGACCAGCGGGGCTATTCTGTACAAATCGTGATTTTTACAGAATCGACCGGCAGATGTACGAACGTGGATGGCCAAATTCGAAACTATGAGGAATAGCGAAAAGTACTCAAAGGAGTCGCGGGCTCGATTTGATGAAAACTAAAACTGCATCATTGGATTTTTGTAAAATCAATATTTCTAGCCAGGAATCGAAACCGATGATTTTGAAAAAAAAAAACACTGTATTATCATCCACGCCCTCTTGAATAATTCATCCTGTATATAGCAGGTAGCGTTCTGTAGTTTCTGCCTACCCCCGTGTCAGTTTACGTATTAATCTTTACGATATACCTAATATTATGAGTGTACACAATTAGGAATTATGCTGGCTATTGAAGGTATTTCAATCTGGCTTACCAGGTGCTAAAATAAAAACAAATAATTAGGTAAGTTAGTAGTCTATTCTGCAGCTGTCCTCAAGAAGGCACGCATTCCAGAATGCTCCGCTCCACCCACCTCTATGGATCTTTACTACCTTATATAAGCTAATGACGTCACGACTGCCAGGCGGTCGCTAGTTTAATTTTGCCGAAATGAAGCAACACACATCGGACCAACCCACACAAAAAAAAATTATTTAAATTAGTTGTTTTTTTCTGTCCGCCCGCCAAGTGATCCCAGGGAAGACGGTGGCACAGTGGTCACGTGTTGCCGTGCATAGCGAGGCTCAGGGGAGGCTCCTTTATAGTCACCCCAGGGATGTGCCTTACAGGCGTTGCATGGGAGGGGTTCCGGAATTTGTCTTTTTAGAGGAACCGGGACCACCCCAATGTGCTGATGGTGATCACCGGGGTGGTTTTAGTGAGGTAAAAATCCCACACTCCCCAACCTCCCTCCCCAGAGGCCGGGTGCCTTTTGAAGGTATCCCCCGATAAAAAAAGGGATATCATTTTATATTTAATAATATTAATTTATTTTGAATAGTAAACGCAATTTGGTAGAATATTGCATGATTGTGGGTTGGACCGTTTTGATAGATATTTGCAAGATTGTGGGTGGGACAATTTTGATACAATATTGCAAGATTGTGGGTGCGACCGTTTTGGTACAATTTTGCAAGTTTGTGGGTGGGACCGTTATGGCAGAATATTGCAAGATTGTGAGTTTTGGTAAAATATTGTAAGGTTTAGGGGGGGGGGGAGCATTTTGGTAGAATATTGCATGATTGTGGGTGGGACCGTTTTGGTAGAATATGTGGGTGAGACCGTTTTGGTAAAATATTGTAAGATTATTCATTTTGGTAGAATATTACATGATTGTGGGTTAGACCGTTTTGATAGATATTTGCAAGATTGTGGGTGGGATAATTTTGGTACAATGTTGCAAGTTTGTGGGTGGGACCGTTTTGGTAGAACAAAGCTCATTATTCATTTACGTACGTTTGAGAGTGAGTGCCTTGACCTCCTCCTCACTTCCGTCATCAATTTGTATTATGAGAAAGTAGTCGCCGAAGTCACGCAGTGTTATCAGCTCGGTGTCCAGATCGATAACCGATTGCCTAAACAGATTTAGTCATTACTTAAATCAACTCAGCTTATCGCAGTCCACTGCTCGACATAGGCCTCTCTCAGGCCGCGTCACAACACAACACCCTGTCCTCTACCTTCCACATCCAGTCTGTCCCAGCCACATTTAAAGGTCGCCATCTAGCTGAGGAGCGTCCCACACTACGCTTGCCGTTACGCGTTCTCCACTCCAGGACCCGTCTGCTCCACCGGCCATCCGACCTTCGATAAACATGGCCACCCCACTGCCTCTTCAGTTTACTTTCTCTGCAAGCTATGTCAAGCTATGTATGATAACTTCATTTCTTATTATATCCTTGAATTTGTGAACAGCCCGACCACAAAATACAGATAGTACAGAAGGCAATCTACATACAAAGTGCGCTCGAGCAACGCACACATAGACACCCCTCACGGACACGTTATCTCGGACGGGTTGGGAGTAGTGCGAGGGCGGGTGCCATCCGCTTGAGACACGCGTCTGTGAAGTGCAAAAATAGAGCAACAAGAAAATGGCTATCTAAGCTCGATTTATATAATAGTTTTCTATTTTGAATCAGTATAAACGAAGTAACCTTTTTGTAAGGTATATTCACGCCACCAACTATTACGTAAGTTGAAAACATGATTTTTTGTTTGTGTTGTTTTTAGTGTCATTTGATAGGTTTAGGTCTAAAACGGATAGGGCAAAATAAATTTGGTAAATAAAGTAATCCGTTTTGAAGTTACTAGGGATTTTCGATAGTGAAAATTGACAAATGTAAAATGTTACCTATATGTTTTTGTTCTGTAAACTTTTTGTATTGTAATAGGTACTACGTTTATTGTTTTGTTTTAATGTTGTAGAATAAGCTCAACAATAAATCAACAACTAGATACGAGTGCCACTACCGCGGTAGTTTTTTGTGCATAAGCCAAAGTTGATAATCCTAGAGCGACTGCCGAGCGTAGCTATGAAAAGTGAAGTAGGTACTACATACATGTGATTGCCTTCTGTACTATCTGTATTTTGTGGCCCGACTGTTAGTGTCTAGTTATTCCTAGTCTTGTATGAATCTAACCTTATAACCTTACGACTTAACAATTTCTCATCTACAAAAAGTGCTACGAGGATATTTTGGCAACTGAATGACAGGGGGCGTTGTTGGTCAACATTTGTGAAATTGTCACAGAATGTATTGACAAAACAAGATGGCGGAGTTAGTACTAATTTAAGCCAGTTGCGGCACGCCAAAATAATCTTGTAGTTTTGTAATGTAAAACTCCGTCGAACAAATATTGACGCGATCGCCTTTCATCTGTCTATTTATATGATATCATCATTCTCCTGCCCTTATCCCAATTTATTTGGGGTCGGCGCAACATGTCTTTTTCTTCCATACTTCTCTATTAGTCGTCATCTCGGTAGTCACCCCCTTTCTAACCATATCATCATTCACACATTCCATCCATCGTTTCTTTGGTCTTCCCCTACTCTTATAGCCATCGACGTCCATACTCAAAACTCTCCTCACGACATTCCTCACTCCTCCACATTCCTCACTTCTACGTAACACATTCGTGTAACACCACACATCCCTCTTAGCATTCTCATCTCTGCTGCATGCAATTGCCTTTCATTCGTCCCTTTTGTGGCCCAACATTCTGATCCATACAAGACAGCAGGTCTAATAATGGTTTTATATATCTTCCCCTTAAGTTTAAGGGGAATGCGGGAATCGCAAATTGTTCCCGTGACCTGCCGCCATTTCATCCATCCAGTGTTAATTCTGTGCTTAACCGTCCGATCTACTTCGCCATCGCTTTGCACGAGTGAACCGAGATACCGAAAGTCGGAACAGACTGGGAGAAGTGCACCATCAAGTGATATAGCTCCAGAACTGGAGAGACCGCCGAAATCGCAGAACATATATTCGGTTTTGGTTCTGTTGATTCTCAAGCCAACATTCTCCAGCTTCTGTTGCCATTTCTCCAATCTGCTCTGGATCTCAAGTCCATCTTCACCGACAAGGACAATGTCATCGGCAAACAACATGCACCAGGGTGCCTCCTCCTGGATTTCCGACGTAAGAGCGTCCATAATCAACAGGAAGAGGTAAGGACTTAAAGCCGATCCCTGGTCTACCCCAAAATCCCTGATCTATTTATATAATAATAATAATTAATTTATTCAGACAAATTATATGGTTGGATAATTAACTTAACACAAATGAGTAATGTGGAATACTCAACTGTACTCCTTGACTGTAAAAGAAATAAAAGTATTAATTAATTATCGTCGAGGATGCAAGTATAATACTCCTGCAAAGCGCTAGTGCAGGTATAACATACTCGTCGTCGAACTTGCGCAGGTGGTACTTCTCCTTTTCCAAGAGGCGTACGGAGCCGCCAGCGGCGTGCAGCTTGATGCCGCCTAGTACGCAGTCAAAGTCGCACGTGTAGTTAATGCTGGTGGTGTTGAGCTTCTGTGGTGGCAGCCACAACTGCACCCGCGGTGTGATCCACATGCCTGCAACGTTCGTCAACATCAAGAAACGATGCGAAATAATAAAAAACCGGGCGAGAGCGAGTCGCACTGGCGCACCGAGGGTTCCGTAACATCATACGTTTTTAAATTTTCATCAGCGTGGCCTATACTAGTCAGAGAATCTTAACACTGTGCACTGCGGTGTAGACTATTGCAGTTTTATGTCAGCGCCATCTCTTTACCGATAGTGGAACTAATTTAACTTTTATTGATGATTTCTGAAAAAGAGTGCTATTTAGAGACTTTGTTTTATTTTTCCTGTAATCTTTACATAAACTTCTATCTCATAGAATAATTTCAAGTTTTTCTCTTTGCAAACTTCGGAAATAAGGGGGGGCGGTATTTTTGTTTACATTTTTCATCAAAAGTCGAAAATCATGGGGCCTTAAAAAAAAAGAAAAAATGTTTGAGAATGTGCAAACTGTGCTCTTTCATATGCTACCCCACATGCCCTAGTAGCCCCACTTCGAATTTTTCAGACCCGCTTTCAGTCCCTGTTGCAAAAAATAAACATGTATGTTTATTCCTTTCTTATTTGCAAAATAGTTGGATAAACGTAATCTAAAACTATTCCAAATTTCAAGTTGATAACATTAGTAGTTCTTGAGATATCAAAATCAAAATGTTTTATTTCACATAAACCTACATGGGCACTTATGAAACGTCAGAAGCTAGGTGCACGGTTCCAATTGGTCGTTTCCTATGGAGAAGAACCGGCAAGAAACTCCATGGTTACTCTTTTTAAAAATAATTGGCTTTTACAATGTTTCCAGATTACAGTAGGTATGGGAGGACAGTGCAGGCCTGTCAACAAGTACCAAGTACTTGATAAAATAGAAAATGGTCTACAGATCTAAAGTCTATAAGGCCTACAAAGTCCTCACATTTACAAAATAAGAATCTATCAAAAGGATAAATAATAAAAAAAAAAAAAAAAAAAACAATAATAAAAACCTACTAAAACCAAGTGTTATGATTCCCATTAAAACCACTAATAAAGAGGTGAAAATTTTCAATTATCTGTATATAATGTCAAATAATAAAGAAATTATGTCAAAAAGTATATAATGTCAAATAATTAAGAAATTATGTCAAAAAGTACGTAAAAAAAAATTTAATAAAAATTAAACATCGTAATTTGAGAGCAGTTAATAGACATTTACATAGTTATGCCGTTAATGAGAAGCCAGGGAAGCCACATGGGCAGAAGGAATTATTGCCAGACTACCTTGTCTTCAACGTAGTCTTTAATCTTATAATATGCTTTTTTGATAAGGACACGATTAATGAGGGTTTTGAACTTTCCATCGCTAAGTTCTGTAACCGGCTTTGATCACTTGTTATAAAAACGGATGCTGTTTACAAGAAATGACTTGCTAGTTTTAGTTAATCTAAATTTAGGTAACACAATTTCATTTTTACTACGTGTATTTATATTATGGAAATCGCTTCTTATTTTGAAGAGTCCTAAGTTTTTGCGAACATACAAAATACTTTCTAAAATATAAAGAGAAGGCAGAGTTAGTATATCAATTTCTTTGAATTTGTTTTTAAGAGACTCGCGAGGACCCATTTTATAGATTGCGCGGATTGCCCTCTTCTGTAAAATGAAAATTGAATCTACGTCAGCTGCCGATCCCCACAGCAGAACACCATAAGACATAATACTGTGGAAATAAGCAAAGTATACTAACCTTGCTGTGGCTATATCTGTCAACTGCCTTATTTTTCTTACTGCATATGCAGCTGAACTTAATCTACTTGAAAGAGCTTTAATGTGTGCGCCCCATTGTAATTTTGAATCTAAAGTAATTCCTAGAAATACAGTTCCCGTAACAGCATCTAGTCTTTTGCCATCAAGTTCTAAATTCAGACCCACTTGAGGTACATTTGGTAATGAAAACTTAAGACATTTAGTTTTGTTTGCATTAAGTAAAAGATTATTAGCTGCAAACCATTTCGAGAGAACAGCCAGACTATCGTTAACATGTAAGACATCCGTATCTTTTCTATCTATTTTAAAAATAAGGGAAGTGTCATCAGCGAATAAAATGATATCCGACAAGTTAGCCACCATGTAAGGAAGGTCATTAATATAAACTAGAAATAGGAAAGGGCTAAGAATTGAGCCTTGAGGCACGCCCATCTTAACTAGAGACCCCGAAGACGTCGCCCCGTTAACGTTTACTTTTTGCTGGCGCTTTGACAGATAGGAAAGAACAAGATCAGCAGCTTGTCCACGAATTCCGTAGTGGTATAATTTACAGATCAGTGTATTATGGTCAACGCAGTCAAACGCTTTTGAGAGGTCACAGAAAATGCCAATTGCATCCTGGGACTTCTCCCAGGATTCCATTTTTTAATTGTGTCAACAGAAATGGGCTTGAATTCAAAGCTTGGAATTTCCATATTAAAATTTTCCTTAAGAAGGGCTTCAGCTAATATAGGTGATGAGGGGAGAGACTTTCGAACCTCTACTGGGATATTGGTAAAGAAATTTTCTAGTGTCTCAGCAACTTTTAACTTATCTGAAATGGTTTCATTATCAATTTTTAGGGACAACTCATTCTGATCTCGCTGTTTTGTGTTTCCAGTTTCTTTGTTTATTACCTGCCACACAGCTTTTATTTTATTATTAGACATACTAATTTTGTTACTAATTAATTTAGATTTAGCCTCAGCGCAGACTCTTTTGAATATTTTAGAATAGTTCCTTACATAATTATGAAGGGCTTGATCAGAAGTTAATGATTTTTCATGATACAGATTATATAAAATATCTCTGCTTTTTCTAATGCCAGCAGTGGCCCGTTCACTAAATTTTGGTTTAGTATTTATAGTAACTTTTTTTACAGGACATGCTTTATTGAATTCTTGGCATACTGTAGAAAATAATGTACCATAGTTTATGTTGGGGTCTTGTGAATCAAAACTAGCTGTGGAAAGATTGCTAAGGACATTATTATTAAACATTTTTAATTTATTTTTAGTTGAGGTCTTAATTGAATGGATTTATCTATGTTTAATCTTTTACCTAAGTCAAATGATACAAGTTGACCAGTATGGTCAGACCTGACGCCAGTAATTAAGGAAGAGTCTTTTATTTTACAGTTAGTAAATACATTGTCGATGCATGAAGCTGAAGTTGCTGTTATTCAAGTCGATTCATTAAATATACATTTTAAATGAAATGATTTAAACAATGATATTAGCTTAAATTTTTCTGGTGAATTAACTAGTAGATCAATATTTAGGTCACCACAAACAAAAACAAATTTACTATCTTTAAAAAGTTTACTAAGTATTTCTTCCATTATGATCAAAAATGATGACAAATTTGAGGCTGGTGGTCTATAAACACATAAGAAAGTATGGCCTTCAACTTCTGCACATGCTACCTCACATAAGCGATCAACAGAGCAAGCAGTGATAACCTTTCTTTCTTTATACCTAAAAGAACTATTACATAATATCAAAGTACCACCCCCTATTGAGGACCTGTTGTGCGCACTGGCAACTGAAAAATTATTGACATTAAACAACATTCTATCCGGTTTTAACCAGGTTTCACAAAAACATAAGATATCCATTATGATATTTATCTATTAACATTTCCACGTCTAGGATTTTGCCAGAAAAGCGATTTATATTTTGGTGATATAGTAAAATAACAGTCCTATAGTAAAATAACAATCCAGCTATGACACCTGGTACTTGTTAGCAGGCCTACGCTGTCCTCCCATACCTACTGTAATTTGAAAACATTGTAAAAGCCAATTATTTTGAAAAAGAGTAACCTGCTTCTCCATAGGAAACAACCAATTGGAACCGTGCACCTAGCTTCTGACGTTTCATGAGTGCCCATGTACGCTTATGTGAAATAAAATATTTTGATTTTTTTTTTTTTGACAGACAGACAGTCTTAGTCTCACCATAAGGGTTCCGTTTTACTATTTTGGTACGGAACCCTAAAAATAAACAGTTACCTAGAAACATCATAATGTTTTTAATTATGGTGTCCAACGATCCCCACACGCTTATGTGCATTGAGTTTTTGTTTTCATCCCTCGATTACACCTATCTAGAAAGCGTTTTAAAATAAAATATTATATCCTAACCTAACCAAAACGAACAAACTATAATATGGCGTCGAGATTGCTCCACATTGCTGTCGATTGGTAAAGTACCCAAGAGACTGGCGGCATTGCCACGGTGTATGGCAATACTTATCCTCTGGACAAGGTAAAAGCAAGCCCTTGGGTCACGGGAAGCGTAAACCAGCCATTTGAACATTTATACTTAGCTGAATACTATCTTTCTCTCTCTCTGTCTTATTTACATATCATTATATGATGCACCGGTCGACGTCATTACGTCATAGTCAAATAAATATCAAATATTGCATGATTGTTGGTGGGACCGTTGTGGTAGATTATTGCAAGGTAGTGGGTAAGACAATTTTGGTAGAATTTTGGTACAATGTTGCAAGTTTGTGGGTGGGACCGTTATGTTAGAATATTGCAAGATTGTGAGTGGGACCATTTAGGTAGAATATTGCAAGAATATGGGGGGGCTATTTTGGTAGAATATTGCAAGATTGTGGGTGGGACCGTTTTAGTAATATATTGCAAGATTGTGGGTTGGATCGTTATGATAGAATATTGCAAGATTGTGAGTGGGACCGTTTTTGTAAAATATTGTAAGATTATGGGGGGGGACGGGACATTTTGGGAGATATTTGCAAGATTTTGGGTGGGGCATTTTGGTACAATTTTGCAAGATTGTGGACGGGACCGTTTTGGTACAATTTTGCAAGTTTCTTGGTAGGACCGTTATGGTAGAATATTGCAAGATTGTGAGTTTTGGTAAATATTATAAGATTATGGGGGGGGGGGGGGGGCGGGGGCATTTTGGTAAAATAAAAATATTGCAAGATTGTGGGTGGGGGGACCGTTTTGGTACAATGTTGCAAGATTGTGGGTGGGACCGTTTTGGTACAATGTCGCAAGATTATGGGTGGGGACTGTTATGATAGATTATTGCAAGATTTTGAGTGGGACCGTTTTGGTACAATATTGTAAGATTATGTGGGGGCCATTTCGGTAGAATATTGCAAGATTGTGAGATAACAAAGGATTATTTACGTACTTTTGAGAGTGAGTGCCTTGACCTCCTCCTCACTTCCGTCATCATTTTGTATTATAAGAGAGTAGTCGCCGAGGTCACGCAGAATTATCAGCTCGGTGTCCAGATCGATAACCGATTGCCTAAACAGATTTAGTCATTACTTAAATCAACTCAGCTTATCGCAGTCTACTGCTCGACATAGGTCTCTCTCAGGCCGCGCCACAACACCCTGTCCTCCGCCTTCCACATTCAGTCTGTCCCAGCTACATTTAAAGGTCGTCGATCGATCTAGCTGGGGAGCGTCCCACACTACGCTTGCCGTTACACGTTCTCCACTCCAGGACTCGTCTGCTCCACCGGCCATCCGTCCGTCGATAAACATGGCCACCCCACTGCCACTTCAGTTTACTTACTCTGCAAGCTATGTCTGTTAGGTACTCTGGTTCTGCTCCGGATAACTTAATTTCTTATTATATCCTTGAATTTGTGGACAGCCCGACTGTCACTATCCAGTTATTCCTTGTCTTGTATCAATCTAACCTTATAACCTTACGACTTAACAATTTCTCATCTACAAAAAGTGCTACGAGGATATTTTGACAACTGAATGACAGGGGGCGTTGTTGGTAAACATTTGTGAAATTATCACACAATGTATTGACATAACAAGATGGCGGAGTTGGTACCAATTTTAGCCACGCGCGGCGCGCCAAAATAATCTTGTAGTTTTGTAATGTAAAACTCCGTCGAACAAATTATAGACGCGATTGCCTTTCATCTGTCTATTTATATGGTTGGACAATTGACTTAATATAAATTGGTAATGTGCAATACTCAACTGTACTCCTTGGCTGTAAAATAAATAAAACTATTTATAAGTATTATATTCGTTTTATCGTCGAGGATGCAAGTATAATACTCGTGCAAAGCGCTAGCGCGGGTATAACGTACTCGTACAAAGCGCTAGTGCGGGTATAACATACCCGTGCAATGCGCTAGTGCGGGTATAACGTACTCGTCATTGAACTTGCGCAGGCGGTACTTCTCCGGTTCCAAGAGGCGTACGGAGCCGTCAGCGGCGCGCAGCATGATGCCGCTTAGTACGCAGTCGGAGTTGCAAGTGTAGTTAATGCTGGTGGCGTTGAGCTTCTGTGGCGGCAGCCACAACTGCACCTGCGGTGTGATCTGTGTCTGTCCCATGCCTGCAACGTTCGTCAACATCAAGAAATGATGCGAAATAATAAAAAACCGGGCAAGAGCGAGTCGGACTGGCGCACCGAGGGTTCCATAACATCATGTTTTTAAATTTTCATCGGCGAGGCCTATACTCGTCAGAGAATTCTAACACTGTGCACTGCGGTGTAGAATATTGCAGTTTTATTTCAGCGCATTTCTTTACCGATAGTGGAACTAATTTAACTTTGTTGATGATTTCTGAAAAAGTGTGCTATTTATTTTTCCTGTAATCTTTACATAAACTTCTATCACATAGAATAATTTTTTTTTCTGTTTGCAAATTTCGGAGATAAGGGAGGGGGTAACGGTATTTTTTTTTTACACTTTTGATCAAAAGTCGAAAATTATGGGGTCTAAAAAAAAAAGAAAAAATGTTTGAGAATGTGCAAACTACGTTCTTTAATATGATACCTCACATGCCCTAGTAGCCCCACTTTGAATTTTTCAGACCCCCCTTTCAGTCCCTGTTGCAAAAAATATACATATACTTTTATTCCTTTCTTATTTGCAAAATAGTTGGGTAAACGTCATCTAAAACTATTCCAAATTTCAAGTTGATAGCATTAGTAGTTCTTGAGATATCCAGCTGTGACAGACATACAGACAGACTTATCCATCGTAAGGGTTCCGTTTTACCATTTTGGTACAGAACCCTAAAAATAAACACATACCTAGAAACAACATAATGTTTTTAATTATGGTGTCCAACGATAACCCACACGCTTATGTGCATTGAGTTTTTGTTTTCATCCCTCGATTACATCTATCTAGAAAGCGTTTTAAAATAAAATATAATATCCTAACCTAACCAAAACTATTAACAAACTAAAATATAACGTCGAGATTACTCCGCATCGCTGTCGATTGGTAATGTACCCAAGAGACTCGCGGCATTGCCACGTTGTATGGCAATACTTATCCTCTGGACAAGGTAAAAGCAAGCCTTTGGATCACGGGAAGCGTAAACCAGCCGTTTGGAGATTTATGCTTAGCTGAATACTATCTTTCTCTCTATCTGTCGTATTTACATCTCATTACATGATGCACCGGTCGACGTGATCACGTCAACCGTCAAATATTGCATGATTGTGGGTGGGACCGTTTTGGTAGATTATTGCAAGATTGTGGGTGGGACAATTTTGGTACAATATTGCAAGATTGTGGGTGGAACCGTTTTGGTACAATGTTGCAAGTTTGTGGGTGGGACCGTTATGATAGAATATTGCAAGATTGTGAGTTTTGGTAAAATGTTGTAGGACTATGGGGGGGGGGGCATTTTGTTAGAATATTGCAAGGTTGTGGGTGGGGGGACCGTTTTGGTAAAATGTCGCAAGATTGTGGGCGGGACCGCTTTCGTAGAATATTGCAAGAGTGTGGGTGGGACCATTTAGGTAGAATATTGCAAGATTATGGGGGCATTTTGGTAGAATATTGCAAGATTGTGGGTGGGACCGTTTTGCTAATATATTGCAAGATTGTGGGTGGGATCGTTATGATAGAATATTGCAAGATTATGAGTGGGACCGTTTTGGTAAAATATTGTAAGATTATGGGTGGGGGGGCATTTTTGTAGAATATTGCAAGATTGTGGATGGGAACGTTTTGGTAGAATATTACATGATTGTGGGTGGGACCGTTTTGGTTCAATGTCGCAAGATTGTGGGTGGGACTGTTATGATAGAATATTGCAAGATTGTGAGTGGGACCGTTTTGGTACAATATTGTAAGATTATGGGGGGCTATTTCGGTAGAATATTGCAAGATTGTGGGTTGGGACCGTTTTGGTAGAACAAAGCTCATTATTCATTTACGTACGTTTTAGAGTGAGTGCCTTGACCCTCTCCTCACTTCCGTCATGTTGTATTATGAGAAAGTAGTCGCCGAGGTCACGCAGAGTTATCAGCTCGGTGTCCAGATCGATAACCGATTGCCTAAACAGATTTAGTCATTACTTAAATCAACTCGGCTTATCTCAGTCCACTGCTCGACATAGGCCTCTCTCAGGCCGCGCCACAAAACAACACCCACAACACCCTGTCCTCCGCCTTCCACATTCAGTCTGTCCCAGCTACATTTAAAGGTCGTCGATCGATCTAGCTGGGGGGCGTCCCACACTACGCTTGCCGTTACACGTTCTCCACTCCAGGACTCGTCTGCTCCACCGGCCATCCGTCCTTCGATTAACATGGCCACCCCACTGCCACTGTTTAGTTACTCTGCAAGCTATGTCGGTTAGGTACTCTGGTTCTGCTCCGGATAACTTCATTTCTTATTATACCCTTGAATTTTTGGACAGCCTGACTGTCAGTGTCCAGTTATTCCTTGTCTTGTATGAATCTAACCTTATAACCTTACGACTTAACAATTTCTCATCTACAAAAAGTGCTACGAGGATATTTTGGCAATTGAATGACAGGGGGCGTTGTTGGTAAACATTTGTGAAATTTTCACACAATGTATTGACAAAACAAGATGGCGGAGTTAGTACCAATTTTAGCCAGGCGCGGCGCGCCAAAATAATCTTGTAGTTTTGTAATGTAAAACTCCGTCGAAAAAATCATAGACGCGATCGCCTTTCATCTGTCTTTTTATATGATTGAACAATTAACTTAATAAAAATTGGTAATGTGCAATACTCAACTGTACTCCTTGACTGTAAAAGAAATAAAACTATTAATAAGTATTATATTCATTTTATCGCCGAGTATGCAAGTATAATAGTCGTGCAAAACGCCAGCGCGGGTATAACGTACTCGTGCAAAGCACTAGTGCGGGTATAACATTCTCGTGCAAGGCGCTAGTGCGGGTATAACATACTCCTGCAAGACCCTAGTGCGAGTATGTTCACACACGTGCAAAGCGCTAGTGCGCATATAACGTACTCGTGCAAAGCGCTAGTGCGGGTATAACGTACTAGTGCAAAGCGCTAGTGCTGGTATAATATTCTCGTGCAAGGCGCTCGAGCAGGTATAACATACCAGTGCAAGGCGCTAGTGCGGGTACAACATACTCGTGCAAGACGTTAGTGCGGGTATAACGTACTCGTGCAAAGCGCTAGTGCGGGTAGAACATACTCGTGCAAAGCGCTAGAGCTGGTATAACATACTCGTGCAAGGCGCTAGTGCGGGTATAACATACTCGTCTTTGAACTTGCGCAGGCGGTACTTCTCCGGTTCCAAGAGGCGTTCGGAGCCGTCAGCGGCGCGCAGCATGATGCCGCCTAGTACGTAGTCAAAGTCGCACGTGTAGTTAATGCTGGTGGCGTTGAGCTTCTGTGGCGGTATCCACAACTTCACCCGTGGTGTGATCCGCATGCCTGCAACGTTCGTCAACATCAAGAAACGATGCAAAATAATAAAAAACCGGGCAAGAGCGAGTCGGACTGGCGCACCGAGGGTTCCGTAACATCATATGTTTTAAAAGGAACAAACAAACACAAATTTGTTGTTCCTACAACAAGGCTCAAGAAAATAGGTGGCTCGTTTAGATGCCAATGTATACATTTTTATAATAAACTTCCTAGCCACATTCAAGAACTAAGCCTAAATAAATTCAAAGCTTTTATAAAGCGAAAACTATGCCAGAAAGCCTATTATACTGTAAAAGACTATATTGAGGACAAAAAGGCTTGGGATTGAGCTGCTCCAATAGGTTTAGACAGTTAATGTTATTTAGCAATTTTTACACTTTAATATTTTCTTTTTTTTTTTAAAGTATGTATTTACTTACACAATGACATGTACATTTACTGTATAAAGTATTATATTATTTTAATTATTGTGAATGTGAGGACTATGTGGGTCATTGTTTACATTTTAATCGTGGTCTGGCAGTTTGAGTAGTTTATGCGGCCTACCCAAATGTCCTGTCTTTGGTATTGTTCGTCGAATCGTTGAGCTCCTGAAGTTCTAAGTTGAGCTGCACGGTTACTGACAAATGCGTGCACTGACTGGACAGGTCCACTCAATCTGTGTGGTTCTTTTCTCAAAAGATCTTTTCAGACACTAATCTACATGGTCCTCAAAGATTATGTCCGGATTTTTATATACACATTGACATTGATGAATTTTATTTAGACAATGACATGAATATTTACTTTGTAAAGTATTTATTATTTTATTTTTTTCTTTTCATTTAATTATTGTGAATGTGAGGACTATGTGGGTCATTTTTTTTTTTCTGTTTTCCTCCTTAGTTTTAATCATGATCTGGCAGTTTGAGTAATTTACGCGGCCTACCCAAATGTCCTTTCTTTGGTATTGTTCGTCGAATCGTTGAGCTCCTCATTTCTGAGTCGAGCTGCACGATTTTTGACAAATGCGTGCACTGATTGGACAGGTCCGCTCAATCTGTGTGGTTCTTTCCTCAAAAGACCATTTCAGACATCAATCTACATGGTCTTCACACGATCTGACCAAGATTTTGTCTGGACTTTAAAAGAGACTGTGACCTCTGAGTTTGTTTCGGCCTTTCTTCTCAGAGTAGTCAGATAGGAAACGCCGACCACATCTAGTTTTAAAAAATATGATGACGTGTAAAAGTGTTTGTAAAAACCTACTTAAAAAAAAAAAAAAAATTTCATCGGAGAGGCCTATACTCGTTAGAGAATTTTAACACTAAGTACTTCGGTGTAATTTTTTAGTTTTATGTCAGCGCCATCTCTTTACCGATAGTGGAACTAATTTAACTTTTATTGATGATTTCTGAAAAAGAGTGCTATTTAGAGACTTTGTTTTATTTTTCCTGTAATCTTTACATAAACTTCTATCTCATAGAATAATTTCAAGTTTTTCTCTTTGCAAACTTCGGAAATAAGGGGGGCGGTATTTTTGTTTACATTTTTCATCAAAAGTCGAAAATTATGTGGCCTTAAAAAAAAAATATATATTTGTGAATGTGCAAACTGCGCTCTTTCATATGCTACCCCACATGCCCTAGTAGCCCCACTTCGAATTTTTCAGACCCGCTTTCAGTCCCTGTTGCAAAAAATAAACATACATTTTCCTTTCTTATTTGCAAAATAGTTAAATAAACGTAATCTAAAACTATTCCAAATTTCAAGTTGATAACATTACTAGTTCTTGAGATATCCAGCTATGACACCTGGTACTTGTTAACAGGCCTACGCTGTCCTCCCATACCTACTGTAATTTGAAAACATTGTAAAAGCCAATTATTTTGAAAAAGAGTAACCTGCCGGTTCTTCTCCATAGGAAACGACCAATTGGAACCGTGCACCTAGCTTCTGACGTTTCATGAGTGCCCATGTAGGCTTATGTGAAATAAAATATTTTGTTTTTTTTTTTTTTTTGACAAGCAGACAGTCTTAGTCTCACCATAAGGGTTCCGTTTTACTATTTTGGTACGGAACCCTAAAAATAAACAGTTACCTAGAAACATCATAATGTTTTTAATTATGGTGTCCAACGATCCCCACACGCTTATGTGCATTGAGTTTTTGTTTTCATCCCTCGATTACACCTATCTAGAAAGCGTTTTAAAATAAAATATTATATCCTAACCTAACCAAAACGAACAAACAAACTATAATATGGCGTCGAGATTGCTGCACATTGCTGTCGATTGGTAAAGTACCCAAGAGACTGGCGGCATTGCCACGGTGTATGGCAATACTTATCCTCTGGACAAGGTAAAAGCAAGCCCTTGGGTCACGGGAAGCGTAAACCAGCCGTTTGAAGATTTATACTTAGCTGAATACTATCTTTCTCTCTCTCTGTCTTATTTACATATCATTATATGATGCACCGGTCGACGTCATTACGTCATCGTCAAATAAGTATCAAATATTGCATGATTGTTGGTGGGACCGTTTTGGTAGATTATTGCAAGGTTGTGGGTAAGACAATTTTGGTAGAATTTTGCAAGATTGTGGGTTGGATCGTTTTGGTACAATGTTGCAAGTTTGTGGGTGGAACCGTTATGTTAGAATATTGCAAGATTGTGAGTGGGACCATTTAGGTAGAATATTGCAAGAATATGGGGGGGCTATTTTGGTAGAATATTGCAAGATTGTGGGTGGGACCGTTTTAGTAATATATTGCAAGATTGTGGGTTGGATCGTTATGATAGAATATTGCAAGATTGTGAGTGGGACCGTTTTTGTAAAATATTGTAAGATTATGGGGGGGGGGGGACATTTTGGGAGATATTGCAAGATTGTGGGTGGGGCATTTTGGTACAATTTTGCAAGATTGTGGACGGGACCGTTTTGGTACAATTTTGCAAGTATGTGGGTAGGACCGTATTATGGTAGAATATTGCAAGATTGTCAGTTTTGGTAAATATTATAAGATTATGGGGGCATTTTAGTAAAATATTGCAAGATTGTGGGTGGGGGGACCGTTTTGGTACAATGTTGCAAGATTGTGGGTGGGACCGTTTTGGTACAATGTCGCAACATTGTGGGTGGGGACTGTTATGATAGAATATTGCAAGATTGTGAGTGGGACCGTTTTGGTACAATATTGTAAGATTATGTGGGGGCCATTTCGGTAGAATATTGCAAGATTGTGAGATAACAAAGGATTATTTACGTACTTTTGAGAGTGAGTGCCTTGACCTCCTCCTCACTTCCGTCATCATTTTGTATTATAAGAAAGTAGTCGCCGAGCTCACGCAGAGTTATCAGCTCGGTGTCCAGATCGATAACCGATTGCCTAAACAGATTTAGTCATTACTTAAATCAACTCAGCTTATCGCAGTCTACTGCTCGACATAGGTCTCTCTCAGGCCGCGCCACAACACCCTGTCCTCCGCCTTCCACATTCAGTCTGTCCCAGCTACATTTAAAGGTCGTCGATCGATCTAGCTGGGGAGCGTCCCACACTACGCTTGCCGTTACACGTTCTCCACTCCAGGACTCGTCTGCTCCACCGGCCATCCGTCCGTCGATAAACATGGCCACCCCACTGCCACTTCAGTTTACTTACTCTGCAAGCTATGTCTGTTAGGTACTCTGGTTCTGCTCCGGATAACTTAATTTCTTATTATAGACTTGATTTTGTGGACAGCCCGACTGTCACTATCCAGTTATTCCTTGTCTTGTATCAATCTAACCTTATAACCTTACGACTTAACAATTTCTCATCTACAAAAAGTGCTACGAGGATATTTTGACAACTGAATGACAGGGGGCGTTGTTGGTAAACATTTGTGAAATTATCACACAATGTATTGACATAACAAGATGGCGGAGTTGGTACCAATTTTAGCCACGCGCGGCGCGCCAAAATAATCTTGTAGTTTTGTAATGTAAAACTCCGTCGAACAAATTATAGACGCGATTGCCTTTCATCTGTCTATTTATATGGTTGGACAATTGACTTAATATAAATTGGTAATGTGCAATACTCAACTGTACTCCTTGGCTGTAAAATAAATAAAACTATTTATAAGTATTATATTCGTTTTATCGTCGAGGATGCAAGTATAATACTCGTGCAAAGCGCTAGCGCGGGTATAACGTACTCGTACAAAGCGCTAGTGCGGGTATAACATACCCGTGCAATGCGCTAGTGCGGGTATAACGTACTCGTCATTGAACTTGCGCAGGCGGTACTTCTCCGGTTCCAAGAGGCGTACGGAGCCGTCAGCGGCGCGCAGCATGATGCCGCTTAGTACGCAGTCGGAGTTGCAAGTGTAGTTAATGCTGGTGGCGTTGAGCTTCTGTGGCGGCAGCCACAACTGCACCTGCGGTGTGATCTGTGTCTGTCCCATGCCTGCAACGTTCGTCAACATCAAGAAATGATGCGAAATAATAAAAAACCGGGCAAGAGCGAGTCGGACTGGCGCACCGAGGGTTCCATAACATCATGTTTTTAAATTTTCATCGGCGAGGCCTATACTCGTCAGAGAATTCTAACACTGTGCACTGCGGTGTAGAATATTGCAGTTTTATTTCAGCGCATTTCTTTACCGATAGTGGAACTAATTTAACTTTGTTGATGATTTCTGAAAAAGTGTGCTATTTATTTTTCCTGTAATCTTTACATAAACTTCTATCACATAGAATAATTTTTTTTTCTGTTTGCAAATTTCGGAGATAAGGGAGGGGGGAACGGTATTTTTTTTTTACACTTTTGATCAAAAGTCGAAAATTATGGGGTCTAAAAAAAAAGAAAAAATGTTTGAGAATGTGCAAACTACGTTCTTTAATATGATACCTCACATGCCCTAGTAGCCCCACTTTGAATTTTTCAGACCCCCCTTTCAGTCCCTGTTGCAAAAAATATACATATACTTTTATTCCTTTCTTATTTGCAAAATAGTTGGGTAAACGTCATCTAAAACTATTCCAAATTTCAAGTTGATAGCATTAGTAGTTCTTGAGATATCCAGCTGTGACAGACATACAGACAGACTTAGTCCCATCGTAAGGGTTCCGTTTTACCATTTTGGTACAGAACCCTAAAAATAAACACATACCTAGAAACATCATAATGTTTTTAATTATGGTGTCCAACGATAACCCACACGCTTATGTGCATTGAGTTTTTGTTTTCATCCCTCGATTACATCTATCTAGAAAGCGTTTTAAAATAAAATATAATATCCTAACCTAACCAAAACTATTAACAAACTAAAATATGACGTCGAGATTACTCCGCATCGCTGTCGATTGGTAATGTACCCAAGAGACTCGCGGCATTGCCACGTTGTATGGCAATACTTATCCTCTGGACAAGGTAAAAGCAAGCCTTTGGATCACGGGAAGCGTAAACCAGCCGTTTGGAGATTTATGCTTAGCTGAATACTATCTTTCTCTCTATCTGTCTTATTTACATCTCATTACATGATGCACCGGTCGACGTGATCACGTCAACCGTCAAATATTGCATGATTGTGGGTGGGACCGTTTTGGTAGATTATTGCAAGATTGTGGGTGGGACAATTTTGGTACAATATTTCAAAATTGTGGGTGGAACCGTTTTGGTACAATGTTGCAAGTTTGTGGGTGGGACCGTTATGATAGAATATTGCAAGATTGTGAGTTTTGGTAAAATGTTGTAGGATTATGGGGGGGGGGGGGGGCATTTTGTTAGAATATTGCAAGGTTGTGGGTGGGGGGACCGTTTTGGTACAATGTCGCAAGATTGTGGGCGGGACCGCTTTCGTAGATTATTGCAAGATTGTGGGTGGGACAATTTTGGTACAATATTGAAAGATTTTGGGTGGAACCGTTTTGGTACAATGTTGCAAGTTTGTGGGTGGGACCGTTATGATAGAATATTGCAAGATTGTGAGTTTTGGTAAAATGTTGTAGAATTATTGGGGGCATTTTGTTACAATATTGCAAGGTTGTGGGTGGGGGGACCGTTTTGGTATAATGTCGCAAGATTGTGGGCGGGACCGCTTTCGTAGAATATTGCAAGAGTGTGGGTGGGACCATTTTGGTAGAATATTGCAAGATTATGGGGGGCATTTTGGTAGAATATTGCAAGATTGTGGGTGGGACCGTTTTGCTAATATATTGCAAGATTGTGGGTGGGATCGTTATGATAGAATATTGCAAGATTTTGAGTGGGACCGTTTTGGTTTAATATTGTAAGATTATGGGGGGCTATTTCGGTAGAATATTGCAAGATTGTGGGGGGGGGGGGACCGTTTTGGTAGAACAAAGCTCATTATTCATTTACGTACGTTTTAGAGTGAGTGCCTTGACCCTCTCCTCACTTCCGTCATCATTTTGTATTATGAGAAAGTAGTCGCCCAGGTCACGCAGATTTATCAGCTCGGTGTCCAGATCGATAACCCATTGCCTAAACAGATTTAGTAATTACTTAAATCAACTCAGCTTATCGCAGTCTACTGCTCGACACAGGCCTCTCTCAGGCCGCGCCACAACACCCTGTCCTCCGCATTCCACATCCAGTCTGTCCCAGCCACATTTAAAGGTCGTCGATCCATCTAGCTGGGGAGCGTCCTACACTACGCTTGCCGTTACGCGTTCTCCACTCCAGGACTCATCTGCTCCACCAGCTATCTGTCCTTCGATAAACATGGCCACCCCACTGCCACTTCAGTTTACTTACTCTGCAAGCTGTCGGTTAGGTACTCTGGTTCTGCTCCGGATAACTTCATTTCTTATTTTATCCTTGAATTTGTGGACAGCCCGACTGTCAGTGTCCAGTAATTCCTTGTCTTGTATGAATCTGACCTTACAACTTAACAATTTCTCATCTACAAAAAGTGCTACGAGGATATTTTGACAACTTAATGACAGGGGCGTTGATGGTAAACGTTTGTGAAATTGTCACACAATGTATTGACATAACAAGATGGCGGAGTTCATCATTTCAGCCGAAAGACGTCCTCTGCTGGACATAGGCCTCCTCCAAGCACCTCCACTTCGACCGGTTCTACGCTTCTTGCATCCAACGGGTTCCTGCGGCCTTCACGAGGTCTTCGGACCACCTGTGGGAGGCCTTCCAACGCTACGTCTTCCGGTACGTGGTCGCCACTCCAGAACCTTTCGGCCCCATCAGCCATCTGTTCTGCGAGCAATGTGCCCTGCCCACTGCCACTTAAGTTTGCCAATTCTTCGGGCTATGTCGGTTACCTTGGTTCTCCTGCGGATCTCCTCATTCCTGATTCGATCACGCAGGGAAACTCCAAGCATAGCCCTCTCCATTGCCCTTAGGGTGACTTTTAGCCTTCTTATAAAGCCCATTGTGAGCGACCACGTTTCAGTGCCATATGTCATCACTAGACTTTCGTCTTGAGACACTGCGGTATGTGAGACGAGAAGATATTGCGCAGCTTCCCGAACGTTGCCCAACTGAGTCGGATTTGACGATTGACCTCTTTCTCGAAGTTAGACCTACCTAACTGGACAGTTTGGCCCAGGTAAACATACTCGTCCACGACTTCGAGTGTAGCGTCTCCGATCTTTATGAGAGTGGGTGTTACATGGGCATTTGACATTATTGGACTTTGTGAACTAAACCTCATTACTTATATGTCTATGGTGATAGACTTTTGTATCTTCTGTCTATTGTTATCATAATCTGCGATATGGAATGTGTCCGAACCATGAACGAAATAAATAAATAATATTCCTATTTGTGAATGAAGCATGTTAATTCCACTCCTATCTAATAGGTTATGGGCCCAGAGCACCTACGTAAATAAGGTTTTTATTTTGTTTAAATTTCGAAAAATAATTTTCTGTAAGACGAAAAAAAAAGACAATCGGCTATTTTTTTTTCTCTTTCCGTGGGCATTATAATCTGGTTTAAAATAATAAAAATGTCCTGCGAAGCACATAGTTCGACAAGAATTCCAATAGAAAAGCTGAAGGGCATGGAAAATTACAATAACTGGAAGTTTTCCATGAAGATGCTCCTGATGCACGAGGACCTACTCGAATGTATCGAGTCCACCGACGGAAGCAAAGATATCAGAAAAAATCAGCGCGCGCTTGCAAAAATTTGTCTATCTGTACATAAATTTAAGTTGCGGAAGAGTGGAGTGTCCTAATACAGGCATTTATTTGCTTAAAAGGACGCTTCTATCACTAGCTATGTAGTACAAAGCTTGTTAAAGAAATAAACTATTTTGTATTTTGTATTTTATTTTGTACATCCCAATGCTTTTTCGCTTGTGCGTAACGAAAAATCAGCTTATGAAGCATGGACAAAATTACAAAAGGCTTACGAGGATAAGGGTCTGTGCAGACGCTTAGGATTACTGCGATTGCTTTTTGGAACTAAGCTCGAAGAGAATGCTAGTAACATGGAAGCTTACATTACGAAAATAACGGAAATTGGACAACAATTGCATGACATAGGTTCTCCACTAGACGATGACCTCATAGCAGTCATCATGTTGAGCGGACTGACATCCGATTACGACCCGCTCATCATGGCGTTGGAGAATTCCAGTGACAAGCTTGTCAGTGAAACTGTGAAAATGAAATTATTACAGGAGTTTCACAGAAGAGATGACAAGACAGAGACTGCATCGGCTTTGACTACTATTAAGAAGATCAAATGTTACCGAAGTAAGAAGCCAGGACACACAAAGAGGAATTGCTCTAAGAATGCTGTTTCTACGACTCCAGTGAGTACTGTCAAGGACAAGAAGAAGGTATTATTGTCAGCATTATCGGTAAATCTTAAGAATGATGTCTGGTACGTGGACTCTGGTGCAACCAACCATATGTGCAACAACAAGAGTGTTATGTCAGAATTGAAATCAACTAAAGAACTCTCTGTGAACATTGCAAATGATGATCAGTTATGTACTGCAGGATTAGGTAAAGTTAGAATTAAGTTAGATAGCGGTTTTAGAACAATAACTAATGTTTATATGGTTCCTCAACTAACCTTTTATCAGTAAGTGAGTTAACAAGAAAAGGTTATAAAGTTAATTTCAATTCTAAAACCTGTAGAATAATGGACGGGCATGAAACCATAGCTACTGCTAGTTATGTGAATGGTTTTTTTCAATTAGATTCTATAGGGAATAGCAGTAGAGCTGATGTCGAAGTGCAGCCTCAATGCATGGTGTCTGACAGCAGCAGTAAATCACTACTGGACTGTGATGTGTCCGAGCAAGAGCAGAGGGTGTCACAGGAAGTATGGCATCGCAGGCTGGGGCACCTCAACTCTAGGAGCATGAATGTCGTGAGACAAGGTATGGTTTTTGTTATTAATTATGATAGTACTCGTTTTCAATCATGTATTGCCTGTATTAAAGGAAAACTTACAAAATTACCTTTTCCAAAAGTGTCTCATAGTAGGTCTAAGGAGATATTAGGCTTAATACAAACAGATTTGTGTGGACCAATGCAAGAGAAGTCATTTGGTGGTGCTTGTTATTTTCTTACATTCATTGATGACTGTTCAAGAAAAACATTTGTTTATTTTCTGAAAACAAAAGGCGAGGTTTTTGAAAAATTCAAAATGTTCAAAAAGCTTGTTGAAAATGAGACTGATAAGAAAATAAAAACTATTCGTAGCGACAATGGTGGTGAATATATTAATAAAAAAATCCAGGAGTTTCTGCAACAGCAAGGAATCTGTCACCAAACAACTGTCCCGCATTGTAGTCAACAGAATGGTGTGGCAGAAAGAGCTAATCGTACCATCATGGACAAAGCTCGCTGTATGCTGGAAGATGCTGGTCTTGACAAACGTTTTTGGGCAGAGACCGTAAACACTTCAGTATATCTGAAGAACCGCTCACCTACAAAAGCTGTC
Organism: Mesoligia furuncula; assembly: GCA_916614155.1. Taxonomy (NCBI): domain Eukaryota; kingdom Metazoa; phylum Arthropoda; class Insecta; order Lepidoptera; family Noctuidae; genus Mesoligia; species Mesoligia furuncula. Next base: position 14,290,018 of record OU744818.1, on the reverse strand, counting down.
ATGGGCATGACACCACTGGAGAAATGGACTAATACAAAGACAAATGTAAGTCGTCGTTTCAGCCGATAGACGTCCACTGCTGGACATAGGCCTCCCCCAATTTTGGGAGGGTTTGCCATAATCGCCACGCTTGGCAGGCGGGTTGGCGATCGCAGTATGGTATGATGGTGGAATACATGGATGGACACCCACGGGAAGTAAGGGGTGGTGCTATTCTTTAAGTCCGGCACCACACAGGCAAATGTAAGTCATCTTCGTACATTTGGTTGCTTGGCTTATGCTTTGACTTCAAATCACAAGAAACTTGATTCGAAGGCAAAGAAATATATATTTGTAGGTTACTGCAACAATACAAACGGTTACAGACTCATTGATCCAGAGAACCCTGAGCGTTGCATTAAAGCACATCATGTGAGGTTTTTAGAAGATCGTTTTTGGAAGAAGGATCTGTCAGATGATGATACTAATCAAGTAGTTCATGTTGTTTCACATACAGAACAGATATGTAGGGCAGACGAAAACACCGGGGATGTAAGTTCTCAGGGTGTGCCTGAACATTGTCCTTCTGATGACAGAAATAGGAACAGGGACACAGTATTTAGTATCAATGACAGTAGTGATTGATCTGAAATAGATAACTCGTCGGATGAAACCTACATTCCAGGGAGTTCAAGTGAAGACTCTACAACCACAGACTTCACTGATGCTGTAAATGAAGATCTATTTGCAAAACTGGTAGCTCAACAGTATAGGGATCTTGGAGACCCGGAGACTGATAAGGAAGCACTTGGTGGCAATGAAGCTAAAGAATGGAAGGAAGCCATGGAAGATGAGTATAAATCCTTTATTACCAATAAAGTCTGGCGCCTTGTGGATCTACCTAAAGATCACAAAGCAGTAAAATGCAAATGGATCTTTAAGAAAAAGAGGAACTTAGATGGAAGTCTCCTAAAATACAAGGCACGGCTGGTTGCCAAAGGATTTACTCAAAGGTATGGCATTGACTACAATGAAACTTTTTCACCTGTTGTCCGTTACTCTACTATCCGTTTGTTATTAGCACTAGCTTCAGAATATGATCTGGAAATAAATCACCTAGACGTCAAAACAGCTTTTTTGAATGGTGATCTTAAAGAGCATGTGCTAATGGAACAACCAGAAGGTTTTGTGAAGAAAGCACAAGAACATAAGGTGTACAAGTTGGATAAAGCCGTTTAATGATTAAAACAGGCTGCAAAGTCATGGTATGAAAAAAATAACGGAGTATTAATAAATAAACTCCATTTCAATAGGATGCCTTCAGAACCATTGTCTATTATAAAGGACAAAAGAGCGAAATGGTTATAATTGCCCTTTATGTCGACTACATACTGTTATTCTCTTCATCGAAATCAAAAGAAAGAGATATGGTGAAAGAAAAAGTCATGTCAGAGTTTGAGATGAAGGATTTGGGACCTGCTCATCAAATATTAAGCATGAGAGTATTGCAGCATTTACAAATCCTGCATTATTTTATTTCGTCATCCATCCTTCTTGGAGTTGATATTCAACCTCATTTTTAATACAGGCCATGTATTACTTACAGTGGTTTCAAATTACGAACCGTTGATACGTCAGATGGCATTTTTTTCATGGTGCTAAGCTTCACTTGAAAGAAATCGGTTGACGTGAAAAGATATTTATTTTTTCTCTTTGGACTAAATGCCTAAACGACTAAATCTGAATTTTTATCTGAAAGTGTTTTTGTGTTGAAATAAGGTGCGTATTTACTATTTTTGGGTTATTCATTGTTTTATTTTTTTCATGTCGCAATATTTTTAATCGCTTTCGTTCTTTACTAAAGGTTCCTCGCTAGAAGACGTTTCATTGAACGAGACGATCGATCGATTGAGACGTTTCGTCTCCACTGCTGATGGAAAACAAGTTTTTTTTCTCCTTCTTTGGTACGTAATAATTATGGTTCTATGCTCTTTTTTTGGATATATGAGATTCTGCTTGCTTCACGGGTTCTTATGGATAAATTTTACTCCAGGTTAAGGCCCAAACTTTCAGCAAGCCGATACACTCGGCTTTTCACCCTACCACCCAGACTTCCAATAAGTAATTCTGCAATTCACCGGAGCAACAGCCGATTCGTACTGACGATCAGAGCCGAGCTGAGCCGGATTCGCCGGTCGTATTCGCCGACGGACAGGAGCCTGTGTTAAAAAGATATTTTTTTATTTTATCCCCTATTCTTTTGTTACCTAGTATGTTGTAGGTAGTTTATTTTTTTATTTTAACTGAAATACGGCGGGTGTGATACCTTACCTATTTTGCAGACCGATTTAAGCACGCGTACGGATTAAAATTGATTGCACGTTTTAAATTCGTTGCGTTTTCAAATTTTAATTTTTTTTGGTACAATCCCAAGGTATTCTTTTTTATATAACCTATTTTCATGTCACGGTTTCTCAAGATATTTTCGTCATCATTTTTAACCTGTTTATTTTTTATCTTTTTTATAATCAATGTTTGGAATTTAAAAATAAATTATACGTATTAGTTAGCGAAAAGTGTTTCTTTCCATCTATATTTTCGCTACAGTATGCAGGAATAAAGAATCGATTACTTTAGATCAGTCACATTACATTGAAACCGTTCTACGTAAATTTAATATGACTGAATGCAAACCGTCTCCAACCCCAATGGAAGCAGGATTGAAACTAAAGAAAAGAGAAGTCAAGGATACGTCTCGTTTCGACTACAGAAATCTCATAGGCTGCTTAATGTATTCCAGACCAGATATCTCGCATGCAATAAGTGTTCTGAGCCAATTTAACGAATGCTTCGATGAAACACATTGGAAAGCTGCGAAAAGGGTTGCGATATCTCAAAGGTACAAGTCATTACTTTCTTAAGTAAGTTAAGGGCGGATTGGTCATAAATGGCTACACAGATGCTGATTGGGCATCCAATGAGGTTGATCGTCGTTCATACACAGGGTATGTATTTACATTAGGTGATTCTGTTATATCTTGGGAAAGCCGTAAGCAGAGAACTGTGTGGCTCTCTCAAGCACTGAAGCAGAGTATATGGCTATTTCGGATGCTTGCAAAGAAGCGTTGTTTTTACGTATTTTTTTGAATTAATGCCTTCAAGTTCATTGTAAGATAAATTTGTACAATGATAATCAGTCGGCACAAAAACTATGCTCTAATTCAATGTTTCATGCTCGTACCAAGCATATAGATATTAGGCACCATTTTATAAGGGATATTGTAACTAATAAATTTATTGATATCCGTTATATGCCTACAGGTGACATGGTAGCTGACTTGCTCACTAAACCGTTAACTAAAGAGAAACATGTTAAGTTCTCTTTGTCTCTTTTATCAGTGTAATATTAGTTCAAGGGGTAGTATTGGACTTTGTGAACTAAACCTCATTACTTATATGTCTATGGTGATAGACTTTTGTATCTTCTGTCTATTGTTGTCATAATCTGCGATATGGAATGTGTCCGAACCATGAACGAAATAAATAAATAATATTCCTATTTGTGAATGAAGCATGTTAATTCCACTCCTATCTAATAGACATGACCTTCGTTTTGTCCATGTTCATTTTAAGACCCACTCTTTCGGAGGCTCTACTGAAGTAATCGAGCATTGTACTAAGGTCCTCCATAGTCTCAGCCATGATTACGATATCCTCGGCAAACCGAAGCTGAGTTATGTACTCGCCATTGATGTTAATGCCAGCCCCTTTCCAGTCCAGAACCTTGAAGACGTCCTCCAGTGCAGCGGTGAACAGTTTCGGAGAGATAACGTCTCCCTGTCTCACACCTCGCTGCAGAGGGATAGGTTTCGAGGTCTGATCGTCAAACCTGCGCGCGAGACGGTTCGTGATGACTCTCGAAAACAGCTTGTAGACATGGCTCAGAAGTGAGATGCGCCTATAATTCTTAAGAAGAGCATTGTCGCCCTTCTTAAAGAAAAGTATCACCACTCCTCTGTTTCATGCCTGTGGTGTTTTATCCTCGAGAATGACGGAACCAAACAGCTGCTGAAGGGCCTTAAGAACGGGTTTTCCGGCGGCCTTCAGGAGCTCGGTCGTAATTCCATCATCTCCCGGCACCTTGCTGTTTTCGAGCTGCTGCAGAGTCATCCTAATCTTGTACAGGCTGACGTCCGGGATGGTATAGTGTCGGGTCAATCTAGCTCTTGGGTCGTTTGCCAGATTCGTAACGGGGTTACTTGTTGACGTGTATAACTGTCCATAGAACCTCTCGATCTCTCTCAACAACTCAGGTTTGGCGGATATGATCCTGCAATCATCGGTCTTCAGTTTCGTAAGCTGGCTGTGCCCAATAGACAGATCTTTAACAAAGACCTTGGAGCCTTTATTTCGCTCTATCGCGTCCTTAATATGGTCTGTATTAAAGCGGCGAAGATCGCTTTTCAAGGACTTAGAGATCTGTCTATTGAGTTGCCGGTAATTTAGCGCATCATCTGAAGACTGCAGGGTCATCTCGCGCCTCTCCTTCATGAGCCGTAAATTAGGATCAAAGAGCTTCTTTTTTAAATTCGTACGATGGGTCTTGAAGATCTTAGACCCGAGCATATGGACAATTTCCACGAACCCATCGTTATAATCGTCCACGGAGCTCCCTAGGCATTCGAAACAATTCTGAAGTTCGAGCTGAAAGCTCTCGGAGTTTTGGACCTGAATAGGTGCTGGGCGGAGCGTAGACTTCATCAGTCGAGATCTTTCCAGCTTGATATTTAAGTTCAATGTGCCTCTTACCATGCGGTGATCCGGTTTTCACCGCGTTGATCACAGAGACATCATTGAATACTTGCTTCTGCGTCGACATAATGAAGTCAATCTCATTTTTAGTTGCACCATCCGGGCTCTGCCAGGTCCACTTTCTGTGCTCACGTTTTCTGAAGAAGGAATTCATCATAAAGAGGCCTTCCTTCTCCATAAAACTGGCCAGTAGGTGGCCCCGGTGGTTCCGGCGTCCAACTCCAAATTGCCGCGCTCGCAGCTCATCATCGTTTCGTTTACCCAGTTTCGCGTTAAAGTCCCCCATGACAACGGTAAAGTGAGTTTTAGAACCATGCATGGCTCTGGAAACATCATATATGGTCTCTACCTCATCGTCGAGGCGTGACGAGGTCGGGGCGTAAACCTGTAAACCTTCAGCGAATACCTTTCAGATATTCTGAGTATAAGGTACGCCACCCTGGTCGATACACTCTCGATATTTACCACGTTGCTCACAAGCGACGATAAACCCGACACCACCTTGGGACTGCTGGCTGCCCTCCCGGAAATAGAGCAAGTTTCCGGATTTGAGGATTATCGAGTCCTTCCCCTCTCTTCGTACTTCAGATAATCCCACTATACTCGAGTTCGGTGATCTTCTCGTCGGTACGGTGTACGCGTGTTATATGTTGCCAGGTCCAGTTTTCGGTGATTGTGGTAGCCGGATCTCTTCTAGGGATTCTTAGCACCCCTTGCCTCACCGTGGCCTTGCCCGCTACCGTAGCAAAGGGTAGGCGGGCCGCCGGGTACTAGGGGCCAAATGTTTTGCCACGCTTGGCAGGCGGGTTGCCGTTCGCAGTATGGTATGGTGGTGGAATGTATAGAGAATGCTGCTGCCCATTCTCCGGTACGACCCTTAGTCGCCTTTTACGACACCCACGTGAAGTATGGGTTGGCGCTATTCTTTAAGTCCAGCACCACACAGATTAGACCGGCACCACACCGACTTAGTTAATACCTACCAATTATAGCCACGGAGCGCGCCAAAATAATCTTGTAGTTTTGTAATGTAAAACTCCGTCGAACAAATTATAGACGCGATCGTCTTTCGCCTGTCCATTTATATGGTTGGACAATTAACATAATAAAAATTAGTAATGTGCAATACTCAACCGTGCTCCTTGACTGTAAAAGAAATAAAACTATTAATATTCGTTTTATCGTCGAGGATGCAAGTATAATACTTGTGCAAAGCGCTAGCGCGGGTATAACGAACTCGTGCAAAGCGCTAGTGCGGGTATAACATACCCGTGCAAAGCGTTAGTCCGGGCATAACAAACTCGTGCAAAGCGCTAGTGCTGGTATAACATACTCGTGCAAGGCGCTAGTGCGGGTATAGCGTACTCGTGCAAAGTGCTAGTGCGGGTATAACATACTCGTGCAAGGCGCTAGTGCGGGTATAACGTACTCATGCAAACCGCTAGTGCTGGTATAACGTACTCGTGCAAAGTGCTAAAGCGGGTATAACATACTCGTGCAAGGCGCTAGTGCGGGTACAACATATCCGTGCAAGGCGCTAGTGCGGGTACAACATACCCTTGCAAGGCGCTAGTGCGGGTACAACATACCCGTGCAAGGCGTTAGTGCGGGTATAACATACTCTTGCAAGGCGCTAGTACGGGTATGTTCATACCCGTGCAAGGCGTTAGTGCGGGTATAACGTACTCGTGCAAAGCGCTAGTGCTGGTATAACATACACGTGCAAGGCGCTAGTGCGGGTATAACGTACTCGTGCTTAGTGCTAAAGCGGGTATAACATACTCGTGCAAGGTGCTAGTGCGGGTACAACATACCCGTGCAAGGCGCTAGTGCGGGTACAACATACCCGTGCAAGGCGTTAGTGCTGGTATAATATACTCGTGCAAGGCGCTAGTACGAGTATGTTCATACCCGTGCAAAGCGCTAGTGCGGGTATAACGTACTCCTGCAAAGCGCCAGTGCTGGTATAACGTACTCATGCAAAGCGCTAGCGCTGGTATAACATACTCGTACAAGGCGCTAGTGCGGGTATAACATACCCGTGCAAGGTGCTAGTGCGGGTATAACATACCCTTGCAAGGCGCTAGTGCGGCTACAACATACTCGTGCAAGGTGTTAGTGCGGGTATAACATACTCGTGCAAGGCACTAGTACAGTCGGTGACCAACATTGTCTGACCCACCCAACATTGCCTGACCCACCGGCATAACTTGTCAAGCCATTTTAATCATTATCTTGTTGTCGTTAAAGTTGAAAAGATTTTAAGTAACACGGCCATACTTACTACCTAATCTTTAATTTCGCATATTTTCAACCAGTCATTGTGGCTTCGCGGTTCGATGCTGGATTCGCGACGAACAACATGTGTGTTCGAAAACACAATCCACCTTATATCAATTTCTTTATAATTTATTTTTCTTTATTTGTTTTCATTTATGATTTCTAATATATTTCTTGCATTATTATAGAACGACCAATATGATTTTTGCCTAACTACTTTTCTGAAAAAAAAGTGGGTAAATAAAAAAAAAACTATAAGTCCTCAAATAAGTTGGACGAAGTAAAAGTTTACGTCGTGGGGTAGATGGAACAATAAAATAAATAAATTGATCTAAGTGACAAAAGTCAGTCTACCTAAACTACCTAAACAGTGACTGCGGCGCACAAACATTTCTAAAACGTTAGACGTAAATCGTGAAAAGTATTTTTAATAAATTTGGTGTAATCAAAGCGTCATGTCGCAACTTAATGACTATACAAAACATTGCTGGCTGGATGGTGACATCCTGCTGCCGACTGTGCGAATTGCCTATCCAAATACAGATATTTACTTCGTGCAAGATAACTGCTCCATCCACCGTGCAGGCATTGTGAAGAATTGGTTAGCTGCTCAAGAAGGTGTAACTGTTATTTACTGGCCAACTAAAACTCCCGATTTGAACCCTATAGAAAACCTATGGGGTCAAATGGTTTTAAATTGGGACACATCCGAAGGGCGAAATAAAACGATTTGGCTGAGATCGTGTCATCGACATGAGAGGAAAAGATTTGTGTTGGAACATGGTGAGCGGTATGCGTAGCCGCTTACAGCAAGTTATAGAAGGAGACGGTGCGCCACTTCCTAACTAATCTACTTATAAGTATTTTGAAACACACTATGTAAGTAAATGCTCAATTGAATGAATGCTAAACCATTAAAATGTAAGATTCTGTGGTGATGTTATTGTTATAAATGGAAATGCATTTTTCTATTTAAATAACATGTTGATTCACTACATATACTTAGCTATAAATCTGTAAAACATTTCACAAAAACATTATTTTCTCGCATTTACCTATAGACATCAATGTTTTCTCGATAACACACTTCCAAGCAATTACCATTAGCATGACTTTTTTTAAATGTTTATAAATGGTCAGGTTTGGATATGATATTATAAAATGTATTAATTTAAGAGCATTTACTTACTTTATCTTACTTATGTATATTTTAATGAATTAATAAACATTTTTATTACTTGCAATGATTTTGTTTCATTTCTATACAAACTGCCCATTTAAAAAGATATTTCCCGACTTCGTTCGTTAAAAAAAGTAAAAAAATAGATAATAATAAAAAACAAAACATTGCTAACAAAAATCTGTTAGGTTTTTCCTGGTTTCGAACGCAGACAACGATGATTATCGAGCTGCCTTAGTGACCACGGGACCAACACAACTCTTGAAAAATGTTTTGAAATTCGATCTTAGTTGTGATGACAGACGCAATATTCTAAAGAATTTGAACCGTAACGTATATTTTCATAAAGTTCATTATCGCACAATCACAACCAGCTATTAAAATGAATCACGGAATTTAGCTATTAACCGTAGACACCTTTAAAATGTTACTGATGCGCGATATTTTTTTTTATTCATCCACCCTCGCCTTGGGTTTTTTTAGTAATCTTGAAACTCATTAGCTTTTCAACCTTAACAACAACAATATAATGATTAAAATCGCCTAACAACATGATTTATCGAAATGCTTGCACGGAGTATTCCAAATGTTCACGATAAGGTTCAAATTCGCTATCACTCAAGTGGGTCAGATAATGTTGGCCACCGACTGTACGAGTATTTTCATACCCGTGCAAAGCGATAGTGCGGGTATAATGTACTCGTGCAAAGCACCAGTGCTGGTATAACGAACTCGTGCAAAGCGCTAAAGCTGGTATAACATACTCGTACAAGGCGCTAGTGCGGGTATAACATACCCGTGCAAGGCGCTAGTGCGGGTGTAACATACCTTTGCAAGGCGCTAGTGCGGGTACAACATACCCGTGCAAGGTGTTAGTGCGTGTATAACATACTCGTGCAAGGTGCTAGTACGAGTATGTTCATACCCGTGCAAAGCGCCAGTGCTGGTATGACATACTCGTGCAAGGCGCTAGTGCGGGTATAACATACTCGTCGTCGAACTTGCGCAGGCGGTACTTCTCCTCTTCCAAGAGGCGTACGGAGCCGTCATCGGCGTGCAGCATGATGCCGCGCAGTACGCAGCAGTCGCACGTGTAGTTAATGCTGGTGGCGTTGAGCTTCTGTGGCGGCAGCCACACCTGCACCTGCGGTGTAATCCGTATCTGTCCCATGCCTGCAACGTTCGTCAACATCAAGGAACGTTGCGAAATAATAAAAAACCGGGCAAGAGCGAGTCGGACTCGAGCACCGAGGGTTCCGTAACATCATATGTTTTTAAATTTTCATCGGCGAGGCCTATACTCAGAGAATTTTAACACCGTGCACTGCGGTGTAGAGTATTGCAGTTTTATGTCAGCACCATCTCCTGATCGATAGTGGAACTAATTTAACTTTTGTTGATGATTTCTGAAAAGTGTGCTTTTTATTTTTCCTGTTATTTTTACATAAACTTTAGTCGCCCCACTTCGAATTTTTCAGACCCCCTTTCAGTCCTTGTTGCAAAAAATGTACATATATTTTTATTCCTTTCTTATTTTTTTTTTTATTGCAGAAATAAGTTTATTTAAGAATAATCTATGCTAATATTTAAAATAATAATAATAATATGTACATTTATATGAAAAAATAAGTAAAATAATCATAGGGCATCAAAAAATTCGTCCGCATCGCTGTCAACAGGAACAGTGCCCAAAAGGCTAGCAGCATTGCCACGTTGAATGGCAATGCTTGTTGTGAACTCTTACTCTTTAAATACACATAGTGACATCTCGAGGCAAAAAACGACACCATACGCTACGTCATAGTAATTTCTCGACCGTGATTGGTTCTCATTTAAAATATTGTTCCCTCACCCCTCTCCTTGAATATTGTAAGATGGCGAATATAGAATTTGCTCGTTAAACCTAACGCATCGTCGTTTTATTATAATAATCCTCAACACAATCACATATATCAAACCTGAGTTTTCACAAACCTCACCGCTGCTGCTACATTTTGGACCTTCGAGCCGAACGTTGGATACCTACAAGATCGCCGAGCGACCTTTGGACGGGGACCCCTTGCACGTGGCGGATTGAGAAGAAAACGCAAAAGGTTTCATCGGAAATCATACGCAATCGGTGGGGCCAATCCTTACTCTTTTCTATCACTTCCCGAGTTCTATTTGGTGCTATAGTGTGTCTGTGCTCTTATTTCAGTGAAATTGCCGCATTGTATTCACGGAATATCAAACTTCCAGTCGATTACCAACCTGGTGACGTTGCTAGCATCAGTGCCGTGTGTGATTGATCTGACGATTATAAGCCGTGAGTACTCCTCTTTTCACTGACCACCAAAATGCCTATTGACTCTGTTAAATCCCGTGACAAATCTCCTAATTTGCTAAGTGTAGAAAGTAGTGAGTTAGTTCGCGATTTAGTTAGGAAGCGTGGTATTATTAAGGGCAGGCTTACCAAATTTAACAGTTATTTAGAGTCTTTAAAAGATTGTGATCATGATTTTCCTAATCAAAAACGCATTGATTTAAAGTTGAGGATTCAAGGATGTACTACTTTGTTTTCTGAATTTAACGACATTCAAACTAAAATAGAAGAAAGAGTGTCTGATAGTGAATTAGGTGAACAATTAAATCAAAGAGAACACTTTGAAGATAGTTACTACAGTTTAATATCACTAGCTGAATTTATGATGAACACTGATGAGGTTGCTGACTGTTCCAAGTCATGTCATAGCCATAATAACAACCAAATACATTCTGTTAAGTTACCCACTATCTCCATGCCTACATTTGACGGTTCCTATGAGCACTGGCTGGAATTCAGAGACACATTTACCTCACTAGTTCATAATTCTAAAGATATTTCCAATATCCAAAAGTTTCACTATCTCAAATCGTCCCTAAAAGACAGCGCAGAACTAGTTATACATTCCATAGAATTTTCTTCTGATAATTATCAGGTTGCATGGGACTTGTTGCTCAACCGATATAATAATTGCGGACTTTTAGTTGATCACCATATTAAATCACTATTAAATATAACTGCAATAACTAAAGAGTCACCTTCTTCGATTAGAATCTTAATAGACACTATTTTAAAAAATTTACGCGCACTTAAGGTTCTAGGTGAGCCTACAGACTACTGGGATAGCTTAATTATTAATATCATAGTGTCGAAGTTATATAAAATCACCGAAAGAGAATGGGGGTCTCATAAGTGCACATTGTTCCCAAATCCAAACGAGAATAATTCTAAGCGTTTATCGGTGGACGTCTTAATTAACTTTTTGCGCAATAAAGCGGACATGCTGGAAGCATTGCAACGTTCACATAGCAAAGAAGCTCAAAGCACTAACAACAAAAAACAACACTCAAAATGTCCTAATATGTCACACTGCAATGTTTCTAGCGGACCGAGTAAATCAAATAAACAACGCGGTAAGTTAACATGCGCGAAATGCAACGCGAATCATCCACTGTATACGTGCAAAGAGTTTATTGAATGCGACTTAGACACAAAGCTTAAACTGGTACGCGAGCACAACTTATGTGAGAATTGTTTACATTCGAGACACTCAGTAAATAATTGTAGGTTTGGGCCTTGTCGACACTGCAATCAAAAACATAACTCATTATTGCACAATAATAACGCTAATAGTTCGGTTACTTTGCATACTACAACGAACACCGAGGCGTCGCGTGCTAATGTGAGGGAAGCGCCTGCGCACCTCCCCGCGGCCGCCGCACCAGCCGCCCCGGACTCCGCAGTCCCTATTCAAGTAAACAAGGCACACATGCAAACTCAATCAATTAAATCTATAGGTGTGCAGTCCGTGTTATTGTCAACAGCTATCGTTGAAATAGCAGATGTACACGGTAGATACCATAAAGCGCGTGCCCTCCTGGATAATGGAAGCCAGCGCTGCTTCATTTCTAAATCATTATGTCAACTTTTAAACGTATCATTAATACAGTCCACAAACGAAGTTCGAGGCGTAGGTGATTCGATAGTACATTGTTCGCAAGCTTGTAATATCGTTATCAAATCCTGCGTCGATAATTCATTTGCTACGCGCATTAATTGTTATGTGCTTTCTAGGATTACGGCTTCGATGCCTGCCGTGTGTAAATTAAGCGCGCAAGTCTGTATTCCAGATAACATACGGTTAGCCGATCCGGAGTTTCTAGACTATAAAAATATTGACATTTTAATTGGCGCAGATAGGTTTTGGGATCTGTTAGAAGACGGTAAGATTCGTTTGTCTAGTGGTCCGTTTCTACAGAATACCAAACTAGGCTGGATTATTTCCGGACCTATAGTTAATTATACGCGCAAAAATGCGCCAATTCATTGCAATATTATTAATTCTTTAGATACGCAACTTCGATTGTTCTGGGAGATTGAGGAACTGTCTAAGGTCAGAGACGCACAGACTGAGGAAGAACGTGCATGCGAAGATCACTTTGTTCGCACCACTACTCGCAATAGCGAGGGGAGATTCTGCGTGCACATTCCACTCCATCAGTCACCTGATACCTTGGGGGATTCTTATGCACAAGCAGAACGTCGATTTCTTGCGCTAGAAAAACGTCTGCAGCGTTCGCCTGAATATAAAATTCTTTATTCCAACTTTTTAAAGGAGTATCTTAGTTTAGGCCATATGACACAGGTAGATTCCTATGAATCCCCGTGTTATTTCATGCCGCATCATGGCGTGTTCCGCGAGCTCAGCACCACCACCAAGTTGCGCGTGGTGTTTGACGCAAGCGCACCATCGAGCTCGGGTAAGTCTCTGAATGATTTGCAACTAGTTGGCCCTCCTATTCAGGGTGATCTCATTGCAATTCTTCTCCGCTTCCGGCAGCATAAGTACGTCGCGTGCGCCGACGTGGAGAAGATGTACCGGCAATGTCTAGTAGACGAGGGTCAGCGCAGCTTGCAAATGATTCTGTGGCGTGACCATCCCTCAAAGCCGTTAGGCATATTTAAATTAAATACCGTGACGTATGGAACCGCCTCCGCGCCTTTTTTAAGTGTTAGGTGCCTGAAACAATTAGCATCTGAATCTCCTGATCCTGATGTCGCGCGAGCTATAAAAGAGGATTTTTATGTCGACGACTTCATTACGGGCTTAGATGATAAAATTAAATTATTAGATCTATGCGATAAAACTCAGAAGACGCTGCAGGCGGGCTGCTTTCCACTTAGGAAGTGGATATTTAATTTTAAACACGATGATGACCGTCAGTCGTGTAGTCAGTTCAAACCTTTAAGTTTAGATGAAAATGTTAGTTCTAAAACCTTAGGAATAGGCTGGCATAATGCAAGCGACAACTTTTATTTTAATTCTCAAATTAATATTGAAAATAACAAGGCTGTTACAAAGAGGTCTATTTTATCAAAAGTTTCGCAAATATTTGACCCTCTCGGCTTGTTAAGTCCTGTCATAATTGTTGTCAAAGTTCTTTTACAACAATTATGGCTATTAAAAATAGGTTGGGATGATAACGTTCCCAATGACACGGCACGCGTGTGGAACCGGTTTGTTATTTCATTGCAAGCGCTAAACACTGTTCGTATACCTCGCCACGCTATAGGTACACAGCCTATGTATATCGAGTTACACATTTTTAGCGACGCATCTCAGACGGCGTACGGCGCGTGCTGTTATGTTCGCACAGTTAACAATGATTTAACAGTATCAGTTAGATTATTGTTTTCAAAAACAAAGGTCGCGCCTTTAAAACCTATAAGTATACCACGTCTCGAACTTTGTGGGGCTTTATTAGGTGCTCGTCTGTATGACAAGGTACGCAACTCCTTGCGTTGTAAGTTGAATAGCGTAGTATTTTGGACTGATTCCACGATTGTCTTAGGCTGGCTGCACATGAAGCCTAACCAACTTAAGACATTCGTTCAAAATAGGATCGCGGAAATTCATGACCTTACATTAGACGTTCCGTGGCGTCACGTACGCAGTGGAGATAACCCCGCCGATCTAGCGTCACGCGGTGCACGATTGGAAGAACTTTCCTCGTCTAACTTGTGGTGGGAGGGTCCTGAATTTCTTCGTGACCCTAGTTTTTCAATAGACGATCACAAAAGTTCGGAATCGTTCAAACATCGCGAGTTGCCTGAGGTCAAGTCATGCGTCACTTCCGTTGTAGCTCAGGATTGTTGTGAATCATCTCTGTTTCCCTTCCATCGGTTCTCTCAATTTAAACGTATGAGGCGTGCGGCTGCCTTTATGTTACGTTTTATTAATAACAGTCGTGGTAAAAATAATAAGCGTACGGGCGGCCTTAGTGTAGATGAGTTAGTCCATGCTGATAAAACATTAGCTCGATTTTGTCAAATGGAATCTTATCCAGTTGAATACAAAGCATTATCTAGTAATGAGACTATTAAAAGTAAAGGTTGTTTGTCCAAATTGAATTTGTTTTTAGATGATCACAAATTAATGCGCGTAGGTGGTCGTTTAGTTAATTCTGATGAATTTATTTACGATAAAAAACACCCAATTGTAGTTCATAGTAAACATCATTTTACCATTTTATTATTTCGTCATGAGCACATTCAGCTTCTCCACGCTGCTCCGCAGGCATTACTTTTTCATTTACGCGAATCATGGTGGCCTGTCGGAGGTAGGAACTTAGCTCGCCAGGTGGTACAAAGTTGTGTTACCTGTACTCGCATTAGAGGTAAGACGCTAAGCCCTCTGATGGGTAACTTACCTAGGGAGCGAGTTACACCTAGTCTTCCATTCGTTCAGTGTGGGGTGGATTACGCTGGGCCAGTGCTCATTCTGAACCGCAAAGGTAGGGGTGCTAGGCTTATCAAAGGGTACATTTGCCTTTTTATTTGTTTTGTGACACGTGCTATACACCTGGAGTTAGTCAGTGACCTCTCCAGTGAAGCGTATTTATGTACTTTAAAAAGATTTATTTCACGCCGTGGTAAGCCTGCAGATATATACTCTGATAATGGTCGTAATTTCGTAGGTGTAATGAATGATTTTTCTAAATTTTTAAGTAAATGTAGTAGTGATATTTTAGAATTCGCATCTAGTCAAAATATTAACTCTCATTTTATTCCCCCTTATTCTCCGCATTTTGGTGGTCTGTGGGAAGCAGGAGTCAAGTCGAGTAAATACCATCTTCGTCGTGTGATAGGTAACGCGCACCTCACGTTCGAAGAGTATAGCACAGTATTGGCTCAAATAGAAGCCGTACTAAATTCCCGACCTCTGTCTCCTCTTTCCCCCGATCCTCATGACTTTTCCCCGCTCACTCCCGGTCACTTCCTTATTGGCCGACCACTAACTGCGCCAGCCAGCGATGACCTACGTGATGTTCCAGCTAATCGTCTCCAGCGATACCAGAGGGTAGAACAGCTTCGGCAACACTTCTGGAGCCGGTGGGCGAAGGAATACATCTCCGAGCTGCAGGTGCGGACAAAATGGACGGCGAATAAGGACGAGCTCAAACCAAACTCCTTAGTGGTTATTAAGGACAATAACCTCCCACCTCTTAAGTGGCATTTGGGACGTGTCCTTTGCACTATCCCAGGAAAGGATGGCATATCCCGGGTGGCTGATATACAGACGTCATCGGGCGTGGTGAGACGCGCATACACCAAGATTTGTCCTCTAATACAGGACGTGATCGACACTGATGCAGTGACTGAAGACCATTGAAAGCCACTGCTTTCAAGGCCGGGGGCATGTTGTGAACTCTTACTCTTTAAATACACATAGTGACATCTCGAGGCAAAAAACGACACCATACGCTACGTCATAGTAATTTCTCGACCGTGATTGGTTCTCATTTAAAATATTGTTCCCTCACCCCTCTCCTTGAATATTGTAAGATGGCGAATATAGAATTTGCTCGTTAAACCTAACGCATCGTCGTTTTATTATAATAATCCTCAACACAATCACATATATCAAACCTGAGTTTTCACAAACCTCACCGCTGCTGCTACAATGCTAATTCTTTGGCCAAGAAATAGGCCAGCCCTCTGGTCACGTGAAGAGTCGACTAACCTCTTGGCGATATCTTGAAAAACCAAGTGGGCACTCGGACCCCATGGCCCTAGTGTTGCAACCCCAAACGGCTCGAACATATAACTCCCAATCAGGTTGGAATATTTTCGCCGTTTGAGGTTTTCTGCACCTGCAGCAGCCGCTCCAGCACAGCCCACCGTGCTAGGAAGATGAGATGGCGCAAGGTTGTCGACACATGTTGCATCCCACACCAAAGGTCTGCCTAACTTCCAGGGCATTATGGTCATCCCGTCTGGTCTCTTCCCATCGTCGCGTGCCAGGCCGTTGGGTTCTAAAACAGCTGGCACCCCGGCGGTGACAAGAGCACGACGGATGATGTCATTAATGCTGGCGTGTCGTCCTATCCGGCCTGCGCTCCTACTGCAAGATAGGCCATGGCGTCCGAGACAGTCGACAGCTTCACCGCACTGACAGCAATGCGGAGCCCCGCAAGGAGCGCCCAAACGCAGACAGGTAGCGAGTCGGAAGGTGGTGTCACCCAGCATTGTGCCTATGTTGGGTGACGGGAGTGCTTGAAGCCAGAGCCCCGACTCCCACTCACCCACAGCCAGCAGGCGGGCACGCTCAGCAGAATTGGTGGACGTATTAATAAGATTATTCCATACCAACCTGCAGAGCGGCTCATCCCACTGTCTCTGGGAAGATGGGTTTACGGGCCGATCTGTATCCGGGCAAGCCGCTTTCCAGGCGTTCACCGCGTCGGTCAAGCACGGCACTTCAGAGTCAACCAGGCAAGGGGCTAACATTTTCCTGGTCAACTTTTCAGTGCTGTGGACAGAAGACAGGAACGCCGGTAAGCTAATACTGGTAATTTTGCGGACGCCGAGGCCACCAAAACGGATGGGTAGTGTGGCTTGAAGCCACGCTCGGTCGTCCAAGGCCACATTTAAAATGGATGTTAGTGTGCTGCGAATAATTTGGTCAATTTTGTCCAAGAGGTGTGGCTGCTTTTATAAAGGGGAAGAGCGTAGAAAATACATAACATTTGGGCCAAAACAACAGTATCTAATCAGGGTGAATGCCGAATGTAAATTAATTTTGGAGAGTCTGTCCGAAATCTCGTTGAAATTTTTAATTTTTTCTACGATAAAAGGAGTAAAACTATCTTCTAAAATCGGGGAACCTAGGAGGTGCAGTGAACTTTTGTCTAAAATTTTGATTTGTGGGGCTATTGTATTAAATTTATCTAGAGTCAATTGTCTGTCGGTAGTGTCAGAAAGGTAAAGTTCACATTTTGAGGGGTTAAGGTCCAAGCCAATAGATTGAAATTCCTGTTTGAGGAGTTGTAGATCTTTCAAAACAGTGTCTACGTCACCTCCTAGCGTTCCATCGTCTAAATACCATACGTTAAATTTTGAATTTAGTTTCTGTATAATTGGATGAATAGCTAAACTGAAAATGACTGGCCCGAGAGGGTCACCTTGTTGGCAACCAACTGCAGATTCCAAAACATTGTCCTTGTATAATAATTTGGAAGGGTACCTGTAACATTGCCACGTAAAACCGTAAATTTCGGGTAATTCCTTTTTGACTTCAGCCAACAAAGTGTCCCTGTTCACAGAGTTAAAGGCGTTATAGTAAAATTGTTATTTGAAAAATAGTTGGGTAAACGTCATCTAAAACTATTCCAAATTTCAAGTTGACAGCATTAGTAGTTCTTGAGATCTCAAGCTGTGACAGACAGACAGACAGATTTAGTCTCACCATAAGGGTTCCGTTTTACCATTTTGATACGGAACTCTAAAAATAAACAGATTAAAAACGAAACGAAATAGAATTAAAAACATTATGATGTTTCCAGGTAGGAAACATCATAATGTTTTTAATTGTGGTGTCCAACGATACCCCACACGCTTACGTGCATTGAGTTTTTGTTTCCATCCCTCGATTACATCTATCTAGAAAGCGTTTTAAAATAAAATATAATATCCTAACCTAACCAAAACTATTAACAAATTAAAATATGGCGTCGAGATTGCTCCGCATCGCTGTCGACTGGTAATGTATCCAAGAGACTGGCGGCTCTGGGGCTCTGTGTCGCATAGGGTCACATCGGTCGCAATTAAAATCAAAATGTTTTATTTCACATAAACCTACATAGGCACTTATGAAACGTCAGAAGCACGGTTCCAATTGGTCGTTTCCTATGGAGAAGAACCGGCAAGAAACTCCATGGTTACTCTTTTTTAAAAATAATTGGCTTTTACAATGTTTCCAGATTACAGTAGGTATGAGAGGACAGCGCAGGCCTGTCAACAAGTACCAAGTACTTGATAAAATAGAAAATGGTCTACAGATCTTAAAGTCTATAAGGCATACAAAGTCCTCGCATTTACAAAATAAGAATCTATCAAAAGGATAAATAATAAAAAAAGAAAAATAATAATAAAAACCTACTAAAACCAAGTGCTATGATTCCCATTAAAACCACTAATAAAGAGGTGAAAATTTTCAATTGTCTGTATACAACGTGCCGCTACAATGGCGACATTAATTTAACACACGGGTAGGGCTAGTGCCCATTACATACAGGTTGTTGATTTGCATCCTAGTCAAATTTCAGGAGGTTGTCATAAAAGACATAAATAATCATTTGAAGTACGCTAGGGGGCAATAACTAGTAAGCGCTGCTTTTTTTTGTTGTAGAAATTTAACAGTATTTCAGAAGTATTTAAGTATTTCAGTATGTATAGGTTAAAATAATTCGTAAATTGAAAAAAAAAATTAATATAATAGTAACTAAAATTGGGATCACCCTTGCAAAAATTCATTCATGAAATTACTTACCTACGCTTCGCGCGATCGTACTCGTTCGTGATCGGTCCGATTCTTTGTCGGCATTTGTCAAACAAATCGAGCGGCGCGCGGCGCATGTAGTACAGTCGGTGATAGCAATTAACTGACCCCCCTAAAAATTACTCGATTTTGCACCCTCTGCTCATAACATTAAAGGTTATTCAATATGTATGAGTTTATCAGACTAACACTACTCGATGAACAGAAACAATAAATAATTTTGATACGCAAACTTGAGCTTTAAGATGTTGGTGTTAGGTCATTTACTATG
Organism: Mesoligia furuncula; assembly: GCA_916614155.1. Taxonomy (NCBI): domain Eukaryota; kingdom Metazoa; phylum Arthropoda; class Insecta; order Lepidoptera; family Noctuidae; genus Mesoligia; species Mesoligia furuncula. The sequence goes on along the minus strand of OU744818.1, from coordinate 14,270,634 downwards.
TATATGGGTATTTGTTACGCAATTTTCATTTTTATGCAGCAAGACTTAAAGGTTAGGTTAATGTTCTGATAATTTGTGTCATTGCTAGTGATACCTTATTTCATCTGTCTTACCCAAGTTAATCTGGTGTCGTGGTTTGTGTGTAAGGCTGAGACGTGGAAGATGCAAGTTCAAGTCCTGTCTCAATGTTTAATTTTGTTTTCAATAAGTATATAAATTGTTCGTTAAGTATTTCTTGCATTATTGTAAAGAACAAGCACATCAATTAAATTAATAAAATTTTCATCTTTTTCAATAAGTGGGTAGTTAGACGTCATTATGCGTATTCAACAAAAACTGCTATTGAGATGATATTAAGAATATGGGGTAGAAGAATAAATTGAACAAGACATTCTATGCACAAATAGCAGTGAATACGCGCGAACATTTTTACCTTGCCTTACAAATTGCGAAAATCCACGCCTTTTTCCTGTTTATTAATTATCAGTTTTGATACAGTTTCATCGTCATGTCTCAGTTGTGATTATTTAAAATACAAAATAATCTATTTGCATGAGGAGAATGTTGGTGTTAAAGCGATTGCTAGGAAACTTAATATAGCGGTAAGTGTATTCTTTTTTATGCTTCATTTATACTTATAGCTATTCCTTAATTTGTTAGTTGGCTTAAAAACTTGTGAATGAATAATAGAAAATTAACTGTGTTTCATTATGAGATCATGTAAAGGTCTAATGTGGTTTATCTAAACTTATTCGAAAAATTATGCTTACTTCGTTACTAAAATTATGCTTATTGTGTTGTTTCAGAGAAATACAGTCAGATTGTGGCTAAGACGTATTGAAGAGACAGGGAATATTCAAAAGGATCGTCCTGGAAAATATGGCCCAACTTGTGACATCAACATGGGAATTCATGAGAGGAAGTGACTGTTGTTGGAATATGGTGCGCGGTATGCGGAACCGCTTGCAACAAGTAGTAGAAAAAATGGTGCTCCACTTCGCTATTAAAAGCACCACTGAATGACTTCAGTGACCAGTGTTGGCCACAAACAATACTAACGTGTCAGTGTGTGTGTTAAATTAACTATTGTTATAATTTTTAACGAAGTATTTCGCATACCTAGTTTTTGTCAAAACCTTATTTATAACTAAAAATAACTACTTACAAAACAAATTGATATAGGTAAAACATTAACACATAATGCTATTTTATTCAGTTAAATGATATTTAATGTGGTGATGTTATTGTTATGAAATAAAGAGAAATACCTATATTTCTAAATATTCTAACATGTTGATTCACTACATTAAACTCTGTGAAGTATGTAACAACGTTATTAGTAAGCAGGTAAATGTTACCTATATCATTTACGTTATTCTTATAATAATTTTATTTATAAAATAAAATCTTTTTTACCATCATGATCGTTTTTTATTTCTGTTTAGCTTTTTTTTTGTAGCTAAATTTATAATTTATGACTTAAAAAATATTGTAAAACAGAACGCGTAACAGACAATAATATATTGGTTTCGAACTCACAACCTCATTCTCGTCAGCTTACTACAGCTACTACCAGACCACACGAACATAGTGAACGTTGTTGAAATTAGCAATTATATTACAAGTTAAAACAATATTCAAGATCATATCTACCTTGACACTGCGTGTTAAAGTTCAAATTCGAATAACTATTTTATTAATCATAGACGACCAGTTGTTCTAGTTCGACAAGCTTACTGTTAACAAGCAGAAGGTTCAAATTCGTTTAATTTTTAAGGGGGTCAGTTAATTGCTATCACCGACTGTACCTACATGCTACAGCGGGGGTGCTTAGTCTAACGTCACCCTCTCTTGTTACTATTAGTTATAACTATCATCACATCACTCATCAAGTCATCACTAATCGGCGTTGAGACCACTGGCCGGCTTTCGTGGATGCGCTGAAGAGGTCCTACAATAGTGCGAGCGAGGTTAGTAGGGCATTGTTTTGAATCGCCATTATCTCTCGCGATATGTCCTTATCGCAAGGGCGGCATGTTGATGACATTCTCCATAAATTAAGATCACTGTAACGTTGCGCGTTATTTCAATCGAATAATTTCTAACAAAAAATAACACGGGGTTTTTTCCTTCCTTCCTTCATACCTTCCGACGTTGCTTCTATTCTACGTTCGCACCACCTGCACAGACGTGACTACGTGTGCTGCGGAAAACTCGAGGCTCGGAGGCGGTTACTAATACTGCCACCGCCATCGCCGCAGGGGAGTGGCTGGACGACCCTGCCGCGGTGTTACGGGACCCGGGACCACCTACCTCCGGTTCCCGCTACCTACGTCTGGAAGCTCTGCAGGACAGTAGTGTTCTATAGGCGGTTCCAACTTACACGCACGCTCGATATCTTACCCACGCCCGGCTCAACCGGCCTTGTAGCTCTTTTTTTTTTTCCGGGTTGGAAAATCCTCATGGATGTCCGCCGCCCTGGGGCGGGCGACGGGGTCTGTCAGACTCTTACTGACTAAAAACCACCCCGGTGTTCCATCTCACACCTACGCCAGGGGTCGCGGGAACGTACGATCCTTCCGCAACCCCCGGCTGGTGCCGGCCCGCAACTGCGGGCCTCGTCGGGTCAGGGGGGGGAGTGAGATGTTTGACTCCCCCCGTGACGTCTAAGAGGGGCGCGCGTGGAACACTACGCGCCGCCACCTCAGGTCCTGATGTGTGGGGGGCGGCGGACGTCCCCGAGTCCGTCGCCCCTGGACCCATTTAGGGGGGCTCGAAGAGGGCGTTGTCCGCCCTCCGCCGACGCCCGGTGCGCCTGCTGCGGGCAGGGTGAGTGGACAAGATCTCCCTCTCCCTTTCCGCAGCCTCCTTCTGCGAGATGACCGTTTCGCAGAAGGAAACCACCGCGTTCCAGGACTCTTCGCCGCCGACCATCGACTCGACCACGGCCGGCAGCGACAGGTCACTGCCTACTTCTGAGATGAGCGCACGGCGCGGCTCCTCCCAAGCGGCACACTCTGCCAGCGTATGCCACGCCGTGTCCTCCCGGCAGTCGACGCAGTGGTGACACCGAGCGTCCGGCTCCCTGTTTATGCGACACAGGTACTTCCCGAAGCAACCATGCCCCGAGAGCACCTGCGTCACCCGAAACGACAGGGAGCCGTGCCTCCTCCCGAGCCAGGGCTCGAGTACTGGCCGGGCCGCCTCGATAGTGCTGAGGCCGGCGATAGGGCGTGAGAGCCTGTCCCGCCATTCCGCCACCAGGACCTCGCGAAGCTGAGACCGACGCAGCTCCATATGGCGCTGCATCAGCCTTTCGCCTCGCGCCCGCGCTTCCTCGCGCCACCGGTATAGCGACGCGAGCACTTTCGCCTCCAGGTCCCAGGGCGGGGATCCAGCCAGTACGCAAGCCGCCTCGTAGGAGATCGTGCGATATCCGCGGACGACTCTGACGGCCATCGCTCTCTGCGGCTTTCGCAGGATTGCGATGCTACCGGCCGTCAGGTCAGTCGCCCAGATCGGGGCCCCATACAGGGCCATCGATCGCACGATCCCCACGTAGAGCCGCCTACAGACGGCGCTCGGGCCCCCCAGATTGGGAAGCAGCGTTGACAGCGCCCCAGCCGCGCCCAATAATTAGGGCGCCAGCCGCCGGAAGTGGGGGCCGAAATCCCACTGGCTGTCGAGCACCAATCCCAGGTACTTCATGGTAGACTCGACAGCGATCCGAGCCCCCCCCGAACACTATGTGTAAGCCGGGCGGCGGCACCCGCCGGGAGCCATGAAACACCATGGCCTCCGACTTGTTGAGGGCCACCTCCAGGCCCAGGCGACGTATGCGGCTCACCACCTGCGACACCGCAGCCGTCGCCAGCAACGCTGCCTCCCTGTGCGAGCTCCCCCAGGCAGTGACCAGCGTGTCGTCGGCATAACACGTCAGTTCCACGCCCGGCTGGAGCTCACCCCTCAGCACCCAGTCGTACCCGATGTTCCACAGGAGCGGGCCAACGACCGAGCCCTGTGGAACACCGCACGACATGCAGTGCTGGTTTTCGCCATCGCGTCCCATGTAGGTGACACTCCTCTCCGACAGATAAGCCCCAATGATACGGCGGAGGTAGAGAGGCACCCGATGATACCGCAGTGCCTCCCGAATACAACTCCAGGGCAGGGTGTTGAAGGCGTTGGAGATGTCCAAGGACACCGCCAACAACACCTCGCCCCGGGCCACCGCTTCCTCCGCCAGGACTCTCACCCGCGACACAGCGTGAATGGTGGAGCGCCCCTGCCGAAAATCGAACTGGTTGCCGTCCAGGTCCGGCCCCTCTCCGCACAAGTGGCCAACGAGGCGGGCTGCGATTATCCGCTCAAACAGCTTACCCACCTCGCCTAGCAGCACTATGGGCCGGTACGCGGACGGCGAATCCGCGGGGCGCCCCGCCTTCTTGAGCAGGACCAGACGACCAGATTTCCACAAAGTGGGAAACTAGCCCTGCTCAAGGCACGCTGTGTAGAGTCCTCTCAGTTGGGGCTCAAGCTCCTTCAGGGCGAGGGCTAACACGCAGCCGTGGATCCCGTCGGGCCCCGGAGCCACGTTCTTGGCCCGGAGCCGCATCACGGCTGCCCCCATCTCTGCCTCTGTCACCTCTGGGACGCTGATGGCGTTCTCTTCTGTAGACTCTGCGGCTGTGGGCAAAGCCATCGGCGGCGGAGTGTGCTCCGCTCTAGCCGGGAAGAGGGCTGCGACTACCTCTTCCAGCAGCTCAGGCTGGAGACTCTCCGTAAGTGGGGGCGCCGCGGCTCGAAGTTTCCCTCGACCCGCGCGATAAGGGCGCCCCCACGGATCCCCGTCTAGAGTCTCCAACATCTCTTCCCTGGCTCGCGTCCTCGCCTCGTCGATAGCCAGCCACAGAGTCTTCTTCGCCGCGCGGTACACCTCATACAGCGCGGCTTCATCATCAGGGACCCGACGACGTCTCCTCCGGTATCGGGTATACTGGCGCCTGACCGCCACGCGCGCGATCTCGGCGGTCCACCAGTACACCTGGCGCCTTGCCGACTGTGTGTGGACCCGGGGCATGGACGCGTCGCTGATTTGCGTCATCGCCCCGCGGAACCACAGCGCCTCCTGCTCGACGTCGACGGGTCCGTCCGTTGCCGACTCCCGGAACCAGGGGGTCTACTCCCTAAGCACGAAGTCCGTCGCTTCGGCCTTCGTTACAGTACGTTCCTACCCCCTATGACCAACGGACGGATGATTCGCTCGGGGTCCGACCGAAGAATGAATTTCAACGCGATTTGACAATTGTCCCTACTCCCGATGTGTTTTTGCCCGTCCGAACAGTTGAACTTGACATTGGTTTCGACGGATAGTTATGTCAGTTGATACGACATCAAAATAGTTCTCGTGCTCTAGACGAAAGTTAAGAATTCTAACTATGGCTGCTTTTTAGGGTTCCGTACCCAAAGGGTAAAAACAGAACCCTATTACTAAGACTTCGCTGTCTGTCCGACTGTCCGTCTGTCCGTCTGTCTGTCACCAGGCTGTATCTCAAGAACCGCGATAGCTAGACTGTTGAAATTTTCACAAAGTATGTATTTCTATTGCCGCTATAACAACAAATACTAAAAACAAAATAAAATAAATATTTAAGGGGGGCTCCCATACAACAAACGCGATTTTTTTGCCCTTTTTTGCTCGATATCAAAAATGGCAACAGGTAGGCACTTTAAATATTCACAAAATACTCAGTTGTATTTTAACTTTAATAATAAATAATAAAATTAAAATAAAATAAATATTGAAGGGGGGCTCCCATACAACAAACATGTATTTTTTTTTCGGCGTTTTTGCCTTGTGGTACGGAACCCTTCGTATGCGAGTCCGAGTCGCACTTGGCCAGTTTTTTAATAATTGAAGAAGCTTTACAGGAAGAGCGGAGGCAACGTCGATATAATTTACGCTAAAACTTTAGGTTGGCGAGTATTCCCGACGTTGAGTTCATAGGGAACTATAGGCTCACTCCGGAATAATTCGAGGACTTATGTGCGGATTTAATTCCTCTTTTGAAGACATATATACATAAGTACATAAATATAGACTGATAAACATATTACCCTCCTTTGCGCCGCGCAGTCGGGTAAAAAGAGACAATGTTTCGGGATTTTACCATTAGAGTTTAGTACCTACATGCTAAGTTTTGCCAATATTGGATTTTTTTGGAATAAAACAATGAATTAACTTTAATCGTTTATTTCATTTATTTTCATTATTTACGTAATATAAGTACACGAAAATCACCAGGCTACGATTTAATAACAGGAGAAATACTTCATAACCTCCCAAGAAAGGGTCTGGTTAAGTTAACGACCCTTATCAATTCCGCACTAAGGCTTAAATATGTACCAGACTTATGGAAGGTGGCCGAAGTAATAATGATAGCTAAGCCAGGGAAACCGGCTCACGAAACATCATCCTATAGGCCTATTTCCTTGCTACCAATCATGTCCAAGCTATTTGAAAAGCTGTTACTCAAACGGATTAAACCAATCATAGATAGTAAAAACATAATACCAGAGCACCAGTTTGGTTTTCGAGAAAAACATTCTACCATCGATCAAGTGCATAGGATCACAAACGTAATAGAAAACGCCCTTGAAGACAAGAAAGTATGTTCTACTGTGTTCCTAGACGTAGCGCAAGCATTTGACAAAGTATGGCATGAAGGCCTTATACATAAACTGAAGAACCTGTTACCAAAGCAGTTTGCAGATATATTAGAATCCTACATTCTGAATAGAGTCTTTAGAATAAGACAAGAAGACGCCTACTCAGAACTGAAAGAAATTAAAGCTGGCGTACCGCAAGGAAGTGTGTTAGGTCCGGTCCTGTACCTACTATACACTTGCGATATTCCTGAATTAGAGCAAAACACGATTGGGACCTTTGCTGATGATACGTAGGAAACAGCCACGAAGAAGCAGTAGAAAAGGTACAAATGGCTGTAAATCAAGTTTATGACTGGACCAAAAAATGGAGGATTAAACTTAATGAAACGAAATCTGTTCACATAGATTTTACCAACAAAAAACAACAGTATTCTCCAGTTTACATTAATAATAAACAAGTTCCATACGAGAATACAGCCAAGTATCTCGGTATGACCCTTGACGCAAAGCTACGCTGGAAAGCCCACGTCAAGAAGAAAAAAGATGAACTCGACCTCCGATTCAAAAGATTCTTCTTGGAAGAAACTCCATGCTGTCCGTGCAAAATAAATTGTTGCTATACAGACAAGTCCTGATGCCAGTTTGGACTTATGGTATTCAGCTATGGGGCTGCACCAAACAGACCAATATATTAATTATACAACGATTCCAGAACAAAGTGCTAAGGGAAATTGTAAATGCACCTTGGTACATACGAAATGATGACCTCCACCGGGACCTAAAAGTTGAGTTCATCGAAAAAGTGATCCAGAAACTTGCAGAGGCTCACGAAAAGAGACTTCATCAGCATGTGAACGTCGAGGCAATCCAGCTTCTCGACCACACAAACATAGTTAGAAGACTAAAAAGAACAAAACCGTTCGAGCTAGTGTTTAGTGTTAGTTAATAGTGTAAAGTACAAAAGTGCCAAACAAACACAAGAACAAAGTGTATTCGCCTTAATAGAGACAATAAGAAAAGTGCTATTGGACACATTCTTACTATAGACAATTTTTAATAGTTTAGGTTATAATTAAATTACTTATTAGTCTATCTAAAAGGCTAGATTGTAATTAGATTAGGGTCCATCCTATTGTTGAACCCTAGGATAGGGGAAAAAAAAAAAAAAAAAAAATTTTCATTATGCACCATCAAGAGTTGGTACATCTTAGGTTTTCCTCAGTGGATGTAGAGAGATGCTCCTGGGAGAGTGGGTCGGTGGCACGTGTAGGAGCATGAGTGGGTGAGGTAGCTACTGGCTCTGGATCTCTTACAGGTGGAAGCTGTACAACAAAAACTGAATATCATTGACGGGATACATCAAAACATATATAATTGTGTAGATATCTGTAATTTATTATTATTTAATAAAAAAAAGGTAGGTACGGGAAAGACTCATCATTTCAGCCGAAAGACGTCCACTGCTGGACATAGGCCTCCCTCAAAATTCTTGGGGGGGGTTTGCCATAATCGCCACGCTTGGCAGGCGGGTTGGCGATCGCAGTATAGTATGGTGGTGGAATGCATAGAGAACGCTGCTGCCCATTCTCCGGGACGACCCTTAGTCGCCTTTTACGACACCCACGGGAAGTATGGGGTGGTGCTATTCTTTAAGTCCGGCACCACACAGACAAAAAACACTCATAATTATAAATACAATACTTATTGCTTTTAGTTTTTTTACCATTGAACAAACTTACTATCATAAATTATAAATGTAATTCTTACCAATGGAAAAGCTGGCACTCTTGCTCCGGTTTCCGGCTCTCTAAAACTCTCTCCCATTATCGATAGTTTCTTTAAATCCACTTGGGAGAGGGTTGTGCTACCGATGGGCCACCACCTGTAGCACTTGCTGACCTTCTGGCAGCTCCAGCAGCCTTTTTGGCAAGGCGTTTTTTGTCAGACCACACCTAAAATTTGAATATTTGGTTAATTTTATGAAGCTATATAAAAACCACTATACTCGTAAGTACAGATAAGGTTTTTGGAGGATGACTGATTATTATCATTGTATTCACTTTACTGATGACAAGACCTTAAAATCATATTAATATTGACGAGTAATGTATAAAACTCACCCTTTGCCACTGCTCGGCAGACTTAGTGCAACTTCCCATTGGGAGTTACACAGGTTTTCCCACCCAGCTGTTTCGAGCGAACTCTCCCGTCGGCACCCCTCAATAACCCGCGAGCCAATTCATGGTTCTCACCCATAAAATCGAGAAGGGCCTCAATTTGCCCGTGTGTTGCTGCAGCGGTTGGGGCCATATAAACAAAATTAACTAGTAAGCTTAATAAAATATTTGAAATTTTAAAACTTCCCGGGCGACAATTTGACATTTAATTTGAAAGTGTCAAAGTAGTCTGTGGAAAATGTCCTTTAAAAAGTAAACAGGCAAAGGTATCAACAGGATGATGCCGGTTTCCGGACAAAAATGGCAAAAATAATTCAATTCTATATTTAAAGACATAATAAAAAGGATATTTTTTTAAATGTGGTAATTTTCTAATGACAAAAGTATTAATTTTTGTTTAATAAGCTAGAAAACTACAAAATAAGTAAACCGGTAATCGACCGGTAAAATAGGGCAACTCTATCGCCATGCGTCGTTCGTTCACGAATATTGTCTATGATTCCGTTTGAAACTGATGAATCCGAACTCGTTAGGGAGTAGGGTTCATTCCGACGTATCGGACTACTGCCGGACGGGCTCATTACTTCGTTAACGGACTTAGGGAGTAGACCCCCAGGCCTGGACAATAGCGGCCTCCTCGAGAAGCTCCCTGTCGATGCGCTTACGCGCCCAGCGCGGACCGGGCGGTCTGGGCGGAGACGTCGAAACGGATGTAACGGTGATCCGACAACGTCTCCATCCCCGCGGCGACTCGGCTCGCGACAGCGGGGCTAGCGAACGAGACGTCCGCTATAGACCCGCCCCGCTGCCGCACGCACGTGTGCACCGATCCCCGATTTAGACGGTCAAGTCAGTCGTGACCGCCCACTCCTCCAGCACCTCGCCCCTAGCATCGGTCACTGGAGATCCCCACGCCGCAGACTTGGCGTTGAGATCCCCCAGCAACAGCACAGGGCGAGGGTGGAGTCGGCCCACGACTGCACCCAACTCGACAAGGAACCTCTCGAAGTCAGCGAGGCTCTTGTTGGGTGAAAAGTACGCCCCAACCGTGCCAATGCCGTCCACGAGGGCGGCCACCCAGCCGTGACCTCGGGACGGGTTGGCAAGAGGCCCGCCAATGACGGCTACCAAACCATCCAGGTCTCCCACCCAGTTATCCCTGGGGGGGACAAAGTACGGTTCGGCAACCACAGCCACGTGAATCGACCACTCTGCCATGCTCTGGAGCAATAGGTCCTGAGCTCTAGCAGAGTGGTTGATATTGCCCTGGAGGAAATGGTACAGCGCCATTCATTTCACCACCATTCCTAGGCCGGGAGTCGGCCGAGGAGAAGCCAGGCTGAGGGGGGGGGGGGGGGGTAAAGAGCCCCCGGCGGCCTTGGCACCCCTTCTCTTCCCTTTCTTGGCAGGCACGCCACAGGCCTTTCCGCCCGCTCTGTGCCCAGCGGGCCTCCATGAGGAGGCTGCAGTTTGGCGCCGCGGAGCACTGGGCCGCCTTGTGGCCGGCTTGACCGCAGCGATAGCACTGCTCGCTGCAGTCTACGGAGGTGCACCGTGCCCTGACATGCCCAATGTCGAGGCAACGGTAGCACCGCAAGGCCCGGGGTTGCAGCAGCTTCACCCTCGCTGCAACCCACCCCACCAACAGACGCCCAGCGTCGGCGACTTTGTTCGCCGCCGTCACCGGGCACCGCACCCAGATCGCGCCGAGCCCGGAAGCTTCGGGAGTTCGGAAGTTCTCGGGCGGACATCCACCGGCTCTGGCGACGGCCGCCACGACCTCGGCCGGAGACGTCGAGTCGTCCAAACCATCGACGCGCAGTTCAGCGGCCTTCATCGGCCTGGACACCCAAACGTCCTCCGGGTTGAGGACCTCCCTCAGCTTGGCGGCCAGGACGTCCGCCTTTTCGCCGCTGGAGGCACCCGACACCTCTAGTAGTCGCGCCCCCGTAATCGCCGGTCTCATTCTGAGGCCGGACGGTATGCCAAGGTCGGGGAACGCGACTTTGGCTTTGGCTCGGAGATATCGCGACGCCCCCGTCAGGGGGCGTGGCGAGCGGTTCCGGGGCTTCGCCCCCCGGCCGCGGAGGCCATGCGGTGGCCTGCAAAAACAGGCCCCTCCCTCGGTCGGCTACATTGGCCTGCGGCAAATGTTAGGCACGCGTATTGTTACGCGCGCCTATGTGAGTGATTGCATGATGTTTTTCTGTAGGCGCGCCGCGACGCTGTCTCACAGCGCCGCTTTCTTCACGACACCTCGGCGGTCTGTCCCCGCCAGGTGAGACCCCCAGTTACCTGGGGGAGGCCCGGCGGAGGACGACCAGCGACAGAGGTGCCGACTCGACGCTCCTACAGAATTAGGTGTATTGCTCCCGCCCGTCCCGCTTCCAGAGCTAGCCGGGCACGGTCCGGGCTAAGGAGCAGTCGTGTGTGTGTGGGCGGTATTGTTTTGTGTAACACCGCCCAGTGTCTGCGCGTACCGCGGCCCGCGCTGCGCGTACGCGCGTGAGTTTAGGCGTCTGATGAGTAGTGGGTGTCTGCGTTCGCCGCGTGACGTGCCTATATTAACCTAGCACACGCCACGCGACGAGTGTATGTAGTGTGTGTGGAGTACTATTGAGTCGAGTGAGCCGCGTGTAACCTGGGTGCGGCTCACTCGAGGCGTCAATCCGGTGAGATGGGGTCGTCGTCCGCTACCAGGTCGCGGGGCAGGGGTCTCGCGTCGGGGGGGCGCGCGTGCCAGGGCGCAATGTCCTGGACATGCGGCCAGGCGGATGCGTCGGCACGCGCGAACATTCCCGTCGCGAGGCGCCGCACAAACTCGTCCAGGCTCTCAATCCCGAGGTCCCGTTCAAGGACATCGTTCCTCACGTAGCGAGGAGCAGCAACAATGGTCCGCAGCGCCAGACTCTGCTGCGCGCGGAGCAGCTTTCGGCTCGACTCGCACGTGAGGGCGAACCATGCCGGGGCGGCGTACGTCAATATTGGGCGCACGTACAGCTTGTACACGCCCAATTTGACGCGCGCCGGTATTCGGGACGAGAGCACCGGTTTAAGGAGGTTGCGGGCGACCCTACCTTTTGCGGCGACCGAGCGGACGTGTGGCCCCATCGTGAGCCGACGATCAATGGTTACCCCCAGGTACTTGACCCGGGGCGACCACTTGATGTCGGCTCCCTGCAGCTTCAAGGGTGGTGGGAGGGGCGCAAAGCCGGTGACCATGGCCTGCGTCTTACCCACGTTAACCGACAGCCGCCACCTGGACAGCCATTCAGGCAGCAGGTCGAGCGCGCGCTGCATCTTGACGGCCGCGTACTTCGCATTAAGCGATGTAGTAATGTACGCGGCGTCGTCGGCGTACAGCGCGAGCATAGCGTCCGAGGTGGTGGGGATGTCGTCGGTGTAACGTGAGTAACACGCCGGCGACACGCAGCTGCCCTGCGGCACACCCGCGAGCACCGGGCGGGCGCTAGAGAGCGCCCCGTCGACCACCACCCTAAATGTCCTGTTGGAGAGAAAAGTAGAGACCACCATAACGACGCGACGGGGCGCGCCTGAAGTGGCCAGCTTATATATCAGGCCGTCGTGCCACACGCGGTCGAAGGCCTTCTCCATGTCAAGGAATACTGCCACCGAGTACTCCTTCCTGTTGAGCGCAGCTGTGAAGTGGTGCAGTACCCTTGACAGCTGGAGCGTCGTGCTGTGCTCCGCCCGAAACCCAAACTGCTCCGAGCGTGGCGCGATGTGGGGCTGGAGATGTCGCAGCAGGAGTGCTTCGAACACCTTGGAGACTGTCGGCAACAGGGTGATCGGCCGATAGCTCTCCGGCTTCAGGATGTCTTTTCCCGCCTTGGGCAGCATAATGACGCGCCCCTCCTTCCACGAGGCGGGAAAGGCCCCCGTGCGCAGTATCCCCGTGAACAGGCGCGCCAGCGCCGCTACCATACGGTACGGCAGGTGGCGCAGCACTGCGTTGGTGATACCGTCAGCACCGGGGGCCTTTCTAGGCTTCGTCTTTAGGATGGCGCGTCGGACCGCGCCCGGCGAGAAAAAGACTGGGTCTTCATCGGGAGCTATCGGCGTTGCGAAGTAGTCTCCCAGGTGTTGCTCGACTGCTGCGACATGGTCGGTGTCGCTGGTCGGGTTCGGGCGGAATTGACGCTCCAGGTGGTCGGCGAAGACCTCCGCCCGGTCCTCTGCTACATACCTTAGCGCCCCGTCGCTGTTGAGCAGGGGCCGCACCGGAGCTGGGGTGTTCGTCAGCTGGCCGCAGAGCTTGTATACTGACGGCCAGCTGTCCGCCGTGGCGTCTAACCTGTCCTCCCAGCCCGCGGTGGTAAGCGCCTGTAACTCGGCCTTAACCTTCTCCGCGAGACGGTTGAGCACCCTCTTTTGTGCCGGGCATCTTGATTGTTGCCACTGCTTGCGAATGCGCCTCTTCTCGGCGATCATTGCGCTTATGTGCGCCGGCAGGGGCGGCAGTAGCCCTCTCCCCTGCGGCTGCGTGCTTGTCGCCGATTCTAAGGCGCTCTTTATGCAAGCAGTGACGTCATCCGCGGTCTTGTCAACGTCCGCGGAGGTAGCGATAGGCCGAGTCGGCGTGGTGGCCTCTACTTTTTCCTCGAACTTTGTCCAGTCCGTGACTCGACGTGGCGCTATGGGCTTCAGTCGGGTCGGCGTTCCCGATAAGACGACGAGTACAGGTTGGTGGTCCGACTGTAACTCGTCGTCTATCACTTGTTGTGTGATCTGGCTGCTTAGCCCCCGGTGGACTACGATGTCCAGCACGTCCGGCATATACCGCGCAGTGTCTGGGTAATGCGTCGGTGTCTCTGGGCCGGACACCGTATAGCCGAGGGCTTCCGAGTCCGCGAAGAGCCGTCTCCCCTCGGTGTTCGTAGAGTAGGAGTTCCACGCCGGGTGCTTGCAGTTCAAGTCGCCGGCGAGGATGGTGGCGCGTGTGGTGTCTACAAGCAGGGCCCGCAGCTCAGTAAGGTCCAAGTGAGCCGCGGGCGGCTTGTAGCAGGCGTAGATGTTGATGTCCTCGCCGGCTACGTGTAGCTGCACACCCAGGGCGTAGAAGCTCCTGAGCGACGGCAAGGGGAGTTCCTGGTGGACGACTCTTCGCCTCACTAGCACCGCCAGACCACGATACCTGGTGTTAGTATCAGCCGACCTTTCGTCCTTCCTATATAAGTGATACCCTGGGACCCTGACCCTATCTTCGGGCCCTAGTAGGGTCTCACTTATAAGCGCCACGTCGATGTCCTGTTCCCTCAGGAGATGGCGGAGGGGGGCGACCTTTCCCTTAAGGCCGCGGGCGTTCCAATGAATCACCCTTAATGGCCTAGCCATGGTACAGAGTAAGCAACGTGGCCAGGCCATCAAGGATGACCGTCTCGATATCTTGACCCTGCCTGATGGCCTTGATCAGGTCCATCAACAACTTGATGGCGCAGGTCGTAAACTCCTTCTTGGTCTCGGTCTTGGACTCAACATTTTTGTTAGCGCTGGTGGCGCCGCGGCTCGCCTTCTGAGCGAACTGTTGTGGTTCCGCGATTTGCCGCGGCGCTGCGCCGGCGCTAGTTGTAGCGTCGGCCTTCAATACGACCTGCGCCCCGCTTGAGGCAGGGTCGGCCTTAGGGATATCTCCCTGGGTCGCCGGAGGGGGGGGTTGGGACTCCTTCTTCTTCCTTGGCTTTGGCCTCCATGAGGACCGCCTTATAAGAGATGCTTCTTTCGACTGCTCCGGGCTGCAGCGTAATCACTACAGCCGCGGAGCGTGGGGCTCTGACCCTAGGCGGCCCCTGAGCCTTCTTGGATGCCGGTGCCGGTGCTCCAGCGGGTACCGGTGGCGGCGCCGCCGTCTTCCTCTTACGGCGACCCCTCTTGACGACCGTCGTCCAGGTCTCCGTGGTGGACCCGGGTGCGATCGCCGAGGGTGCGGTCGCCGGGGGTGCGGTCGCCGGGGGTACGGTCGCCGGGGGTGCGGTTGGCAGGAGCACGGACGTGCTTTCCACGGGCTTTCTCGGCCCCTCCGCGGGCTTTTTGGGCCCTTCCGCGAGCTTTTTGTCCCCTGGGGTTTTCCGACTGTCGGGCCCAGCTTAGCGGGCTCCCCCTTACTCTGCCTATCGGCAGCTAGCGGCGGCCGGAGAGTCTCCGCCGGGAGGAGCCTCGACTCTAGGCCCTGCAGACGGGCATTCACCATACCCCCACACTGCAGCATGCAGATGCTAACGATCTTCTCGATCTCGGCATCCGCAGGTGTAGGGGCAGGGACCGACGATGGGGCCGACGGTGGCAGAGCAGTGATGGGAGCGACACCGGTGGCCGCGGGACGTCTCTGCTGCCATTCTGCCCTCTGCGCGGCAAGCTCCCGCTTGAGGTCCTCGATCTCAGATCTGAGACGGCCATTCTCCTCCCACAGCTTCGCCGTCTCCTCTGAGCTTGTGCGGTTCAGGAGGACCCCAACTGCCTCCTTGATGCCATCAGCCGCCTCCTTCAAAGGACGGGTGAACGTGCCCTTCAGGCTGCCGGATTTAGTGGCAACCTTCAGGACGACGTCCACGCCGTCCAAAACTTGGCGACTGAGCGCCACCGCCGACAGAACCGGCCTTGTACCTAGTCTATCTTCCTAATTAAATCTAATCTTTGTAACGTAATTCTTCTTTTATTTTACTATCACCCACTACTACACACCAACTAACGTCCTAAACGTTACATCACGTCCGCATATTCAGCTGTTGTGTACTTCGGATGTGTATTTGCCACCACGATCACAAGTTTACACAAGCACATAACACAAATAGTAGCACATAACAATAACAGTACCTACTAGATTAGAAAACGAAGCAAAGCGTCTTTAACGCCGTACCATAATCAAATTACTATCCTGATTACACAACAATAAATAAATAAAACAACAGGTAAGCGTCTTTTTCGCGGAAACGTTCACAACAGTATTTACGACGTAATTATGCGCCCTAGTTTGACGAAGTGTGTCAAGGACACGGGTTCGGCTAGCACTAGATTACTAGAAAAGCAAAAAAAGAATTTGAGTGCAGTGCGGGGGCGCGGCGGGCGGGAGAGGGCGCGAGACACCTGCACCGCTAACCTTTTGGCGGCGAGCGACAAAGGAGTCGCTAGTCGCGAGCGGCCGCTCGCCGCCAAAGGACATATGTGTTTCCTTGAATTCGCCTACTCTTTGCATTTGTTTCATCCTAATAGTATTGCTTATTCGTTTTATTTCATTGATGCGATGTTATGATCCGTGACCCCGCCAAATGACCGCTGCGCGACAGTTCTATAGTACAGGTTGCTCTAAAATACTATTTTCTAAAATTTTAAATAAATCTGTAAATAATAACGTTTAATGGAAATATAATTGCTTCATGAAATGAAAATGTGAGAACGTATATGTGTGTTAAATTAATGTCACCATTCAAGCGCCACGTTGTATAATGTTAAATAATAAAGAAATTATGACAAAAAGTATATAATGTCAAATAATAACGAAATTATGTCAAAAAGTATGTAAAAAAAATTCAATAAAAATTAAACATCGTAATTTGAGAGCAGTTAATAGACATTTACATAGTTATGCCGTTAATAAGAAGCCAGAGAAGCCACATTCAGCGGGATTGTCCGAAAGGGTTACCGCTGGCCCGGAACATAAAGGGCTAAGGAAGGAACACGGGTGGGTTTTAGTCAGTAAGAGTCTGACACTCCCTTCCGCTCCACCCAGAGCGGGAGGAGTCATTTGATGATTTCCCATCCGCAAAAAAAAAAAGGGAAGCCACATGTGCAGAAGGAATTATTGCCAGACTACCTTGTTTTCAACGTAGTCTTTAATCTTATAATATGCTTTTTTGATAAGGACAATTTTTTGCAATGCTGAGTAATGCCCGTTTTGCGTGGATGTGACGCATGGTTTTCGCCAAATTGTTCTTTTTGTGTTCTTTTTTTGCGTCATGTTTACCGCAAATAAAAGTAATTTCTTTCTTAATACTTACTGAGGGTGATCAGAGGTATGTGGATAAAGTTTCCCTTCCTCGCGATCTCTTCAAACCGCACGTAGTACGTCGTGACGTCCTCTGGTCGTATCGGGCGGAAGAACATCGTGATTGTAACATAGTCGTCTCTTATTTCGCTTTTCACCTCTATATTGTCGAAGTTCTGAAATAAGCAAGTCCAATTTATTATATTTGCTGATTCGTTGTTTACCAAATACGTATCTTCCTTCTCAAAACTGTCGAAATCCACCGAAATTGCGTAAGACACTTTCTATCACAACACAATCTGAATATTTTTTAGGATAATACTTAAATCCACTGCTTCATAATGTTTGAAACATTTGTGTGATCAACAACGTAAATAATGCAATGAATGTTGTTCTGTCAAAATGAAAATTATTGTTACTGTTCGTGAGTTACAGCGCATTTTATCATTTGACAGTTCTTAAAAAAAAAAACTTACGTCCGAAGCCTGTAACATAAAATATAATGTATATAGATAGATAATAATTGCAACTAGGTATGTCTAGGAGGTCATGTATTTTGCCAAACGAGTCATTTTCCTGCGAATCATTTTGTAGAGTCCTTCCCACGAGAGAAGTCCCGCAGATATGCGACGGAGACATAAATCTTTATGTATATATTTGTCGTAGATTATAAAAGTTGAGCGATTAAGAGCCTACCTCAGCTAAAATTCGCTCTTTATTTCACTCGCACGATACTGCTGGCGGACTGTGTGAGAGCGAGACAAAGTGCGGAGCTGGGCGGAAGGCAGCGCCAATAATTTAGGTATTTGCTTTTTACGGTAAAAATAAAGGTAATTCAAAAAAACTAAATAACATAAGACCTGCTTTATAGTTAGTTCAGTTAGTATGCAAAGTTTCATGATCTAATTTGAAGTATTTTTTGAATACCAGCGGTTTATTGTTCGGTTTGGAGGCAACTTTATAATTTTTTTCTATCGAGAATATTTTATGGAATCGTGTTTTCGTCTAACATAGTACCTAACATTAATCCTCAACTTTAGCATATATTTATTTCAAAATTAATGCTGTGGTATTTTCGACATAACGAAGGATCATGCTAAGCCATTTGAGGTAGTATAGGCTCTTAATAGTCTCTCAATTGATTATTGTAGTACTAAGGTGAGCGGTGAGACACTCAGTAGATGGGGTGGCACGTGAGCAAAGACGAGTCCGTCTTGTGAAGGCAATGAACCACAGACTACAATAAAATGCAGTACAACGAACGGATGCAGACTTCCACTTCGCCTACGCGAAACTGTCAGTTTCCCCGAACTTGAAAATAGTGCGTGAAAGTTTATTGTAAGAATGTTGCTAACTATACAGGGTTATTGGTAAAACATTAACAACCTCTTAAGTGGTCATTGTACTCATAATGATGCGTACAATGACCTCGAAAAAAAATAGGTACACAAAGTAAAGCGCCTGTCTGGGTTCGAACCTACGACCTACAACTCGTAAGTCGCGACCGTGACGATTGAGCCACCACTGCTTTCACAACAACAGAATACGAGGGACAATAACAGAATAGAGTACCTACTCTTTATTATGTACACCATAGAAATTACAGATATAAATGCAGAAAAGGACCATGGGCACTTTTGAATGAACACTGGGCCCACTTTTCACAGTTGTGCAACAGTGATGAAACCTGTGTCATATGACAGCTCTTGGCGTGTACTTTATTTCATTCTATGGCAGCTAAGTTCAAATCCAGCGCGCAAATGGTTTTTTTATGCGTTGTTTAAAAATGTTCAACATTGCTCAACAGTGATGAATTATATATCATATGAAAGCTCTTGAAGTGTACTTTATTTCATTCTATGGCAGCTAAGTTCAAATTCAGCGCGAAAATAGTTATTTTTTGCGTTTTTTAAAAATGTTCAACATTGTGCAACGGTGATGAAAGCTATGTCATATGACAGCTCTTGGCGTGTACTTTATTTCATTTTATGGCAGCTAAGTTCAAATCCAGCGCGAAAATGTTTTTTTTTGCGTTGTTTAAAAATGTTCAACATTGTCCAACAGTGATGAATTATATGTCATATGAAATTTCTTAAGGTGTACTTTATTTCATTCTATGGCAGCTAAGTTCAAATCCAGCGCAAAAATGTTTTTTTTTTTGCGTTTTAAAAAATGTTCAACATTGTGCAACAGTGATGAAACCTATGTCATATGACAGCTCTTGGCGTGTACATTATATGGCAGCTAAGTTCAATTCCAGCGCAAAAATGGTTCTTTTTGGGTTTTAAAAACAAAAATGTATTACACCAATAGGTAGGTACGTACGTACCTCGATCAACACATTCTGCTGAACATATTCAGCAAACTGTGGACTAATCACAGGTAGATCATCTTCTAAAACATGGGTTCGTGTCCGCAAAACACGCGAGCGCATACACATAATACAGCAATCTAGCTGCCATTGCAAATAGTCAAATTCAATTAGGGGCTGATTTTTCAATGAACCGATAATTTTTATTCGTGGAAAATAGTTGACATCTGGCAGTTTTTGTATAATATAATATAATTCATCACTGTTGAACAATGTTGAACATTTTTAAAAAACGCATAAAAAACCCTTTTCGCGCTGGATTTGGACTTAGCTGCCATAGAATGAAATAAAGTACACTTTAAGAGCTTTCATATGAAATGTAATTCATCACTGTTGAACGATGATGAACATTTTTAAAAACGCAAAACAATAATCAATTTCGCGCTGGATTTGAACTTAGCTGCCATAGAATGATATAAAGTACACTTTAAGAGCTTTCATATGAAATGTAATTCATCACTGTTGAACGATGATGAACATTTAAAAAAAAAAACAAAAAATAACCAATTTCGCGCTGGATTTGAATTTAGCTGCCATAGAATGAATTAAAGTACACTTCAAGAGCTTTCATATGACATATAATTCATCACTGTTGAACAATGTTGAAAAAGTGGGCCAAGCTTGAAGCATTTAAAAAACGCATAAAAAACCGTTTTCTCGCTGGATTTGAACTTAGCTGCCATAGAATGAAATAAAGTACACTTCAAGAGCTTTTATATGACATATAATTCATCACTGTTGAACAATGTTGAAAAAGTGGGCCCAACATGACGCATTTAAAAAACGCATAAAAAACCGTTTTCGCGCTGGATTTGAACTTAGCTGCCATAGAATGAAATAAAGTACACTTCAAGAGCTTTCATATGACATATAATTCATCAGTGTTGAACAATGTTGAAAAAGTGGGCCCAGCATGACGCATTTAAAAAAACGCATAAAATACCGTTTTTTCGCGCTGGATTTGAACTTAGCTGCCATAAAATGAAATAAAGTACACTTTAAGAGCTTTCATATGACATATAATTCATCACTGTTGAAAAAGTTAAACATTTTTAAATAAACGCATAAAACACCGTTTTCGCGCTTGATTTGAACTTAGCTGTCATTGAATGCAATAAAGTACATGTTAAGAGCTTTCATATGACATATAAGTCATAACTGTTGAACAAAGTTGAAAAAGTGGGCCCAAAATGACGCATGGTCCTTTACATAGGCCTATGTAAAATTCACCCTATGTAAAATTGCCAGGGGGTCTAGAGTTATGTACAGGGGGCCTAAAAAGGACCTTTGGCGGAATCATAAAAGGATAACGTTATGAATCATAATATGGCGAAGACAGTCCGTGTTTTTCTTTTTTCGCTGCACTACGTAGGTATAATCAAAGAGGTTGGGATTGGATTGGATTGTATTTTAGCATAGACAAAAAAAAAATAACTGAAAAATCCTTCACCAATAGGATTTGAAGCGATAAACCTTAACAATTAACTGTCCATTATGATTCATAATGTTATCCTTTTATGATTCTGCCAAAGTGGCCTTTTTGGGCCCCCTGATTCCATTGTAACAGGTTGCGCGTCCATGTCCCCTACCACCCTGTATATAGATTAAACATATGACGGTCAGTAATTTATAAGTAGGTTAATGAAACACTTACACCATCCCGTGGACTGACGCGACTCTGAAAATAAATGAAACGTCGTCTTAGGTGTCATGCAAGGCTTCTCGCAGGATGCCGGAGTACCAGACTCTTCATCATTTCAGCAGGAAGACGTCCACTGCTGGACATAGGCCTTCCCCAAGCATCGCCACATCAACCGGTTCTGAGCTTCTCGCATCCAGAAGATTCCTGCGGCCTTCACAAACTCATCGGTCCACCTTCTAGGAGGTCTTCCAACACTACGTCTCCCAGTACGCGGTCGTCACTCTAGGTCCTTTCGACGTCACCGGCCATCTGTTCTGCAAGCAATGTGCCCTGCGTCTGTTACCTTGGTTCTCCCACGGACCTCTTCAATTTTGATTCGATCACGTACGGAAACTCCAAGCATATCCCTCTCCATTGCTCTAGCAATAGACATTGGAGTAAGAGGCTGTTTTAAAAAAGGGCAGGAGTCAGAAGTCATTACTCCTTAAAAATTGCGGTATGAGTGGCGAAGAGACCTTCATCTGCATGCTTGTGAGGACCATGCCGATGTCATGACCTGACCAAGATTATGTCTGGACTTTAAATCAGACTGTGTCCTGTGAGTTTTTTCCTTCTTTCTTCTCAGAGTTGTCGGATAGGGAACACCTAACTTAGGTATCCAGTTTTAAAACGTAATTTATTTTCGACGTGTAAAAGTATTTTTTGAACCAATTTACAGAAACAAATAATATCATTTCAGAGTTTCGATTGCCTGTATCTGAACCGAAACCGAAGTTTGTAGTATTTTAATATTATGTGAAGTTTTTTAAATAAGCCTAGAATATTCTTTGTTGGTCGAAATATACGTGTCGTGGATAAATGGCAACACAGTATAGTAAACAGCGCCATCTAACAATTTGTTTGGTAAACGAAGAATCATGTGATCGGAAACGCAAGCGAGCCCTACCGCTTGGACACGATCGTCGGTAGAGGGGATGCAGCGAGGACTGGTGGAGAGACCGAGTGCTGCGACAGTCTACAGTCGACCGCCCTCGAGCTCGGACAGTCTCGGCAAACGCTCAATACCAACGCACGTGTTTGTTTCCGCCGCACGTGTGCGTTTCGGTTGTAAATAGCTAGTTTATTAAAGTTACTGTAAATTCAAATAATCTTTTCGTTCGAGTACCCACTGCAGTGCCCACACCTATCTAAACTATGTCGGATCGTGAAGAAGACCCGATGTATCGCATCTCGGCCACCCGGTGATGCGACATCAGAACTGGGATACACTCGAGCTGAAAAAATTATGGAGAATTGAGCGTTGACGTCACGGTGCGATATTTCTTTGACTGAATTTCACCTGGATAAGGACATGGAGTGACTTTGAGAATCGAGCCAAGCAGCCTCGCAGCCGTCATTGAAACCCTTCGTGTGCTGCAAGTGAGAAACCAGGACATATCGCGGCCCTGCACGAGCAGTGGCAGCCAAGCTGATGGTAGACTACGTGCTGGAAGTAGTGAAGGGCGAGTGGATGACGTTTATCTGCCCTCAGGCACGTTACAAAATAAAGGTGAGCTGTATTGTTTTGTTTACCATTCTGGTGCTGAATGCTCGTTAGTAAAAGCGAGTTGTGCAGCCAAATTAAGTGGCAATCGAGTTAATACCGTTGTTGTGTTGACGGGTATTAGTCAAAGGCGTGTATTCAGCACAGAACAAATCATATGTAGCGTTGCGATTAGTGAGCAACAAATTGAGATTTTATTACATTTTTACCTGACATTTACTTGCAAAGTTATATTATGATAGAACAAAGGCAGCTATAACAACATTGGCGATTGAGTGTTAGTAGAAAATGAGTAGCAAAATCAGATACTAAGTTCAGATCATCAGAATTAGATCGGAAGTTCAGAGGTCCGCTTAAGTTAGTTGATGTTTTGGATGGTGACCCCATACGTTAAAAGATTTAAATTCTAACCGTACTTACAAGTATGCTCACGGTCGCATACGAAAGATGCCTCTAAGTAGTGTTCCTAACGAGTTAAACGTAGAAGACGGTTAAGTCGCACTGTACGCACTTGTCTGTAGTCGTAACTGCAACTCACTTGTGAGTTATTCAGGGAGCGATGGGCAGCTGGTGGTGCAGCGGGGGCCAGGGTCTCAATGGAGACTATTGTTGTGTTGGTCTTGTAGTGACCTGGGAGTTGTGGACTCTATATTAAGTGAAGTGTGTTGGTCGAACTACCGAATTTGGTGAGCCGTTTTCATTTTGGTTTTGACTCGGATACTGAGTGCATCTCTGGTAAACAACAGCAAAAATGGTTACATTGTTAGTTATAGCTAAATCTAGTTTACAATGCAATTTTAAATACGCTCACGTTAGGTTAAAAATGATACCAGTAGGTCATGTACCAGTCGAAGTAGATGGTGATCACAGTGGTGATGAGCAAGCCTAAGTAGTGGGAACCACACGAGTAGGGGTTCTCTATCGGCCGTAGTAAAAAGTGTGTAGTCACAGGGTGATGCACATGGATCCATGCGCTGGATGTGTGAGAGCAATGCGATTGCTAGTCGGCCGGAGAGCCGTGGCGTTGAGAGTGGTTTACTCGTGTGTGGGTTTCCAGGTGTCTAAGGCTCTTAGTGAAAAAGATTATTGTTGTAATGTGGATAATGATGGTACATGGCTCTGGTTGGTGTTTTTTTTTTGGTCAGTGGGTTGACTTAGGGGCGTACTTACAAATACGCTCTATGACCGTGTTCGGAAGATGCCCGAGGGCCAAGTACCAATTGAGATTGTAGACAAAATGGATGATGAGCTGGCATCACTTTAGTTTGTGTACTCAGGTTCTCGGTTCATTGGGTCGGAGACCGTACCAGTGTATCGTGAGTACGTGGTGTACGCGGTAGCTCTGGGTAGTATGGTCGGGTCTAGCCTTGAAGCCAAGACCGTAGAGTCAAGGATGACTCGGCATTCCTGCGGGAAGTGCGCATGCGACAAATGTGTTGGACCGTGAATGGGATACCTGAGGTTTTCTTTTCTTTGACTAACGTAGTGTGGAATCGTTGTACTTGGTCTCGGTAATCTCGAAACTAGATAGTTCAAATTCTTAGATTAGCCTAATTTTTGATTTCTAATTTGAATGCTTATTGCAAATTGATAAAACAGATTTTAAAGAGTCGAGTCCCTTTTAATGATTTCATCAGTCTTCATATGGGAGGTTGCGAAAAATGCCAGAAAATCAGAGTATTGCTAACGAATTTAAGGAAAGCCAAGTAAAAGTCTTGTTGATGAAACAGAGTAGACATTAAGTCGAGTGATAGTGGTGAATCTTAGGTCGGCTGGTCGGGACCGTATCAGTAGCCATTTCGTAGCCGTAGTCCGTTAGAAGTCGGTATCTGCTTTTAGTAGTCCGTGGATACGCGGTGCGCGGGTGGCTCTGGCGGAGGTCGGGTCTTGTAGAGACCATAGAGTCCGTGGGACTCGGAATTCAAAGGAATTCATAGAAACAAACGTGAGGTTTGTTGGGCTTGATGAAAAGTCACAGGCCACGAATAAGATTCCTGCTTTGTATTTTGTGATGCTCTAAGGATGTTTTATTGGCTTAGTTGATTGTTTACTTTGTGATCTTGAGATTTGGGAATCAAATAATGAGTAATGCTCTGAACTCTGCAATTTTTTTTTATTTGTTCAAATTTTCATTGTTTTTTGCCTGTACCATATTTGGTCAGGAGTGACCGAGCTATGTGATACTTTGCTTGTATGTTTGTTGACAGATTAACACACGAGAACGAGTGCAAGCAGGATGGCAGTTTCAGACTGCATCTGTTTTCGATGCGGCAACACCAGACATTTTGCTTCGAGGTGTCCACGAAACAATGATGGAGGCGCCATCGCCAGTAGGGCGAGGGGCTCAGGCGGTTTCGGGCCAGCGCCTGCAGCAGCGGCTAGTATCGAATGATACGGTTCAAGTTTACTATGTCAGCAATCCGAGCAGTGTACTGATGAATACTGGGTGAGTCACATCCATTTTATTATGATTCTGTCACTATATCATGAAAGATTGTTTTGCGTCAAAGTATATTGGCTTAGCTTAGTGATAACTGATGATGAGTTGACTGATATTCACTTAGATGAGATAGTAGACCACGTGACACAGGGTCTTAAAAAAATGCAATTACGTTAACATTCGATTTGACAAAAGTAAAGTTAGCCTCTAAGTTTGCTTTTTATGATTGTTTTAAAGGCGCTTAACTCAGCGAACCTAAGAATACCCTCATGATTGTGTGAGAAGGATACCCGATCACCAAGTTACTCGAGAATTAGATGTCCTAGTTGAGGACAGTGGTAGTGAAACCACCTCATCATCTGCCTAGCCTTTTCCCAACTATGTTGGGGTCGGCTTCCAGTCTAACCGGATGCAGCTGAATACCAGTATTTTACAGTGAAAATTTTTATTGGTAGTGAAACCACCTCTGATTAAGAATGGCTTGTACACTTAAACTCAAAACTTAAGACCGCACCTCATGAGTAACATGTGGCGACGAGTCTATTAGAAATCGTTGGTGCGATTTCTGTCTGTGTTGGTGCACAGAGCGCTTCATGTGTTGTAGCACATGTGGCGGCAGATGTCTAAAGAGTCGTTGGTGCGATTCTTTTCTGTGTTGGTGCACAGAGCCCCTCATGTGTTGTAGCATATGTGGCGGCAGATATCTAAAGAGTCGTTGGTGCGATTCTTTTCTGTGTTGGTGCACAGAGCCCCTCATGTGTTGTAGCACGTGTGGCGGCAGATGTCTAAAGAGTCGTTGGTGCGATTCTTTTCTGTGTTGGTGCACAGAGCCCCTCATGTGTTGTAGCATATGTGGCGGCAGATATCTAAAGAGTCGTTGGTGCGATTCTTTTCTGTGTTGGTGCACAGAGCCCCTCATGTGTTGTAGCATATGTGGCGGCAGATATCTAAAGAGTCGTTGGTGCGATTCTTTTCTGTGTTGGTGCACGGAGCCCCTCATGTGTTGTAGCACATGTGGCGGCAGATGTCTAAAGAGTCGTTGGTGCGATTCTTTTCTGTGTTGGTGCACAGAGCCCCTCATGTGTTGTAGCATATGTGGCGGTAGATATGTAAAGAGTCGTTGGTGCGATTCTGACCTGTGTTGGTGCACAGTTTACAATAAAAGTTTCATGAGTTGAGTATAATAATAATAATAATAATAATATATTCGACAACTATCACACAACGCCGTCTAGTCCCAAGCTAAGCAGAGCTTGTGTTATGGGTACTAGACAACTGATAAACATACTTATATATTTCTAAATACATACATATTATAGATAAATTACACCCAGACACAGAACAAATGATCATGCTCATCACACAAACATTTGTCCTGGGTGGGAATCGAACCCACGACCTCCGGCATAGCAGTCAGGGCCACTAACCACTAGACCAACGGGCCAGTCAACATTGCCTATGAATTTTATTTTGGTAAATTCTAACTGATTTGTCACAACAATTGTGATGGTATAACTTGTTGATCGGTCGAGTCCTGTCTGTGTTGGTGCACAGAGCGCTTCATGTGTTGTAGCGCACATATTGCGCTAGTATTCTTTTTCTGAGAATCAATGGGTCAATTCTAGTCTGTGTTGATGCACAGAGCACCTCGTGTGTAGTAAGCACATGTAGTGACGAGTCTCTAACGCACCTTATGTGCAGTAGCATATGTGACAACTGATATGGTAAGAATCATTGGTGTGATTCTGGAGGGTGTTTTTGCACAGACTTTAGTAAATGGTAACTGATTCGTTACAATTTTGATTTTCTTTGGTTCAACTTAATGATCGAACCTTTTCTAATGAATTTTGTATGGGGTACGAAACCTTGACAACAAGGCATTGCAAATTAAGACTAGAGAAATTAAAGTAACAGTGAGATACAGTTACCTTAGTTATTAGGTATTGGCAGGATAGCCGAGCTTGTTTACTCTGTGAGTATTTTTGGTCCGCAGGTACTACACCCGAGGACGGGTGCTAGTCAGGGATGGCCGTGTCGTGGATAAATGGCAACACAGTATAGTAAACAGCGCCATCTAACAATTTGTTTGGTAAACGAAGAATCATGTGATCGGAAACGCAAGCGAGCCCTACCGCTTGGACACGATCGTCGGTAGAGGGGATGCAGCGAGGACTGGTGGAGAGACCGAGTGCTGCGACAGTCTACAGTCGACCGCCCTCGAGCTCGGACAGTCTCGGCAAACGCTCAATACCAACGCACGTGTTTGTTTCCGCCGCACGTGTGCGTTTCGGTTGTAAATAGCTAGTTTATTAAAGTTACTGTAAATTCAAATAATCTTTTCGTTCGAGTACCCACTGCAGTGCCCACACCTATCTAAACTATGTCGGATCGTGAAGAAGACCCGATGTATCGCATCTCGGCCACCCGGTGATGCGACATACGTTTAATATTAGCATGTATTTATCAAACTTCTAAACAGCTTCTCTTTTTTCTTTCATACAGTTGGCGCCGCTTCGAGAGAAGGATCGCAGTATAGTCTCACTCACCCGCAGTCCGTTGGGCAGGTACTTGCCGACCCCGTGGTACTCGTAGCCCGAGGGTATCCGTACTCGTCGCCTGCTCGTCACGTAGTCCTGCCCCAAGGTTACCGTCTCATTCTTATCGTCCTCTGAAAATGGAAGTTTGTTTCAACATTATTTTCCTAAGTCTTTTTTTAAATCCTGTTTTGTGTCCCACTGCTGGGCAGAGGCTTTCTCTTTTTTAACCGACTTCGAAAAAGGAGATTCTGTATTCGACCCGTATGAATGTTTGTATGTCCGCAATTTTCTTAAAAGCTAATGGACCAATTTTGATAATGCTTTCAGGTAGGTTTTAGTATATAATACATTAGGTAATTATTCTTATGTACGAAGTTATATGCGTAAATGTACTGCATCTCCGGCATTTCTATGCGAATTTTGATGATTCTTCTAGTCGGTGTCTTCATCAATGCACTAGTGTTAATTGAATTTGTGTGGGATAGGTACAACTTAAAATGAAAAATAAAAACTTTTTACAAAAAAAAAAAAAACAACCGACTTACGAAATTAAAATTATTTATCACTTTGTAGGGTTTTTTTTTGAAGTCGGTTTGTTTTTTTTGTATTTGTAAAAAAGTTTTTATTAACACGTTTTTATTAGCTGCACTTGTACATGCTTGTAACTATATGAATGAATGAATGAATGAATTGCACCGATCCCAGCGTGGTTAAACCAGACTCGATTAATCGAATGAACCCCAAGATTCGCACTAGCTCCTGTAGCCTCATGTTCATGGTGCTACAGCGACCATTGCATATCAAGGAATAGACCGGGGGGCGCGGTAATGGTAGGGAAGACGTGCCCGTAGGATAGGTAAGGATTTAAGAGCCTACCGGATATGCATCCTAGAGCACGCATTGGACTAGTGGAGAGATGGGTAATTATTGTCTGTGGATGGGCATCTTTTATCGACCTTGCCGCCAGGTTGGTTCAGGTCGAGCTTCCTCCCCCCGGTGGGTTCCCGCATTGTCGAGGCGGGGGGGCTCAGTAGCCGTGGCTTGGACACCCACGGTGAAGCGAAGAGGAACCCGAGGAGGGGCCGCTCGTCAGGGCTTTTGCCTGTAAGCCGACGACGTAGCGGCCAACGAGTAGGTTGCGGTGCCGCTTCGGCGACATCGCAACTGAGGCGGGCCGCGATGTCGTTGTAACGGAGGCATCGCGGCTGAGGGTTGGAGGCCGCGGCGGGAGAGGAGTGCCGGTATTGCGGTGCGCCGCTCTCCCTACCTTCCGCGGCCTTGACGGGGTCGCCACCGTTCGATGGCGGATGCGGTGGGGCCGCAGGGGAGGAGGAGTGTCGGTATGACGCTGGCCGCTCTCCCTATCCTCTGCGGCCGAAAATTGGCAGGCGGCGGGGCCAATGTCCTGACCCGTCGCAGGGGGACCAAGGGTGCCCAGACACGGGGTCGTCTGGCGCCCATGTGCTGGTTTGGTCCCTGGGGTGGTCACGGCGTGCTATGTGTTCTGGTGCGCCGGTGATGGGGAATACTCCCCAGAGGAGGGTCCGGTAACGGACAGCCGCGGCGGGTTCACGGATGAGTGCTAACGCGTGCCCGTGTTCCCGCCGTAAGCGGCAGAGGAGGACACCGTGGAGTTTTAGTGGGTTAGAGTCCCACATACCTGCACTACCTCCCCGTGGTAGTGCAGAATGCATGAGCATTTCTCCAAGAAAAAAAAAAAAAAAAAAGGTCGAGCTTCCTCGGTGCGTCTTTTGGCGGGCTTCTCCTGCTTTCTCGGTTCTTTTGTATGTCATTGCTCTGCTGTGTTGTGTTAGATGTTGCTGTTTTCAATGTCTTCGTCGGAAGTTTCGCTACTATCCGTTTCCAGTTTTTTGTAAATCTCACTAGCAGCTATCTTGATCTTACTTCTATCTTCCGCTGTATCCATCGAAAAATTGATTCTCTTGTCGAAGTACTTCATGTCCTGTTTTAGATTGTCATTCCATGTGTAAATAGGTCGGCCGACCTTCTTGGATTTGGCCTTGTACTGCATTGCTGCATGCAGTAGGTGTGGTTTGCGGCGCCTGTAGACATGTGCGAGGTAGCACATCCTGTGATTCTTGATGCGTTTGGTTACTGTTTTTCCGTCTAAGATTTCATGCATTTTCTTTTGTCTTGGTTTATTCCTAGAGTGGTTAATCAAGTCTCTCATGATAACTCGCTCATATCTTCTGAGTCTTGACCTGTTAGCTTTGGTAAATGCTATACTTTCAGACCATTGTATCATGCACGGTACGATCACCATTCGGTACATGAGTCTGGCTAATTTCCAGTCCATATTTGAGTTATCTATGAATGGTAGTAACGATTTGGCGTTTTTCATGGCCTGTTTGCAACGTTTTTTTTATAGTACTTTTTCTGCTTAATGTAGATGTAATGTATGTACCTAGGTATTTAATTTCATCACTTGTGGGTATACTTATTCCATTAAGGGTCACGTGGGCCGTTATCTGTGTAGCTATGGGGTCCCTAATTTGTATTTTTGTTTTTGTTTCATTTATTTGGAGGCCTAAACTATGTAGTAGGGGTTTTATATGGTATAGGATACCTTCTAACCTTTCTAGGTCATCTGAAATGAAGATAAGGTCATCCGCAAATGATAGTACTAGGGGGAGTGAGATTTCACGATCCTGGTCGAGTTTTATTAAGTGGGTTTCCTCGTCGAGGGTTCTAAGGACTTCGTCGATGACCAGTGTAAACAGGCGAGGGGACAGAGGGCAACCTTGTTTGACTCCCTTACCTTTAATAATCCAACTGCTTTGCTGGTCACACCATTTGATGGATGTTCGTTCATTCAAGCATACCTTAATTGTCTTGTTGGTCAGCGATTTGTTGGTTCGTTGTAATAGGATATCCCTCAGTGCATTGAGTACGTAAGTTCTTTTACCTGCTCGCCATTCTTCGTCCAAGACCCTTTTAAGCGTAAATATATGGTCGTCTGTTGATCTATTGTTTAAAAAGGCCGCTTGATAGCTTCCCAGTTCCGTTATTGTTTCGTCTAGTTTTTTTTAGTACGTAGGAGGCGTAAATTCTGTAACCAGTGTTGCAAATCGATATGCGGCGATATTCATTCGCATTTTTAGTGTTATTGTTTTTTGGAATTGGTACTTGTACGGTCTCCAGCCACGTGTCGGGTGCTTCGTTCTGTGTCCAAGCTTTGTTCATGTGTTTGGTGACGGCTTCTTGTAATATTTCTGGCATTGCTTTGTAAAGCTCGATAACCACTTGGTCAGTTCCGGGGGCTGTCCCGTTCCGCATTTTATTAATGATTCCCATTACGTCATCCGCAATGAGTCCATCACACTGTGCTTTGGTTATCGGATTTTTTATATTAACTGTTGGTATAAGATGGCCCTCGGATTTTTTAATATTTGCTCCCATTTGGTCATCGGTATATAGGTAGATCTTTTTTGACGTTTTGCTTGAAGTTTGTTTCTACTGTAAAAAAGTATAGCATCGGCATGCGTTTTGTAGGGTGGTTTTTCCCCAATCCATTGGGCTCTGCATGCTTTTTGCTCTTCCTGATATTTGACCTTTTGAAGTGTTGCCTGACATTCTTTTACTAAGTTGTGCCTATTTGGATTATCAGGTTGCCTACTTTGGAGGAACTTAGCTTTTTGTAGTTTAGCAAGAGCTAGTCGATGATTTCTGGATAGAACTGGCTGAAGAATCAGAGTTTCCTGGGCAGCCGCTTTTAATACTTCCGTTATGGTATTCCAGGGTATTTCGATGTTTTTGTCGGCTGAGTTGATTCTGAAATCTTTTAGTTTTTTTGTTATGCAATCTTGGTATTTTGTTTTCGTGAATTTACTATTGAGGGCGGCATAATAGCACTGTTTATAGTTGAAATCTTTGGCTGCAATTGTTGGTTCCTTCGCGGCTTGCTGTTGTCTTTGTGCATTAATGTGTTTGGTGTTTTCATTTTTGTTTGAAGTTCGGTTTATTCTTAGCAGACCCCAGATTATTTTATGTTCAGATGTGCCCCTAGCAGCCCATTCGCCTTTAATACGTTTGAACAGCTTTTCTGTTGCGTGTGGCGTTATAATGTGATCCAATTGGGATTTCTGAGTGCCCTTTGACCATGTTATCCTGCATGATGATCTCGCTTTTGTCGTTTCTATTTGCAGTTTTTCCCTGTTGGCTATATCCATTAACATTTCCCCGTTGTAGTTAGAGAAGTCATGGTGTAGGTTTTGGTGGATCAGTCCTTTGCGTTGCGAACTTTTTGTGTCA
This sequence comes from Mesoligia furuncula, assembly GCA_916614155.1. Lineage (NCBI taxonomy): Eukaryota > Metazoa > Arthropoda > Insecta > Lepidoptera > Noctuidae > Mesoligia > Mesoligia furuncula. Next base: position 14,238,984 of record OU744818.1, on the reverse strand, counting down.
TGTCGACCAATATGAGCGTTGAAGTCGCCAAGAATTATTAAGGTACATTTCCTTGGTTTTGTCTGCTCAAGTTTAATAAGCCTGTGAAGGATCTGTTTGCTATAGATGTACAACTGTTGATGTGAGAATTGATTATATACAGATGAGCAGGCTTATCGTTTCCCCTGTTACTTTAAGAGTAGCTGACATCGCGTCTGTATCCTTTTTCTGTTAACTAATTCAATCTTTTCTGATTAGAATTGCAAGTCCCTGGTGTGTTTTACCTGAGGTTCCATAGAGGTGCCATTCGTAGTGTGTAGAGTTGTATGCTCCAGTGTTCATACCTGTTTCTATGCAGGCTGCATGAATGCCCCTAATTGAGAGTTCAGCGTCAATTTTATCTTTTTTGGCCGCTTTTGAGGCCCCACGGACGTTCCAGGTTGCAATACGCAAGTCTGGGCAAGTATATTTTATTGCGCTAGACGGCTGGTTTCTAAGTATTGTGAACCCAGTGGCATCTGCGAGTACATCTGATATCTGTGTATACATTGATGTTTGTTGTTCATACTGTGTTAATGGGCTAGCTAATTGGGGGCTGTTCGTTTGGGACTGGGGTTTTATGGTTGACTCTTCACGTGTGTTGAACTGGTTAGTTAAGTTATGCTGTGTTGTTTTGACGTTGTTTGATTTTTGCATAAGATCGGATTGGATCTTTGCGTTGTTTGGTTGCTGTTGTAATGTTCGTCGTCGGTCATGACTCAGCTATCATAGTGCTGGTCCTTGTAGCGGATGTGTATGTTGCCGGGTACTGGTTCGCCGGTAGGTGAATACACTAGTGTGTGTCTTGTATCCGTGTGCACTTGCAGATTTACAAGATGGAACTCGGACGCGGCGATTAAGATATCCTCTCCTCCCCAGAACGTCTTGTTAAACTGCATGGTTATGTATTTTGTTATCCTTTGTTCCTGGGAGAGATTGCTGTTAGGGAGAAATTCTTGTATATTATTTAAAAGTGCTAGGCGAATTCTGTCGTTATTTCGATTCTCCATTACATAATATGAAGCTAATTCCCGGCGTACTGACACGTGATCGAAGGTTCAACCCATTAAATTATTTATTTGATGGGCTATAGCCCTAAATAAGCAATTGCCGTCTTTTGTCATACGCACAATTATACCCATTTATAAAGAAAAAAGCCTTCTGTTTTTATGGTATTACAAGACCTTCTCAGCAAAACATGTGCTGTGTGGGTTTTTGAGAAACAATAAAGCTGACAGGGGACGCCTCAAATTTATGAGCTATTTTTGTTACTTAACTTAACCTTTTTTTTTTTTCCTTCGAGCCCAATTTTGCACACGTGTTCAGGACTTGACTTACAGGCTGGGAATTAGAAGTTGTGCTCAAGGCAGTTTTGGTAATTTAGTACTATGTTAAATAAGGAAAAGCGTGGAGAACGAATTCTAGAGCGATTTTGTATTTTAGGCTAGTGTAATAGAGTGTACTAGTTTATCCCTCGCTCCTAGATATAATATGAAAACATTTCCCTCAAGCCTATTTATAACTTGCTATGATGTTAAATTCACGCGTGGCTTCAAAAATACAAATTAAGAAAACAAAGCGCAGCCGGATACAGCTTCTAATGGAGATCCCTGAAATAAACGGAAAGATCTCACCAAATTGGCCCGCTGAGAACTTGTCGTCACCAATGTCTTCGGCTGGAAGGCCTAGGCCTCGGGCTTGTATCTCAGGAACACACGTACGCCACTTCACTAACGTTTTAATACCCACAAATACAACACACGATACACCAACCGAATTTCGAATTTGAGTTTAAAGCTGAGAGTTACGCCCGTTTAGTTAGAGCCTCGTGCAACGCACGTTGCATCAAGTATAAACAAAGGCTGGACAGGACACGTCTGTCCCCTTCGGCGGTCACTATCCGAATCTCCTTGTACATGCTTGTAACTATATTAAAAAAATTCCTACTTCTAACTGGCATATCGAAATGAAACTTTATATGTACCTAATGCAGTTCGTGAGACAAAACTATAATTTGGTATCTTGGAGCTGATCTGATGATGGAAACATGAGGTGGATAGTGGAACTCTTCAATGGCTACTAGTAGGTAAACCCCTCGAATTTGGGCTCATATGATTTGTTTTGACAAGTCCAATAGATTGCTGGGTCTGATGATGGAGCCAGGAGATGGAACTCTTTAAGGGTACTAGTGATTCAATTGTGTGTCAGTGACAGAAGCGCACTTTTTTTGTTTTTTTACAAGCTTTTATTTAGCTTGCACTGTTCGTATGTATGTATGTAAGTTGTCCGTCAAAATTTACAAACCATTTTTCAACCATTTGTTGTTTTAAACTAGGTAAAAATATGTAACTACCCTATAGTTACATATTTTTGTTGTGTTCAGTAATCTAATAAATAACATAATTCAATGTATGTACTTACCGGGAACAGCTAAAATATGAAAATAATAATCAAAAAGGTTGCCGATGAATTCAACAAAAACAAGAGTTAATGTTACAAAACACTTACGGGGTACGATTTCTGTAAATGTTAAAATAATCAACGATTAATTTATTTAGGTAAGTAAGAAAGACAGAAAATAAGTTTATTTGGGGCAAACATAAAGCATAAAATAAAAAAAACAATATGTAGGTAAAAAGTTAAGTATAAAAAATAAACAAAAAAAAAACCGAAAACGACAGTGAGAAAAAGTAACAGGGTATTGAGCATAAAAGAAAAAAACCGGCCAAGTGCGAGTCGGACTCGTGCACGAAGCGTTCCGTACCACAAGGCATAAAACGCCGAAAAAAACCGTTACCGTTTAAATTTTAACTTTATTTTATTTTCATTGTTTCTTGTTATAGCGGCAACAGAAATACACATCTGTGAAAATTTCAACAGCTATCACGGTTTTTTGAGATATAGCTTGGTGACAGACAGACAGACGGACAGTGGAATCTTAGTAATATGATCCCGTTTTTACCCTTTGGGTACGAAACCCTAAGAAGTACAGGGTGTAATACGATACCTACGACCCATCACGAAGTCGTCATCTACGCTTTCTGCACACCAAACTGAGTAACTTTGTGCAAAAATAACTGCTGGAAAACGAGCTTTTTGTTGGTGTGAGACACCAACAAAAAGGAGAGTTTTGAGTATGGATGTCGATGGCTAAGAGTAGGGGAAGACCAAAGAAACGATGGATGGAATGTGTGAATGATGATATGGTTAGAAAGGGGGTAACTACCGAGATGACGACTAATAGAGAAGTATGGAAGAAAAAGACATGTTGCGCCGACCCCAAATAAATTGGGATAAGGGCAGGAGAATGATGATGTTGGTGTGAAACACTGTTTGCGGTAGTGCGCAATGTAACGCACGCAAATATCGTGCTTATGGGTGCATGCAACAATACAGAGATCGTGGGAGTAGGCATTTGACAATTTGTTTTCATAAAAAAAAAATCTGGACTTTGACCTTCAATATCTCCGTAACCAGAAGGTTCTCAAGTATGATTGTACAAAAATATTATCGGGAAGAACAAGTAACTCTCAGCTACGACTATTACTTATTCTGTGGCCATGTTAAGAGTATTTTATACCCGTTAGGTATTTATTTATCTTACCTTCCCCTAAAACGACAAAACCACAGTACGGTATTATTATTCTCGTAAAAAACTAATAAAATATGAATGTTTACAAAGGTTTTTTTTTTTTGAACTCGACATAACAAACTACTTACTAGAAATTTCTGTCAGGAAAAAAATTAAAGAAAACAAAATTATTATTGATAATAAAAACATATAAAAACCAAAACGTATAAGGTATTCATTTAATTTACCATTTTCGATGTCTGAAAGACAAAACAAATGAATTTTAAAACATTATTTAAAATATTTATTAAATACTTTATTATTTAAATCAAGGCACATTAAAACATAATTTTAAAAGCTAACAGTATTAAAATAATATGTACAAGTATATAAAAAGGAGGAGACATAATCAAAGGGCATCAAAAAATTCATCCGCATCGCTGTCAACAGGAAACGTGCCCAAAAGACTGGCAGCATTGCCACGTTGAATGGCAATGCTGATTCTTTGGCCAAAAAATAGGCCAGCCCTCTGGTCACGTGAAGAGTCGACCAACCGCTTGGCGATGTCTCGAAATACTAAGTGAGCACTCAGGCCCCATGGCCCCCAAACGGCTCAAACATATAAGTTCCAAAGAGATTGGAGTATTTGCGCCGTTTGAGGTTTTCCGCACCTGCAGCAGCCGCCCCAGCACAGCTCACCGTGCTTGGAAGATGGGATGGCGCAAGGATGTCGACACACGTTGCATCCCACACCAAAGGCCTACCAACCTTCCAAGGCATTATGGTCATTCCGTCTGGTCTCTTCCCATCGTCGCGTGCCTAGCCATTGGATTCTAAAACAGCTGGCACCCCGGCGGTGACAAGAGCACGACGGATGTCATTGATGCTGTCATGCCGTGCTATCCGGCCTGCGCTTTTACTGCAGGATAAGCCTTGGTGTCCGAGGCAGTCGACACCTTCACCGCATTGGCAGCGATGTGGAGCCACGCAAGGGGCGCCCAGACGCAGACAAGTAGCCAGCTGGAAGGTGAAGTCACCCAGCAAAGTAAAATATTTTATTCCACTATAACATCTCTATTAAATTGCGTAATTTCATTATTTTGTTCGTCGACGGCAACTCACAATCAACACTTTTATGACGTTAGAACTTTTAAAAAATATATTTATTAATTTCAAATCCATAACATGATAATATGTACATAAACTATAATCTATTTACATTTAAAATAATATTAATATGTACACAATATATATGAAAAAATAAGCAAAATAATCATAGGGCAACAAAAAATTCGTACGCATCGCTGTCAACAGGAACAGTGCCCGAAAGGCTGGCAGTAGTAGTTTAAAATAAAGTCCTCCAGACCGAATTTCGGCCATGACGACCATACTCAGCGGAGACAAGGCTTCGGCGAGGGGGATATTATATTACACGCGTGTGTGCGCAGGCACAGGTGCTATCCCTCTTCCCTTACTCTCATAGTCGGATGGGATGCCAGTCCGACACGACCGGAGAGAGATCAGGCGCAGGACCAACGGCTTAACGTGCTTTCCGAGGCACGGGGGTATGACACCGCCAACTTCCAAACTTCGGGCAGTTACTAAGAAATTCCCGAAGGAAAAACCCAATAACACTTTTGCCCGACCCGGGAATCGATCAGCTGTGTCCCTTATTCTGTCCGCGTGGATATCGAAACATGTTAAAGCTTCACCATTATTTACATCATCTAGAAGGTACGATTCGGCCAATGTATCACCATGGCCTGTCTGAACATAGGCTCTCCGAACTTCTACGCATGTTCTCTCACTCACACTCGCCTCGTGACACCATTTGATTCCAAAAAAATGTTATTGCGCAGCCTTCTGCGCCAAGTTCGGACCGGCCATGTTGTAATAGTGGAATGTGGGTCAACCGATTGAAAAGTTGCAGCAGTATAACTTCAACTCTAGACATTATATATACTGAAATATTGAATAGGATACTTGCCTTCAGCTGAAAATAGAAAATATCGGTTATTTCCGTTCCTTGTTGTAATTTAAATATTTTTTTAGGACACTGTGTTTCGTTACAACGAAAGGAATTGTTCTACTCGTGACTATTTTAGGGGCAATACAAAGATAATGATTTTCAACGACTTACTGTAGTCATCTGAAATAATAATAATATGAAAAACCATTAAAATGAGAATACTTGACAGCCAAATAAAATCCACAGGGTTTGTTCAAGCCAAGGGCCCTGATTGTAAGTGGTCGCCTATCAAGGAATATCTCTCATCTGCAACACCAGAGGCGTTCCAAATGCGGCGCCATCCCGGAGACAGTTCACCCACACCCTTTTAACGGGAACAGCATTTTGTCGGCCGTAATAGGTACGGTAGTAATTCTTCCATGCAATACCGAGACCACTCCGTGTTTCAGAAAGTAAGTTCAGCCGTAGTCCCGGCTCATTCATAGGTCTTTGACAGTCGTTATGTAGTCAGAAGCCCGAAATTCAGATGACTAGGCTTGCCAAGAGGTATCGCGTCACCCAGTAACTGCGTTGAGGACTTCAGATAGACAGTCGCTCCCTGTCAAATTCTAGTATTCAGCTGCATTCGGTTAATCTGGAAGCGGACCCCAACATAATTGGGAAAAGGCAGACCCATGATGATCCTTCACGAAGAACTCTACTGCTAGGTATGAGACAGACTTACGCCACAGTTCGGTGGCCGGCGTGGCCTGTTCGGGTCCAGCCAGACCGAAGATGTAGCCCACCTGGCAGGGATTCCAGTGCTCGCACACCTCGCGGTCCGGGTCCAACTCCGACACCAACTTGTACGTCTGCGGGGAAAGGGAACGTTATGAAAACCTACTTACGTGAAATCTTAGGTGAACATGAGCTGTCTTCCCACCTGATGCTTGGCATTGACACTAGTGACAGCTTACATCGCCTAAGTTTTCACAGTGAGGTTTTTTAAGAATATCCCTGCAGATGTAAGAAGCACCAACGAAACCGAAAAGCAAATATTTGCCTATCATTGTTGTAACAGGATGCAGGCCGAGTGACGTACCCTCCGACCTTTTGTCACGTCCGGCGCACCCTGAGCAATTGTCCTCTCTCCATGGGCTGATCCTCTCACCACGGCACCATTAGCATATCCTGAGAATCCGGTTAGCATATGAGGACCCCTTTTCGGAAGTGACTGTCGAATCTGGAGAATGTTCTGCTGTTACAAATAAGCAAGCGTCGCCAGGATAAATGGAAAGAAACTGTCACTACAATTGTCATGATCGGTGACCCACAGTAGTAAAAAGCTTGGAACACTATTCGCAAACTCACCAGCGAACCACCACTGCCTCAAGCACCTAGCCAAATGACAGCAAACCATATGGCTCACCAGTTGGTGATGTTGCCAGTTCGTGATGTTGCAGTTGGTGGTGTTGGTGCCGTTCAGAAGAAGTTCCTTCTGAACGGCAAACCACCATAACGCCTTGGCAGAACTCCCAAAATTAATAGTCCGTTTGTGTTGTGACCCATTCCAACTAGCGGACATAATTGTAGTTATTTAAAGGTTGAGCTGCGGTAAGGCTTCCAGAGTGGATAAAATATCGGTGGAACAAATTAAACATTTCACTCGCTCACTCGTTGCTACAACTAAGATTAATTAAGTAAGTAAGTAAGTAAAATTTTATTTGTTTAAACATGGTGTACATTGCATGCAGGATAATAATGGGATACAGAAAAGTTCTAACATGTTCAGCCGCATATCGTGGCGTACAAATTGGTAGGAAGAGATGGTGCATAAACCGTGATAATATTCATCAAAATTACATTGGATCATTATTCATTAAAGATTAGTTAAAATTACAATTCGATAACTATATTTTTTTAGATACAGTTCAATGTCAAAGTAGTCATTAAATAAATTAGTCACTCTATGTGTTACTGTCATTAAAAAAATTTGAATTCCAAATTACAATTACTTATTACAAAAAAAAAAATACAATAGATCAATAACATGTCAAAAAATATAACATTGTCATCTCAAAAACGAGGAAAATTTGTCCTCTTTCAGAAACTCTGCTATACTGTAATATGCTCTTTCAGTTAATAAACTCTTCGATTTACTTTTAAGAGCAGATATTTAATGTTTTCCATGATTTGAGCAATTTATTAAAAATGGTCGGAGCCATGCAAAAGATGCTCTTACGCATAAAAGCTGTTTTAGCGCCATGAACACAGAGTTTGAAATTATCACGTCTATTCCTAGGGACAGCATCAGACAAACGCTGAAATAAATGGGAATTGGATTTAATGAACATTACTGTTTCCAGGATGTATAACGAGGGCAATGTCAATATCTTACGTTCTATAAACTAAGATTTACAGCTGTCCGTTGTTTGCAGTCTAAACATCGATCTAATGCACTTTTTCTGTGCCCGAAACGCTATTTCATTGTTCGTGCTATTCCCCCAAATTAACAATGTTAATTAACAGCGATTAATCTATTGTGTACAGATTTCTGCAGCATCCAAATGTTTTATGTAAATGTTCTCTATCTGTATTTTTGGGAAATAAAGCTATTTATTATTATTTTCCTTTATTTCATTTAATAACACATATAAATTATATTTTTAAATATTGGAATATTAAACATTTAAGGTCTCTGCACACAGCGGGCGCGGCGCGGCGGGACGGGACGGCGACGCGACGCTGAGCAGTTGTAATGTACTAGATATTATTGACGACGCCACACAGAGCCGTCCCGCTCGGCGCGACGGTAACCGTCGCGCCACGCCGCCGCCGCGCCGAGCGGGAATACAAGTCAGAAGCGGCGGGGCGGGGCGTGAACACGTCGCGTCGGACGAGACGGAGCGTGAATGAGATTTTCTATTGTTTTACAAAAATGGATGTCAAAAAACTAATCGAATGTGTTCGTGCTCACGTATGTTTGTACTTTGGGCCATAGGCAGTATAAAAACACTGTTCATGGGCGCGGCGGGACGGGACGTGATCGCGCCCGCAGTGTGAACGATGCCGTCGCGCCAGCGCCGCGTCACCGCCCCGCCACGCCGCGCCCCGCCACGCCACGCCGGCTGTGTGCAGAGAGCTTTAAAAATATAAAAAATAGTAGCTCACCGGTATCGGGAACAGGGTCCAAGCTACCGACGGTCAGGGCTCCAGAGAGAGGAACCTCCTAACAATGCGGGCCGTGTCCAGAACTACCGCTTTCTGAATCAAGCCCTTGATCCAGCTGCCCAACGAGCGCCTCCTTAGGTGTTGGTCGAGGCTCTTGGCTATTAACCCATTGGCTGTCACGACTATCGGCACAATGATCGCTGAGTCCACATCCCACATGTCGACAACCTCGCGAGCCAATTCAAGATACTTGATCTGTTTAGCTTTCTCGGCTTTCACGAGGTTCTTATCATGCGGGACGGTTATGTCAACAATCATTGTGCGCCGCTCTGATCAATCCATTACCACTATATCAGGCTTATTGGCTACAAGAGTCCGTCAGTGATTATTATTATTATTATTAACTTTTTTTAAACTGTTTAGAATCTACAAACATTTCTCGCCTTTGGGGGAAATCAAAGGTTATCGCTATATACAAACCAGGTAAAACAAATGACGACCGTAAAACTTTAGCCCTTTGGCTCTACTATGCCACTCCTATAAAAACTTTTCGAAAGTCTCTCGCTAGCTCGACTCACAAACCTAGACCCTAAACTTATTCTAAAGCAAGCTGGATTTAGACCAGGCAAGTCTTGCTGTGGCCAAGTCCTTAATCTCACATAACATATCAAGGATGGTTTTGAAATAAGGAAAGTGACGAGCGCAGTTTTTTTAGACTTGTCGGCAGCCTACGACAGCGTTAACATTCAGTGCTTTTAGTGGAAGGTTACCAACTTAACAGATCCAAAGTTCCAAAGAGGATCTACGAGAACTTCTCAGTAACCGTCGATTTCAAGTAAATCTTTTTGTTGATAAATGTAGGTGGCGAACCCAAAATAACGGTTTACCTCAGGGAAGTGTATTGGTCCCTCTGCTGTTTAACATCTTTCATGCTTCGTACGGTCAGAGGGTTCACGAATGTGAAAGCTATTATATAATTATATACTGAAAACACTGCACTCAAGTCCTGTGAACAACTGGTATGCCACTTTTTTTCTCCGCAGGTGAATAGCGTCCAGTATGGAGCCGATCTGCCCTCGCTAAGTTAGTGGATACAGAACAAATGAGATATTATTGATCATTACTGGTTGCTTAAAACCGACCCCATTGCGAATGATGTATCCACTGACAAGTATCGCGCCTCCAGAAATTCGCAGGACTATAGCCATTGGGAGGGTGAAGCGACAGGATGACTCACGCCACCCAATGCACAACTTCAATCCAGTGCCACAGAGGCTTAAAAGCCGCAAAAAGAACTTTGCGTGAGTCTAGCCGATCGCAACTCTCTACAGGAAAATGTGATCTTTGGCAAGAACTGCTTAAACCTCCTGATTTCTTTATTGAACCATCAGAGAGCCTCCCATCCAGGCACAAGTTTCCTTAAAGGAAAGCTTTAAATAGACCAACCAACCCAACAACAACTGGCCAACCTCCACAAGTGGAGGTTCACGGACAGCTAAAATCTCCGGTGTGTATGCGGCGTCTCTCCACTAACAATGGCTCACCTCCCACCTTGCACCGCATGCCCTGTCACCTGCACTTGTGAGGACCTGCTCCGTCAGCGAACGGTATTGGCGGTGCTGAATTTAACGGGCCAAACAAATAAAAAAAAATGTTTCGTGTTATTTTTGCTGTCGACACGCTAAGAAGATGAAGAATAGGGAACACTTGAGGAGTACAGTTTCGTCCTTAGAATAATTAATTGAGCTATGTTCTCTCAAAAGGGTCCGACCTACAATCTTTCGATAATTCAGTAACCTCAAACTAATCCAACACTCTGATATAAAGAAAGCGCAGCGATTACCAGTAGAACTTACCTACCCTACCTACCTACCTTACCTTTATATGGTGTACATAATAAAGAGTATTCTATTCTATTCTAACTTGGCTTTATTTAACTTAAAGAAGGAAACTATAATAATAACATCGTAAAATATAAAATGCAGATAAAGGAAGCAAGACAGATCGCTGACAGACAACGTTTTGTCACACAACAGCTCTATGGCCATTGCATGCAGGTTGCTTATAATACGTCATTCTCCCCCGCTTGAGTTTTCATCCCTACCATCTACCTCGAAGTCTCCAAGGTGGCTTGGAAGCTTTCTGGCAGGGTGAGATCTACGTAGGCCACCACTGTGAGTTAATTCATTAGGCGGAGTCGCGTAGATTTCGTCGATTTCCTCTGCGGGAGGCAGAATCCGTTCTTCCGAATTTTCAGGTCCATCTCCATCTTCGACGTCGATGGGAAACGGAGCCAGTCTTCTATTTGACACTGTGACAGTTTCGCCATCGCTCCGACGGATGTAGGAATATTGGGGATTACTTTCTAAGAGCTCTACTTCCTCGACTAGGGGATCTGTCTTAGCCTGCCGCACATATTTTTTCATTAATACGGGGTTCATCCATGAGGGTAGAGAATCGCCATTCGGAGACCTTCTTGGGTAGGCGAATATTCTTTCGTGCGGGGTGGCATTTGTTGAAGTGCAGAGAAGAGAGAGAGCGTACACAATGCAATGCGTCCTTTAGGACTCTCTCCTAGTTTTCGACTGGGAGGTTCTTGAAGCGTAGACTGAGTTGGATCGTACGCCACAAGGTGCCATTTAGGCGCTCCACTTGTCCATTCCCTTGGGGTTTGTATGGTGTCGTCCTCGAAGACGCTATGTTTGAGTCTCTCAGGAAAGCTTTGAATTCCTCCGACATGAACGACGACCCTCTATCGCTGTGGACGTAGAGCGATTGGCCGAAGGTTTGGAAGAGGTCTTCCAAGCAGTTAATGACGGTGGCTGATGTCATGTCACGACAAGCGTAGGCAAAGGGGAAGCGACTGTATTCGTCAATGATCGTGAGTATATATTTATTCGGAGTGTTTGAGGGCAAGGGCCCCTTGAAGTCAATATTAATACGTTCGAACGGGGACGTAGATTTGATTAAGTGGCCACTAACTTTCATAAATCGAGGCTTAATCTCGGCGCAGATTGGGCAGGAAGCCGTCGTTTCTTTGACAGCATTTGCCGAGTAAGGGAGATTCTTGAATCATACCCAATGAAACATACGAGTCACACCAGGGTGACAGAGTGCGTTGTGAAGTTCTCGTAGCTTATTCGTATTCATATACGCACACACTCGAGCAAGGGCGTCGGCTGCAGTGTTTTCAGTACCGGGCCTGTAAATTATGTCGTATTTATAGCATGACAACTCCAATCGCCAACGCATAATCCTTTCATTTTTGATCTTGCTATTGTGGTTCTGATTGAGCATGTACACGACTGACTGTTGGTCCGTTATCAAGAGAAAGTGTCTCCCGATCAAGTAATGTCTCCATTTCTTCAGACTTTCCACTATTGCGCTCGCTTCTTTTTCTATAGATGAGTGTTTACATTCAGAGCCTGATAGTGTGCGAGAAAAGAAGGCAACAGGGCGCCCTTGTTGCGATAGCGTAGCTGCTAAAGCGAAGTCCGAAGCGTCAGTTTCTACCGTGAAGACCTCATTACCATCGATTGCCAAAAGGATAGCTCTTTTGATATCGTCTTTGAGCTGTTCGAAACATTTTAGAGCGTTTTGAGACAATGGAAAACTGGTTACATTGGTAAGTGGTTTTAATTTGTTTGAAAATCTTTCGACCCATTTGGCGTAATGAGCGAATAACCCGAGGACCCTTTTTAGCTCTGCCGACTTTGTAGGTGCAGGCAACTCTAGTAGGGGCTTAAGCCGTTCGCTGTCCGGTTTTGTAATATTATTTTCAACTGTATATCCCAACAGATCGATTCTAGTTTTGTTAAAGACGCTCTTTTGTTCATTCAAACTAAGGCCGTACTTTTTCGCAGCATCCAAGAACCTTTTCAAATTGTGATCGTGCTCGGCTTGCGTCTTCGCACAAACCGTGACGTCATCGAGATATGTAATATGTGCCATGCAATTTTTCTGTAGATATGACAAATTCGAGTGCGCGCTGAAACGCGGCTACACCATTAGTCACGCCAAAAGGTATTCTGGTAAATTGATACAATTTGCCACAAGCTTCAAATGCAGTATAGATTTTCTCTGCCGGGAGGATCGGGATTTGGTGATAAGCCGATTTCAAATCAATTTGACTAAATATTTTGTATTTCGAGACGTCACTTACGACTTTTTCAATGTGAGGCAGGGGGTAGGCGTCTAGCTCTGTGTATTTATTGATCGTCATCGAGTAATCGATTACTAAACGCTTCTTATGAGTCCCTCCACCTGCTACTAGGACTTGTGCTCTCCAGGGTGAGATGCTCGGTTCTTTTATCCCGTTTTTGATTAGCTTTTCCTCTTCTTGCGTGATAAACTCTTCGTCTTCCTTGCTGTAACGTCTACTTTTGACGGCGATCGGCTTGATATCGTGCGTGAGATTTGTGAAAACAGATGCCGATGGCACAAAAGCTTCTAGTACGTTGCATATTTCCAAGGGTTCTTTCGGGCTGCCAAACTTGAACTCGAGTTTTGAGTAGTCTCTGAGTAGATCGTGACCCACGATCACATCAGCACAGAGGTTGTTTACGATAAGTAGAGGTCGTTGTTTGTATACGTGATTTTTCATTGTAATGGTAGCGAAGCACACACCCTCGACAAACGAGACATAGTTGTGTGATGCGAGATTGATAGTTTGTTTGCTCGGTCTTTGACGCAACTTCATCAAACGTGCAATTTTAGAGTTGATGAAACTCACCGAACTGCCCGTGTCAATTAATGCATCTACTTTGAAGTCGTTCACAATTATAGGAATGGTCGCACACTTCAAACTTGATGGGGATGCGGCAGAAATAGCGCCACTGCAAGATGGATCATTGGGGATGTCGTTCACGACTATTCCAGTAGCAGGCATAGCGTTGCTGGAGCTTGCTGATCGGCAAACGTTCGCAAAGTGGCCTTTCTTCGAGCAAAGTTGACAAAAGGCGTTATTTGCTGGACACTTAAACCTCTGATGTATGTTCCCTCCGCAGAAGAAACAGCGTCTCGTTGATGGTGTTGATTTATAGGCAGGAGTAAGAGTCGGAGGGGGGACATAGCGCGCTGGCGAGGGCCTGGCTGCGGCTAAGTTGGAAGGTTCTGGGTTGGAGTTGATAGTGCTAAGTTGTTGAATCATGTTGCCGGCGTTGCTACTTATTGTGATGGAATCCTTTTCCGCAGTCTCGAGGGTGATAGCTTGGTTAAGCGTCTCAACCAAGGAAAGTTTGTTATTTTCCAGGAGGCGTTCCCTTATTCTTTTAGACTGGAGGCCAGAGATGAGGGCGCTGCGAATAGCCTGGTCTTCATGTTCTTTAGCCGTAACAGCTTCAAAACTGCAGTCTTGCGCACATAAACGCAATACCCTTGCGTATTCAGCTATAGATTCTTCAGCTCGTTGCTTCCTATTGAACAGGACATGGCGGGCGAGTATCGTGTTTTTCGCCTTCACGTAGATACCGTCTAAAGCCTTCAAAGCATCGTCAAAGTTTTGAAAAGTTTTTACGTACTTGTAAATTGAGGCCGATAGGTGATTCACTAAGATCTTTAGCTTAAGATTATCAGGAGTACCTACAGTGCATTCTTCCGCAAGGAAGCTTTCGAAGGTTGACTTCCAATAGATCCACTTCGAATCGGAATCTTGGGCATCAGGTTCGGTGTCGAATTTTTCAGGCCGTAGATACTTTGCGAGTGGTGACGGTTTTGTTTCCACAGACATTTTAAGTTAAATAAATTGATATAAAGAAAGCGCAGCGATTACCAGTAGAACTTGGCTTTATTTAACTTAAAGAAGGAAACTATAATAATAACATCGTAAAATATAAAAAGCAGACAAAGGAAGCAAGACAGATCGCTGACAGACAACGTTTTGTCACACAACAGCTCTACGGCCATTGCATGCAGGTTGCTTATAATACGTCACACTCCAAATGTGGTGTATTACTATCCAGCATAAATAGTCCAATATACAAGTATATATCACAGATATATATAGACCTAGATAACGCAACTATCACGAACTATATGAAAATCAAGCGTGCCATTTTTTGACTACCTACTATGACGTCACAAGCTCGCGCTCTCTCTCACGCTTACCCAGCCAGCAGGACAAAGGACTGAGCGCGGAAGTGGCGGCTTACGATTTTTGAACGTAAGCTGGTGCAATTTTTGGCACGCGAAGTAGTTGCTCTTGCGTTATCTAGGTGTATCTATATCTGTGGTATATGTGCTTAGAAAAGGTTTAAAATGAAACTTTACACAATCAATGATAGGTATAACTCACTCTGTCGGGATAGTACCGGTAGTGCACCACCACGTCGTCCGTGTCCTCGAGCGTGCACTTCTGGCTGGTGTACTTCAGTGGCGTGCGCTCGGCTGGCGCGCAGCCAATCACGCTGGTGCCGTTCCGCGGTAAGTCGGGACCCTCGATCCTGTGCCCTGAACAACGGGCAATACAAGTTAAAGCAATCATTATATCAGTGTTTGGACACCTCATGGTGCGTTGTGGGTTGGCTCCCACAATTGGACTGCCGACTTAGTGACGGTGGAAGGAATCCGCTGGATGCGAACAGCGCATGACCTCGGGTCGTTGTGGCGACGCTTGTAATTGGATTTGGTTCAAAGTTGACATCCAAGCAGAAAGATCAAGGTAGCAAGCAAAAATACTGGAGGTGTCGCGGGTCACCCAGTTGGAACGAAAATCCTTTCGCTTTTGAACACTTGGCGTATGAGAGTAAGACCGAAATATAATAGAAAGAAACAGAGGGAGAGAGAAAGTTGCATGTATAAGTGTAACGCTTTTTTTTTAGTGACGATTTCTGCCAGTCAACTCCTACGGTCCTACCGCTAGCCGTGAAAAGTTAACTTCCTTCTAAAAAATAACCGACTTCCAAAAATAATACTAAATTTTGAAAAATAACTTTAATTTCGGAAGTCGGTGTCTTTGGTTCCGCATTTTCGTTTATTGACACCGACTTCCGAAATTAAAGTTATTTTTCAATTTTTAGTATTATTTTTGGAAGGCGGTTTTTTTTTTGTAAAAAGTTTTTATTTTTCACTTTTTAGTGGGTCCGTTTGTAATTTATGTAAGTTACAATAGCCTAATGTCAACTGCTCATCACTTGTTACAAAATATTGCTTTTCCCGATGTTGGGACGTTAATTGTGGAGGAACTCCTCAACAACCACTCACCATACGCATTGTGACGAGCATAAATTGCTTAGCAACCATATTAAAGTAATCGAATCGCAACCCGTGAAATATTTGTCATTGTGTACTTGCAATGGCCATCTGTGTTCTTCTTCATCAGCTCCACTTTACCAAATGATGATTTCTGAGAGCAAATGCTCAAGTTATTTAAAAAAATACCCAAATCGTTATTGCTTTGCCTATAAAATTTGAGGGTTTCCCTCGATCAGAATCAGAAATATTTATTTGCCAACAATGTAGATACAGGTTTGAGATGGTACAGAATACAATGTTTCCGCTACACCTTCTACCTTCTACCTTACGGCGTGCAAAAATATTGGTTAACATTACATTGACATTAAAATAACAAGACATCAAAAATTAATTCACATAAATAAAATGTCGCATAAAAAGTCATTACATTATAAATTAAGTTAACAAATTATAAATTATTGCAAAAAGGTATTTAATTAAAATGTCAATTACAAGAAAAAAGTCAAGGTACAGTTATAAATCTTTGTCATTCAAGAAGTCATTTACAGAGTAGTAGCATTTTTGTAATAGTAATTCAGTCAATTGTTAATTATGTCAAAAATTTCGTGAGGTGTGTCACTCGTTACATTTTGTACCTGGTCAACAAAGAAGTCATTAAACGATGTTGCAATATTTTTAGGATCCGTTACTGTCACATTTTGATTCATAATTTTTAGGATAGGTTCTTTAATCAGCTTCTTACTATTGTTGATGATTTGCCACGCTGCTTTGGATTTATTGTGAGCGTTATTTATAATATTATTGTTCTGTGCTCTTTGAGTAAGTTTAATGATCTTTTTTAATCTTTGAGATTATGTCTTAAATGTTTGTTTATTTTCGATTGACGGTTTCAATCTATACTTCCAAAGTAAATTTCTTTGTTTCTTACTACAGAGTTTAATTCCTTTCGAAATCCATTTAATTTTTGATTCTGATTGAATTCTTATCCATTTAATTGGAAAGCACTGTTTGTAAAGAAGTTGAAAAGCTTCCATAAACTTATTGTAAGACTCGGGTTACTCTCGTTGTAAACGTCTGAAAATGATAAACTCTTTAAAAGATTTTTAAATTTTACCAAATTCTCTTTTGCGAAGTCTCATTTCTGAGTGCGCCAATATCTTAACTTGCAAGTTCTACTGACTTGAATTTTAATTATTTGAGCTGAGTGATCAGAAATAGCAAAATCCATTACCTCAGCAGTACATTTTAGATTTGAGCTAGTAGCAAAATTATCCAAACAGGTTTGGCTCCTTGGCCTTGTTGGCTGTTTTATTTTTAAGATAAGGTTGTAATTTAGTAGCAAAGATTCAAAGTCCAAGGTGCATCTAGTTCGTTTTAAGATATTTACGTTGAAGTCTCCACATAATACTACCTTTACATTTGATTTATTGCACATTTTTTTTAATACACTGTCTAAAGTGTCATAAAAAAGACTAATATTACACATATTTGGTGGTCTATACACACATATTACAATTAATTTATGTTTGACTAGCTCAATAGCACAGCCTTCAAAAACGCCTGTGATAGATAAACTCTTTATATCAGTTAGTTCCTAATATTCGAGATAAGTCTTAATTAAAATACACGAGCCTCCTCGTCTCTGCTCTTTTCTTGAGTAACACGCTGCTAGCTTAAAGTTTGGCATATTTATAAATTTTTCTTGACCCGCCATGACAAAGTGTTCCGTTAAGCATATTATTTCAATACTAATCTGTTTTTGTAGCTGTTCTTGGATGTGCAATGTTAAGCGGTCTGTTTTATTAAGGAGGCCAGCGATGTTTTGATGCATGATATGCATATGATTATAAAAGAAAAAACTCAGAGTTATCCTTACATTTATCATTTACATTCAAAATATTGTCAGTGTCAGCATCATTATTTTTGTCTTCTTCTTCATCATTTTGTATGTCAAAGCTTCTTATGTCAGTAATTAATTGCAAAATGTCCTTAAAAATTGTATTTACTCCGCAGTTATTGATTCTGCCTGAATGTTTATCAAACATACTGTCGTCATATTTTAAATTTAAGTTACTGTCAATGACAAATGCGTATTCATGCGTTAATAAGTCAAGATGCAATAAATGATTAAATGTCTCGATTCTCCAATTTCTCAGGTCTGAATAATTCTTACAGATGAACGTCGGTGAGCATATGATAATATTGGTGTGTTTAATAGCCTGCAATGCTTCTCTTAAGTGAACGATAATGCTAACATAATTGTTAGTGGTTTTGAAGTCTTCCTCTCCAATCAGAATGATGCAAAAATCATCCATAGTAAATCCGATTAGTTTTGCCTGTAAGTCTTCTAAGAGGTGTTTTGTACTTCCACCGGATTTAAGATAGTGGCATAAGTCGTACTCATTAGAGAAGGTCGACTCTCCTATAGGAAGAATTTTGTTTTTGTTGTTGCTACTTATAATACATATTTTATTTCTTGTGTTTCTTTTTTGTGATACAGTTTGTTCGGGTAGTTGGTTATTTTTTAAGCTATCTTTTTTGAGTGACCTGCATGTACATTTATAAGCTTTTCCTTGTTGAATGTCCGACATCTCAGGTTTGGAAGTTGTTTGTTGTGTAAATATCTGTTCCGACATGTCAGTTATTTTATTATCATTTTCTTCATATGTTACTTGTGTCTGTGGGTGTTTTAATTGAATTTTATTTTGCTCAGGTGTTTTGGTGGTGTTTTGTTTTGGTTTCCGTTTTGATCTTGGTGTAACATTATTTTCTGTTATGTTAATCATTTTATATGCTTCTATTACTTTTAAATATTTTTGTATATCAGCTTTCAAAGTACAGTTTTCTGAATTAAGATTTTCAATTTCATGGTGGGCTACTACTAAGTCGTCTGATAACTGTTTAACTTTTTCATTTAAGTCAAGTACAGTTTGACTAGTATTAAGTGACGTATTTGGTAAGCTCATCATAGTTGCATCAAATAGTGCCGAACTATCTCTGCTGACGTCATATAGTGAACTGGTTCTGCGTAATTTGCGATATGTGATATTATTACATTCTTCCATGATTTATATAAATAATAAACTAAATATTCCGTCAGTATTCATAAAACAACGTGAAAAGGAACGTTGTCTCAAATCGCTTGTATTCAAACTCAGTCTCGTCAAGTTTCCGAACGAAACTTCTCTTGTTATGTCAAAGTCAAAGTTCGCGATTGGTCGAGTAATTTGAATGAGTCATATTCCTTGTCTGTTTACTTTTTGTAAATATTTGTAACCGTTTTAGGCTGATATTTTATCAAAAAGAATTGTATTATGGTTCAGTGTGTCAAGTTTTTCAGCTTAAATATCAGTCTACTGACGCTGATTGTGCATAGCTAACCTGTTTTTCAGATGTTGTTGATGGACTGTTCGTGATTCTGCACTTCCGCTTTTTTTGTATTATCTCCTTAAATCTGCAGTTTAAAGCTTGGATAACACTGTCACTGATGTAACAACTTATTCCGAATGTATTTATGTACTTTTTCGTTATTATACCGCAAAAATCGATTATTCATTAATTAAATTACACCGGGCAACGTTTGACGTTTCAACGTTTTGACGTTAGTCTTAACTTTTCCTAACTAGTCTAATAGAAAACATAATAAAAAAAAAATGAATTTGAAAAAAAATGAATCGATTTCCATGGGATCCCCGTCATCAGATTCCAACTTGATGATAATGGGAGCACCTCGATAGTATACCCTTTCAAACAAGAATTTTGAAAATCGGTCCACAATTGGCGGAGTAATCGCGTAACAAACACACAAAAAAAAAAAACATACCGTCGAATTGTAAACCTCCTCCTTTTTTGAAGTCGGTTAAAAATTACAAAAGATTGCTAAATATAAACTTACTGTTGCAAAAGAAGTACTTATTGTCTGCCACATAGAGCTCCCTATCCTCTGCGGAGAGGCAGGACTCGAACAAGATGGGCTTGGGGTCCACGTTGTCATCGCACATGATGACGCCAGAGCCGTCAGGCTCCCGCGGCGCGCGGTTGGTGGGGCAGCGGTACATCAGACCTGCGACAGCGAACGGACACGTTTTAACATTATTTTATTCAGAAGGCGAATCAAGCGACAGAAAGGAGGTTTTTGTCAAAAAACTAAGATTTGACAGAATGGCCTACATTCAAACTGAATCGTTTGTTTCTGTCACTTAATTACCTTGATTATTACCACAAAATACAGATAGTACAGAAGTCAATCTACATACAAAGCGCGCTCGAGCAACGCACGCATAGACACCGCTCACGGACACGTTATCTCAGACGGGTTGGGAGCAATGCGAGCGTGCGTGACATCCGTTTGAGACACGCGTTTGTGAAGTGCAGAAATGGAGCAACAATAAAATGACTATCTAAGCTCGATTTATATAATAGTTTCCTATTTTGAATCAGTATAAACGAAGTAATTATTTTGTATGGTAAATTCACGCCACCAACTATTACGTAAGTTGTAAACATGATTTTTTGTTTGTGTAGATATTTTGTTGTTTTTAGTGTCATTTGTTAGGTTAAGGTCTAAAACGGATAGGGCAAAATAAATTGTGTAAATAGGGTAATCCGTTTTGAAGTTATTAGGGATTTTCGATAGTGAAAATTGACAGATGTAAAATTTTATATATGTTTTTGTTCTGTAAACTTTTTGTATTGTAATACTATGTTTTTTATTGTTTTGTTTTAATATTGAAGAATAAGCTCAACAATAAATCAAACAACTAGATACGAGTGCCACTACCACGATAGTTTTTTGTGCTTAAGTCAAAGTTGACGACCCTAGCGCGTCCGCCGAGCGAAGGTATGAAAAGTGAAGTACATACATGTGATTGACTTCTGTACTATCTATATGTTGTGTTATTACCCCGTGGCCACGAGCTAATGATTTTGCATCACTGTCAAAAGCACAATTATCTTTGATGTCGTTGTATTAAGGTTGCTGTTGGACAAGCCTGTCAAAATCACAGTGATCTTTATAATCGTTACTTTAAGGTTGCTATTGGGTTGCTGCTGTCAGAGGTAAAATAACTGTCAAAGGATTAACCGTCACGCGTCTTGCGACTTGAGAAAACAAATGAAAGAAGTTGTTAGAGTTTGTCACGAGTCGCCGCGACGTGACGCGCGGGGCGACAAACGGTAACAAACAAGTGTCGCGCCCGCGTGTTGTTTGACGCATTGCCCGAGGCCGAAAAAGGGCAACAGTAACAAGACTCTTAAACTCTCAAGCTGTCACGCCCTTTACGTTACGTAAACGACGAGACGACGACGGAGACGTTTATTTTGGTACCTATTCAATTTTGTTTACCAGTCTTACCAGGGGTTATCGTATTACCCAGTACCTAACTGGGTTGTGGAGGTAAGATAGGCAGTTGCTCCATGTAAAATACTGGCATTCAGCTGCATCCGGTTAGACTGGAAGCCGACCCCAACATAGTTGGGAAAAGGCTAGGCAGATGATGATAAAATTTTGTTTACAATTATATTTTTAGTTTTTATCGGTATATTGGCGTTCGAAAAGTGCTGATTCTCAGCCTAATTTGAATAAATGACTTCTGATTTGAGGTGCAACTAGTCGATATTTTTTCATAAAAATTTGGTGACAGTATTACTCCAATGTTTGAGATTGTGCATCCAAAGTTAAACATGATATCGTTTTGACTTATTATAATTTTGTCGGTACGGAAACAGAATAGTAAAATAAACAGCCATTAAAAAGTTATGAGCCAACAAACATTCGTTTTTCTTGCTATTTTTAACGTAACTTTGGGTGTAAATAAGTAATAAAAGAACTGTAAAATCTTCAAAACCAAGTCCGTGCCGACAAAGCTCAGCTATCGAAGAGTTCAATAAGTAAACTTTATTTGTCATTGATTTATGCGGTGGTTTTTTTTTCATAAAACTCGATTTTCCGAAGCACTTTTCGAAATTTTTGACGCGCCTATCAATTCGGAACGGTGTTTCTGTGCGTGAGAACTAGACGTTGTTCGTGTAGACTAGCGTCTAACTGCTCATTGCCCGTATAATAGTACCTAAAACTACTCTGTGCTGCTCATCACTGATACTAGCTCTGTCCACAGAGTACTTTTACTATACGGGCACTGTCGGACACGAAGCCAGGTGAGACAACGTGCTTTTCGGCCATGACCACCTGTGATTTCGAGCTCGCGACTAGTTTACTCTTAATTTTACCCTTCCGTATGATGGCGGGCGGCTTGTTGGGTATCTCGGCGATGGTGACGCCCTTCTCGCCGTTCTGTATGGCCGTCATGACGCGCTTGTACAGCGTGGTGCGCCGCTCCTGCTCCGCGATGATGTACGGCAGCAGCTCCTCCGACAGCACGTCCACCTTCTTCTTCGCTTCGGCGTTCAACTGCGACAAAGTATTGTTGAATGACATTGCAGGACAACCGAGGAGGCTGCTTGAGCGGTTAATAAACGAAGGCCTCCAGCATTTCATTTTTTAATATGTAGGTAGTGCTAATATTGTAGGTAGTGTCTATGCGTCATGTTCGTGAACGAGCGCCGTCAGTTGGGGCTTCCTAGTGTGTTTAACTACTATTGTGAACGGACGTACCGATCGCGCGCGCGTGCTCTAGTTAAGAGTATTTTGCAGACGCATCAAAACACCGTCGTCGCGGTGTACGTCGATCTATCGCGGTCACCGCAATGACCCAGTTACAAGTGCGGAAATCGTCATGAAGTGTTTATTATAATTGTTTAGGTGTCACGCCCGCCTTAAAACTAAATAATGGCTGCAAAACAGTCTATAAAAATAAAAACTGATCTGGAAAAGCAGTTGTACGACTGTTACATCCAGGAGAAAACGGACCGAGAAAACCTGCAACAAATGGTAAGTCAACTGAACGGCCACATACAAAGCTTACAGGAACAGGTACAAGACCTTCAAGGTCAACTAAAATGCTTAAAGGCACAAGAATTAGAAGAACCCACAGATAAACAGGTCAGTGAGACCATAACATCTGCTCAGCCTACTAAAAGTGACGTTGAGTACTGCACCGACGAGGATGAACTCGCCAAAGAGACTGGGTGGATTAGGGCTAAAAATAGGAAGAAAAGGAAGTTGAACACCTCCCTTACTCCGCCACCACAACAAGCTAGCACTAGCGCTCAACAGCAGCAACTCAACAAAAAAGAGGTCACCTTTAAAAAAATTCTAGCACCGCCTCCAATCGTAGTGGACGGTATTATGAATTACCAATCATTTTACGACTTTTTGACTGAATCTCAGTCAGTAGAAACTTTTACCGCCAAAATGTTAAGCGGTAATAGTGTGAAAATAAATGCGAAAACCGAAGAATCCTACAGAGCGATCTCTCGACGCTTAACAGAAAAAAACTGTCTGTGGCACTCATACGAGGATAAGCAGACCAGGCCAATAAGAGTAGTGGCGAAAAAATTGCATTTTTCTTGCCTACCGGATCGGATTAAAGATGACTTAACGTCGCAAGGATTCCAGATAGAAAATGCAATTAACAAGCTAAGCTGGAGAACCAAAGAACCGCTGAACATGTTCATATTATCCTTTAAGAATGACGAAGATGTCAGTAAAATATACGGCATTAAACATATCCTAGGGTGTAAAGTTGAAATAACCCCGCTTAAGACATCAAAAATAATACCGCAGTGTAAGAGATGCCAGGCTTATGGTCATACCCAAAGGTATTGTTCAAAAGAGCCAAGGTGTGTTAAATGTACAGGTAAACACCTCACAGCTGAATGCAATAAACCTGCAGAAGAAAAACCTAAGTGTGTCCACTGTGGCTTACCGCACCCAGCCAACTACAGAGGGTGTTTAGTTGCCAAGGAGATGCAAATGATGAAGAACAAAACATCAAAAAATAACTCACCTAACAACCTTGCCGTTAAGCAAGCTGTTAGAAATACCGACAAACAGACAACAAAACAAAGTGCACAGTTTGCACAGACAACCGCGAAAACTGCACACACATCTAAAAGTGTCTCTTATGCACAAGCGGTAAAACCAAGCACGCAACCACCAAGTCTTGAGGACAAGCTCAACCAGATCTTGAAGTGCTTATCATCATTTGACAAGAGACTAGAAAAATTAGAATCAAGTACTATAAGAATCAATCATGAATAACACACTCAAAATAATGGCATGGAATTCCAACGGACTGCTGCAACACCAACATGAGTTGCAAGTAGTTCTAGACACAGAAAATATTGATGTGTGTTTGATCTCTGAAACGCACTTCACTAAACAGTCTTTTGTAAAGTTTAGAGGCTATAAGGTTTATCACTCGCTGCACCCTAACAACACGGCCCGAGGAGGTAGCGCGGTTATTATTAGAGAAAATATCTGCCATTATGAACAGTGTAAATACGAGGAGCCAGACACGCAAGCTGTGGCGATATCAGTGAAAACAAATAAATTTAATGTTACAGTAGCGGCTGTATACTGTCCTCCAAGACACACGATAAACAAAGAACAATATGTACACTTCTTCAGCCTCCTTGGACAGAGATTTATATTAGGCGGTGACTTTAACGCTAAGAACACTCATTGGGGATCGAGATTAACTTCAACTAAGGGAAGACAGCTTCTAAGTGCAGTGAAAGACATGCGTTGTGAGGTCATAAGTACTGGAAAACCTACATACTGGCCGACTGACACCCAGAAACTACCAGACCTTATCGACTTTTTCATCGTCAAAAACATATCAACAAATTATCTGAGTGTGAAAGAGGGGTACCACATGAACTCCGATCACTCTCCGATATTACTACAGTTGAGTCACAAAATATTACTAAGAGAAAACCACCTGACATTAGTCAATATGTTCACAGATTGGGAAAGTTTTAGCATAGATCTGCAAAATATTATTGACCTAAAAACTTCATTAAAAAGCAAAGATCAGCTCGATTTTGAAGTAAACAAGTTTAGCAACAATATCCAACAATGTGCATGGAACAACACGCCGCAGGTTATAAAGAAATTTAAAGGAAATTCCTACCCAAAGGAAATAATAGACCTATTATATGAAAAAAGGACTCAAAGAAAAAGATGGCAACAAACTAGATTCCCGCAAGATAAAACTCTATTGAATAACCTTACGAAAAGACTGAAGAGAAAAATACAAGCTTTTCAAGATGAGGCTTTCAATACTAACCTACGGCAGTTAAGCAGCGACCATACAACGGAATACTCTCTTTGGAAAGCTACAAAGACACTCAAAAGACCAGTTACACCAATTCCCCCTATCAGAGATGGTAATGGAAAGTGGGCAATAAGCAATGAGCAAAAAGCTCTAAGATTTGCTCATCACTTAGAAGATACCTTTCAGCCAAATGACAGGTCTACAGACAACCTGCAGTTCGCCAATATTCTGCAAGATCAAAGAATTAAGCTTGTGACCCCAAAAGAAGTTGCAAGGGAAATTCAAAACATTAGCCTAAAAAAGTCACCAGGGTATGACCTTATTACGGGAGAAATATTTAAACATCTCCCGCGTAAAGCCATCGTTAAGCTTACTAGGCTCATCAATGCCGCATTTGTGCTAAAGCATGTTCCTGAGCCATGGAAAGTTGCTGAGGTGATTATGATTGCAAAGCCAGGTAAACCACCTCACGAAGCATCATCTTACAGGCCCATTTCCCTGTTGCCTATAATATCAAAGCTGTTTGAAAAATTGTTTTTAAAACGCCTAAAACCTATAATAGACGAGAAAAACCTGATCCCAGACCATCAGTTTGGTTTCAGAGAGAAACACTCAACAATAGACCAAGTACATAGAATTACTAACATCATTGAGAGAACGCTTGAAGATAAAAAAGTCTGCTCCACTGTATTTTTAGATGTGGCACAAGCTTTTGATAGAGTTTGGCATAGGGGTTTGATATATAAGCTGAGACTAATGCTGCCCAATGATTTTGCCGATATCCTGCAATCATACATTACAGATAGAATGTTTCGAGTAAGGCACGAGGATGCCTTTTCCGAATTAAAAGTTATTAAAGCTGGCGTGCCTCAAGGTAGTGTGCTGGGTCCAGTCCTCTACCTGCTGTACACGCATGATATACCAGAGCTGGAAAATAATACTATTGCAACCTTTGCGGATGACACTGCCATTATGGCAACAGGGTCATGCCATACGGAAGCAATCAAAAAGGTACAAATCGCTGTAAATAAAGTTCATGACTGGGCACAAAAATGGAGAATTAAATTAAATGAATCGAAGTCACTTCACATTGACTTCACCAACAGGAATTGTGATTACCACCCAATCTTCATAAATGGCCAACAAGTGCCATACGCAAATACAGCCAAATACCTTGGCATAACGCTTGACGCGAAACTGCGCTGGAAAGAGCACGTCAAAAAGAAAAGACAGGAACTAGAAATGCGATTTAAAAACATGTATTGGTTGATTGGACGGGATTCCTGCCTATCGATACACAACAAAATTCTGTTATATAAGCATATCCTTATGCCAATATGGACATATGGCATCCAATTATGGGGATGTACTAAGCCGACCAACATCAAAATAATACAAACATTCCAGAATAAGGTACTCAGGAGTATTGTTAATGCGCCCTGGTATATAAGAAATGACGACCTCCATCGTGACCTAAAAATGGAACCCGTCACCAAGATCATCCAAAAATTTGCTGAGGCCCATGAACACCGACTCCACCGACATGTGAACATCGAGGCAATTCAGCTGTTAGACCAAACAAATATAGTGCGAAGACTAAAACGGACAAAACCTTTTGAGTTAGTGTAGTGTAAATGTATAGAAATAATAGTGCTAATGACACACATAATAACACATGAACAAAGTGTTTATATCATCATATCAGACTCTAAGAAAGTGGAACGGACTTGTGTAAAGTACAATAAACACTATTCTAAGTTTTAAAATAATTATCACGTAAAAAACTAAGTTAGATTAAAATTGCTTATTAGTCTTATAGGCTAGATTGTAATTAATTATTAAGAACCTGGTTCTTTTTAATAAAGGATAAAAAAAAAAAAAAAAAAGTTGGGGCTGGTCATCACTTAGCTGCCTCGGCTTATTTTTAATTATTTTATTTTTGGATTGTTGTTTTGTTTCTATTTGCTATACTCTGGACGTTCTTAACGCGTATGTCTTTTTTACATCATTCTCACCATATAAATCATATAGTTAATAAAAATTATTTTCGTAAAAATATAATTTAAAAGAGTGCTAATGGAATTTCTTGCCCGTTCTTATCCATAGGTTTTACGCTTTGGGATGGGCAACTAGCTTCATATTTTCTGATTGACCGACTTTTGACAATTCAAAATTGCCTGCAAATGGTTTAATTGAAATAAATGCTTTGAGTTTGAGTTAGGTGGTACGGAACCCTTCATGTGCGAGTCCGACTCGCACTTGGCTGGTTTTTATGTATGATAGTTGAATGCTTACCCGATCAGCGTTCTTGTTGAACTTGAAACCCGTGCCGTCCTGAAATATTATGCAAAGCTTTGTTAACACAATACACAAAGGGGTCTTACAGGACCTAAACGCAAAAAACGCAAGTTTTAAAAACAATAAAAGTCTAAGATCTCGACTACAGTAACCAAAATCAGAAAAATAAGTACCTATATGATATTCTTCAGGATATAATTATGCTACGTAGATAGTTGTGATAGATGATTGATAGTGTGTGTGTTAAAGACGCTACACGTACGCTCTTCTCCATACGATCACTAACTACCTTTTGCAAGGGCCGACTAGAATCAATTCTATTTTTTTGTCGTTCAAAAGTGCCTCCCGTCGCGTGTCCAATTAGCAGACACAATAGAAATTCTATTGTTATCGGTACATACCCTGTACACGCGACATGCGAAGGGTTAAAGTACCTATTTGAAATAAATAATTTGACTTTCACTTTATTTTGTGTTTTTTTCCCATTACTATGCACGCTATCCAAATACGCAATAATGAAAATGGAATCAATCTCCTTTCCGCTAGTAATGACTACATGGTAAGGTAATTTTCGGTTCACTTTTGGCATTCAATTGTGCATTCAATTTCACCATACAACGTGGCAATGCTGCCAGCCTTTTGGGCACTGTTCCTGTTGACAGCGATGCGCACGAAATTTTTGATGCCTTATGATTATTTTGCATATTTTTTTTATAGATGTACGTACATATTATTATTATTTTAAATATTAGCATAGATTATGTAAATATTATTCTATTTGAAATATGTAGGTATTTCAGTGAATTCGATTGAATTTGTGTGGACGCTCTGTTTGTTGAATGGTTAATTTTTTTGTTTTGCATGGTTCAATTCTTTCAAATTGAACACCAAAAGTGTCTATTATTTAAGTAATGCCTATTACTTAAGGGTAGTTCTTCAGGGACAAAAATTTCGATTTCTGTGGGTATATTTCTGTAACCAACTAACAAAATGTGCCTCCCCTGGCCCGCGCGTGTTCCCACAACCGGGGCCGCGCCGCGCCCGCGCTATCCCCGTGCCCCAGTCTGGACGCACGCTATGAAGTCCAGCCAATGACTAAAAAAAAAGACGGGTTGCACTCCGGGAGTGCCGCCGGCACTGAAGTGAAAACTTGAATATTAACGTTGTTTACTGTAACTGTCACCGCCACCGTCACCGTCGCCGTCACCGTCGCCGTCGGCGTCACCGTCACCGGCACCGTCACCACCACCGTCACCGCCACCGTCACCGGCACCGTCACAGTCAGCGTCACCGTCACCGCCACCGTCGCCGTCACCGTCACCGTCACCGTCCCCGTCACCGTCACCGTCACCGTCACAGTCACCGTCACCGTTACCGTCACCGTCACCGTCTCCGTCACCGTCACCGTCACCGACGCCGACAGCGCCACCGTCACCGTCACCGTCACCGTCACAGTCACCGTCACCGTCACCGTCTCCGTCACCGTCACCGTCTGTCTGTCTGTCTGTCTATAATTTGATCCTGTCAAAGTCAAAACATTTATTTCAAGTAGGCACTTAAAAGGCACTTTTGAACGTCAAAAATTACGAAAAATAGAATTGATTCTAGTCGCCCATTCCAAAAGGTAGTTTTCGTATGGAGAAGAATGGGCAAGAAACTCCACCGTTACTCTTTTAAAATGTTTTACAATATTTTGTATACATTAATTATATAATATGTGAAGACGATGCACCTAAAATAAAATAAAATTACTATACCAAAATAGGTACAAGAATTAAAAATGACAACATGACATAAATTAATTATCTAATAGATACATGGTGCTCACATATTTACAAACATGGTAAAAATAAACGATTTTCATTTAAATAAAAAATTACAAGTAATAAGTCAGTGTGTGAGTTTAAGTAGTTACAGAATATAAATCAACTTCAAAAAAAAGAAGAAAGAATCATTTTTACAATTAAATTAGCAACCAGTTTGATTTTGTCTAGACTCTAGATTGTCCTATGGAGCAGGACCAGCATGTTTCCAAGCGTTCTTATCTTGGATATAATCTTCTAATTTATAGTATGCTTGTTTACAAAGTGTACGTTTAATGTGAGTTTTAAATTTTCTTTCATTTAATTGCAATATATCACAAGGTATTTTATTGTAACATTTAACACAGTACCCCATAAAAGATGTATTTACTTTGGCTAATCTAAAAAATGGTTGATGTATTTTATCTTTATTTCTAGTATTAAAATTATGTCTATCGCTTATTTTATTAAAAAGATGTAGATTTTTTCTTACATACATAATATTTTCATAAATGAATTGGCAAGGTACCGTCATAATATTAATCTTTTTAAAAAGTTCCCTGAGAGATTCGCGGCGACGTAGATTATAAATGGCTCTGACAGCTCTCTTTTGCAAAATAAATATGGATTCAATGTCAGCAGCTCGACCCCATAGTAAAATGCCGTACGACATAATGCTGTGAAAGTAGCTGAAATAGACTAAACGCGCGGTTTCTACATCAGTTAATTGTCTAATCTTTCTAACAGCATAAGCGGCCGAGCTAAGCCGCCCCGCAAGAGATGTTATGTGAGGTCCCCATTGTAATTTCTCGTCTAGCGTGATTCCCAGAAAAACAGTTCGATCAACAAACTGTGTACTTGTTTTAAATTTTTGATATTTTGGATTCTTACGAATGTTCGATCAGGGTCACGTGACATCTTACGATCAGGGTCACGTCTATAGATGGGCAATCCACCCGGGTTTAAACCCGGTGCTTTGATAAAAACCCAATTTTGTGGGTGTTTATGGGTGTTTACGGGTGTTTATCGGGTGTTTATCAAAAGCACCGGGTCTCATCTTACGAATCTTACGATCAGTCACGTGACCTGACGCGAGTTTAACATGTTTTAACCATTACAAAAAAGTGTACAACGCCGCTAAAGAAGTTTTCACTTCAAAAAGTAAAGGTCATGAACTTAAAGATCGTACCGCGTGCCAAAACAGAAAGTAAAATGGCGAAGGCTCCGCCCACTACCTCTTATTATCAGTCGCACGTTAACGCCAAATGACACTACTTGTACACTCAGAATTACCACAAAATACTCTCTGTATTTTGTACAGAAGGCAATCTACATACAAAGTGCTTGCTTATTTGCTGCATGTTTGCTTGCATGCTGTATGCTTGCTTGTTTGCTGCATGCTTGCTTGCATGCTATATGCTTGTATGCTTGCTTGCTTTATGCTTCCTACAGCGAAAAAAAAACCCACAAAATTGTTCAATACGTTATATTATGTTAATATGTTATACATATATTACCTGATTCAGGAGATATGGCTTTTTTCCAATCGTCGAAATAAATTGGTATATCCTCTTCGGTCAAATTTATGCTTTAGGATATTACGCTTAAAAAAGTTATGCTTTAGAACTTTATGCTTTAGAATATTATGCTTAATCATTATTATGGTTAGAGAAATTATGCTTAAACAAATTATGCGTAAGCTGTTATGCGTAATTATATTATGCGAAAATATAATTATGCCAAACAAAATTATGCTAAGTTATATTAGGTCTTAAAATTTTATGCAAATGGATAGGGAACCTACGCATTACAGCTTACGCATAATTTTTTTAAGCATAATTTCTCTAACCATAATAATGATTAAGCATAATATTCTAAAGCATAAATTTATTAAGCATAAAGTTCTAAAGCATAACTTTTTTAAGCATAATATCCTAAAGCATAAATTTGCCCGAAGAGGATATACCAATTTATTTCGACGATTGGAAAAAGCCATATCTCCTGAATCAGGTAATATCATATTAATATGATATAACGTATTGAACAATTTTGTGAGTTTTTTTTCGCTGTAGGAAGCATGAAGCAAGCAAGCATACAGCATGCAAGCAAGCATACAGCATGCAAGCAAGCATGCATGCAACAAACAAGCAAGCATGCAGCATGCAAGCAAGCAGCATGCAAGCAAGCATGCAGCATGCAAGCAAGCATGCACCATGCAAGCAGCATGCAGCATTCAGGCGAGCATGCAACATGCAGCAGGCAGGGTTTCTGTCACGGCTCCAGCGCTGCGGGCCTCCGGCGGCCCCACGCGCCTACGCGATTTTAAATTACACTCTAGGGGTAGGACAAACAAGACTACGTGGAGCAGTGTTGCCAACCTAACTGAAGCATAAAGCAGCAGATCAGACTTAAAAAAACAGCAGAAAACAGTAAAATGGTAACTTTAAAGTCTACTACTTTACTAGAATTGAAAATGAAACCCATAATAGTATTGAAAACGCAAGTACATAATCATTATTATTTAATATGTTAAAAATATGAATAATTGACAAATTCTTAGAAATATTCTCATAAATAATTATTTATCATTTTCAATTTTTCTGTCTTCGATATTTTCTGCCTTTTTTTACAATTTAAATTATACATACTTTTATTGAATTTCTTCGTAGGCTCTTTAGTTGCATTAAATGTATAGCATTCCTTTATTTCTGTTTTACTATGTAATGTGCCTTTGATTGTCGTCGTGGACATTTTATGTCTTAGTTTAGTTTTTTTTTTTTTTTTTTTTTTCTCTTTATTTATTTATAGGGGCTTTTACGCATAGCGTATGCCAGTCCCATCGTATCCTAAACAATTGTACTTTCACAGGACGTGGGCCATGAATTTGAACAAATCCTTCGCATCGTCGCCATTTGGTTGGGATAGAATTGTATGGAACATGCCTACATCAGTTCTGTTCAAATTCAGGGACCTTACTAAATTATTTCTACTGGACTCATATTGGACACATTCCATCAATAAATGTTGTAGGTCCTCGACAACTCCACATTCGTCACAATTGGGTGAAGCGATTTTCTTCATCATGAAAGCAAATTTTTTGCATGGAATGTGTCCAGATCTGAGTCTAAGAGCTGTAACAATCAGTTTTCTATTAATATTACTATTCATGAACCAGGGCACGCGAAGAGGTTCACACTGTATGGTTTTATACCATAAACCCTTCTCTAGTGACCGTTTATTAAAATATTCTTTCCAATAATCATAGCATATATTTTTAAATTTTGGTAAAAATTCTGAATAATCTAATTTAATATTTATTTCTTTTCCATTCGTAGCCGCTAATTTCGCCAATGTGTCAGCCTCTTCGTTGCCCCGCAACCCAATATGTGATGGAACCCACTGCAATCTCAGTTGGATGCCTTTTAAAGTAATTTCATCAATTTTAGATAAAATAACATAAGCTATCGATGAACCTCTGTGGCCAGAGGCACATCGAGCTATATGTTGTAATGAGCTTTTGTCTGAGATCGCAATGAGCTCCAACGTCATAATGGATGTAGGTTCACTTATTTTAAAACAATTATCCTGAGTGCTTATATCTATATTAGGTATATAATATGCAGACCCATGACCTTCTACACTTTTCGACCCATCTGTAAATATGTGAAACCAACCACTATACTTTGTATATAATTCACTAATAATTTCATATTTTAATATATTACTATCGTATGAACGTTTAGGTTTTTTAATTGATTCTAAATTTACTATAATTATTTCATTTACATTAATATTAGTTATCCATGTCCGTAAAGTATACATTAACAATGGACAGGAAGAAACCACCTGCAACTCTTTAACCTCATACATAACTGATACTAATAAAGGAATGTTTTTATTATTCCAATAACAATTATGTCGAAGAGCGTAGAGGTTCTCTAATAACTGACAAGTTAAATTATTTTCTATAGTCATTGACTTTAGACAAAATTTATAAGCTAAATATTTCCTTCGTAAGTACAGCGGAACTACACATAGCTCACTTTCCATAACATGAATCGGTGAAGTTTTGATAAAACCTCCTATTATCCTCATAGCCTGATTTTGTATTTTATTTAATTTATCTAGATGGCATTTTGCACTCGCATCATATAAGTAGCAGCTGTAGTCTATGCGACTTCTGATTAGTGCTATATATATACGTCTCAGGTGTCTCGGATGT
Source organism: Mesoligia furuncula (assembly GCA_916614155.1). Classification (NCBI taxonomy): domain Eukaryota; kingdom Metazoa; phylum Arthropoda; class Insecta; order Lepidoptera; family Noctuidae; genus Mesoligia; species Mesoligia furuncula. Next base: position 14,205,584 of record OU744818.1, on the reverse strand, counting down.
AAACCCCAGGAAGCACCAGCCAAAACCTTAAGTAGATTAAGACTCCTTTGCACCTTTTCAACAGTCATGTTAATATGTTTACTCCAGCGCAACGATCTGTCCAACCACACACCCAAATATTTGTAATTGTCTACTATCTCTAAATTGTCCTTGTCTAATTTAAGTTCTATTTGTAATCTTCTAAAACCTCTACTAAAAATACAAACCTTCGATTTATCGGCTGATAATTGTAACCCCATTTCATCCAGAATGAGACAAAATGCATTTAACGCTGTTTGAAATTCTATTTGGCTTTCTCCTAGGTTTCTGGACGGGGAATATAATACAAAATCATCTGCATATTGACAAATCGTTACATTTCTAATTTTCTCAAAACATTTAATTGTAATTATGTTAAATAGGGTAGGCGAAATCGGATCGCCTTGCGCTAAACCACGATTTGTATATCTTATAAAGTAATTATTTTGATCGGTTTCATTTTTCATAATAAGGTGCCGTTCACTTAAAAAGTTCCACAGGTACTGGCAGAATTTTTTCCCAACACCTAATTCGTCTAAGGTATTTATCAATAGATCTATTATAACATTATTATAGGCATTAGTGATATCCAAAAAACACGCTATAGTCGGAATTTTACGCGAAAATCCTAAGTAAATTTGGCTTACTAATTTGACTAGGCAGTCCTGACACGACTGTCCTCTCCTGAATCCAGAAGTGAACGGGGACAACAGTTTATTTTTCTCTATATACCACTCTAGCCTTTTTGTCAACATTGCGTGAAAGATTTTGCATATACAAGAGATTAGGGAGATTGGCCGGAGTTTGGTACCACCGTTAGGTGAAGGTTTTGGTATAGGTGTTACTAATATGTCACGCCATTGTATCGGAATATTACCGGTATTAAAAATGTGATTGTATAGGTCTAATAAGTATAATTTACCTGCCGGAGGTAAATGGTATATGAGGGAATAAGTAATCCCGTCGTTACCGGGTGCTGTATCCTTTCGTTTAAAACAGTTACACATTTCCTGTAATGTGAAATTGGCCTCCAGTAATATATTATTTGAATTAAAATGTTGGTCCCTTGGATAGACATAATCTGGAGCGAGATTAGAAAGAGGTTCAATCTTCTGATCATTCGAAACCCGGGATCTGGATGAACTGACTCCCTTGATCCAGCTCATGCGCTTCCACATATCAGAACTTGACGTTTGTTCATCAATGCTACTGCAGTAACTTTGCCAATCTTTTGTCCTAGCTTGACAGATAACATCTTTTGCAGCTTTTGTTTTGCGTTCAATTATGGTTAAATTACTTGGTGTAGGATTATTTCTGAATTCTTTTAAAGCCAACCTACGTTGCGCCACTAAATGTGAGAGTGTTGTGTTCCAGTAAGGTTTAGGTTGAAAGTTATTTTTTGGATTATCACAGCTTCTAATCCAAGGTATGTGTTCATCGGCTGCTTTATTCATCTGTTTGATAAAATTATCATATAAAGCTTGTACATTAAGTGTATCTAAAGGTTGTAATAGATAATTTTCTAAAGATTTACTATACTCTGGCCACTTTGCTAGCTTGAAATTTCGCTTTTTATTTGTACAACCAGCGCTCATATTATTACTATATTTATATGAAATTTTAACAAACAGATGGTCACTTCCGAGATTTTCGTTCATCACACTCCAGCTTAGTAAAACAGACAAATCGGTCGAAACAAAAGTCACATCGGGAGATGACCTCTGAACAATATTATCTACTAAAGTCACTCTAGTGGCACTCCCATCATTAAGAGGAATAAATCCAGCATCTAAAGCCGCGTCATAAATCTGAATTCCTCTTCCATCGACTTTAGAGGACCAGGTTGCATGATGGCCGTTAAAATCCCCAGCTATTATACATTTATTGGGATATATTGAGAAAATTTGTTCCCAGTCAGCAAGGCTTGTGCGAACTGAAGAAGGGCAATATAACAATACTATATTTTTAATTTCATTACAGTTTAAAAGCCTAATTGACATAACTTCCATCCCTGGATTTCTAGTAGAAATAAAGCATTGTTGTACATTTATCGACTTACAAATAATAATAGCTATCCCCCCATACCCATCCGTCCTATCTTTTCTAAAAATATTATACCCACTTACATTGAAATGAGATTCAGGTTCCAGCCACGTTTCAGATATTAAAGCTATATGTATTTTTTCTTGTGCCATCAGCAACTCAAACTCATTACGTTTAGGTCGTAAGCTTCGTGCATTCCACTGTACAATACGAAGAGTAGACATTCTTATTGTATTATTAGCCATTGTTAAACATATACATAAATTTAGTATAAAAGTCATCTTTCTTCAAAACTTTAACGATCAGTTGACCTAATATTTCGATTGCAAGTTTACCTAGTTGTTTAAGTTTGGTATCCCAATCGGTGTCAGACATACATATATCTTTAACTCTTTGGAAGGTCCTAAAAAAATCTAAGCTGACGCTTGAGTTTTTCGCACCCTCTGGGTTTTTTTCTTTCTCTAGATATGTAGGTTCATAGCTTGGTGATGATAACGAATTATCTTCACCTAAACTACACCTGTCCGACACTCTAGTCTCCATCGTCTTCTTTTTTGATACATGTTCTTGCTGACGTAAGTTTTTCCTTGAGTTCCTCTCTTCAATGACATTATTTAACATCATATCATCACTTTTACTGCTATTAGCCACTCGTCCTGTTACAAGTATATCTCTATATGTTTCCTGAGTATCCTGCTTATTTCCATGTTGGGAATTGATGTCGTTACTATTTTTTTCAATTTCCCCCTTATCAATACTTGTTTCTTGACTTCTGTTTTCTTTCAAATATAGCTCTAATGCTTTTCTGTAGGTGTAGTTTTGCTTGGTCATGATGTTTCTGATTTCTTTTTCTTTTAGGAAGATTGGGCACTTCTTGTACATGGCTAAATGCGGTCCTTTACAATTCACACAAACATAGTTATTTGTTTCACAATTTGAGTGATTACCACCGCATTTGGGACATACAATTTTTTTTATTGGGCATGATCTGGAGAGGTGGCCAAATTTCCAGCATCCCGAGCATTGAGAAACTGGAAAAGTATAAGGCTCCACTTTAAACCTGCAACCGTACCCAAATACATACGGTGGCAAAGTGGCGCCCTTAAAGCAAATTCGTATTGTTTCTGACTCTATCCATTCCCCGCTGTCAGACATTCTCTTTAGCCTTCTTATTGAAATTATGTCATGCTCACATGACAGATTTTCCAGAATTTCTGTTTCTTCTGTTCCTAGATCTATCTGTCTTAAAATACCATAACATAGGCTAGCTTCGTCAGTCCTCTGAACTCTGTATCCTGAATTAATAAAACTTTCACAATTCAATAATTTCAAAGCACTTTCTTTATTTTCAAAATAGATCAGGACCCTGAATGCATTTTTATATACCATCTTTACTATTTTTTCGATTTTTAACGATCTCAAAAGCTTTGCCATACCAAATTGTTTTGGTAAAGTTTCTTTTCCTGTCACACATATACAAGTGTAGTTTTCTTCATAGTTTTCACTTCTTTCTCCCAATAAATTATCACTTATAGAATCTTTCCTATTTGCTCGCTTATGCCTTCTTATTACTGTCACAAATCCATCTTCTTCCACTATTTCTTCATCTTCTTGTCGCCCTCTCTTTGCTAGTCGTTGTTCACTCTCTTCGTTCATCTCCATCTCTTCGGTCAAATTTAGGTTAAGTTGTTGTTCTCTTTGAGGTATTGGCTCCTGCACTATGTCATCACTACCACTCGAAGCACAAATATCCACGTTAATGTTTATATCAGCCATTCAATAGTACCATACGATAATTTAATAACATAGTTATTATATGTGGGTAGACGTAAAAATTACGCGATAAAATTGCGATGCAGCTAAGCGTGTGCGTTCGACTCAACCGCTCGCGCGCAACTGTAGTTTAGTTTTCAAAATGTTTACTGCTGTTTTGTTAGACATACATAAAAATTAAGTCGGATACATACATGCATATCATGAAGCTAGGTATTTTAACTAGGGGTTTTATCGTTTTAGACGAAATCTCCAGTAAATATTATAATAAAAACAGTAGAAATTGGTACTTAAACAGAAAACAGGGATGTCATGGTGAAAACAGTAAATCTACTGTTAAAACAGTAGAGTTGGCAACACTGACGTGGAGTCGGTTTTGCAGCAATTCGGTTCTGTCACTAACTTTTGTTGCACAGCATATTAAATTAAATTAATTGTATGCCTAAATATTATTATGCTAATAGTCATTAGGCCTACTAACGTTATGCGAATCAAATTTATGCCAAAACAAATTAGTCTTTAAGATGATTATGCCAACATAAAATGTATGCCTAAAAAAATTATGCCGAAGTATTATTGTGCCAAAACAAATTGTGCCAAAATCGTTATGCCGAAGTATATTAGGACAAAGAACATTATGCGAAACCTACTGCACCATCAACCAGCGGTCGGCAAGCCGTAAGCGCGGCGTCGTCGACTCGTGTCATTAGTGTCGTCGATTTAGTTACGTGCTTACGTTAGGTTGACGTCTGTTTGACGTCGAGGTGAAAGGCGATGCGGTGCCGATCTCTTTCCGATTTGATACCTGTGCCCTATAGCACAAGCGTTCCTTATATAACGAAGGTGAGCACTAAGAAAGATTTTGGGAAATCAATCCATGGAAATACCATCAGGCACCGAATACTTACGACTGCCTGTCTCCTGGCGATGTTGGCGAGGTAGCGGCCGCGTCTGGACGCCGGCAGCAGCACGGTGCCCGACTGTACCTCGTCGCCCATCTATTGTGAACAGGGAGTCGTTCTGTTAATCACTTAGGTTGTTTTACCCGCATATTTTGTATGTAAGTAGTAAAACTTATATTTGATATACAGGGTTACTTTTCAAAGACCTTCCAAATTTTTACATGGTGTTCTACCCATGAATGTAAACAACTTTCACTATGGGACCAACTCTGAAATCACGAAAAAAAATCAGCTGTTTCATACAAAACTTCAATACCTACTTGACCAAAATGTATGAAACATCTGATTTTTTTTTCGTGATTTCAGAATTGGTCCCATAGTGAAAGTTGTTTATATTCATGGGTAGAACACCATGTAATAATTTGGATGGTCTTTGAAAGTAACCCTGTATACACCAAACCTACGGGTTCGATGGCTTGTCTTCGCTGTGAGTGGTCGCAAAGGTTGAAATTTCGTCACGAGGAGTATTACTAAAAATAAATTCAGTAAACGTGCTTACCGGTGTATAAGCGCAATTTGCAAAACCAACATAATGAAAAACAAATAAGAAAATAGACAGGTTGTCCCACATGTCTGTGCACAGGTGAACTGAATCTAATCGGAGTTTCACTAACAGGCAATATTTTTTTTTATTACTTTGTAAAGTAATTGGAGGGCGCCTTAAATGGTGTTCGTTATGACTAATTAATAGTATCAGCGGCCAAGGCCATGTTTAACGTACAGAGGTACTAGCTCTGCTCGCGACTTTGCCCGCGAGCTATGTCGAGATATTATAATGCCATCAAAACATAACTTGTAAAAAAAGCCAAGTCTCGCAACTCAGTTCTTTTTAACACCACGTTCATATTAACACCAAGAAATACCAAGTCGGTTAATTAATTCAGTCTCTTTTAAGGGACTTTCTGTCTTAAGTTATTACGTGTTGTGTTAATTAGCTAACCTAACAACATCATAAAGAGACCATATCAATATTAAAAATCTTTTAAGTAGGTTTTAAATAAATAGATTGACTTGTCCACCATCGCATGAAAACACAATGTATCTCACAAGTAATAGATATTATATTAGGTCTTTACCTATGAAATTGCCGTTTTGTATGAAAAAATTTAAACGAATTTTTTTCATGTATTTTTTATTTGTATTAATCGAAGTCATGTCAAATGCCCATGTAACACCCACTCTCATAAAAATCGGAGACGCTATACTCGAAGTCGTGGACGAGTACGTTTATCTAGGACAAACCGTCCAGTTAGGTAGGTCTAACTTCGAGAAAGAGGTAAATCGACGAATCCGACTCGGCTGGGCAGCGTTCGGGAAGCTACGCAATATCTTCTCGTCCCACATACCGCAGTGTCTCAAGACGAAAGTCTTTGACCAGTGTGTGTTGCCAGTGATGACTTATGGAACGGAAACGTGGTCGCTCACAATGGGCCTTATAAGAAGGCTAAAAGTCACCCAAAGGGCAATGGAGAGGGCTATGCTTGGATTTTCCCTGCGTGATCGTATCAGGAATGAGGAGATCCGCAGGAGAACCAATGTAACCGACATAGCCCGAAGAATTGCCAAACTTAAGTGGCAGTGGGCAGGGCACATTGCTCGCAGAACAGATGGCCGATGGGGCCGAAAGGTTCTGGAGTGGCGACCGCGTACCGGAAGACGTAGCGTTGGAAGGCCTCCCACAAGGTGGACCGATGACCTTGTGAAGGCCGCAGGAACCCGTTGGATGCGGGAAGCACAGGACCGGTCGAAGTGGAGGTGCTTGGGGCAGGCCTATGTCCAGCAGTGGACGTCTTTCGGCTGATGATGATGATGATGATGATTAATCGAAGTAATCACCCATGCAATCAATGCATCTTTGCCAACGCAGTGGCAGTTTATTGATGCCCTTCTTAAAGAAATCAGCTGGACGGGAGGCAACAAATTCTTCAAAGGCATTTTGTACTGCCTCTCGGGTACCTATTGATTTTTTTTCCCGCCAAGAAGTTATCCAAATTGGGATCCCTTCTTTTCGCATAATGTTCTTTGTCCTAATATACTTCGGCATAACGATTTTGGCACAATTTGTTTTGGCATAATAATACTTCGGCATAATTTTTTTAGGCATACATTTTATATTGGCATAATCATCTTAAAGACTAATTTGTTTTGGCATAAATTTGATTCGCATAACGTTAGTAGGCCTAATGACTGTTAGCATAATAATATTTAGGCATACAATTAATTAAATTTAATATGCTGTGCAACAAAAGTTAGTGACAGAACCGAATTGCTGCAAAACCGACTCCATGTAGTCTTGTTTGTCCTACCCCTAGAGTGTAATTTAAAATCGCGTAGGCGCGTAGGGGCGAGGCGGCCAGCGGACTGAGGAGCAGGCGGCTGCGAGCGAACCGCCGCGGCTGACCAACCTCAGCTGCGAAACCGAAGCTGCGGTGGTGAGCGAAAGCCGTCTGCGACGATTAGCACGCGTGGGGCCGCCGGAGGCCCGCAGCGCCGGAGCCGTGACAGAAACCCTGCCTGCTGCATGTTGCATGCTCGCTTGAATGCTGCATGCTTGCTTGCATGCTGCATGCTTGCTTGCATGCTGCATGCTTGCTTGTTTGCTGCATGCTTGCTTGCATGCTGTATGCTTGCTTGCATGCTGTATGTTTGCTTGCTTCATGCTTCCTACAGCGACAAAAAAAACCCACAAAATTGTTCAATACGTTATATTATATTAATATGTTATATATTACCTGATTCAGGAGATATGCCTTTTTTCCAATCGTCGAAATAAATATCCTCTTCGGGCAAGTTTATGCTTAAAAAAGTTATGCTTTAGAACTTTATGCTTAATAAATTTATGCTTTAGAATATTATGCTTAATCATTATTATGGTTAGAGACATTATGCTTAAAAAAATTATGCGTAAGCTGTTATGCTTAATTATATTATGCGAAAATATAATTATGCCAAACAAAATTATGCTAAGTTATATTAGGTCTTAAAATTTTATGCAAATGGATAGGGAACCATCCAAATTCTGGAAAAAGTAGTAGTCTGTAGGCGCAAGGTCTGGTGAGTAGGGCGGATGACGGAGAGCTTCCAACCCCAGTTCTTGCAACTTGGAGACCGTCTGCTGTGCAGTATGAGGTCGCGCGTTGTCGTGCAGGAGCAGCGGAGACGAGCGATTGACCAATGCTGGTTGGAGATGTGCCAGCTTCTCCATCATTGTGTTCAGTTCTTCACAGTACACATCTGCAGTAATGCTCACCCCGTTTGGTAAGAAGCTGTGATGAATCACACCGGCGCTAGACCACCAAACAGTGACCATCACTTTTCTAGGGGTAAGTTCGTTCAGGACATTGTTTAGATGCTGAACCAGGATCCAACCAACTTGCCGAGCGCTTGCGGTTATCAAACAGAATCCATTTTTCATCGCAGGTAACAATGCGGTTCAAAATTCTTTCACTTGTGTGTCTGTTGAGCAGTGCAAGGCACGTCTCGAAGCGTACTTCGCGCTGGCGATCATTGAGTTCGTGGGGCACCCATTTGTCAACCTTTTTTACCTTGCCAATTTGACGCAAATGGACTAATATTGTTTTGACGCTAACGTCGAAAGCTGCTGCTAATTCAGCCGTAGATTGTGTATCATCAGCTTCCACAATCGCCTTTAATTCGTCATTGTCGACCAAAGTCTTCCGACGACCGCGAGGTTCATTTTTCAGGTCGAAATTGCCAGGACGGAAGCGCAAACCAATAACAGAGGTGGTGCGTTGGTTTGTAGTGTTAGCTCCGTAAACGTCATTGATATTGCGTGCCGCTTGTGCCGCGTTGCTGCCACGACGGTACTCATATTCCATAATTACTCGAATTTTTAACGTATCCATGATGACGAAAAAGATTGGAATGCGATGAAAATGTAACACTAATCAATAAACAAATGACTACTTTTGAAAAAAAAAATCCATGATTTTAAAATAAAATTAATTTGAAATTAGAATTCTTATTCAAACAAAAATTATTTTGATTTGAAATGGCCAGTACTGCAGAACGGCAATTTCATAGGTAAAGACCTATGTTCTATGTTACGGGTTTGGTTTCCGCACTTAGTCCTTCAGTGGACCATTGTGCGTGGGCCATGGCGGCCGTCGGTGGTTATTCCAACCAGCCCACCTCCCTCCAGAAGCTGATCAAGTCTCCTGGTCTGTTTAGAACATCTGTGTACGATCTAGGTGTCCCGAGGGTTTCTGATCTTATCTGGGTAACGCCTGTGCACTCAAAGAGCACATGCGCAATGGTTTCATCAGTCTCCATGCAAGCTCTGCACAGGGGACTGTCTGTTATGCCCAGTGTGTGAAAGTGTTTATTTAGCGAGCAGTGTCCCGTGATGGTCCCCGTCATCAGGCGCAGGCCTTTCCTGTCCAGTCGTAAAAGGCGCCTGGTTAGCCTGCCGTCCAGTGACGGCATGGCTTCTTTGGACTGCCTGCAGCCTGGTGACGACGACCACCAGCTTTCTGCTTGTGTGTGGGTGTGCTCCTGTAGCCACCTGCGTAGTTGGTTGAAGGGGATGGGCACGATAGGTTCCGGTCCACAAACTGACATGCTGGAAGCCCTTCTGGCCAGCTCGTCAGCTGCGTCGTTGCCTAGCGATCCACTGTGTCCTTTTATCCATTGTAGTGTCACTGAATTGCGGTTCGATACAGTAACCCGCTCAAGCGCATTGTGACATTCTAGTATTAAGTTCGATGTGATGCATTTTTTATCTAAGGATTGGAGGACCGAGGCGCTGTCGGAGAGTATGCGAACATGGGTGTTCGTAACTCTCCTGGCCGCTATGGCATAAGCCGCCTGCAATATGCCCACACACTCTGCTTGGTAGACCGTGTTGAGCATTCCCAGCGGTTTGGATATTTTTATGTTGAGATCGTGTGAGAAGACTCCGACTCCAGTTCCGCAGTCGGTCTTTGAGCCATCGGTGTAAATTCTCAGTTCTTTCGGTCCTGAGTGATCGCACTGCTCCTCTTCAAGCACTATGTTATAGTGCTTTTGGAGGCAGTACTGTTTCGGGGCTTTGTCGCAAGGTGATGCCATCATTGGCTGCCGTTTGATCGCATCTTCTTTTAAGCGTGTGTGTTTGACCCTAGAGTCATTGCTCAGGGTCCCTGATTTGGAGAGCCTAAAGGCAGCCAGGGCCGCCTCCTCCCGCACTATGAGGTGTAGAGGCGGCAGTCCAAGCAAAGCTTGTAGGGCAGCAGTGGGTGTAGTTCTCATGCAGCCAGTGATTGCCACACACGCGAACCGCTGCAGCTTTTCAAGGTCTTTTTGGGCTGTGCTCAGGTCTGTTCTGGGCCACCAGACTAGTGAGCCGTATGTAATTATCGGTCGGATGACTGTGGTGTATAGCCAGTGAGTGACCCTGGGGCTTATCCCCCAATTCTTGCCAAGCATTCGCTTGCATTGCCACAGGGATATACTGGCTTTCGTAGTAATGTAGTTGGTGTGCTTTGCCCAGTTCAGCTGTTTGTCCAGAAAGATGCCCAGGTATTTGGTTTCAGTTGAAAGGCTTAGGGTTGTACCAAAGAAGCGTGGTAGTTGTAATGTCGTCAGTTTCCTCTTTTTTGTGAAGAGAACCAATTCGGTTTTTGTGGGGTTCACTGATAGTTGGTGTTTACCACACCAGTTTTCTATTATTTTCAGGGCCTGGCGCATTAGATTGCACATGGTGTTTTCGTGGGTGCCATTTATTATTACGGTTATGTCGTCGGCGTATCCTACGGTATGGTAGCCTTTGTCGTTGAGTTCTTTTATTAGACTGTCTACGACCAGGTTCCATAGAAGCGGCGACAGGACGCCCCCTTGCGGGCAGCCCTTCGCCACTATGGCCCTTGTGGTGTCGTTTACGGTCACTTGTACTGCCCTCCGTTTGAGCATGTTGGTGATCCAGCCGCTCAGGGACGGGTCTATGTTGTGTCTCTCTAGGGCCGTGCTGATGCTGCTGAAGGTAGTTTTGTCAAAGGCGCCCTCGATATCAATGAAGGCTGCCAGTGCTGAGCATTTGTGGTCCACTGCGCATTCAATTTTGGATACCACGCTGTGTAGCGCAGATTCCGTTGATTTGCCTGTGGAGTACGCATGCTGTTGTTTGTGGAGTGGCTTTGCCCGAAGAGGTCCATCTCGGATGTGTCGATCACAGAGCCTCTCTAGGGTCTTTAGTAAAAAGGATGTGAGGCTTATGGGTCTGTACGCCTTGGGTTGTGTGTAGTCAGCTTTGCCCGGTTTGGGTATAAAGATGACTTTCACTTCGCGCCAGGCCAGGGGTATGTACCTGAGTGCTATGCAAGCCCGATAGATTTCTACCAGGCTTGGTGTGATGAGGTCAACACCCCATTGTAGTAGGGCTGGGAAAATGCCATCTAGTCCTGCGGACTTATATGGCTGGAAGGTGTTGATGGCCCACTTTACTCGGTCTTCTGTTACCAGACTGTGGGCGCTGGACCAGTCTTGAGCCGTTGGGGTCCAATCTGGCTCAGTATCCCAGGTCCTGTCCTCCAAGAGTTTGCAGTCCGGGAAGTGAGTCTCGAGTAGGACCTTGCTGGTTTCATGGTCTGTTAGTGTGTATGAGTTGTCGGGTTTCTTCAGCGCGCCAAGGGTTCGGTCCTGATCTGTTGATAAGATCTTCCTTACTCTTGCGGCTTCATTGTTGGTTTCGATGGATTCACAGAATTTCCGCCATGCTGTCCTTCTGGCAGTTCTGATTTGCTTTTTGTATGTGTATTGGGTCTCTTTGTATAGCTCCCAGTCTTCCGGGAGTCTGGTGTTTTTGGCTCTGTTAAATTGCTTCCGTAGTGTGTTTCTGAGTTTACTAAGTTCGGCGTTCCACCAGGGATTCCTCTCACTGTTGGTTCGTGGTGCCCTTAGTTTGCAGCATGCATGGTATGCTTCGGTTAGGTATTCTGACAGCTTTGTCACAGTGTATTCAAGTTGTGCAGGTTCTCTTATGGTTATTTGTGATAGGTGCCTAACTAGTAGGGCGGCAAGGAGGCGCTTGAACCCGGGCACATCGGTGCGCCGTGGGTTTCGTCTCGATATGGGTTTCCTTATATTGGTAGTTAAAGTGAAGCGGATTCTTCTATGATCTGAGCAAGAAGGTTCGTCCGATACGTGCCAATTTGTTATAAGATTAGTCGCGTTTTCTGTAGCAAGTGTTAGATAATAATAATAATAATAATAAGTTTTATTCATCAAAAAGTAAAAATACAATGTGACGGATTCGGTGAGCCACAAACTAAGCATCGCTTGTATCTTGTGGCTCTGGAGTGCAATTTTACAATAGGTATTAATGATTACAGTTTGAGGATGTTAGATAGTTACAAAAAAGTTAAGAATTAAAATAAAATAAAACATTCGTGCGATTCTGATCACAAAATAAAGTAGTATTGGTTTAACCTAAGGCTTGTGTAACTATGATGCGTGTGTGTGTGTTTGTCTGTGTGTGTGTATGTGAGTGAGGGGGTGATTGTATGTGTGGAGGGGGTGATTGTATGTGTGTAAAGGTGCTATATTAAAGCTTCGGTGGCGTCATAGGATAATTTTAAAAGAGCTGAAGTTAGGATTTTCTTACAGGTGGAGGTTGAACAGTCTTTTAGGTCGCAGATTTGGCATACTTTATTGTAAATGTTGGGATGGGAGAAATGGGTACAGCGTCTAGCTAGTTCGGATTTGGCATTTGGTATGGGTACTCTGAAGACACGCTTGTTTAATATGTCCCTGTAATCAGGCCGATTTTTTATTGTTGCATGATATTTAAGCGTTGCTAGTAGTATAAATATTTGTCTTACCCTGAGGACTTGAAATTCATGGTAGACAAGGTCTGTAGAGAATCTGAAAGGTTTTTTTAGTGCAACTTTGATCAGTGCCCGTTGCGCCCTTTCTAGCGTTATAAATGTGCTCTTACCAGCGCGTCCCCAAATGCAAATACAGTACGTTATGATTGACTGGCAGAGTGCAAAGTAGACCATTCGCAAAATATCGATAGGGGTGCAGTCTCGGAGTTTTTTCAAAACATGTATTAGTTTTCGTACTCTGGAGGAAAGGGCAAAAATATGGGCTTTATACGTTAAGTTGTTATCTATGGTTATTCCGAGGTATTTGATCGTGTCAGTACGTTCAAGGACTTTACATGCGCAGGAGTGGAGTGGCAGTTGTGAGGAAATAATGTGTTTCTGTGGACAGGTATGTATTTTTAAGGACATAGATAGAGAGGCACTGGAGGAGCTAGTTTTGGAGAAGGCTATGTATTTACTTTTACTAACGTTAAGTGTCAGTAGGTTAGAGTCTAGGGATTGCGCTATCTGAGAGAGGCCTTGTTCCGCCAGTCGATAAACTTGGTCCCATGACGTGTCGTGGAAAACGATGGCTGTGTCGTCAGCGTAGGAAATCACTTCAGCGTTTCTAAGAGGGAGATTTACTACGTTATTAATATACAGCGTAAACAACGTCGGGCCAAGGGTACTGCCCTGCGGAACTCCAAACGTGATTGGGAGCAACCTGCTTTGGTGACTGTCTATTTTACAATATTGATACCGCGATGTTAAGTAGCTGTGAAACCATTCTAGAGGAGTACCTCTTATACCTATTGCCTCAAGTTTCTTCAAAAGCAGTCCAGGTGACACGGTGTCAAATGCTTTTGCCAAATCAAGAAAGACACCAACACAGCGTTCTCCATTTTCTATGTGGTGAGAGACTTGGTTTGTCAGAAGTGACACCGCGTCTTCGGTGGATCTTCCCCGGCGAAATCCGAACTGCCTATCTGAGACAATGTTGTGCTTCTCTATAAAATTTACCAGTCGCTTGTTTACTATTTTTTCTAAAATTTTTGAGACTACACTCAACAGGGCGATAGGTCTATAATTTTCTGGCATGTCTTTGGGACCACTTTTGTAAATTGGGGACACTGCAGCAATTTTCCAGGAATCGGGAAAGACACCAGATTCTAGACTTAAATTAAAGATGTGCGTAAGTGGCTTGATTATACTCTCTCGGCAATTTACGAGTAAAGGAACTGTTACTTGATCTGGTCCTGGTGCACTGTCTATTTTTAAGTTGCGTATTATATTGGAGACTTCTTCTTCATCGGTCGGATGCATAAAGAAAGATTGTGAGTTGGAATTCGGGGCTATGTTTGATTCTATTAGTGAGTGGTGAGTGGTTGAGAGTTTGTTTAGGATCTTGGCTGCGTGTTTTTCCCCGACAGATACGAAATACTGATTGCAATTGTCAAGTGATGATGTTGGGGAAATACTGGACGCAAGTAGGTGAGATGATACATTATGGCGAGTATTAGTTCCGCAAATATCTTTTATAGCCGTCCATAGCTTTTTTGGATTTTTCTGATTCCCTTCGATTTCTTGTCTGTTGTGTAAGTTTCTAAGTTTCCGAAGCAGTGTGCACATGAAATTCCTGTATCTGGTGTAAATTAAATGTTTTGTTTCATTGTCAGGGTTGGCTTTGCATTCAAGGTGAAGCTTGTCGCGTTGCCTCATGCACCTAATTAAGCCAGGAGTGACCCAGGGCTGGATGTTGGCCATTCTACGACTAATTTTAACATTTTTTGAGTGTTTGTCAGTCGCAAGTGAGATAACGTCGTTGAAGTACTTTAAAGCAGTGTTTACACAAGCTGAGCTAGTAACTGAATCCCAGTTTTTATCAGTGATCTCACCAGCTACAGCGGTCCAGTCAGTTTTGACTCTCCAGCGTTTGTTATTTTTAGGGCGTTCCGTTTTTATGGGAACACTACATAAGGCTAGATCGTGATCGGTAATGGATAAGCTACAAACGAGCCCAATCGGTATTGTTGGTGATTTTATAAATATGTGGTCAATACATGCTCCGCATCTCGTTGGAAGGGTTATAGCAGCGGATAAACCGTGTGAGGCCATGAGACAAGCGTAGTTAGATACTTGGTTGTTACTTAGGTCGTTAATGTTTAGGTTTATGTCGCCAGCCACAATTAGTGTTTGTTGGTTTTTAACATCAAATAGGGTGGTGTCAAGGGAATTAAGAAATTGGTCTGTGTTTGTAAAAGAGGGAGACCGGTAAATGGCTAGGAGGCTTAAGTTGTTGTTAGTTTTTATTAATATACTGTCGGCGTCAGCAAGGTTAGATTCTACAGTGACAATATGGCTGCTCCAGGCTGTTCTTGTGTAGATAACAATTCCTCCGTTTTTATTTACTTGTTTAGAAGTTCTGTATGCGCTATATCCCTGTAGATCCTCAATAATGGAGCCGTCAGACAACCAACACTCAGTGAGCACTATAAAGTCGATATTTGAGTCTAATCGATTTAAAGCAATTGCAAAATCATCAAAATTTTTCTGATAGCTTCTGATGTTGTATGTTAGCACTTTGATATTGTCTTTGGAAGAATTTAAGATACTCTTGCAGTTTTCAAGAGATTCTACTGTGTGACATTCTATATTAAAAGTTTCGTCTAGGTCGTTGGATACGCTAAGTAAAGCCATTTTTAAGTGTTATAATATAAAGATGAAAATCGAAACTCAGTGAGGTGATTTTTTGTAGAATATTTGTTGTTGCAAGAGATTTTATTTCTTTTATGTTACAGAAGATTCTTCCATGAGACGAATTATGTAGTGTAGAATTGTGTGAGTGCCTTTGTAGTGGTGTGTGCGTTGGTATTAGTGTGAAAATTGGAGAGTTAAGATGTGTGTGTTTGAGTACGAGCCGTTGTAAGAATTTGAGCAAATTGAGTACAATAAACAAATAATAGAAATATTTATAAAGTATAAAAATTGAAGTGAAACGTACCAGGTGCATGGGTACTAGCGCTTCTAAGTATTTCATCAAAAACATTTTAAACAAGCAATTAAAAATGTTCGAAATTCTTGTTACATTTAAAAAGAGATTGAACAGGTGGTTAAGTCTCTGCCTTCCTGCGTATTTGACCTTTAACATAATAAACAGTCGGAGAGAATTTTTATCAATTATTTTTATAGAGAGGCATAGCAGGTGCTTGTGTTTGTTTACAAGCCCTTGTTTGTTTTTGAGCAAATTTAACGTAATAAACAAACATAAAAAGTAT
Organism: Mesoligia furuncula; assembly: GCA_916614155.1. Classification (NCBI taxonomy): domain Eukaryota; kingdom Metazoa; phylum Arthropoda; class Insecta; order Lepidoptera; family Noctuidae; genus Mesoligia; species Mesoligia furuncula. Next base: position 14,189,711 of record OU744818.1, on the reverse strand, counting down.
TTAAAAATTATAAGGTTAATAGAGAAACATAATAGATGCTTGATTGCAAGCCTTTCTAGGAATTCGACCTTTAGCATAAAAAACAAATAATAAAAGTATTTATGAAATATAAAACTCAAAGAAAAAAATAACAGGTGCTTACATAGAGACTTCCCTGGCTCGCTAAGCCTCTGTTTGTGCAGTTGGGATGGGGCAATGGCGCGATAAGTCGTGCTGGTTCCTAATGGCGATGGCGGGGTTTCCTTCTTGCCTGCGAATATTGACAGTTCCATTTTTGATCCAGCAATACTTGTAGCCGCATTCCTTGGCACGTGGCTTTGCTGCTCGAAATAACTGCCGGTTTTCTTTGGTCAGTCGCTCGTTGAAGTATACAGTCCTGGGGGTACCGAGTATTTCTATATCATCACTAGAGAGGTTGCGTCTTAATTTTCCTGCGCGTAAAAATTCGTTCCGTTTGTTGCGACGCAGAAACTTTACTACCAGTGGACGAGGGTGTTTTTCTACTGGGGCATTATTGGTGATCTCGGTGTTGTTCCTGTGGCGTGGCCCAGCTCTAGTAACGTATTCTAGATCGGAGTCTTCGAGATTAATGCCAATTTTTACTGCCGCTGTGAGAATGATGTGCACAGGGTTTTCGTTGGCAGTTTCGTTTATGCCTAGTATTTCCACTTGGTTTTTCAAGTAAGCTTGGGCGTGCGACTGTACTTGTTCATTAAGTTGTTGAATTGTGGACTTTAAGTAGGGGATTTCACATACTTGTTCCTCAAGCGCTTGAATTTTGGCTTCTGCGCAGGCCAAGCTAGTCTCAGATACTTCAAGGCGTTGGTTACATAATGTTAGGTGTTCTGTGAGAGTTTTGAGGTGATGTTTGAGATCACCTACGTCTTCTCGAAGTAGTTTAATTTCAGACGTTAGTTGAGACAGGCTACCGGAGTCCGATGCAGTGGTTGGGGTATTGAATATCAAGCTGTTGCTGGTATTATTTGAGTGGTCGACGTGTTCATTTTGTTCCGGCGGCGTATTAGAGTTACTCGAGTTGGGGTTTTTGTTTCGACAACCCGTGCATAACCATGTTGCTTTCGCGGCTTCTGATAATTTACGGAAGTCGGTTATTTTCACGCATAAAGGATGGTAACAATTGTCGCATTCAATACATTTAGTATAATGGTTAGCTCTTAGTGTTTTAGCACAGGTAGCGCAGGTGTTTACCATTTTGAAATATGCAACTTGAGTCAAAATCAAAGATAATAAGAATAAACGTAGTTGTTTACTTGTTTATTGATGTGTTTATTGTATTCGTGATGGATCGGGAGTCATCGGCCAAGCTCGGGAGGATCGTGTCCTTGATTTCGGCAACCGGCGCTTGCCGTTCTTCGGAGTTACGCGCGTGCGACAAGGGCGAATTATTTTGATTTCGCGTCCCGTCTCTTTTCCGCAAGGGGGAGAAGAGCTTACCTCAGCACACGTGTGGTATCGGGTTATTATTAATTCACTTTTTTATTTGTTTTTAATGCACTCCACAATAGTTTTTATCACTGCAGGTTATGGGTCATAGTTCCTTGTAGTTTTTCTTGTATTTTTGGGAGAGAGTTGGGCACGTCCACTCCTTAAACGCTCTAGATTGACACTCCTAAAGATCAATGATCGTTTGTCCTCGGACTGTAACCCAAGTGGGTTCAGAGCCTCGGTTAACGATGTTAAGGTTAGTAGAGAATAAATAGGTGGATAGTACCTCTCCTCTGGAGTTTGATGCGTCGCTGCCCCAGAGCGGGTGATGAGCGTTCGAATCGGTGCAGATGATCAGGTCTAATTTGGTGCTCTCGCAGTGCTGTACCAGGTCGGCCATTTCTTTCGGCGGGCAGTCTGTGTCCTCGCCCGGCATGTACACCGAGGCCAGTACAACGTCTGGGAGTTCACCTTCGGTCTGGAGCCTGACAGCTGTCAGGTCTCTGGAACAGAATTGAGTGAGTAGCGTGGTAGGGATATCTTTGGGTATATAGGCGCAGGATCTGGGTTTGTCTGAGCTGTGTGTGTTGAGAATTAGTAGTAGGTAAAGACCTATTATTAAATTAGATTGTTTAGTGCGATTGCCAAGTCGATCTATTTATTTAAAACATAAAAGATTTTTAATATTGATATGGTCACTTTAAGATGTTGTTAGGTTATCTAATTACGTAATAAGGCATTTTGGCGCATTAGGGCGCCCTGTTTTCATAAATTAAAGTCGGTCCAGTTGTAACAGATGTGTATTTGCATTACATCACGGTATACATCGACAGCGGAGGAATACGCGTTTACTCAAACACCAGATGACAATCGTGTTATTTAATTACATTACATGGAGTGGAGTTTTTAGGTTTACATTCGGATTCAAATAATAACCACAGAGCATAACACTTTATTAAATAATAACTCTTGTGTACCATAGACACCATGTTCTAGATGTTATGTGTAGATCTGTAACGTCACTAGTGTGAGGGAACATCACTAGCTGCCAAGATGGCGTCCTAACTATGGCTAATTTAAACTATTCTAATAAACCCAAGTTTACTTATGAATCCAACCTTATCATTTATAGAACACACCAACTAAACATGGTGTCAGAAGTAGATTCGTAATCTATGTGTCGTATAGTCATTGCACCCAGCACGCGTAGCATGAACACTTCTATCTCTACGAAGAGAAGACACATTGCTTTCTATACAAAGTGACATTTCTTTTCTTCATTTTTGACATACCGCCTAGAAATCTTTCTACTATCTGTCATTTTGTCTTTAGTTTCTAACGATCTTTGTCTAGGTCCTTTTTTATGTAAGTAGACTATTTCAGAAGAAAGTTTTCTATCCCAAATCTATCACACTGACAACTGTCAGTTGTCTAAGGGATTTTGTAATCGCTAAAGACAGTAGAAAACTTTCTACTCGACGGCCACAAAGTATATAAGGTTATCTACAAAATCCCACAAAAAAAAAAACAAAACTCCCAAAATTGCAGTGTCAAAGATCCACGAATGACAGCCGGGAATTTATTATTACTTCCCATTTTTTCCGGCTTAACGTGCTTTCCGAGGCACGGAGGGGTCTCGGTATGTAAAGATGGTCACCCATCCACGGACCAACCGCGGCAAGCGTAGCTTAACCTGATCAATCAACTTGTGCGGCTGTTATTATTTGGCCACGGATACCTCTTTATAATGTGACTTAATATCAGTAAAAATTATTTTTTTGTAGATAGTACTCATAAATAGAAATCTTTTCACAAATTTTCAAGTTGCGGACACTCACTTACGTTTACGAGATATAATTTTTCAAAGTTTCCATACAAATTGGAAAACATTACGCCATTTGCTAATTTTTAGGTTGGATAAATTGTCCTGGTAGACGTCAAAGTTGACATTTAACGTTCCGTTGGCAGTAGACGTGTATTTTATTCATTTTATGTCATATTTTTTACTTAAATATAATTTTATTTTTACTTAATCACATTATTCAATTTGGTGTGTAATTAATGTGCACAACAACCGTGCTGTATTATGCAATTACATTGACTTTTTTACACAAAAAATAACGAATTTAAGTTTTTACTCTGTGGAACGGAACGCGAAGGGCACCCCGAGGTTCGGTTTGGTTAGGTTACTTTAAACCCTTTACGCAGAAATTGGGGCTCCGTCGACATAGGATGCAAGAGCGAGCGAAGGGCACGCCGTGGTTCGGTTAGGTTAGGTTACTTTAAACCCTTTACGCAGAAATAGGGGCCCCGCGAAGCGGGGCTCCGTCGACATAGGATGCAAGAGCGATCGAAGGGCACCCCGAGGTTCGGTTAGGTTACTTAAAACCCTTTACACAGAAATAGGAGCCCCGCGAAGCAGGGCTACGTCGACATAGGATACAAAAACAAACTTTAACCATGGATGTCTCCATAACCATGGGGTTCCGTGGGGTGGAAATGGTACAGGGGCAAACTGGGGGGGGGGGAGGGAAGCTTTCCCCCCAATTTGACTAAATAGTGCTATTCTAACCTAAAAACTTTAGCCATGGATATCTCCATAACCATGGGGTTCCGCGGGATAGGGATGGTGCAGAAGGATTGCCCCCCTCCCCCCCCCCTCCCCTCCCCCCGCACCGCCCTATAAATCGCTGGCCCACAATGGAAATTTTAACCCGACAAGCTTATAGAGTTATTTCAAAATCACTTTGCCCCAAAAGCTAACCTCACTTATGAATGTCATAATTTTTTCACATACAAACAAGGTGAAAATGAAACCTTAGGACGATTTTGCTTGCACATTAAAATTAAGGTCACAAAACTGTGAGCTAGGACAGCTGCAAGAACGCCTAATCAAAATAACTATTTCTGCGACAGAGAACATGCATGATTTTTTAGTTCTATTCAACGATTGCTCCTCCTTATTTATTGTAGGTATTATTTATCGATTTGAAGCTGCGTGCGAGGCAATTACTATTTAACCAAGGCAATTGATATTTAGCCAAGCGGTTAAAAGGTACGAGTAACGAAGTTAATCATTTGATTAACTGTGCCCAGCTAGTAGGTATATACCAGCTTCAAGAGCGTTACAGTTACTTGAATAAAAAAAAGGTACTCATGTAAAAAATTTATACTTAATACTAAAATGTAAAAATAGTATGTAAGTATAGTAAAAAAAACAATATTAACATGAAAGCCACAGTCTACTGATGAGGACATTCTGCCCTCTCCTAAGAGGATTGTCTTTAGCTGGTCCATCGGGGTTAGGTAACGTTTCGGTACGGGTATTACGGCCCCTGTGAAAAGTGGAACAGGGGCCGGCAATCCAAGCACGATTGTAAATATTGTGAAGCATGCAACATGCTGTCACAGTCTTTCCAATCGTGTCAGCATTGAATACCAGCCCTGTGCACACAAATACCGAAGCGACCCTTCAACAACCTGATTGCACGCTCCACGCTATTGCGAGACGCGCTCTGGAGCTTGTTGTAGTAAGCTTCAGGAGTTCACCTCGGCATCCGCGACAGGCGTCATCAGGTTTTCAAGCTGAGTGTATCCGGAATCACCTGTAATTCAGACAATTGTGTAAATAATTTAGCTGGCACTAAGTGGGAATTAAATAAAAGTTTTTAGTTAATCAAGCATACCCAGTAAGTAGGTTGTTTCATCAGACTGTTGTAATCCCTCTAAATGTTCCCTCAACTCTGAATTTTGGAAAATGACGATGTCATGAGTGAGATGCCCCACCATAGGAGGCATCTGCATCAAAAATATTGAGATCAGCATCGAGATTACCTGTAAAAATCTATTTGAGTAGTAAATAAATAATTTTTTTTTAAATAAATAATAAACTCTAGTAATAAAAACATAAATGTAATTAGGTATTTTAATTATCTTATAACCCCCGGGATAATTGCGCTCTCAGTAGCAATAGCTTTCATTTTGAAAGTTCAACAACATTAATTGCGTTTATAACTCACGTTGTTGGGTATAGGTCTACCAGAGCCTCATGGCAAAAAAAAACAAAAAACGTTGTGGTTTTCATACATTTGACAGCTTTGGCAATGTCAAATGTATGAAAACCACAAAGTTTTTTTTTTTTTTGCCATGAGTTTTTGGTAGACCTATAGACAATTTTTTCGAACGTGAAGCAACATGGCTTAGCAATATCCTTCAAAATTATTCAGATTGTACTTGAAAGTGTGTTAAGCAATTAGGGTGCAGTGCAGGGTGCATCATGTTTTACCCCTCAAGCGTCAAATGTACACCAAGTGTACATAAGAGAAAGTGCTTGAAACGTCAACGGTACACCAAGTGTACACCAGTGTCATTGTTAAAACAATGACTTTACTACGCCCTTTCAACTATGGGGTGTTTCGACAGATAGGCGGGCAAACGTGTGAAACATTTTATAATATTCCTGTCGAGTTTCAGAAGGTAGGTACTTACAATATGAACCTTAGTTAATAAGGGGCCGTTCACATTTCTTACGTGGGGGTGGGAGGAGTCGAGATTGTTCTTACGTAAGATCACAAAAGTAAGCAAAAATTATAGTCTAACACAAATGTCAGTTTAGCCTATGATCACTAGGCAGCGTTTATTCGCATGCCCGCGTGGTGGATTACTGCTCACTCCGGTTTATTCCCGGTCGTCATTCAATGTTCATTGTTCACTCTTGCTCAGAAGTCGTAATTAAAACATTTTAACAATCCGTGAAATCTCTTATTGAAATCCCCATTGCATGCATGCACGCATTTTATCTCTCGGTCTATAGCAGAATAAGTGGGAATAAAAAGTTCCAATTGTCACCACTAGGGAGGAATTAAACTTTTTTTCCCACTGGTGCCCACTGGGGACGACGGGGCAGGGACGACCAGGAATAAAAACGAAGTGAGCAGTAATCATACCATACTGCGATCGCCAACCCGCCTGCCAAGCATGGCGATTATGGCAAACCCTCCCAAAATTGGGGGAGGCCTATGTCCAGCAGTGGACGTCTATCGGCTGAAACGACGGGCAGTAATCCACCACGCGGGCACAAACCCATGACCTGACCTGACTTGGTAAATTGGAGCCAACAGCATTGGATCACCACTGCTCTCATAGGTGAATACTTGATATTAAATGAGACTTACCAGCTGAACATTTCTGGCATGACACCCCTTGCGGCAAAAATATCTGTCCTCATTGTCAGTGGGGCAAATTGCTATGTAAGACCCATCGATTCAGCCTATGTAGTCCGGGATTTTAGATTTTTGGTCATTAAATCTGTAAAAATAGATAGACCTGTTACAGGTATTTATTCCCGTACGCAAAATACGCGCATTGACGTGGAGTTGCGGAAACCAGCCCGTATTACCAATTACAGGTATTCATTTCAAAACATAAAACCTAACCTTGTCTGTGTGGTGACTTAAAGAATAGCACCACCCCATACTTCCCGTGGGTGTCGTAAAAGGCGACTAAGGGAGACCGGAGAATGGGCAGCTGCATTCTCTATGCATTACACCATCATACCATACTGCGATCGCCAACCCGCCTGCCAAGCATGGCGATTATGGCAAACCCCCCCCAAAATTGGGGGAGGCCTGTGTCCAGCAGTGGTTGTCTTTCGGCTGAAATGATGATGAACCTTGGAGGCAGTAGGTATGCTAAGGTGGGAAAAATATATACTGCAGCAACACCACTTGCTAACGCATGTTTCAAAATTTAGTATGTGTTACCTGACAGCTGCATAATATTATGCAAACAAAAATTATTATTACCTCAAATTCTCAATATATTTTCAAAATATTTTGCTATTCTCAGTTTTTAGGAAACCGAAAATATTTTTTCACTAAAGTTATTGCATCCAAAAATTCCTTAAATGCATGACACGACACTGATACTTGCGACACACAAGTTGCAGATTGCTGTGCCACCACCCTATGGTATGTGCTGTGGGCCATAAAGGGCAGTGCGCATCAAATCTGAAATGAAAAAACATCAAATCTGAAATGAAAAAATTTAAATAGGGCACTGTGTTGCTAGTTTTTACGTTGTAAACTTTATTTAGTTGAAAATAAAAATGCTAATTTCCATACCTGTACCCGCCGCAAAATTATCGGCTCTTATCGCGATAATAATAAAATTCTTCTCAAAAATTTAACCTGCCAGCGGCTTGCCTCATTATCAGCATTACTCGCCTCTACCAAAGCCGAGATTACAACATCATTAGATTACAATCATTATTCCGATATCTGAAACAAGAAATGTATGCATTAGTATTCTTTTATGTTGACAGGCTCATTTTGCAGAAAATAAAACAATATATTGCAGTGTAGTGGCTAGAGTAGGGGAACCGATGGACCGTGTGAATGATGATATTGTGAGAAAGGGGGTGACTACCGATACCGATTTCTATTCTTCTCTATTAGATGACGACTAATAGAGAAGTATGGAAGAAAAAGACATGTTGCGCCAACCCTAAATAAATTTTGATAAGGCCAGGACAATTGAGTGATTGAGTGGTGACAAATAATGTTTTCCATTGTTTTAAGGTTGCAATTAGCCTAATTAAATTTGTCAACAACCCATACCTCATAAAGTAGGACATGTTGGAAGCTCAAATAAAAACCAATGGCTGGCAAAGCTGCGGGGAGTTTGTTGTGAAGTGGTGAAGGGCGGGCGTTTTGAGAGACTATCTGAAGTACTTAATGTTGACGTTCGAAAAGTGCTGACTCTTGTCTAATTTGATTAAATGACTTGATTTTGATTTAGAATGCTGACAAGGAAAACATGATTCGATTGGAACGAAATATACTTACTTTACAAGAATAATGACCGGAATGTTAAACACTTGTTGTAGGTACTGGTAGTGCAAGACACTACCAATGCAAATTAATTAATACACTTTAAAATCACTGAAAGATAAGAGCGGAAATCAATCAACGCAGACAACAAAACTATAGTAACGGAAAACTAAAAATTCGAAAACTTTGAAAACCGCCTAAATTTGACAGTAACATTCAAAATTTGTCTATGGTTTTTCCAACCAAAGAGTACATGGTTGTTTTTTTTAGGTTCTAACTCCCATAGAAGTTGCCACAGAGTAAATGTAATTTATCGGGTACTTGCGTTCCGTGCGGAGAGGAGGGAGAAAACTATGTCCAAAAGTTTAACGGAACTCGGAAACGGATTATATTTAGCTCTATTATACAGTGAAACAACTTAGCTACCTCATAATTATCATTTCAGTCGGAAGACGTCCTCTACTAGACATAGCGCTCCCCTAAACATCGCCACTTTGTTTCTGTGATTCTCGCATCGAAAGAATTCCTGCTGTCTTCGCCAAGTCATCGGTCCACCTTCCAACGCTTCGTCTTTCGGTACGCAGTCGCCACTCCAGAACCTTTCGGCCAAAGTCAATGCTTTGCGTACCTTACCCTAAGAAAGGCGATACGTACCCTATCTCCATGATATTCTTAGTCACCCTCTCTGTGCCGTTGGTCACCACGTGTTGATAATTACCCTCGTTCTCTTTGGTAAACGGTGTGATAGAAAAGCTGATAGTAACCGTCAAGATTTCTGTATAATTAATTCGCTTTCACCATTTACACAAAAAAGTAAAAACATGCCTGAAATTAACAGATTTTTAATTCGACAACATTGATATACTGTGCGACAAGTATCTTTTGCTGTTTGAATGACAATGACAGAGGGACGTTGTAGGCCATTTTGTGAAATAGCGTTGAAAAATCAAGATGGCGGCGTTAGTTCAGATTTTTGCCGCGCGCCAAAATATCCTTGGACAGATGTAGACGTGAATGTATAAATATCTAGCTTCTGCCCGCGACTTCGTCCTCTCGGAAGTCTTAAGACACTACAATGTACATACAAAAAAAAAATACAACCCATGTCGTTTTGAATATTATAGTTTTCAAGACTTGATTTTTTTTTTAATCATCTAAGCTAATCTATCTTTTGTTTAGTGTCTGTGCTTACTAACATAGTCGTAGGAAGTTTTACTAACAATCTTGTTTGAGTTTGAGTCTTGGTTACTTTATTAAAGAAAAATTCTATTCTATTCTATTCTATAAGCGTTTATTAATCTGCACCCTAATCGCGAAACACACTATTGTTCTCAATTTGAATCTTTTGAAGCATATTGCTAATACATTGCTCCATTTGTTCGAAAAGTGTATCTGCTCAATAACCGCAATAACGCGCGTAAATAACGCAATGAATGCTGTTGAACTGTCAAAATGAAACCCATTGCTACTGAGTGTGTTACGCAATTACCTTGCTGGATAGGTTCCCTCAAAACTAGAAGGAGGACGCACGGGCTCGCGAAACATGGAAGGAGTGGAGGGAGGCCAAGAGTGGGACAACGTAGGTTAGTAAAAAAAAAATTAAAACTATTTATTGAGTTTATCCATTAGATACATACTTACAAAAAATCAAATATTTTCTCTTTATAATAATTATTAGTTTGATGTATCCATAGCTTTCACGTTTGGAGTAGGCACCAAGCCATATTTTAAAATTATATTCTATGCTAGACTACGGCACTCTAATTAAAGTCATAAGTGCTACCTACCTCTGACTTGTAGGAGTAGAAGGGAGTTTTATCATCGCTTTTCAGAGTTTTGTCGCTGATGTAAATCTAAGGAACAAAATAATTACATAACTTCAATGATATTCTAATAAACAGATATGTTATACACTTACAAAACAACAGAAAAAAGTGTTCCGCGCCGAGAGGCGGCACACATACACACATTTCATTCATTTTACATTTCACTACAAGTAAAAAGAATAGAAAAAGGATAGCTTGATAAAACCAATAAGAAAAAAAGTGACAGCTAGATGTTGTCAATTGCGCGTGAATGTAAACAAACATTATTCGGGCTACCAATCACCGCACGTTGGCATCATAACTAACAAATTAACTAGGCAGAAAGTACAAACCGCGTGTACAAAATTTGTAGTCGGGATTTGTGCCTATGCAACAATGATATTTTAGTAAACAGATATGTTATGAGCGCGCAAATCGTGAAGACTGGAAAACGTCCTAATTGGGACGTATTGCCTTTAGTCTGTGTCACGCACGTCTACGAGTGAGACGGTGCGCGCAGCTACGTAATTACCATCCAAAATGCCATTTTGTGTATTTAGAAAGTGTACCAATTATGATACCAAAGTTAATAAAACACAAGGAATCTCATACCACACGAAAGTACAATAAACACTATTAAAAGGTAGGTAGGTGAAAAATAAAACACGTTTTAAAAAGAAAGAAATACAATTGTAAAAATAATCATACACCTTTGAAAAGATTTAATTTTAATCTCAATGGTAGGTTTATTTTAACACTATCTGTGACATACTATGGTAACGATAAGCTATTAATATTTTCTTTTCCTACATATTATGACATGTTTAATTTATAATTAAACATATCAAACAAAATTATAAAGAAAAGTTATTAAAAGGGAAACTAGAACTCTGCTGTAAAGATGACTTTACTGCCTAATATTCGCATCTGTACTTTTATTCTATGTCCGGAGTGCTCGCATCCTTGTCGTTCTTACGACAAAAAATGTATTTTCCATCTCTTTCTTTTTCCTAACCTCCAAATATCAGAATATTAGGAAAATAATAAAAATATATTAATAAATCGAAGTATAATGTGTACTTTCGTGTGGTATGAGATTCCTTGTGTTTTATTAACTTTGGTATCATAATTGGTACACTTTCTAAATACACAAAATGGCATTTTGGATGGTAATTACGTAGCTGCGCGCACCGTCTCACTCGTAGACGTGCGTGACACAGACTAAAGGCAATACGTCCCAATTAGGACGTTTTCTAGTCTTCACGATTTGCGCGCTCATAACATATCTGTTTACTAAAATATCATTGCATAACTTACTTTTTTATCCTTGGGTAAGTGGAAGTAAAGCGCCATTAGTCAGTTCAGTTATTTTATTTGCTATAATATTGCTACATATTGAAACACGTCTGTTCTTCGCCGTAGCACGGACAGAGACGGACAGGAACGGGTTGTTGCCACTTAATCTAACAGACTAAATTAAATCGTGCCGAACACTCGACTATAAATTTTCCATTATTAGTCATATTTTATATTTATAAATAGTAGAGTAGATATTTATTTTATGGAAGTGGCAATACCGACGCGTCTATTGTCAAAATGGTTGTTTATCATTGATATTGATAGTAGCATTCACAATTTTCCAAAAAATAAACAATTTCCAATTAAATGTTACGTAAATTCAGTTGATAATTAACAATGTGTGACGAAGACGAAGCCTACTGTCGCCTGTGCGCCGAACCAACAACAAAAGAAACACTAATATCGCCAGACGAAGATGTAGGAATCAACTCCAAAATAGCTACGAAATTGTTATGGATAAATATCGATATAAATACCTCAGAAGTTCTTCCAAAAAGCATTTGCTTCTCATGTTTCGACTTACTAGAACGTACATGGTCCTTTTTACACAATGTGAGGACTGCACAGACAAAATTGAACGAGATATTCTTGAAAAAAGATGACAAGGAGAATTCGCGTTCTGATTTCAAAATAGACCCAAGTAATGATGGAATACCTGTAAATGTCGATTGGAAAGAGTTTGAAGACACTAAACGAGACGTAAAACCAGAAATCATTAATGAGGAACTGCAAATAGTGACTGTAGACCCTAACTCTTTGATAGACTTAGCAGCGGCTGCTGTGAAGATTGAACGATTGAGTGCAGACGAAATCCTTCAAAATTCCGATGGTTTTAACACCACCGACAGTGATGCACCTCTGTACATGGCTGTTAAGAAGAAAAAACTCAAAAAGAAAAAGAAATTAAAGTACAATTCTGATTTAGACGCTGAGATTAATGAAAAAGGGTCAGAAAAATTGACTTGGGACGACTATATGTGCCGTTGTGCGGACTGTGACGCTCAATGCAAGAATGTTATGTCTCTACGCTTACATGCCTTACAAATACACACCCGGTGCTGCATATTTAAGTGTTCCGACTGTGGTAAAGTTCTCAATAATTACAAATCATTTGTCAACCATGTACGTTCACACAAGAAATGGCTCAGATACTGTTGTGAGTTTTGCAACAAGCGTTTTACAATGGCATCAGTTTTGAAAAAGCATATCAGCACTTGTCACATCAATGCATACAGAACAATGTGTCAAAACTGCGGTTCAATGTTCGAGAATGAAGAACAACTACAAGACCATATCATAGTTTACACTAAAAACTACAGAAAACGAATGAAATGTGAAACGATAGAATTTGAACTTAAATGTGAACATTGCCAAAAGGAATTTAAATCGCGTAGTAACTTACAGCAACACAAACTCATACATACAGAGCGTAGTAGAGACTTTTCATGTCATGTGTGCGGTAAAATGTTCTTTACCAAAGGTACTTTGAGTACTCACATGATGACGCATGATGACACAAAACCTTTCAAATGTGAGTTCTGTCCAATGGCCTTCCGGGCTCGAGGGAATCTTCAATCCCACTTCAGCCTCCATTCCGGAGCCAAACCATTTGTTTGCGAGCAATGCGGTAAAAGTTTCCGAGTTAAAAGACACTTGAAATCTCATTCTATTGTGCATACAGACTTAATGCCTTACGTATGTGAGTATTGTAACAAAACTTTCAGGTTTAAAACCCGTTTGAACTTACATGTAAGACAACATACGGGTGCTAAGCCATATAAATGTGTGTATTGCCAACGGGACTTCACGAATGGGTCTAATTTTAAGAAGCATATGAAGCGCAGACATAATATTGATACATCAAGAAAGCGCTACACTACAAATGTTGTTGAGAACGAGCAGAGTTTAGAACGCAGTGATGTTGATACTAATCAAACGTAGATAATGTTTTTGGTAATGTTAAACTGTATTTTTTATCTTCAAGCTTGTTTTTAAATATGGGATGAATAGGAATAGCAATTCCTTTACTGTTTTATATTGTTATTGTCATATAACTTAGTATGGGACCAAATAATTAAATTACCATTTCACTTAATGACCATTTGGTCATTGGTCCATCTTGTGGGAGGCCTTCCAACGCTACGTCCTTCCTAGCCTTATGAAGGTCGCAGGAATGCGTTGGATGCGAGAAGCATAGAACCAGTCGAAATGGCGGTGCTTGGAGGAGGCCTATGTCCAGCAGTGGACGACTTTCGGTTGAAATGATGATGAAGATTATTAACATAAATATACCTATGAGGTAGCAGATTTTTTTTCTAGTTTTCTGGTTTGGTCCCATTGTAAAAGTTGTTTGTTATGGTGAGAAAATGGCCCCTTTTTCAAGTCTAGGGTACCTAAAGTATAAGTGTAATACACATCCATACATAATCTCACGTCTTCCTACCATGATGGTAGGTAGAAACTACAGAACGCCATCCTTAATTCCTTACATACTCATTTTGCTTTGTTGACGTTCATACGTCGAATTGAACATTCATTTTTTTTTTTATAACTGACGAAAAATTTCCAAGGGTCCCAAGACTGCTGTTTTTAGGGTTCCGTACCCAAAGGGTAAAAACGGGACCCTATTACTAAGACTTCGCTGTCTGTCCGTCTGTCTGTCTGTCTGTCACCAGGCTGTATCTCAAGAACCGCGATAGCTAGACAGTTGAAATTTTCACAGATGATGTATTTCTGTTGCCGCTATAACAACAAATACTAAAAACAAAATAAAATAAATATTTAAGGGGGGCTCCCATACAACAAACGCGATTTTTTTGCCCTTTTTTGCTCGATATCAAAAATGGCAACAGGCAGGCACTTGAAATATTCACAAAATACTCAGTTGTATTTTAACTTTAATAATAAATAATAAAATTAAAATTAAATAAATATTTAAGGGGGCTCCCATACAACAAACATGTTTTTTTCGGCGTTTTTGCCTTGTGGTACGGAACCCTTCGTGTGCGAGTCCGACTCGCACTTGGCCAGTTTTTTATAAATTCGTCATTCCAACACGATCCCATTGTCATTTTGCTAAAAGTTCGTAATCTGCTAAATTCATAATGGTCGATCATTGGACGGTCAATGGCACAGAACATATACGATACTCGTAACGAATTAAAAGCAATGACTGCACAATGACGTTCTAATGGTAAGTCACTGATCAAAGGAACTGTCAAAATTTTAGCAGATACCTACCGCCTAAGTCAGTAATTCATTTTTCATTATGTACGAGATTACCATTCTATGCCATTTCTTTCAATGGAGGGTCAGTGTTTGACCATTGGAAAGTCATAATGACGCCATGATATTAGTAGATTACCAAACTTGTCAAAATCAACAATTATGAAATCAATGATAGACCATTCTGACACTATTGTAATAGCAGACTTGAGGCCCAGGGCCTTGTGCGTCATGTCCCTTCACCCTGTATAAATATCCAGGAAGATATTAATGCAGTGTACTGTAATATACTCTTATAGCCATTCACATCCATACTCAAAATTTTCCTGATAGGTAATGTTTTTCCCTTTCCTCAGCATCACATCCCATAGTCATCATCATCTGCCCAGCCTTTTCCCAACTATGTGGGGGTCGGCTTCCAGTTTAATCGGATGCAGCTGCATACCAGTATTTTACATGGAGCGACTTCCTATCTGACCTCCACAACCCAATTACTAGGTAATGCGATACCCCTTGGTAAGACTGGTTGTCAGACTCTCGGGCTTCTGACGACGACCCTTAACGACTGTCAAAGATCCACGAATGATAGCCGGGACCAACGGCTTAACATGCTTTCCGAGGCACGGAGAGATCTTGATATGTAAAGATGAATAATAATAATGGTGTATCACATCCCATAGTATGATAACCAATTTCTGCACAACTTTTCTGTCACCGGTGTCAATTTCAGACCTATTCATACATACTCATTTCTTATTCTATCCATTCGTGTAACACCACACGACCTTCTAAGCATTCTGATTTCAGCTGCATGTAATTGGCTTTCATTCATCTCTTTTGTGGCCCAACATTATCTGAATATGATGTCCAGAGGAGCTTGTGGCTAAGCAATAAGGTATGTTGGGGTAAGATCGTTGCTGGGGTAAGACCGTAGGAATCAAATTATTTGTCTGTAAAATTGCTCTGATCTTCGTCGTAGCAGAATAAAAATAATGATGGAGAACACCAATGTTTATTACTGCATTAAAAAACATTGCCAGATTAGGTGGGAATTTGATTCATTCGGTCTTATACCACTGGCGATCCTACCCCAACATACTTTAACAGCCGCACGGGTCGATTCATCAGGCTTGCCGCGGTTGGTCCGTGGAGTCATCTTTACATACGAAAACCCAAAGACAAACCCCTCCGTGCCGTTAGTGCCGGCTGTCATTTGTGGCTCTTTGACAATCGTTACGGGTAGTCTAGTCAGTAGCCCGGAAGTCTGACAACCACTCTTACCAAGGGGTATCGTATTACCCAGTAACTGGGTTGTTGAGGTCAGATAGGCAGTCGCTTCATGTAAAATACTGGTATTCAACTGCATCCCGTTAGACTGGAAGCCGACCCCAACTTAGTGGGGAAAAAGCTAGGCAGGCAAATTGATTAGATCCATATTTGGGTGTGTTCAATTTCCCCTCCAAATCGATACGCAAGAATGGGCACAATGATGTAAATGACTCATGTATATTCTGAGACACTGCTTGTTATTAAAAATACGTACATAAACTCTCGCTTTCTTCCCATGGGGGTAGGCAGAAACTACAGAACGCCACCTCTACAATCCTTAGTGGTCAATCAGACTGCACTAGCGGGTGCGAGGGCGGGCGCGGGCGCTCGGGTCTTGGCGTCTGCGTGTTCACAGTGCCGAACGAGCTACGAGTGAATCAAAATGGTTTAGAACCACAACCGTAGTCACCTAACAGGCGCTATATCACTGTGAACGATACGGGCGGACTGAGCCATTAGAAACACCCGCGCCCGCGCCCGCCTCATGAAGACGCGCGGCTCGCGGGAGCACTGTGAACGCAACTGGCGTCTAAACAGGGTGAAATTGAAAACATGCAACAAATCGAAATGGGAGATTGTACTCATCATTATGAACAATTTTTACTATGGGACCATACCTGAGATCGCGAAAACAAAATCAGCTGTTCCCTACATTTATGTTCGCATAACTCGTGAAAATGTAGGGAACAGCTGATTTTTTTTCGCGTTTGCAGCTTTGGTCCCTTAGTAAAAGTTGTTCATAATGATGAGTACAATCTCCCATTTCGTTTTGTCGCATGTTTTCAATTTCAACCTGTAAACATTTTGAATTACACGCGCCCGCGCTAGCGTCCGCGCCCGCCTCCACTCTGTTGCTTCGTTTACGTTCATACATCAGCGGGGTAACTGCGTAACATAGTATCAGTTGCAATGTCATTCATTGCATTGTTTACTTTTTTTTTTCGTTTTTGGCAACTCAGCCGATGTCGACTATTCTGCCAGCGTCATGTAGTGACAGCAAGATGAGCCATCGAACTTTGCACTTTGTGGTAGTTGTTAATATTTAATGTCAGTAGCTGAAAAGACAATACAGGTTTTGTTACTTAACATAACTTTTTTTACGTTTTTTTGTTTACGTTGTTGAGCAGATAAATTTTTCGAATGATTCCGATTGAGATTCATAGTGTGTTACGCAGTTAGAGCCTTTTCACACGTCCCGGTTGCTAGATAGCCGGTGCTGGGTACCCGGCGGCAAAGTATACAGCCATGTACTAGCAAACTACGCCGGTACGTGTGAAAGCTAACGTACAGGGCTATACACTTCGCTGCCGGGTACCCGGCAACCGGGACGTGTGGAAAGGCACTTAATGCCTTTTCACACGGCAACCGGGTAGCCGGTGCCGACTATCCGGTAACATTGCCAGGCAATCTACGCCGGTACGTGTGAAAACTAACGTACATGGTTATACACTTCGCTGCCGGGTACCTGGCACCGATTACACGGTTGCCGGGACATGTGAAAAGCGCCTTAGGGTACTGGTCATATACGCGCGCCGGTTGCGAGTACCTACTAGGTACGCACCTGACCTTTTCTGAAGGACATCAACAATAAGGTCACTATTTTAAAAGGCTTACAGGATCTAAAGACAAAAAAACCGGGCAAGAGCGAGTCGGACTCGCGCACCGAGGGTTCCGTAACATCCGGGTTTATGTTTATGAAATTAAATGTTTTTTTTTATATTTGAGTTGATTGAATGAAAGGTAAATTGCTGTTTACGATTTATGACGTATTAAAAAAAAAAGACTAGATCTCGTTCAAACCAATTTTCGGTGGAAGTTTACATGGTAATGAACATCATAAATATTGTCTAGGTCAGAATGACGGGTGTACTGTTACAGAATTCAGCTGAATATGTTATATATGAAAGGAATACCAGCAATGTACCTGAATGTAACACACAATAACCCGGTTCATTAAAGAAAGGAATCTAAAATGGCGGAGCTTATCATGTTTTCTCGCTTGCACACTAGTGCCGTCTATACTCACTCTCGTGCGTACCGTAGACAGAAAAAAAATCAGGCTTGATTTGCTTTCACGCTGTCTTGACGCGCTCAGTAATCCTTTTTACGAATTCCTTGTTATAGTTTTCTGTTATTTTTCCGTTGTTACCTGTTTGTTATTTTTTTTATTTTTGACCTATCATGCCGAAAAATGCACCTACTGTTCCGGATGAAAACAATAAAGATCTTATGGTGCCACGTGTCTTTCAAACTTTCAACTTGAACGCGCGCGAAGCCACTGGCAGAAGCTAGTTTGAAATAAATACGGCCCGGACATGTTTTAATTATTTTTTATTATTATTAAAAAAAATCTTCGACTTGAAATTTTATTTGCTAACTGTACTATCTGTCAACGCAAGTACAAGCCGCCATTTAAGATTCCTTTCTTTAATGCATCGGCTCATTAACGCTCTCAACATAACCAAACGGTCTAAGCATACCTACTCTTTTAAATTTTTGTCACGTTTTCATCGTTGTTATCATTATAAGGCATTACGATGCTTGGCTAAATTCCCCCACAGATTAAAATCCGGATTCTTACCTGCGGTCCATAGCTTAAAAGCCTTTGAGCCACTGCGCCAACAGTGCCTACATTTTACGAAAATCAAATATGTTTTTTGCCCAACTCGAAGTCTAAAAGTAATGTTTCATTCAAATGTCGTATTAAATTATACTTTTTACAACAAACAATTTTCTTGTTAAATATTTGTTCAAATCAACTGTTCTTTTTTTTATTTCTATTCATTCCATTCCAGCTTGGAGATAAATGTTTATACATATTGTTATATAATATACTATCGCAATGACATATGGAGCATTTCTCGTAATTTTAAGAACAGTTTCACAGTCTGATATCAGTCAAAAATACCTCTATAATTTCCCATGTCCGTGACTACCGCCGCCCCACCAACGCCAATCGCTTCCATATTTGGTAAATAATTAGTACTCAATTGGTACTAATTAGTACTCGAACAACAAAATTGATACCTTAGCAGTTTTCGAAAAAAGTTCTGTTTTTTTTACAAAATAAATCACATTTATAGGTACTAATTATTTGTTTACTTAGAATACCTGTAGCGTGCCCCTTTCTTCGGCGCTCATGGTGGTCCTGCTGAAGGGAGCGTGACTACCGCCGTAGCACCTTCAAAGTCGATTTTCTCGAAAACTACTAAGATACCAATTTTGTTGTTCGAGTACTAATTAGTACTCGAACAACAAAATGAGGGGTCTATGGCTAAATAATAACAGCCGCACAGGTCAATCGATCAGGTTAAGCTACGTTTGCCGCGGTTGGTCTGTGGATGGGTAGCCATCTTTACATACCGTGACCCCTCCGTGCCTCGGAAAGCACGTTAAGCCGTTGGTCCCGGCTGTCATTCGTGGATCTTTGGCATTCGTTACGGGTAGTCAGAAGCTCGAAAGTCTGACAACCAGTCTTACCAAGGGGTATGGTATTACCCAGTAATTGGGTTGTGGAGGTCAGATAGGCAGTCGCTCCATGTAAAGTATTGGTACTCAGCTGCATCCGGTTAGACTGGAAGCCGACCCTAACATTGTTGGGACAAAGGCTAGGCAGATGATGATGAGTACTAATTAGTACCAATTGAGTACTAATTATTTACCAAATATGAAAGCGATTGGCGTTGGTGGTCCGGCGGTAGTCACGGACATAATTTCCCTGCGTTTTTGACATTGATCGTCGCTGAAATGAGATTTTGAACGTCTTTAATTACGGGTACTGGCCTTCTATTGTGGGTTCAAACCTGGACATGTACAGACGCCAGCACACCAAGCTACCCGAAACCGTCAAATTTTTCCACTCAACTTTGAGCCTTATGCTTTAGCGATAAAGTTGAAAATCTATTAAAGAAATTTGACAGATTGTGGCAGCTTGATGTGCTGACGTCTGTACCAACGCGTAATGACCATAGATCGGAATAGGTAGAGCTGTTTTATGTAGGTACTTGCCATAGGTTAGAATAATATGGATATTCCCTTTTAGTTACGAAGTTTAGTTCCGAAGTTACTGTTGGTTAAGAATTAAATTCTAGGGGCGCAGAAAGAGACAAAAACAGGTGCGTCAATAAAATCCCGTAAAAATCCCGTAGTATCAGTCGGAATCCCGTGGAATATCCATATTAACATCAATGTTTGCGGTCAATGAACCTAAATAGCTCTAACTATTCCGATCACTGGTAATGACATATCAAACTATCGATTACCAGTATAAGCTGACTTCTCAATATATATAAAGCCTACATTTACAATGCGAGGTCAGGAAGGTCAGGTCGGTCAGTCTGTAACTGGAAATGTAGCTTGATAAATGTCGTCGTGTGTACCAATGTGACTTTTCAATTCTGAGTTTATCTTGGATATTACTGACATCAGTAAAGGAAGAACATGGTGAGGAAACCTGGACTTAGAGTTAATCTATGTCTAAAATCGCCAACTCGTCTTGAGCAAGCGTGGTGATCAATGCTCGAGCCTTCTCTGTATGAGAAGATTGAGAAGAGACCTTTTACAGCAGTGGGTCAATAATAAGTTGGTATTATTATACAGGGTTATTGGTAAAACATTAACAACCTCATAAGAGGTCATTGTACTTATCATTATGAACAACTTTTACTATGGGACCAAACCTGAAATCGCCAAAATATTCAGCTGTTCCCTACATTTTGACAAGTTATACGAACATATATGTAGGGAACAGTTGATTTTTTTTTTTGCGATCCAAGTTTGGTCCCATTGTAAAAGTTGTTCATAATGATGAGTATGAGTACAATGATCTCTTAAGAGGTTGTTAATGTTTTACCAATAATCCTGTATATTACTTAATATTGTTAATACAAACTTCAGCAATATAAAATTCGCGCATTTTATTGTTATTACAAGACCTTGCTGCATTTTTTAGTTTTCATGAAAACGTTGAGAGAAATAATTGTTTGTTCGTTAATGTGTTCGCGCCCTTACTGTAAATATTATTTTAATTATTATTATATTAGTTATTATTATACTCCTAGGTATACAGTTCTTATGTATGTAAGTAAATAAAGCAATATTTTATTATTCATTTCGGTGGGTTTCATTTCACCCTAAAAAAATCACAGATCTCGTGCCTTTCACGACCTTCTGGTACATTGGAAATGCACTTAGATAGGGCAAACTATAATGAAAACAACTCTTTGCGCAAGAGATACACAAGGGTTTATAGTTGCAGGTACCGGCGAGTACCATTATTTTTTTATAAGTTAACAGCCTCAATCGGATCGTACATTTGCGCTGTGAAGATGCGATTTACAAAAATAATAAGTATAAAAACAAGTCAAAATAATGTTAAGAGCAATGAAAGACGCGTCAAGACGATTGTTTCTCTGTGAATACTAGATTAGGAAGCGCACTCATAAATAAAGTCTCAAAAGGATAGTAGACTCATATATCAATATCTAGTAAATATATTGTTAAAATAAGTTGAAACCATCAAAAAACAGGACTTCATTGTTTATAGGGCCGCTTACGAGCAATAATACAAAAAATGGACTATGAAAACGGTGGTACAGAGCCTGTCGCACGTGTCACAGTAAAAATAAAATAAGTTGAAAATTAATGCTGCACACCGCGGCGCGCCTTAGCGCGACTGTTATGTCTGGCGGTTGGCATGGTACTAGCCGGTTGAATGGCGTCCTCGTCCTCGTGCGAGGACTGGCAAACAGATGTACTAGTTTACTTCGTAACCTACTTTCAAGTTATTGTACTCGCCAACAATCACAAATAAAACAAAAATAATAAAATAAACTTTTATCATTCATACTTATATAATTTAACATTTTTTTTAGGTAATCTAAAAACGTCAAGGTTTACAACTTAAATAAAAAAATATTAAGGTACATGAAACTCACTAGAACACGCGCGAGCCGCGCGCCGTGTAAACTCCACCGCATAAAGGTAAAGCTTTCTCCAACTCCATCACAGATAGGTTTTTTGCAAACTGTAGCCTAACTCAATACCCCGAGTGCTTTTTTAAATTCTTTCAATATCGCTTTTCGTTTTCGAGATATCGTCGATTCAAGTTGAGAAGTCGCAAAAATATCACATAATTTTTCGATATTTTTGCACTTTTTCGAAAAAGATTTTGACTTTTTAAATTTTTTTTTTATATCATCTTGTAGATCTCGTCAAGACACGTCTTTTGATACCCCATTGACCCTCGTAGCCCCAAAATTGACGACGCCAGAGCGATGTCGCACTTTCGCTGAAAACGGCCCCCTACCAATGCAATCGAAGAAACATTTCCAATACCTATTAAAATTTTAAAGGTTAGCTTAGGGGGATATGCGCTAAGTAGACCGCGAAATTGAATGTTTCTTAGGTTTTTTGCAAATTGCATGTCAGTGGTCATGTTGAATGTTGATTAAAATATGATTCGCGAACGTAACTAAGTAAGTAATATGACTTCAGAATTATCTATACCTACATATAAAATTCAAAGTCCTGACTGATTGATGTATCAACGCACAGCCTAAACCACTGGACCTAGAGACATGAAATTTGGAGTGTGTGTTCTTTGTGAAGAGTTTTTCGAAATTCCACCCCTAATGGGGGGAGGGTGAAATTTCACGCGGACGAAGTCGCGGGCAGAAGCTAGTAGATAATAATTAAAATCATGACCGATCATAACCCAGTTCATATAATTCTATTGAACGACTATTTCATGAAATATCAATCAATGGGATTATATGAACGAGGGTTTTATTGATGACTTTAATGATTATAACTCTGTAAATAGGAACATACTTGTTATAAATAATAGCAGCCGCACAGGTTGATCGATCAGGTTAAGCTACGCTTGATGCGGTTGGCTGTGGATGGGTGACCATCTTTACATACCGAGACCCCTTACTGCAAAGACTACAATATAATGCGGTCCTTACTGCCTCGGAAAGCACGTTAAGCCTTTGGTCCTGGCTGTCATTCGTAGATCTCTGGCAGTCGTTACGGGTCGTCAGAAGCCCGAAAGTCTGACAACCGGTCTTACCAAGGGGTATCGTATTACGCAGTAACTGGGTTGTGGATTGGAGGTCAGATAGGCAGTCGGTCCATGTAAAATACTGGTATTCAGCAGCATCCGGTTAGACTGGAAGCCGACCCAAACTTAGTTAGGAAAAGGCAGGCAGATGATACTTGTTGCGGTCGCGAATCATCATCATCATCATCATTTCAGCCGAAAGACGTCCACTGCTGGATATAGGCCTCCCCCAAGCACCTCCACTTCGACCGGTCCTGTGCTTCCCGCATCCAACGGGTTCCTGCGGCCTTCACAAGGTCGCGAATCATATTTTGTTCAATATGCAACCTGACACTGACCTGCAAATTGTAAAAAAAATCGTAAGATTTGCATTTCGCGAACTACCCTGGCGCTTACCTAGGTACACCCTCATAATAAAAGTCTCGTTGGCCACTTTCGAAAGGCGACTGAGGTCGGGCAAAAAAGGATGACTACAAAAAACGAGGAGGTTCTCAATTCGGATGTTTATATTATTTCTTTTTTTTACTTTTAGCAGCCTGGAGCCTGGATTCGTGCACGATTGAAGTCTTCCCCCATTCATTACACGAGATTTAATATAAACTTTTTCCAAAAAAAAAGCAACCGACTACTTACCAAAAAAAAACTACAAATTGAAAAATAACTTTAATTTTGGAAGTCGGTGTCTTTGGTTCCGCATTTTCGTTTATTGACACCGACTTCCGAAATTAAAGTTATTTTTCAATTTGTAGTGTTTTTTTGGAAGTCGGTTGTTTTTTTTTTGTAAAAAGTTTTTATTTTTCAATTTTTAGTGGGTCCGTTTGTAATTTATCTAAGTTACAATAGCCTAATGTCAACTACTCATCACTTGTTTCAAAATATTGCTTTTTCCGATGTTGGGACGTTAATTGTTGAGGAGTTCTCCTGGTAAGAACCAGGAGAACTCCTCAACAACCACTCACCATACGCATTGTGACGAGCATAAATTGCTTAGCAACCATATTAAAGTAATCGAATCGCAACCCGTGAAATATTTGTCATTGAGTAGTTCCAATGGCCATCTGTGGTCTTCTTCATCAGCTCCACTTTACCAAATGATGATTTCCGAGAGCAATGCTCAAGTTATTTTAAAAAATACCCAAATCGTTATAACTTTGCCTATAAAATTTGAGGGTTTCCCTCGATTTCCATGGGATCCTCTCATCAGATTCCAACTTGATGATAATGGGACCACCTCGAGAGTATACCCTTTCAAACAAAAAAAGAATTTTGAAAATCGGTCCACAATTGGCACAAAAAAAAAACATACCGTCGAATTGAGAACCTCTTCCTTTTTTGAAGTTGGTTAAAAATAACCAGCGAATTTTGGATGTTCTAAGCAATCCTACTAATATTATACCGTAAAATGCTGTAACTTTGCCTGGATTTTGACGTTTTTTGTTCGTATCTCTGAACCTATTTATTATTACGGCTTCTAAAGACTTGCAGATGGAAAACAGACCTTATGCCTTGCCAGGTAGAACCCAAATATATTTAAATCATGCCGTCATTCAGAATTACAAGCACTCAAAGTCGTAGGCAAAGTTGTAGGTAAAAGACACAACTTTGCCTAGAAGGATATCTCAATAAATATATTGTTGATCTTTTTTGTATTTTTTTTCCGTGTACATGAGACACCGTGCTTGACCCCAGCAGTTAGATTATTGCCATGACGGTAATATATATTTTTTTACGGCTAATAGGCAATGTTGTAGCAGGTACCAGAAACTTTTCATACAAAAATGTCGTTGACTCTAGGGTTGTCCCAAAAAAATACGGATTATTTTCTTAAACTTTTATTCACTTTGTAAAAAAATAAAACAAATTGCTACTTATGAGTAAAAATCACAAATGTATTGCTTTTTAGCAATGCTGGCTTTTACGATGTGGGCTTCTTCCTCAGTTGTCAACTCTGTAGGTCGACCAAATGGTTCGTTATGCATGTTTTTTGATTTATTAAAAATGGTCTGACGCGGGATCCCAAATTTCTTTTTCATCTCTCATACTCGGAAAGTAGTGTTTGTTTTATCAGAATAGCGGGTGCAAAACGCTGCTTCCCACCCTTGGGCGGGAAAGTCTCATAGTAATTGCTTCCCTCCCTAGGGCGGGAATGAAATTTAAAAATAGAACTAAATTTAGTTAGATCGTCAGCTTAGTCAGACATACGACACCCTTAATTGATTATGTAAATATTTATTATGCTACCCATCAAATCTTATGAATGTGCGTTAATTAGGAGAGTTGGATAAAAAGCTCATATGTTAACGCCATTAAATCTTTCAGATTTAGCGCACAAGTTAATAATTTACCTTGAATAAATTCAACATACTTAGGTACGATAATCACCATTTTGATGTCAGTTGTGGTCGAGGCTAAAAAACATAAAAATTGAGGATTTCGAACATCCTGACTTTACCATAATGGGGC
The DNA here is from genome assembly GCA_916614155.1 of Mesoligia furuncula. Lineage (NCBI taxonomy): Eukaryota > Metazoa > Arthropoda > Insecta > Lepidoptera > Noctuidae > Mesoligia > Mesoligia furuncula. Next base: position 14,164,191 of record OU744818.1, on the reverse strand, counting down.
TGTGAATATACATCACTTAATTATTTGACGAATTTATCCATAGTTTAAGGTAAATAAGTAGTGGTAATGAACTTTTTTTGATATCTAATGTCGAAGTTTCGCGCCAATCGTATGTGTTTACATTTTTACTTTTCACAAATTTCACACACACAGATGTAGATAAGATTTAAAATGTGACAAATGTTATTGATAATATTATAAACAACACGAAAATGCCCAGGTTTTAACGTAATATTCAAACACAGGTTCAATAATACGTATTAATCATTACCACTACTCAATTTGTGTTCAAAATCGCCGACCATTATTTTTTTTTTATTGCAGTGATGTGTGAAAGTGATTATTCCAAACGATTTTTTTTTTTTCGATTGACTCGAGTAATTAATATGACGAATGTAATCGATATTTGAAAATAAAATAAAATTATTTTAAGCAATAAATACAATAAGCATTGTTTATAATAATTATTTATGCTTTTCTAATATCATTTCAATCTCTTCTAATATCATGTCAATAACAGACAGGCCAATAGGTACCTCATTTACTGAATTTCGCGCCGAAATGCTTCTATAATTGAATTTATATTCGGAATGCGATCGCTGTTTAAAATTATTTTAATTTATTGGACAATTATTTACTGTGGATTTTATTTTTGATACTTTCTAATAGTTTACAACAGAATTCCCAGTAAACATTATTTAGGTAGGCTTACCAGAAGTTTTTTTGAGAATGATGATAATTAATTAATTCTATAGATTGGTTATTCTGCAAACACTTTACATTTCAATACATTTTGTTAGTTTAAAGAGTTTTTATTCAGTTTCTACAATTTTTTTTTCATTTTTTTTATTGCGAGTATCGATTAGGCTGTATGCAAGTTTTGAATCGAAATAAGAAAGTTGGGTCAGCACTAAAAAGTGTCACGTCGCAACACAATTTTTATTAATTTTTATCAAGACTATCGTGTTTTCTAAGTAATTTATGAAAAATGGTAAAAGTAAGAATGCAGACAGAATGATAATAATAATACGGGCCCTAGTAAGCGGAACGGCCTGCGGTGGTGACACAGATTCTACTCATGTGGCGGTGACGTGGTGTGTTCCATACTTCAAATTTAAAAAAGACTAATGATAGGTACCTATTATTCATGTAATTGTAATCAATAAATATTTTAGAAAAACTACTATTTTTTACTTTCCTTAAATTCGAAATGAAAAGTAGAGTGTTTAACGCGGGTGAAGTCATCAATTCCAACTCGGACTATAGCCGCCCTCGCTGCGCTCGGGCGTCTAAATGCCTCGTATGGGAATTGATTCCTTCCGACCCTTGTATAACAATCTACTATTCCGCTTCGTATGACGAAATGACTTTTTTTCGTACGAGATCTGCAGCAACTTCTAATATTTCTACGGAGTAATCGGCATAACTACGAGCTCCTGGTTTTCCCCTGCTTCGTTGTGTATTATTTGGCATTTTTGCATATAACTGCAACAAAGTTAAGACTTACCTACTTAAATACAAAATCATGCCTGTAATCACTGAAGGGTCAGGCAGAGATACACCTCTGCCTCACCCTTACAGGCGATTGAAAACATAACTGTCGAAATAAAAATAAGAATGTTCTATTGACATAAAAAAAATTAACATTTTCAATTGAAGCTCTAACTCCTAGGTGATACCTGTGTCTCACCCGATTTCGGAACATTAACAACGTATGCAATAAAATTAAAATATCGTAAAACGAAGGGAGTTTAGTGCATGGTTTAGTTTCGATTCGAAACTCAAGAGCTTCCATGCACTAAACTCCCTTCGTTTTACGATATTTTACCCGGTTATATAACCGGGTTCCAAGCTGTGAAAATTTCATGCAAATATGACATTTATATGTATAGTAAAAATATATCAATATTAAAATCAGACTAGTGACAACCCTAGACCCAGGCAAAGTTGTGTCACTCAAGTTTCCGAAACAGTGCACAACATTGCCTACTAAGTTATTTTAATGAAATCGTGTCCTTTTAATAAAAATATCAAGCAATATGGAAAGTAGATAGTATGTTCTTACCCTGGGATGTTATAGCTGCACGAAAACACCTTTACTTTAGCTAAAACTTCAAAAGTTACACGACACTAAAAATTTTCACCTACGCGCACCGGTGTTTGTCGCACAACTGAAAGAGTAACAATGAAGCTACCATTACAAAAAATGAAAAATCTGTTGCCCTAATAATGTAAAATCACTACCAAATGGTAGAAAATAAGAAAAAACTAAGTAAACGCGAAATATCGCAATTGAAACAAAATAGGCAAACTTGGGCGTAGTTGGCAAAGTTGCAGCGTTTTACGGTAATGTGAAAGTTTGTTTGCATGTTTGTTACTCAATCACGCAAAAACGGCTGAACGGATTTGGATAAAATTTGGCACAGTAGGATTAACACAGGAGACTACCTCGATATACGTTCTCGTGTGATAATTTCGGACACCCATAGAGTGCTACCTTTGCCGGCGGCTTTTGCGCGATCACTTTATACTTCTTTGCCCACCTTCGAGAAATACAGCCGTATCTAAATAATGTTAAGTAACTTTTAAATAATTCTCGCTCTAATAAAACTCCTACGAGTACAATAGAAACGTGACACGGCGCCACGGTCTGCAAACTTGTATTGTTGACGTGGCGTCGCTCGTGTCGCTACTCTTTTGTTTTACTGACCGTTTGACGAGGCTTGTCGGGCACTAGCGATGTCGATTTTGAGGGAAAACGGTGGTTAGGTTAATCCTGATCTTGAATTCAAAAATACCTCAGAAATTATAAATATTTCAGATAGAAAATTCACAGGATATCTGTGGGGCGAACGTTCACAGTCTGACCTCAATCTTTCAAAAATACCTGATGATTCCCCTACATTTTTGACATAGATTGTTGATGAGATTGCGACTATAGTGAACTATAGTCGGACTTTTAATTATCTGCAGTAAAATAACAGCTGTGTGTCGTGTGTTACTTAGGGCTGATTTTTCAATCATCAGATAACTTTATTCGAGGATTAATTTTGAAATTTTGACAGTTATTTCATACAAAAACTGTCAAACGTCAATTTTATTCCTGGAATAAAAGTTATCTGGTGATGGAAAAATCAGCCCTTAGATGACTGAAATTGGCGTTTTTTAGGGTTCCGTACCCAAATGGTAAAAACGGAACCCTATAACTAAGACTTCGCTGTCTGTCCGTCTGTCACCAAGCTGTATCTCAAGAACCGCGATAGCTAGACAGTTGAAATTTACACGAATTCTGTATTTCTGTTGCCGCTATAACAACAAATACTAAAAACAAAATAAAGTAAATATTTAAGGGGTGCTCCCATACAACAAACGCGATTATTTTGCCCCTTTTTGCTCGATATCAAAAATGGCAACAGGTAGGCACTTGAAATATTCACAAAATACTCAGTTGTATTTTAACTTTAATAATAAAATAAAATAACTATTTAAGGGGGGCTCCCATACAACATGTTTTTTTCGGCGTTTTTGCCTTGTGGTACGGAACACTCGCACTTGGCCAGTTTTTTTGTTTTTTCGCGGCCATTAACCAAATCTTGTTTTTCTAGTACAGAATAGTGTAACAAACAACTAATTTGACATGCATATCTCTAAACTCAGTCCGAAATGAGTTATGATGAAGTGTCAGCAGCTAATTAAAAGTCGGACTATAGATTTTGAACATTTTTAATGAGAGGTTTTTCTTTTGAGTATTAAAAAAAAAAAACATACTTTCCAAGAACCCTGAAGATGGCGTTGAACTGACTACGTTACTAGGTGCCAAAGACAAAACGCTTGAAAAAAAAATACATTGCGTCACGTCATATACGCTCGTTGAGTGACAGTTTCGTTTGCTTTCGTTTTACGATCTCAAAATTACATCCAATTGAATTAATAGAAAGATTATGTGACGTTTCCTTCCTTGCAGTAACTTACCAAGTTCAGCGCCATCTATCCAGCGGCTAGGGAAGCGTTAAAAAAAAAGAAAAAGAAAATCCCTCATTACGGCAATTGGCATTCTAATTCTACCTACTTATCGTTAGTCTTCCTAGCGTATCGCTGGCTAAAAGTTCAAACATGTTTGTCCAAAAATTCAGCTACGTGGACTCCGCTCACTGACGCAGATAGAAGATCATCAAGTGCACAGGGCCAGGGTTTGCTATTAGGTACAATAGTGTCAGAATAGTCTATCGTTGATTTCATAATAGTTGATTTTGACAAGTTTGGTAATCTACTAATATAATGGTATCATTCATCATCATCATCATCATTTCAGCCGAAAGACGTCCACTGCTGGACACAGGCCTCCCCCAATTCTGGGGGGGTTTGCCATAATCGCCACGCTTGGCAGGCGGGTTGGCGATCGCAGATAGAAAATTCACATGGCGTCATTATGACTTTCCAATGGTCAACCACTGACAATCCATTGAAAGGCATAGAATGGTAATCTCGTACATAATGACAAATGAACGACTGACTTAGGCGGTAATCCGCTAAAATTTTGACAATTCCTTTGATCAGTGACCTAACATTAGAACGTCATTGTGCAGTCATTGCTTTTAATTTGTTACGAGTATCGTTATGTTCTGTGCCATTGACCGACCAATGATCGATCAATATGAATTTAGCAGATTACGAACTTTTAGCAAAATGACAATGGGATCGTATTGGAATGACGAATTTATAAAAATAGCAGACTTGGGCCCCAGGTGACATGCGGCGCAGGATGGAATGTGGGTACGTAATTGACTGTGGGGAGGCACCGTATACACACTTAAGGTCTGAGCTTTCCATGAACCCCCTCTGTGGAGATTGTCTTAGCTCCGGCTGACTTGGATTCAAAGTCTATTTAGAGACTTCCAAATCAGCCACGGTAACGCGTGCCCAGGCAGGGGGCTCTCAGATGGTTCCATTAAATTGTCTGCAGGGGGTTGACACGGCTCCCACTATAAGATTACATCTTGTTGTGGAACTAAGGAAGCGTTACTATTGGAAGGACTTTTTTTTTTTTTAATAATTTATTTAATGAGTTTAGTAATACAGAGGTGTTACTTAAATCTAAACTCGCCAAACTTTTACGTTTGACCACCTTATTACATACCTATTACTTATAATTATATTATACTGCTATGGTCTTATTGCAATGTAATCTGCATTCGCGATTTATTAGGCAAAAATGTAAATAAATATGAGTTTATTAAAAAATAAATTTATACCCTACACAGTAAAGTTCAGTTTACACTAAAACTTCAAACATTTTTAAAACTTTTTCAATGTGACGTGTTAATGGATGTGTTAATGTGGTCTTATCGACTTCTGAGATAGATATTCGAATATATCTAATGTCCTTTTAATTCGGTAGCGTACAAACTCCCAAGTCTCCACGACCTGAAGGCAAAATCCTGTGATAATAAATTAATAGTTTATAATTTATACGTAAATGAGCTCATCGAGCGACTGAGCAGCACACATGTCGGCTGTCATATAGACGGTATATGTGTCAATAACATAAGTTACGCGGACGACATGGTGCTGCTCAGTCCCTCGATGAGTGGACTGAGGAAGCTTCTCACGATCTGCGAGACGTATGCGGAGGTGCACGGCCTTAAATACAATTTTAAAAAAAGTGAGGTGTTAGTGTTTACGGCGCCTAAACAACAGCTCCGTCGTGTACCTCCAGTATATCTCAACGGCGTTGATCTGAATGTGGTAACTCAATTTAAATACTTGGGTCATGTTGTCACCAGTGACCTACGTGATGATGGGGACATAGAACGCGAGCGCAGGGCGTTGGCGGTGAGGAGCAATATGGTCGCCCGTAGGTTTGCTCGCTGCACGGCAGACGTCAAAGTCAGTTTATTTAAAGCGTTCTGTCAGTCCTTCTACACGAGCGGCCTATGGGTGTCATATACGAGCCGAGCCTACAACGTCCTGCGCGTGCAATACAACAATGCCTTCAAGATGCTGTTGCGGTTGCCGCGACGTTGCAGTGCGTCGGGAATGTTTGCTGAAGCACGTACGGATGGCTTTCACGCCATCATGCGTAAGAAAGCGGCTTCCCTACTGCAACGTTTGCGTAGCACTCGGAACAGCATCCTGAAAATGATTGTTAGCAGAGTGGACTGCCCCATCCAAAGGCACTGGGTAGAATTAGGTATAGGTTTATGTTAAATAGAATTAAGTACTAACAACAATAACATAGCATGTAAGCACAGTTTGTTACTAACCACTAACTACGTATGGACTGCTTAGGTCTGAAATAAAGATATGTATTTTTTTTTTTTTATAAAACACTAGAAAAACACGCTTGACCTTTCTCACAAGTTCAAACACGACTGTGATACGATATTCTATCATGGAATGCCAGAGCCTATCTTCCAGCTTCATCATCAGACCTTGAAACCTAATCGTGGTCAAAGTTCATTACAAGACTTTTCTAAGAAATCCAAAACAGCTATGATACGATTTTCCATCATGAAGTTCCAGTTCATATCTTCCGGCTCCATCATCAGATCAGTTCGACAGTACCATATTATTGTATTGTCATCAGAACTACATACAGCTGCCAATTTTCATTACGCTACGACCCTTGGAAGATGGTTAAATTTGTTACCTTAGATTCCATTACATAGTTAGTTACATACAGGTCGATCTAATAAAAGCGTGTTAAAAACGTTCAAAATCCAGTCGCATTGTCAAAAATGTAAAGAAATTAAGGGTATTTTTGACACATTGAGACTCAGATCACTATAAAAGTTTTTACCCGACTGCGCGACGCAAAGGAGTGGTGGTAATGTGTTCATCAGCCTATGTATGTATGTATGTTTGTATGTTCCTTTGAAGCACTATACAGACCAAAGGCCTGGGCCGATTTTTATGATTCACACGTTAATCGATTCCTCTTAGTCCGGCGAGTGTCACTAAAGACATGACGTTAGTGAAAATTTAATTTGGCGACTACTGGACGCCATATTAAATATTATTTTTAATTATTTTTTTTCAAAACCTATCGAGTGGGGTATCAAAATTAAGGGTTTTAAAAGGTGATTACAAAAATATATACAACATATATACTTAAAAGCAATTCGAAGTGACAAATTGTAAAAAAAACCGGGCAAGAGCGAGTCGGACTCGCGCACCGAGGGTTCCGTAACATCCGGGTTTATGCATAAGGTTTATGTTTATGAAATTAAATGTTTTTTTATTTTTAAGTTGATTGAATGAATGGTAAATTACGGTTTACGATTTATGACGTATTAAAAAAAAACTACTTACTAGATCTCGTCCAAACCAATTTTCGGTGGTAGTTTACATGGTAATGTACATCATATATTTTTTTTAGTTTTATCATGCTCTTATTTTAGAAGTTACAGGGGGGGGGACACACATTTTACCACTTTGGAAGTGTCTCTCGCGCAAACTATTCAGTTTAGAAAAAAATGATATTAGAAACCTCAATATCATTTTTGAAGACCTATCCATAGATACCCCACACGTATGGGTTTAATGAAAAAAAATTTTTTGTGTTTCGGTTCTAAGTATGGGGAACCCTAAAATTTATTGTTTTTTTTCTATTTTTGTATGAAAATCTTAATGCGGTTCACAGAATACATCTACTTACCAAGTTTCAACGGTATAGTACTTATAGTTTCGGAGAAAAGTGGCTGTGACATACGGACGGACAGACAGACAGACAGACAGACGGACAGACAGACAGACATGACGAATCTATAAGGGTTCCGTTTTTGCCATTTGGCTACGGAACCCTAAAAACACCTACCAAGAACTAAATCGTCTGCGAAATCTTTCACATTTGTAAACTAAAAAGCTGGAAATAAAAAAAGTTATTAAAATAACGACAACTGCTCCTCTGATGCTCAGCAGTACCTACCATTTGTAACTACTCTAGACCAATTTCAATCAAAGAAAATCATTTCTAATCAAAGACAATCATTTCTTCTCGTTTATGTTAATTCCTAAATATCGTCACTACTTTTAATTGCATCTCTTGTCAGCCAAGTTACTGCAAGTCACACTGAAGTCATTGCCAGCAGATCATCTTGCAACATCGCGTGTGTCTGATAGATAATTTAAGCAAACATCTCCTCTCTTACTGTTATTAGCGATATATCAAATCATTAAGCTCTCTCCATCTTGCGACGGACCTACATAAATATAAGCAAAGATTATTTTGTAGACAGGACATAATAAAGTGTGGGGTCAGGGGGCCCCCGGCTAAAACGAAGTTCAAAATGAAAATGGCGACTGTGAAAATTTAGGAATGTCAAAATAAAAAAAAGAGTTAGCCGCCATCTTTGATTTTCCGAAAACCATGAAAACTATCTCTCTCTCTCACTGACTCTTTCTATCCATACTAATATTATAAATTCGAAAGTAGGTAACTCTGTCTGTCTGTATGTTCCCTTTTCAAGCTTAAACCACCGAACGGATTTCTATAATATTTGGCAAAGAGATAGATTGCATCTCGGGGAAGAACATAGGATAGTTTTTATCGACATACCTCGCGGGCGAGGCTGCAAGCGGAAGGTAGTATGTAATATGTAATAAAAAGTCTCATGTAGGGGGGATTCTTTTTCGTTACGTGACGATTTCTCCTAGTTTACTCCTACCGCAAGCTCCGCGTTCCAATACAATCATCTTCCTCTCTTGTCCCATGTTACTCGGGGTCGGCGGGACAAGTTTTCTTCTTCCATTCTCCCCTGTCAACCGTCACGCTATCATTCACTCCCCCCTCTTTCATATCATTCGACACACAATCCAACCTTAGTTAGCCTACCTCTCCCTCTCCATCCATCAACATTTATATTCATCACTCTTTTATTCACATGCGTTTCCGTCCTCATCACATGTCATGCCTATACCAAGCCAAACGATTGCCAACGTTACAAAGACATAATTGTATCAAACTACCTAATTTTGGGTGCATTCAAAGCTATTAAAGAGATTATATAAAGGAGACATAGGTGGAAGGTGATCTACCTATCTCCTCTTACGCGTATTGGAGGTGAAGTTGTGGTCGAAGATCGGAAGTGAAACGCCAACTTGCAGTTAATATTGTAATTGTCATGCATATTATAATTCACAGTTAAAATCATCATCATCATTTCAGCCGAAACACGTCGACTGCTGGACATAGGCCTTTTTTTTTTGTCGCTGAGAAATGACATTACGCATCTCCGCTCGTCGGGGGACGAGACGGAGTATGTGGGACTCCCTGCCAGAGTGGCAGTATACCCACTAAAACTCAGCGGTGTTCCCTCATCGCCTTGATGGGGGGGTCATGGGAATCCTGCTGGACATAGGCCTGCCCCAAGCACCTCAACTTCGACCGGTTCTGCGCTTCTCGCATCAAACGGGTTCCTGCGGCCTTCACAAGGTCGTCGGTCCACCCTACGACTTCCGGTACGCGGTCGCCACTCCAGAATCTTTCGGCCCCATCGGCCATCTGTTCTGCGAGCACAACGCAGAACAGTTAAAACACCTACAATATATTTAGTACATAATATAACTAATTAAAACTAGTGGGGACAATATAAACTACGAGTAATCTAGTCCGTGCCTCGTGCCACGCGTAGCATGAACACTTCTATCTCTACGAAGAGTAGACACATTGCTTTCTATACAAAGTGACATTTCTTTTATTCATTTTTGACATACCGCCTAGAAATCTTTCTACAATCTGTCATTTTGTCTTTCGTTTCCCACGATCTTTGTCTAGGTCCTTTTTTATGTAGACTATTTCAGAAGAAAGTTTTCTATCCCAAATGTTAAAATCACACTGACAACTGTCAGTTGTCTAAGGTAGTGAAGAGATTTTGTAATCGCTAAAGACAGTAGAAAACTTTCTACTCGACGGCCACAAAGTATATACGGTTATCTACAAAATCCCACGAAAAAAAAACAAAATTCCCAATATTCCAATGGCTTAACGTGCTTTCCGAGGCACGGAGGGGTCTCGGTATGTAAAGATGGTCACCCATCCACGGGCCAACCGCGGCAAGCGTATTTGACCACGTAGGTACCCCTCCTTATAATGTAACTTAATATCAGTAAAAATTAAGAGTCAACAAGAAAAAAAATCGTATGACAAAACAAAGAATTCCGAGTCGAATTAAGTAAGAGTGAATTTCGTAAAAAGTGCAGTTGACTCTTTCTACTTTGCTGCCGTCGTACCGTACTGTCTACACGGAACGTCATCTTTGTCTACTCTTCCGTCGACAAACCGGTGCTCATGCTACGCGTGCTGGTTGGCAAGCACGAGAGGCAGTCTATCAAAAAGTACTCTGTGAAGAGAGGGTTGCTACCATAGATATTTGCTACATAAGGAACGCTATGGCACAAAATACAGATAGTACCTACAGGCAATGAAGGCAATCACATGTCATACCTACGCTCGGCGGTCGCGCTATGGTTGTCAACTTTGGCACTCTTGTTTGATTTATTGTTGAGCTTATTCTACAAAATTAAAACTAAACAATAAACATAGTATTACTAATACAAAAAGTTTACAGAACAAAAACATATGTATAAAATTTTACATTTGTCAATTTTCACTATCGAAAATCCCTAATAACTTCAAAACGGATTAATTAATTTTGCCCTATCCGTTTTAGACCTAAACTTAACAAATGACACTAAAAACAACACAATATCTACACAAACAAAAAATCATGTTTTCAACTTAGGTACGTAATATTTGGTGGCGTGAATTTACCTTACCAAAAAGTTACTTCGTTTATACTGATTCAAAATAGGAAACTATTATATAAATCGAGCTTAGATAGCCATTTTTTGTTGCTCCATTTTTGCACTTCACAGACGCGTGTCTCAAGAGCTGGCACCCGCGCTCGCACTACTCCCAACCCGTCCGAGGTAACGTGTCCGTGAGCGGTGTCTATGTGTGCGTTGCTCGAGCGCACTTTGTATCTAGATTGCCTTCTGTACTATCTGTATTTTGTGGCTATGGTTAGCGCCCCGGATCGTAGATACCTACGAGCTGCCACTTAACAGGGGTGCGTTCACAAATACACAATACGTGACACAACAAGATGTATGAACGTAAATGAGGCAAAGGGATCCGAGTATTTTAAGAATCGTAGCAGGTGGCGCTCTGTGGGTTCTGCCGACCCTCATGGGAAGAAGGCCACCCTACATTCGTGGAAGGAATGTATAAGGTATGTAGGTGTGCGCAGACCCCCATCGGCTGCCCCATTTCAAAACCTAGAATTTTATAAGAGAGCGCATACCTAAACGTAAAATAGGTCAGCCTGTGAAAAGTATTTATGTTAGGTAAAAAAAATGCTAAATAATTTAATACATATTGTGTATATTTAATATTTTAAACCCCTTATGAACTTTGGTAGGTAATTGGTATTAGTCGTATTTGGTCTTGATTTCAAATACCTAGTAAGGTACGCATCGACCATTTAAAAACCTAGCAAGTCCAGAGACTTACCTACTATGTTTTGAAAAAAAAAACAAAAAAAAATCATTTGTTTGCGTAAATAAGGTAGGTACAGAAGGTTCTTAAAGATATATTGATCTCTTATTCTGCCATTAATTTCGGCGTGCAAATTGAATTGGTTAAGTATTTAAGTGACTTACTAGGTTTTAGAGGTTTCCTAGGTTTTAAAGTGGTCACGCACGAGGGAGTGAATAGTATGCACCATTCAAAAAAAAAAAAAAATTAACAACAACAACAACACATAACAGCATTCATTCCTAGGTATCGATGCTTAGATATATCTGCTTATAGGTGAGTTTAAAACGCTAGTGTTTTTGTATTTGGTAGGGACTTCCTTAGGGCTACCACAGAACATGTAAAACTTTATGATAGTTACAGATTGCGCACAGGTTTTTTTTCCTGTATACCTACTACATTGACGTTACTAGGTACAGTCAAAAAAAGAGATATGTATGCAGGATCGTCGGATATGGTTGAAGTTTAGTAAGAAACCGATGGATATTGTCGACTGAAATTTAATTTGATACATGAGCTGTTTGTTTTTTAATAATAAAATTAAATTTTATTCGAGACAGGCACACGTAGGTATCAAATCAGAAAGGAATCGGCACCGTATAGCCTTTCGCCTCGCCGTCAACCTAACGTAAGCACATAACCAAAGCGGATCAGAAGCTCCGACACGTCAACTCGGCTACGGCTAGGCGACGCCGCGCTTACGGCTCGGCGACTGCTGCTGCTGGATGCGAACATCCATCGGTTTCTTACTAAACTTCAACTATATCCGACGACCCTGCATACTTATCTCTTTTGTTGACTGTACTTATGTAATTTTCTTCGCGTTATCAGGTGCAATCAGCACCCTGATCGCGTAACACACCTTCATCCTGAATCATTTTAAAGGATATGGCTAATCCATTGCTTCATATGTTCGAAAAATTTGTCTACTCACCAACGTAAATAACGCAACGAATGTGTTTGAACTGTCAAAATGAAAGCCATTGCTACTGATAGTGTGTTACGCAAGTACCTACCCCGCTGCTGTAGTTTCTCTCATCTCTCATCAGAAGAAATATATGACGGAGAAGGTATAGTGTGTCTCGTTATCATCAGGCATATTTTAATTACTGTGGGCGTACTATGGATAGTGCTGGTTATTGCGCAATAGAAAAACAGTTTACAGTTCAAATCAGATTATAATTTTACGAACAGTTTAATCACACTAGCGAATCACACACTGTAGGTAGGTACTGTAGTGTCTTATATTATTATGCTCCGGCCTTTAGCAGAAAGGTCTGGCTAGATATAATATTCCATTCGAAGATTCAAACGAATGTGTCAAATATTTTAATATTGTGTTTTTTTTATAGAGAGTCATTCATATATTTGCCGTGAAACTGTAAAGTACTTTTATCAATATAATAATTCTAAGTCTAACGTGTTCTTATTTGTGTACCTCTCGGAGGTACTCTAGAGGACCCCTCAGGACCTCTATAGTACACGCGCAACGATACGGAAGGCGCGACAGTTTCTGAGCACATGTTGTCCGTACGATGTCGCCGCTTCACCTCGAAGCTCGCTCTCCTCGATCCCCCCACGGACTCAGGCTAGACTCTGTCCAGCGCCACCAGATGGCGCTGACGTTCCGAATAGTCAAACGGATGACGTATTTCCGACATATAAAATAACTACCTTCCGCCCGCGGCTTCGCCCGCGAGGTATGTCGATAAAACTATCCTATGTCCTTCCTTCCCCGGGATGCAATTCTCTCTGACAAATTTTATCTAAATCCGTTCAGTGGTTTAGGCGTGAAAAGGTAACATACAGACAGACAGACAGAGTTACTTTCGAATTTATAATATTAATATGGATAAAAATGAAACTATTTAGACCAAAAGTAGACTTTGCGAAGCCAGTTATCTGCAGTATAACGTACCACCTGCAATCACGCTAATATTATAAAGGCGAATGTTTGTGAGTGTGTGTGTGTGTGTTTATATGTTTGTTACTTTTTCACGCTCAAACGGCTGGACCAATTTTTATAAAATTTGGTATGGAGGTAGCTGATACCCTGGATTAACATATAGGCTACTTTTTATCCCGATATCCCCACGGGATCGAAACTTATGCGGGTGAAACCGCGGTGCGTAGCTAGTATACTATAAAGTTCAACTGTCATATGGCTAATAAGACACAATTGAATTTCTATTGTTATAAATCAAATATTGATTTGTCAACAGTTGAGCGGACTACTTACATATTATATAATATAACTGTACAATATAGGTACCTACATACTAATGTCTTGTCTACAACATAATATTAGTCTTGGTGAAGTATGTCGCAGTAACGCACGCGATGGCGCGTCGCATGCGCAGCCGCAGACGAGGTAACTAGCTTGGGATATATATCTGATGGGTTGTCTGAAGATATCATTGCTTACCTGCCGATCGATTCTGTAAAAATCTCATCGTGAAAACTTAGGTGAAGTGAATTTGTTTTTGCTAGGAATTGACACTATTGACAGCTCACTCCACGCTCACTTCACCTAAGTTTTCACGGTGAGATTTTTACAGAATAGCACCGCTGTATAAGATTAAGGAGAGAAAAATCGTGGGATAGGTTAGGAATTTTCAAGCGTTGATCAAAGCACTACGGAGACTGAAGTCTTCGCAGGAGCTCTACAATCCAGTGCCGTCTTGTGGATAACTAATAAGTGTACGTTATAATGCTACACAAACTAACCCCACAACCTCAACCCTAGCTAACTTTCGAGTTACAGGTAAAAAGACGAAAAATCAGAAGACCTTTAGACCTTCAGAATTTTTTGAGAATATAAAACCCGCTGGTCGACCTTCTTGGTCGACTAGCGGGTTTTATATTCTTAAAAAATTGCCTTGATGACATCTATCTATAATATAAAAATGAATCGCTGAATGTGTTGCTAAGCGCAAATCTCGAGAACAGCTGAACCGATTTCAGTAATTCTTTTTTTAGAATATTCCTTGAAGTACGAGGATGGTTCTTACGCAGTGAAAAATGTAATATATCTATGGGAGTAGGGTAGAAGTAGGGTAGGAGTAGGGTAGGAGTAGGGTAGGAGTAGTGTAGGAGTAGGGTACGAGTAGGGTAGGGGTAGGGTAGGGTAAGGGGTAAGTTACACACCACGCAAACGAAGTAGCGCCGGGCAGCTAGAAATAATTTATATGGCAAAACAACGTTTGCCGGGTCAGATAGTTAAAAATAAAAATAATGTTTTTTTCTTTTAAATGGTTTCTTTGCTAGCTTTTCAAATAAAATGAGCAGTATTTTTCCCAATTCTGTTTTTATTGTAGACAGCTAAAAATTTCAGCATGCGATGAACCAATTACATAATCAGCAGGTGGATATACCTATTATCATCAACAATGAAGTAAACTGTGCTAAGCCAAAAAGGATCTTGTAGTTATCTACCTTATTAAGGTTTTTGCAGTCATTTTGAGTTAGGCAAGTGGGTATTCGAGCGGGTCATTAAAGATTTGCAACCTCTGAGTTGCGTATTAACTGAAATCTCCAACCTGCTTCATATTTAAAGTCTTCATAATAAAAGTATAACAATCTCAAGACAACTAAATGAATCTTGGCTCGTGCCGCTCCCTCGCAAGTCGCGCCGTGCTCATCAAACCATGCAGAAAACAAAAGCAACGGAAATATTACTCCAGTCGACGACAAGAAAGCCCAGAGGACAGTTTTCTATACAAAATAATTAATTATAATCCTTAAATAATTCAAATAAAACCTCGGCTGTGTGCTTGCTTACCATTGCCTAATAGTAGAATAATTTAAGAACATACTCTGTCAAAAATTGCCGCCAAATATTTATACAAATTAAATTACTTTAGTAGGTAATCCTAAAGTTGTAAATAAAATGAATATTCATGAAAATGTCTAATGTTAATCACATACTGCGTGTACAAGATAATTAAAAGTTTAAAAACAGTTGTTTTGTTAAATAAGTGTTTGTATTGATGACAGTTAGGAGTTAAGTATATTTTTTAAGATGGACGCTGGCAAAGGCGCGGCAGTGCGTCTAGTATTTTTTGCTTTCTTCACACGGTATGCGCAGTCTCAGGAGTACTTTAGAATGGTAAGTGTACCAATTAGATCCATTTTCAATTTGAATTTCCACTGATTACCAACTTCTTTTATGTAAGTTTTATACAGTAATGTTTTTTATCTCGTAAAATCTTCGTTCGAGTGCATTGTAATGCAGAATCTTTAACTTATGTAACATTGTGCGCAAGACAGCAAGACTTGCAAAAAAATCATTATGCAAGTATAATAATAATATGCTATTGTGTTGTTATAAGATCTTACGAAGTTTTTACTACCATAATAACTAATAGGAACTCGACTGTCGAACGTGAGGTCCAGTGTTCGATCCCTGGGTGAGGAGAACTGAAAATGCGTTTTCTGTGAGGGAGAATCTCAGAATTAAACTAACAATTGCACCATTGTCCTATGTCTATAAACCCTATCTCTGTGCTCCATCTTTTAGAAATGAGGTTTCTGCTTCATGCATGCGGAAACTGCATTCATTAGGTATAGGTATCATATGCGTTGAAATTCCGCATTTATACATCTAAAGTGGTTTTTTTTTTTTCATTATTTTTTATAGAGGGTTTAACCTTTGCAGATTATGCCACCCTCATCGTGGCAACAAACTTAAAAAGAACATAAAAAAAACTTACTCATTAATCTCTACGCTTAATTCCTAAATTTATGAGACTGCAGTGCGATTCTGTAACCATCTCACCGTGAAAACGTAGGTGAAGTGAGCGTGGAGTGAGCTGTCAATAGTGTCAATTCCTAGCAAAAACAAACTCACATCACCTAAGTTATCACGGTGAGATTTTTACAGAATCGACCGGCTGTACAGTATTCCTGCAAGTTCCGAAGTAGGATTTGCAAGAACACTATTGCATATCTAAAGTTGTTATTTATTAGGTCCTTAATATGAAATCGGCGTTTTTATAAGGAAAAGGCAGATGATAACCAAAAAATGTCTTTGTCCATTGTTGTCTATACACTTTCACCACTTTATGAGTAGTTAATTGGTTATTTTGCTGAAAGAATAGTCGGAGCGATTTGACTGCCTCATCGGAATTTAATTTTCTTCCTTGCAAAAACTTAGTTATCTGTTGGAGCAAGGTCCGGGGAGTATGGTGGGTGTCGGAGATATTCCAATCGCAGCTCCTCTAATTTAGCGATCGTCTGTTGTGCAGTATGTGATCGAGCGTTGTCCTGAAACAGCAGTGAGCTATAGAGCAATCGACCAGTCTCGGTTGTCTTTTCCATCATGGTTTGTAATTGCTGACAATACAGACCTGCTGTAATCGTCTGGCCAGATCTTAGGAAGCTGTAGTAGATGACATAGGTACTGGTCCACCAAACACTTTCCTTATCTTTTTCTGAGTAAACTTTCGCTTGGGGCAGGATTTGGCAGGTTCTACTGGGATCAACAATTGTGATGAGCGTTTCCGATTATAGTACAGGATCCATTTTCGTATTTACCTAATTTTGAACGTTCCTTTTGACACGAAAAACAAGAGCGCGCGACGACATTGCCAAATCGCTTGCCTACGCGCTCGTCTGTACAAAGAAAATGTGATGTTTTAAAATGGCGCACCCAATTTCATCCTGTAGTAATTGTTCCCTGATAAAGACACGTTCAGAAGACGTGCACTCTCTACATAATTACGTATGACATAGTCTATGCAGAATGGTGCATGATTGGTATAATGCTGAACACTGTTTAGCAAACAGTTAGACACCTTTACCGATAGAACCAAAGATGCGTGACGAACGATACATAATTGTATGAATTTGTGTAAGTACACAGTAATTTTCCCTGCGCTGTCAAACTTGCGCAGAAACGAAAATGAGGAAAAAGTTTTGCGCAGAAATGAAAATGAGGAAAAAGTTTTGAGTATGGATGAGGATGGCTACACGAATAGGGGAAGACCAAACTAGTGATGGATGGACTGTGACAGGGAGTGACTACCGAGAGATCGACTAATAGAGAAGTATGGAAGAAAAACACATGTTAAGTCGTCGACCTCAAATAAACTGGGCTAAGGACAGGAGAATGAGGATGACGTAGAAACGACAATGCAGCTCATGGCTTAATAATAACCAGAAGAATCGAAGGATCAGTAAGGTAAAGATTAGTTTGGTGCAGTCATGATCGTAGGAGGTTAAGGTGATATATTGAAAAAAATGTGGTTTTTCTATTTCGTGTAACTTGTTAAGTGTGTGGAATAGGGATTTAATGTTTTGGTATATGTTTTTTGACTCTGGTCTAGTGTCATGTAAAAGGAATACACGATTCAATGTTTTTTTTCTTGACACAAAAAAATGCAAAGTTGTATCTATTTTAATTACATTTTTCGACATCACGGCGCGGTGTAACGCTTAAGAGTTATTCAATGGAATTTACTTTAAAACATAGAGAATTATCATATCAAAGTTTACTAAGTTACAGTTGTTTTAAATTTATTTCATTTATTTTGTTAAAAAAGGAGTCTTTTCGTTTTGGTACATACGTCGTTTTATTCCCAACGCACGCACTTTATAGCCATCTCTCTTCTTTTGCGTTTCAAAAGTAATTACATCACTTTCGCTCGCTTAGTAGATCAGTCACTACGATTTATTTTCGACCTATTTTGTCTTTGTTCGGTAAGACTGCAATCTCACCAAAACATAAAAAATTGGCAATAATTTATGCACACGATGGTGATGACGGGTGTTTCATCATCATCATCATTTCAGCCGAAAGACGTCCACTGTTGGACATAGGCCTCCCCCAAAAAGGGGGGGGGGGTTTGCCATAATCGCCACGCTTGGGAGGCGGGTTGGCGATCGCAGTATAGTATGGTGGTGGAATGCATAGAGAACGCTGCTGCCCATTTTCCGGTACGCCCCTTAGTTGCCTTTTACGATACCCACGGGAAGTATGGGGTGGTGCTATTCTTTAAGTCCGACACCACACAGACTGATGTGACAGAGTGATGACGGGTGTTTATGGTGGGATTATTATTATTATTAAAAGCCTGTGATGTCCTACTGCAGAGCAATGGCCTCGCTATATACTTTCTTTCTACTTATCTCTGTTCAAAGCTAGTAAGGTGATGATGGTGGAATTGGAGCAGCGTAATAATATCTTCATTTTATCTATGTAAAAGGCTTCCTGTACATGACGCTGAAGCCGCAACGGCGCCAGACCGCGTGTTTGTGCATGCGCTGCATCACCGCCGCACCGGGCGCCGCGCCCGAACCGAAAAGTCTTTATTTACAGTTTAGTTGGCAAGGTTGGCAATGCTTTACTGAACTGTGATCGTTGCTGTACTTACTATTTAACTCTGCATCAATGCGGTGTAACGCGGTTCAATGCGGCGCGACGGTGTGGCGGCGACGCGACTGACGGTGCGGCGGCAATATTCATTCATTTAGTACTTGCGGTCCGGCCGGTAAGGCTCCGGGCGCCATGTACAAGAAGCCTAAAGGCTTACCCAATAAATACATGCATACACAGATTTAAGAAAAAAACGAAAGAAACGGGACCCTAGTACTAAGACCACTCTCCGTCTGTCTGTCATTAGGCTGTATCTCAAGAACCGCGATAGCTAGACAGTTGAAATTTTAACAGATGATGTATTTCTGTTGCCGCTTTAACAACAAATACTAAAAACAAAATAAAATAAATATTTAAGGGGGCTCTCATACAACAAACGTGTTTTTTTTCGGCGTTTTTGCCTTGTGGTACGGAACCCTTCGTGTGCGAGTCCGACTCGGAGTTGGCCAGTTTTTTAAAACCATCATCTATTTAATATACTTAATTCTATAATTACCTACTACAGTATTCAAAGCACCTGAACATCTGTATACCCAACGATACCCCGCCGTAAACATGACCCAGATAGTTGAATTGTATTTAGTCACGCTTATGACCGTCCTTACATAGACCAGAACGTATCCACGTCATTATACATATGTGACATTTTTTGTCTCACAACCTTCGTGGTCCGCACAAGGCATGACCGAAATGACAAATTGGTCGGAAGATGCATAAAAAGTAATTTTGCCCAACTACTTTTTAGATTAACCTTAAAAACACTGGCCAAGTGCGAGACGGACTCGCACACGAAGGGTTCCGTACCACAAGGCAAAAACGCCGAAAAAACACGTTTGTTGTATGGGAGCCCCCTTTAAATATTTATTTTATTCTGTTTTTAGTATTTGTTGAAATAGCGGCAACAGAAATACATCATCTGTGAAAATTTCAACTGTCTAGCTATCACGGTTCATGATGACAGACGACATGACATGTTCAGCCTGGTGACAGACGGACAGTGGAGTCTTAGTAATAGGGTCCCATTTTTAGGGTTCCGTACCCAAAGGGTACAAAACGGAACCCTATTACTAAGACTTCGCTGTCTGTCCGTCTGTCTGTCACCAGGTTGTATCTCAAGAACCGCGATAGCTAGACATTTGAAATTTTCACAGATGATGTATTTCTGTTGCCGCTATAACAACAAATACTAAAAACAAAATAAAATAAATATTTAAGGGGGGCTCCCATACAACAAACGCGATTTTTTTACCCTTTTTTGCTCGATATCAAAAATGGCAACAGGTAGGCACTTGAAATATTCACAAAATACTCAGTTGTATTTTAACTTTAATAATAAAATAAAATAAATATTTAAGGGGGGCTCCCATACAACATGTTTTTTTCGGCGTTTTTGCCTTGTGGTACGGAACCCTTCGTGTGCGAGTCCGACTCGCACTTGGCCAGTTTTTTTACTCTTTGGGTACGGAACCCTAAAAAGTGTGCTGTATATGCTTTGATTTTTGATTTTGTCATGCCCTGTGATCTTGTGCTTAAAAGAGGTTACTTCATTGTTTCCAAATGGGTCTCGGTTTTTAAGAAGTGCCTTGATTTTGTTAGTTTTGCAGATCAGCAAAAATACATGGTAGAAAATTATAATAGAGATTTTACATATCGCATTGTAAAGACTCCAGCACATCAATCTACTACAATCTGTCTTTAAATGATAAATGATTTTATTTTTGTAAGTAGGTTTGTACAAACACTTTTACACGTCAATCATGTTTTTTTAAAACTAGATGAGGTCGGCGTTTCCTATCTGACTACTCTGAGAAGAAAGGCCGAAACAAACTCAGAGGTCACAGTCTCTTTTAAAGTCCAGACATAATCTTGGTCAGGTTATATGAAAACTATGTAGATCGATGTCTGAGATGGTCTTTTGAGGAAAGAACCACCACACAGATTGAGAGGACCTGTCCAGTCAGTGCACGCATTCTTTAAATAATAGATTGTCAACTTTATCGCTAAGTCGCTCGCGACTGCTGAGCGTGGGGTCCTGGGTTCGATTTCCGGGTCGGACAAAGTGTTATTGGGTATTCCATTAGGAATTTCTTAGTAACAGTCCGGAGTTTGGAAGTTGGCGACTTGATACCCCCGTGCCTCGGAAAGCACGTAAAGCCGTTGGTCCTGCGCCTGAACTCTCCCCGGTCGTGTCGGATTGCCGTCCCATCGGACTATGAGAGTAATGGAACAGAGAACGTTACACACTCCGACACAAATCCAGATTAAACATTCCTAAATCTAGACTAAAAATACATTCAACAAGTCCATACGTGATGTCCATAAAAATATATAATAAACTACCTGAATTAATAAAAAAAGAAGATAAATTAACGTATTTGTAAAAAAACTAAAACAATTTTTAATCAAAAAATGCTATTACAGTCTAAACGAATATTTAAGCGATAAAATATAATGCGATATAATAAAGAGTCCCTAACATGGTATTATTGGATTTATTTTAGATTTAAGTTTGATTATTTAAGGCTTCCTCTATCCTACATAAATTTGTGTTTGTTTTTCTTTTTCTTTTGCTGTGCCCGACAGGGTCCATAATGATCATAATTTCTTTCTCTTTTGAACTTACCACTTAAGTACACATTGTGGAATACAAATAAAGTATTGAGTATTGAGAGTGCACCTGTGTTTGCGCACACACTAGTGCACTATAATATCTCCTGCGTACCTGGCTAATCTCCATTGAGATTGGCCACCGTGACCGAAAACGGTCGGAGAGGCTATTATTATTAAGGTCCAAAGTTGATCAATAAAATTTAACACTTTTTGGATAGGTTGATGTGCTGGCGTCTGTACCTACCTATTTAAATATTTATTATGTAACCCAAAACACGTTACTGAAAAGAAAGACAATAATTTTAAAGACTTTTGAAAGGTAAATGGGCACCATACTATGGGTTTTTGCCCTGAAGACCACTAGCCATAAGACATGCACCAATGGAAAGAGCTTTTCGAGTAGAACCTTTGCTTCTAACACGACTTTTGCCAATTGTTACCAAACCAAGACCTCTCCTTGCCTCGGCCGTTGGTCCCGACTGTCATTCGTAGATCTTTGGCAGTCGTTACGGGTCGTCAGAATACCGAAAGTCTGACAACCTCACTAAGGGGTACCGTATTACCCGTGTATTACCCAGTAACTGGGTTGTGGAGGTCAAATAGGCAGTAAAATACTACTCTCAGCTGCATCCGGTTAGACTGGAAGGGAGCGTTCAAGTATTACGAAACGCATTTTTGGTAGATTTTAGACCCTCCCTCCCCCCCATGTAACGCATCGTAACGGTTTTTTGTACCCCCCCCCTCCCCCTCCCTAAATGTTACGTAACATCTAAATGACCATTTTTACCTAAAAGTCACAATTATTATGTTGCGCAAAGTACCGGAAAGGCGTTAAAATAACTTTGTTATTGTTTTGATCGCGTTTGCAATAATAATAAATAAAAGAAAGAGATTTTTAAGTTATATGTTATTTATTTAGCCATATATTAATTAAATAATAAGGCATGTAAAAAAGAATTTAATTGCGAATAATTAAATCACGTACAATACAATCGAGGGATTCCCCGTAAAACATAAACGAAAAGGGTTGCCAACTTGGGACATTTTAAGTTCCTAGTTTTTTATAAAAATAAAAAAAGTTGCGTAACGCGTTGTTCCGATACCTCCTCCCGCCCCTGTAACGCATCGTAACGTTTTACAAGACCCCCCCCCCCGCCCCCCTAATTGCGTTACGTAATACTTGAGGGTTCCCGAAGCAGACCCCAACATAGTTGGGAAAAGGCTAGGCAGATGATGAGTGTCAAACCCGATCAAAAACAAAATTAACAGACTTCCAACAACATAATTTTTCCGTTTACTTAGTGACCTCTGAACGATATCACAACACCACGTGGTATGTTCGAGTGACCACTTTCATTGAACCATTGTTTCGCAGTGATAGACAGACGGATGTCCTACTGACAATGGATCACTTTCGATTCTTTTATTAACGTTTTGCTACTTACTCTCATTTCTTGAATTTGGTTATGCTGGGGCTTATTTTGTGACTAGCTTCTGACCGCGACTTCGTCCGCGTTAAATTTCTTGTAGATAGGTACCCCCGTATACGTCAATTCATTTTCGCTTAGCGATCTTTCTTCATATTTATTTCTTTATTTACTTTATTGTACACGATTTTTTTTTATCTGTCGACCGACCGTCCGAACGACCAGGGGCCCTAGTCTGCTATTTTTATAAAATCGTCATTCCAACACGATCCCACCACCATCCCATTGTCATTTTGCTAAAAGTTCGTAATCTGCTAAATTCATAATGGTTGATCATTGGTCGGTCAATGGCACAGAAATTATACGATACTCGTAACGAATTAAAAGCAATAACTGCACAATGACGTTCTAATGGTAGGTCACTGAACAAAGGAACTGTCAAAATTTTTGCAGATTACCGCGTAAGTCAGTAATTTATTTTTCATTATGTACGAGATTACCATTCTATGCCATTTCTTTCAATGGAGTGTCAGTGGTTGACCATTGGAAAGTCATAATGACGCCATTATATTAGTAGATTACCAAACTTGTCAAAATCGACAATTATGAAATCAATGATAGACCATTCTGACACTATTGTAATAGCAGACTTGAGGCCCTGACCGGTCGATCTGTCGATCATTCTGACTTTTTTGGCTTTATCCTCGGCTCCTAAAAACGCCATAGCGTGATGTTAAATAGCCCATATACAGGGTTATTGGTAAAAAAAAACATCAACAACCTCTTAAGAGGTCATTATGAACAACTTTTACTATGGGACCCTGAATTCGCGAAAAAAAATAAGCTGTTCCCTACATTTATGTTCGTAAAAAGAACATAAATGTAGGGAACAGCTGTAAATAGTTTGTTTTATTTTCATAACTGAACATAATACCTTAAAATTGAAAATCAAAAAAGCAAAGGTGTCCCCATGATTTGCTTTCAAAAGGAAAGTTGTCCACCGTTTTCAGACGAAAGCAGACTTGTCCAAAAAAGGAAAATGTTTAAAAAAAGGGGGGTTAGGGTTTCTATTAGACTAAAACCAGATTCGGACTAAAATTTTGATACACTATTCATTTACTAAAGCTTAACATTCTACCTAATTAACTTTAGCTTATTTTGGTTTTTGACCTCTACTCTAAAAAATCAATTACTTAAGGTGAACGCAGACTTGGCCGCACCGCACGCGCCGCAGTCTTCGCATTCGAATTCTTTATATGAAGTTCTATGCAACCTCGCACACCCACCCGCGTCGCAGTCGCCGCAGTCCCTGAAACGACCGAACTCCCCAAGCCGCAGCTGATGCCGTCACCAACGCCGGCGCGCACGCAGCGGACGCTGCGGCTAGCGCGGCGCGGATGACGTCATTCGCGTTCACGGTGCAACCTGAATGAATCAAATGCGATTCGTGCGGCGACGGGAACGACTCCAGTGACTGGCGGTGCGGATAGATGTGCGAGGCCGTTAACAAAAAGCGATGACTGCGGGGACTACGGAGACTGCGGTGCGGCCAAGTCTGCGTTCACCTTTACAGGACAAGCCCGGATTTGTTCGCCAGCTCCTCAATTGATAAAGTCACATTAGTAATTGCACGCATTTTAACCCACGACCACGTATCAAATTGGAAAGGGATCGTCACTGTACCAACTCGAGCCTTTCAGTATTCTTTGTATGAAACTCCCTACTACAACGCACACTAATCGGAATCGCCTTGCCTCGGGACAAGCTGACGCTCGCTAAGCTCACGAACCGCGGTGTTGTGCGTTAGAGCCAAACCACACATAGCAAAGATTTCGACGAATCGGCGGGCATACGAGCTGCGGTGCGGCGCCGCACCGCACCGTGTGGTTTGGCCCTTACGGCTCGTCGTCGCCGCGCTTACATCTCTCCGTACCCGAGCCACAAAATACAGATAGTACAGAAGGCAATCACATGTACCTATGTACTTCACTTTTCATACCTACACTCGGCGGTCGCACTAGGGTTGTCAACTTTGTGTTTTTTGTGCCCGAGCTTACGTCTCTTCGTCTACCCTTGCCCCTTTCACCCCTCGACCCCTGTCGCGGCAGGCCGTAAGCGCGGCGTCGCCTAGCCGTAGCCGAGTCGACATATCACAGCTTCTGATCAGCTTTGGTTACGTGCTTACGTTAGGTTGACGCCTGTTTGACGCCGCGGCGAAAGGCGATACGGTGACGATCCCGTTCCGAGTTGATATGTGTGCTATACTTTTAGGTATCACAAATATTGTTGTCCATGGCCGTACTTACACGTCATAAGAGAAAATGTATTTCCCTCTACACAAGACGTTAGGACACAGCCATCATACTACATAGATAACACAAAGACATTGCGTGACCAGCTCAAGGTCACCTACAATCACAATGACTGTAACGCTAACAATTCATCTAATAACGTAAGGATTTCCGCCGATTTAGTAACAATCATCTTGTGCATTATGGTCTCTTTCTGAGTAAGATAACAACGTGTGTAACTGTCAGGGTTTTCCGAAGGTCTGGTGGGTGAACCAGAAAGATCCTGCTGTCGTAGGCACTGTTTTGTAAGTGGGAATTGGTCTTTGTTTCTGAGCGCAAACTGTAAATTAAGTCAATCAATCAATCAACCAACTCAGCCTATCGCAGTCCACTGCTGGACATAGGCCTCTCCCAGACTGCGCCACAGCACCCTGTCCTCCGCCTTCCGCATCCAGTCTACCCCAGCCACCTTCTGTAGGTCGTCCGTCCATCTAGCTGGGGGGCGTCCCACACTACGCTTGCCAATACGCGGTCTCCACTCCAGGACTCGTCTGCTCCACTGTAAATTAAGTAGTTGTGCCATTTTGAGCACTTTTTTGCAGTTTTCTATGATACAGCAGATTTTTGAAGTGAAAACTTCTTCAGGCCCGTTTAGCATTTTTTGAGATGGGGGAAAAAACCATTGAACTCGCGACACTGTTACCGACACCGCGCTACATTCGGATGTGTTCGGCTGTCCTCGGAATGTACAGACGCCAGCACATCAAGCTACTACAATCTGTCAAATTCCTTTAATAGATTTTCAATTTTATCGCTAAAGTATAAGGTTTATTTATTTATTTTATTTATTTATTTTACCATTTATGTACACACATATATAAACAGACAAGAAAAAACAGAACAGAAAAATAGGTACAAAGGTGATGCTTATTTCATAAGAAATCTCTTCCAGCATACCTGCGATAGGACAATAAATAGAGAGATGTAGACAGCGTGCGAAAGAGTAAAGGAGACAAAAAAAATAACACATAAAATCTAAAAACAATTCACTTAATAAATCTAAACAAGTATTATGAGAATATACTTACATACTTACATACAAATAAACATACATACTTCCAAAATAAATATCACTAGAATTTTATTAAATATAATGCAATTAAAATAATAAATACATACACAACTATGATAAAGTGGACAGATAGTGTTCCTTAACTTTTCTTTTAAAAACTGCAACAGTTTGGCAGTCCCTAATTTCAGGCGGTAGTGAATTCCACAGCCGCACCGCGTGCACTGTGAAGGAGTAGGAGTAGAAGTCGGTGGAGTGGGGAGGGGACTTTAAAAGGTTTTTAAGATGCGACCTGCAAGGCGCATCTGAAGGACGGGCATAGGAAAAACGCTCCCGCAGATAGGATGGTGTTTTAGGATTGTGAAGGAGATTGAATAGCAAACACAATATCCGAGAGTTCCTGCGAAGTCGAATGGGGAGCCACTTGAGGATCTTGCGAAAGTTGGAGAATTTAATTTAAAATAGATTGGGAAAATTTTACAGTTTCGGGTAGATTGATTTGCTGGCGTCTTTACTTACTTGGTTTTTAAATCCGATATGTCAGTGAGTGATGACAAAGCATTATGTTTGTGTTTTGTTTCCGTTTTTGTCGGCACTCCCGGAGTGTCACTGTTTTTTTTTTTTTTTTGATAACCGACGCAATATTTGTAAGCCTAGCGCAGAAATTTTTTAATGGAATTTGGTTTAGAACCATTTGCAGAATACATGGTTACAGTTTGCGGTGGAGTTTCTTGCCCATGCTTCTCCATACGAAAACTATCTTTTGGAACGGACGACTAGAATCAATTCTATTTTATTGTAAATCTGTTCAAAACTGCCTTTTATGTGCCTATTTGAAAAAGATTTTTGCGCGCATTAGTTAACAAAAAAATCGTATATAATATTCACACCCATAGAAATATAAATATCTGTATTCTGGACGCTTTTAACGTCTTTTTTTTACATCGTTCTCACATATAATTTAAAAGAGTGTCCATGGAGTTTCTTACCCGTTCTTTTCCATAGGTACCTACGCTTTAGAATGGGCAACTAGCTTCATATTTTCTGACTGACCGACTTCTTGACAATTCAAAAGTGCATGTAAATGGTTTAATTTAAATAAATGCTTTGAATGAGTTTGAGATCTATGATCTCACTTGTATTTTCCAAACCGGTAGGCAGAGGGCAAAGGGAATAATAACCACCATGGTTTTAGAGTCTTTGGCAGAGGGGTATAGTGGGTGTACTACATTGCGCCAGATGTATTCTAAGTCCCAACTCCCATGTAACGGGGGCCCGCCTATTACTATTATCCGGACACAAATCCGGCCTCCCGAATCAACCCGCCCTATCGCAGTCCTCTGCTGGTCATATGCCTCTCCCATGCTGCGCCACACCAACCTGTCCTCCGCCTTCCCCATCCAGTCTGTCCCAGGGTACCTTTTTGAGGTCCTCTGTCCATCTAGCTGGCAAGCAATCCATGTAAGCAAGCGGGCTATCCAGCCACCATGGGTGCAAAAAAAAATTTGTAATAGAAAAACCCAAAAGAACACACAAGCACACAAGTTATGCTAACAACCACAACATAACGAGGCAGTCGCCTAATCAAAATTCTTATTTTATTTTCAGGGTGTCAATACAAATACAGCAGAGGCGTCCCAGTTCCTTCGGGAGTATGACAGAGAAGCTTCTGGAATGTGCTACAGGTAAGATTCCACAAGATCTTCACATTAACTCAGCCTATCGCAGTCCACTGCTGGACATAGGCCTCTCCCAGGCAGCGCCACAACACCCTTCCGCATCCAGTTTGTCCCAGGCACCTTCATAAGGTTGTGGGTCCATCTAGCTGGAAGGCGTCCCACACTATGCTTGCCGATGCGCCGTCTCCACTCTAGGACTCGTCTGCGGTCTGCTACAAGGCCATCGGTCCTTCGACATACATGACCAGCCCACTGCCACTTCAGTTTGCTTACTCTGCAAGCTATGTCGGTTACACCGATTCTTTCATTTCAAAGAAACTGCGAGCATAGCCCGCTCCATAGGGCGCTGAGCGACCTTAAATTTGTGGACCAACCCGACAGGCAGTGTACACGTTTCGGCACCATATGTCATAACGGACAAGACGCACTGGTTGAAGACCTCAGTCTTCAAACATTGCGGGATTAGTGACGAGAGAAGATCTTCACTCCTTACAAAACTTAGGCGGCCCTCTGGTCGCGTAAAGAGTCGACTCCCTCATTTTCTACTCATAGTCCCTCAATCCTATTATCAAAGAAACTCCGAGCATAGCCCGCTCCATAGTGGACCAACCCGACTGTCAGTATACACGTTTTGGCACCGTTGACCGTATATCATAACAGGCAAGATGCACTGGTTGAAGACCTCAGTCTTCAAACATTGCGGGATAAGTGACGACAGAAGATCTTCACTCCCTACAAAACTTAGGCGGCCCTCTGGTCACGTAAAGAGTCGACTCCCTCATTTTGTACCCATAGTCCCTCAATCCTATTATCAAAGAAACTCCGAGCATAGCCCGCTCCATAGGGCGCTGATTAAATTTGTGGACCAACCTGACTGTAAGTGTACTCATTTCGGCACCGTATATCGTAACGGGCAAGATGCACTGGTTGAAGACCTCAGTCTTCAAACATTGCGGGATAACGACAGAAGATCTTCGCTCCCTACAAAAATTAGGCGGCCCTCTGGTCATGTAAAGAGTCGACTACCTCATTTTCTACTCACAGTCCCTCAATCCTATTCCAGAGTAACAATGTCCCAATGGAAGTTCGTGACCAACATCACAGAGTACAATCGTCGCCGTATGCTGGAGGAGCTGGCTCTCAGCTCCAAGTTCGAGAGGCTCTCCTGGAGGAAGGCGGCTGCTTATGACTCCTCCAGGCTGTCGGACCCTCAGGGGAGACGGCAGCTGATGAAGATCGTGCAGGCTAGCAGGGCGGCCTTGCCTGATGATAAGTATTCTGAGGTAAGGTATAGCTGGAGTTACTTGAAAATCATTTCAGCAAAATGCTTCCAAGGATTTTACTAATGAAACCGTGCTGATTAGAATTCTATATGAATGTTAAAAGCTCTAATTTCAAAGTCGCTGGATGCCCGCCTTTACAGAGTAGTTGACAAATCAAAATTCTACAATTCCGTATCACTTTTACTTGTTTACCGGACTGTCCTCGACACGTTCCCCTTTGTTCATAAACGTTGCTTTAGGGCTGATTTTTCGATCGACAGATAATTGTTATACGTGGAATAAAATTGACGTCTCACAGATTTTGTATGGAAGAACTGTCAAAAATTCAAAATTATTCCTCGGATAAAATTATCTGGCGTTAGAAAAATCAGCCCTAGCGACTGTTTAATCTGTTTTTATATTTCTATGGTTTAACCATAGGTACATTTTTACGTTTAAAGTTAAACGTCACTTAATCCTAACTAATATTATAAATGCGAAAGTACATTTGTTTGTTTGTTTGTTACCTTTTCACGCCTAAACCACTGCACCAACCATTCTGAAATTTTGCATATTTATTTATTTTTTATTTATTTGGCTCACCAACAATTGAATACACTGACACAAAGATATGAGATACATCCAATAGACTACATATACGTTGTCAGGTGTACAGAAACGGACATAGGGTACCTTTCATCCCGAAAAAATGTGCTGTTCCTGAGGAAAGCAACAATAACGTTATTATGATAATAGATGGCGCCACGTGACTTTCGAATCATGATTGAATTATATTAGAAATCACGGGATCGAGATTTATGCGGGTGAAACCGCGGGGCGAAGCTAGTCATCTATACAATACAAATAAATAAAATTGAAGTGAAGTGAACATTTAGACGGTACTTATGACGACGGCGTTTCCAATGAGAAGAAAGGCATAATAAGACGGGAACCATAGATATCCGTGGCCGAAACAAACTCAGTGGTCACCAGTCTCTTTTAAAGACAAAATCAACAACAACAACAACAATCGACAATCTTGGTTAGATCTTGTGAAGACCATGTAGATTGGTCTGATATGATTTTTTGAGGAAAGAACCACACAGATTGAGTGGACATCTGTCCAGTGGGTGCACGCATAGGGACAAACTCTGTGAGAAAGAGTGGGCCGTAATCTACCACGCCGGCCCAGCGAGTCAGTAGATGTCACCATATCTTTGAATTTTTGGTTCTCGGTCTTAGTTTCTTCACGATGTTTTCCTTCACCGTTTTGAGAGAAGTGGTGATGAAATAATTTACACCAAGTAAAGCTGCTGTCTGGGATCGAACCTATAACGAACAACTCGTAAGCCACGGCCGTTATCACTTTGCTACCACTGCTCCTAAAGCTCAATTCTACAAATCCATAAAAAGCTTATTTACAAAACTTTCATTCCAGCTCCAACAACTAATCACGGAAATGAAAGAGATCTACAACTCGGCGAAAATCTGTCCCTACGGCCAAAAGCCCTATGACCCTCACATACCAAGGATTCCGTACAGCAACGAATACCAGGACATGAACCAGGGCTACCAACTGGCAAACCAACCATACCAGCATTACCAACCTTACACAGAATCAACGGAATCTAATTACTGTGATATGCAGTTGGATCCTGAGATATCCAGGATTCTGGCACATTCGAGGATTGAGAGTGAATTGCTGTATGTATGGAAGAATTTTCGGGATCAAACGGGCCCGAAATTGAGGAATCGTTTCATGAGATATGTGCAGTTGGCTAATCAGGCGGCTGTGGCTACCGGTAAGTACCTACTTTATAAGTTTCCTAGCTTCTGCCCACAATTATAAGCGATTCTGATCAAGCGTTTCATACGAATATTAACACTAACTTTATTTGGTACGTACAAGGTTCATTTTCGCATGAAACGCTACTGTGCTTAGCTTGAGCCAAGTTCAAATTTTCTCTATAGATCTTAGCCTATGCCACTGAATTAGCATTTTCCTAAACGAGTTTAATCTCAAAGACCTCATCTGCCAGCCTTTTCCCAACTATGTTGGAGTCGGCTTCCAGTCTGACCGGAAGCAGCTGAATATCACTATTTTACATGGAGCGACTGCCTATCTGACCTCTACAAGCAGCACCACAATAACTGCGTAATAGGATAACCCTTGGTAAGACTGGTTGTCAGACTTTTGGGCTACTGAAGACTCGTAACGACTGTCAAAGATCCACGAATGACATCCCAGACCAACGGCTTAAAGTGCTTTCAAAGGCACGGAGGGGCCTTCGCAAGTCTAGCTTAACCTGATCGATCGACCCGTGGGCCTGTTATTACTTAGCAATGGGCCCCTCTGTTACTACTAAATACCTCTATATACCCCAGGATACAGAGACGCTGGCGATCAAATGCGAGCAGCATACGAAGACCAGTCCTTCAGAGCCAGCGTCGAAGAGATGTACAATCAAATACAGCCGCTGTACAAGCAGCTGTTCACGTACGTGCGCAGGCGGCTGGTGCAGCGGTACGGGGTGACCAGTGTGCGCTCTGATGGTCCGATACCTGCGCATTTGTTGGGTAAGTCATGACGTCGACAGCCTTCCCCATAAAGGTCAAAGCACACGTATCAAACCGGAAAGGGTTCGGCACCGTATCAATTGGAGCCGTTCAGTATTCTTTGTATGAAACTCCCTACTGCAACGCACACTAATCGGAATCGTAACGTAATCACCTCGCCTCGGGACAAGCTCACGAACTGCGGTACGGTGCTTTACGGCTCGTCGTCCCCGCGCTTACGTCTCTCCGTACCCGAGCTTACGTCTCTTCGTCCACACTTGCCCCTCTCACCCCTCCGGCCTGCCTGCTGCACCATTAACCAGCGGTCGGCGAGCCGTAAGCGCGGAGTCGACGACGTATCGGAGCGTCTGATCCGCTTTGGTTACGTGCATACGTCAGGTTGACGCCTGTTTCACACCGAGGCGAAAGGCGATACGGTGCCGATCCCTTTCCGATTTGATACGTGTGCAGCTGGAGCTACGCATCCTCCAAAGCTGTGTTACCCTGGTCATTTGTCGGGTAGGTAAGTGTCTTGAACAATAGCTTTTCGTAATCTACATTGGACATAGTTAGTCGTGGTAGTTGGATATAATTATGTAAACTTTTCATTTGTTAGGTAAGTTCAGCATCATTATGTCTTTTCTAATCGTTGTAATTTGTGTTGAGCTGAACGGTGCTGATCTATGTGTCATGTTTGTGAACGGGCGCCGTCAGTTGGGGCTGGTCATCACTTAGCTGCCTCGGCTTATTTTTAAATAATTTATTTTTGGATTCTTTTGTTACTATTTGCTGTACTCTGGACGCTTTTAACGCGTACGTCTTTTTAACATCGTTCTTACATATAATTATAAATTCAACATTAATGATGTAACTAATATTTTTGTAAAAATATTATTTAAAAGAGTGTCCGTGAAGTTTCTCGCCCGTTCTTCTCCATATAATAGGTACCTACGCTTTGGAATGAGGAACTATTAGCTTCATACTTTCTAACTGACCGACTTCTTGACAATTCAAAAGTGCCTGTAAATGGTTTAATTGAAATAAATGCTTTGAGTTTGTGTTTGAATCAACAGGGTCAAATTGAATTAGCTAGCGGTACTTCGCATTTGTCATCGGAGTGTGTGGCGTATACGCACTATAAAGTTTGGGCTTAATAACGATGGTTTCCTTCACATTCAATCATCATTCAATAATTTCCAAGATTAACTCGTAAAAAGATTAGGGGATGCACTAAATTACCCGCGAAATTCAAATTTTCTTACGTTTTTGCCATTTGCCTGGTCAGTGTCAGGTTGCATGTTTATACAGAACCCTCTAAGTTCATATAATCCACTGACATACATATATATTACTAGCGATATAATCCCATTGATAGATATTTTATGAAAATCCATTCAATAGGATTATATGAACTTAAAGGGTTGTATAGATGATTTTAATGATTATAATTCTGTAAAGCCATATTTGTTACGCTCGCGAATCATATTTCATTAAATATAAAACCTAACACTAACCTGCAAATTGCAAAAAACGTATTTCGCGTGCTACCCTGTCGAATCCCCCTTAAGGATCTCTGAAAAGAATTGACTTGGAGTAACAAAAACTGCACTTAAGGGGCTTACAAGACCTAAACACAAAAAAACGCAAGTTTTAGAAACAATAAAAGTATATATGATCGACTATAGTAAACAAAATCAGAAAAATATATATTCTTCAGGATATATGCTAGGCAGATCTAGATAGTGTGTTGAAAACATAATTTACAACTATTTTGATACGATAGAAAAAAATCACGAAGATACCTCTAAAAACTTTCTTTTTACAATAAAAACCATAATAATAATGTACATACTATGACCCCAAAACATTGATCAGGCAGGCCTGATCAATGTTTTATATACATACTATATGTATATAAAACATTGATCAGGCAGGGGTCATAGTTATTCCATAGTTCTTGGTAACCAGTCCACTTTAGCTACCCAAACCCATAGTCCAACTTTTTATATTTCCTTATCCTGCAATAGTCCTACACCAACCGGGGGTTATCCTTGGGTGCACTTGCATAGCGCATACAGGGATAATCGTCGGTTGGTGCCGCATTTCATTCAAATTTCCTAAGGGGCCTCTGCGAGTTGGCTTCGGCCCCTCGTACGCCTTCCAAAGGACCGGGACCCCAAGGTTCCGAGATATATAAATTCATAAAAAAATATACATACAATCATTATGATTTTTTTGTCAGATTATTCTACAAGCAACATACTAAAGGACTAGTAGTCCAAACAATAGATTTTTTGTAAATAGATAATTGCTTCATATTCTGCAGTAAATTACCAGCGTTGTGTCATCGCTTCTCTTTCTTTTCTATGCAGTCCGACAGTGACCGCACTTTAAGTCATGTAAGTCCCTTAATTTCCTCAATCTTTATCATCAGGTAACATGTGGGCACAGAATTGGAAATCAATCATGGACCTCGTGATGCCGTTCCCGCAGTCACCCAACGTCGACGTCACCGCCGAGATGTTGAGACAAGGGTTCACTCCGCTAAGGTAAATACGACCAATCAGAGGGGGGTTCACTCCGCTCAGGTAAATACAACCAATCAGAGGGGGGTTCACTCCGCTCAGGTAAATACAGCCAATCAGACGAGGGTTTACTCCGCTCAGATAAATAAGTATAACCAATCAGAGGGGGGTTCACTCCGCTCAGGTAAATACAACCAATCAGAGGGGGGTTCACTCCGCTCAGGTAAATACAACCAATCAGAGGGGGGTTCACTCCGCTCAGGTAAATACAACCAATCAGAGGGGAGTTCACTCCGCTAAGGTAAATACAACCAATCAGAGGGGGTTTCACTCCGCTCAGGTAAATACAACCAATCAGAGGGGGGTTCACTCCGCACAGGTAAATACAGCCAATCAGAGGAAGTTCACTCCGCTCAGGTAAATACAGCCAATCAGAGGGGGGTTCACTCCGCTCAGGTAAATACAACCAATCAGAGGGGGGTTCACTCCGGTCAGGTAAATATAACCAATCAGAGGGGGTTTCACTCCGCTCAGGTAAAAACAACCAATCAGAGGAAAGTTCAACAACATTCATTGCGTTATTTACGTTTGAGCAGACAAACTTTTGGAGACCATCTTTACATACCGGAAAGCACGTCAAACCGTTGATCCCGGCTGTCATTCGTGGATCTTTGACAGTTGTTACGTGTAGTCAGAAGCCCGAAAGTCTGACAACCAGTCTTACCAAGGGTTATCGTATTACCCAGTAACTGGGTTGTGGTTGTCAGATAGGCAGTCGCTCCATGTAAAGTACTGGTATTCAGCTGCATCTGGTTAGATTGGAAGTCGACCACAACATAGTTGGGAAAACGCTAGGCAGATGATGATGAGCAGACAAACTTCGAATATACCTATGAAGCAAGATAAAATCCGTTCAATGGTTTAGGCGTGAAAATTTGAAAGGTAACACAGACAGACATAGAGTTACTTTCGAATTTATAATATTACTAGCTTCTGCCCGCGGCTTCGCCAGCGAGGTATGTCGATAAAAACTAGCCTATGTCCTTCCCCGGGACGCAATCTATATTCAACGCTCACATACTAAATTAGTTCTCTACAATAGCCTTATAAGAAGCATCCTGGAATACTGCAGTGTGATATGGAGGCCTCACTACGCAACCCACTCGCTGCGGATAGAACGAATCCAAAAAAGGTTTATACGATACCTAGGGTACTCAAAGGGAAGGCAATTTAAATATCTCTCCTACCTTGATAAACTAGGCTGCTACAAAATGAGCACCCTGGAAGCTCGAAGCGAGGTCTTGGATTTGAGATTCGCATATAAACTACTCAGTAACACCATTGACTGCCCACAATTGGTATGTAAGTTTAATTTCAGAGTACCCCGTAGACCACCACGCAAACCTATAACACCCTTAGCTCCACCTCTTCGCCATACAGTGTCTGGTGCTAATTCGCCTATACTCGGCATGTGCAAACTCATAAACGAACGCACCAACCTGGTTGACCTTCACACAGATTCAATATCGACGTTTGTTGTCAGGCGTAATTAGTACTAGTATCTAATATAATTATCTAGAATTTAAGTACATTAATAATCATTAAAATTAAATTTATAATTACAAAGTGTATTTTGCATGTGGTGTTTGCCTGTAATTGGTTGTGCAGTAAGATCTAAGACACAATTTCTTGTAAGTTCCTATCTGTGTAATATCAGTGACAACTGTTGGTGAACCTTAATTAAATAAATAAATAAATCTCTCTGCCAAATTTTATCGAAATCCGTTCAATGGTTTAGGCGTGTAAATGTAACATAGAGTTACTTTCGAATTTATAATATGTATTAGTATGGATGCGAAAGTAAGTTTGTTTGTTTGTTACCTTTTCACGCCTAAACCACTGAACCGAACATCGTGAAATTTTGCATATACGTTGTCAGGTGTACAGAAACGGTCATAGGGTACCTCTCATCCCAAAAAAAACTGCTGTTCCCGAGGAAAACAACAATAAGATTATTATGATAATAGATGGCGCCAAGTGTCTTTCGAACGGGATCTAGTGTCAGTAGAGCTTCTATAGACATCTGCAATTTATTCCAGAATGTTCCAAATGGCCGAAGAATTCTACACATCAATGGGCCTGAAGCCAGTCCCTCCCGAATTCTGGCGCGGGTCCATGTTAGTGCGGCCTGCACAGCGCAGTGTGCAGTGCACAGCCAGCGCCTGGGACCTGTGCAACAGGATCGACTATAGGTAACAACTATCACCACCACCACCATCATCAGCCTACAGCAGTCCACAGTTGGACATGCCTCCCACGCCTCTCAATCCTCGGCACCTCTCATCCAGCTGCAGATGCAGCAGTAGAAACGCGTTAATCTCTGGAACTACCAGTCGTATTTGAAAATATCTTTTTTGCATTTGAGAGCCCATCCCTACTACCCAATGAGAAGAGTCGCATTCCTCAAAAGTATTGAAAGTTTTAAAAAAACGAATTTTTGTTTATCCTTTTAAATATAAAAAACGCTTACAAAAATGCACAAATATCTTCCTAGAAAGGTACAAGAATGTTTAGGAGCTTTTCTATCTTGTTCCCCGCAGTTTCTCCCTCATCATTCCAAGTAAAAATACTAGTTTATGAGTAATCAAAGTCAAAGTCAAAGCATTTTTGCAAATAGGCACTTAACAGGCACTTTTGAACGTCAAAAATTACTAAAATAGAATTGATTCTAGTCGCCCGTAATCCCCGAACAAACCTGAAAATGCTTACCTACGTACCTACATTATTTTTTAGAAAGTTAAGTAGGATAATGAGCTGTAAAACACTTTCTTTTTCACATTTTATTCAACAACATCAATATCGTTCAAGCAGGAGTTGTGTAAGTATGTGTTTTCGGCGACGTAGCACAGATAGGCCACATAACACACAACTATTGCCGTTTTCCACTTTAAGACCAATCGCTAGGCAAATCCAAGTCCATAAAACGCGCGTAAAGGGTCAATAAAAATGGGAGGCAGTCACCTCCTTCTGCGAAGCAGTCATGCTAGCGAAGGAGGTGGCGGGACGGCTCAGCCGCAGCGGGAGACGCTCCGGGCGTCGGGAGCCGCGTGACGACTCCCGGCCACCGTAGGCGCGGGCCTGCGGGCGGAGAGTAATGGGTAGCTCACCGTCCGATCAGGACCAGGCCCGTGCCAGACGTCGCTTACGTGTTCCACGCGCGCCTCAAAGAGATGTCAGCATCGAGGAGGGGCCCCTTAAGGCCGAAGCCTAGGCCGGGCTAGCGGGATTGTCCGAAAGGGATACCGCTGGCCCGGAACATTAAGGGCTAAGGAAGGATCACGGGTGGGTTTTAATCAGTAAGAGTCTGACACTCCCGTCCGCTCAACCCAGAGCGGGAGGAGTCATTTGATGATTTCCCATTGGCAAAAAAAAAGAAAGGGTGAATAAAAACTAGCGAACAGAGAAAAATAACAGCACAGATCGAAACAATGAATGAATTAGAATCTAGTAATGACTGAAAATCAATAAGTGGAAAAAAATATACGTTTTGCGTTGAACCACTGTAATGTTGTATATATATACTTACCTTCAATAAAATAACAAAATGAAAACAATAAAAGTGTCAAGTCAAACCACAGACGTCTGTGATATCCTAGGCTACTAAACAACATCCTGTCTGCCATTCACTCACGGTGACCAGCACATTCGAAATCCTGCTCCGTTGGAAGATCCACGAGAGCACCTCGTTGAGCCAGGAGGGTACTGTGCTGCTCCCAATGGAAACTAAGGAAATCGTAGTGGCCATAGACCTACCCCCACCATTTCCCTTTAATCTTCTATATTTTTAATATATACCTACATTTTATGCAGTTGTCACTTTACGTGGTTATTATTCATCTCCCCACGTTTTCTCTCACGTCACATTGGCGCCCAACGTGGGTGCCAATGATGAATAACTTTTTATTCCCATACATTTGGATTAAAATAAACACATTCCGTGAAATGTTCAAATCAAACCACATTTCAATAATGGACGCGTACTTCGAGGTACCGGGTCAAAAATGCCCATTTACTAGTACTTTTATTTTGTACGCGCTCCAACATGAGACTATAATATTTAGTTTCATGTGGAGCCCAGATAACTGCATTACATTCTAATTGGCCCCTTAAGCATTATACAATGCCGTTATTATACAGGGTTATTGGTAAAACATTAACAACCTCTTAAGAGGTCATTGTACTCATCATTATGAACAACTTTTACTATGGGACCAGACCTGAAATCGCGAAAAAATCAGCTGTTCCCTACATTTATGTTCGTATAACTCCTCAAAATGTAGGGAACAGCTAATATATCGGGATAAAAAGTAGCCTATATGTTAATCCAGGGTGTCAGCTACCTCCATACAAAATTTTATCAAAATTCGTCCAGCCATTTGAGCGTGAAGAAGTAACCTTTATAATATTAGTGTGATAATCTTTTCTTCAGAATCAAGCAATGTACAGAAGTGACAATGCAAGACCTGGTGTCCACCCACCACGAGATGGCGCACGTGCAGTACTACCTGCAGTACTCCGAGCAGCCGCAGCTGTTCAGGGATGGCGCGAACCCTGGTGAGTCTTCATTGTCATTTCAGCTGAGAGATGTCCGCTGCTGGACATATGGCTTCCCCAAGGACCGTCAAACCTACCGGGCATGCACTGGACTCCCTGGGACGTTTTAATAAGCCGATTTTCAGTACTGCTTCTTCTACCAGTAACAACTTTAAAAAAGAATCTAACTGTACTTCTATTAAATAAATGTTACTAATTCGTATCGGATTTTCTAGTTGATAAATTTGGGGTATTCCTCGAAACGCACCAACTTTGAAACGCACCAAAAGTATACCTACCTCGAAAAAAAAATTTAAATATTTATAAAAATAAAAATGAAGTAAGTAACTATACGACTACAACTTTGTGGTTGAAAAAAAAAATTACACCATACTATGTAAAACTATTCTTAAAAAAAAAATGCATACACCAACAAAAATCTAATCAATTATTTATCTTTAAGCTCTGCCTAAACCATTTGGAAAAAATAATTGCCGTGGTGTTATGTTCACCATACTTTATTACTTACCTCTTTAAAAAATACAGTATATTATAAAATAATGAAATCAGGGTGAACTACACACTTCTGCCGACCGTTTTAGGACATAGAGGCTTGATGTTATATTTATGTACAAAAAAATATACTTCGCATCAACAGTTCAGAAATTTGGTCATCTCTCTCACATCTTCGGTAGTATAGTGGTAAGTATCCCCGCCTGTCACGCGGGAGACCGGGGTTCGATTCCCCGCCGGAGAGATTCTTTTTGTGTTTTTTCTTCATCATTTTTTTTAGTACTAAACCATTATTAGAGTAATCAAGCATTTTTTTTTCAGTGTTATCACGTTTTTATTAGCTTAACTTGTAACTAACTAACAAATCTATTAAAATCTTAGAAGTCAATTTTAACCTACCACTCGTATCGAAATGAAACTTTATATGTATACAGGTGATTTTTTTTACCGGTTTCAAATAATTACAGGGTGTTCTACCCTGAAATCCAACCAACTCTGAAAGTTGTTCATATTCATGGGTAGAACACCCTGTAAAAATTTGGAACCAGTCATCCTGTATATGCAGGTAGAATGACAAAACCATAATTTGGTATCTCGGAGCTGATCTGATGATGGAGTCAGGAGGTGGATAGTGGCACTCTTCAGTAGCTTCTAGTAAACCCCTCGAGTGGGGCTCATATGATTTGTTTTGGGGAGTCCAATAGATTTTACTTGGTAACGAGGTTCTGGTGATGCAGCCAGGTGGTGGATAATGGACGTTCACTGTCGGACGGCATAGAAAAGAAAGAGAAGCGCGATGACACAACGCTGATAATTTATTGCAAAATATGAAGCAATTATCTATTTACAAAAAATCTATTGTTTGGACTAAATAATTAAAACATTGCTTTAGTATGTTGCTTGTAGAATAATCTGACAAAAAATAAGAATGATTGTATGTATACCTATTATTATGGTTTTTATTGTAAAAAGAAAGATTTTAGAAGTATCTTCATGATTTTTTTCTATCGAATCAAATTAGTTGTATTATGTTTTCAACATACTATCTACCTAGCATATATCCTGAAGAATATCATATATTTTACTGATTTTGTTTACTGTAGTCGATCATATACTTTTATTGCTTCTAAAACTTGCGTTTTTTGCGTTTAGGTCCTGTAAGCCTCTTAAGCCGTTGGTCCCGGCTGTCATTCGTGGATCTTTGACAGTCGTTACGGGTAGTCAGAAGCCCGAAAGTCTGACAACCAGTCTTACCAAGGAGTATCGTATTACCCAGTAGCAGTGGGTTGTGGAGGTCAGATAGGCAGTCGCTCCTTGTAAAATACTGGTATTCAGCTGTATTAGGTTAGACTGGCAGCCGACCCCAACATAGTTGGGAAAAGGCTAGGCAGATGATGAGATGATGATGGTTTTTAACTATTAAAATGTTAAGAAGGCTATGGTTAATTTGTCAAACTAAAGTGAAATCTGTATTTTTGTTGTCAGCATTCCACGAAGCTGTCGCCAACGCAGCAACTCTGTCAGTCTACAACCTACCTCACCTGCAGAGAGTTGGGCTCTATCAGAACAAGTGAGTTTTGTTTGAAACTCCTTTCATTTTTAACATAGCAAATAACAGCACGGCTCCTCATTGCGAATTTAAATTTTTATTTTTGAAGTTAATAAGCATCGATGCTGTTGTTCACAAACTAAACTAAATTTAAGTTCATGCATCTTTTTCTTTCTACTTCGTTAAGAAAAGGACAGAGGATAAATATTAGTTTAGTCCTGTCAAATCAAGATACTCCATAGACAACTTTAGACGAGATTAAAAAATTGGCTAATATGTATAAATGCGTTAATTTACGCCAGGCGCTGACTAATTTGACAGGACTAAACTAATATTTATCTTCTGTCCTTTTCTTAATGAAATAGAAAGAAAAAGATGCATGAACTTAAATTTAGTTTAGTTTGTGAACAACAAGAATCGGCGCAATTGGCTGATTTTACGTTCCGACGTATTCGGCTGATATGACTGGATATGGCCCGCTATAAAGTGCCGAACTACGCGGCAGAAATTTAGTTGCGCACACGCGGGGCGCGGCCAAGCCTGCCTCCTGCTGCTCCGCGCCCCGGATCTTCTTCGGCAATCGAACCGAACTTCGGTCGCGAACAGTTTTTGTGTGGTAGAACTGCCAATAATTCAAAATTATTCATCCGATAAAATTATCTGACGTTGGAAAATTCAGCCCTTAGGGCTATTTTTTCAATCATCTGATAACTTTATTCGAGGAATAATTTTGAAATTTTGACAGTTATTTCATACAAAAACTGTCAAACGTCAATTTTATTCCTCGAATAAAAGTTATCTGGCGATGGAAAAATCAGCCCTTAGTAGGTTTGTATTTATTCTTTTGATAGATTTACCTTGTACCTGGTACTTGTTAACAGGCCTACGCTGTCCTCCCATACCTACTGTAATTTGAAAACTTTGTAAAAGCCAATTATTTTTAAAAAGAGTAACCGTGGAGTTTCATGCCGGCTCTTCTTCACAGGAAACGACCAATTGGATGTAGGTTTATGTGACATACAATATTTTGATTTTGATTGATTACAGCAGTAGAAAAAAAGTGGCAGAAATATGCAATTGACGGTACAAACAAACAATTCTTACAGTCCGTCAGTTTCATAATAACAATTATGCTCTTCCTCCAGGAGTCACGACCCGTACGAGGTGGGCATGAACTTCCTGATGACGATGGCGCTGGAGAAGGTGGCGTACTTACCCTTCGCATTTATGGTGGACCAGGTAACATTATTGATTTACTTACATGAGTTAATTTACAATGTTTACGACTAATAGTCGACCAACTTACACTTGCAGTTGAAATGTATGGGAGACCATGTTTTTCGCGG
This sequence comes from Mesoligia furuncula, assembly GCA_916614155.1. Classification (NCBI taxonomy): domain Eukaryota; kingdom Metazoa; phylum Arthropoda; class Insecta; order Lepidoptera; family Noctuidae; genus Mesoligia; species Mesoligia furuncula. The sequence goes on along the minus strand of OU744818.1, from coordinate 14,121,860 downwards.
GCTACCCTGGTGGTTCCCCCTTAAGGTCATAGCACACGTATCAAACCGGAAAGGGATCGGCACCGTATCAACTCGAGCCGTTCGGTATTTTTTATTTATTTATTAGTATTTTACCATTTATGTACACACATATATAAACAGACAAGACAAAAACAGAACAGAAAAATAGGTAGGTTCAAAGGTGATGCTTATTTCATAAGAAATCTCTCCAGCATACCTGCGATAGGACAATAAATAGAGAGATGTAGACAGCGTGCGAAAGAGTAAAGGAGACAAAAACAATTCACTTAATGAAACCAAACAACTAAACAAGTATAGTGTAGTGTTTTGTACGAAACTCCCTACTACAACGCAAACTAATCGGAATCGTAACGTAATCGCCTTGCCTTGGGACCAGCTCACGAACCGCGGTGAGGTGCGTTACTGCTCGGCGTCCCCGAGCTTACATCTCTTCGTAAGCAAGGCGTCGCCTAGCCGTAGCCGAGTCGATGTATCGGAGCTTCTGATCCGCTTTGGTTACGTGCTTACGTTAGCTTGGCGCCTGTTTGACGGCGAGGCGAAAGGCGATACGGTGCTGAACCCTTTCCGATTTGATACGTGTGCTATGACCTTTAAGTGGATTTTAAGCTGCCCTCAAGATCTAACTTAAGTAACTTATTTACTTAATTAACGTTTGCAGTGGCGCTGGTCAATATTTGAAGACGGAGTCCAGAACATGAACACAAGATGGTGGCAAATGAAACTTAGATATCAGGTAAGAAAACATTTTACATTTCCAATACATACTACTGTAGCGACATCTAAATCGCTACACGCAAACTACGAATCATAATGACGTCACGCAAAATCCTGCATCTCGCAAGCAGAGTTTACCGCGCAACTAGCATAGATACAACGGCCCGACATGAATCATCGGGCAGTTGCCCGCCAGATACAACACCCGTCAGGTCGGAGGATCCTCCCTTTTCTATGGAGGATGAGTGAACTTTAATACCCTGTTCCTCATACCTCTATACTACCTACGTTCTGCAGATAAAATTGTGTAACAGACTAACAGTACCTATACAAATACTACTGTGATTTGAAACAAACATCTTCAATACAATACTTGAAATATATTAATTGTTAAGGGGGCCTGGTAGCCTAAAAAGGCAACTTTGGCAGCATCATAAAAGGATAACATAATGGACAGTTTACCGTTAAGTTAATCGTATCAAATTCCATTGGTGAAGCATTTTTCAGTTATTTTTTTTTGTCTGTGCTAAAATACCAATCAATCCGATCCAATCCCAACCTCTTTGATTGTACCTACGTAGTGCAGCTAAAAAAGAAAAACACGGACTGTCTTCGCCATATTACGATTCATAATGTTATCCTTTTATGTTTCTCCAAAGTGGCTTACAGGGTTTTGTAAAAAACTTACTTTAGGCACCAGTCTTCCACAAATTAGGAGCGTTTACGCCGAACGGCATTTCATACAGACTTTCAAGCCCTTTTTTTTGAAGTGAATGAACCGATTTTAATGAAACTTCGTACGTATAAGCAAAATACAAAGGTCTAAAAAGTTAGTAGGGAACATTTTCGAAATGTCTTATTTAAAAAAAGATAACTGGAAATATCTGTTTCTATGGAAAGTTTAAAATCGAATCGGTCTAATTTGGCTGTAACACTATTTTTAGAAAATATTCTCTACTAACTCTTTAGACCTTTGTATCCAGCTTATGCTTAAGAAGTTTCATTAAAATCCGTTCATTAATTTCGACAAACAAGGGCTTGAAAGTTTGTATGAAATGCCGTACGGCGTAAACGCTCTTAAGTACAAATTTGTATCTGTAAACTAATTTAACTTTAAGCTGTAATTTGAGGTTAAAAAAATAAATCTATTCAATTCTATTCTACAGTAGCAGTGGCTTTCGTTTTGACAGTTCAACAACATTCATTGCGTTATACGTTGCAGACATATTTTTCGAACATATGAATCAATGTATTAGCAGCATCTGTCAAAATTTGTGTTTTACGCAATTATGGTGCAGAAGTAGATCATTTGACAGATGCGACCAGCGCAATTCTAATAGAGGTTGGTATAATCTGTCCAGCCTTTTCCCAACTATGTTGAAACGGCTTCCAGTCTAACCGGATGCAGCTGAATACCAGTATTTCACATGGAGCGACGACTATCTGACCTCCACAACCCAGTTACTAGATAACACGACGATACCCCTTGGTTCTCAGACTTTCGGGCTTCTGACTACCCGTAACGACTGTCAAAGATCCAAGAATGACAGCCGGGACCAACGGGTTAACGTGCTTTCCGAGGCACGGAGGGGTCTCGGTATGTAAATATGTCACCCATCGACGGACTGACCCTGGCAAGCGTAGCTTAACCCGATCCATCGACCCGTACGGTTGTTATTACTTAGACACGAGTTAGGGGAATGTCTTATGTAATTAGGACGTTCAAAAAGTGATGATTCTAGGCATATTAAATAAATAAATAAAAAAAACTGGCTTTTGATTTTGATCTCTGGACCCTCTGTAATACTTTTATTCGACAATCATGATAAAATATCTCCTTTATTTCGTTATTTACATGTAAATTATATTTTTAAATATTAGAATAGGTACCTATAAAAATATTAAAACATTTAAAAATAGAGGGCTCCGTGGCTAAATAATAACAGCCGCACAGGTCGATCGATTAGTTTAAGCTACGCTTGCCGCGGTTGGTCTGTGGATGGGTGACCATCTTTACATACCGAGACCCCTCCGTGCCTCGGAAAGCACGTTAAGCCGTTAGTCCCGGTTGTCCTTCATGGATCTTTGACGGTCATTACGGGTCGTTAGAAGCCCGAAAGTCTGACAATCAGTCTTACCAAGCGGTATACCCAGGGCGTATTACCCAGTAACTGGGTTGTGGAGGTCAGATAGCCAGTCATGCAAAATACTGGTATTCAGCTGCATCCGGTTAGACTGGAAGCCGACCCCAACATAGTTGGGAAAGGGTAGATGATGAGTAGCCCACCGGTATCGGAAACTAAATAAAAATATTATTACGTTCCAGAGCAGCGCGAGCGGTGGCCCAGAGGTGATGGCCGCGTCTTACGAATTGTAGGTCGTAGGTCCGAACCAAGTCAGGCGCTTTACTTTGTATAAATTATTTCATCACCACTGCTCTCGAAACGGTGAAGGAAAACATCGTGAGGAAACCGGCATGTCCTAGAACCCGAAATTCGAAGACATGTGACATCTACCAACCCGCACTGGGCCCGCGTGGTGGATTACGGCCCACTCAATCTCACCGAGAGATGGCCTGTGCCAGTGGGAACATTATAGGCTGATGATTAGTTTCTATGTTCCAGGGTGTGGTACCTCCCCTCGCTAGACACGAGAGTGACTTCGATCCTGGCTCCAAATACCACATCATTTCTGATCAGGTTAGTAAAGCCAGCGAAATGAATTGCTTCTCAAAGGGATTACCAACTCAAATTGTCCGCATATTCAAATCGTAACTAGGTTTCGACGTAGGTTGTCAGTTTGATAAACAATTAATTTTCCTGGCTGTAAATTCAAAATTCTGTTCATTCCTTTTGTGGTAGACTAATTTTATTCTAGGTGCATCGTCTTCACATAATAATTTAATTATAAAATGAATGTATACAAAACCTTGTAAAACATTTTAAAAGAGTAACGGTGGAGTTTTCTTGTCCATTCTTCTCCATACGAACACTACCTTTTGGAAGGGGCGACTAGAATCAATTATATTTTATTGTAAAGTTTGACGTTCAAAAGTGCCTTTGTACCTATAATAAATGATTTGACTTTGACTTTGAAAGTTTTATTGTTAGGGATCAAGTTGTGTGAAAATCTATTATTTTTTTAATTTTATAGAAAAATAGCTACGCCCCGCGGTTTCACCCGCATAAGTCTCGATCCCGTGGAAATACTTAAAAACTCCCGATGTGCTTTTAAAAAAGAAAAAATGAAAATGAAATATAATTAAGTATAAATTATTTTTTTTCTTATTTTTTTTATAAAGTTAATTTTTCACTTGCTTTGACAAGTCACTTACATTCGGTCATTAGTAATCTGTGATTCGGTCGGGCCCGTGTCTTCGTTGACGGACTTTGATAGTAGACCCCCTGACTCTTCGCATCATCCCCATTTGGGTTTTCTCATTTAAACTAATATTATACAGATTAGATTTTTTGTATGTTTGTTTGTTACGCTTTCACGCCAAAGGTCACACGTATCAAATCGGAAAGGGATCGGCACCATATCGCCTTTCGCCTCGCCCTCAAACAAGGGTCTACCTAACGTAAGGCTAAACCAAAGCGGATCCGAAGCTCCGATACGTCGACTACGGCTACGGCTAGGCGATGCCGCGCTTACGGCTCGCCGACCGCTGGTTGATGGTGCAGCAGGCAGGCCGGAGGGGTGAGAGGGGCAAGGGTGGACGAAGAGACATAAGCTCGGGTACGGAGAGACGTAAGCGCGGGGACGTCGAACCGTAACGCACCGCACTGCGGTTCTTGAGCTTGTCCCGAGGCGAGGCGATTACGTTACGATTCCGATTAGTGTGCGTTGCAGTAGGGAGTTTCATACAAAGAATACTGAACGGCTCGAGTTGATACGGTGTCATAGGACACGTATCAACCCGGAAAGGGATCGCCCTTTCCGGGTTGATACGTGTCCTATGACCTAAAAACGGCTAGACGGATTTGGATGAAATTTGGCACATGAGTAGACACTAGACCATGACCTGGATATAATGATGGAATAAAGCACAATTAAAATAACAATTTTGTGCAATAGTAAAATCTCCGTTCCATGTCGTGGTCGGGTCAGGAATCACAACACGAAAGTGCTACTTAAAACGGTACTACTTTGATGGACCGATGACCTTGTGAAGACCGCAGGAATCCGCTGCGTGAAGCACAGAACCGGACGAAGTGGAGGAGCTTGGGGGAGGCCTATGTCCAGCAGTGGACGAATTTCGGCTGAAATGATGAATCCCTATCTGTCTTAGTCAGCAGAAATTAAGACATAACATGAATGATGTAAACAAGACTTCATAACCATATTATTTTGATTTAAAAGAGTGTCCATGGAGTTTCTTGCCCGTTGTTCTCCATAGGTACATACCTACACTTTGGAGCTTCATCTTTCTGACAGACCGACCTCTTGACAATTCAAAAGTGCCTGTAATTGGTTTAATTGAAATAAATTCATCCACGACCTCATTCCACCGGCCCCCTTCTACCTTCGGCCATCCAGACGCACAGCAAGTTACCATCCGTCCCTAGTTGCTATTCCACCAATTCGCACTAAGCGTTTTCAAATGTCTTTTATAATGCGCACAGCAAAAGAGTGGAACTCTTTACCTGCGTCTGTGTTTCCGAGCGCATACAACCCGAATCTCTTCAAAGTAAGAGTGAACAGGCTTCTTCTGGGTAAGCTCACTCCATCGTCGACTTTGTCTCTGTCACCTCTGACCTAGACTAGAGTCAAGAGCAAACCCATTTCAAATTTAAAAAAAAATGCTTTGAGTTTGAGACGTTATTTTGTCAAATTCCAGGAGTACATAAAATACTTCTTAGCAACGATCCTGGAGTTCCAGATCTTCGAGCAGCTGTGTTCAGTGTCGGGCCACACGGGACACTTGTACGAGTGTGATATCTACAGGAGCAGGGATGCTGGACGAGTTCTAAGGTTAGTTTGTAATTTTGGGTTATATTAACCGGACAACATATGAAAATTTTAGACCCTAACTTAATTTGAATGAGGCTGGCACAGGGGATCATAAAAACATTCAGGGCCTTATTACAAAACAAGATTTATCTTTAGACCCAGGTTTAAACCATCCAGCCATTTTTAAATTTCGAACTATAATCCAACGAAGCTAAAGTTCTTATTACAAAAACTGACGTTAAACCCGAGTCTAAGTTGTCAATTTTGCATTAAGAACTTTACGTTTGCCGGAATAAAGTTCAAAATAGAATAACTGGCTCGAAGGTTTAGGCTAGCTCTAGAATTAGATCTCGTTTTGTAATAAGACGGTTAGTGTTTATTTCAAACATGTATGCAACAAGATGTAAGACGCAAGTTCAAATAATATGGATCTCACGTGATCAACTTTGAACGGGTTTGGTCTTATTACAACAGCTATGTATATCATGTGCATCAAATTATATTACAGAGGTATGAGGAACAGGATGTAAAGTTCACTCATCCTCCATAGAAAAGGGAGGATCCTCCGACCAGACGGGTGTTGTGTCTGCTCAACTGCCCGATGATTCGTGTCGGGTCGTTGTATCTATGCTAGTTGCGCGGTAAACTCTGCTTGCGAGATGCAGGATTTTGTGTGACGTCAGTATGACGCGTAGTTACCTCGAAATATCTCGAAAACCATTGAATTTCAGCCATTTATATAGGTGGTTCAATTTGTTGCATTTTGGCCCCCTTATCAGCTCCTGACGGATATACGTCGAATTACAAGTAACCCTGTATAAAGGATGAATTTCCCAAGTGGGCGTGGATGGCCAAATCCGACACTATGAGGAATAGCGAAAAGTACTCAAAGGAGTCGCAGGCTCGATTTTGATCAAAACTAAAACTGCATCATTGGATTCCTCATTTTTAACAAAATACTTTTTTATTTTTCTTAGGTTACCTACATAATAAACCTTAACTGGTTAATTGTTCAAAATTAAGACCATTGTTTTCAATACATAGCTGGATTCGTGAAAATTATCTATACATATAATAAATCTGTAGAAGGGTCAATTCTGTACATTGAAAATATTGAAAAAATAAATAGCGGGGGGTGTTGCTGGATCGATACCAAACCCAAATATGTGATTAAAAAATTTTTTGTCTGTCTGTCTGTCTGTCTGTCTGTCTGTCTGTCTGTATATGCAGGCATCACGTGAAAACTACCGGTTCGATTTCGATGAAACTTGGTATAATTATACCTTATTATCCTGGGCATAAAATAGGTTACTTTTTATCCTGGAAAAATACGTAGAAAAAAAATCTTATTTTTCGGTTTTATTCATAGACGTTGTTCTGTAGAACACACGTTGCATTACCCGTAGTGGATAATTTTCCATTTCAATTTAAGAGAATACAGTTTCCTGTAGCTTTGTGTTACGCCATGACAATAAATAAGGCTCAAGGTCAGACCCTAGGAGTTGCTGGCGTAGATCTTACCGCGAGTTGTTTTTCACACGGGCAACTTTACGTAGCTCTTTCCCATGTGAGCAGTCCAAGAAATCTTCATGTTCATATTCCGGACGAGCTCACTAACAATGTTGTGTATGCTGAAGCTCTCAATTAACTTTCTGTCGCATTGTCACGATCACTTTTTTATTATTGCAAACTTTTCGTCATTGTCAGTAATTTACTGCTACATGCTACTTATCAAGGTCGGAATTACTATGAAAAAAATACTTACTACAGAACGCGAGCTCAACAGCAGTAGCTCAATAGAGGGATCTCCTTAATTATTATAGGCTTAGCCGTATTTGGGTCCAATAGATATTTATAAGATGTCATTGTCAGAGTTACTCAAAATGGAGAAATAAACCATCCACGCGAAGACCGACATCCGCGCGGACGGAGTCGCGGGCGGAAGCTAGTGTAAAATATGACATTTAAGGCAAAATAAGATATTAACGTAAAATTATCTTTAGAATGTCTGTGTGGTGCCGGACTTAAAGAATATCACCACCCCATACTTCCCGTGGGTGTCGTAAAAGGCGACTAAGGGAGACCGGAGAATGGGCAGCAGCGTTCTCTATGCGTTACACCATCATACCATACTGCGATCGCCAACCCGCCGGCCAAGCGTGGCGATTACGGCAAACCCCCCCCAAAATTGGGGAGGCCTATGTCCAGCAGTGGACGTCTTTCGGCTGAAATGATGATGATGATGATCTTTAGAACTTTCTGTATTTTCGATATTATGTTTTCTGTTTGCATCATGATGTCAGAGCTATCAATTCATATAGATTTTAGGCATGGCCGTCATTTTGAGAAAAATCAAAATGGTGGGCACTATGTATGCCAAAGACTTTGTCGTTTTGCCGTCTCCACCTGGCATATTCCGAATACTGCGGTGCTATTCTGTAGAAATCTCACCGTGAAAACTTAGGTGAAGTGAGCGTGGAGTGAGCTGTCAATAGTGTCAATTCCTAGCAAAGACAAACTCACTTCACCTAAGTTTTCACGGTGAGATTTTTACAGAATCGACCGGCTGTTCTTTGAAACGATTTTTGTAGTTCGGACAATATTTTCCTATCTTGTTTTCAGTGAAATAATGCAAGCTGGATCTTCAAAGCCTGCTTCAGAAATCATCAAATCTATGACCCGAGGGAAGACCAACAGGATATCACCTGAAGCTCTTGTTAGGTGAGTATTGTTGAATTTAGGCTGTTCCCATTCCCATAGCATTGTATTTTCTGTTTCTCAAACTAACTTCAACTGCTGGATATAGGCTGCCCCAGCCACCTTCTTTAGGTCGTCCGTCCATCTAGCTGGGGGCGTCCCACACTACGCTTGCCGATAGCCTTACTAGGCTAGGTAGGTAACAGTAACCAGAATCCAGAATACATGGCTGGACTTTATAGAGGTATGAGGAACAGGGTGTAAAGTTCATTCATACTCTATAGAAAACCGAGGATCCACCGACCAGACGGGTCTTGTGTCTGGCGGGCAACTGCCCAATGATTCATATTGGGCCGTTGTATATATGCTAGTTGCGCGGTAAACTCTGCTTGCGGGATGCAGGATTTTGCGTGACGTCAGTATGACGCGTTGTTCGCATGTGGCGTTGTAGATACCGCTACAGCTTACTTAGACCCAGCTTCTGATTACAGGCTTGTTCTACAGTATTCTTAAGAAGCTTTTCCCAACTATGCAGTGGTTGGTTTCCATACCTAGTAATCTGCCATCCACCTTATCCGATTAAAACTTCTGTTTTACGTTTGGTAACGACGAAGGAGTCACGACAACACAATAACACCATAACCAGTCATATTTTATGTAATCGCATAGTTACCAGAAAGTACGGCATGAAAATCTGCAGACGTTTTTGAAAAATGTATGCCTTTTTAGCATTGATCAGTAAATGTGCTGTGGTGAGGGGTGCAACATCTCGTTAGGTTTTGTCATTTCACCAAAACTTGCATCTTAAAACTTATGACAACAGTTAAATTGACAAGCTTTCAGAAAACCTCTGATTGTTTTTTTTTATTGCTGATTTGACCTCAATCAGGCCTGATGGAAAGCTATAGATGAGGTCTATGATGGTACGAGCGGGCCCAGAAGATGCCAAAGGCACTGGAATTCCCACGCATCGACGAAACACAGCAGGCTGCTTGACGCCGGACTCCCGGTGGGAGGGTGGTCGCAAACCAGGCGGGACCCAACCGCGCAAGGGAAGAATTAGCCAGTCAAGTAAGGTGTTGGTTGTCCAGGATGCGCCGAACGCTCGGTTCTGTTGAGCAACTGGCGGAACAAACTGCGCTACACGAGGTGGCTTCTTCATGCATTCCGAAGATATAAAGTTATTCTCATTTCTTTTCCCAGATACTTCCGTCCCCTAGAGCTCTGGCTGCGAGTCCAGAACCGCGACGAGCCCCTCATCGGCTGGAGCTCCAACTACCACGACGTGGCTCTGTTCGCGCCACAGAGAGGCTCTTCAGACGCTCTGAAAACGTCCTGTGTGGTGATAGTGATGGGGCTTGTGTTGATATTGTTATAATTCGTGTAAAGAATATATTCTAATTTTGATCACGTTGTTTTATTTATCTTTCGTTAGACTGACCTTTCAGATTCGTAAAGTTCACTCATACTCTATAGAAGAGGGAGCATTCTCCGACCAGGGTGTTGTGTCTGGCAGGTAACTGCCCGATGATTCATGTCGGGCCTTTGTATGTATGCTAGTTGCGCGGTAAATTCTGCGTGCGAGATGCAGGATTTTGCGTGACGACAGTATGACGCGTTGTTCGCATGTGGCGTTGTAGATACCGCTACAGTTCGATCCCAGGTCGAGCAAAGTGTTATTGAGTTTTCCACGTGGAAGTTCTCAGTAGCAGCGGTAAATTCTGTTTGCGAGATGCAGGATTTTGCGTGACGTCAATATGACGCGTTGTGCGGATGTGGCGGTGTAGATACCGCTACTGTTCGATCCCAGGTCGTGAGTTTTTCTATAAGGAATGTCTCAGTAGCAGCCCGGAATGCCCGGAATGCCGGAATCCGAAACCCGGAATGCCCGGTTGAAGGCATTAGGCTCACCCCTATTACAGGGTACTTAAATATAACTGGTGAAATGTGGGTGTGAGTGTGGGTGTAGGTACATCTATGCCTGATCCTTTGAGGGTTACAGGCGAGATATTATGTAAAAAGTCCCATTCAGCCGTCACATAGTCAAAAATTCAAAATACTCATTTGATTTAAGGTGGCACTGGTCGATATTTTTTCCATACAAATTTCGGGAGGGTATTACTCCAGTTTTGGACATTGTGCACCCAAAGTTAAACATGATATCGTTTTTTCTTATTATTAATAGGGTCTGTATGGAAATAGAATAGTAAAATAAAAAGCCATTAGAAAGTTACGAGCCAACAAAGATTCGTAATTCTTGCTAATTTTAACGTAATTTTGGGTGTAAAAAAGTAATAAAATAAATGTAAAATCTTCAAAACAAAGTCGGTACCAACAAAGCTCAATTATCGAAGTTTTCAATAAACTTTATTTTTAATTGATTTATGCAGTGGTTTTTTCATAAACCTCGATTTACCAAACGACTTTTCCTATTTTTTTCGCGCGTTTTAGTTCGGAACGGTGTTTGTGTGCGTGCGAACTAAACGTTGTGCATTTAAACTAGCTTCTAACTGCTTATCACTGATACTATCTCTGTCGGACACGAAGTCAGGTAAGACAGCGTGCTTTTTGGCCATGACCACCTGAGAGTGAGTTCGAGCTCGCGACTAGTTCCACCTTAACTTGCTACTTCAAATTTTATATATCATCTGCCTAGCCTTTTCCCAACTATGTTGGGGTCGGTTTCCAGTCTAACCGGATGCAACTGAATACCTACCAGTATTTTACATGGAGTGACTGACTGTCTGATCTCGACAACCCAGTTACTGGGTAATACGATACCCCCTTGGTAAGACTGGTTGTCAGACTTTCGGGCTTCTGTCGACCCGGATCGGCTGTCAAAGATCCACGAATAACAGCCGGGACTAACAGCTTAACTTGCTTTCCGAGGCACGGAACTTTAACTCTTATACCATTTATTAAATTGCCTAAGAGTTCAGCAGTTGCAACTGCTGCGAGGCAGAAGTTTTATACATAAATTCAAGCTGGCTGGACACAGATTTTTGCATTTTTCTACTAAACCGCTGTCGTTTCAGCCGATAGACGTCCACTGCTGGACATAGGCCTCCCCCAATTTTGGGAGGGTTTGCCATAATCGCCACGCTTGGCAGGCGGGTTTTCGATCGCAGTATGGTATGATGGTGGAATACATAGAGAACGCTGCTGCCCATTCTCCGGTACGATCCTTAGTCGCCTTTTACGACACCCACGGGAAGTAATGGGTGGTGGTATTCTTTAAGTCCGGCACCACACTAAACCGCTGTACGTATCACAAAACTTAGCTCGATGCCATGTGACGCCCGTTGATATGCAAAAATTCGTCAAAATCACTTCCGTTACCGAGATTGAGAGACCAGGGAAAAGTGGTTTTTCAAGCTGGCTGGACACGTTTTCGATCGATTATCTAAGATTCTGAGCGAAGAGCTTCACAAATTCTGAAATAAGGGTGTCTAGCCGTCACATATAGTGCCCTATTGACCTAGTTAATGCGAGCTGTTTTGAAGATTTGTCCAGCCAGCCTGAGCCACATGGCCACGGAAAGTTACACCCTGCATGGAGATGCTCCTTTGGTGGTAGGTAGTGAGTAGGAGGGGGAAGAGTATCCTGCCACAGTTTGCAACGGGCGTCGGCCGGGTTTCCTGACAGAGACGCTGTCGATTTCAAGAAGCTGTGTCTGCTTTTTAGCCGTTGCGTTGGTAGCTGTGCGCCAGATGACGGGCAATTAATATGGATGTACTAACATGTGTTTGTGTCTACTAACAAATTGTACTACTAACAATTGAATTTAAATGGACCATAGTCTTTTCAGGAGCACCGCACTCGCACTTGATGTTGGATAAATCGATAATTCCCCATTTCGCCAGTCAATCGTTTCAGTGTTTTCCAAATAGGCCTCTCGGCAGTTCGCGACCGGGAGGCAAGTGTTCTCTAAGGCATCGTCCTAATAGAACGCGAATGCGCGATCATCGCGCGAGTAAACGACGCGACCATCGCGTATTCGTGCGCTAGCAAATGCGAGCACTGACTGGACAAGTCCGCTCAATATGTGTGGTTCTTTCCTCAAAAGACCATTTCAGACACCAATCAACATCATCTTCACATGATCCGACCATGATTTTGTCTGGACTTTAAAAAGACTGTGACCTCTGAGTTTGTTCCGGCCTTTCTTCTCAGAATAGTCAGGTAGGAAACGCCGACCTCATTTAGTTAAAAAAAATAATACGATGAGTGACGTGTAAAAGTGTTTGTACAAACCTACTTACAGAAAATAAATCTTTATAGCGCGACCCCTATCAACTCCCCGCACTTCTAGGATTCGTCGTGTGCCGGCCAGGTTACGTAACTAGTTACGGTACGGCACAACCCTATAATGTCGCGCGCCGCCGCGCGCCACGGCCAGTGAGTCACAAGCGCCCGGTAACTGCGCACGCGCTCGGCGTCCACAGACTCGTGCGCCTCGCGAGCCGTCCATTACCGATAGTTCTTTCTGTTATAAAGTTTAAATGTCCCACTGTGTCCATACATACGTTTTTACAATAATATACAGTTTTACATGCACAATAGTTGGAGTTTCTTTTGTGTAAAGTACCCCGACTATAACTGGCGTCCCAACGTGCGGCCGTGTTTTTGTGAAAAAACGGTTAAACAAACATTATTTTCGTGTAAAACTGTTATTGTGTATAACAATGTCTGTGTAAAGACTCGAAAAACAGTGTTTGAGTGTCGAAAACAGTGACTTTCTCGGGTTTTCTTCGTGCAGCGTTATATATTCGTTATATACTTCGCCCGCGCCGCCCGCAGATTCGTTACGTTTTGTGAACATTTCAACATTTTTATAGATTTTTTAGCTTATTTTGGTGTAATAGTGACTATACAGTGGATTCAGTGTTACGAACTAGCTTTTTCACGTTTTTAGGCGTTCTAGTGCCTATTTACTTCCTAGAACAGTCGTGTACCTAGTTCGAAATCCAACGGCCCAATTGTGGAACAGTCTCGAACACTTGTTTTATTTACAGTGCCTAGATTTTACGACCTTAATTTTAGTGTTACGTTTAGTCATCCTAGGTTATAGTGCTTTAGTTTAGGTTACCTAGGATAGTCGTATTGTTATAAGTCGTAATCAAGTGAACATTCGTGTACAGAGTATTGTTTATAGTGACGCTTCGTGCGAGTTAAGACTTTATAGTGTGGGTACCTAGGTTAGTTAGGATACCTAGAACACTGACTCACGTCGAACATTTGTGTAAATAATAACTTTGATGTTTTAATAGTGTCTTGTGTGTTAGAGACCTAGTTTTAGTTGTATTGTAGGTATATTAGGGTTAGAACATTCGCGTAAGTGTATGAACGTTAATTTCGTTCGTACCTAAGCGTTGTGTACGAATAGTTGTCGAACTTGAGTGACGAATTACTAGGCAATCGCCTAGGTACACTGCTACCTATTTGTGGTGCCGGAACGTTGTTATAGTGCATTAAAGACATGGTGCTAACACGGTCGCGTAATAATAGTGCTTCACGTGCTACGCAGCAGCCTGTAGACACGTACGCTACGGCTGGTGAGCAGTCAGACGGTACGATGCCGTCTACTGCAGATGGCCACGCATTGTTCGTTGACGTACGATCGTCGACGCCACCGCTGGCTGGACCTCCGTCCGCCGGCGCCTCGGCTCCATCACCACCGCCGCTGTATGGGCGTGAGCTGCCTGGTTACTCGCAGATGCCACAGCACGGGCATGCTCCGCCCGTCGCCACACCGCAGTCACCGATGCCTGCACCTATTGTAATGACGGACCAACAACTGGTATTCCTCTTGCAAGCTTTACGGTTGCAGCCGCCTACGCAGGGCGCGCAGCCACCGCCGACGACGACTGTGAGTACAAACCTGGCTAATTGTACGGCGAAATTCAATGGTTCTGGCGACGTTATGGCATTCGTGGATGCTGTGCAGATTTATAAAGACTGTGTTGGTGTTCACGACGATATGGCTTTAAGAGGCCTGCCAATGCTGCTCACTGACTTTGCGGCTACCTGGTGGCAAGGTGTTAAACATTCCGTCACAAGTTGGCAGGAAGCCACCCATTTAATTCGCCAAACATTCGGGCCGCGCCTCCCGCCTCATAGATTATATAGAGAGATGTTTAGTCGAGAGCAAGGTGATGAAAGGACAGATATCTTCGTGTGTAGGGTAAGAGCCCTAATCGCCCAACTACCGCTGCACACGCTACCAGAAAATCCAGTGCAGCTGGATATGGTGTACGGCCTACTCCATAGGAGAATCCGGGAGAGGATAACAAGGAGTGCCTTCACTTCGTTTGCCGAGCTGCTACAGCAGGCTCGAGTAGTGGAGGATGTGCTAGAAGAAGGCTGCACCGCTGCGCCGACTCAAAGGCACTCTCCTGCATCTATCGCCCCGCCGCCGCTGCCGCCACCACATGTCACTGGACATGCTGCGACATCTTTACCAGCTGGTGCTGAGGTCAATAAAAAAATAGCACCGCCAAACAAGGCTAGACCTAGGTGCACATTCTGCAAGATGTTTGGACATGTCAAAGATGACTGTCGTAAACTTGAAAATCGGAATAAAGCGACTGTGGAACCGGTCAAGAGCGAACCAGTTGCGACCCGATCGGAACTGCGCCCGTCCGTAGCGTGCTTCGGATGTGGTGCGCCCGGTGTGATACGGTCAAACTGCACGGTGTGTAAAGGAAAACGCACTGCATCGCCGACCACGACGACCGCTTTCCTATCAGTGTTCGTAGATGCAAAAGTGTTAAGCCCGCGTGTGCGTCCTATTTTTAAAGTGCAAGTATTCGGTGCAGTAGGTACCGCGTTACTAGACACGGGCGCAAAGCAATGCGTTGCTAGCGATAGTTTAACAAGACATTTGAGGGCTAATGGCCAAATATTTAATAGTTGCGAAACAGAGTTAAGATTCGCGGACGGAACTCAACGTCTCCAAACTGTAGAAACAGCTGTGGTAAATGTAAAAGTGCAGGGAGTTGAAATAAGCACTCTCTTTATGGTCTTGCCAGGCGCAACCGATTCCTTACTAGGTATGAATTTTATAAAGGACGCTGGCATGATACTCGATTTCGAGAGGAATCGCTTCTCTTTACGTGCTACAGGCTTTCATGAGCTACAGTATGAACGCGAGGACCAAGTTGCGGTCAGTTCGACGATTGGTCTCCACGAGTGCGAGGGCATATTCCTGTCACCAACTGATAGGGACAAGTTGGCTGCACTATTGGAAGTTAACGCTGATATCTTCAGTGCAGGGGGAGGGCCTACGCAATTCGCCTTGCATAGGATAGACACAGGTAACGCCGCGCCTATCGCAACGCCCCCTTATCGACTGACTCCTGCTAAGAAGGAGAAGATAAGAGCTGAAATTGACAAAATGTTGGAACTGGAGGTAATAGAAGAAGCTGAGTCAGAATGGGCTTTCCCAGTTGTGCTAGTGCCGAAAAAGAATGGTGAGACAAGATTTTGCGTCGATTATAGAAAATTGAACGCTGTAACCCGTACGGACAAATATCCGCTGCCATTAATCGACGAGATCCTATCTTCCACAAAGAGTAATTGTGTGATGTCCACCATCGATCTAAAATCTGGGTACTGGCAAGTAGAAGTAGCTCCAGAAGACAGACACAAAACTGCATTCGTCTCACCGTTCGGAACGTTTCAATTTAGGCGCATGCCATTTGGCTTAAAGAATTCGCCGTCGACGTTCCAACGATTGATGGATCGTTTTCGATCTGGACTAAAAGACGTAACTGTTGTGGCATATTTAGATGACATCCTCGTAATTTCTGATAACCTGGATGCGCACCTACAGGATCTGCAACAGGTGTTCGATCGCCTTCGTAAATTCAACCTCAAAGCAAACCGTGAAAAGTGTGTATTTGCCAGGGAAAGAGTTGCTTATTTAGGGCACATTATTACGATCCAAGGTATCGAACCTGATCCGACGAAGGTCAAAGCAGTCGTGGAAATGATACCTCCTAACAATGTAAAGGAACTAAAAAGTTTTTTACAAACCTGTTCCTGGTTTAGAAAATTTATTTCACAGTTCTCAGAAGTTGCCCAGCCGTTGACCGACCTTACCAGGAAGAGTAAAGCCTGGAAGTGGGGTGAGAAGGAGGTCACCGCGTTTAACGAGCTGAAGCGGAGACTCACAACGAGTCCAATTTTGCGCCAGCCAGACTTCGAGCAACCGTTCATTCTTCGCACAGACGCCAGTGGTTATGCCCTAGGTGCAGTGCTCGTGCAAGGTCCGGATCCGAAGTCTGAGAAACCTATTGAGTATGCCAGTAGGTTATTAACGGCAGCCGAACGTAATTACTCCACGACGGAACGGGAAGC
Source organism: Mesoligia furuncula (assembly GCA_916614155.1). Lineage (NCBI taxonomy): Eukaryota > Metazoa > Arthropoda > Insecta > Lepidoptera > Noctuidae > Mesoligia > Mesoligia furuncula. The sequence continues at coordinate 14,105,114 of OU744818.1, read as the reverse complement.
ATTAGCTGTAGTGTGGGCCCTAGATAAGTTTCGTGGTTATCTCGAAGGCGCCCAAGTCCGTGTTGCAACCGACCATCAACCGTTGAAGTGGCTATTGTCTCTAAAGACACCCAGTGGCCGCCTTGCTCGGTGGGCCCTGAAAATCCAAGCTTATAATCTGGATGTGGAGTACACGCCCGGGAAAGCTAATGTGGTGGCAGACACGCTCAGTCGTCCCGTATGCCAACCGTCGATGGATGAAAATCCCGATTCTACCTGTGATCTGTGTCCAGTCTCAGTAGACCTACCTCACCGTAGCTCCGAAGAGTTGCGAGCAGCTCAGCTCGAAGATCCTGAACTTAGGAAGATCCTTACGGACTTTGAAGACGGTGATGCTACTACTCGTTGGACAGATCGAGGCTATTATCTTTCAAACGGAGTCCTTTTCCGTTTTGATCCAGATTCCGAATCTGAAGAGCCTCAGTTGGTAGTACCAGACTCTATGCGCATTGAGATCCTAAAAGCGCTCCACGATGCACCCACAGCTGGTCATTTGGGCCTGGAGCGTACTCTAACAAAGATCAAGGAAAGATTCTATTTTCCAAATATGCGTCAATACGTGGCGAAGTATCTCAAGGCTTGCGATCTTTGCCAGAAGTTTAAGCCTATTAATCTTAAGCCTGCTGGGCTGCTGCAAACCCCTGTCGCCCAGCAACGCTTTGAAGTTCTCGCCATGGACTTGTTTGGTCCTCTGCCTGAGGGTAGTAAGGGTGAGAAGTGGATCTTCCTAGTTGAAGATACGGCGAGCAGATGGGTAGAGCTGTTCCCTTTGACCGAAGCCAACGCAGATAGTTGCGCTAAAGTATTAATAGAAGAAGTTTTTATGAGATATGGGTTTCCCCGTAGAGTTATCTCAGATAATGGAACACAATTCGTCTCAGCGGTGATGCAAAAAGCAATGCACGTTCTCGGTGTTCATCAAAATTTAACTCCAGTCTATCACCCCGAGGCCAACCCCGCTGAACGGAAAAATCGCGAAATGAAGCAGATTTTGGCGATCCTGATAGATCCAGAGCATCGTCGTTGGCCGGAAGTGTTGCCTGCTGTGCGATTCGCTGTGAATACGGCTCCTAACCAAGGCACGGGACACTCTGCCGCCTTTTTAACGTTTGCGCGCGAGTTCCGGTCCCCGGTGGACGTAGCTCACGACCTGCGAGCAGTCGTAGACCAAGAAAACTACGTACCCCAAATTACGCCATATTTACGGGACTTTGTACACCGCCTGCAAGAGGTGAAGTGGCGAGTTGAGCGCCAGCAGGACATCCGCAAGGATGCAGCGGACAAAAACCGCCGTCCTGGAACTAAATTTCAGGAGGGTGACCTCGTACTCGTGGATAGCCATCGACTTAGTCAATCCGCAAAGGGCTTCACCAGTAAGTTTGCCCCGAGACGAGAGGGCCCGTATCGCATTAGTAAAGTTGTTTCCGCATCCACTTACGAGGTTGTAGATAAAGAGAGCGAACCTCGAGGGAAGTATCATGCCAGTCTCTTAACACCGTATGTAGGCGATTCGGACGTTGTCGTCCATGGTAGAAAGAAGGGCAGACCCCGTAAGCTATCGGTTGCCAAGCCAGCTCCAGAGCCTTCAGCTGACTTGGAGGGGGAGGATATAGCGCGACCCCTATCAACTCCCCGCACTTCTAGGATTCGTCGTGTGCCGGCCAGGTTACGTAACTAGTTACGGTACGGCACAACCCTATAATGTCGCGCGCCGCCGCGCGCCACGGCCAGTGAGTCACAAGCGCCCGGTAACTGCGCACGCGCTCGGCGTCCACAGACTCGTGCGCCTCGCGAGCCGTCCATTACCGATAGTTCTTTCTGTTATAAAGTTTAAATGTCCCACTGTGTCCATACATACGTTTTTACAATAATATACAGTTTTACATGCACAATAGTTGGAGTTTCTTTTGTGTAAAGTACCCCGACTATATCTTTTATAATTTATCCTCAACTTACTCGCTTTAATCTGAGCCGCTGGGCCACAAAATTCATTATACTTAGATTACGCGTTGTTGCTTTTGTAAAAGTACTCATTAGATCCATCGCCATTTTGGAACCAACAAAACAACATCACATACTTAGACAATCTCCAAAATATTTTGAACTGATTTGAAATTTTTCTTTTCACTCTGTTATAATTTAAAAGAGAAAGTGTTTTTGTGGTTAGGATAGGTTAAGTTTGCGTTGTTTTTGAGGGGCATATTTTTTGCAATTATTAATCCCCCCCTCCTCCTCGTCAGCAAAAGTAAGCAAAGCTCTTACCCCCCTCCCATGCTTACGTAAACATTGGTACATGCATTTTATTTCTTTTACTCGGTCCTAAGCGATCTAACGTATCCATTATTTTCGGGAATCCCAAAAATGCGTGTCGATCTCAAGCATTTGACAAGTGAGGTTGCCATAATGTGTTCAAAACAAAATCGACAAATTTTTTTAGAAAATCCGAAAAAGTAAAAAAAAAAAATACTGCTGACGTAATCACCATCCAGAACTCCCCATCCCCCATGTCATCAAAAATAAGCAAAGCAAAGATCCCCCCCCCTGTAGTGCTTACGTAATACTTGAATAGCCCCTTACCTATGTGAAGGTAAGGGGGGGGTATGTGAGCTAAGCTAAGCGAGAAATGAACGGAGATGAACGAACTAGAAGATGGGAAATATCTATCAGAATCAGCCTATAATGTTCCCACTTCCCACTGCTCGGAAACAGGCCTCCTCTCGGTGAGAGGGAGTGGGCCATAATCCACCACGCGGGCCCAGTGCGGATTCACGGTGTTTTCCTACACCGTTTTGAGAGCAGTCGTGATGAAATAATTTACACAAAGTAAAGCATCATCGTTCGTCATCATTTATTTTCATTGTTTATATGTATATTTAGTATGTATTTATTTATGTATCTATTATACAGCATTATTATATATATCCATGTATATATTATAGTATATTATTTTGCACCACTGACAACCCTTCTCCACCAAAATGTAGCTGATTTTTTTTTTCGCGATTTCTTGTTTGGTCCCATAGTTAAAAGTTGGTCATAATGATGAGTACCATAACCTCTTAAGAAGTTGTTTCCGAAAACTGTACTTAAATTTGTAGTTGCATTAAAAAAACAATCCCGTGATAAACTATTTACATAGGTACCTACAAAGAACGGTCTGTGTGGTGCCGGTAAAGAATACCACCACCCCTTACTTCCCGTGGGTGTCGTAAAAGGCGACTAAGGATCGTACCGGAGAATGGGCAGCAGCGTTCTCTATGTATTCCACCATCATACCATACTGCGATCGCCAACCCGCCTGCCAAGCGTGGCGATTATGGCAAACCCTCCCAAAATTGGGGGAGGCCTATGTCCAGCAGTGGACGTCTATCGGCTGAAACGACTACAAAGAACGGAACCCTCAGTGCGCAAGTCCTACTTGCATTTGACCGGTTTTTTTGTACTTTTAATTGCTGTTTTGGTGCTGAATATTTTTTTACTATTACTTATATGGCAATTTAAACTATCGAATAACATTAAGAAAGACTACATTTAGTACAGCATTATTTTTTGCTTCAATGTTGACCCCTATTAACATTGACCGGAAGAAACTAGTTTTTTTAACATACATAAGCAATTAGACTTAGTAACAAGAGTACGATTAAATTATAAGGTAGGTAGGAATCTAAGTGTGTAATTTATGATGCTTAAAAATATTACACACAAGCTTCCGCCCGCGGCTTCGCCCGCGAGGTATCGTCGTTTCAGCCGATAGACGTCCACTGCTGGACATAGGCCTCCCCCAATTTTGGGGGGGTTTGCCATAATCGCCACGCTTGGCAGGCGGGTTGGCGATCGCAGTATGGTATGATGGTGGAATAAATAGAGAACGCTGCTGCCCATTCTCCGTTAAGACCCTTAGTCGCCTTTTACGACACCCATGGGAAGTAAGGGGTGGTGCAATTCTTTAAGTCCGCGAGGTATGTCGATAGGTAATAGGTAATACGGGCTGGTTTCCGCAACTCCACATCAATGCGCGTATTTTGCGTACAGGTGGGAAAATCGGCTATTCGATCCACCCCAGCTCCTCAAGGAAGGCCAGCAACGCCTTGATGGTACTGACCGTCTCACGTAGGGTACCTGGGTTACCGAAGTACTTTGCCCTGTACGTGGCGACCACCGGGCAGTTTAGAAGCACATGTGCCGCTGTCTCGTCGTCCTCCATGCAGGCCCTGCACAGCGGACTGTCTGTTACTCCTATGACAAAGAGGTGTTTATTAAATGACCCGTGGCCAGTTAAAGCTGCGGTAACTATACGCAGCTTTTGTTTTGTTAGACGGAGAACTTGTTTCGTGAGGCGGGCATCCAATGTGGGAAGTGCTTCCCTAGCCTGCCTGCATTCGCCTTGATGCGTCCAAAGTTTGTCGTGTTGGTCTCTGGTGCGTTTCCTTACCAGAGTGCGTAAAAACCCGAAGGGGAGTGGCGCGATGGGCTCAGGTCCCACTGGTGCCATGCTCGAACCCTCCTGGCAAGCTCGTCGGCTGCATCCTTGCCTAGCAAACCGCTGTGTCCTTTGATCCATAGAATGGTTATTTTACTGAGGTTACCCACCTGGTTGAGGCGCTGGTGACACTCGTATATTAGCCCAGAGTCAACTGTATACCTGTTCAGCGCTTGCAGAACAGCCATACTGTCTGAGAGTACGCGGGTTCAGTGGTCCTTTACTTCCCTGGCCATAATGGCTGAAGCGGCCAGAGAAATACCCATGCATTCGGCCTGGAACACTGTGTTGTGGGCCCCCAATGGTGTGGCTATATGTATGTTGAGATCCTCCGAGAAGATTCCAGCACCTGTGCCACTATGGTGGAGGTATGTCGATAAAAACTATCCTATGTCCTTCCCCGCGATGCAATCTATCTCTCTGCCAAATTTTATCGAAATCCGTGCAGTGGTTTAGGCGTGAAAAGGTAACATACAGACAGACAGACAGAAGTTACTTTCGAATTTATAATATTAGTATGGATGTACCGTGCATTCGCGATTTATTTGCCAAAAATGTAAACAAATATGAATTAATTGAAAAAGAACTTTAATTCCGACACAATAAAGTTCAGTTTACGCTACAACTTCAAACATTTTTATAACTTTGTCAATAGTGCTAGTCACTCTGAAATCAACTTAATGATCATTGAAATAACATTGATATTTGTTTAACTTGAAATAGCGCAGGGGTGTGCAGCACTGCGCATGTGCGCACTTTTACTAACATCATCATCATCATTTCAGCCGAAAGACGTCCACTGCTGGACATAGGCCTCGCCCAAAAGGGGGGGGGGGGGGGGTTGCCAAAATCGCCACGCTTGGCAGGCGGGTTGGCGATCGCAGTATGGTATGGTGGTGGAATGCATAGAGAACGCTGCTGCCCATTCTCCGGTACGCCCCTCAGTCGCCTTTTACGACACCCACGGGAAGTATGGGGTGGTGCTATTCTTTAAGTCCGGTCCACTTTTACTATAGGTCGGTGTCTCTAATCTTCGATTAGATACTTTCATTTTTCCTAGAAAGTAAAAACCTGCTACTTACGGCGATGTATGTCGTTGTCCTTATTTTTTTGGCATCCTAATATCCGAACTGTCAGTAAGTGTAGATTATCATTCTGAAACTTGAATTACCTATAGAAAGTGTTTAGAAAAAACTGGTCCGCCTGCGGTTCCAAATGACTGGAAATGCGGGCGTGTCATTAGTATTAATCACAGAACGGCCGAGCGATTTTGTAAAAATCTCACCGTGAAAACATAGGTGAAGTGAGCTTGGAGCAAAGAGAGTATAACCACTAAGTATACAACATTATTTTTAGTATATGCGAAACCCGAAACACGTGTCTAGTATTTTTATGTACGGTGGGCTGCATCAATTGGGTACCCCAGTTGTATTAAAATTTTAATGCAACTGGGGTACCCAATTGATGCAGCCCACTGTACCTACAGAATCTATGTACAGACGCCAGCACATCAATCTACTACAATCTGTCAAATTTCTTTAATAGATTTTTAACTTTATCGCCAAATCATAAGGTTCAAAGTTGATTGGAAAAAATTACAGCGATGCTATTCTGTAAAAATCTCACCGTGAAAACTTAGGTGAAGTGACCGTGGAGTGAGCTGTCAAAAAGTGTGAATTCCTACCAAAAACAAACTCACTTCACCTAAGTTTTCACAGTGAGATTTTTACAGAATCGACCGGCAGTTTCGGGAAGCTTGATGTGCAACATAATTTCAAAACTGTATCATGAAGAATCACAAAGTTATAAGCTTGTTAAGTTACCTGTTTGTCCATACAGAAACATGCTCACCCGCGCCGCGCCGTCTTGCGCTCATTGATAATAGTACCTAGGTACCTAACCGTTCGGCGCGGAGATTGGATAACCTATTTAGTGTCACTCGGTGTCCAACTTTTAACCCTTTTTAAATATTTTTGGGGTAAAAATTATTGGAATCGATTCAATTACTCATTCTGAATAAACTATATTCAGGTTTCGCAAATACTAAAAATAACGTTGTATATCATCATTCTGTACTTTCGAAGGAAAGCCGGTGGGAATCCAGTTGTATGGTACCTTCGCCGCTGATAGACAAGCTGTTCGGTGGTAATCTAAGTAGTTTCCTTTCCTTTTCTCCTCCTCCCTTACAAACTCGCAAAATTTCAAACCTTTTTTGTCTTTAGTGGTAGAATTTGTGAGGAGGGGCCCGTGCCTAAATAATAACAGCCGCACAGGTCGATAGATCAGGCTAAGCTCCGCTTGCCGCGGTTCTTCTGTGGATGGGTAACTATCTTTACATACCGAGACCCCTCCGTGCCTCGGAAAGCACGTTAAGCCGTTGGTCCCGGCTGTCATTCGTGGATCTTTGACAGTCGTTACGGGTCGTCAGAAGCCCGAAAATCTGACAAGCAGTCTTACCAACAGGTATCGTATTACCCAGTAGCTGGGTTGTGGAGGTCAGATAGGCAGTTGGTCTATGTAAAATACTGGTATTCAGCTGCATCCGGTTAGACTGGTAGCCGACCCCAACATAGTTGGGAAAAGGCTAGGCAGATGATGAGCGGTAGAATTGGTGAGTGTGTATGATGAGGTAATCTTCGGAACTGCTGACCCGATTCCGAAAGTTCTTTCCATTAGTGAAAGTTTTTTTTTTTATTTAGAAACTAAGTAATTATAGGACCGGTCAGTGTTGTGCCGGACTTAAAGAATAGCACCACCCCATACGTCCCGTGGGTGTCGTAAAAGGCGACTAAGGGTCGTACCGGAGAATGGGCAGCAGCGTTCTCTATGCATTCCACCACCATACTATACTGCGATCGCCAACCCGCCTGCCAAGCGTGGCGATTATGGCAAACCCCTCCATTTTGGGGGAGGCCTATGTCCAGCAGTGGACGTCTTTCGGCTGAAATGATGATGATGATAATGAAGTAATTATAACCCAAGCAGCACACATAGCTGTATAGTCACTGGACAACAGAATTTTTGAAAACTCGAGTCTGTTGTGCTTTCCGTACAAGGGCTGTATATCCGGCTACACAGTTCTCATAATTCTAAATTTGGCCCCAAATTAACCAGCCCTGAGCATCATAATAGCTTGTTAACAGATGTTGAGCATTCTAAGAGCTGTACATAAGCTGTACAAGGGCTTAGACAGCTGTCAATAGGCCACTATCCAGCTCCTTTAATTCTCTTAGACATCCAAAAGATGGTTTATGGCTTAGTAACGGCTATTGTTAAATTTACAAAGAAATGACAACAAAAAACTATTTGTCCAGTGCAACAGTGTCATATATAGCGGTCTAACTATTTCTGTTGACAAATAATAATTTCTAATTTAAGGTAAGTCTTTTTCACGTTTGTTTTGTTTCTCTATTGGTAAATTGTACTGCGGGTGCCACTTTACTGTTAAATATTTAGGTGATATTATCAAATATTACACGCGCCATGGAAATGATATAGTTTTACTAAAAATGTTATACAAAATAAATACGGTATACGAATTATTTATGGATTTTTACTAATTTTTTCCATTTAATGAGCATTCATATCTATTTGTAACAATAAAATAATGTGTTTTTTCTTAAATATCAGTGTTTTTTTTCATATGTAATCAGTTTGTTTACATTAAAATGGCGTTAAATCGTTATCCAGCAATAATTCTAACTAAATTCCCTTGACCCTCTCTTTTCTGTTCAATGGCCATAACTAATTCTATTAATCAGCTGAGAACTGTACGTTATCTGTACAATGGCTTTCAGTTATTCTAACGACTGGTTGAAGGAGTAAAGTGAGAATATACAACAGCGTCTTAGGGATCTCTAATCTTGATAGAAAACCATTTCGAGCAATAGGTAATTCACTTGATTTTGTGATCCTATTTATTCTCGCCTGTTATCCCAACTAGCGAGCCAATAAATTGTCATGTTGCTTAGAAATGCAGAATATAAAGTAAAAAGGTATTCCGATATTGAAAATCAAAAACATCAGCCAACCTAGCTAAATATTCACCTCCGCTTCTTTTTCCCATTAATTTACATCACTTTACCTAATTTGATGCTTTTACTTTTATACACTTCAACAGCAAAGTAAGAGAAAAGAAAAGAAAACCAGTAAAGTAACGGAAACTGAAAAAGAAATGGATGGAATTGAAAACTAAATTGGTGAAGAAATTTATTTAATGCTAAGTACATATTTTGAGAAAGACAAAAAAAAACAAATTAGAAATAGAATATTTTGACGAAGAAGAAATATGTACTGCTTGAATAACCAACTAAAGGTTTAGCACATAGAATTACCAAAGACAAATCTTGAATCTGTGATTAATAAAATAAAGCGCAGTAATTTTTTATAATTACTTTTATTTTTATTGACAATTCCATTTTTATCCAATTAATATATAATCTCATATTAGTATAATATTCATTATTTACAGTGTATGTAAAAGTGGTATGAAATATAACTCGTTTTTCTGCATAATATATACACATTTGAAATTCACATCTCGTGGGTATATTGTCGTTCAAATACGGTCCACGCTGGGTAGTTTCGCTTTATTTAGGTATATCAAAAATTGATGACACCCTCTGATTTCATTTAAGAAGTTTTAAAACTTCTGTGAAGTCGATTATTTTGTAGCCATTGATTGTACTTCAATATTTCACCGTTATTTGTCATAAAATATTTATCTTTACATTTTGAGCAATATGTCTCTTTATTGCCCATTCTTTTATATTTTCTTTAAATAAAATGTATTTCATATAAATATTTTCTCCGTCATCTTCTTATGTCTGGCTGATCAAAGCCATTAATTGTACGGGACTATGATCATTGGTAACAAAATGTATGTGTCCGGAACCCTCATTTTTAATCGACACCGTCACGTGACTGTAGCTAGATAAATGAAGGAGATTTTCACTATCTTTGCTCCTTTGCTTATTGTATACTTTTGAATTTTTTTTTTTTAACTGCACCAGTTCTTTTCCAATTTTTCCATGGTTTAACCGTATTCATTTTAAATTGTATTTTATTCTCGCACGTAAATTAATTAGCGTTGCGAGGTTATGTCAAAATTGACGTTATCATAGCACTACTAACCTATGTTTACTCTTCAATCATTCTAGAGGCTGTAAAATAGCTAATATTTACACTATAAGCTTTGGAATTAAAGTAGAGTAAAGATACACTAATTTACAGCTCATGTAGTCAGTAAATGCTTTTATCCAGCTACCACTAAGCTCATTAAGTTAGCATCATAATAGAATTGATGTACGCCATAAAAAAGCCAATGGCAAAATTTGATTCTCTAATACAGCTCACAACTGAGAAAAGGTGTAACTTTACCGCGTTAAGCAGCCGTTTACAAGCGTTGGTCTTCTTAACCAGCTGGTAGCATTATACGTAGCCAAAGGCTGGACAATAGTTCTTTCAAATTCTAGTGGTTTTTTCTCCATTATACAGCCATTAGTCAGTTGTGCTGCTTAACAGAGTAGAGATCACCCCTCATACAGTCTCAAGAATCAACTTATCCGTTAGTACAGCTACATAAGAGCCTTTGACTGTAATATAGCTTGTTTATGGATGTAATTTCCGCTAATGTGTTGCTTGGGAATTGCCGAGTATCATAGGTTATAAATTTTATGTTAAAATAATTTCACCGCTCTTGCAACCTCTTGTCCAATGTCCAACACCTCGTTGGACAAGAGGTTGCAAGAGCGAATGCTGAGCGAGTCCAGAGTTCGAGTCCCCTGTTTTGGCACAGTGGTGAAATGCGTGTATCTATTCATCTGCCAACCCTTTCAGAAAATATCCCTGAGCATGATTCTGTATATAATAAAATAGTTATGTAAATCCTAACTAATATTATAAATGTAAAAGTAAATTTGTTTGTTTGTTACCTTTTAATCACTGAACCGATCATCCTGAAATTTTGTATATACGTTGTCAGGTGTACAGAAACGGACACAGTAGGGTTACCTTTCATTGCGAAAAAAAGTGCTGTTCCTGAGGTAAACAACAATAACGTTATTATGATAATAGATGGCGCCACGTGTCTTTCGAACGGGATCGACACTTATGCGGGTGAAACCGCGGGGCGCTGCTAGTGGTATGTAAATAATTAGCATATCATAGAATAATTAGCCTATAATGTTCCCACTGCTGGGACACACGCCTCCTCTCGGTGAGAGGGAGTGGGCCGTAATCCACCACGCGGGCTCAGTGCGGGTTGATAGTTGTCACAAGTCTTCTAATGTTTGGTTCTAGGACATGCCGTTTTCCTCACGATGTTTTCATTTACTGTTTTGATGACGAAATAATTTACACAAATAAAAGCACTGTCTGGGTTCCAATCCACAATCTACAACTCTATATTTATTTCAAATAGGCACCTAAAAGGCACTTTTGAAAGTCAAAAATTACAAGAAAAAATAGAATTGGTTCTAGTCCCCCCCCCCCCTCGATCCTCTGCTAGTTCGTTTTCTGTTTTAATCTCTGTCTAATCCACATTATCTAGTTTTACTCTTTTTGACAAGTAAGTACCTACTTACAGTCAAGAGAAAGGTGAGATTTTTACAGAATCGACCGGAGGGGTCGGGGGGTATTTAAAGTTTTGTTATATAATATTAAAAACATGTTTTCGTAAAAATACTGCACGACTGCTTTGACTTTGACTTTGAGGAGGGGTTCAGGGGATCAGACCGGAATAAATCGAGAAAACTTAGGTGAAGCGAGTTCGTTTTCGCTGGGAATTGACACTATTGACAGCTCACTCCACGCTCACTTCACCTAAGTTTTCACGGTGAGATTTTTACAGAGTAGCACCACTGTACAGCTGCATGCACCCATAAGCACACGCAATGTTTTGCGTGCGTTACGTTGCGCACTACCTACCGCAAACAGAAAATTTTCACACCAAAAATAAAAGTCGTTTACCAGCAATTATTTTTTAGTTGACTGCTGTCCTTTGTGATGTCTTTATGCAGCCTGTATAAGTATTTACAGTCTATAAATTATTCTAAATAAGTAAGATTAAATCTATAGAAAAAATACTTCAAATGTCGACTACACAAAAAGTATATTTCACCGAAAATTTGCCTTTTTAGGGTTCCGTATAAAAACGGAACCCTATTACTAAGACTTCGCTGTCTGTCCGTCTGTCCGTCTGTCCGTCTGTCCGTCTGTCCGTCTGTCCGTCTGTCCGTCTGTCCGTCTGTCTGTCTGTCTGTCACCAGGCTGTATCTCAAGAACCGCGATAGCTAGACAGTTGAAATTTTCACAAATTATGTATTTCTATTGCCGCTATAACAACAAATACTAAAAACAAAATAAAATTAATATTTAAGGGGGGCTCCCATACAACAAACGCGATTTTTTTGCCCTTTTTTGCTCGATATCAAAAATGGCAACAGGTAGGCACTTGAAATATTCACGAAATACTCAGTTGTATTTTAACTTTAATAATAAATAATAATAATAAAATAATATAAATATTTAAGGGGGGCTCCCATACAACAAACATGTTTTTTTCGGCGTTTTTGCCTTGTGGTACGGAACCCTTCGTGTGCGAGTCCGACTCGCACTTGGCCAGTTTTTGATAATCGTGGTCAGACAAGATGGTTGAATTTAGAATTTAGTCAATAAATTATGGTTATAACTTAAAATCTAGACAGATTGCACTCTTTGTCTGAATTATACTTTCAAAATGTCTTTATCTGTTGAATCCTAACACAGATTTTGGAGATAAATAAGTAGCAAATGAGTATATTTAAGTATTTTGTTTTTTATTGCTGAATTGGCCCGCTTTTGACCTCGATCACGCCTGATGGAAAGCGATGGATGAGGTCTATGACGGAACGAGTGTGTCCAGAAGATGCCTAAGGCACTGGAACTCCCACGCATCGACGGAACACAGCAGGCTGCTTGACGCCGGACTCCGGTGGGAGCCCGGTCGCAAACCAGGCGGGCGTTAGCCCTGCCACCGCAAGGGAAGAATTGGCCAGTCAAATAAGGTGTTGGGTGTGACTGTCCAGGATGCGAAGAGAGGTACAAACTGCGCTACACGAGGAGGCTTCTTAGTGCTTCCCAAAAAAACAGTAGTGTAAAGAAAGGTTATTTGGGGAGGGAGGCAATTTGGTGATAGACTCTTAAAAGTCTTCCAAACCGTTACCTCACGCAGTAACGCAGAATGATGCAACCAGTTCACCACAAAGGTGGACAAGACGTAGTGACATATCATTACGCGACATTGGGTGCATAGGTAATGTTTTGGAAGACTTTTAAGAGTCTATCACCAAATTGCCTCCCTCACCAAATAACCTTTCTTTACTAGTTATATGTGACAGTAAAAGATTGTTTTAGTTTGGTAATTGTATTGCTATAGGAACGTTTTTATGGAAAGTGATTCTTCGCTATAAAAATAAAAAGCGTAAAAATTGGCACGAAATAAACCACCCTTGATATTAAGGCTCTAGACAGGCGCTGGGCAATTGTCAATGGTATCAAATCAACAATTCAACACAAACTTTGTTGTATTGTTACCAAATAATCACAAATTAAGTTTATTTTTTGTTAAATACTAAATCGAAAACAGGTTGTACTGAATCTGGGTAGGCTGCACTATCTCTATTACAAATTCTATCACTATCACTATATATTTGTATGACAAATTGTGTTTCATTTATTGTGTGTACAGTGCTCCAGAGCGAAACGGACAAAAATAAATGTTAACACTACAATAAATTTTTATTTTAAAACTAAAAATTACGAAATAAAAAAGTAATTTCAAAAAAATTAAACCGACTTCAAAAAGAAATGAACTCAAAATTATTAAATAACTTTAATTTCGGAAGTCGGTGTTTGGGGATCTGTATTTTAGTTTTAGTATCTACAGGTAGGGTTGTCTACTTTCGAAAGGACCAACCCGGGAGAATTTTAAAAAATCGAGTAGGGTTGGGGGGTGACTTGAAAGAAAATCTCAATCATTTATTAGTTTTTAAAACCAAGAATCGATCTCTGGACTCGCTCAGCATTTGCTCTTGCAACCTCTTGTCCAACGAGGTGTTTATAAAATAGCTTCTGCAAGCGACTTTTTCGAAATTATTTTAACATTATATTTATATTAAAAAAAAACTTTCACTAACGGTTGGCCTTAGGAAGTTAATTAGAGTCTGTGAGTGTTATGCTGAGGGATACGGTTTGAGATACAATTCGGTCAAGAGTGAGTTGATGATCTTTAATAGCCCTCTTACATTTTCGTACCGTGCGCCCACCTTTTTTTTTGGTTATAAATAGCATCTTGCAGTTCAATCTATCAGTTGTCTGTGTGGTGCCGGACTTAAAGAATTGCACCACCCCTTACTTCCCGTGGGTGTCGTAAAAGGCGACTAAGATCGTAACGGAGAATGGGCAGCAGCGATCTCTATGTATTCCACCATCATACCATACTGCGATCGCCAACCCGCCTGCCAAGCGTGGCGATTATGGCAAACCTTCCCAAAATTGAGGGAGGCCTATGTCCAGCAGTGGACGTCTATCGGCTGAAACGACGAGTTCAATCTATGAGGTTGTCGTTTTCTCAACCAGGATTGCCTGTGAATGCCTCAATAAATTAAGGCCTCCAGCCAGGGCGAGCGCGTATCGACGGCGCAGTGAAATTTAGAGTACTTTTATTTTATTTATAAAAAAAATCACAGTATCAGTAAATGTTTTTTTTTTTAATTGATATTGTTTAAGCAATTATTGAAGACTATTTTGGTAAAAATCACTTTATTATTATTGTAGGAGAGAAAAAGAACTATATTTTTCAATTAATTGCTATTTATACCAATCACCGAATAGAATTCAATTTCAACGAGGAAATCATGCATCTATGCAGATTTTTGTAAGAGACCTCTTAAGGCGGCTAACAAGGTCACTGAGGCTACCAAGCTGTTTTTTTGAATGGTTGTGTCTTGAACCGTGAAATGGTCGAAAGGCCTAATAAAACCATTGAAATTATAACCTGAATTCTAAAAGAGATGATAATTATGTTAATATTATATTCGGCAAAGCGCCTCAAATCTGATCTACACACATCAAAAGTGTCTAGGGATCAAGCATTTTTATGCGGATTTCTTGAGATTGAGATGTGGCTTTGTAATAAATTTATAATTTTATAAATTTATATGGATCCTTTTTGGTGCATTTCATAATTTGAATCAGGAACTGTGAATCAAATTCGAGTAAAAGATGAAAATCAGCTGTCAATATTTTCCCTATAAAAACATACAACGCATTGAAGACATTATTAGTGCTACTGTTTCCCTACTACTGATTAAAACCAACGTTATTATGGAGCGGCGACGTCATTTAAGCAGGGAAGAAATGCTCAGAGCCGTGGAAATGATAGAAGCTGGTTCCCGGCAACGTACTGTGGCTTTAGCTCTGAATACAAGTCAGAGTGTTATCAGTCGACTTTGGACACGTTACCGAAGCACTGGTACCGTGGCTGAGCGCCATGGAGGACGGTATCGCTGCACCACACGGAGACAAGACCGATACATTCAAATCTTAACTCGAAGAGCTCCAACAATAACCGCCATGATGTTAGCCGTGAGGCTTCATCACTCTTCAGGGAACTTAATTAGCGACCAAACAGTCAGAAACCGCTTGCATGAAGTGAACCTTCATTCCCGAAGACCGCTACGGGTACCACCTATAGCAATGCACAATCGTAGGATTCGATATCAATGGGCTCTTGAACACAGAAATTGGGCAGAAGAACAATGGCGTTTCGTGTGCTTTTCTGATGAGTCTCGTTTTGGTATGAGACCGGATACAAGACGTATACGACACTGGAGAACCCCTGGACGCCAACAGCGATTAAAATCCTGCCAGGAAGTCCATCCTTATAGTGGTGGAACCATCATGGTATGGGCGGGTATTTGGATCGGCGGAAGAACTGAGTTGATTTGGATCAGAGGCAACCTCAACGCTCAAATTTATGCTGAGACGATTGTATCAGACGTCATCGTTCCTCTACAAGTGCAAATCGGTCCCTTATTTCAGTTAATGCATGATAATGCACGACCGCACACCGCAAGAGTTGTAAGACAGACTCTCGCCGCAGCTAACATCAATGTCCTGCCCTGGCCTGCTCAGTCGCCAGACTTGAACCCGATTGAGCATGCCTGGGATATGCTACAGAGAAGAGCTCTGCCGAATATGGAGGGTATCCAGTCGCAAGAAGACCTTTTTTTGTTGTTGCAACGAACATGGGCGGCCATTCCACAGCGTGATTTGGATGAACTCATTTTGAGTATGCCAAACCGATGTTCTTGTGTTGTTAGTGTTCGCGGTAGAAACACAGATTATTAATTGTTTAAGTTACCCAATAAAATTTTAAAGAAAACTGTTATTTCAGTCTTTTTTTCGAACTTTTGTGTTAGTGGTTCAAATGTCAAAAATCCCTTTATTAGGAAAATGGCAAAGGAGAAGGATAACGATACCATACAAGTATGGTCCAGCACGGACATTAATAAAACAATATATATCATGAAGGAATATTTGTACTTAACAGTCCTGTTTATATTTTATTACTCCAGTAGCTCTACCATGAGTTTGCACAGCCAAAACTCGCTAGCGTCTACGTAAATAATATGTATGAAATATTGTACAGCGCCCCTAGCGGTCACCGAAAGAATTAAAATTCGTACCATGAGTACTATAGGTTTCGATAGGTAAGAAACCTAACGTAATCTATTCGATAGTCACTAACGTTTTTCAGCTGTCGCCATACAAAACGGCACCATGAGTTAATAATTTGACAGACGCTATCGAAAAATACGCTTACGATAGTAGTTACGTCACTCACTAGCATTTTGACGCGTGAAACATATGTTTACATTGAAATTATATACGTTTTTGAGTATTTTGAGTCAAAATAATGTCTGGAAGAGCTTATTTTGCATGGAATATGTTGGCGGCCGCTGTATTTGAAGACCAACGACGTAAAGAACGTGAATTTCAAGCCAAAATTAGGTACAAGAAAATGAAATTCTAGCTTACCAATGGGCGGGACATTTCGCAGCTACCTAGGAGGCTTTCTGTGATGAATATTAACTTAAATTTAAATAAAAGACATTTTACCTAAACAACCTTTTCATTTATTTTATTATTATATGGGAAACATACAGCATATTTAACAAAATAAGGAACACAAAAATTGACATAAAAACACATACTTATTACCTACTAACTACACATTTTTTTCTTTAAACATTGGACACTAGGATTTCCCCTGTATCGTGGGTGCATTTACAAACACAAATATCACATGCACAAACATCCAGACCCGGAACAATTAGGTATCTTGCTTTGGAAGATTGGATCACACAACTTTTTGCTCCATGCGACAAATGAACCGGCGATTCTTAGCGCAGAAGCGACAGGCAGTTTCTAAAAATTGTGCCATACTGGTCCTCATTGTATTATTGTCATTTTGTAAACTTATTTAACTGAATTTTATTAAAAAACGCCGTGAACACAATGTCAACAAATACAAAATTACAAATTGAAAACGACACTCGATGACACAACAGTGACATATAAGGAATAAAAATTCAACAACCACTAAATACCTTAAGAAGTTCACTAACCGCCAACCATTCTATTTAGTCGGATTATTGCCTATCAAAACATTTTAAGCATAGGCGATAGTACTACATTTTGAGCATAATATATGCCGTTCTCTCTCTTTATTACTGAGAAAGAAAGAAACAAAACTTAAGGAAGTGACGTTCATATGACACGATCTATCGAGTTCACGTTAGCGCCTGCGTAAGACTTCGTAAAACTCATGGTGCAAGCATTATCGAAATCTATTCGATCCACGTTAATACGCTAGCGAGTTTGACGCTAGCGAGTAAGTTTTCGATAACAACTCATGGTAGAGGTACAGAAGTCGGTGGTGACGAGATATAAGACATTTTAGGTGAACATTCTGGTATGATATTTTGACGTTTAAGTACAGTAGACAATATGTACATTGTCGTGATGGTCCAGTGGTTAATGCCTCGCTTCTCATGCACGAGGTTGTGGGTTCAATTCCGGGCAAGTACCAGTGTCACTTTTTTAAATTCTTATGTAGTTTCCGAGATTATCTTGGACATTACTGACATCGGTAAAGAATAAACATCGTGAGGAAACCTGGACTTCTAGTTAAAATAGATATCGCCAACCCGGTCTTGAGCAAACGTGCAATGCTCGTGTCTCTTCGGTACGAGATGAGATAATAATAGACTGGTATTATTATTATTTACTTTTAATCATATTTAACTACGTGTGTACAATAATGTATAGGTATCACATAGACCGGTCCCGTGCTTCTCGCGAATTCCTGCGACTTCTACCAGGTCATATTGTTCAGCATGTGAGGCTTAGGTACCTATGAGCAGCAGTGGACTTCTTTGGCTGAATGATGATGATGACTATTATTTTAAAGAAAACTCTTTAGTTCGTTTGTAAGAACGTAATATATGAATAAGCGTAGTGATCAATGCTCGTTCTTTCTCTGTATGAGGAAATCCAATCAAAAGTCATTTATTCAAACTAGGCTGAGAATCAGCACTTTGTGAACGTCAAAATTACATAAAACAGTCCCCCAAAACGCCCGACATAAGACATTTTTCTAATATCTATGTTCTGGCATCCTAAAACAAAGCAATTTCTTTCTGTACTATTAGCTCTAGAGAAATCTGGCAATGTGACAAATATTTCAACATGTGGAACTTCAGGGACTGGTGGAACTTCAGGGAACGGTAGAACCTCGGGGACTGGTGGCACATTTATATTTTCTTGTTGCTGACCGTCGTCGTTGACGCTGTTGGGCCGCCTAGGTACTGGAGATTGCGCTCTGTAAGCTCATTGGCGGCATGGGTGGCAAATAGAGGTTGTCGGTCTCACCTATATAAACGAAAAAGTTCATAATGTATCATTTCATAACATAATAATTGTATAAACCTATTGAAGCGCAAACATTTTTCATACTAACTTGTTGAGGAAAAATCCTTTCAGATATAACATCATGAATGTGTCTATTGCTCTCAGAGTTCCGTGTCAGTGTGTGAAAACGAACACGCATCAGGGATCTTCCACAGTTTACACACACATTACGATGGCAAACACAGGGGTTGGTCTTCCACTTGTACCAGACTGTGATAATGTCTGCCTAGCCAGTAACTAGCAAGAATGGCACACATTATCAGACGCAGTGACCTAAAATAAACAACTTACATAAGTATACACAAATAGCTACCCTTAAAAGACGTGCTGAAGACGTTACTGAAAACTCACGCGTGTTAAAACTCACCAATCGCGGAGTAATCCACTGTCTTATAACAGATTGTATTTCATCCGAATCCAACAAATGTCTCCTTATGCGAAACGTTGCACCATAGTTAGTGCAGCGCTGGTTCTCCATTAGAAATAGGGCAAAATCAGTTGTCCAAAGTCCAAGTAGCCAAGGTACAACAACAGATATCCAGAAACAAAGCCAAAGGTCATCGTAAAACACCACAAGAAATCATTCAATATGCGAGCCACAAGAACCTACCCAGGAATGACTGGGAATGACTTAAATTGTCAAATTATTAATGAAAGGCAAATGTCTTGACTTTGTCATGACAATCGACATAAAACCCATATCACACGTACCTAGCTGCAATATGTATACAAACATACATAAACTACCTGCTTATGTCATGCGGGACGGCAGAAACTATAAAACGCCCTCTATTAAGTATTATGACCCTTACCTACTTACTCGTTTTGGTTTGTCCACGTTCATACATCTAGTCATTTAGGCGCGTCACAATAATAAAACTGATATATTGTGTTGTACATAAGGTGCAGTCAAATATATAATTATTAGGTATAGCTGTGGATGTGTTTAATATAACAGAAATTATAATATCGTAAATGTCACAAAAATATGTCAAAATATATTTTAAATCACCTTACTATAATAATACAATAATGTGTCCTGCACTAAATATCTGTTAGACACTATCTGTTAATTTCTATGTAATTATGTTATGTTGTATTGAGTTTCTCAGTAGCAGCGCGGAGTATGGATATTGTCTTGTCCCGGTTGATGGCAATAGGCTCGCCCTCTAGGTATGTCATGGGACTTGAATATAACTGTTGAAATGGGGGGTAGGTGCTATAGGTATACCTCTGCCTATCCCTTCGAGGATTACAGGCGTGATTTTATGTGAATATTGGGTCAAACACTATATCGAATTAAGATTTATTTTGAAAACATCTATTGCTTCGTCTGTAACTGCCTTAACAAAAGAATACAGTGTTTCCATTACTTTGAAGAAAACTACTACCACCTACTTGATTTATTGATTTTTAATTAAAGATAAATAAAATGTGTCTTTTTTACTTTTACTTCCGTTATCACTAAACGCGCATAAATTTTTTTTTTTTATTACTCTATTATCTAAAATACAGGTAAATACATGTTGTTTCGAACGATGAATATGTACTAATTACCATCTTATTTCAAATAATTGCAACATTTGAAACTCACGGATGGAAGTCAAAATAAAACAAACAAAATAATACCCTTTTAATATATTTTTTTTTCCCACACACATGTGCGGAGAAATGAAAGTCATGATAGAAATTCAAGTATTATAAGTTTTTTTTTAAATATATTTAAGTCTTTGTCCGTGCAGGGCCACAATTTATCCATGTCCTTTCTTTATTAATGCAAAGGTGACTTGGTTTATCGTTACTGTGACAAACGAAAACACTTTATTTGATGAATCCTTAAAGAAAATTTTAATTAATATCAATCAGGAGAAAAGTTATTGCAAAAATATATGTTGATCCCTAGACACTTTTGATGTGTGTATCTAAGCTGAAGAGTTTGTTTGAACGCGCTAATCTGGAACTCCAGTAATCAGTTGTAACAGTGGCAAAAAAAAAACAAATAAACTTTGTGGTTTTCATACATTTGACATTGCCAATGTTGTCAAATGTATGAAAACCACAAAGTTTTTTTGTTTTTTTTTTTGCCATGAGATCTGGTAGACCTATAACAGTCGGATTTGAAAAAATATTTTTGCGTTTGATAGCCTGATTCTCGAGGAAGGCTACAAGAAAGGCTACAGGCTACATTACGCTAAGACCCTTAGGAGCCAAGCAAAAACAAAAAAAGTCAGAAATGCCACAGTAATAGCGCGAGTAGGCGATCCGATGCGATGCGACGGGGTGGGTCGGCGGAACAAGAAATTTCACGCGGACAAAGTCGCGAGCAGAACCTAGTAAAAACATATTTTGACAGGTTCATTTTATCTAGACCTCTCTTTTTTAGGGTTCCGTACCCAAAGGGTAAAAACGGGACCCTATTACTAAGACTTCGCTGTCTGTCCGTCTGTCCGTCTGTCCGTCTGTCTGTCTGTCTGTCACCAGGCTGTATCTCAAGAACCGCGATAGCTAGACAGTTGAAATTTTCACACATGATGTATTTCTGTTGCCGCTATAACAACAAATACTAAAAACAAAATAAAATAAATATTTAAGGGGGGCTCCCATACAACAAACGCGATTTTTTTGCCCTTTTTTGCTCGATATCAAAAATGGCAACAGGTAGGCACTTGAAATATTCACAAAATACTCAGTTGTATTTTAACTTTAATAATAAATAATAAAATTAAAATAAAATAAATATTTAAGGGGGGCTCCCATACAGTTTTTTTCGGCATTTTTGCCTTGTGGTACGGAACCCTTCGTGTGCGAGTCCGACTCGCACTTGGCCAGTTTTTCTTTCTTTTTTTTTGGATGGGCAATCATCAAATGCTCTGGGTGGAGCGGAAGGGAGTGTCAGACTCTTACTGACTAAAACCCACCCGTGTTCCTTCCTTTGCCCTTTATGTTCCGGGCCAGCGGTAACCCTTTCGGACAATCCCGCTTTATCTAGACCTCTCTTATTGCTGAAAATTTGTCTGTACCGCAAGACTGACCCGTCAGTCAGTCTTGCCAACAAAAAAAATTCAATTTCCCTACATGATTTTAAAAAGTTTTTTCTTTCATTTTAGTGTTGCTATTAGGGTTGCCAACTTTTTATATAACAAATTTAGTACTTTCGAAGCCACTGCCTGTAAAAATATAGTAAATGGCGAAAATATAATAAAAAAAAAGTAGATAATTATGTTTTTTGAGCCTTTATTACTTACTTAAGAGCGTTTACGCCGTACGGCATTTCATACAAACTTTCAAGCCCTTGTTTTTCGAAATTAATGAACGGATTTTAATGAAACTTCCTAAGCATAAGCAGGATACAAAGGTCTAAAAAGTTTGTAGAGAACATTTTCGAAATGTCTTATATAAAAAAAGATAACTGGAAATATCTGGTTCTATGAAAAGTTTAAAATCGATCTAATTTGGCTGTAACATAATTTTTCGAAAATGTTCTCTACTAACATTTTAGACCTTTGTATTTTGCTTATACGTACGAAGTTTCATTAAAATCGGTTCATTCACTTCGAAGAAAAAGGGCTTGAAAGTTTGTATGAAATCCCGTTCGGAGTAAACGCTCTTAATAGCTTTTTTTTATGTCTTAATAATTACTACACTCAAAATTAAGCTTACAAAATAGCATTGTTTTAGCTTTTATGAGATTAATACTGGCCCTGTTGCGTTTAGTTCGCCTTTATGTACCTATTAGGGTGGAAGTAGTCGCGAGCTCGAACTCACTGGTGGTCCTGGCCAAAAAGCACGCTGTCTCACCTGGCATCGTGCCCGACAGAGATAGTATCAGTAATGAGCAGTTAGACGCTAGCACAAAATACAGATAGTACAGAAGGCATTCTATATACAAAGTGCGCTCGAGCAACGTACACATAGACACCGCTCACGGACACGGGAGTAGTGCGAGCGCGGGTGCCATCCGCTTGAGATACGCGTCTGTGAAGTGCAAAAATGGAGCAACAAAAAAATGGCTATTTAAGCTTGATTTATAATAATAGTTTCCTATTTTGAATCAGTATAAATGAAGTAACTTTTTTATAAGGTAAACTCACCCACCAACTATAACGTAAGTTGAAAACATGATTTTTTGTTTGTGTAGATATTGTGTTGTTTTGAGTGTCATTTGATAGGTTTAGGTCTAAAACAGATAGGGCAAAATAAATTGTGTAAATAGGATTTTCGATAGTGAAAATTGACAAATTTAAAATTTTATAATTTTGTCGTTCTTTAAACTTTTTGTATTGTAATACTATGTTTATTGTTTTGTTTTAATATTGTAGAATAAGCTCAACAATAAATCAAACAACTAGATACGAGTGCCACTACCACGATAGTTTTTTGTGCAAAAGCCAAAGTTGACAACCCTAGCGCGACCGCCGAGCATAAGTATGAAAAGTGAAATACATACATGTGATTGCTTTCTGTACTATCTGTATTTTGTGACGTTAGTCTACACGCAGAACGTCTAGTTCTTACGCACAAAAACACTGTTCCGAACTGAAAGGCGCGTAAAAAATATCGACTAGTGGCACCTTAAAATGAAAATGTAGAATTTCGCCTACTAGTTATGTTTTTTTTTTAAATAATTATATGTAGTATTTAGGGCTCATAAATAGGGGTCCGCGCCCACTCGACCCGCTTAGACTCGACCCGAAGAATAATAGGGTCCGCGCCCACTCGACCCGCTTAGACTCGACTCGAAGAATAATATCAGATGTTTTACTACCAATTTAGTGCCATTTGTACAGTCAGGCAAAGTGATATTATCCTAATTTGATTTTACTGGTACAAATGATTGAAATGGATATTTCTGCATTATGATAGAGTCTAACAAAGGTAAAATATTGTAAGTATAGTTCTTCTTTTTAGATTCCGTTGCGATCGCAACACATCAATCAGCCAAAGGAAGAAGAAAAGTATTGAAAATGATAACACTTTAGGTTTATTGACAAAAAAATATCAAGAAAAGTTATTACAAGAAACTGCTCGATTGTTGATTATTTCAAAAACTATTTAATTACCTATTTGTATTTTTTTTTCATGTTATTATTTATACATAGAAAGAAATTGTTGATTTTGTGCTGAAAACATGTTTTTTTTTTTACATTTTAGAAGTTAGTTCCTATTCCTATTTGTTAACCTAATAATTATAATCACGTTGAAAGATTGATTCAATAAATACCACCGTGCCACTAGCTATAAGATTGTAATGATAATCCCCCGTGTGGTTCAAGCATTAAATCGACACTTTTTTGCCTGACTATACATCGACGTTTTTACGCCTATCAAAACAGAAATATTCTTCGGGTCAAGTCTAAGCGGGTCGAGTGGACGGGGACCCATAAATAGCAGGATACTATACAGGGTTATTGGTAAAACATTAACAACCTCTTAAGAGGTCATTGTACTCATCATTAGGGGAGACTTGATCCCCCCTTTTGTTTTTTGGCCCTAAAGTTTGAAGTCAAAGCAAATTTTAGGATGTGTTTTGACCAAAAGTTTCGAAATTTATCTAGTTTTATGTTATATGAAACAAATAAGGATTGACTTTTATTTGTAATAAAAATTCCACTAAAAGCGTAATCATAGATTGGTATCTATCTTGTGTCCCCTATGTGTGGAAGACTTGGTCCCCACCCTTAGGTAGACATGATCCACCCGGATCAAATCTCCCACACGTTGGGGACACTAAACTTGTTCCACTAAATGTGATCATGTGTAGGTACCACATGCTTGGAAGACATGATCTGTTGAGGAGGGTCAAGTTTCCCAAACGTGACCGACAGTAGGTAGATATAGTATTGAGTGAAGTAAAAGTAAAAGTCAAAATATAAATTATATCTGTTTTATTTAGAAAAAATATCATCGTATCTTTAACTTCCCAGTTCTTACGTAATAATTACTCTCTCTAAACAGACCAAAAATCAGATCGGATCTCGCTTTTAATTCCCTGCTTTGTCTTAGACGCGCGTGGGTGGCATTTTGAATCTGAAAAATAATAATTAATGAAAACGTCAAATACATTATATATCGACAAGGTAACTATAATAAATCTTCTTAAGGGGGAAGCGATAAGGTAGCCCGCGAAATTTTTGCAATTTACTGAATTATAATCATTACAATCAGTAATATAACTTGTTATGTTACTTAGTATAATCCGGAAATGTGAAGATTTCATGAAATAGTCATTCTTGGGGATTACTTGGTCTTAGAGAGTTGTGTTGATGACTTTAATGCTTAGATTAAAAAATGTCCAGATGGATAGTAGGCCACTGAGAATTGAAGCCAAAAACACGGGGGACAAATGTCCCGCGTCGTACGATCCATACGTCAGTCGTCTAGTAACGCTCCCCGCGTAAATTACGTCACGAGTCCGTGTTTTGATATTTTAAAATGAAGGTTTGTGTTGTGAAATGGTGTAGAAATCACACTAAAAAAAAGGAATGTGCCACTATACAATATGTTGATTTGCATCCTCGTCAAAGTTCAGGAGGTTGTCATAAAATACATAAATAATCAATTGAAGTACGTTATGGGGCAATAACTAGTAAGCGCTGCTTTTTTTTTGTTGTTGAAATTTAACAGTATTTCAGAATTACACCCTTAATTCAATACAAATAAAACAGAATCACCCGACTACGCACACAGCGACAATGCATGCAGCTGTTTTTCCCCGAAATGGTAGCGCCGCGCCGTCGCGCCGCGTAGCAATGACCCGACCGGTAGCAATAATTTTACCTAATTTTATTTCGAAAATCACCTACATTATTGTCATAAATTTCGCTTGATAAATAACTCATTTTTGAGCATCATTGGAATACGGAAATCTTACTAATGACAGTAATACTAGTGCGCCAAAGAAAAGTTCACTGACCTGTTATCAGATGATTAATAATATCCTTCAACCTAGTTTTCGTAGGGATTTTGTTTTTATTTGTGGATTAAATTGGTTGATTTGAAACTTTCCTTCCTACTTAACGGGCTTAGGGCCGGCAATAATACCTACCTTAGTTAGTGTACCGATCTACTAAGTCTAAAAATGATGTTTTCTACGTTTGATGAAATGGAAAGACGTGCTAGTTAAGTGTAAGTACGTGGTATACTTACTTTCAACTCTTAGGTAAACACTCGTCCATCCACAGGATGTTGGCGTCTTGGTGTTCCAGGAACCAGCGACCAAAATGTAACCCGCACGGCATTATCACCTGGGTGAATGTCTTGTGCCTTACGGTAGTGGAATGGGTGTTGCAGCTCACGCTTCAGTAGGCGCCACACTGTAGTGTGGTGCACTCCAAAGTGTTGACCAGCCTCTCGCGTGCTTGCCCGTGGGTCTCGCTGGAAGTATTCCAGGATGTCTTCCTGCAAGGCGACAGGCAGGCCTACGCTGCCGCGAGCTTGAGCATGCCGGGGAACGTCAAACTGCCGATGATCCCGCAGTCTCTGCGTAGCAGCCAGCATGACGCTCTGTGACGGGGTTCCCGATCGGGATACATTTCCACGAACATCCGGATGGCTCCACGTAGGCTGTCTCCACTGATGGCGACCATCTCCACCAACTCGGCATTTGAGTAATTGTCCGTCATCACACTTTGTAACTACGTCTCGATGTACGGAAATTCGCAAAGCGCACTCGCGAACACTTCGGCGAGTTCAATCACACTGTCGGCGCCGGCGCCGCGCCGCGCGGCGCCGGCGGGGAAAAGGGGCGTGGCTAGGAGCGGCGCGGGAGTGTGATTGGGGGATGGGATTGATTACCTACGAATTTATCGAATGAGAGTTTGCATATGGTTTGCATTTGTGTGTGTGTGAAGCGCGGTTATAGGGCTAGTAACAGACGGGCCGCGTTTAAATACGGCTGGTTCACACTTACGGATTTCCTTAAATAAGAAAAAATAATAAAAAAATACCTACTCATTTTATTGTTGATTTGGGTCGAGAATCATTAGCATAATTACGTCCTTGAATTTGACTAGGATGCAAATCAACACATTGTATATCATTTCACAAGTAAGTATTCAATTTCACTTTGTATTTCTTTGTTACCGCATTCTAAATTTATGTAAACAAAAAGTATAACTTGACATTACTGTCACGCCATATTTGTTAAGTGTTGCCAGGGGCATATTTTTTTTACCCATTATTTGTAAGTTTGTGCTATTTAACAGTTACCGTTTGTGCTATTTCTGCTTACTACCTATTTAAGTACACCAAAACAACAAACATTTAACTAACTTACAAGCAAATATCACAAAAAGTCGTAGCATAATAATTTCTGATAAAGTCGCACATGACAAATTACACAAATTAAAGAAATAACGTTGAAACTCAACAACCGTAATAATAAAAAATCATGTCATTACTGTTGATGATATATTTTACGCTAAATGTAAAATACTGAAAATCTCCCACATTTAAGGGTAAATCTCTGCCACTGGTATTACACGCACATTGCACACAAACGCAATTACGATACGTAATACACTCCCGAGGACCGTGGCGCTCACTCACACATTTATAAAAAAGTGGCTTCACTTAAAACGTTGCGTTTTGTTTCGAACACGGAATCTGGACATTTTTTAATCTAAGGGTTAATGATTATAATAATTCTGTAAATACATATGGGGCTTGACTTTAGTATCCGGGGGCACGAAGTGAGGGGTGGCAGTGGTTGCAGGTGGTAGGGGATGGGTCCCTGATTATAACGTTATCACTCTTAATAAACGAAAACGCATATTTTTCGAGAAATTTATAAAAATTGTTTCTAACCTCAAAACAGATAAAAAGTGTAACGAAACGTTAAAATAGGCGATTGACAACCAAATCTGTACCAGTATATTGTCTGTGGTGTAAAATGTCGTGTAAAATCGGTGAAACGGAACGTAAAAAGAACTGTACTGTCATCAGTGTTATTAAGTACTCTGTGGTTCATTCCGTTTCTTCCCGAGTGAATGTTTTGTTGTGTGTGAATGTTTTGTTGTTTTATTTGTCTTGTTATGTAATTACCTAGAAATTCTGTTCAGAAGGAAGTTAGCGTACCCCACTTTATGGTTGAAATAGGTCGAATCTGTCCCAAAACCGAATCGGGGCATCCCGACTCCACGTACAATAGGTCGAATCTGTCCCAAAACCGAATCGGGGCACCCCGACTCCACGTAGTCTTTTGGCTGCTACCCCGAGGGTGTATTTAAAAATCCGGAGGCGCGGAGGGAGTGCAGCCCCCGCCCGCTGTAACAAAGCATAGGCACCCGTGCGAGCCGTAGCGGCTGAGGCTGGTCGCCGGAGGCGACCAATAAGCCGAAGCTGCGGAGGTGAGCATGAGTGCCTATGCTTTGTTACGTAAGGGCGAAGGGGTTGCACTTCCCGTAGCGCCGGAGACGTGCAGAAGCAACTTTGTATTGAAAACAAGTGTTTTGAGGTTTACAATAATTTGTTTTTCTCAAGAATGGTGCGTCCTCGTTTCATGGGAGTGGTACCAGGGCGAAGGGGGACTCCCCCCTCCCCCCTCCCACCACCTCGTTTTCGTGCCCCCGGATACTAAATTTTTACCAAAATCGTAATCAAAAACTCACCAATTTTAGTTCCAAGTGCTCGTAAACAACACACCGACGCCTTTTGCAAAAGTGACAGATTTTTGACATGAGGGTATTTTCTTTTTATGTTGGCTATAATGTAGGTTTAATGTTGCTACTTTAAACTAATCTAATACGTTTAATAGTTTCAAAATGTTGGTGTACCTTGTCTCCCACAGGGATCAAGTGTCCTCAGTCTCCCCTATGAACAACTATTACTATCGGACCAAACAAGAAATCGCGATAAATAATCAGCTGTTCCCTACATTTATGTTCGTATAACTCGTCAAAATGTAGGAAACAGCTGATTTTTTTTCGCGATTTCGTGTTTGGTCCTATAGTAAAAGTTGTTCATAATGATGAGTACAATGACCTCTTAAGAGGTTGTTAATGTTTTACCTATAACCCTGTATTATAGTATAGCAGCCCTAGTCGCTACGCTGTACAACATTTTAATTTCTCTTTTTAATGAGGCCTAGTTTTAGGATGCAATAATATGTATTCGTGAGTGAAAACTATACTTTTACTTTGTGTAAATTATTTCATCACCACTGCTCTCAAAACGGTGAAGGAAAACATCGTGAAGAAACCGGCGTGTCCAAGAACCAAAAAACCGGCCAAATGCGTGTCGGACCACACACAATGACGGGTTCCGTAGTTGGTATGAATTTATCCTAAGAACACACTTAACATTGTAATTGAATACATTCCAACTGAAACTGTAAGTTTGTTCGCACAATATTAAGAAATATACCATGTTGTTTTAAGACCACAGACTTCTTATAGGTTTTCCCGTAAGCACTATTTTCTGCATTTTTTTTTTCAAAATTTTAGGCTCAGTAGTTTCGGAGATAAGGGGGGGGGGGGGGGGTAAATTTTCGTCTATTTTCTTAAAAATAACTTTAATACAATTTGCTTTAAAATTATGAAAAAAATATATTTGAAATGTTCACAGTAAGCCCTTTCATTTTATATGTCAAACGGTACAGATTGCGAAACTTTATTTTTTTAATTTTCTATTTGGTCCCCAAAAATGACCCCCATATTCAAAATTCATTTATTTACGTTACATGACTGTGTTTCGGTCACAGAGATTCATATGTGTACCAAATTTCAACTTAATCGGTCCGTTAGATTAGGAGCAAATTTTCTGTGACAGACGTCCTAAATGGTTCCGTTTTTTTACCCGACTGCGTCAGAAGGAGGGTTATGTTTTTCGAGTGTATGTATGTATGTATGTATGTATGTATGTATGTATGTATATTTCTTTGGCACGCTCTGTAGCCTAAACGGCTTGATCGATTTCAGCTTGAGAGGTGCCGTTACATTCGTCTTAATTGTGAGAGTGACACTGGGTATATCAAAATTGAAAAAAAATTAAAATGGCCGATTTTAGGCGCAATGTGTCTTCAAAAAAAAATTTTTTTTTCTCGAAACCTATCGAGTGGGGTATCAAAATAAAGGGTTTTAAAAGGTGATTACAAAAATATATATAACTTATATAGTTAAAAGTAATTCGAAGTGACAAATCGTAAAAAACACGTACCAAGAACTAAATCGTTTGCGAAATATTTCACATTTGTAAACTAAAAAGCTGGAAATAATGAAAGTAATTTAAAAAATAAAAAAACCCGACTGCGAAACTGAAAAGCTACAAACAAGCCCATTTTAAATTAAATAAAAGTTGGAAGCAGGCGGGACCCATACCATTTTTATTATATTTTCAAATTCAAATGGGTCCCGCCTGCTTCCAACTTTTATTTAATTTAAAATGGGCTTGTTTGTAGCTTTTCAGTTTCGCAGTCGGGTTTTTTTATTTTTTAAATTACTTTCATTATTTCTTTTGAGGTACGGAACCCTAAAAAGTCGAACACATGTGACGTCTGGCCCATTGTGGGCCACTATATACTGGTACTTACAACTACCATGTACTAGTACTTACGACCTCCATATTATTGAAGTTTATGACCAATTTCGAATTTATTTGATCGGGAATTCATTGGTTTTATTTCATTATATTTCATGATATTTGGTGTTCTACGATATTCTGGTTTGTGGGTGTTTGTATAGAGATACTGCAAGGTTTAATAAAGTGAAATGAAATAACAATTTAAGTGGGGTAATTTCAAGCCAGTATTTTTTTGTTTTATTACGTACAATAGGATGTTTTCTTTATGCCCAAACGTTTTTACAGCTGCAAGGTGATATGATATTTAAAATGGTTGCATTAAAAACTTATTTAAGTACATACTTACTTACCTAGGTGCTTGCCTTCAAAACAATTTCGTGGGAATATTCCATACAGGAAATTTAAAATTTTATCCTCTAAAACCAATGAAGCCATTTTTTATTCCTTTGATATCACATGTCACACGCAGACACGTCTGACTTTGAATTTTAAATTCGCCTTTTCAAAAGGATTGCAAAAAGCAGGCCACCAGCCGTCCGGAATTTAGAATCTTTACATATATACAATTATTAGATGTATATATTATTTTTATGCAGGATTAAAATACCGAAGTACACGTTTTTATACTGCTGAAAAAAAAGTTATTTAAAAAAATCAAAAAACCCGACTACGGTAAAAAACTTAGGTAAGTTAAAAGAAACTGAAAAGCTAAAAACAAGCCCATTTTAAATTAAATAAAAGTTGGAAGCAGGCGGGACCCATACCATTTTTATTATATTTTCAAATTCAAATGGGTCCCGCCTGCTTCCAACTTTTATTTAATTTAAAATGGGCTTGTTTGTAGCTTTTCAGTTTCGCAGTCGGGTTTTTTTATTTTTTAAATTACTTTCATTATTTCTTTTGAGGTACGGAACCCTAAAAAGTCGAACACATGTGACGTCCACCAACTCGCACTGGGCCCGCGTAGTGGATTAGAAGAAGATATTAAAGGCCGAGTGATTATAAGACGTCCATTTTACTAAGACCTATCCACTCAAACAAATAAACCAGAATTAGAGATCAACATAAAAAGGTCAAAAATATTATACGCCTTTCGAAGTAAATATACCTAATCATAATCACACAGTCGCATTGTGGAAACGCGAGCGAACGCGCGCATTCAAAATTCAAAAAATCCAAAATGGAGTCGCTACCAAAATTATTAATATTTTTTATTTTTTGTTGTAATTTTAACATTTTAAAGGCGGAAGGAAATGGTTTGATGGCAGTTTTTGAAGAAAAGTTTCAAGATAAATTAAGTGACTGTAGTAATTATGTAGTAAAATGGTTAGAAGATTTTAATGATAGACATTTAGGGAATAGTAAGTTGGGGAGGATACTTCATTACGAGGATTTGAAACCTAAGTTTGGTGTGGAGTCTTCTAGACGTGAGTATTTTCTTTTATTAAACCTACGAATGATGTGGTGTACTTCTTTGGTTTAATTCCATATCTATATTTCTATTTAATATTATATTCTACTTAAACTTCATATGAAATAAGATTAGACATTTAAATAAACCTTTTTTTACAGTCAGTTCTACCGGTTTTGACTTCTATACCGTAGGCATAAGGATGGTATTAAAAGCAAAAAAGTGGTTACAATACCAACTGTTTACTGCAGCTGCTAGTTGTCATGCCACCAACGCAATAGAATTCAAAATCGGTTGAACGGACTGTAAAAAAGGTTTATTTAAATATCTAATCTTATTTCAAATAGAGTATAAGTATTTAGAGGGTCAAATTAAATTAGCTAGCGAAACTTTGCAAGGTGATAAGATTTGATGATTTTTTTTTTGGGTTCAGCGACCGCTGTAGGGTTTATTACTTAAGAAAAACTGTTTTTTTTTCATTTTGTGGTGTTGAGATAACGATATCCAATCACGTCTGTAAAGTTTACACAACAAAAAGCTAATTTCTGAACTGCAGTGCGATTCTGTAACTAAGTATCTAACCGTGAAAACCTAGGTGAAGTGAGCGTGGAGTGAGCTGTCAGTGTCATCCCTCCTGACACTTGGGATCTTAGACAAAGAAAAGTATAGACGGCGGGTAGCTCCATTTCATTTCCACAAGCAAGGGATAAAGCATTGAGTTATTATAAGTAACAGAAAAGGATAAAGCTATTCCCGTCTCTCATCGCGTGCCAGTTTTTTCAAGGCAGCTACTTATGTAGCTCATGTTAGTTAAGTTAGTTTTTTGTCTCATATGTGGCCACGCTACCCGATGCTCTACAGCTTTCTTACTCTAAGCTAGGGATTGACCAAGCATTTAGAATAAAAAAAAAGAATCAGCTGCACGCACAATGATCCATTGAAGGACTAAGTGCGGAAACCCAACCCATAGCATAAATACAAATACAAGATAGAACATCAGCTGTTCCCTACATTTTGACGAGTTATACGAACATAAATGTAGGGAACAGCTGATTTTTTTTTCGCGATTTCAGGTTTGGTCCCATAGTAAAAGTTGTTCATAATGATGAGTACAATGACCTTTTAAGAGGTTGTTAATGTTTTACCAATAACCCTGTATATGTATAATAATAATCATGAAAGGAGCAAAGAAAATTATAATGATGATGTAGACTAGTTTTATATTTCACTAGCTGCGCCCCGCGGTTTCACCCGCGTAAATGTCGATCCCGTGGGAATATCTGGATAAAAAGCAGCCTATATGTTAATCCAGGTTGTCAGCTACCTCCATACCAAATTTTATCCAAATTGGTCCAGCCGTTTGAGCGTGAAGAAGTAACAAACATATAGACACACACACACACTCACACACACACTCACAAACTTTCGCCTTTATAATATTAGTGTGATTCCAAACCCATAGAAGAGTAATAATTATGATGAAAGAAAAATAAGTTTATTTGCCACAGAAACACAAAATGATAATTAACTCGAATAATAAAAAAAAGTAATTAAAAAAATTAAACCGGCTTCAAAAAGAAATGAACTCAAGATTATTAAATAACTTTAATTTCGGAAGTCGGTGTCTTGGGATCTGTGTTTTAGTTTTTTGCCACCGACTTCCAAAATTAAAGTTAAGTATTTCATAATATTCAGTTCATTTCTTTTTTTCTTTGAAGGCAGTTTTATTTTTATTTTTTTTAATCATTTTTTATTTCGTAATTTTTTGTTATAACTAAAAACTGGAATATTTGTTTGCAATAAGTAGGTAATAGTTTTGTTGTAAATATTGCACTAGAATGTGACCAAGGTTTTGAGATGTTTTCCCTTTGACACTACACCCGTAGCTCGTATCAATAAGCCAGGCCGTCACACTTACACTTATTAGTCCTTATCTAAAAAAATACTGAATCGATTTTGATGAAACTTGCACTGTTCCCTACATATACTTCAAATGTAAGCCAGTAAAAAAAATGGTCTCGAACCTATTGATAGTTGCGGAGAAATGCGTGGACAAACATACATACATACATACGTCTATAAAATTTTGTATATTTGTTTGGAAGGCCTAATAGATTGTGATATATATATGTGAATATAATGCAGTTCCAATAATATTACATAGTATACGTGTCGAATTGATAACCACCTTTTTTTGAAGTCGGTATCAAAATAGATCTATAATCACGAGCACAAAACAAGATACTCAACAGCTGCGCGTCATGACTGTGACAAGAAGGCTTCCACTCAGCAGGACGGTGTGCTATGGGGGATCCACCGCCCAGCGCTAATTTTTAACCCCCGACGCAAAAACGACGGGGTGTTATAAGTTTGACGTGTCTGTGTGTGTGTGTGTGTCTGTCTGTGGCTTCCTAGCTCCCGAACGGATGAACCGATGTTGATTTTGTTTTTTTTTTCAATAAAAACTGGCACTCCGGGAGTGCCGACAGAAGTAAAAAATTTGTGTATTTTTTTAATCGTCAGGAAATATTTTATTGTGCAGGAAATACTTATAAAAGAAATGGTTTTTTATTCATTATTATAAACGACTACTATAAAAAAATCTATTTCAATTTTCATTTAATGCGCCATTATCCCTACTATCAAAGGGTTTCTAAAAAAAGATGAAAAAATTAGCTAAAGTAATCTAAAATCGGTAATTAATTTTACTAAAAAGAGAACTAAATTTTTCATACAAAATAAATAATTATGTAGTTTAAAAATTGGCATGCCATTAACCACCATACGATAAGGAACACACCACCACAATAAGATAGCACTAGACACTCGCTGGTGATGGTATCAATAATTCAACACAAACTTTATAGTATGCACCAAATAATCACAAATTAAGTTTAATGTTGTATTATTTTACATACAAAAATTGCAATCTTTTGCTTAAAACGTAAATTAATTAATTTATTTATTATTTATTAAAATTTAATACCTGAGGCATTTTCTACCAGTCAACCTTAGGGTGATGCAGAGACAAAACATGGCAGGTGCAACATAAGGGATAAATAGCTAGGAAATGACTATAAAATACAAGAATAAATACTAATACATAGATAGATACATACATACATATAAACAAAATGAACTGTGAGGAGAAAAAAAATATCGGTAGAGGAGAAAACGAATCCAGAAAATCAGCGCTGAGATGCTACGGCCAACTTTTGACGGATATGTTCACGTATTACTAAGACTTCGCTGTCTGTCCGTCTGTCCGCCTGTCTGTCACCAGGCTGTATCGAACCGCGATAGCTAGACAGTTGAAATTTTCACAAAGTATGTATTTCTGTTGCCGCTATAACAATAAATACTAAAAACAAAATAAAATAAATATTTAAGGGGGGCTCCCATACAACAAACGCGATTTTTTTGCCCTTTTTTGCTCGATATCAAAAATGGCAACAGGTAGGCACTTGAAATATTCACAAAATACTCAGTTGTATTTAAACTTTAATAATAAATAATAAAATTAAAATAAAATAAATATTTAAGGGGGGCTCCCATACAACAAACATGTTTTTTCGGCGTTTTTGCCTTGTGGTACGGAACCCTTCGTGTGCGAGTCCAACTCGCACTTGGCCAGTTTTTTAAACAATAACTTTATAATTATTAACACTTCACATTAATAAGTTATTTGTAGCTAGCTAAATTAAAGAAGAAAAAAAAATGGAACAATTTTTTTTTGCCATCGCTCTTTGACACTTCGGATTTATACACACACAGGACCGTGCACTCTTTCTTTATTCTTCTGTCTCATAGTCTGCTTAAATAAACAAATGAATTTATTAAGGTCTGTGAATATAAATTGTTTAATTTTCTTTAATTCATGAAATACCTACAGCATTTGCTTTTTTATTTTATTATTTATTTTAAATAATTCAAACTAAACGGTGTTATTACAAAACAAGGTTTATCTTTAGCCCCGTTTAAACCGTCGAGCCATCTTTAAATTTCGAACTATAATCCGACAAAGTTAGTTGTATGAGTTGCAATAAAAATATTTTTATTTTATTATTTATTATTAAAGTAAATGATTAAGTATTTTGTGAATATTTCAAGTGTTTTTGGTCGATATTAATAGGTAACAGGTAGGCCTGTTACCTATTGATATCGACCAAAAATAGGCAAAAAGTGACGTTTTCGTATGGGAACCCCCCTTAAATATTTATTTTATTTTAATTTTATTATTTATTATTAAAGTAAAAATACAACTGAGTATTTTGTGAATATTTCAAGTGTCTACCTGTTGCCATTATTGATATCGAGCAAAAAAGGGCAAAAGAATCGCGTTTGTTGTATGGGAGCCCCCCTTAAATATTTAATTTATTTTGTTTTTAGTATTTGTTGTTATAGCGGCAACAGAAATACATAATTTGTGAAAATTTCAACTGTCTAGCTATCGCGGTTCTTGAGATACAGCCTGGTGACAGACAGACAGACAGACGGACAGACGGACAGACAGCGAAGTCTTAGTAATAGGGTTCCGTTTTTATACGGAACCCTAAAAAGAAATTGACGTTTTTGTTTGGAGTCCTGGTCACCGACCGTAGTGTAGTCACTTGAAATCATCATCTTTCTAAATTATAGGAACACACGGAACTATAGCCCGACTTTATTTATTTTATTTTAAGTCTTAGTAATAGGGTCCCATTTTTACCCTTTGGGTACGGAACCCTAAAAACTGAAGTTTAGCCCGAGTCTAAGTTGTCAAGAACTTTACGTTTGTCGGAAATAAAGTTCAAAATACTACATAACTGGCTCGACTGTCATACTGAACTTCGAAGTTCAAAATACCGATGTACTGTATTCATAAAGTTTAAAATTACGAATTACGTGAGTTAGAAGGTACGCTATAACGAATTACTTGATTTAGCTCGAAGATTTAGGCTAGGTCTAAGGTTAGAGCTCTAGAATAAGACGGAAAGCGGGAGGGAAAGCATTTATTTGAATTAAACTAATTACAGGCATTTTTAAACTGTTACCAATTCCAAAGTGTAGTAGGTTTCTATGGAGAAGAACGGGCAAGAAACTCCACGGACACTGTGTAAAGGCGAAAGTTTGTGAGTGTGTGTGTGAGTGTGTGTGTGTGTTTATATGTTTGTTACTTCTTCACGCTCAAACGGCTGGACCAATTTGGATAAAATTTGGTATGGACGTAGCTGACAACCTGGATTAACATATAGGCTACTTTTTATCCCAATATTCCCACGGGATCGACACTTACGCGGGTGAAACCGCGCGGCGCAGCTAGTAAATCATAATGTGAAGTTAACAGGCCTATGAAGCATTTTCAACAGTAGGTAATCTCGGCACTTATTCAAAGATTAACACCTCACTGAGGTTAAGGTACCGTAACTAAATTGGAATAATGAACGTAGTTTACAAGGCAAACAATTTGACAGTTTATTTTTTATTTTTTATTGGTAAATGGGCCCGCTTTTGACCTCGATCACGCCTGATGGAGAGCGATGGGTGAAGTCTATGATGGAACGAGCGTGCCCAGAAGATGCCTAAGGCACTGGAACTCCTACGCATCGACGAAACAGTAGGCTGCTTGACGCCGGACTGCGGTGGGAGGGTGGTCGCAAACCAGGCGGACGTTAGCCCTACCGTGCCAGGCGCCCTTACCTACGAGCACCGCCGTGTCCTCGGCAGCGGCGGCGACGTCTCGCATCCGGCCCTGGTGCAAGCCATGGTCCGGAGCGAGAGGGAGTGGGAAGCAGTCACCTCCTTCTACGAAGCAGTCATGCTAGCGAAGGAGGTGGCGGGGTAGATGAGGGAGAGAGCCTCCCGTCCCAGCCGCCGCGGGAGACGCTCCGGGCGCCGGGAGCCACGGGTCGACTCCCGGCCACCGTAGGCCCGGGCCTGCGGACGGAGAGTAATGGCTAGCTCACCGTCCGATCAGGACCAGGCCCGTGCCGGACGGCGCGTACGTGTTCCACGCGCGCCTCAAAGAGATGTCAGCA
This sequence comes from Mesoligia furuncula, assembly GCA_916614155.1. Lineage (NCBI taxonomy): Eukaryota > Metazoa > Arthropoda > Insecta > Lepidoptera > Noctuidae > Mesoligia > Mesoligia furuncula. Next base: position 14,067,634 of record OU744818.1, on the reverse strand, counting down.
ACAGAGAAGGGGCCCGCTAGGGCCGAAGCCCGCCGGGGCAGCGGGATTGTCCGAAAGGGTTACCGCTACCCCGGAACATAAAGGGCTAAGGAAGGAACACGGGTGGGTTTTAGTCAGTAAGAATCTGACATTCCCTTCCGCTCCGCCCAGAGCGGGAGGGGTCATATGATGATTTCCCTTCAATCAATCAACTCAGCCTATCGCAGTCCACTGCTGGACATAGGCCTCTCCCAGACTGCGCCACAGCACCTTGTCCTCCGCCTTCCGCATCCAGTCTACCCCAGCCACCTTCTTTAGATCGTCCGTCCATCTAGCTGGGGGGCGTCCCACACTACGCTTGCCGATACGCGGTCTCCACTCCAGGACTCGTCTGCTCCACCGGCCATCGGTCCTTCGACAGACATGGCCAGCCCACTACCACTTCAGTTTGCTTACTCTGCAAGCTATGTCGGTAACTCCGGTTCTTTTCCGGATAATTTCATTCCTGATTTTATCCTTTAAAGAGACTCCGAGCATAGCTCGCTCCATAGCGCGCTGAGCGACCTTGAATTTGTGGACCAGCCCGACCGTCAGTGTCCACGTTTCAGCACCGTATGTCATGACGGGCAGGACGCACTGGTTGAAGACCTTAGTCTTCAAACACTGCGGGATAGGCGACGAGAAGACTTGACGGAGTTTTCCAAATGCTGCCCAACCCAACTGGATCCTTCTGTCGGCCTCTTTCTCAAAGTGGTGTCTACCGAGCTGGATGACTTGCCCTAAGTAGACGTAATCCTTCACAACTTCGAGAAGCGACCCTTCGATGTAGATTGGACTCGGCAAGACGTGCGAATTGTACATGACTTTTGTCTTGTCCAAATTCATGCCGAGGCCAACCCGCCGGGAGGCTCCATTTAGGCTGTGCAACATTTGGTCTAGCTGTTCCAGCGACTCTGCCATTATGACGATGTCATCGGCAAACCGAAGATGTGAGATATACTCGCCGTTCACGTTAATAACCTGTCCAGTCCAGTCCGGCGTCTTGAAGACGTCTTCCAAAGCGTTGGTGAACAATTTAGGGGATATTACATCCTCCTGTCTCACCCCCCTAATTTCCCTTACAAAAAAAAAAAGAGGAAGAATAGGCCAGTCAAATAAGGTGTTGGGCGTGACTGTCCGGGATGCGCCGAGCGCGGTCGGGGTTTGACATGGATAGATTATAAACTATCGAAAATTAATACGTTATTTTGTAAGAGGTATGGTACAGTTCACAATTTATCGACAGTTTACAATCTCGCGAGATAGATCATAAACTAACAGTGTTCACAATCGTACAGTGCAGTATATTTCGCACTTTTACAATTTAATTATTATTATTTTTTAGTAGATTATGTGCGGAACCATGTGCCCAAACCACAACTTCAACTTAACGACTCTGTTATTTTTCGCATACAGGAAGATTTTTTTATCAAAATCCAAATTTTTACAGGCTGTTAGCCATGAATATGAACAACTTTCAATATGGGACCAACTTTGAAATCACGAAAAAAAAATCAGCTGTTTCATACATTTTGGTCAAGTAGGTATTGAACTTTTGTATTAAACAGCAGATTTTTTTTTTCGTGATTTTAGAGTTGGTCTCATAAAAATTTGGATGGTGATAAAAAAATATTCCTGTATACAACACAACACAACAACTTACAATAACTCCCTGACTGACCAGGGAGTTATTGTAAATGGGCTAACGAGGCTACTACTTAGGTTTTTTTTTTTTGCGTATGGGAAATCATCAAATGACTCCTCCCGCTCTGGGTGGAGCGGAAGGGAGTGTCAGACTCTTACTGACTAAAACCCACCCGTGTTCCTTCCTTAGCCCTTTATGTTCCGGGCCAGCGGTAACCCTTTCGGACAATCCCGCTGACCCGGCAGGCTTCGGCCCTAAGGGGCCCCTCCCCGATGCTGACATCTCTTTGAGGCGCGCGTGGAACACGTACGCGCCGTCCGGCACGGGCCTATTCCTGGTCGGACGGTGAGCTACCCATTACTCTCCGCCCGCAGGCCCGCGCCTACGGTGGCCGGGAGTCGTCACGCGGCTCCCGACGCCGGGGGCGTCCCCCTCCAAGTAACACAGTCTTGGAGGTTTAAAACCAATCTGTCTATTGACAGTCTATTCATGGTTAATATTTAGATAGGGGCATTCTAAAGATGGTTTCAATAAAGAAAAGGTATTCTTATAGAGTTTTTTTTCTTAAGCTCGATTATTTTTAGAGCATTTGATCTATAGCACACTTATTTTAAGTACGTTTATATGCATATTGAATGTTTTAAGATAAAATGCTCTACAAATAATTAATAAAGCCTGAAGGTAACTTTAAGTAATTTTATAGATAATATGATATATTTTAAGACAAATCATTCTATTTTAGCTATTGGTACTCTTATCTTTGTCTATAAAGAGACTTAAGTCTAGATAAAATACTAATAGATATTTTTCAGTTTGTCTAAAAAAAGATAGTGAAAAGGTGTTTTTATAGAGTTTTTTCTCCTAAAAATGGCTTAATAAAGGGCATTTGTATTAAATATTTGAATTGGATGATTTTATGCAATGGAGACAGTGAAAAAAATTAAAAGGTCTGTTGGCTTTTGTCGAAAAATCGGCAAATATTTAAAAAAGAAGAAAAATGAAGAAGAGTTACAAAATAATTCAGATTCAGAATCGAAACTTTCTGATAGCTTCCTCCAAAACGTGGGAAATTGTTCTACGACAGAAGATACAACAGAATTTGCAGTGTCCCCTACAACATCACAAAATTATGTTAGTGAGCAATCCGATTCGGATGAAAACCTACCAGACTTATGTTAACACTGCATCTTTGGCACCGCCGGGGCGTATACATACCTACCTACTATTATACCTACTATTTTTCACATTGTCTATAAATAAAACAGAAATATCTTTTACTTAAGGCCTACGCAGATCGGGACAGCAGGGCAAAGAATTTAAATTTTTACTAATGGACATTCCAACGTAGGTATCGATATAGAAATACGACATAAATTGCTATGCTTTAAAATGATGCCGTGGCATCGAAAGGGATTTCATTGCACGGCATTGAAACACGCCCCACGGGCTCTCGCGGCGGGATGCCGTGGCGTCCTGCGGTAGGCAACGGCATGCCAAGGATTCCGGCGCTCGTTGTGACACACCGCGGGGTGAGACGGCGGGGTAGAGAAGCGGGAAGCCGCTGGAAGGCCGCGGTATCTAAGCGGCTAGTGTGCGTTAACTGACGGCAAAATCCCTTGCCTTGCCGTTCCGGTCTGCGTAGGCCTTAACCCTCTTAAATTGATTTATTAAATTGTTCGGTACTGCATAAAATGGTCTTCCGTTCACAACACATTAAATTACCTGTTCACTGATGAACGTCTAGAAATACTGTGAGAAGATAAAAAGGAATACAGAGATGACAGTTACTAGGTAATCTTAAACCACTCATAAATCTGTTTATTCTTTTTATTCTGTCACTAGACAGTTTAGTATGTAGCAAGTAAAATTATTCTTGTCATAGAGCTAGAGCCATACTACAGAAAATTCTCTAGAGTTTTTGTTCTATTAAATTCGTTTCTCTAGTAAATTTTATCTTGACGCCATTTTTATTGCCTATTTTTGCTTCAAATGATTTTCATTACATATTTTAATGCTTATTTTTATATTTTTATCATTAAATTATGTCAAATTAAACATTTAATATGTTTTAAATTACTATATTTTAAATAAAATGAGTATTTTAAACGTTACAATGCAATTTAAAAATTTGCTTATAATAAACAATATTCATATTTGGTAAAAAAAAATATTAAATCTTACATTTACAGCGAGCGCTCTTATTTTAAGAGAGTTTTACATAATATTCGACCGACGATAGAATTTCAATCGCATAGAGATTTGCTTGTTTACCCATTAATAACTAGCTAAAACACAAGTAATGTAAGAATTAAGAAATTTGTTACGCCATGATGCAACACAATAATAAGTTTAAAAAACTCTTGTAAGTTCTGCGCCATTACGTGTCGTTGTCTACTACAAATCAAATGTAACTTAAAGTTGTTAGTCTTGAGTTAATTTTGGTTTAAAAACTCAACGAGTAAAGACTTCTTTAAAGGTCTCAACTTTATCTATAAACTATCTACTAGTAAAATTTGTGGTCTATAAACAGTTTAGTGAGACACTAGAAAAATCTCTACAGACAATTTGAAAATTTACAACTCTTATCTCTATCTATTCACGTTTTCTTAACTCATTCATGAGAAGGGATAAGGTTGTGCCCACTTTTACTAAACTGTGTCTATATAAGCGTTCTTGAATATTACTTGGAGATATTTTACTCTTAAGAGCCTATACTACCTCAGCTAAAATTCACTCTTTATCTCGCTCGCACGATACTGCTAGCGGACTGTGTGAGAGCACGACAGAGTGCGGTGCTGGGCGGAAAGCAGCGCCAATAGTTTAGGTATTTGCTTTTTACGGTGAAAATAAAGGTAATTCAAAAAAACTAAATAACATAAGACCTGCTTTATAGTTAGTTCAGTTAGTATGCGAAGTTTCATGATCTAATTTAAAGTATTTTTTGAATACCAGCGGTTTGTTGTTCGGTTTGGAGGTAACTTTGGAATTTTTTTCTATCGAGAAAATTTTATGGAATCGTGTTTTCGTCTAACATAGTACTTAACATTAATCCTCAACTTTAGCATATATTTATTTTAAAATTAAAGCTGCGGTATTTTCGACATAACGGAGGATCATGATAAGCCATTTGAGGTAGCATAGGCTCTTAAGATAAACAATAAAATTAAATTCTATTAGATATCTAATAGTCCGTTTTTAGACGCGATTGTGTTACTTGGCCGCGGTACTACTTAGGCTTATATGTCGAACTTTTAATTAGCTACAGTAAAATGACAGCTTATATTATGTTACTTATGACTGAAATTGGCGTATTTTTGTTTTTTCGCGGCCATCGACTAAATCTTGTTTTTCTAGTACAGAATAGTGTAACAAACGAAACATATTTGACATGCATATCTCTAAACTCGGTCCGAAATGAGTTATTATGAAGTGTCATTTTACTGCAGCTAATTAAAAATCGGACTATAGAAATCAGAAATCAGAAATCATTTATTTGCTGATAATGTAGGTATACATATAAGTTGGAATATTTTTGTTAAGTGTCCCGATACATTTTACCTTACGGCATGCATAATATTTGGTTTTAATTAGATAGTATTATAGATACAGCTATCGATATGATTATTATTAGCCATAGTCAAATTTAATATGTAAAATTTAATATTTAATTTAATGGAACAGATCAGAGTAAAACAAAAAAAAATATAATAATAATAATCAAAATAATCAATGAATTAAATATAAATCTCTCGCAAATCATATAATGAAGAATATATGTCATAATGTGTAATGTCAAGAAGCTTAATGTCAAAATAATCTAAAACAGTAACAACAATCACAATTACTACTAGATAAAATCTTTACAAAATCTGGTAATATCAAAATCTGTTTGTCAAATAACAATATAGGAACAACCATAAAAAATAACAAATAAATAACAATATAGTGCCGTGTGTTCCTATAATTTAGATAGATGATGATTTCAAGTGACTGCACTAACTGCGGTCGGTGACCCCAGGACTCCACACAAAAACGTCAATTTCTTTTTTATTTTATCATATTTAAATATCGGTTCTCATCACCTGCAGGGTTTCGCTAGCTATCTTAATTTGACCCAGTATAAAATCACACTAATATTATGAAGGCGAAAGTTTGTGAGTGTGTGTGTGTATATGTTTTTTACTTCTTCACGCTGAAACGGCTGGACCAATTTTGATAAAATTTTGTATGGAGGTAGCTGACACCCTGGATTAACATATAGGCTACTTTTTATTCCGATATTCCCACGGGAAAGATATTTACGCGGGTGAAACCACGTGGCGCAGTTAGAAAATATTACTTATCTTTGTGATAGCTCAAAGAATGCATCCTTACCCTACTTCTATACTTACTACATATTATGTTATCAATTACGCTAACTTCTTCTCTCCACCAGAAGGCAAGGATATGAAGAAGATGGGCATGGCGATGATGCCGCTGATCTTCCACGTGGGAGCCACCTCCACCTGGATGCTGCTCACCAGCATCATGGCTGCCAAGTCTGTCGCTATAGGCCTGATGCTGCTGGTGTTCAAGATTGCTGTTAGTTCTGCTAAGGTAAGGAAAAAAAAGAAAGAAAAAAAAACATATAAAGTCGAACTAACCTCCTCCTTTTTGGAAGTCGGTTAAAAATAGGTTTTGTCACAGAAACAGGTCAATCTACCCATCCTCTTCCCAACTATGTTGAGGTCGGCTTCTAGTCTCACCGGATGCAGCTGAGTACCTATTTTACATGGAGCAACTGCCTTTCTGACCTTCACAACCGGAGCCACTGGTTTAAAATGATAAGAAAGAGAAGCGCGATGACACAACCCTGGTAATTTATTGCAAAACATGAAGCAATGATTTAATTACAAAAAAAATATTGTTTGGACTAAAAAATTAAAACACTAGTGTTTTAGTATGTTGCTTGTAGAAGAATCTGAAAAAAAATCAGAATGATTGAATGTATGTACCTATATATATATTTAGTATGTCTTTTATTGTAAAAAGAAAGTTTTTAGAGGTATCTTCATGATTATTAACCGACGAAAAAATAAAACGGAGGATGTTCTCAAGTCAACGCGTATATATTTTTTTTTTATGTATGACCACGCAAAACTTCTTACAGAGTAGTCGGATTTTGATCATTCTTTTTTCGTTTGAAAGGGTATACTCTCGAGGTGGTCCCATTGTCATCAAGTTGGAATCTGATGAGAGGATCCCATGGAAATCAAGGGAAACCCTCAAATTTTATAGGCAAACCTATAGCGATTTGGGTATTTTTTAAAGTAACTTGAGTATTTGCTCTTGCAAATCATCATTCGTTCCCAGAAAAAAAAATCATCTGTTCTCTACATTTTGACGAGTTATACGAACATAAATGTAGGGAACAGCTGATTTTTTTTCGCTATTTCAGTTTTGGTCCCATAGTAAAAGTTGTTCATAATGATGAGTAATGACCTCTTAAGAGGTTGTTAATGTTTTACCAATAACCCTGTATAAACATAATACAGGCGACGACGCCACGTATTCTAAGGTGCGTTCACAAATGCACTATAGGTGACACCACATTCTCTTTTGTTACTTTTTATTATCAAAAACTGCCGACTGACAGCTTGAATAGGAAAAAAATATTTCTGAATTCCCAAGTTACAAAATTATATTACAGTAAACGCATTTTGATTGCAAAAAAACTGCTCAAAAAAACTATGATACGTTGACCCAGTATTTTTAAAGTAATCAGCATAGTTAGCGCGTTTCCTGTGCGTCGTTTATCACGGGGCAGTATCTACGAAACTTAATGACAGAACTGTATACAGAGAGCTTGGTAGAATGATCGACACATTTTTTGTGGGATTTGGAATGTTATCCAATTATGAAATAACTTTAATTTCGGAAGTCGGTGGCAAAAAACTAAAACTAAAATACAGATCCCAAGACACCGACTTCCGAAATTAAAGTTATTTCATAATTTTGAGTTAATTTCTTTTCGAAGTCGGTTTAATTTTTTTAAATTACCTTTTTTGTGGGGTTTGGGATGTCATTTGCTAGCACAAATTTGTTTTATTTTTCATTTTTATTACGAAATTTTAAATTGAAGTTTTTATTACTTTTCACAATTGTACGACTTTGGAAGCAGCCGAGATATTTTCTAGAACCAATTGTACAGAAATTTGACAGTTTTTCAACTTTATCGCTAAAGCATAAGGTTCAAAGTTGATTGGGAAAATTTTACCGTTTCGGGTTCAGCACATCAAGCTACTACAATCTGTCAAAATGTAATAGATTTTCAACTTTATCGCTAAATGTATAAGGTTCAAAGTTGATTGGGAAAATTTTACCGTTTCGGGTTCAGCACATCAAGCTACTACAATCTGCCAAAATGTAACAGATTTTCAACTTTATCGTTAAAGCATAAGGTTCAAAGTTGATTGGGAAAATTTTACAGTTTTGGGTAGCTTGACGTGCTGGCGTCTGTACACCATACTCTGCAGATAACACCAAAAATTATTGCGCTCTATTACAACCAGAAACAAAAAAGTTGTGACGACATTTTGGGTGATTAAAAAGAAACATTACTATTTCTAATAGTAATGTTTCTATGATATCTCAATAAATTACTTACCGTGACACTTGAGACAGGTGTTATGGGTGAAAACTAGGACAACACTAATATGACAGTTCGTATCTCGGCCTTTCTACCAAACATCCTTTAGAAACGAAACATAGAATAAATAAAAACATTTTTACAAAAAAAAAACAACCGACTTCCAAAAAAAACACTACAAATTGAAAAATAACTTTAATTTCGGAAGTCGGTGTCTTTGGTTCCGCGTTTTCGTTTATTGACACCGACTTCCGAAATTAAAGTTATTTTTCAATTTGTAGTGTTTTTTTTGGAAGTCGGTTGTTTTTTTTTTGTAAAAATGTTTTTATTTTTCACTTTTTAGTGGGTCAGTTTATAATTTATCTAAGTTACAAAAGCCTAATGCCAACTGTTCATCACCTTTTACAAAATAATGCTTTTCCCGATGCTGGGACGTTAATTGTTGAGAAGTTCTCCCGGTAAGAACCAGGAGATCCTCAACAATCACTCGCAATACGCATTGTGACGAGCATAAATTGCTTAGCAACCATATTAAAGTAATCGAATCGCAACCCGTGAAATATTTGTCAGTGAGTAGTTCCGATGGCCATCTGTGATCTTCATCATCAGCTCCACTTTACCAAGTGATGATTTTCGAGAGCAAATGCTCAAGTTACTTTAAAAAATATCCAAATCTCTGTAGCTTTGCCTATAAAATTTGAGGGTTGCCCTCGATTTCCATGGAATCCTCTCATCAGATTCCAACTTGATGATAATGGGACCACCTCGAGAGTATACCCTTTCAAATAAAAAAAGAACTTTTGGAATCGGTCCAGCCGTCTTCGAGTAATCGGTGAACATACACAAGGTAGCTATTGTAATCTGTTGAGGAGTTCCCTTAACTGTCCTTCGTCTTCATCATCAGACCCCTAATGACAGTCGCAACCCATCTAGGTGTAAAGTTCACATCAATACAAATTAATCAAGCCCAAACACAAGGTAACTGCTGTAAATCGTTGAGGAGTCCCCTCGACTGTCTTTCGGCTCCATCATCAGATCGACTCCAGGCCTTCATCAAATTGTAGTGCTTTAAAATACTAATTGAAAAAATTAACAAACGCACTAGTCGCTCCTACGATTTTCGAAAGCTCCCCTCGATTTCACTGGGATGCCATCATCAGATCCTGGTTTCCTTATCATGGGACCACCCTTGGCATATCCCCATTCCAACAAAAAAAGAATAATCAAAATCGGTTCATAAACGACGAAGTTATCCGCGAACACACATAAAAAAAAAAAAAAAAAAACATATATACGGTCGAATTGAGAAACCTCCTCCTTTTGAAGAAGTCGGTTAAAAAACTAAAAAGGTTTGTCCGGCACGCGATATTGTCTATGGACTTTTTTGTCTGTGTTGTGTTTTTAAATTGAGTTTGCGATAGTTCTACTGGTTGAGTAAAAAAAGGCAGTGTTGGCGTGGTTATACAACATTATTTTTAGTATATGCGAAACCCGAAAGACGTGTCTTCTTGTATAGAATCTAAGTACAAAATTTCAAAACAGTATCATGAAAAATCACAAAGTTATAAGCTTGTTAAGTTACTTGTTTGTCCGTACAAAAACATGCTCACCCGCGCGTCTTGAGCTCATTGTTATATACCATTTATTATTTATTATTTACCATCGGACTATGAGAGTAAAGGAACAGAGAGTGCACCTGTGTTTTCGCACACACTTGTGCACTATAATATCTCCTGCGTACCTACCTGGCTAATCTCCATTGAGATTGGCCACCGTGACCGAAAACGGTCGGGGAGGTTAGGTTAGATAATAAATAGCAATAGAAACCAATGTCAAAAAACAGAAAAAAATTAAATACAAAATTAAATGTAATATATTCTACATATACTTAAGGACGCCTTTACGAATCTGACCAAAATAAGCCGTTTTTCGGTGCATTTTGCGGCAAAATGAGACGAAACCAAATGTAACTAATAATTACCACAGATAGATTACTCTTTCATCTCCAAATGGTAGCCATTTTTTATTCGAAAATGTTGGTTTATAATATAGTAAAAAATAATTTCCGTTGCCTCTTCACACAAAATCGACGATATCGTGCTGTCTTTGGGATCATTTTTCTTCTATTTAATAACATTAACATATTTATTTTAAAATATTTTATGTAAGCAGACATGTTCAACTCAAAAAGGTAGCCAAAAGAACTATCAAAATGTTAAAAATAAGCTCAGAAAAAAATAAAAATCGGAGTCTATTTTTTCACATATTTAGCTGTAATACGTGAATCTTATTGGATTGAAATAAGGGTTATTTTACTGGTCACTGTCTCGGTTTATTGCACAAAAATTTGTAATGAAATATTAGTCTAGGCTCGGCCGCCGTTGTGAGTGGACTCTGTGTCGGTTGTAAGCAGCAGCTTGTGCTAAAAGAAGATCGCTGTACGGATACAAAATATTTGACACACAAAACTTGATACTTCACGCATTCTGTATGTACCTATTACCCAAGGAAAGATTTGATTCACAGTCTTATAATTTTTCTAGAAGTAAGTAGGGTTTATAAATTCATATTTCGTTCCGGCCTTGCTGGAGTGACCTGCACAGCAGGTGTACTTCGAAGACTGCTACTGGAACTAACAGCAGAGCTGAGGAGTTATTCCGGTCTGATCCCCTGAAGACTTACAATATTTCATGATGGGTGTCAATTTCGTGGTTTTCGAGGGTGCTGAAACCGACGGTGAGGTCCAAATGAGAATCCAAGATGGCGGATGTGAAAAATGTTACAATTTTTCATGATGGGTGTCAATTTCGTGGTTTTCGAGGGTGCTGAAACCGAGGGTGGGTGGGGTCAAAATAAAAATCCAAGATGGCGGATGTGATGATTTTTCACATCTGCCATCTGTAAAATTATTAAAAAGGGTTCAAACCGGGTGCGGTGACTTGACAAAGACGAAAATGTGGAGTCGTTGTTCCTCAATACTAACATACACGTATCCGTTATAATAAGAAATTGCGAACTTATGTATTTCAATAAACCCTGTACTTATTTTTGTTGCTGACGATCCTTCAGGATCAAAAACAAAAGAAAAAGCGGTTCAAACCGGTATGAGAAAGTTTTTAGTGGATAAGACAGAGATTAAAACAGAAGACGATCTAGGAGGGGATCGAGGCGGGGGGGGTGGAGGGGGGGTTCAGGGGATCGGAACGGAATAATTCGAGCTGAGTCAGGTGTGCCGAGTATGGGCTCGTTTTCTTAGTTATGTTGAGACCTTACCTCCGGACTTGATGGAGTGACCTGCAGGTGTACTTCGAAGACTCCTACTGGAACTAACAGCCGAGCTGATCTAGGTGTGCCGAGTATGGGCTCGTTTTCTTAGTTATGTTGAGACCTTACCTCCGGACTTGATGGAGTGACCTGCAGGTGTACTCCGAAGACTGCTACTGGAACTAATAGCCGAGCTGAGCTAGGTGTGCCAAGTTTGGGCTTCTTTTGTTAGTTTTGTTGAGACCTTAAGAATAGGTAGGCAGGCACTAGGCCGGGTCTAGTCTAGGCAGATGCGGTCACTAATCGGAAACATAAAACAAAAGTATCTAAAAAAAAAAGATTACAGCCGCCATCTTGGATTTTCATTTTGACCTAATTATTGGCTCCAACACCCTCGAAAACCGTGAAAACGACACCCATGATGAAATATATAAAAAAAAATACAGCGGCCATCTTGGATTTTCATTTAGACCTCACTATCGGCTTTAGCGCCCTTGAAAACCATAAAAACGACCACCCATGATAAAAAAATTAAAGCCGCCATCTTGATTTTCATTTGGACATCACTATCGGTTTTAGCACCCTTGAAAACCATAAAAACGACACCCATCATCACCCATGATGAAAAATTAAAAAAAACTACAACCGCCATCTTGGATTTTCATTTTTATTTCACTATCGGCGATCTCAATATCCGTCACTTTGCACGGCCAAAAATGTAATTGACAGGCTTATGGTGATTTATCGAGGTAGCCACTGCTAATATGCCTTTATGCAATGCACGACACTGCTTAGTACGTTATCCTAATTGCGTAACACACTTGGAATGGCAATCCATTCCGATTTGACAGTTCAACAATATCCATTGCGCTGTTTTTGTTTTACGAATTTTTTAAATATACATATATGAAGCAACTAGCTGTGCCCCGCGGTTTCACCCGCATAAGTTTCGATCCCGTGGGAATATCAAGTAGCCTATATGTGTCAGCTACCTCTATACAAAATTTTATCAAAATTGGTGAAGCCGTTTGAGCGTGAAGAACAAACATATAAACATACAAACACACTCACAAACTTTCGCCTTTATAATATTAGCGTTATGAATATTGTAGCATTTGTACTGTTTGCCTTGTAGGGTGTGTGCCAAATACACGTATTTTCTTTCCAGTTTTCGAGAACCTACTTGCATTTGATACCATAGCAAATTTATTATATAAAATACGAAATAAACCGAATAAAACAAGCCTGTTTTATATTTGTTTTCAATAAGCTCGTCCGCAAATTGTTAATACATAGGTACTTTGGCAACTTGTACTTGATTAATCACTGTCCAGTGAAATTAAGTAAATAGCATTCTACTTATAAGAACACTTCACATTACCTACAAACTGTTTGAAAACAAATCACCGTAAACTTAAAAAAAATACATGGCAAAAATAAAATAAAATTAGGCTCAAGTATCAAGTCGTGTCAGTTTACTCATAATTTCACCGCTTCGCGCATGTCGCTGTGTGTGTGAGCCGTGCACGTGTAGTAGTAAGACTCAATACCTAAAATTGAAGCGCGTCATTTCGTAAACGCGTCCTTAACCTTGAAGACCGTGCGGCTGTTATTATTAAGAATAGTACCTAGGTACCTAACCGTTCGGCGCGATGATTGGATAACCTTTTTTTTTTTTGTCGCTGAGAAATGACATTACGCTCGTCGGGGGACGAGACGGAGTATGTGGGTCTCCCTGCCAGAGTGGCAGTATACCCACTAAAACTCAGCGGTGTTCCCTCATCGCCTTGATGGGGGGTCATGGGAATCCGGCTCAGCCTTTGCGTCCACAACCCCCCCGGCGCGTGCCCGCCTATCTGGCGGGCCCCGCATTTCCCCCCGGCTGGAGGGCTACGGGAATGGCCGGGAACACCTGGCCATTTCCGTCCGGCACTCGTGGAAGCCTGTGCAATACAGGCGAGGGTGCCCCCGCACCCGTCGCCTGCTGGCTTCCACCTGGGAGGAGTCGGAGGTGACAGTCATACTGACGTCTTCTTCGACCCCTCCTCCGCCTTCGGAGCGGCGCCGCGAGAGGGTCTTCCTCTCGCGCGCGCTGCGCCGCCTCCTTCTGGGACATGACGTGTTCGCAGATGGAGGCGACTGCCGCCCAGGACCCCTCATCCCCCAGCATGGCGTTGACCAAACCGGGGAGCGAGAGGTCCATTCCGATCGCCGCGGTGAGACTGCGGCACGGCTCGGACCACGACGGATGATTGGATAACCTACTTAGTGTCGCTTGGTGTCCAACTTTTAACCTTTTTTAGGGTTCCGTAGTCAACTAGGAACCCTTATAGTTTCGCCATGTCTGTCTGTCCGTCCGTCTGTCTGTCCGTCCTCGCTTAATCTCTGTGACCGTTAGCACTAGAAAGCTGAAATTTTGTAGGAGTACGTCAGTACTCCTACAAAACGTCAACTACGACGAGGAGTACGTCAGTCCTCCTCGTCGTAGTTTTGTAGGATTTTGTCAGTTACGCCGACAAAGTGATAAAATAAAATTTAGGAAAATATTTTTTTTAGGGTAGCTCCCCTACATTTGAAGTGGGGATGAATATTTTTTTCATCTCTACCCCATCGTGTGGGGTATCGTTGAATAGGTCTTCTAAAATGGCTTAGGGGTTGCTAAAATTATTTTTCGATTTAATGCTCCATTTACGAAATATTAAAGTTTAAAGTGCAAATTTTTGTTCCAGTAGGGCGTCCCCCCCCCTCTAAAAGCTAGACTACGGGCTTAAAAAATCTGGAAAAATTCTCGATGATAGTGCATTTCATGAACTTTAAAGGAAAAGTATAGCGGTTAAGATAACTTTATTAGTTTAGCAGTAATAGTCGTTGAACTTGGGTGTTGGATAATTTTGTACCAAATACAAAATCCTTAGCATTAATCCTTTAAAGTGACTAAGATAAAGTAGTTGCTTGTTTATAATGGGTAAATACTTGCATTGAAAACCAAAATATGTTTTTTTTTACCTATTCAGAATAAAGAACAACAGAATCGTACTATATTGTGATAACGGGCTAGGTACTACGGAACCCTACACTGTGCGTGGCCCGACGCGCACTTGGCCGGTTTTTACCCGACTGCGGCGAAGCCCAAAAGGAGGGTTATGTGTTTGACCTGTATGTATGTATGTATGTATGTATGTCCGTTTCTTTGTTCCCTCGTAACTTCTAAACGAATGAACGGATTTTGATAAATTATACGTCTTTAGATTTGTCTTAGTAGCGCGAGTGTCACTGGGTATATCAAAATTGAAAAAATATAAAATGGCCGATTTTTGACGCAATATTATGTCTTCAAAAAAATTTATTTTTCTCGAAACCTATCGAGTGGGGTATCAAAATAAAGGGTTTTTAAAGGTGATTACAAAAATATATACAACTTATATGGTTAAAAGTAATTCGAAGTGACAAATCGTAAAAAACACGTACCAAGAGCTAAATCGTCTGCGAAATCTTTCAAATTTGTAAACTAAAAAGCTGAAATAAAAAACAAGTAATTAAAAAAACTAAAAAACCCGACTGCGGTAAAAAAATTAAGTTTAAAAAAACTGAAAAGGTAAAAACAAGGCCATTTTAAATTAAATAAAAGTTGGAAGCTGGCGGGACCCATACCATTTTTTTATTACATTTTCAAACTCAAATGGGTCCCGCCAGCTTCCAACTTTTATTTAATTTAAAATGGCCTTGTTTTTACCTTTTCAGTTTTTTTAAACTTAATTTTTTTACCGCAGTCGGGTTTTTTAGTTTTTTTAATTACTTGTTTTTTTAACTACTTAGTGTCGCTCGGTGTCCAACTTTTAACCTTTTTCAAATATTTTTGGGACAAAGTATAACATGGGGTAAAAATTATTGGAATCGATTCAGTTACTTATTCTGAACAAACTATATTCACTTTTCGCATATACTTAAAATAACGTTGGTTGGCGTAGTGGTCGCAAGAACGACTGCTGGCTGAGAGTAATGGGGTCTTGTGTTCTATCCTTGAGTTGGGCAAAGTTTTATTAAGGAATTTTCAATACCAATGTTGATTCTAGATTTCTGCCCAGTTAAGGTGAATGCGCAGTGGTAGACCGCGAAATTCAATTTTTTTTACGTTTTTTGCAATTTGCAGGTCAGTTTCAGGTTGTATCGTGATCAAATATGAATCGCGACTTTAATAGATATGTATTTACAGAATTAAAGTCATTAGAATCATGTAATATATCCAACTTAGAAAGATGTATTAATGATTCTAATGATTATAATTCTGTACAATGCGATCAAATAAGAATAGGAACGTCAATGACCTCTATCTGTCAAATGTTGATTGAAAAGTACGGTGTGCAAAGAAAACTTATTTGCGTATCAATAACTTTTTTTTTTGTTTAATCGAATCTTAGATAAATCAAAGTGAAAAAAAAACATCTAAAAATTTGTCATAATTAGTTTTTTTTAATTATGCTACTTTCTTTCTTATTTTCATTGTTAACAACAATTCACCAGAAAGTAAAGAAGATGCCAGCCGCCATCTTGTCGTTGTTGGGTGTTACATGCTCTGTGGTTGTTGGTGTGCTTCTTCGTGAGACTGAGTGCTTGTGGAGTGTTACTGATTCTTTCGTTAATTCTGTATGTTACGTGGTTGTTTCCTGTTAAATTTGTTATTTGTTGACGATGACCGCTCAAACAGTGATGCAGACATGAGCTGAATTGAAAAAAAAATGTTTTCGTAACTAATTAATGTTATTAAAAAAATATCTTGTTTTGCTCACCCTACCCAATTTATTCGATTTGACAGCTATGACGTCACAACATGGCGCTAAGTCGATCCTATTCTTATTTGAAACGCATTGTAAATACGTAGGTACCTGATAGAGTTGTGAATAATATGTTGATCAAAGCAAAATTGAATTTCGCGGGCTACAACTGCGCATTCACCATAATTACAATCCCTTTTCAAAACTATGTTAGGGTCGGGTTCTAGCCTAGCCTCCACGACCCAGTTATAGTTACATGACACCCCTTGGGAAGACTGGTTGTCAGACTTCTGGGCTTCTGACTCAGTCTGCTCAGAGTCAGAAGCTCAAAAATGTGCCAACCAGTCAAGCAGTCGTTACGGGTGTGACGACTGTCAAAGATCTACAAATGATAGCTGGAATCAACGGCTTAGCAAGCTTTCCGAGGCACCGAGGAGGGGTACCGGGTATGTAATGGATGGAGGATGGGACTATCTACTGACCAACCTCGGAAAGCGTTGCTTATAAGTCATAAGTTATTTATTAATTTGTTGAACATAGGTACAATAATGATGTTATATAAAGATAGAATAGTGCGCTATGTTAAGCCGGTGGCCGTACACATGTTTTTTTGCAATCAATCTCAAATCAAAAATAAAATTAAAATAAGCCTGGACAATAAAAACATAATTATAAAGAATGACAGATTTTGACAAATTAATTAATAATAAATAGCAATAGAAACCAATGTCAAAAAAAAACAGAAAAAAATAAATACAAAATAAAATGAAAACTAATAATAAGACGTAAGAGTCGTCAATATACAATACTAATGTCAAAATACAATGTCAATGTCAATATATAATCAAATCAAGAGTGTTGTGTTCTATTCTATACTAATAATTATATCCTGCAATAGTCCTACACCAACCGGGGGTTATCCTTGGGTGCATAGTGCATACAGGGATAATCGTCGGTGGCATTTTATTAAAATTTCTTCGAGCCTCTGCGAGTTAGCTTCGGCCCCTCGTACGCCTTCCAAAGAACCGGGACATGGTCCCGAGATATGTAAAATAAACAATAATAATGAAATTTTAATATATTCTATACTTAACCTTGAAGACCTTGCGGCTGTTATATTAAGCCACGACTGGCCATGAGCCGCCCAAGTATTTTGTAAACCAAACAAGTTTATGGTGACTAAACTACGCTTTCGCTGCACTACGTAGGTATAATCAAAGAGATTGGGATTGGGATTGGATTGATTGGTATTTTAGCACAGACAAAAAAAATAACTGAAAAATCCTTCACCAATGGGATTTGATATGATCAACTTAACAGTTAACTGTCGATTATGATTCATAATGTTATCCTTTTATGATTCTGTCAAAGTGGCCTTTTTAGGCCCCCAGTTCTTGTTCAAGGAGTCCAGCTCGTCCCGCCATATCCGCCTGGGTCTGCCGCGATGTCGCTTGCCATTAAGAGGGACCCATTGGGTCGTAACTTTGGCCCTTTGGTCGTCTAAGATGCGGCAGATGTGTCCTATGTCTCTTTAATAATTCGTTTTTTTTTATAAAAGTACTCAGATGTGAAATAACTAAAGCGTAAGCCTAAATTACTCCATAAAACATCAGCTATTTGCCTGTGAAAGTCCCGTCAAAATCGGTCCAGCCGTTTCGGAGCTTAGCCGAATGATAAATGATTTTATTTTTGTAAAGTAGGTTTGCACAAACACTTTTACACGTCAATCATATTTTATATTACTTAAATAAAAAAATAAAATATATGCGTCGACTTGAAAACCTCCTCGATTTTTTCGTCGGTTAAAAACTAGATGAGGTCAGCGTTTCCTATCTAACTAGTTTGAGAAGAAAGACCGAAAAAACTCAGAGGACACAGTCTCCTTTTAAAGTTCAGACATAATCTTGATCAAATTATAATATGAAGACCATGTAGATCGATGTCTGAGATGGTCTTTTGAGGAAAGAACCACACAGATTGAGAGGACCTGTCCAGTCAGTGCACGCATTTGTCAGAAATCGTGCAGCTCAAAACTTAAGGAGCTCAACGGTTCGACGAACAATACCAAAGAAAGAACATTTGGGTAGGCCACATAAATTACTCTAACTGCCAGATCATGACAAAAACTAACAGAACAGAGAGAATAATAAAAATAAAAAAAATGACCCACATAGTCTTCACATTCACAATTTACTTAATTAAAATAATTATGGTACTTTACAAAGTAAGTAAGCAAATGTCATCTTCTTTATATAAAAAACAAAGTCGGGTTAGTTTGCCATTTATAACTCAAGAACGGCTGGACCGATTTTTATGATGTTTGATTTATTGGATTTGTCTCAGCCCCGAATAGCAGAATAACTATTATGACATGGGAAAGTGTCACGAAAAAAATTTTTGAAGATAATTCATTTTTAGGGTTCCGTACCCAAAGGGTAAAAACGGGACCCTATTACTAAGACTTCGCTGTCTGTCCGTCCGTCTGTCCGTGCATCTGTCTGTCACCAGGCTGTATCTCAAGAACCGCGATAGCTAGACAGTTGAAATTTTCACAAATTACGTATTTCTGTTGCCGCTATAACAACAATACTAAAAACAGAATAAAATAAATATTTAAGGGGGGCTCCTATACAATAAACGCGATTTTTGTGCCCATTTTTGCTCGATATCAAAAATGGCAACAGGTAGGCACTTGAAAAATTCACAAAATACTCAGTTGTATTTTTACTTTAATAATAAATAATAAAATTAAAATAAAATAAATACTTAAATACCACGTTTGTTGTATGGGAGCCCCATACAACAAACGTGGTTTTTTTCGGCGTTTTTGCCTTGTAGTACGGAACCCTTCGTGTGCGAGTCCGACTCGCACTTGGCCAGTTTTTACAACTTACATTCATCCTGAGGCAGTACAAAGTTTGCCGGGTCAGCTAAAAAAAAAAACAAAAGAAAAAACATCATCATCTGCCTAGCCTTTTCCCAACCATGTTGGGGTCGGCTTCCAGTCAAACCGGATGCAGCTGAATAAAAAAAAAACAAACAAATGCAAATGATATTTGTTTTATTTTTATATATTTTTCTTTTGTTTTATTTTTTGGAAGCAGCTCAATCCCAAGCCTTTTTGTCCTCAGTATAATCTTTAATCTTTATTTTCTTTGCTCCTGTTTCATGTTTATTGTTACAATATGTATATTTTATATATTTATTTAGATTAGTAAATATACTTTATGTATGTATTTATTGTATTATGTAAATGGTACACCACAGACCACCTACAGTATTTGTCTGTCCTTCCCCTTTTTAATCCATCCAAAGGTTGTCTTTAAAAGATCGCTTTTAGCGATAAGACCGCCCATTGTGTCACCCTTTGTACAGTTTCTATAATTATGTCTGTAATTAATATGGTGTACATAATAAAGAGTATTGTATTCTATTCTATTCTTTAACGGTATAAAAGGTTTTCTGAAACAGACAGAGGAACAATTAAAAAAAAAAGTGTTAAGTAGGTATAAGTTTAAGTACCGTATACAGGTTGTCCTGTAATTAATGGAAAACCTCTTCAGGGGTCATTGTACTTATCAATATGAACAACTATTACTACGGGACCAAACCTGAAATCGTGGAAAAAAATCAATATTTCCCTATATTTTGACGAGTTATGCGAACATAAATGTAGGGAACAGCTGATTTTTTTTGCGATTTCGTGTTTGGTCCCGTAGTAAAAGTTGTTCATAATAATAAGTACAATGACCCCTTAAGGTTATCCATATTTTCATAGGCTGTAGTATAAAGCTGTTATTTCGACATTACAAATAGACACTTCGATTTTATTTAAGTAGATATATTTGTTTGAATTAGAAAGAAAGAAAAGGAATATCGAAAACAAACATACAAAAAAAAACAAATCTTATGTCTTTTTATTATCATTAGTTTAGACAGCTGCTATAAAACACTTCTTTAATTACCCTTATAAATTAAAACAGTCTTAATTACTTCAATTTAATGATCTAGCCATCTAGTTCTCGAGTTGTTAGAAACAGCTCATTAAAATTAGATTAGTGTAACTGGAACAGCATTTTAAAGCACTCGACTATAATTTACGACCTAGATTTGTATAGACTCCAGCACATCAAGCTACTATAATCTGCCAAATTTCTTTAATAGATTTTCAACTTTATCGCTCAAGCTTATAGGTTCAAAGTTGATTGAGAAAATTTGACAGTTTCGGGTAGCTTGATGGACTGGCGTCTGTACCTACCTAATATGAATTGTACTATAGGCCGAGTGGGCCTACCGCTTAATAATAATAATAAAACCTTTATTTTCAGGCTACTTTGGCCCATAGATAAATACCTTACAGACTAACATATATATTATAAAGTACAATGTGTGTTAGTGTATAGGAAAACTTAAAACTATGTTAGTAAATCACTTTTTTTTTTGGATGGGAATTCATCAAATGACTCCTCCCGCTCTGGGTGGAGCGGAAGGGAGTGTCAGACTCTTACTGACTAAAATCCACCCGTGTTCCTTCCTTAGCCCTTTATGTTCCGGGGCAGCGGTAACCCTTTCGGACAATCCCGCTGGCCCGGCAGGCTTCGGCCCTAAGGGGGTCCCTCCTCGATGCTGACATCTCTTTGAGGCGCGCGTGGAACGGCGTGGGCGTCCGGCACGGGCCTGGTCCTGATCGGGCGGTGAGCTACCCATTACTCTCCGCCCGCAGGCCCGCGCCTACGGTGGCCGGGAGTCGTCACGCGGCTCCCGACGCCGGAGGCGTCCCCCGCGGCGGCTGAGACGGGAGGCTCTCTCCCTGAACCGTCCCGCCATCTCCTTCGCTAGCATGACTGCTTCGCAGAAGGAGGTGACTGCCTCCCACTCCCTCTCGCCTCGGACCATGGCTTGCACCAGGGTCGGACGCGAGAGGTCGCCGCCGCTGCCGATCGCCTCTACGAGGACACGGCGGTGCTCCGCCCAAGTGGGGCAGACCTCCACCGTGTGCTCCACCGTGTCCTCTGGGCGATCCTGGCAATGATGACACCCGGGCGTTTCCTCCCGCCTGATGATGTGCAGGAACCTTCCGAAACTTCCGTGTCCGGTGAGGACCTGCTCAGGCGGTAGGTGAGGGCGCCGTGGCGCCTCTCTAGCCACTCCTCAAAGACGGGTCTTATCGCCGCTATCGCGGCGTGCCCTTTAGTAAAACACTTCACTCGAGCACTGTCTTTGTGCGTTCGTGTGGCACTTGTCCGCGAAAGCGACGGAACATTACACCTTGCGGCCAAAAGTCCTCTGCCATGACGAGGTGCAGGTAGCATGTAGGTACTCGCACCACGAACGCCTTGAAGTTGACGTTGCGGCGCGATTCAAGCAACTGCACTCTCGGCCTGTACAGTCACGAGCAAAAGATACACTTGGCTTTATTCAAAGGCAATTTTCTCCTTTATTTTTGAATCAAATTTTATAATATTAGGAACATAGTATTTTCGAACCCATAGGTTTATGTAAAGTATCGTATTTCAACGTTGCATTCGTTATTTCGTGAAAAAATCTCAATTTAAAGTGGCCAAGTGTTGACATATTAGTGCTCGTGACTGTACGTGGTCCTTTGGCACACCTACTCCACGATGTCCTCGATGTGTGTGTTAATGCCGGGGCCACACCAACGGGAAACGCCGTTGATTATCGTGATGTTGGGCGTAAACGGTAGGTGTAGCCACAACTTATCGTGATCATTTTACAACGGCTTTCACATTGCCGATTGACGTTAGGGATAACTCGGGTGGCGGTATTTTTTGAGATCAAAAAGATTTGCCGCGAGAATTATTGCCAACGTTGAAGCTGTCCACACTTACGTTTGTCATTGCGCACCGTGAGCGCGTGTGTACAGGGTTATTGCTAAAACATTAACAACCTCTTAAGAGGTCATTGTACACATCATTATGAACAACTTTTACTATGGGACCAAACCTGAAATCGCGAAAAAAAAATCAGCTGTTCCCTACATTTTGACGAGTTATACGAACATAAATGTAGGGAACAGCTGATTTTTTTTTTTGCGGTTTCATGTGGTTGCCAATTGACGTTGACCGTTCAAGTGTGGCCACTCAATTTATCGCGTTAATTATCGGAATAATTACCGCGGTGTTTACGGCGATGATAGGCATTGCCGTTTCCCGTTGGTGTGGGCCCGGCATAACCACAGGTTACATTCTCTCTTATGTGACCACAGTTGCCTGAGGCACAGAAGAATAGCCTGAGGTAGCAACGCGGTGCGAGGTGTGTGTGGTGACGTGATGCGAGAGCTCAGTGATTCGTCAACTTGTGACAACTATCACAAAGCATTACTAACATTATAAACTCGAATTAACGCTGCCTTTTCACGCCTAAACCACTGAACGGATTTCGATAAAACTTGGCAAGGAGATAGTTGGCATCCTGGGGAAGGACATAGTCTTCTTTTTATCCCGGTAGCACGTCCCCATGGGATAATTTCAGACATACTCGCGGGCAGGAGCTAGTTGTTAATAATAATTGATGATGGCTGATAACTTGACATAATAATAATTGATGATGGCTGATAACTTGACATACTGATAACTTGACATACTTGTAATTGATGATGGCTGATAACTTGACATACTTGTACGGTATCTACAACGCCACATGAGAACAACGCGTCATACTGACGTCACGCGAAATCCTGCATCTCGCAAGCAGAGTGCCGTGCAACTAGCATAGATACAACGACCCGACATAAATCTTCGGGTAGTTGCCCGCCAGACACAACACCCGTCTGGTCGGAGGATCCTCCCTTTTCTATGGAGTATGAGTGAACTTTACACTCTGTTCATCATACCTCTATACACTCTTCTTATTTATACGGTGCCGAAACGTGGACAGTCGCTCGCGCTGGTCCACAAATCCAAGGTCGCTGAGTGCACTCTGGAGCGGGCTATGCTCCGAGTTTCATTGATGGATAACATCAGGTATGAAGTTATCCGGAAAAGAACCGGATTTACCGACATAGCTTGCAGAGTCAGCAAACTGAAGTGGCAGTGGGCTGGCCATGTCTGTCGAAGGACCGATGGCCGGTCGAGCAGACGAGTATCGGCAAGCGTAGTGTGGGACGCCCCCAACTAGATGGACGGACGACCTAAAGAAGGTGGCTGGGAGGGACTGGATGCGGAAGGCGGAGGACATGGTGCTGTGGCGCAGTCTGGGAGAGGCCTATGTCCAGCAATGGACTGCGATAGGCTGAGTTGCTTGATTCAACTTAATTCTTAGCAAAACGAAGTCCGACCGTTCCGTGTATGGACACATAATTATCTTGCTCAATAAAAAATTATAATGCTTATTTAATTACACACTAGTTGGTAAAGTTGAGTGAGTTTTTTATGTGTTGATAAAAAACATAGCAAAAACTCATTGAATTCTTGAATAATTGTACCTAATTAATTACATATTATTACATAGGTACATATAAAAAAAATTGTTGGCGTGTTAAAGGATAACCAACAGATGCCATTTCATAAATTTTTGGATTTTTTGTCGGTTTGAATGTGAGAGATTATCTATTTGAACAGGTTCAACGTAAAAAGTACCAAAATATATGGTTCATTTTTATACTCAAATATAGCGTAGAACTCGGAGTAGAGTCTCTGTTTCATCGCAATCGCTTCAGTCTATCAAAAGATATAATCAATTTAAAGCATTCTATAACAACTTTTGATTACAATTTTATTAATTAGGTCCTCGCAAACAATAATTGGGACTAGTTGGTCTAGTGGCCCAATCGCTACCGCTGAGCATGTCCGGGGTTCGATTCCCGGATCGGGCAAAGTGTTCTTAGTTTTCTCCATCTGGATGGAGGCGTCTGGGTTTGTCTCTACTCATTAGATGATTTGCAATAGTCTCCGTGTTCTGTGTTCATATGACTTTTATTTTTTGTTTGCACGATATTACTTAAACAATTTTTTTTTTGTATAATAGTAGGTAATATTTCTACTTAATTTAAATTGAATTGCATTTATTCTTATACATTTGTACCTACATCTAATAATGTTGTTAAGGGCACTACATGACCTAAAGCGCGGTCACTGTCGGACTGCATGAAAAAAGAAAGAGAAGCACGATGACACAACGCTGGTAATTTATTGCATAATATGAAGCAATTATCTATTTACAAAAAATCCATTGTTTGGACTAAAAAATTAAAACACTAGTGCTTTAGTATGTTGCTTGTAGTATAATCTGACAAAAAAATCAGAATTCTTGTATGATTTTTATTGTAAAAAGAAAGTTTTTAGAGGTATCTTCATGATTTTTGCTATTGTATCATATTAATTGTATTATATTTTCAACACACTATCTAACTAGCGACATAAGACGACTAAGGGGCGTACCGGAGAATGGGCAGCAGCGTTCTCTATGCATTCCACCACCATACCATACTGCGATCGCCAACCCGCCTGCCAAGCGTGGCGATTATGGCAAACCCTCCCCCTTTTGGGAGAGGCCTATGTCCAGCAGTGGACGTCTTTCGGCTGAAATGATGATGATGATCTAACTAGCAATATCCTGAAGAATATCATATATTTTTCTGATTTTGTTCACTGTAGTCGATCATATACCTTTAAACATTATAAAACTTGCGTTTTTTACGGTCCTGTACGTACAGAATGTTAATGCTTCAAGCTGGATTATATTCGAACACAACGTGAATTGTTTGATTGTTACTGAATAAAAATTGAATGGAATGATGGCGCTATAGGTGATGGTGTTCTATATGTACATCTCTTTCTAATCCTTCGGGGTAGACTGGCATGACTGATGATACGTTATGTTGTTAGATTAGTTCAGGCTCCTTAGTTATCGAATAATATCTAGATATGTGAATATCTTTGTATTGAGAGGCCCGTGGCTAAATAATAACAGTTGCACAGGGCATCAACTCTGCTATTACAATAGTGTCAGAATGGTCTATCATTGATTTCTTATTTGTTGATTTTGACAAGTTTGGTAATCTACTAATTTAATGGCGTCATTATGACTTTCCAATGGTCAACCAGTGACACTTCATTGAAAGAAATGGCATAGAATGGTAATCTCGTACATAATGAAAAATGAATTACTGACTTAGGCGGTAATCTGCAAAAATTTTGACAGTTCCTTCGATCAGTTACCTACTACCATTAGAACGTCTTTGTGCAGTCATTGCTTTTAATTCGTTACGAGTATCGTATAATTTCTGTGCCATTGACCGACCATTGATCAACCATTATGAATTTAGCAGATTACGAACTTTTAGCAAAATGACAATGGGATGGTGGTGGGATCGTGTTGGAATGACGAATTTATAAAAATAGCAGACTTGGGCCACAGGTCGATCGGCTACGCTTGCCGCGGTTGGTCTGTGGTTGAGTGACCATCTTTACATACTTGTTTTTTTTTTTTTTTTTGAGGATGGGAACTTTACATACTGAGACCCCTCCGTGTATCGGAAAGCACTAACTAAGCCGTTTGTCCCGGCTGTCATTCGTGTTTGACTTCACTTGTCTGGGTGACCATCCCTTACATGTCGAGACCCCTCAGTGCACGCGTCTGTGACCCATCATTCGCGGCAAGCATTGCTTAGCTTTGTCATTGATAGCAGCAATCGCCGTTCATTTGCTGGCATTTAATGAAGAGTTCCGTTGTCTGTCTCCGAAACTCATCGTTCAGATCTTTACGAAATTTAAATGGGACCATTTCGGAATAAACCTCTTCCGAACAAAAAAAGAATTTTCAAATCCGTCTAAGATATAGGTACAGGGTTATTGGTATTAAAACATTAATAATCTCTTAAGAGGTCATTGTACTCATCATTGTGAACAACTTTTACTATGGAACCAAATCCGAAATGGCGAAAAAAAAATAAGTTGTGCCTAGTTGCCTACCCTACATTTTGAAGAGTTATACGATCATAAATGTAGGGAACAGCTGATTTTTTCTTGTATGACGGGCATAACTCCGTCATATACAGGGTTATATTATGACGGAGTTCCCGAAAAAACATTTTTTTTTTTATATCCGAATGGAGAACCTCCTTCTTTTTAGAAGTCGGTTAAAAAGCTTGTTAAAAATAATTATTAATATTCAATTGTTTATTTTCCAGGTGGCGTCATTCTTCACGGCGTTGAAGGCTAAGCAAGGTGGCCATCATCACGAGTACTCCTGGCCCTCGCCTCCTTCTGAACATCATGGTTAGTTGACTTTGTTTTGACTTTAAAGCCAAGTAGATTTTATTGGCTCCTGTAATCACACTAATATTATGAAGGCGAAAGTTTGGGCATGCGAAAAACCTGGCCAGCCCAATCCCTGTTCAGCTTAGCGGCTTTTTGAGTAGCTTCAGTAATCTATTGTTGCGCGCCACAATTAATGCCTAGTACATGGCGACAGTAGTTACCACTAGCGCCATCTAGTATCGAGTAGCGGAACTAGTTGTCAAGACCCTTCTAGAAATTTCGATGCGAGAACTTTCTAGAACATTCCCGAACTTTCGACATCTGGTCGATCGGAGCCTGTATGTACTCGAACATTCTAGATGTTTCTACAATGGAAGGTTCTAGAACTCTCTTTGGCGCTATATAAGGCCGAGACGCGCCACGACCGACACAGTTTGGATAAAGCGATCGAAGTGAAAGCATCGAAGCGATATTCAAGTGCGACTTAAAGCGATCAGTAGTGCAATTGTGTTTTGTAATTAGTGTGTTTGACTTGTAATTAGTGTTGATTATTAAAGTGTCATTTTTTTGGTTATTAAATCGGCAGTTTTTAATTGTCACGAACCCGAAGCTCGTAACAATTGGTGTCAGAAGAGGGGATTAAAAATCATGCCGGTTTTACCCAAAGACGACACGGAGGGTATCCGTACCCGGAGTCAACGCCAGCAAGAGACGGACCAGAGGCGATTTGGTGGAGCTACGCCGCAGGGGTCGGAGGGCCAGCTACCGACCATGGAGGCCGGCCCGTCCGCAGCAGCTCCAGCATCAGCAGCACCAGATTTGGCTGCTCTGATGATGATGCTGCAGGAGCAGGCCCGCAGACAGGAGGAACAGGCTCGTCGGTTGGAGGAACAGCTCCAGCGGGACAAGGAGGAACAGGCCCGTCGACAGGAGGAACAGGCTCGCCGTCAGGAGGAGCAGGCTCGCCGGTTGGAAGAACAGCTCCAGCGCGATAAGGAGGAACAGTCCCGCCGTCAAGAGGAACAGGCCCATCGATTGGAAGAACAGCTCAAACAAGATAAGGAGGAGCAGGTGCGTCGCCAGGAAGAGCAGATGCGCCTCATGAAGGACCTTCACGCAACCTTCGGGAAAGACATGAAGGAGGTGAAGGAGAAGGTTGCCCAGCATGACAACCGCCTGTCAGAAGCTGAAACTCAGATCAGCAAGTTTAATAACGTCATTGCTGATGTGAAGCAGGAGTTGGGTAATCTTAAACTTGGGGATGGAATCGCAGCTCCCGTAGCTACAACACCTTCGCTACGTGGATTCAAAGTGCCACCGTTCGACGGAACTTCTTCCTGGTCGGCCTACAAAATCCAGTTTGAGGCTGTCATGAAGGCGAACGGATGGAATAAAAGCCAGGCCATGACTGCTCTCACCCTAGGCCTGCGCGATCAGGCCTTAACTGTCCTGGAAGCTCTCGGTAAGGAAGTGACTTACGAGCAGCTCCTCGAGGCATTGGAGGCTCGGTATGGCGACGCTCACCTGGAACACGTGTTTCGTGCGCAGCTCAAGGATCGCGTGCAACGCAGTAGCGAAAACCTGCAGCAGTGGGCCCTTGAAGTGGAGAAGCTGGTTCGCAAAGCTTACCAGTCCGTACCTGCGCTTATTGATGGGAACCTGGTGCAGGCATTCATCGATGGCATCCGCGACCTTGAAGTTAGAGCTTCTGTGCGGCTCGGTCACCATGGGACGCTTAAGGACGCTTTGGCCCATGCACTGGAGGTGGAAGCTGTGCGGCAGGATCATCGTTCCCATCGCGTCAGGGAGGTTGCAGCGGCTACAGTTCGCGACCGCAATAAAGGATACAGCCCTAGGTGCTACGGCTGTGGGGAAAGGGGCCACCTTCGATCCAGTTGCCCTAAGCGAACTGCAGAAAGAGAAGACGGCCGATCTCCAGAGGGCAGTGCGGCTAACAGCACCGCCCAGCACCAGCAGCAGGGAAACGAGTAATAGCCAGGACTGCGGGGCGGGTGCTGGCTGATGTTCAAAGAGCCCCAAGGGTTTCGATCACACAAACCCATGACGGGAACAGCCTAATCATCAAGGGCGAGGTCAACGGAACGCCGTGTAAACTGACCATAGACACTGGAGCTTCTCGCACGGTTGTCAGTTCCCAACTTACAAGTCGGTCCCTTGGGGACCCCGCATACAACCGGGAACGCATTAATTTGGTAACAGCCACCGGTCAGCGCATACCCGTCCATGGAGAGAAGAAAATGGAATTGACGCTAGGCAACAGAATCTACCTGCATAATGTCATCGTGGCTGATATAATGGACGATTGCATCCTGGGCCTAGACTTTATGAGGAAGAATTGTTGCGAGATTGACGTCAAGCAAGGTGTTTTGAAATGTGGAGAAGAGGAACTTTTCATGGAAGGGGCGTTGCCTGGGAATGTGTACAGCCTTAAGAAGATTGTTCTTCCGCCGAGATCGGAAACGATTGTGCCGGTTAGTCTTCCTCGGAATCCTGGGCAAACTCATCGTTGTGTACTCGTGGAAAGGGTAGACAATGACCTTCCATGGAAAGTGGCACGGACTTTGGTCAGAGCCACTGACATCTCAGGGGTACGTGTGCTGAACCTTTGTGATCAGGAACAGATTATAGAAAAAGGCATACTTGTTGGTACTTGCGAGGAAGTGGATTGGTTGCGTCGATGCCAACATCTATCAACTGGGACCCTCAGCAAGTATACACAAACAAAAGTGACCACACTTTTAGAAGACTGCCGCAGCGCTTTGTCCCAAAATGAAATGGTCAAGGCGAAGAAGATGTTATTCAAGTTCGCCGATGTTTTCTCGTCAAACGAGGCTGACATCGGGAAGACTGGCATAGTTCAACACAAAATAAACACAGGAGAAGAATTGCCTATCCGTCAGCGGCCAAGGAGATTGCCGGTAGCACGTGAAAAGGAAGTGGAAACCATGATTGAGGGAATGGTGAAGGATGGTGTTATTGAACCTTCATCTAGTCCATGGTGTTCACCTGTAGTGCTGGTAAGAAAGAAGGACGGCAGCATGCGGTTTTGTGTTGACTATCGTCGTCTGAACGACGTTACAAAGAAGGACAGCTATCCTTTGCCAAGAATTGATGACACGCTGGACATGCTTACTGGAGTAAAGTGGTTTAGCACGCTGGACCTGAAAAGTGGCTACTGGCAAGTTGAAATTGATCCTAACGACAAGGAGAAAACTGCATTCTCGACAGGAAAGGGTCTGTGGCAATTTAAAGTTATGCCGTTTGGATTGTGCAATGCTCCGGCAACATTTGAGAGGTTGATGGAACTTGTACTTACCGGACTAATTGGCGATGCCTGCCTGGTCTACCTGGATGACATCATCATCGTAGGCCGCACGTTTGAAGAACACCTTCAAAACCTGGAACGCGTGCTCATGAAGATCCAGAGTGCCAACCTCAAGTTAAGTCCGAAGAAGTGTTCACTATTCAAACGACAAGTTAGCTTTTTGGGATATGTAGTGTCTGAAGAAGGTATCCGCACGGATCCAGAGAAAATCGCCGCTGTCAAGGATTGGCCGATTCCAAAAGACAAGACGCAGGTCAGAGCATTTCTGGGTTTGTGCTCCTATTATCGGCGATTTGTCAAGAACTTTGCAGATATAGCCAAACCCCTGCATAAGCTAACCGAGGAGAAGCGACATTTCTGCTGGGACGAAAGTTGCGACATCGCATTCCAGGAGCTAAAGGACCGTCTGTGCAAAACACCTATTTTGGGGTATCCTGATGCGGGCAAGGAATTTATAGTTGACACAGACGCAAGTGACATAGGACTTGGCGGTGTGTTGTCTCAGCGGAACGGCGATCAAGAGGTTGTGGTAGCATACTTCAGCAAGTCATTGTCGAAACCTGAAAGGAACTATTGTGTTACGAGACGAGAACTGCTTGCTGTGGTAAAGTCATTGCAGCACTTTAGCAAATATCTTCTGGGGCGGAAATTCCACCTACGAACTGACCACGCTGCACTGAAATGGCTATTGCAGTTCAAAAATCCAGAAGGACAAGTTGCGAGATGGATTGAACTACTGCAGGAATACAATTTCGAGGTCGAACATCGCAGCGGGAAATCTCATGGCAACGCAGATGCATTGTCAAGAAGACCTTGTCCTGAAGACTGCAAGCATTGTACTAGGCAAGAAAGTAAAGAAGTCGTACCTGTGAGGATGCTCAAGACAGACCTCAGTAACGAGTGGAAGGAAAGCCTACAACGTGCACAGCAGGAAGATTCGGACATCAAGCCGATTCTGGAGTGGATGAAGGCCAGAGCTCCTAAGCCCAGGTGGGGCGACGTCTCAGCAATGGGTTCGGCCACAAAAAGCTATTGGGCCCAATGGGACAGCTTGGTGATTCAGGATGGAGTCCTGTGCCGTAAATGGGAAAACGCTCGAGGAGACAGCTGTCATTTGCAAATGGTTGTCCCTAAAGCTCAAGTACCGAATGTTCTACAGCTGTACCATAATGGTTGTTCAGGAGGCCATCTGGGAGTAAAACGGACTCTACTGAAGATACGAGAACGGTTTTACTGGGTGCACTGTCGGGACGATGTCGAGGACTGGTGTCGCAAATGTACAAGTTGTGCTGCTGTAAAGGGACCTCAGACTCGTAGTAGAGGTGCATTGAAATTGTACAACGTTGGTGCACCATGGGAAAGGATAGCCCTTGACGTTGCGGGGCCGTTTCCGGTAAGTGAAAGTGGTAACAAGTATTTCATGGTTGTGATGGATTACTTCACTAAGTGGCCGGAAGTCTTCGCCATTCCAAACCAAGAAGCTTCAACAGTTGCAGATAAACTGGTTCATGAAGTCTTCTGCCGTTTTGGAGTACCCTTGGAGATTCACAGCGATCAGGGAAGGAATTTTGAGTCCCAAATATTCCAAGAAACTTGTCGAGTTATGGGTACTCATAAAACAAGAACAACTTCTTACCACCCACAATCGGATGGAATGGTGGAACGATTTAATCAGACCTTGGAGAGATACCTAGCAAAAGTTGTGGAAAATCGGCAACGAGATTGGGACAAGCACATACAACCGTTTTTGTTGTCATATCGAAGCGCTGTTCACGAAAGCACATCGGTGACACCAGCTTTCGCAAACTTTGGAAGGGAATTACGGCTGCCTGCAGACCTGATCACCGGAATACCACCCGATGCCCCACGAAGTATAACCGATTATGCGAATGACTTGCGAAACAAAATGAATGACATTTATGAGCACGTCAGACAATCGGGCCAGCAAATGTCTGAAAAGATGAAAACCCGTTATGACCGTAAAATGAACAATAAAGGGTTCGACGAAGGTTCACTAGTGTGGTTGCACAATCCAGTCCGCAGCAAAGGGAAATCTCCTAAGCTTCAAGCTAAATGGGACGGACCGTACCGGATTGTGACAAAGATCAATGACGTAACCTACCGGATACAGAAAGGTGCAAGGGGTACTCCTAAGATCGTCCACGTGGATCGACTGGCGCGTTATTATGGGGCCGATAATGCTCGGGACGAGCATGTCTTAGGAGGGGGCAGTGTTGCGCGCCACAATTAATGCCTAGTACATGGCGACAGTAGTTACCACTAGCGCCATCTAGTATCGAGTAGCGGAACTAGTTGTCAAGACCCTTCTAGAAATTTCGATGCGAGAACTTTCTAGAACATTCCCGAACTTTCGACATCTGGTCGATCGGAGCCTGTATGTACTCGAACATTCTAGATGTTTCTACAATGGAAGGTTCTAGAACTCTCTTTGGCGCTATATAAGGCCGAGACGCGCCACGACCGACACAGTTTGGATAAAGCGATCGAAGTGAAAGCATCGAAGCGATATTCAAGTGCGACTTAAAGCGATCAGTAGTGCAATTGTGTTTTGTAATTAGTGTGTTTGACTTGTAATTAGTGTTGATTATTAAAGTGTCATTTTTTTGGTTATTAAATCGGCAGTTTTTAATTGTCACGAACCCGAAGCTCGTAACACTATGTTTTGGAGCGCAATGTGATAGTGTTGCGAATATTTAATGCTATTCTGTAAAAATTTCACTGTGAAAACTTAGGTGAGTTGAGTGTCATTCATTCTAGGGATTAACACTATTGACGCTCACTTCACCTAAGTTATCACGGTGATCTTTTTACAAAATAGCACCGCTGCACTGGTCTGTCAATTTGACGCCTAGAATACTTTTGGAAAAATCGTAAAAGGTCAACATTATGAATCATAATGGACAGTTAACTCGTATCAAATCCCATTGGTGAAGAATTTTTCAGTTATTTTTTTTTTGTCTTAAAATACCAATCAGTCCGATCCAAATCCAATCCCAATCTCTTTGATTATACCTAGCTACGTAGTGCAGCGAAAAAAAGAAAAACACGAACTGTCTTCGCCATATTACGATTCATAATGTTATCCTTTTATGATTCTCCAAAGTGGCATTTTTAGGCCCCTTGGTATTGAGCTGCATCTGGTTAGACTGGAAGCCACAGATGTACAGTATGCATCAATTTTGCTTACGCACAATAGAGTTGAAATTTCTGTGAACATGCTTCGCGCCGTCCCCGCGCCCGCGCCGCAGACCCTTACTTACATCTGTGTGTGTACACTGGCTAACGTCGAACGAAACAAAAGCATACCGTCGTCAACTGGGAATGGGACCAAAACTGAAATCCCACCCACGGGAAGTATGAGGTGGTGCTATTGTTTAAGTCCGGCACCACACAGACCGACCACATTTCGTCAGTGTGTGTGTCGTGATGGTATGTCAAAAAAGGATTCCTCATTATTATTATTATTAGACACACGCCTAACAAAATCTTATTTAAATTATTTGCATCTTTTTTCTCATTGCAGGGTATGACAGAAGTCTGCCGGATCCCGGTAAGAAATATTTTGTTTGACTATGCAATGTAAATAAATGAGATTTTGTTATTCACTCTGTTATTTTTGAGGCGAAGCTGTGGGAAAATCAATATTTGATTGATACAATAGAAATTTAATTGTCTTATTAGCCACAGTTGAGCTAATTGATATCCGTGTCGTAGACACTGCGACGCTCCTTCTTATATTGCACGCCCTGTCGCCTCTGTACTAAAATCCACCGAAGAAGAAAAACCGGCCAAGTGCGAGTCGGACTCGCACACGAAGGGTTCCGTACCACAAGGCATAAAACGCTGAAAAAAACGTTTCTTTCTATCCCTTTAAATTTTAACTTTATTTTATTTTTATCATTTGTTGGTATAGCGGCAACAGAAATACATCAACTGTGAAATTTTCAACTGTCTATGAGATACAGCTTGGTTACAGACAGACGGACAGTGGAGTCTTAGTAATAGAGTCCCGTTTTTACCATTTGGGTACGGAACCCTAAAAATAAGGAAATATGTAAACGCTTGTGAAATGCGACATATCATCCCCCTTGTTGCATCTGTTGACGGAGTCTTCACCCCACAAATGGTTACCTTCATAAATCATCTTGGAGCTGCAATCGCTGACCGCTGGAATAGATCTTTTAGCGTAGTGATGGGTTGGCTAAGATCAAGAACCATCAATCGAGTAATAACAGCCACACGGGTCGATTGTACAGGTTAAGCTACGCCTGCCGCGGCTGGTCCGTGGATGGGTGATCATCTTCATATACCAGGCCCTTCCGTGCCTCGTAAAGCACGTTAAGCCTTTTGTCCCGGCTGTCATTCGTGGATCTTTGACAGTCGTTACGGGTAGTCAGAAGCCCGAAATTCCGACAACCAGTCTTACCAAGGTGTATCGACTATCGAGGGTGCTGAACTCAAACTCAAATCATTTATTTCAATTAAACCATTAAGAAGCACTTTTGACTTGTCAAGAAGTCGGTCAGTCAGAAAATATGAAGCTAGTTGCTCATTCCAAAGCATAGGTACCTATGGAGAAGAACGGACAAGAAACTCCATGGTTTTATATTATGTATATATGAATTTATAATTAAGTATATAATGTGAGAACGATTTAAAAAATAAAAAAGATCCTACGCGTTAAAAGCGTCCAGAGTACAACAAAAGTACTTAACAAAACAACAATCCAAAAATAAAATAATTAAAAATAGGCAGCTAACTGATGACCAGCCGCAACTGACGGCGCCCGTTCACGAACACCACGCATAGATCAGCACCATTTAGCTCAACCATTTTGAACAACCTCGAAAACCATGAAAACGACACCCATGACGAAAAATTTTGTAAATTTTTGCAGCCGCCATCTTGGATTTTCATTTTGACCTCGTTATTGGCTTCAGCACCCTCGAAAACCATGAAAACTATCTCTCTTTGTCTCTTTCTATTATATATAATAAAAAGTGGCATGGAGGGGGCATAACGCTTTTTCATTACGACTCTTACCGCAAGCTCCGTTAACGAACATCGTTCCAAAAAGCATGCTACAACTATGAAACTGAATCACTGTTTTTTGAAAATTTCTTTACAAAAACTCGTTTATCATTTAATTTTATTCCAGGTTCCTACTTCCCAGCAGCTTGGAACTCCTACACCCCAGAGTTCGACGACGCGGCGCCTCCATACAAGACAATCCCCATGTACAAGAACCTTGAACCGTCATACGAAGATGCAGAGTACGCCGAGGATAGCAAGATTCATAGCTGATACGATTTAGTCATGTAATTATAGAATCATAAGTACCTAATTCAATGCGTGTTAAAATTAAAAAGCTTATTGCCGTGTCCTCGTATTTTAAGACTATTTATAATAGAATTACATATTTAGAGAATTATAATCATTAATACTTCTTTCTAAGTTAGATTTGTACCATAAGAACCATGCTTATGGTAGAAATCTAACTTAAAAAGATGTATTAATGATTCTAGTACATGTTATTGTCGCGAATCATGCGAAAAACGTAACAAAATTTGAATTTCGCGGTCTACCACTACCCATTCACCTTAATGAGTAGTCCACAATGTGTTATTTCAAGTTAAACAAATATCAACTTTATTAAATGATAAATGATAAATGATTTATTTTCTGTAAGTAGGTTTTTACAAACACTTTTACACGTCATCATATTTTTTAAAACTAGATGTGGTCGGCGTTTCCTATCTGACTACTCTGAGAAGAAAGGCCGAAACAAACTCAGAGGTCACAGTCTCTTTTAAAGTCCAGACAAAATCTTGGTCAGATCGTGTGAAGACCATGTAGATTGATGTCTGAAATGGTCTTTTGAGGAAAGAACCACACAGATTGAGCGGACCTGTCCAATCAGTGCACGCATTTGTCAAAAATCGTGCAGCTCGACTCAGAAATGAGGAGCTCAACGATTCGACGAACAATACCAAAGAAAGGACATTTGGGTAGGCCGCGTAAATTACTCAAACTGCCAGATCATGATTAAAACTAAGAAGGAAAACAGAAAAAAAAAATGACCCACATAGTCCTCACATTCACAATAATTAAATGAGAAGAAAAAAAAATAATAATAAAATAAAAATACTTTACAAAGTAAATATTCATGTCATTGTCTAAATAAAATTCATCAATGTCAATGTGTATATAAAAATCCGGACATAATCTTTGAGGACCATGTAGATTAGTGTCTGAAAAGATCTTTTGAGGAAAGAACCACACAGATTGAGTGGACCTGTCCAGTCAGTGCACGCATTTGTCAGTAACCGTGCAGCTCAACTCAGAACTTCAGGAGCTCAACGATTCGACGAACAATACCAAAGACAGGACATTTGGGTAGGCCGCATAAACTACTCAAACTGCCAGACCACGATTAAAATGTAAACAATGACCCACATAGTCCTCACTATATATATTGTAGTGAGCATTAAGTTGAATTCTTAGTGACTATTACTATTGAAAAAGTAATAAAAATGTTTGAAGTTGTAGCGTAAACTGAACTTTATTGTGTAGGTATTAAAGTTATTTTTCCAATAACCCATATTTGTTTACATGTTTAGTTTCAAGTTTGTAAGTATTTAAATATATATTTGAAATAAGAATTTGCGATAATTTTCAAGTTATGGAACAAAAAACTAAATGTCATATTTAACAAGGTTCAAATTCAATTGCCAGCAAAAACGTATTACTTAGGAACTTTCTGTTACAAATCGTCACTCAAAAATCAACTTAGAATGCATTTTTATTTTTATTGCTGAAAACTTTTCTTTAAAGTGGATAACTGAGATGGAATGTAAATTATCTGAGACTGGTGGTCTGGACGCGGTTTCCCGCGGTTTAACCCGCGTAAACGTCGATCCCGTGGGAATATCGGGATAAAAAGTAGCCTATATGTTAATCCAGGGTGTCAGCTACCTCCATACAAATTTTATCAAAATTAGTCCAGCCATTTGAGCGTGAAGAAGTAACAAACATATAAACACACCCCCACACACACTCACAAACTTTTGCCTTTATAATATTAGTGTGATGATTATTGAATACTGCTATAGGTAGGTTAAGAAAACTGCATTTATAATTTATAAGGGTAACTTTATTTATTGCAATAAAAAATGTATCAAAAAACGGACGGATTATCATTTTTCCTTAAAAATATACAATTTACATAAATAACATAAAGGGGATTGAAGATTTTTATATACCTACAGTATCCGCCATTTTGTTTATTTTTTTTTTTCAAAATAGCGTCCACGCATGGAACCTACATAAATAAAAAAAATGAGATTTATATAAATCTCATACATGGCCGCCATTTTGAAAAAAATATCAAAATGGCGGACAATACATATTCCGCGGACCTTCAAAACCCTTTACAAAAAATTTAGACAATAAAGCTCATTATGGAATGTAAATATCGAGATTCTATCCCTGTCATTAAAAATCCTATATAAATACAAGTCAATAATCTTTTATAAGATTAATTAAAATAAAATAATATTATACAAAACTATATAATTGTATAAAATATAATACAAGATGGAGACGACAATCCGACAATAATTTAAACTGCGTAAATTCCCCGTTTGCATGAAAATTCAACCAAATATATCCAACTAGCTACGCCAAAATATTTTATTTCACATAAGCCTACATGGGCACTTATGAAACGTCAGAAGCTAGGTGCACGGTTCCAATTGGCCGTTTCCTATGCAGAAGAACCGGCAAGGAACTCCACGGTTAATCTTTTTCAAAATAATTGGCTTTTACAATGTTTTAAAATTACATGAGGTATGGGATCACCCTCATAAGTGTCGATCCCGTGGGAATATCGGGATAGAATATCGGGAATATCGGGATAGCCTATATGTTTATCCTGGGTGTCAGCTACCTCCATACAAAATTTTATCACAATTGGTCCAGCCCTGAAGAAGTAACAAACATAATAATATAAACACACACAAACTTTCGCCTTTCTAATAATGTATTGTCGTGTTGTTATCTCCACATTGTTTTTATCAAAATATAAAATATCAAACATCAACTGTTGTATAAAAAATAAATTTTTGAGCTCAAAAAATCACATACAGTTTTACACATAAAAAGATCTCCAAGTTTCAAATTAAAGCTAGATATTGTGATAAAATATGATTTAAGATATCACGAAATAAATTAAAGTTAAAAATAAACACCCTTCTTTTGAGCTCCGCCACAGTTGGGTAAAAATGTCAAAGTAACATGGCAGTGATAATACCTTTCTTTTTATTTTATTTTCAAAAACTTTACTTTAGGTGAAAGCGCCAGGGTAGCCCGCGTAATTAAAATTTTTCACGTTTTTAGCAATTTGCTGGTCAGTATTAAGTTGTACGTTGATTAAAATATGATTCGCGGCCGTAACAAATATGTATTTTCAGAATTATAATCATCAAAGTCATCAACACAACTCTCTAAGACCAAGTAATCCCCAAGAATTACTATTTCATGAAATCTTGACATTTGGGGATTATACTAACTTAACAAGTTGTATTACTGATTGTAATGATTATAATTCTGTAAATACATATTTGTTACGGCCGCGAATCATATTTTAATCAACGTACAACCTAATACTGACCAAAATATTGCAAAAAACGCAAGAAAATTTGAATTTCGCGGTCTATCACTATCCATTCACCTAAAACTTATTGAACAAATGTTGATATTAAAATCAGACTGTTCTTCCAAAAATTTTTTTTTTCTTTCTGTCATGTAATGATGTTGTTGTTGTAATGTATGTTGTGTTGTAACATACATTAATTAATATATGTTAACATTCATTGTTTGTAGGTTTTTGTATATGAACTCAGTCAGGGCACTGCAAAACGCAATGTTAGCTTGCTGTTGAGTTGGTGAGGAATAGCAAAGCATAGTTCGCACTGCTGGTACACAGGCCTCCTCTCTGTGAGAGGGAGTGGGCCGTAATCCACCACGCGGGCCCAGTGCGGGTTGGTAGACGTCACATGTCTTCGATTTTTTGGTTCTAGGACAAGACAAGCCGGTTTCCTCACGATGTTTCCCTTCACCGTTTTGAGAGCAGTGTTGATGAAATAATTTACACAAAGTAAAGCGCCTGTCAGGGTTCGAACCCACGACCTACTGGGCCACTGCTGCTCCTTATGTTTTGACATTACTGTGTCAAAAACAGTTTCTAGGTAAACTCACCAACTTACATTCATAAATAACGTTTCAGTGACGTCATTCGACCGTAAGTTGCGGACGCTATGTCGCAGTTTCAAGACACAAACTTAAGCGGACTAAATGATAACGAATGGGCTAAATCGAGCCCAGTTGTCCAACTATCTTGGTCATGCAAATATTACAATACAGGAAAAAAACATAAGTACAATGCGTTTCAAATAAGAATAGGATCGACTTAGCGCCAAAATAAATAAATAAATTAACGAAAGAAACAGTAACACTCCACAAGCACTCAGTCTCACGAAGAAGCACACCAACAACCACAGAGCATGTAACACCCAACAACGACATGATGGCGGCTGGCATCTTCTTTACTTTCTGGTGAATTGTTGTCAACAAGTTGTCAACAACAAATCTACTCAATTAGCTACCTTTATGTTGATTAAGTCTATTGTTTCCAGTATTAATTCTAAAATCCCAACGTCTGCCCTCTTTCTGGACCTCAGCAAAGCATTCGACTTTGTAGATCATTCCATACTCCTAGGAAAATTGGACAGATACGGTATAAGAGGTCTAGCTTCTCAGTGGTTCCAGTCATATTTAAGCAATCGAAAACAGTTTACAAGGGTAACTAAATTCAACAAGAAGAATCTTTGCATACAAAACTACGACTCACAGCATCGTACAAATCATTTTGGCGTGCCCCAAGGAAGTATCTTGGGGCCTTTGTTATTCCTTATATACATAAATGATCTGCCCCTCGAGATATCACACAACTGTGTCTTATTTGCAGATGATACGACTGTCATCATTGAATGTAAAAATCTAAATTCTTATGAATCTGAAGTAAATCAAACTCTTTATTTAATAGTTGAATGGTTGAAACGTAACAAATTAAAAATAAATATTGACAAGACAAAACTTATATTCTTCAAAACGCCTAACCGAAAAGAATTTCATATTAACATAAGCCTTGAACATAATAAAGTTGAACAAATACAAAGTACGAAATTTCTCGGTATCATTTTAGACGCACATCTCACATGGAAGGATCATATTGACAGTATTTGTAAGAAAATTAATAAATTCGTTTTTGCTCTTCGAAAAGTTAAAGATGTAACAACGAGAGAAACGTCCCTAATGGTGTATCATGCTTATGTTTGTTCTCTCATTCGTTATGGCATTGTAGTCTGGGGTAACTCTTCAGAGGTAAACCGGGTTTTTATAGCGCAGAAAAAATGTATTCGCGCAATTTATGGTATGAAATGGTTTGATTCCTGTAAACCGATTTTCAAAACAAAAAAGCTATTAACTGTACCTAGTCTCTATATCTACGAAGTCGCCAAATTTGTTAAGGCCCATCCATTCCTTTTCGAAGGTAATGATAATAAAAATAAGCGGTTGTTAACGCGATTACCCCTCAAAATGCCGGTCCCTAAATTAGAATGGTTTAGACGTAACTGTACGTATATGGCACCACTTATCTACAACTCCCTACCCAAACACATTTCTGAATTAACATATAATAAGTTCTGTCGTGTTTTACGGGACTGGTTGATAGAGGAAAGCTTTTATTCTGTAAAAGATTTTTTGAAGAAAAGTTCATGTTGCTACAATTTTTTTAAGGATGCGTAATTTTATTTCATGTTTAATTTTAATTTTTAATCGTTAATGTTTTGCTTGTGTAAGTTATGTTGTGTTTTGTTCTAATTATTTTATTTTAATATGTTGACTATTCTTATTTATTATTATTAAGTATTCTGATTGATTATTCTTATTAATTACTAATTATGTTAAAGAGTGTACACCTTTAAGGTAGATTTTTTAGGAACTAATTATTTATTATTAAGATCTCATGTAAAAATGTACCAAAAATCACACCAATAAATGAATGAATGAACAATGAAAATAAGAAAGAAAATAGCGTAATTTAAAAAAAAACTAATTATGACTAATGTTTTGATGTTTTTTTTACTTTGATTTATCTAAGACTCGGTTAAACAAAAAAAAAAGTTATTGATACGCAAATAAGTTTTCTTTGCAAACCATACTTTTCAATCAACATTTGACAGATAGAGGTCATTGACGTTCCTATTCTTATTTGAATCGCATTGTATAGTCTGTATTTTTTAACAAACAAGTACCGAAAAATTTTAAACCTTTCTATTGGTCCACGTAATCGACATAAAGTCCGTTCACAAACGCTGTAGTTACATTTACATTCAGTTGAGTCATCGACTACCTGCGCGTCGCACGTGTTTTAAGCCTCCTCTACACGTAGACAGATTCATCAGCAGATGGCCATCTGCGAATGCCTCCGCCGACGTGTAGACGGGGTAATTTGCTAGTCTGTGGTAGGTACATACATAGGTACATATGTAGTTACAGAATTATAATCATCAAAATCATCAATAAAACGCTCTAAGTTCATAAAGCTGTAGGAATTACTTTTTCTGTTTTTTTTTTTGTTCTTACACCTTTATGAAGTTGGAGGGTTGTCTTGGTGATTTTGATGATTATAATTCTGTAACTACATACGTCTTACAGCCGCGAATAATATTTTAATCAAAATACAACCTAGCACTGGCCTGCAAATTGCAAAAAACGCAAGAAATTTTGAATTTCGCGGGCTGGTTGGAGCATTTCCCTTAAAGTGCGCAAACTGTAACTATGAATTTCAGCATAATGAATCTAGACCCCTAGCGTAACAATTTTCGTCGATATAAAAAAATATCTGCCGTTTCTTATAAATGGCGGTCAAAATGTACGGAACAACTTTTTGAAGTGAAAACGTCTTTAGGCGCGTTGGACATTTTTTGAGATGGGAAGAAACCATTGAACTCGCGACACTGTTACCGTAACCGACACCGCGCGTGTATTGTTTCTGTCGGCACTCCGGGAATGCCACTGTTTTTT
Organism: Mesoligia furuncula; assembly: GCA_916614155.1. Lineage (NCBI taxonomy): Eukaryota > Metazoa > Arthropoda > Insecta > Lepidoptera > Noctuidae > Mesoligia > Mesoligia furuncula. The sequence continues at coordinate 14,025,570 of OU744818.1, read as the reverse complement.
TATAACCAAGCCTTACATCGGGCCCTATCAGAATACCGCTGCAGTATTTTTTTTTAAATATCGCAGTATTATATGCTGAGATAGGAGCCATTTTGGCCTCGCACACGTCTTTTTGTTTTTTTTTTTTCGTGTAACTTTGTTAGTTTTAAATGCTCCTTTTTTTTTCCTGTGTCCAAAATAAGAAAGTTTTCTTTCTTTCTTTCCTAGGGGACTAGAATCACATGCTACATTCATTCACGGTTACAGATTTGGGCACTGGTTTTTTTTTTTTTCCTATATTTACTAAACCAACCAAGGAAGTTTATTTCCAGATCTACAAGTCATCAGTAATCTTAAAACAAACGCTCAAGAATATACACAAAGTAATCAAAATCGAGTCGCTAACCAGTCCAAGAACACTACTGCTGCCAAACCAACTATACTTAACCTTTTTCTTGGTCAACCTCCTTTTGTCTACAACCAACTTTTTGGGCCACGAATTATAGTCTGTGGGCACACTTTGACATTGACTTGGATGCCATTTGCGCGGAGTATTATTTGAATTTTTCGCTTGTATGCAAACTTCATGGGTTTTTCCGTCTTGGAGGGATATCTTGAACGACTCGTCGATCGGGATGGTTTGGGATCTAAGGGTGTATGCCACGTCTGATGAGTAGTGCAGCTTGTTGGTGCTGTCTCGAATGTAGAGGATGAAATCGCCGACGTCATCGTTCGTGGTTATGAACCAATGGGCGTAGATCGACGATTGGGAGCTGAAAGAGATCGAAAATTGGTTTGAGATATCTTTTTGACGCAGTTGGGTAAAAATTGTGGATGGAGTGGATAGATTTGTTTGGGTGATAAAGATGATGCAATAATAATGAGATAAAATTACTTTAATAATCATGAAAACTTGGAGAATAGATTGGTGATCGAAGTTAGTTTTTAGGGTTCCGTAGCCAAATGGCAAAAACGGAACCCTTATAGATTCGTCATGTCTGTCTGTCTGTCTGTCCGTCTGTCTGTCTGTCTGTCCGTCCGTATGTCACAGCCACTTTTCTCCGAAACTATAAGAACTATACTGTTGAAACTTGGTAAGTAGATGTATTCTGTGAACCGCATTAACATTTTCACACAAAAATAGAAAAAAAACAATAAATTTTAGGGTCCCCCATACTTAGAACCGAAACTCAATTTTTTTTTTATCAAACCCATACGTGTGGGGTATCTATGGGTAGGTCTTCAAAAATGATATTGAGGTTTCTAATATCATTTTTTTCTAAACTGAATAGTTTGCGCGAGAGACACTTCCAAAGTGGTAAAACGTGTGTCCCCCTGTAACTTCTAAAATAAGAGAATGATAAAACTAAAAAAAATATATGATGTACATTACAATGTAAACTACCACCGAAAATTGGTTTGAACGAGATCGAGTAAGTAGTTTTTTTTTAATACGTCATAAATCGTAAACCGCAATTTACCATTCATTCAATCAACTCAAAAATATAAAAAAAAAACATTTAATTTCATAAACATAAACCTTATGCATAAACCCGGATGTTACGGAACGCTCGGTGCGCGAGTCCGACTCGCTCTTGCCCGGTTTTTTTTTATTAAATTAGTAGAGAAGTATGCTGCAGCCGTTTTTGTAATACGGTACAAATAAAAATCACTAAAAAGTAATTCTGACAAAAATCACACTAATATTATAAAGGCGAAAGTTTGTGAGTGTGTGTGTGGGGGTGTGTGTGAGTGTGTGTGTGTGTTTATAATTATGTTTGTTACTTCTTCACGCTCAAACGGCGGGACCAATTTGGATAAAATTTGGTATGGAGGTAGCTGACAACCTGGATTAACATATAGGCTACTCTTTATCCCGATATTCCCACGGGATCGACATTTACGCGGGTGAAACCGCGGGGCGCAGCTAGTGCGGACATAAATACATACGGGTCGAAGACAGAAAGTCTTTATTTGAAGTTATTTGAAGTTTTTTAAAGTAAACTTCGAGCCGAAAGCAAAAAAAGACAATATTTTGTACAACTCACTTTTACACACGCAATTTTAGTAACGAAAAAAATATATTTTAACCGATTTTTAAAGATACTTCATAATTATATCGCAATTCCAACTTATTTTGATGTTTTTCTCGTGAATATAGTGTTACCAAAAACACAAAAAGAATCTCTCCGGCGGGGAATCGAACCCCGGTCTCCCGCGTGACAGGCGGGGATACTTACCACTATACTACCGAAGATGTGACGATAACCCTGAAATCAGCAACCTATTGGTGCAAAACAGAGGCTACATACAAATTCCGATCACGGATCACTATGTAATCCTGAGTCTTCAAACATGGTTTTTATAGCAACAACCTATGATTATATATGTAAACGAGTGGTAACCAAATCGAACAAAGTAAAAAAAAAAGTAGATATAATGAAATATAACCAGTAATTACTATTTCCTATCGACATTACGATTAGAAAAGTTTTAAAGCATTGCCTGCTGAAAAAAAAACACAAAAAGAATCTCTCCGGCGGGGAATCGAACCCCGGTCTCCCGCGTGACAGGCGGGGATACTTACCACTATACTACCGAAGATGTAGCAATTATGGCGAAATTTGCGAGCTATTGGTACATGATTGAAACGATCGTTTGGAAAGACTTCGTCATTTCCCCAAATGAGCGATATATAAAACCAAAGTCGGGTTAGTTACACCACTTTATAACTCAAGAACGGCTGGACCGAATTTTATGATCTTTGGATTTGTTGGATTTGTCTCCGCCCCGAATAGCAGAACAACTATTACAACTATATAACAAATGGGATAAATACAAAAAAAAAAACTCTGAAGATAATTAATTTTCTCATACATTTCCTAAGGAATGGCTTTTTTGATGATATCTCGAGAACGGATTGACTCGGGTTAGCTAGTAATTTGATAAATTGGACGTTGTTATGCAAAAGGGAACCAACCCACAAATAGGTCAAAATTGAGTTAAGTATACGGAAACATTTTAAAATGCACCTTCTATCGGCTCTATAAAGGTCATAGTTGTCTGATGACTCTTTCCCATCAAAACATTATGTCGACAGAGATGCCCACTCATATAATAGCAGTTTCCGAATAAAATAAAACTGGTCAAATGCGAGTCGGACTCGCACACGAAGGGTTCCGTACCACAAGGCAAAAACGCCAAAAAAAACATGTTTGTTGTATGGGAGCCCCCCTTACATATTTATTTTATTTTAATTTTATTATAAAATACAACTGAGTATTTTGTGAATATTTCAAGTGTTACCTGTTGCCATTTTTGATATCGAGCAAAAAAGGGCAAAAAATCGCATTTGTTGTATGGGAGCCCCCCTTAAATATTTAATTTATTTTGTTTTTAGTATTTGTTGTTATAGCGGCAACAGAAATACATAATTTGTGAAAATTTCAACTGTCTAGCTATCGCGGTTCTTGAGATACAGCCTGGTGACAGACAGACGGACAGACGGACAGTCGGATAGACGGACAGACGGCCAGACGGAGAGACGGACAGACAGCGAAGTCTTAGTAATAGGGTTCCGTTTTTACCCTTTGGGTACGGAACCCTAAAAAGACCCATGCTGTATGGTAATGTTAAATACAGCAAATCTATGTGATTATAATTGTTTGACAACGAACCATGTCACATGGTTCCGCATAAAGCATATTTAAATTGTTTATCAAAAGAGATCATGCGGTTTGGTTCCAGTTTGCATAATAAAATTGCCGTTAGCCTATGAGATTCATATCACATGGTTCCTTTTTAATATTATTTGGACGTTTATGCAAAAGGAAACCAACCCACAATGACAGTTTCGAAAAAAACGATTTTTAACAAAATGTTGTGTAGAAAGTAAATTGTTCATAATAGTTGGGAATAGGCTAGGCAGATGATGAATTATTATACTCACTATTGTATATCCCTGAACGCCAAATCTGGTTCAGTAACAAAGTCGAACGCACTCTCTCCCTCAGTGTTGCTATGCTCCAGGATCATAGTGTCAACTCCAATGTTGCCAGTGCACAATAATCTATCTTCGTCTACAGTCAGTAGATTTTCATTTTGTAATGTTACCGGCTCAGCGCAGGTCAGATTTTGGTACTTGTCGTCCATTTTTAGTAAAGATGGTCTCATGTGGTTTAAGTAATGTTTTAACGGACGCGTGAAGCAGTCGCATTTTAAGCTGTTTCCTGTAAATAAAACAAGGAATTTAAAAAATATATAACTATGTTACTTTTTGAGGATTTTTTTTTAATGTGAAAAGCATTTTTGGGATGGGAAAAAACCTAGCGACACTGTTACCGTAACCGACACCGCGCTACATTCCGATGTGTTCAGCTGTCTTCGGGATGTACTCGGTTTTAATGTATATCCGATATGTCAGTGAGTGATGGCAAAGTATTCTGTTTATGTTTTGTTTATAAGACGATTCAAAAAATACACACGTAAATAACACATAAATTGTTCAAGTTTTCACTTCTGTCGGAGTGACACTGTTTTTTTTGTGGGTGGTTTTTGGCTAAGTAATAACAGCCGCACGAGTCGATCGGTCAGGTTAAGCTACGCTTACCGCGGATGGTCTGTGGATGGGTGACCATCTTTACATACCGAGACCCCTCCGTGCCTCGGAAAGCACGTTAAGCCGTTGGTCCCGGCTGTCATTCGTGGATCTTTGACAGTCGTTACGGGTAGTCAGAAGCCCGAAAGTCGGACAACCAGTCTTACCAAGGGGTATCGTATTACCCAGTAACTGGGTTGTGGAGGTCAGATAGGCAGTCGCTCCATGTAAAATACTGGTATTCAGCTGCATCCGGTTAGCCTGGAAGCCGACCCTAACATAGTTGGGAAAAGGCTAGGCAGATGATGACTTCTCCATAGAGATCTACGTTTTGGAATGGGCAACTAGCTTCAACTTTCTGACTACTGACCAACTATTTGGCAATTCAAAAGTGCCTGTAAATGGTTTAATTGAAATAAAAGCTTTGTTACAAAATAAATGTCTGTTCTTTTCTATTCTACTGACCTTGAAACAACACCGTCAACCCCTCGTGCCTGACTTTTCTAACCAACTGGGGCTCGAAACTCGTCAGCTCGTTTTGTCGAACATCCAACAGCTTCAGATGTTTAGCCGACATTATATTTGAAGTAGGTAATGTTTGGAGCGAATTGTTTCGTAGATGAAGCTCTGTTATGTTTTCGGGGAAGCTGAATTTGATTTCGGCTGGAATGTAAAAAAAAATATGTTGGTTACACGGCGGAGATGAAATTCTATACTAATATTATAAATGCGAAAGTAACTCTGTCTGTCGGTATGTTACCTTTTCACGCCTAAACCACTGAACGGATTTCGATAAAATTTGGCAGAGATATAGATTTCATCCCGGGGAAGGACATAGGAGCAGAAGCTAGTTAGGCAATAAATTAAACTGCGTATATACAACATTATTTTTAGTATATGCGAAACCCGAAACACGTGTCTAGTATTTTTAAGTAAAGAATCTATGTACAAAATTTCAAAACTGTATCATGAAAAATCACAAAGTTATAAGCTTTTTAGGTTACCTGTTTGTCCGTACAAAAACATGCTCACCCGCGCGTCTTGCGCTCATTGATTATAGTACCTAGGTACCTAACCGTTCGGCGCGGAGATTGGATAATCTACTCAGTGTCACTCGGTGTCCAACTTTTAACCTTTTTTAAATATTTTTGGGACAAATATTGGAATCAATTCAGTTACTTATTCTGAACTAACTATATTCAGGTTTCGCATATACAAAAAATAACGTTGTATATACAGGGTGTAAAAACAACCCCCCCCCCCCCTTTTGGGGGAGGCCTATGTCCAGCAGTGGACGTCTTTCGGCTGAAATGATTGATACAGGATGTCTACGCATTCTGTACATTTTAAAATAAGCATTGCACGAAAATAACTGCTGGAAAACGACTTTTATTTTTGGTGTGAAAATTTGCTGTTTTCGGTAGTGCGCAATTTAACGCACGCAAAACATTCTGCTTATGGGTGCATGCAACGGCCATAGGGGTTCTGGGGGTATTTGAAGTTGTGTTATAACATTAGAAATTTGTTTTGGTTAATAAACGTCAGCAAAAGTTGGAACTTAGACCTTCAATACCTCCGAAATCAGAAGGTTCCCAAGTATGGTCCAGTACAAAAAAAATGTTACAATGACGGGGAGTACGAGTGACTCTAGGTTTCGTTAAGGCTACCTCGAAAGTAAATCGTAGTGACTGATCTACTAAGCGAGCTAAAGTGATGCAATCAGGGATTTTCTTTTTTAACTCTTCCCTTGGATAGATGGCGCTGAACTTGGTAAGTTACTGCAAGGAACGGAACGTCACATAATTTTTTGATTATTTCACTTGGATGTAATTTTGAGATCGTAAAACGAAAGCAAACGAAAGTGTCAGTCAACGAGCATATGTGACGTGACGCAATGTTTTTTTTTCCAAGCATTTTGGCTTTGGCACCTAGTAACGTAGTCAGTTCAACGCCATCTACAGAGTTCTTCGAAACTATGTTTTTTTTTATACTCAAAAAGAAAACCTCTTTGCTTTTGAAACGCAAAAGAAGAGAGATGGCTATAATGTGCGTACGCTCGGAATAAAACGACGTATGTGCCAAAACGAATTTACCTCTTTTTTAACAAAATAAATGAATTAAATTTAAAACTACTTTGAGTAAACTTTGATATGATAATTCTCTATGTTTTAAAGTAAATTCCATTGAATAACTCTTAAGCGATACGCCGTGATGTCGAAAAAAGTAAAAACTGGCCAAGTGCGAGTCGGACTCGCACACGAAGGGTTCCGTACCACAAGGCGAAAACGCCGAAAAAAACACGTTTGTTGTATGGGAGCCCCCCTTAAATATTCATTTTATTTTGTTTTTAGTATTTGTTGTTATAGCGGCAACAGAAATACATAATTTGTGAAAATTTCAACTGTCTAGCTATCGCGGTTCTTGAGATACAGCCTGGTGACAGACAGACAGACAGACGGACAGACAGCGAAGTCTTAGTAATAGGGTCCCGTTTTTACCCTTTGGGTACGGAACCCTAAAAATAGATATAACTTTGCAATTTTTTTGTATGGAGTAAAATTCTTTGAATCATGTATTCCTTTTACATGATTCTAGACCAAAGAGTAAAAAAATATATAGGTATCAAAATGTTAAATCCTTATTTCATATACTTAACAAGTTACACGAAATAGAAAAACCAATTTTTTTTCAATATATCACCTTAAGTGTCTTTTTGAACTTATAGTCTCCGGGCTGGAAAACCTAATAACACTTTTCTCAACTTGGGAATCAAACACAGGACACCACGCTCAGTAGTTACGCTTGAGACGATTAAACCAATGGGGCAGTCACTCATAATTTTTCCCAATCAACTTTGAAGCTTATAATTTAGCGATAAAGTTGAAAATCTATTAAAGAAATTTGACAGATTGTAGTAGGTTGACGTGCTGGTGTCTGTACAATACTTACATGTTCTTGATATCATATCTTTCAGATTGTTATGAGATAAATCTAAGACTTCCAACGAAGTAAGATTGCCAAGGACATCTGGAAAACAATTAAAACATATTTTATTAGGTTAAGAGCGTTTACGCCGTACGGCATTTCATACAAACTTTCAAGTCCTTGTTTATCGAAATGAATGAACCGATTTTAATAAAACTTCATACGCATAAGCAGGATACAAAGGTCTAAAAAGTTACTCAAGAACATTTTCGAAAAATAGTGTTACAGCCAAATTAGACCGATTTTAAATTTTCCATAGAAACAGTGATTTCCAGTTCAGTTATCTTTTTTTAAATAAGACATTTAAAAATGTTCGAAAAAAAAAATGCAAAAAAAAACATTGTTGATGTTGATGTGTTGGGCGTTGTTGTGTGTTGATGTTGTGTGTGTTGTTGTGGTGTGTGTTGTTGTGTTTCGTATGTGGGGGATGCTCTTCCTTCGCGCCTCCGGTTTGTATATATACACTCTAGGGGTAGCAGCCAAAAGACTACGTGAAGTCGGGGGTGCCCCGATTCGGTTTTGGAACAGATTGGACCTAGTCAAACCATGAAGTGTCCCCCAGTGGTGGACAACGAGAATCATTTTTAAAAGTTGTTTCGCTGTCCCTCAGTGGTGGCCAAACAAGTGGTGGACATCGAGAATAATCGCAGGTGGACAATGAGAATAATGACATTAAGTTCGCTTCTATACATTTGTGTGTTGAAAGTATTAAATAAATAACTTACTATTCCTAATATCATTAATATAATTCCCAGCCAGAATCAATGTCTTAACTTTCTGAGCGCCTAAAGTCAGATCATGCGTCAGCACCGGTATTTCGTTGTAACTCAGGTCAATTTTCTGCAGTCTGTAGGGAATCCAGGGGTTCGCGGGAAACATCTTCTTTGTCAGGAAGCCGAATTTATTGTGGCTTAGGTTTACCTGGATAGAGAAAATGCTTTATTACACCAAAATTGAACAAATGTAACACGGCCTTTATAGAATGTGTGTATTAGGATGGTCCTTATTCCTAAGAAATTTTTTTTTTTCTTTAACTTCCTGATGATTTAACTTCGCGGGGCACCACGTAATTTGATTATATATCATAAAAAAGTATTTCAGTATTTTTTTTAAATTTTTTAAATGACATTTAGAGGTCGCTACCAAGGTTTGAATTTTAAATAATAACTCAAAATCTGTATTTCTTACATTCTTTTATTTTTATTGCCAGGACATAAAAATTATGTTAGACATAAAAAGGATGTTAGTGCGTGCGCGTACGTCTTAAATTGTACGTCTTACGGCTTATGTTTTTGATTATGTGAACGGTCTAAATCTCGACGCGTCGGTACAGAAGAGAGGTCGAGGGGAGGAAGGGATAAGAAGCGATTGCATATGCCAGTTTCACTTGCATGGAAAATGTGATATAAACACTTAATGGAAACATCAATGAAACCATCATACAAGCTGTCCTTCAACGCTTTTCATAAAAATTTTGACAGCTGGTAGCGACCTCTAAATCTTAACAAAAAAAAACCTAAAAAATCATATCATATTTAGAGGTATATATATTCAAATGAGAAAGTGGCCTGGCGATAATTCAAAGGTCGAAAAATAACGACCACCCTAGGCAAAGGTGAGCATACACCTTCGCCCGCGCTCCCGCGCTAACCGATAGTGGACGAAGGAACGCGAGTCTGCACGGCAACCCTCACGACCAGCTTATAAGTCTTAGTAGTTCCTTTCGTTTGTTTTTATATAATTTTTCCATATTTCCTGTTTGTGCCCCTTTTTTTTCGGATGGGAAATCATCAAATGACTCCTCCCGCTCTGGGTGGAGCGGAAGGGAGTGTCAGACTCTTACTGACTAAAACCCACCCGTGTTCCTTCCTTAGCCCTTTAAGTTCCGGGCCAGCGGTAACCCTTTCGGACAACCCCGCTGACCCGGCAGGCTTCGGACCTAAGGGGCCCCTCCCCGATGCTGACATCTCTTTGAGGCGCGCGTGGAACACGTACGCGCCGTCCGGCACGGGCCTGGTCCTGATCGGACGGTGAGCTACCCATTACTCTCCGCCCGCAGGCCCGCGCCTACGGTGGCCGGGAGTCGTCACGCGGCTCCCGACGCCGGGGGCGTCCCCCGCGGCGGCTGAGACGGGAGGCTCTCTCCTTGAACCGTCCCGCCACCTCCTTCGCGAGCATGACTGCTTCGCATCAGAAGGAGGTGACTGCCTCCCACTCCCTCTCGCCCCGGACCATGGCTTGCACCAGGGCCGGACGCGAGAGGTCGCCGCCGCTGCCGATCGCCTCTACGAGGACACGGCGGTGCTCCGCCTAAGCGGGGCAGACAGACCTCAACCGTGTGCTCCACCGTGTCCTCTGGGCTGTTTGTGCCCCTTAAGCTGTGTTTTACTATTATATACTTTTACTGATACGTGCGTTCCAATAATTTAAATAGACCCAACAACATCCCTGAGTAAAACTTCCTACACAAAGAAAAAAGGAAAATATTTAGTTGGCACAATATGCGCCGTGAAGGGCGGGTGTGCCGGGGGACTGTCTTATGTAAGGGCTTTGAAAGTCCGTGGCATATCTACCTGTCCGCCATTTTAATTTTTTTTTTTTTTCAAAATGACGGCAGTGCTAGAAACCTTTACAGGGTTATTGGTAAAACATTAACAACTTCATAAGAGGTCATTGTACTCATCATTATGAACAACTTTTACTATGGAACCGACACTGAAATCGCGAAAAAAAATCAGCTGTTCCCTACATTTTGACGAGTTATACAAACATAAATGTAGGGAACAGCTGATTTTTTTTCGCGTTTTCAAGTTTGGTCCCATAGTAAAATTTGTTCATAATGATGAGTACAATGACCTCTTAAGAGGTTGTTAATGTTTTACACATACACAACTTTAAACACCCCTGCAGCGGTATCTACAACGCCACATTGCGAACAACGCGTCATACTGACGTCACGCAAATCCTGCATCGCGCAAGCAGAGTTTACCGCGCAACTATCATAGATACAACGGCCCAACAAGAATCATCGGGCAGTTGCCCGCCAGACACGACACCCGTCTGGTCGGAGGATCCTCCCTTTTCGATAGAGTATGAGTGAACTTTACACCCTGTTCCTCATACCTCTATACCCCCACGACCCCTGTACCGTTGCATGCACCCATAAGCACAATATTTTACGTGCGTTACAAAATTTCGCACCAAATATTAAAAGTCGTTTCTAAGCAATTATGTTTGTGCAATGTTACTTAGTTTGATGTACAGAGCACATCAAGCAACAATCTGTCAAATTTCTTTAATAGATTTTCAACTTTATCGCAAAAGCATAAGGTTCAAAGCTGATTGGGAAAATTTGACAGTTTCGGGTAGCTTGGTGTGCTGACGTCTGTACAGAAAGCGTAATTGACGGATATTTGATGGGTATTCCAACAACCTGTATCTTTAAAAAAACTGGCCAAGTGCGAGTCGGACTCGCACACGAAGGGTTCCGTACCACAAGGCAAAAACGCCGAAAAAAACATGTTTGTCGTATGGGAGCCCCCCTTAAATATTTATTTTATTTTAATTTTATTATTTACGCCTTTATAATATTAGTGTGATTATTAAGTTAAAATACAACTGAGTATTTTGTGAATATTTCAAGTGCCTACCTGTTGCCATTTTTGATATCAAGCAAAAAAGAGCAAATAAATCGCGTTTGCTGTATGGGAGCCCCCCTTAAATATTTATTTTATTTTGTTTTTAGTATTTGTTGCAATAGCGGCAACAGAAATACATAATTTGTGAAAATTTCAACTGTCTAGCTATCGCGGTTCTTGAGATACAGCCTGGTGACAGACAGACAGCGAAGTTATAGTAATAGGGTTCCGTTTTTACCCTTTGGGTGCGGAACCCTAAAAAATTAACTCATTGAATGCCGTAATTAGAGACACAATAGAAAGACAATTGCTAATGTCGAACTGTGTAACTTAAGACATACAAAAGGTTAATTAGTCAGTCGAATGAAGCAATAATTAGCCAACAAATAAGATTACCAGAATGTTCTTACCTCTTCTAGAGACAAACAATCATCCAACAACCCATTCGTCTTGTTATCAATCTTTTCTATGAAGTTATGTGATAGATCCAACCTCCTGTGAAATTACAATTGTTTAAATCAGTTCTAACCACGTTTTAAGGTCATAAGCACACGTATCAAATCGGAAAGGGATCAGCACAGTATCGCCTTTCGCCTCGCCGTCAAACAGGCGTCAACCTAACGTAAGCACGTAACCAAAGCGGATCAGAAGCTCCGATACGTCGACTCGGCGACGCCGCGCTTTCGGCTCGCCGACCGCTGGTTGATGGTGCAGCAGGCAGGCCGGAGGGGGGAGAAGGGCAAGGGTGGACGAAGAGACGTAAGCTCGGTACGGAGAGACTTAAGCGCGGGGACGACGAGCAGTAACGCACCGCATCCCGGTTCGTGAGCTTGTCCCGAGGCAAGGCGATTACGTTACAATTCCGATTAGTGTGCGTTGCAGTAGGGAGTTTCATAGAAGGAATACTGAACGGCTCGAGATGATACGGTGACGATCCCTTTCCGGTTTCATACGTGTGCTATGACCTTTAACCGTGAGATCCAATAATTATTGCAAAGTAAAAAACGAACAAGCATTATGCGATAGTTGTTCAGCAGTTGACAGATAGTTGCGCAACTGTTATGAGTATGTTGCGTGGCTGTTTTGATATCGTTGCGCAACTGTTTTGTAATAATAGTGCGACGGTTTTGACATAGTTGCACGACAGTTTTGACATAGTTGCGCGACAGTTGCGCAATTTTTTCGAAGTAGTTGCCTGAATCTTTCAAGATAATGTGCGAATGTTTTTTTTTTTAATTTGCGCGATTTCTGGTTTTGGCTGTTGCCCGACTGTGTTGAGACAGTTGCGCTACAGATTTGTCTAAAAGCAATATTCGATCTACCTTAGCGCCACCAAACCTCTAAAAGCCTCATTAGGTATATTCTTTAGCCTGTTCCCAATAAGTGATAGATCAAGCAACTGTTAGAGGCCGCTGAACGTGCGTTATACATGTCATTGTTTGGCAATTGTTTGATAGTTGCGCGACAGTTTTGACATTGTTGCGCGACAGTTTTGACATAGTTGCGCGACAGTTTTGACATAGTTGCGCGACAGTTTTGACATAGTTGCGCGACAGTTTTGACATAGTTGCGCGACAGTTTTGACATAGTTGCGCGACAGTTTTGACATAGTTGCGCGACAGTTTTGACATAGTTGTGCGACTGTTTTGACGTAGTTGCGCGACTGTTTTGACATAGTTGCACGACAGTTTTGACATAGTGGCGCGACTGTTTTGACATAGTTGCACGACAGTTTTGACATAGTAACGCGACTGTTTTGACATAGTTGCGCGACTGTTTCGACATAGTTGCGCGACAGTTTCGACATAGTTGCGCGACAGTTTTGACATAGTTGCACGACAGTTTTGACATAGTTGCACGACAGTTTTGACATAGTTGCGCGACTGTTTTGACATAGTTGCGCGACTATTTCGACATAGTTGCGCGACAGTTTTGACATAGTTGCGCGACTGTTCTGAGTTAGTTGCGCAATTATTTTTGATGTAGTTGCCAGAATCAAAATAGATCGGATTGTTTTTCACGTTTGCGCGATTTTTTCAAGATCGTTGCACGACTATTTGGAGATAGTTGCGCCACAGTTTATCCTTAAAATAATATTTTTATTCAACCTACCTTAGCGCTACCAATCCTTTAAAAGCCTCGTTAGGAATATGCTCCAGCCTGTTTCCGCTGAGCGACAGATCCAGCAACTGTTGCAGGCCGTTGAACGTGCGTTGCGCGATAGTCGTCAGTTGGTTGCGCGACAGATCAATCTTGAAAGTTGTTGGTAGGTTGCCGAACGCAGACCTGCTTAGTTCTGTCATGTTGTTATCCTGGAAAACAATGATCACACTAAAATTATAAAGGCGAAAGTTTGTGAGTGTATGAGTACATGTTTGTTACTTCTTCACGCTCAAACGGCTGGACCAATATTGATAAAATTTTGTATGGAAGTAGTTGACTCCCTGGATTAACATATAGGGTACTTTTTATCCCGATATTCCCACGGGATCGACACTTATGCGGGTGAAACCGCGAACGCAGCCAGTAAAGTATATTTTAGACAATAGACAACATGGTTGGCGAAGGGGCTATGCGATCTTTAAGGGTGATTACATGCCGAAGACTGCGCACTGCGATACAGTTCAGTTCAGTCGCTATTGCAGCTCGCTACCTCGATGTCACCTCCATGTAATAATAACAGCCGCACAGGTCGACCGATCAGGTTAAGCCATGCTTGCCGCGGTGGTCTGTGGATGGGTGACCATCTTTACTTACCGTGACCCCTCCGTGTCTCGGAAAGCACGTTAAGCCGTTGGTCCAGGCTGTCATTCTCGGATCTTTGACAGTCGTTACGGGTAGTCAGAAGCCCGAAAGTCTGACAACCAGTCTTACCAAGGGGTGTCGTATTACCCAGTAACTGGATTGTAGAGGCCAGATAGGCAGTCGTTCCATGTAAAATACTGGTATGTAGCTGCATCCGGTTAGACTGGAAGCCGACCCCAACATAGTTGGGAAAAGGCTAGGCAGATCAAAATGTTTTATTTCACATAAACCTACATGGGCATGAAACGTCAGAAGCTAGGTGCACGGTTCCAATAGGTCGTTTCCTATGGAGAAGAACCGGCAAGAAACTCCACAGTTACTCTTTTCTACACTAATATTATAAAGAGGAAAAATTTGTATTTTTGTTTGTTTGTAATGGATAAACTCAAAAACTACTGGACCGATTTTAAAAATTCTTTCATCATTAGAAAGCTACATTATCTGCGAGTAACATAGGCTATATTTTATTTTAGAAAAAAAATATGGGTCCGTAAGATATTTGGGTTTTTCGGACCCAAGGTGTAAAAAATCATCCAAAAAAGTTCCATATTTGGCGTACGCCGCCTAAACTATAAAATATAGAACCATAAAATGTTGTAATTAATTAAAGTCCTTAAAAATATCTACAAAAAAGTCCGCGACACACTATACCTATCTATTTCGAATTAAGCACAACAACCATTTTTTTATTTAAAAATCTTGAATTTTTTTAGGACTTCATTTAAACGCATTTATTTTACACATGTCACGTTACTCCTTATCAAAATAAACTATTTTGTCATAGGCTACTTTTTGTCGCGAAAACCGACATCAACGCGGGCGGAGCCGCGGGCGACCGCTAGTTTTAAAAATAATTGGATTTTACAATGTTTCCAAATTACAGTAGGTATGGGAGGACAAACGACGACCGATGATGATAGAGAATGATTTATATTTACCTGCACATATAAATACTGCAAACTGCTCAGTTTAGACAGCGCCTCCCACGGCGGTTTTGTCAACCCGTTGTTCGACAGATCCAGCGCTTGCAGCGTCAACAGGCTGGAGAAGCTGTCGGACGCCAACGTGTCGCCCAACATGTTGGACGATAGGTTCAGTCGGAGGAGCGCGTTCATCGACGGCCAGGTGTTCGATTTGATTTCCGTTAAGTTGTTATAGGCGACGTTTAGTTCGCTGTAGAGAAAAATAAGCATAAGTATCTATATATATAAAAGAAAGTCGTGTTAGTTACACTATTTATAACTCAAGAACAGCTGAACCGATTTGGCTGAAAATTGGTGGGGAGGTAGCTTCGAACCAGGAGAAGGACATAGAATACTTCTTATCTTTTTTTTACATAAAGGAGTAGGGTAGGAGTAGTGTAGGAGTAGGTTAGAAGTAGGGTAGGAGTAGGTTAGGAGTAGGGTAGAAGTAGGGTAGTAGTGTTGGAGTAGGGTACGAGTAGGGTGGGAGTAGGGTAGGAGTAGTGTAAGAGTAGGGTAGGGGTAGGGTAGGGTAAGGGGTAGGACACCACGCGCGCCGGGCAGCTAGAAATAATTTATATGCTAGTCAGCTAGTTATTTATTAAATAATAAATGATAAGTGATTTATTTTCTGTAAGTAGGTTTGTACAAACACTTTTACAAGGCTTTTTTTTTTAAACTAGTTGAGGTCGGCGTTTCCTAACTGACTATTCTGAGAAGAAAGGCCGAAACAAACTCGGAGGTCACAGTCTCTTTTAAAGTCCAGACAAAATCTTGGTCAGATCGTGTGAAGACCATGTAGGTTGGTGTCTGAAATGGTCTTTTGAGGAAAGAACCACGCATTTGTCAAAAATCGTGCATCTCAACTCAGAACTTGAGGAGCTCAACGATTCGACGAACCAATACCAAAGAAAGGACATTTGGGTAGGCCGCGTAAATTACTCAAACTGCCAGATCATGATTAAAACTAACTAAGAAGGAAAACAGAAAAAAAAGAAATGACCCACATATTCCCCCCTTAAATATTTTTTTATTTTGTTTTTAGTATAATTGTTGTTATAGCGGCAACAGAAATACATAATATTTACATAAAGCACTGGAAATGTTTAATTTTTAAAGTGTACTACAATATCGCATTGGGTCTAGCCTGTAAGGATATTTGTATGTTTGGTGTGCATAAATAAATAAATAAATAATTTGTGAAAATTTCAACTGTCTAGCTATCGCGGTTCTTGAGATACAACCTGGTGACAGACAGACGGACGGACGGACGGACGGACGGTCGGATGGATGTATGCACGGACGGACGGACGGATGGACGGACGGACGGACGTACTGACGGAGGGAAGGACTGACGGACGGACGGACGGCGAACGGACGGACGGACGGACGGACAGACGGACGGACAGACAGCGAAGTCTTAGTAACAGGGTCCCGTTTTTACCCTTTGGATACGGAACCCCAAAAATCCGGACATAATCTTTAAGGACCATGTAGACTAGGTTCTGCCCGCGACTACGTCCGCATGAAATTCCTTGTTTCCCCGACCCAACTTATCGCATCGCCTGCCCACGCTAATACTTCATTTTCGCTTAGCGTCCTTTTTTTTTCTGTTTTTCGACCCCTAAAGGCCCTAGCGTGATGTTAAATAGCCTATAGCCTTCCTCAATAATTGGGCTATCAAATTTTTCTAATCCAACTGGTAGTTCCAGAGATTAGCGCGTTCAAACAAAACAAACTCTTCAGCTTTTTTAGGGTTCCGTACCCAAAGGGTAAAAACGGGTTCCTATTACTAAGACTCCACTGTCCGTCTGTCACCAGGCTGTATCTCATGAACAGTGATAGCTAAACAGTTGAAATTTTCACAGATGATGTATTTCTGTTGCCGCTATAACAACAAATAAATTAAAATTCATGGTCTTCCTTTTATTTTTGACACTGTTATTTAGCAAAAAAGAATCCTTATGATGAAGCCTTTCGATCGGTATGATAAAGCTACAGGGTAATTTTTTTCTCGTGTAGCGGGCTCGATTCCCCGCTCAACCATGTAATTATTTAAAAATCTGTGAAAGCGGTTTACATTGTTTTTTTTTTTATTAAAATAATGTTTTCATTCAGTAAAATGTTCCATCTACAATATTCAAGGTACTTTCCCTCCATGTGGCATAGCCGTGGGACGGACTGTATTATATCATGTTGTTACTCACCCCAAACTAATAGGTATTTCAAACAGCTTCTCCAGCTTATTAAAGCTGATATCGATAAGGCGAGCGCTGACCAGCTTAGCTAAGCTGCCTCGGGAAATATCGCGTAGTCTGTTATGTGACAAGTCTAGTTCTAATACTGTGGGTATAGTGCCGAATGTCGATGGTTTTATCACTTCTAGGGAATTGTAGCTTAGGTTTAAGAATCTGGAACGAAAAAAACATATTTGAAAGAAAGAAAAAGTATTTATTGCGACTCGTACAGGAAGATCACAAACTAAACTAAACACATTAAAATAAAAACCAAGTTATATAAAAAAAAATGAAAATGAAACATGAAGTCCTATACGAGGCCAAAAGGCTCCTATCTCAGTATGATGCTGCGACATTTAAAAAAATAAATGTCCCCGCGCTGGTACTCTGATATGGCCCGCTGTGATGTCATGGGCAGTTACAGAAACATAAATAAATAACTAAGTATACGTACGTATTTAAGTTAGTTATGTATATCTAAGCTGCTTCGGGAAATATCGCGTACTCTGAAGGCTAATTCTCGTCAATGGTGTAACTATAGGGTGGCATCGGTCAGCGGGATTGTCCGAAAGGGTTACCGCTGGCCCGGAACATAAAGGGCTAAAGAAGGGACACGGGTGGGTTTGAGTCAGTAAGAGTCTGACACTCCCTTCCGCTCCGCCCAGAGCGGGAGGAGCCGTGAGCACAGGAGGATCCTAAGGCCTGAATTCCTCTTACGCTGACGTCGGTCGCGTACCATCGGACACGCGTACCAAGACGCTGACGATAAATGGACGTGTTTGCTGTAGCACCGACGGTCAGCGAGCGCGATTCCATATAAATCGGTACGCGACCGATGTTAGCGACCGACGTCGGCGTAACAGTATTTCCAGCCTTACATAAGGACAGAAGCGGTCAGGCATTTCATTCCGGTACCGATCATTTGTACCGTTCCACCAGGATCGACCTTGTGAAGGCCGCACGACCTTGTGAAGGCCGCAGGAACCGTTGGATGCGGGAAGCACAGGACCGGTCGAAGTGGAGGTGCTTGGGGGAGGCCTATGTCCAGCAGTGGACGTCTTTCGGCTGAAATGATGATGATGAATGACCAGGATCGTAACAAAATGAATTCCTTGGCTATAACGATACTAACAAACGGGACAAAAACTTACAACTGTTCACTACTCAACTTTGCCAGCTTCACGACTTATAAGATGACGAAAAAGTACGAAGAATAACATCATCATCATCATCATTTCAGCCGAAAGACGTCCACTGCTGGACATAGGCCTCCCCCAAATGGGGGGGGGGGGTTTGCCATAATCGCCACGCTTGGCAGGCGGGTTGGCGATCGCAGTATGGTATGGTGGTGGAATGCATAGAGAACGCTGCTGCCCATTCTCCGTTACGCCCCTTAGTCGCCTTTTACGACACCCACGGGAAGTATGGGGTGGTGCTATTCTTTTAAGTCCGGCACCACACAGACAACACACGAAGAATAACGTTACAAATGAATCTGTAACGTTTCTCTTGTAACGTTATTATAAGCGGATAAGCTTAATGTTACTGATACCTCTTACTTATAATATTGTTCTACGAAATTAGTTATTGATATTTACAGGTTTTAGTATCGTTACAAATTTTGGAACGCTATACGATAACATTAGTGGTAACGGAACAAAATTCGTTTCGTTTACAAGTCCCTGCTGCTGCCCAGCCTTCTTGAACGCCCACGCAAATATTTGCTGCAAACATTTGCTTGGTCATTCCCTCAAGTTATGGGAAAAAGCCTTTGAAGCAATTCTTGTTTAACCTATGGAGGTATGAGGAACATGGTGTAGAGTTCACTCATCCTCCATAGGAAAGGGAGGATCCTCCGATCAGACGGGTGTCGTGTCTGGCGGGCAACTGCCCGATGATTCATGTCGGGCAGTAGTATATATGCTAGTTGCGCTGTAAACTCTGTTTGCGAGATGCAGGATTTTGCGTGACGTCAGAATGACGCGTTGTTCACATGTGGCGTTTTGCATGGAATAGTCTCCTGGAATATGTTGTGACGGCTCCCACACTAAATCACTTTAAGAATCCATTTATTTCAATTAAACCATTTACAGGCACTTTTAAATTGTCAAGAAGTCGGTCAGTCAGAAAATATGAAGCTTGTTGCCCATTCCAAAGCGTAGGTACTTATGGAGAAGAACGGGAAAGAAACTCCATGGACACTCTTTTAAATCAAAATAATACGGTTACAAAGTCTTGTTTACATCATTCATGTTAAAAAATATATCTCCAAGCTATTTGATACACAAGCATCAGCGAATTCGCTGCTAGTATGTTTAACGAAATAATAATAATAAACGTTCTGATTTTGACTTATAAAATATTATATAATATAATTATATATAAATATAATTTTAATACAATAAAAATATAATTTTAAAATATAACCATTCTAATTTTAAATTATTTATAAGTATTTGTCAAAATATTCGTTACTCGAGTAATACAACACATACCTTTTTTTTATGGGAAATCATCAAATGACCCCTCCCGCTGTGGGTAGAGCGGAAGGGAGTGTCAGACTCTTATTGACTAAAAACAACATGCTTCTTGCATTCCATGCTCAAAACTTTTGAAATAAACTTACCTAATAGAAAACAGATTCTGGAAAACAGCATTGAAGATTTCACTAATATTATTATGTGATAGATCCACTGTGTTTAACTCGTACAACTTCGGGAATGCTAGCCTCTGTATAGACTCTATTTTGTTGTACGATACGTTTAGGATTTGTATGCCTGACATATTTTGTATCGGTATCTGTAATAGAAGAAGTTAATTTAAAGCTAGAAGGATTTTCGATCGGCAATATTACCCTCATCAAACCATGACGGTAATATTGCCAAAGACAATAGCGGTCAAGGTAATATTGCTTAAAGCAATATTTTTGGGTGATATTGCCAAAGGCGAAATTGGCAATGTTTATTTGGATAATACTGCTGAAGTTGATATAGGTTAGGGTAATACTGCATAAAGTTCAATAATGCTTGGGGTGTTATTTCCAAAGGTAATAACTAATAAATACTACGGGTGATACATTAATAATAGGGAATATGCATGTGATTCAAATAGGGGTCAAATATTTTTTGTAATAAACTGTTTAACTTCAGAATAATGCCTCCAACAATATTTTTGATTATAAATTCAGCACGAGGAAGAAATTAATTTATTAAAGTGCAATAAAACTGTGGGAGCTTCAAATATTTGTAAAGGGACGCCATTACTCTGAGTGAATATGACGTGAAAATTCATGACAACAATAAAATGACAATGTGTTGTAAAGGAGTGTTTGAAATTCAGTCCATTGTTATGAACTACGACGTCATACCACGCGCACCAAGTGTCCGTGTTGGTCGGCTATTTTTTTTAAGTACCTCCTTTAATTTGTTTTTTTTTTTAACATTTTTTTACTATTTTAAGGCGATGTAAACTATCGAATAAAAATATTGAACAAAACATATACATATTCCCTATTTATTAGGATGGTAGTGTAATGGGAATATCGCCGAAAGTTGCCAAAGTGAATATTTCTACGGGCGATATTGGGAACTGTTTTATCTCACCTGAGAGAAATCAGTAAACTCATTATGCGCCATCAGCAGTGTATACGCATAACTATGCTCATCAAAAGCCTGCGGACTGATCACAGACAACTTGTTATGGCTGAAGTCTAGCAGCGTCATGTTGTTACAGTTCTGGAACGCGCCCGTCTCTATGGTCGATAGAGCGTTGTGTGATATGTTGACTACGGCTTGGTAGAGGTCCGTGAACGCTTGGTTCTCTATTATAGTTATGTTGTTTTCGGCTAGGTTTATCACCTGCAAAAAAAATGTAGTTTAGATTTAGTTTATTTGTTTTATTAATTTAAGGCTCTCTCACATAGGCGCGTTATTTATCGGTCGATAATATCGGATGTGTGGGGGATTAATATTTACAGTTTGCACCACACATCCAAGTTATCGGTCAATACTAGTAACTACACGCACAACCACAAAATTAGATAAAATTACATGAAACTAGACAAAATAATAATGATGAAATTAAGTTAGATAAAATGAGATAAACTTAAAAGAAAGAAAAAAACCCGACTGCGGTACAAAACATAGGTACGTTAAAAGAAACTGAAAAGCTAAAAACAAGCCCATTTTGAATTAAATAAAAGTTGGAAGCAGGCGGGACCCACATCATTTTTATTGTATTTTCAAATTCAAATGGGTCCCGCCTGCTTCCAACTTTTATTTAATTTAAAATGGGCTTGTTTTTAGCTTTTCAGTTTCTTTTAACGTACCTATGTTTTTTTTATGGTACCGCAGTCGGGTTTTTTGATTTTTTTAAATAACTTTTTTTATTTCCAGCTTTTTAGTTTACAAATTTGAAAGATTTCGCAGACGATTTAGTTCTTGGTAGGTGTTTTTTTGCGATTTGTCACTTCGAATTGCTTTTAAGTGTATATGTTGTATATATTTTTGTAATCGCCTTTTAAAACCCTTTATTTTGATACCCCACTCAATAGGTTTTGAAAAAAAAAAAATTTTTAAATATTTAATATGGCGTCCAGTAGTCGCCATATTGAATTTTCACTAACGTCAAGTCTTTAGTGACACTCGCCGGACTAAGAGGAATCGATTAACGTGTGAATCATAAAAATCGGCCCAGGCGTTTGGTCTGTATAGTGCTTCAAAGGAACATATAAACATACATACATACATACATAGGCTGATGAACACATTACCACTCCTTTGCGTCGCGCAGTCGGGTAAAAAACGTTTATTTTACACAAACAAAACGCACATTATAAAAAAAAATTACATGCAACCGGCAATAAAAGGTTGACAAGTTTGTCCATTGCTTTTGCTTGATGTCAGGGCCAGGGACCAAAGACAATACATATTAGTCTACGTTGCGAAACTGGCAAATGTCAACAAACAAACAACAAACAAAACAAAAAAAAAAGCCGATTTCAAATTGGTCCCGTTGACACCCCTTGGGTACGGAACCCTAAAACAGATAAAAAGTATGTCGTCGCAAGCAATTTCAAGAAGACAACATTATCAAAATACTAGTACCTGTTGATTACATAATATTGGTCAAACTGTAACTATTCTCATTGGTTGATCGGTTAGTACAGTGAACGCCGTGAGGTGGCGCTATAATTTCGCGCCATTTTCTACAGAGTCGATTTTGAAAAAGGCGGCATTCGATTGGCGGTAGCTGACGCCTTATCATACGATCGAAACTGTCACGCCCACCGTACAAGAATTTGTTTCTGACTACCCCTAGTCATTGTAAATTACGAAATAAACGAGACTGTGATTTGTGATTACCTACGTTTTACTGGTTTGCCCGGTGTGGGATCCATGAGGAAGGTGGGCCTTCCTCATAGATCCCACACCAAGAAATGATGATGATGGCTCTGTTGTCGCTACACCCACCTTCGCGCCGTCAAGTATTCATATAAAGTCACACTCACCTCAGCATACTTGACCGCCTGGAACATCTGGAAGTCTACTTTGCTGATCTTGTTCCTGGCGAGGTCTACAGTACCGATGCGCGTCACCGCCGAGAACGTGCCGCGACCTATGTCTGAGATCTGGTTGTCTTGGAGGTACAGACGTCTGCGAAGAGACAATAATGATATTAACGCGGTATTACCCTGATAGGCAAAGTTATACACCGACTTGGTTTTTTTTAAATGTAATTTATCGATGAGCTGGCTGCGCCCCGCGTTTCACCCGCATAAGTTTCGATCCCGTGGGAATATCAGGATAAAAAGTAGCCTATATGTTAATCCAGGGTGTCAGCTGCCTTCATACAAAATTTTATGAAAATTGGTCCCGCCGTTTGAGCGTGAGTAACAAACATATAAACACACACATACTTTCGCCTTTATAATATTAGTGTAATAATAGATGACAGAGAGACGCTTTCTGTCACGGAGAGAGAGATAGTTTTCATGGTTTTCAAGGGTGCTGAAGCCTGACCTGAAGTCTTACCTCAAAAATCTCATGCCTCTAAAACTATTAGTATCCAATTTCTTGATCTTATTATTGTCCAAATGTACCACTTTTATAACTGTGTTCCTTGCAAACATGCCTCTGTAAAATAAAACAGTATAGTCACAAGTCAAATCATTTATTTCAAATCATCATCATCATCATTTCAGCCGAAAGACGTCCACTGCTGGACATAGGCCTCCCCCAATTTTGGGGGGGTTTGCCATAATCGCCACGCTTGGCAGGCGGGTTGGCGATCGCAGTATGGTATGATGGTGTAATGCATGGAGAACGCTGCTGCCCATTCTCCGGTCTCCCTTAGTCGCCTTTTACGACACCCACGGGAAGTATGGGGTGGTGGTATTCTTTAAGTCCGGCACCACACAGACAATTATTTCAAATAGGCACATTAAACTCAAACAAAAATTTTTGTAATCACCTTTTAAAACCCTTTATTTTGATACCCCACTCGATAGGTTTTGAGAAAAAAATTTTTTTGGTAGACATAATTTTGCGCCAAAAATCGGCCATTTTAATTTTTTTTCAATTTTGATATACCCAGTGTCACTCTTACAATTAAGACGAATCTAACGGCACCTTTCAAGCTGAAATCGATCAAGCCGTTTAGGCTACAGAGCGTGCCAGAGAAATATACATACATACATACACTCGAAAAACATATCCCTCCTTCTGGCGCAGTCGGGTAAAAATGGATTGACGTTTGCTAGTTTCACAAGAACTCGAGAAGTGCTGAACCGATTTGCCTAATTTTGGTTTTGAAATATTTGTAGAAGTAAAAGGAAGGTTTTAAATGTGAGAAAAAAAGTAAAGGAACTTTTGAACGTCAAAAATTACAACTATTCCCATTGATTGATTGAAAAATTTAATAATTTTTTTTAATTGAATTGAATTGATTCTATTCCCATTCCAAAAGGTAGTTCTCGTATGGAGAAGAATGGGCAAGAAACTCCACCGTTACTCTTTTAAAATGTTTTACAAGGTCTTGTATACATAATATAATTATATGTGAAGGCGCATGCACCTAGAATAAAATTACTCTAACATAAAAGGTCGTCTACCACAAATTTTATTATGTACCTATGTTCGGACTCCCTAAAATAACTTTAATTTCGAAATTCGGTGTCAAAAACAACAAAAATACAGAACACCAACGACACCGACTTCCGAAATTAAAGTTATTTTTCACTTTGTAGTGTTTATTTTGGAAGTCGGTTGTGTTTTTTTTTTACGTAAAAAAGTTTTATTTTGTAAAAAAGTTTTATTTTGTAAAAAAGTTTTTTTTTTTAAGTTTTTTTTTGTATTTTCATTGCCCTGCAACCATTCACTCAATGGAAGTCTTCAATACAAGAGGCTTCGCAGTTGTATAGTAAAATTGCTCAGTCTTTCAAAAAACGGGTTATGAAACATTTAAACAAACATATTTACTTACCTCGGTATCTCTCCAAGTTGGTTGTGACTGGCATTACACCATCCTAGTTTCGACAAATCACCAATATGGCTTCCGTCTAGCTTCGTCAAACTGTTGTGACTGAAACAAATAAATATATCTCATTTTCACGGTTCCGTACCCAAAGGGTAAAAGCGGAACCCTATTACTAAGACTTCCGTCCGTCTGTCTGTCACCAGGCTGTATCTCAAGAACCGCGATAGCTATACAGTTGAAATTTTCACAAATTATGTATTTCTGTTGCCGCTATAACAACAAATACTAAAACAGAATAAAATAAATATTTAAGGGGGGCTCCCATACAACAATCGTGTTTTTTTCGGCGTTTTTGCCTTGTGGTACGGAACCCTTCGTGTGCGAGTCGGACTCGCACTTGGCCAGTTTTTTAAACCCGTTTGCTTGCTTAACCTCTAGGAGAAAAAATATCTCTGTGGCAGAGCCCTATCTTGATCTCTTTAAAAGTTATGACAATTTGAGTGTTTACAGTAAGATTCTAAAAATTTGCCGTGAGACTTAAAAGATATTGAAAAAGTGCCAATACTGATAAATCGTGGTACCCCCTGTCATAAAAGCACTTGTGTAATAAAGATACTTAAAAAAATTTTTTTTTTGCTTCAAATAACCCCAACCGCCCTGTTTCGTTTGATCCACGATTTTTTACCCACCCTGTATACAACATTATTTTTAGTATATGCGAAACCCGAAACACGTGTCTAGTATTTTTATGTAAAGAATACTACTTACAAAATTTCAAAACTGTATCATGAAAAATCACAAAGTTATAAAATTGTTAAGTTACATGTTTGTCCGTACAAAAACATGCTCGCCGTCTTGCGCTCATTGATAACAGTACCTAGGTACCTAATCGTTTGACGCGGAAATTGGATAACCTACTTAGTGTTGGTCGGTGTCCAACTTTTAACCTTTTTTAAATATTTGTGGGACAAAATATAACATGGGGTAAAAATTATTGGAATCGATTCAGTTACTTATTCTGAACAAACTGCATTCAGGTTTCGCTTATACTAAAAATAACGATGGCTCATTCTGACAGTTCAACAACATTCATTGCGTTGTTGAGCAGACAAATTTTTCGAACACATGAAGCAATGGATTAGAAATATCCTTCGAAATCATTCAGGGTGTGATTGCGTGTCACGCTATTCGGTTGCTGTATAGTTTACTGTTACGAGTCCTGTTACATTTTTTACGCAAATTCATGATTTTTGACGCGTCCATTACACTCCAAATTAACGCAACTTTATCAAATAAACTAATATTATATAAAACTTCAATCTACAATGAATACGTTTCATTAGTTTTCGTTTCTCAATTTAATAAAACAAAATTGCAATAAATAAAGTTAAAATGCTATATATTCTACGTCAATTCGGCGCGCCCCTCATTCCCGCTGATTCCCGCGCAAGCGCTTGACGAGGTAGGACCTGTCGCCGAATTTTTGGCGCGCAATCGTCCGGAGATCGCTACTATTATCGACTCGTGTACGCCGATCGAAATAATTTGATTTGCGTTTACGATCCGTAATAGGACTCTTAAACACAACCCTCATTTTTAGCTTCGTCGCAGTCGGGTAAGAACTAAGGCTTTCATCCCGGGAATCTCGGTCTCGAAAATGTCGAGAGTCTGTAAATTGTTTGGATGTTTCGAGACTCGAGAATAACATTTTCGGTCACGGGAGTAACGAGACTTTTGAGACTTGAGACGCGGGTTACTTTTGTAATAAAATTAGATCCTCTCCGTCTGAAACCACATTAAACGCCCTTTGTTTCTTACGTGCCCACTACAAAAATGAAAAAAAAACTTCAACAAATATTTTTTTAATTTGCGTTTGTTTAATTAGTACTTAATTAAAATATCTTGCTTTGACTTCCTAATTCTTCTTCTTAGCGTGTCGATAGCAATCTAAATGTACTCGGCCCAGAATTCGGCTACTTGTTTGGCGCCTTCATCACCGTCCATCAGTTCCTGTAACGTGCAGCTGACAGGACACGCAGGACACGATATTAAGTGTCCCATCGTTTGTGGGACAGCACCACATTTTTGACTTCCTAATTGCATAGCCTATAAGTAAGAAACCTAGTTTTGAAATAGTCTCAAAAGTCTCGTATTCCCTGGGAATTTCGAGACCACATCGAGTCTCGTTTTTTTTTTCTCGGGACTAAGTAATGCATCAAGACTGAAAGCCGTAGTAAGAACACTAAATTATTTACGGGGACTGTAGTCCCCGACCTAAACGTAAAAAACGTAAGTTTTATAATGCCTTAGTGTCTAAACACACTATGCTGAAGTTACGCGACCGAAGTTCGGCAAGTTTACGCCCGCAATGCTATTTAACGCAACGTAATTTCGGCATAATGTGTCGTCAGTAATTCAAATAGCATTGCAGGCGTAATCATGTCGAACTTCGGTCGCGTAACTTCGGCATAGTGTGTTTAGACACTTAAAGTATATGATCGGCTACAGTAAATATATGATATTCTGCAGGATATATGCTAGTTAGATATATGCTAGTTAGATACTGTGTTGAAAGCATAAGACAACTAATTTGATATAATCGAAAAAAATCATGAAGATACCTCTAAAAACTTTCTTTTTACAATAAAAACCATACTAATAGACATACAATCATTGTGATTTTTTGTCAGATTATTCTACAAGCAACATACTAAAGCACTAGTGTTTAAATTTTTTAGTTCAAACAATAGATTTTTTGTAAATAGATAACTGCTTCATATTTGCAAATAAATTACTAGCGTTTTGTCATTGCACTTCTCTTTCTTTTCTATGCAGTCCGACAGTGACCGCGCTTTAGGTCCCTGAAGAGGGTTAGTTTCGATCGATACAATAGTGAAAATTACCTTAAATCCAATACTTCGGTGTCTCTCAAACCTTTAAATTGACTACGTTTCAATGTAACTAATTTGTTCCCGTGTAGATCTAATTTCTTTAGTTTTTTCAGCACCTGGAAATTTAACACGGAAATTATAATTATTTTCTGTCAATTTTTTTTTAAAACTGGTAACTCCAGTCACCACAGTCATAGATACACGTAGATAACGCAAGAGCAACTACTTCGCATGCCAAAAATCGCACTAGCTTACGTACAAAAATCGTAAGCCGCCACTTTAGCGCTCAGTCCTGTGTACTGCTGGCTGGGTGAGCGTGAACGCTGGCGCTAAGCCCCGGGGGTGGGGCGAGAAGGGTGCGGCACGAGGCAGCGTCTTTGAATCGATTTGATTTTCCCATCACTAAAGTGCTTGTGACGTCATAGTAGGTAGTCAAAAAATGGCACGCTTGGTTTTCATACAGATCATAATACTTGCGTTATCTAGGTCTATGTTTAGTAAGGTCCCATTAAAATAGATGGACAAACTTTTAGAAATAATTCAGACCACCAAAATAAGGACGATGGTAAAAAAATATACAGAGTGTTAGGTTAAACGAGGGACATACTTTGAGGGGAGTTAGTACTCATGAAAATGAACAACTTTTAATATGGATTACCCTGAAATCGCGGAAAAAAAATCAGCCGTTTCCTACATTTATGTTCGCATAGCTCGTCAAAATGTACTGAACAGCTGATTTTTTTTTGCGATTTCAGGTTCGGCCCCATAGTAAAAGTTGCTCATTTTCATTAGTTTTTTTGCCATCTCGCTCACTGACATATTATCGGATATACATTAAAACCGAGTACATCCCGAGGACAGCCGAACACATCCGAAGCGGTGTCGGTTACGGTAACAAATGCCAACGCGCCTATATAAGTTTTCACTTCAAAAATCAAGTACCTGAAAAGCTTCCGGCGGAAACTCAGTAAGTAATCCGTTGGATAAGTGTAATCTCTCCAGCTTGCCCGCCGCCTCGCTGCCCGCAAAGATATCCTTGCCCAGCTTCGTCATCTTGTGTCCGTCTATTGATAGCACTGATAGGTTACCCAGGATCTGAAATGTAAGACAAACATAACATCGGTTCACGTCTTTATTCACCGAGGTACAGACGCCAGCACATCAAGCTAACCGAAACTGTCAAAAATTCCCAATCAAATTTGAACCTTATTATGCTTTAGCGATAAAGTTGAAAGTCTATTAAAGAAAAGAGACGTTCAATAAATCGTTGATTAAATGAAAAAATGACATTTCTTGCTAAAAATGTTTAGCAAGAAAGGTCATTTTTCCATTTAATCAACGAAATGTATGGAGCTTCGTACTAAAATAATTAAAAATTTCAACAGCCTTCTGAGCTATATGGGCTGAAAGAGGGTAATGAGGGATTTTCTTTTTCTTTTTTTTTAACGCTTCCCTAGTCGCTGGATAGATGGCGTTGAACTTTGCAAGGAACGGAACGTCACATGATTTTTTGATTATTTCACTTGGATGTAATTTTGAGATCGTAAAACGAAACTGTCACTCCACGAGCGTATATGACGTGACGCAATGTTTTTTTTTCCAAGCGTTTTGACTTTGGCACCTAGTAACGTAGTCAGTTCAACGCCATCTTCAGGGTTCTTGGAAACTATGTTTTTTTTTAATACTCAAAATAAAAACCTCTCATTATTTTGATGTTTTCGGACATTTAATTTTTTTTTACAGAAGCCCGAAAAAATTATAAAGCTTTGTTCAAATGCAAAAAGAACTTTGCTAATCCTGACTAATAATAATGACTAGTAGTTCCAGAGGTTACCTGCAAACGAACTAACAAATAAAATACCTGTTTATAATATTAGTGTCGATTTAAGAATTTTATACCGGAAGGCTCGGTTATATCCAACCATAGAAAGTGGTTATCGTCGCGTACGACACCTGCATAAGCAATTTGATTGTCGATCCAAACTTGGAAAATTTCATGTAACTGTAATTTCCTCGCAGCAGCAACCGTAACGTAACCGTTGACACCATTTAGCGTATTTTGAGCCATATTATGTCAAAAAGAAATCAAAAGTCATTTATTCAAATTAGGCTGCTTCGTTACAAAGACATTTGTAATTTCATTTAATGAAGTTTAATTGAGCCAAGCACTAAGATAGGGTCTTAACTTAGTTTTGACAAGTTTCAGCGCGCCGAATCTTATGAACCCCCCCCCCCCCCTCCTTCTTTCTTATGATCTTATACGTCCGGTCGTTGCCAATCCGGATAAATAGGCATGCATATCGGGTGATTTACGTCAAGGTATTTAGTTTGTATGAAAATTAACAAAAAATAAGAATTCATTAATGTGTCCATAATGAAAAATGCTTATTTGCGCTCTGAACATCTGGTCGAAGTTTATGTATATCGTCCGGAACACGGTGTATAATCATTTTTTCTATTTTTAACCGACTTCCAAAAAGGAGGAGGTTATTATTATATAAATATATTCAGTATTAAGGGGCTTAAAAGACCTAAACACAAAAAACGCAAGTTTTCGAAACAATAAAAGGATATGATCGACAACAGTAAATAAAATCAGATAAATACATGATATTCTTCAGGATATATGCTAGGTAGATACCTAGTGTTTTGAAAACATAATGCAACTAATTTGATAGGGTAGAAAAAAATCATGAAGATACCTCTAAAAACTGTCTTTTTACAATAAAAACCATACTAATATACATACAATCGTTTGATTTTTGTCAGATTATTCTACGAGCAACATTCTAAAATACTAGTGTTTTAATTTTTTCGTCAAAACAATAGATTTTTTGTACTTAATTAAATAATTGCTTCATATTTTGCAATAAATTACCAGCGCTGCGTCATCGCGCTTCTTTTTCTTTTCTATGCAGTCCGACAGTGACCGCGCTTTAGGTCATGTAAGCCCCTTATTGAGCTTCGTTGCCGACTACCGCCCGAGTAAAGACTTACCCTAAAAGCATCTTTCGGAAACTCCTCAATGTTAGTATTAGTCATGTACAGCTCCTGTAACGTCCTGTTGACTCCAGCGAAGGCATACTGGTCGATCGTCTTAATAGGAGTGTCCACTATCTCCATGACCCTGATTGTGGAGCGATGGAAAAGCGGCCCGAAGAGATTTGCTAGAAAAAGGTGCAAGTATATTAGTACTGTAGCGGTATCTACAACGCCACATGAGAACAACGCGTCATACTGACGTCACGCAAAATCCTGCATCGCGCAAGCAGAGTTTACCGCGCAACTAGCATAGATACAACGGCCCGACATGAATCATTGGGCAGTTGCCCGCAAGGCACAACACCCGTCTGGTCGGAGGATCCTCCATTTTCTACGGAGGATGAGTGAACTTTACACCCTGTTCCTCATACCTCTATAGTACTAGCTTCAGCCCGTGACTTCGCCCGCGCTATTCCTTCATTTTCGCTTAGGGTTGTTCGCTCGGCTCCTAGGAGTCCTAGCGTGATGTTAAATAGCCGATAGCCTTCATCGAGAGTTGGGCTATACAGGGTTATTGGTAAAACATTAACAACCTCTTAAGAGGTCATTGTACTCATCATTATGAACAACTTTTACTATGGGACTAAACCTGAAATCGCGAAAAAAAAAAACATTTTTAATTCGCGATTTTTTTTTTTTTTGACAATGACCTCTTTTCAAATTGGGCAGATATAAGTTTCAAAACTTACCTACATCCAATGATAATTATAAAGGAAAGATACGCTACGTTCATACTGAGCGACGTTCTGTATTGTTGCGTTGTTATTACAAAGTATTTACTGCGATAGATAATACGGAAAGTCTGACACAGAAAGAGATAGCTATCTGTAGTGTGTCGCTAGCTGCTATTAGCGGACTAAATGAAACTACAACAATTGTCTGAATTTGTCTGCAACAATTTGCGCGCACTAGTGCGATATCTACCTCTTTAATATAATATCATTGCCTACATCTATACACCGCGGTAAGGGCTATTCTTGCTTGCAGAGCTTAGCCGCTATAGTAACACTTGCTAACAGATGTGGTCATCGTGTGCACGGGAATTTGTTTTCAAATTGGGCAGATATAAGTTTCGAAACTTACATCTATACACCGTAAGGACGTTGCTTGCAGAGCTCAGCCGCTATAGTAACACTTGCTAACAGATGTGGTCATCGTGTGCACGGGATTTTGTTTTCAAATTGGGCAGATGTACCTAAGTTTCGAATCTTACATCTATACACCGTAAGGGCTATTCTTGCTTGCAGCGCTCGGCGGCTATAGTATCGCTTGCCAAAAGATGTGGTCATCGTGTGCACGGGATTTTGTTTTCAAATTGGGCAGATGTAAGTTTCCTCGATGGTACAGTCAACAAAGGAGATAAGTATACAGGATCGTCGGATATAGTTGAAGTTTAGTAAGAAACCGATGGAGGTTGTTGTCTGAAATTTATTTTGATAAATGAGCTGTTTGTTTTCTATTAATAAAATAAAATTTTATTCGAAAATATCCATCGGTTTCTTACTAAACATCTACTATATCCGACGATCCTGTATACTTATCTCCTTTGTTGACTGTACATTATAAAAAGTAATATCAAAAACATAGGTACTCACTAATCTTACACTCCTTCAACAACAATCTTTCAACTGGCAACCCCAGTCCTGCGATATTCCCCAACCCCACACTGAGCACAGACAATCCTGTATTCTCACATTTTATGAACAAGCCTGTATCCGACCCCTTTTCACAGACACAGGGGTACAGTAGAGTAACTGTCGAGTCTTTTGGGCAGGGGTAGACCGGGCCAGGCGGTATGTACTCCGTGTTTGTGTATGTAAGTAGTGCTGCCAGAGCGAAAATTGTTTTGGTGACCATTTTTGTGGGTGAGGGATCTGAAAATAGGAGATTTTTTTTATCAGTTGCACAAAACATATAATAGTACAAGTACAGAAGAATCACTCCACAAAAAAAAAAAATGAAATGAACAGCGACTCTTGCTAAAACACAATACTTAAAGTGCAATTCTGGTCGCACAGCGTTTTTTGTTTTGTCTCACAGTTTTACCTAGGACTTGCCTGTGGATGCCTTAATAAATTAAGGCCTCCAGCCAGGGCTTAAATACGAAGCGACTACACCCTGTGGGATACGGACCTCGGTTTAGGGCATCGCTAGGAGAGGGCAGCAAGGGGCAGGCTGGATCGGAATCAAAGGTTGCACAGCGCTATTTGCCTACAGTGATATCCACCTAAAAGATGCCTCTCTTTCTATCACTCTTATCTCTTCCAACTACATTAGAGCCCCACTGAGTGAATTGGCCCAACAAGTCGAGACCGCTGCATATTTGTAGCTACATAACTAAAATACGGAGTGCGCCAGGCCTGACAGTTGTTGAAATTGGTCTTAGCATGGATTTCATAAGTGAATTGGGAATTGGAGGAAGCGAAGACGGAGGGCACCTGTGTTTAAGCCCACACTTTTTCTTATTACATTTTTTATTGCTAGATGTGTCTGCTCTTGACCTCGATCAGCCTGATGGATAGCGATGGATAAGGTCTGTGATGGAACGAACGTGTCTAGAAGATGCCTAAGGCACTGGAACTCGAACGCATCACACTTGTCCTTTATAATATGTTCTGCACTGCAGGCTTGTCTCGGTTGAGATTGGCCACCATGGCCAAAATACTCAAACAACTAGCATTTATTTCAATCAAACCATTTACAGGGCTAGAGGACTATTATAGGATAAGTTTATTTGTGTATTATTTTTTTTATAAAGTTGTCGTTCGTCGTCGTTTCAGCCGATAGACGTCCACTGCTGGACATAGGCCTCCCCCAATTTTGGGGGGGTTTGCCATAATCGCCACGCTTGGCAGGCGGGTTGGCGATCGCAGTATGGTATGATGGTGGAATAAATAGATAACGCCCATTCTCCGGTAAGACCCTTAGTCGCCTTTTACGACACCCACGGGAAGTAAGGGGTGGTGCAATTCTTTAAGTCTGGCACCACACAGACAAAGTATAAAGTTGTAAGTTGCAACAATCACTGCATTTTTTTTGCAGCTATGATTCACCTTGCAGGTTGTTGTGACATTAAAATGGAAGTCTTTTAGATTATACCTAATTACCTATTGTGTTGAAATATTAATTTACAGTGTTGACTAATGCATTTATTCTGGTTTGCCCAAGTAATTTAGAACAGAAGATGTAAAACTCTTGTTTTAAGCCTTGCACCATAATAACTTGTGTGAACACATAAGAAAAATTCTTCATACATAAGAAGTTAAGTATAACTTATACGTATAATACTAGCAGCGCCCCGAGGTTCCAGCCGCGTAAGTTCCGATCCCGTGGGAATATCGGGATAAAAAGTATCGTGTTAATCCAGGAAATTTTCTATCTATGTGCCAATTTTCATCCAAATCTGTTCAACGGTTTACGTATGATTGAGTAACAAACATCTAAACATCTTCACAAACTTTCACATTTATAATATTAGTAGGATAAATAACTAGCAGCGCCCCGGGGTTTCACCCGCATGTGTCGATCCCAGGATAAAAGTATCCTCTATGTTATTCTAATGTAAGCTATATTACTGTAAAGTTTCATCAGAATCCGTTCAATAGTTTTTGCGTGAAAGAGAAACAAACACCCTTCCAGATATCCTTACAAACTTCCGCGTTCATAATATTAGTAGGATAATCTAAACACAAAACTTCGGTAGAGAACAATAAAGAAAATGTTGCTGCAAAAATAAAACTTGTTGCTGGCAGCAAAGAAGTAAAGAATAACTTGTTATTAGCAGGACATTCATTATGACGAATAAAAAACTCACTCAAGGCTGCAAAACATAGGCCCCAAAGTTTACGATAAGTTTCTATTTCCAACTTGTTTGCTAACTTGAAGTTGAAAGGTCGAAAAAACCAGTTTAAAACTAAAAACAAAGCGACAATAGAATTAAGAACTTAAATGACCATATACCTCAGTCTAATTAAGAGTAATTAACATGTTTTATATAGCTCGGATTCCCTTGAAAAGTTAACTCTAAATACTTTGCAAACTACGACAAAACTTTCACTTTTAATAAATCAGCTGAAAACACAGTACCTGCGCTTAATCCTAGAAGAAACATGGATTACACGAAATCCTGCAGTTGATGGGTGAATTACTAAATCCCTATCATAATAATTACGTCAAAATACGTAATATTATTTTCTTGGAGAAACTGCGTAACTTCACTCCACCATGATCAACACGGAACTAACCATAGACAACTTGTTAGTGACATGACATGATGACATTGATGTCAGACAGATATCAAAGTCAAAATAGAAATAGACTAAAATTAATATTTTTTGATATACTTCATACTGCGTGGCACATAGTTACCAAGCATACCGCATTATATTGTAGTCTTTGCCAAGCATGAAACATCTGTCAATCAATAACCTGTGGAAATATTGTCATCATAATTATTTTATTTTATTTCTTCGCTTCTTTTCCTTCTTTTACATAATATGTTTTCATCTTGTTTAAGGTGTCTTCACACGTTTGTCTAAAGCATTTCGATTAGTGTTGTTATTACGAAACGTTACTGTGTTTTGGTAAACCCCGTTACCAAGAGGTGATTTGCTGGTAAGTACACAATAACAATTATTGTGTCTTTTTAACCCTACCACCTGAGTTCACATTGTGGAATGTAATAAATTCAGTCATATTGAGTGATTCCACCTTCAACGCCTCTATTCAGAAATGCAACTTGATTCTAAAATGATTATTATTTTTTGCCCTACGGCTGCGCTAAATAGCGCCAACCCAATGATCAGTCTTACTGATTTTTAATAGTACTATTTGATTATAAAATGCAGGATGCCCCATTTCTAAAAACGAATTTTGTTTGTTTCAGTTACTTTTTCACATCAGGAGTGAAATTAACTAAATAATAAATTAAATTCCTTCACGTTTTACTAATTCTCACTAAAACAATCACCTATAAACAAAAAAATAAATATTATGTATAATCCGAATGAAAACAGCAAGAGAAAAAAATATATGCCGCCGGCAGATACAGGTGCTTATGAAAATGCTCCAGCGACATGCGAAGCCCTTATAGGAGATAAAATATTCATACAAATAGAAGACACAGACGATTTTAATTGCTGGGAGGTGTTTTGCTTTCCTTACAATTTATGCATAAAGTTTTGGAACTGCTGCTCTGCACTATGCTCAGGCTCGAGCTCGAACCCGAACCAATTTGTGGTATTCCTGATGGTGGTACAATGGTGTATTTGCAAAATCACTCGCGCCACAATCCCAAACCCTTTAATCTTCCCTTACTATTTCTACATGTTTGGCGAAGTTGTCGTTATAACAGTGTTGTTCTATTTGCTGTGGTACTATTTCGGAGAAACCGTGGTTTTACCGTTACTTCATACATTCTATGCCGCGGAATATGATACAAAGCCCAGACCCCTGAAAAACACAACGCGAAAGTGTTTTAAGAAATACTGTTTTAGAACAGGTGAAATATTTGACGCACCTGTAGATACAAGTTCAGCTCCCCAGTTTCATTCAATACCGATAATTACTTTTCTTATAGAAGGTTTAGTTAGTGGAATGCTTTAAATAAATATAATTTGCAAGAACGTCTTTTTTTTTAATCCATTTTCTATTATATTTTATCGTAAAAACCTCGATACATTTTGGGTGCGTCTCACGCAAGGTTAAACGCGCATCAGCGAGGTAATCAGTAGGAATGGCTATCATTTTGACAATTCAACAACATTCATTGCGTTATTTACGTGTTGAGCAGACAAATTTTTCGAACTTATGAAGCAATGGATTAGCAATTTGGTTCAAAATTATTCAGATTCCGATTGATAGTGTGTTACGCAATTAGGGTACTGGCACAGACTAAGAAGAGAAGTTACCTTGGTACTGGTCCTCAATCAGAAACAGAATAAAATAAAGGCCGGACAGGTGCGACTATCATTCATCCGCGCATACCGAATTTCGTACCACCAAAACTATAGGTCTACCAGAATCTCATGGTTTTTTGTTTTTTTTTGCCACAAGATTCTGGTAGACCTATATTTCTCATCGCGAATTATGTGAGAAATCCAAAATCCAACTGGTCACAGACAGATGGATAGTCAAACCGATGGACAGACAATGTAGGTAGGCTTGGTAATAAATACGTTCCCGTTTACACCCCTGGGTACGGAAACCTTAAATCTAAAACTTCATTCTATGATATTCATATGTGGATACACACGGACCGACTTTAGTCACCACCGACTTGCTTGCGATTTCGATATCTCACGTCCACACACAAATTTTATTATTTATTTATGTATTTAGATCTTTCTTTCTTTAATTAATGAAAACGGTTTAAAATCAATTACAGAAATGAAAGATAAGTACAGTTTGTATAAATTAATTATACACCTACCTACATAAAAAATAAAATAAAATAAATCATCAAGTAAATAGTTAACAACTCATAAATACGTCTCACAGCCGTAATTGCGTGTGTATCTAGCATTAGGCGCCGTTTCTAACGAAAGTGCGCTTCCGAAGTGCGACAACGTTGTCGCTACAATCCTGTAGGGCCACTGACCTCTATAATACAGTACTTGTATTATAGAGGTTAGTGGGTCAGTGTGTAGGGCGAACAACGGAAGATCGAATGCAATCGAATGCACGCTAGTGCGAAGAACTGACAGATGTAAAAATCTCTTTAAATTTTTGGTTCCAGGACATGTCCTAGAACTATGGTCGTGGGTTTAGGTTCAGGCCGACACGATACCTGCCTTGGATCAAGATTGCACTGTGATCGCACCCACGACCTAACTCGTAAGTCGAAGTACTCGGAGTTTTTACCACTGGGCAACTCTCGTGAAAACCTTACACGCGTAATTTCTACCTACCTATATTGGCCTGTACCGAACTTTTGGAGTGAAAAAAAAATAGATGACATACATGAAGATGACAGCGAAGCACTGACCCTATTACAAGTACACTGGACTAACGACACTCTACGAAATGATATTTGCTTTTTTTGTGCCGATTCAAAGCGCCCCGCTCGAAGCCCCCAGGAACTAAAATTGACACGTTCTTTCAAATGGACCACAAAATGGACGTTGAGTTGTTTACTTCGTCTCTGATGATTTAGGTCTAAATTGTGAAAAACTACTTCCGTTGTGTATTTTGTGTTTACAACGTGATATTTGGAACATTTTTATTGTGAAAGCATGCGCACTTTGTAAAACTCTCTGTCAAAAAGGCAGCGGATTAACCTTTCACAAGTAAGTCTTGTAAATTTCATGACTATAAATGTTTCGATTGCTTGTGTGGGCATTTTTAATACTATCTTATATTTAGAATAAATGTATTCATTAATATTATATTCATTATTCATTATTATTGCGGTCGGCTGCCGGCAATACCAACGAGTTCAGTGTGGCTGTAAGTTTGCACCAGGGATCGGCTTTAAGTCCTTACCTCTTCCTGTTGATTATGGACGCTCATATGTCGGACATCCAGGAGGAGGCACCCTGGTGCATGTTGTTTGCCGATGACATTGTCCTTGTCGGTGATGATGGACCTGAGATCCAGAGCAGATTGGAGAAATGGCAACTGAAGCTGGAGAATGTTGGCTTGAAAATCAGCAGAACCAAAACCGAATATATGTTCTGCGATTTCGGCGGTCTATCCAGTTCTGGAGTCATAGCGCTTGATGGTGCACTTCTCCCAGTCTGTTCCGACTTTCGGTATCTCGGTTCACTTGTGCAAAGCGATGGCGAAGTAGATCGGACGGTTAAGCACAGAATTAACACTGGATGGATGAAATGGCGGCAGGTCACGGGAACAATCTGCTAATCCCGCATTCCCCTTAAACTTAAGGGGAAGATTATATAAAACCATGATTAGACCTGCTGTCTTGTATGGATCAGAATGTTGGGCCACAAAAAGGATGAATGAAAGGCAATTGCATGCAGCAGAGATGAGAATGCTAAGAGGGATGTGTGGTGTTACACGAATGGATAGAATAAGAAATGAGTACATAAGAGGAAGTTTGAAAGTGTTGTCATAATTATATGTATGTTATTGTCAGTGTGTACTGTTGTTGGTCTGTTAAAATATTTGTTTTATCTTTTTTTTTTAATGAGTACATAAGAGGAAGTTTGAAAGTGGCACCGGTAAAAGTTGTGTGGGAATCGGTTGTCATGGTATGGGCATGTGTTACGAAGAAATGAGGAAAATGTCGTGAGGAGAGTTTTGAGTATGGATGTCGATGGCTATAAGAGTAGGGGAAGACCAAAGAAACGATGGATGGAATGTGTGAATGATGATATGGTTAGAAAGGGGGTGACTACCGAGATGACGACTAATAGAGAAGCATGGAAGAAAAAGACATGTTGCGCCGACCCCAAATAAATTGGGATAAGGGGAGGAGAATGAGGAGAATGATGATGTATTCATTAATATCCCAACATATTTAAGTGCAATTAGGTCTCAGTTTTCACTTAAATTGAATACAATAATTTGAATAGGGTTGTGAATGTTCCATGTCGATAATGAGTCGATAATTTTCTTCAGACAGTTAATAATTTTAAATTTACGTCTTTCAAATAGAAAACTGTCGCCAGAAATTTCTGCAGTTTGATTACCTAAAACAAATTAGCAATTACTAGTTTCTAATTTCAAAAGATAAATCCATACTTAATATTATAAATTCGAATGTAATTCTGCATGTCTGTCTGTCTGTATGTTACGTAAATTTGGCAGAGAGATAGATTGCATCCCGGGGAAGGACATTGGATAGTTTTTATCGACATATCACGCGAGTGAAGCCGCGGGTGGAAGCTAGTATTATATGTTATGTGTACTTGTTTCCGCAGTAAAGACAAAAAAACTTGAAATATACAATGGTATACTTTAGTCAGTTTTACTTTAATTAAATACTTAATTTCAGATTTCCCACCAACGCAACCAAGCAGGGCTGAAAAAAATGAAAATGGAAATTGGAGTCCTAAATCTAATTACCTATCATCTTTGTAGTAAGCATTTCACTGCGGACTGTTTCGTTAAACACTCTACACCTACGCTCTTCTCCTTAGGAACACTACCTTTTGGAAGACTAGAATCAATTCAATTTTTTGACTTTCAAAAGTGACTTTAACCTATTTGAAATAAATTATTTGCCTTTGACTTTGTTTTTTTCACTCTCCTTTCCGCTAGTAATGCAAAATATGCAAAATGTATGTGCAAAATATATATTGGGAACTTAGATATTCTGTAATCCAATCGGAATAAATACACACTACATTAAGAATATGTCGCCGTCCCCGGCGAATAAAGTGGTAATCGTAAAAACCAAATTTTACAGGAAAAATAAAAAACAGTTTTTCGTGAATATCTCAATAACTAACATACGTATCGGGATTGCGTAAATACCAAAAGAAAGGTGATTTTTAACAACATAATTGTTTACTATATTAAATAATTATAACTTTCATAGAAATGAGTTATTAATTAAATTAAAACCATGAATTAAAGACACAAACTTAATCTGTAAAGTGACATTACGATATTATTCGCGTAAAATCTCATGTAAAACGCTACCGTAATAATGGATTGCTATGTTATTGTCTGATAAATTGTGATAGGAACCCATATCGTAATGTACTATTACCATTTTATTCGCTGACAAACAATCAATTACAGATTACAGTAATAGCAACTTACGTGTGTATTCCATGGAAAATGTATAATACTAACTGGAGGCAAGTATCAAATACTGAATAAATATTTTGTACGTGTACAAGGTAATGTGCGAAGAAATAAAAGGAATCTGCCTAATTATTTTTTATTTATGCATAATTAATAACAACTGTTTGTAAAAATCAACAAATTAGGAACTATCAACTTAAATTGAATACTTAATTCTTTATTATTATGAAGCAGTTACCCTGGGTAGCTCCACTTCTCGTCATCTACATGTTCAGAGACTTTAGAGTCTGAAAGTTCGCTCGGGTTAGCCTCACAGCTCGTGATGGGGTCATTAAATGCAAGGTAGTGTTGTGGGATTGCATCGCTGGTACAAAAACTTAATAAATGTGCATGTAGCGCTTTACTTAAGGGTATTTGCTGATTATAAGCTTGCTTTCAAATGCAAACAGACTGATTCAGTTTCTGCTGCAATTGAGGCTGTCGGTCTTCGTCCTCGCCTGGGTCTAGTTATTTGCAACTCCGTTTCTAGTTCCAAATACTCTTCTTCGAAGTTTTACTTGAATTGAAGAATTAAATACGACACCCTCACTTCCATTATTTTTGCCCATTTAATTTTGTTTCCTTCAGTGTCTTTTAGCCAGTTTTTTCCACAAAACAGGCTCTTTATATAATAAAAGTCACCCTACTTCATCTCATGGACCTTATATTTCTTTTCGGTTACTTTTGCATGAATGATGATGTTGTAAACTTCGTCAGGAGTATTTAATACTTTATTGTTCTTGTTCTTTATTGTTGTTGTCTTTGTTGTTCTTCCTACGCATGAATGCATGCTACCACCTTCGTTCTGGCCGTGGCCAGTCTCAAAAAATTAGTGGGTTATAATTTGTTGATCATAAGCTCCTAAGCGTAAAGGTATAATGCAAAAATGTATCTGTTTTTGTTCTGACCAGCGCAGCACAGCCATTGGAATAAAAATATAAATTTTTGATACCTTGGAGTCCTTCTTGCTCGATGAACT
The DNA here is from genome assembly GCA_916614155.1 of Mesoligia furuncula. Taxonomy (NCBI): domain Eukaryota; kingdom Metazoa; phylum Arthropoda; class Insecta; order Lepidoptera; family Noctuidae; genus Mesoligia; species Mesoligia furuncula. The sequence continues at coordinate 13,984,226 of OU744818.1, read as the reverse complement.
TCATTAGGCAACTGCCTATTTCGATTGATCCTCTTTTGGGAATAGATTTTGGGATTTTTTACTACAAGAGAAAATACCCCGTATTTAATTTTACTGTCTACGACTCCTTGCGCAAAGTTGGTCACTGCTTTGTCTGGCATCTGTCTATTCCCAAAAGAGGATCAATTGAAATAGGGAGTTGCCTGCATTCATTCATGTACAGAAAGGACCATGAAAAATAAAGTATTAAATACTCCTGACCAAGTTTACAACATCATCATGAATGCAAAAGTGACCGAAAAGAAATACAATTAAGGTCCATGAGATGAAGCAGCGTGACTTTTATTACATAAAAAGCCTATTTTGTGGGAAAAAACTGGCTAAAAGACACTGAAGACACTGAAGGAAACAAAATTAAATGGGCAAAAATAATGGAAGTGAGGGTGTCCGATTTAACTCTTCAATTCAAGTATAACTTCGAAGAAGAGTATTTGGAACTAGAAACGGAGTTGCAAATAACTAGACCCAGGCGAGGACGAAGACCGACAGCCTCAATTGCAACAGAAACTGAATCAGTCTGTTCGCATTTGAAGCAAGTTTATAATCAGCAAATACCCTTAAGTAAAGCGCTACATGCACATTTATTAAGTTTTTGTACCAGCGATGTCTGTGTCGATAAGTCTGTGTGGTGCCGGCCTTAAAGAATACCACCACCCCTTACTTCCCGTGGGTGTCGTAAAAGGCGACTAAGGATCGTACCGGAGAATGGGCAGCAGCGTTCTCTATGTATTCCACCATCATACCATACTGCGATCGCCAATCCGCCTGCCAAGCGTGGCGATTAAGGCAAACCCTCCCAAAATTGGGGGAGGCCTATGTCCAGCAGTGGACGTCTATCGGCTGAAACGACCAGCGATGCAATCCCACAACACTACCATGGGTTTAATGACCCCCTCACAAGCTGTGAGGCTAACCCGAGCGAACTTTCAGACTCTAAAGTCTCTGAAGATGTAGACGACGAGAAGTAGTGCTACCCAGGGTAACTGCTTCTTAATAATACACAAGTGTAGGTACTCACTATTCAAACACTCCCATTACAAGATGGGACGGTAGACCGGCACGACCGGCGAGAGATCAGGTGCAGGACGGACTAATTTACGTGCTCCTCCGGTACATCACACACGCACGGATCATCTTTTTTTTCGGACAGTCAGGTGATCAGCCTGCTAGGTCGTAGCCCAACTAGAAACAACACTTGAAGTTGCTGTTCCCTGCGGGAATCGAACCCGCGACCTCCAAATCGAGAAGGTAGCATTCTTACCACTAGACCAAGGCGGTTTTAGTGACCAGTTTTCTTTAGAGCTCAGTTAGTTTACGTTGTTATTAAAATTTCGTAATGTTTAGGTTTGTAAGGCAGAACGGAGGAAATAGTGCTGCCATTATTTCCTCAGTGTAAGGCAGAATTATCACAGCATAAATCGTTAAATCGATTACAGAAAAAATGTTAGTGAAAGGATACAGTAATAAATATTTACTTTCTTTAATTTTAATGAAATACATATATCGTAAAAAACTTAACGATTCTAAAATAAAATTGTCTGTTACAGAATAAAATTGTATTAAGTTTTACGCAAATTATGTCGAATATTTTTCCCGCGAATATCATGGTAAGAGCATCTTACTGGTAATGTAACGTATCGAAAGTATTGTAATAGTCTCTAACAATTATATTCGTTGCCATAAGTCTATTAAGGGGAATGCTCCAACCAGCCCGCGAAATTCAAAATTTCTTGCGTTTTTTGCAATTTGCAGGCCAGTGCTAGGTTGTATGTTGATTAAAATATTATTCGCGGCTGTAAGACGTATGTAGTTACAGAATTATAAGAATCAAAATTACCAATACAACCCTCCAACTTCATAAAGGTGTAAGAACAAAAAAAAAACAGAAAAAGTAATTCTAACAGCTTTATGAACTTAGAGCGTTTTATTGATGATTTTCATGATTATAATTCTGTACCTATATATGTCTTACAACCGCGAATAATATTTTAATCAACATACAACCTAGCACTGGCCTGCAAATTGCAAAAAACATAAGAAAATTTGAATTTCGCGGGCTGGTTGGAGCATTCACCTTAAGCATACATATAAATAATATTGTTAAAGTAATTACAATACAGATAAAAATCTTGTATCTTCTGAGATAACCGTAGGAAACGTTTGAAAAAAATTGACAAAGTGTAATCGGACCTCTACATATCGAATATGCAATAAAGTTAAAACCATCGTAATAGTGCATAACCATTTTATTCGTCGGGGACGGCGGTTTGATTTACAAATTATTTTGGTATTATTATTCTTATTATTCTAATTATTCTATTACTTAAAAATGAAGCATAAAAATAAGTGGGAGTGATCCGATATTTTTCTCTTAAGGTGAATGGATAGTAGTGGACCGCGAAATTCAAATTTTCTTGCGTTTTTTCAAAATTCAAAGTTAGATTTCTACCACCGACCACCAATCTCTTATGGAAAAGTGTTAGTGGTAGAAATCTAACTTAGAAAGATGTACTAATGATTATAATTCTCTAAATATGTATGTGTCTGTGTGGTGCCGGACTTAAAGAATAGCACCACCCCATACTTCCCGTGGGTGTCGTAAAAGGCGACTAAGGGTCGTACCGGAGAATGGGCAGCAGCGTTCTCTATGCATACCACCACCATACTATACTGCGATCGCCAACCCGCCTGCCAAGCGTGGCGATTATGGCAAACCCCCCCCCCCCCTTGGGGGAGGCCTATGTCCAGCAGTGGACGTCTTTCGGCTGAAATGATGATGATGATGAAATATGTGCCTGTTATTGTCGCGAATCATATTTTGATCAAGATACAACCTGACACTGACCTGCACAATGCAAAAAACCTAAGAAAGAAATTAGTCTCAGTGGTTAAAACGATCGATAAAGTTCATATTCTAAAAGTATTTTTTTTATCGTAGGATAATCCCATCTCTAATATTAGTTCCACGGTCCCTTCACATTGCTATAAGCGCCAAAATGGCTCAAATGGCTTCATTCTGTCATCGATAGTATGCAGTCCAGTGTACTTGTATTATAGAGGTAAGATATAGTCCCATTATATTGTAGTCTTTGGTACTCTATTAAAAGACAGCGAGTCTGTCAGTTGCTGTCAGTCCACAGACTAAAAAGAGAATGTCAGTCTTTTGAATGACGTTATGATTTGTAATGCCGAAATCTAAGTTCTGAATAATTAATTCTTAATTTAATATTACACATGAATAAATCAAAATTTATTCACCTCAAATTATGATTTGGAGCCTTGCAGTCAAAGAAAAATTTTAGTTTAAGGAGAAATTCAAATATGGCACCCAAGAAGGCAAAACGAAGGGACAGGTTCCGATGCGATGAAGTTCACGGCGAAGAGTTCCACGCACAGATTGAGGAAGTCTTCGGTTACAACTGGTGGGATGTCTTCTGCTTTCCGTATATTCTTGGAGCCAGACTATGGGACTGCTGCGTCTCACTATGCGCGGGAACAAATCAATGTCTCGTCTACTGGATGATGATTCAATGGCTAGTCTGTAAAATCACAAAATTAACGACACCTGACCCCATCATCTTCCCCTACTATTTCTACATGTTTTGTCAAGTTATACTTTTAACAGCATTTTTCGTTATGATTTGGAATTATATCGGAACAAGCGTTGTTATACCGTATTTCTTAGCTTATTATGAGGCATGGCAGGAAGTTGAACCAGGGTCGAAACCAAAAAACTCAACACGATTATCCTTCAGAAAATATTGTTTTAGAAAAGGTGAAATTTTTGAGACACCTTATGAAAATTCATCTTTGTCGTTAAAGAATGACCCAATAACAATAGTATCGCTTTTAATAGAAGTGTTTTTATACGATGTTCTGAGATAATATACAATCTACAACCATTTAGTCACTTTGATTTTAGTGATAGCAATCACAAATTCACAATCACCGTTCAACTGACAGACATCGAGTTGTCTCTGAATCAACTACAAGTTTGTGATCATGGCAACAATCTGTGCAACCCCGGTATGCATACACACGACGTGACGACACAATCAAACTGCTATACAATAATCATTACATTTTCAGTGTAAGCGGCCCAGGCATTGGATAGGCTTTCCGGGCAATGGGAGAGACGTCAGTAATTCAGTATATAAAGCTGAGATAAGAAATGTAAAACGTCGTGCGTACCCCCCTTGAGTGATGAGCGCGCGCAAAAATGACCCCTTATCTGCAGGCCACATTACGACACATCGCTGATTCCCATAGCCGCTAGCCGGTACGAAGATACCACTAAAATACTGTTGACTGAGCAGTTCGCCGATGATCAGTTCAGTAAAGGTATTTAATTCATAGTTTCTACCTACCCTCATGGGAAGGAGGCGTGAGTTTATATCTGTTTATCGTATATGTATTTCTATTATTACTAGCTGACCCGGCGACTTTGTGCCGCCTAAGAATCAATAAATATTGTGTTTTTCATTAAAAAAGCCGTTCCATACAAATGTATGAGAAAATTAATTAGGTATCTTGATGATTTTTATTTTTTTTAGAAGATAAAAATATGACTATAGCAATACTATCACTGACGTTTTAAGTTTGACATTGACAGATAACAGATGGTAGAAAGAATTCCTTTACGTCATACGTCATAACGTCAGTAACGTCACTCGTCAGTCACCCCGAAAATGGCGAGAAGTGTGTTACGCTGACACTATTTTTAATTTCAAAAATAAATCTGAGCTTTATTTCAAAGCAAAAATCATTTCCCTTGACTCCATAAATCGTGTATAAAGTTCAAGTAAATACCAGCCTAACAAAACGCTCTACTGGTAAGTAAAAATATTTAATTTGATTATTAAGAAAAAGTGAAATTTAGGAGGCAACTTTGGTGATGTATTTATTCAATTAATTTGAATAATAAAGAGAGATCTTAACTGCGATAGATTCTGATACTATTTATGTCCGTTTCTCAGTGTGTAGATGTATCTATTCAGTTCTTTTTCACTCTGAAATGAATGAAAAATTACATTGTTCGTAGTCGGTGGTTTACATACAGGTACTAAAGGATTGCGTGCTACTATACAGTAATCAGTTTCAAGTGAGCATAGGAACGTTCTAACGTGCAGAAACATACTGTGTTCCGCCGGAAAATATATTCATGTAAGTTTTGATTATGAGAAAATACGTTTTGAATGTTGATAAATAATATGTATGTGTATAAACTCCAATGACCTAGTAACGGCGCGGAAGACACTTGACACACTTTCTAGATCATAGAAATAACTTAGTGCCATTTTTTTTTTAAGGTAGCAAAGGAAATATAGTAAGTATTGATTTCATAGATATTTTTAAAACTAGGCAATTTAAATAAATACCTTGACATGTTTTTACAAAACAGAAACGAAGTTTTTAGTTCTTATTAAAATTTAGACGACCCACTGACCTTTGATCCAGTTAATAGTTATTTTTGGAAGTCCATAGAGAATCTCGGTTCATAATTTTCCAAAAGGTTATATTTTAATTTTACGGTCATCTAGTGCGATTTGTACAGCTATAACACTGTATAATTTAATCTTATATCTGAGATGAAAGAATAAGATTGAGGGAGAAAATTAAATGATGATTGTACAGTACTAGTTTCAGGCCGAGACTTCGTCCACATGATATTTCTTGTTTGATCATAATATATCCCATGACACTAGGCAATACTGTAGCCTCCAGTTACTGAAGAAAAAATTGAACTTGGTTCAGTAGTTCTGAAGATTAACCCCTATAGTATATACAAACTCACCATTTTTTACTGCTGTATTTTTTTAGTATAGTATACAAAGTGATGATTTGAATTATGTATTTACTAGCTTCTGCCTGCGGCTTTGTCCACAAGTTTTAATATAAAACATAATATATGGCAGTCGGCAATTGTGTAGCATTTTACTAGTGAAAGAACTTTTATAATTATATCAGTACTTCCAGAGATTTTATATGAAAGAAGGAGATATGCCCGGAAGTTGAAAATATATCAGAACCTGATGTCGCTAGGTTGGCCCCACCACCGCGCCGCTAATACACATGTAGTTCAGTAAAAGCAATAGATACAAAGTCGCACACACTTGCAATTCGTAAATCAGAATATACTACACAATCAATTATAAACCTTAACTCATCAAACACAGCGTCACCATGCACCATACAATTTACTCACACAAAAACATCTATTGCTATTGTTGCACTGTGCAAAAGCCATTTATTTTTCATATATCTATGCTAGTGAATGACTAAATCGGAAAGTTATCAATTCTTCTATTAAACATGACCCAAATTTTTTTCATAAAAAATTTGGGTCATGAAAATAAAATAAATAAAAAACGATATGTCCAGAACATATTATATGTATTATAAATCAATACAATGTAGCTAAAAAAAATAATTGAAGTAAATACAAAAAAATAAGTTTACATCTTCTCAAGGGTATACCAACCGAATTTAAACGTCATCCTTTCAGGTCTTCTATAAACTGGGTTAAAACGGTTGACAAATTGAAAAATTAAGTTTAATAGCAATATTCGTTGGGCAATCGACATTGTTGTCGATAACCGTTAGTGGATCTTCACAACCACATCACTATCTCGCCGCAAGACGCAGCGGCTGTACTATGCGACGCTCCGCAAAAATAAGGTATCGTTTTGTAATTTTTACATTGCTTGTCCAGTCACATATACGATTACTACAAACGGTAGAATTGACAGAGGGACGTACGTATTAGTAGTGGAAGAATTTTTGATAGTAGAACTAATCCAAAATAAAATATAAGTAAATAAAGAGGTCAAATTGTTTGTTTATATGTTTGTAAAAACCATAGAAATATAAAAAACAGGAGAAGTGGCAAGGGAGCGTGTCTGTGTCCACGTGTCATGAGCAATATGGGCCTGTACTAGGCAAATGGCCGTCTCCGCGAACTAGTGCGCTTTCGACCGTGATCGTGATTAAATATAAAAATGCCGAGTTGTTCAGTGGTTTCTTGTAAAAACCGAAGTCAAAATAAAAACTTCGTATCTCATGGAATCACTAACCAACCACATGTAATGTAAGTAAAAGTATTTTACTGAATTTGTCTTTAAAATCATGAAAATCCACAAATAAATCCACAATCGTAAAATATTTCTTGCTTTTACTACGTTATTTTTGTTTTCAAATATCGCAGCGGCTGTTCTATTTTTGCAGCAAATACATTGCTCCTTAACCATTACCTAAGTATGTCGCTAAGTGACTGGACAAGCAATGTAAAAATTACAAAACGAAACGATATGATAAGCGTTTTTGGTGCAAGACACCGAACAAATAAAGAACTAAAAAAATATGTACCTAACTCAATACTAACGGAAAGAAAAACAGAAATTTCGAATTTCGGGGAGTGACATTTTTTTTATATATTTTTTTTTTGGCATTACTACTAACGAAAATAGGTTCACTACTATCCACTACTAACCGAAATCTTCCGAAAAACCGTTCAAAAAATTTTTTTTTCCAAACTCGGGTGCCAAGTTCACACAGCCCTGCCAGGTTTCAAACCCACGACCTACAAACTCCTAAGTCGGGGCTGTTAAATGATACATGATTTATTTTCTGTAAGTAGGTTTGTACAAACACTTTTACACGTCAATTATATTTTTTTAAACTAGATGAGGTCGGCGTTTCCTATCTGACTACTCTGAGAAGAAAGGCCGAAACAAACTCAGAGGTCACAGTCTCTTTTAAAGTCCAGACAAAATCTTGGTCAGATCGTGTGAAGAGCATGTAGATTGGTGTCTGAAATGGTCTTTTGAGGAAAGAACCACACAGATTGAGCGGACCTGTCCAATCAGTGCACGTATTTATCAAACATCGTGCAGCTCAACCCAAAACTTGTTACCACTGCTCTATGCCTATAACAGAAACAGTTACTCATTTCCCTTAGATAATCACTTACACGTAATTAACAACTATGCATCATTAATTACTGGTAATACAGGATTTAAACTTAATTCCTGACCAATTTGGCCTTTCATAGTAGCATAGGCAATGTGAAATTTAATAGCACTATAGCATCATCAGCCTATAATGTGCCCACTGTTGGGACACAGGCCTGGGAGTGGGCCGTAATCCACCACATTGGTGGATGTCTTCGATTTTTTGGATCTAGGACATGCCGGTTTCCTCACGATGTTTTCATTCATTCTCTAACATACCACAAGCGCATCCATCACACACTCACACACACACGACACATATACATAAAACATACACACGACACATACACATGACACATACAGCCATACACTTACACCGTAGACAGAGAAACTAATAGACGAAGGGACTCTGTAACCGCGGTCGAGACAGAGATAGTTTTTCAATGTGTGTGTATAACGTTGCCATAAAAACTACATTCCCCTGTTTTTGGAATGCTAGATGGAATAGGGTAAATTATTTTAAGGATTTAATTAAAACACGAGATTTATTAATTTTTACTTTTTATACAACTTAGATACTAAACACTCCAAACAAAAAAAAAAACACATTATTGATTGCGAAACAATTTTAATTTTGTGAACATATTTCTTACTTTTTCTTAGGGATCTGATAGCTGTTTTGTTAACTTGTACTGGAACAGCACTCGCCTCAGGTGTTGAAATCTAAAACATTCAATCAAATTGTTAATAATTATGTTTAACCTGTGGACTCGCTGTTGAACGCATATTATGAATTTAAGAAGAATGTCAAATAATGTTGTCAATAGAATACCTTGAGGGAGGGTGGGAGTCCAATCTTTTCTTCCAGTTGCTTGGATCCATTTTATACGAAGGTCTGGATCGTCTGGAAAACTAACGATAAACTTAGCTATATTATTAATACTCACAGGTAGTTCAGTTATTCTGTAACGACATATGTGTCATTCTTATTCGATCACAAATAGGAGAAAGAATAAATTAAAATAATATAATATATTTATAGATTAAGAAGCTTCCCCTAAAAGATACTATGCTATCATTGGATTACATATTTTTTTGTTTACATTAAATTGTCGAGTCAATACTTTTTATCGAGACTCGGGGCATTTTTTAGCAGACGCTGGCAACACTTACACGATATTAATTATAGGTTATGAATGATAAAAACTCGACAAAATCCTATTAAGTTTAGAGTTTTAATGAAACATATCGTTCCGTCATGCTATGGAATAAATAATGATCACTAAGAACCTACATTTAGGGACAAAACAGTCGTACTTACGCGTGAAAAGACACACCGGCAATTTTCTTCTCACTATCGCTTTTACATGAAATAAAACACGACAACGCACCATTGTAGAATCGTCGATGTGATATACGGATAATTTCTTTGTCTTCTCACTGGATTAGAATCGTAATATGACATAAAAATAAGCAAAACTTGAACATCAAACACAATGAGGGCATGAAGTGTCAAAGTTAGTTTCGCAATTTGAGTTGCTGACCTTGAATAAACCGGTTACACGGTAAGGGACAAAAAAATGGATAATTGTATCTCTGTCTAAAACATTCGTAGTGTAATTTTCGTTCTCTTTCTTGTGTAAGCGAGAAAGGAATTGACACTGCGTCTATTAGTTTCTCGGTCTACGACTTACACTTTACACCACAAACCTCACCTAATTCACACTAGAGAGAGGCTATACATTTTTATTTATCTTTTATATTTAACTTTTCTATCGTTTGTTTCTTTGTTTTATAACTTTGCTTTCTTTTTGTACTCAATCGATAGTAACTTACCCAATGGAACTCCGTACTAGTTTTGTATAAATTGAGAAATGTATTAACAGAAAGAGTCCTGGCACCCATAACACAAGTTTAATCTTAGCTTGGCTGCCAATGGAGTAATCAGTGATTTATGCAAGAATATTATCATAGAATTAACTTATGCCGCAAATTGTAAATTGGAAAAAAATCACCGTTTTGAGAGCAGTGGTGATGAAATAATTTACACAAAAGTAAAGCGCCTGTCTGGGTTCGAACCTACAACATTTAGTACTATACTAGCCTGTAAAACTGTCTCACTGCGGGGCAAAGGCATCTTCTCCAACAGAGAAGGAAGAAGCATCGCTATAAATATCGCAAGTATGCTAGGGTCAGCGTCCAATCTAACGGATGTAGCTGAATACCAATACTTTGCATGGAGCGACTGCCTATCTTTCCGCCACAGCCTAGTTAAATGATACATGATTTTATTTTTGTTACTAGGTTTTTACCAACACTTTTACAAGTCAGTCATATTTTTTTTAAACTACACACATCAAAAGTGTCTAGGGATCAACATATATTTTTGCAATAACTTTTCTCCTGATTGATATTAATTAAAATTTTCTTTAAGGATTCATCAAATAAAGTGTTTTCGTTTGTCACAGTAACGATAAACCAAGTCACCTTTGCATTAATAAAGAAATTTGCCATTTTCCTAATAAAGGGATTTTTGACATTTGAACCACTAACACAAAAGTTCGAAAAAAAGACTGAAATAACAGTTTTCTTTAAAATTTTATTGGGTAACTTAAACAATTAATAATCCGTGTTTCTACCGCGAACACTAACAACACAAGAACATCGGTTTGGCATACTCAAAATGAGTTCATCCAAATCACGCTGTGGAATGGCCGCCCATGTTCGTTGCAACAACAAAAAAAGGTCTTCTTGCGACTGGATACCCTCCATATTCGGCAGAGCTCTTCTCTGTAGCATATCCCATGCATGCTCAATCGGGTTCAAGTCTGGCGACTGAGCAGGCCAGGGCAGGACATTGATGTTAGCTGCGGCGAGAGTCTGTCTTACAACTCTTGCGGTGTGCGGTCGTGCATTATCATGCATTAACTGAAATAAGGGACCGATTTGCACTTGTAGAGGAACGATGACGTCTGATACAATCGTCTCAGCATAAATTTGAGCGTTGAGGTTGCCTCTGATCCAAATCAACTCAGTTCTTCCGCCGATCCAAATACCCGCCCATACCATGATGGTTCCACCACTATAAGGATGGACTTCCTGGCAGGATTTTAATCGCTGTTGGCGTCCAGGGGTTCTCCAGTGTCGTATACGTCTTGTATCCGGTCTCATACCAAAACGAGACTCATCAGAAAAGCACACGAAACGCCATTGTTCTTCTGCCCAATTTCTGTGTTCAAGAGCCCATTGATATCGAATCCTACGATTGTGCATTGCTATAGGTGGTACCCGTAGCGGTCTTCGGGAATGAAGGTTCACTTCATGCAAGCGGTTTCTGACTGTTTGGTCGCTAATTAAGTTCCCTGAAGAGTGATGAAGCCTCACGGCTAACATCATGGCGGTTATTGTTGGAGCTCTTCGAGTTAAGATTTGAATGTATCGGTCTTGTCTCCGTGTGGTGCAGCGATACCGTCCTCCATGGCGCTCAGCCACGGTACCAGTGCTTCGGTAACGTGTCCAAAGTCGACTGATAACACTCTGACTTGTATTCAGAGCTAAAGCCACAGTACGTTGCCGGGAACCAGCTTCTATCATTCCCACGGCTCTGAGCATTTCTTCCCTGCTTAAATGACGTCGCCGCTCCATAATAACGTTGGTTTTAATCAGTAGTAGGGAAACAGTAGCACTAATAATGTCTTCAATGCGTTGTATGTTTTTATAGGGAAAATATTGACTGCTGATTTTCATCTTTTACTCGAATTTGATTCACAGTTCCTGATTCAAATTATGAAATGCACCAAAAAGGATCCATATAAATTTATAAAATCATAAATTTATTACAAAGCCACATCTCAATCTCAAGAAATCCGCATAAAAATGCTTGATCCCTAGACACTTTTGATGTGTGTAGATGAGATCGGCGTTTCCTAATTGACTACTCTGAGAAGAAAGGCCGAAACAAACTCAGAGGTCACAGTCTCTTTTAAAGTCCAGACATAATCTTGGTCAGGTTATATGAAGACCATGTAGATCGATGTCTGAGATGGTATTTTGAGGAAAGAACCACACAGATTGAGAGGACCTGTCCAGTCAGTGCACGCATTTGTCAGAAATCGTGCAGCTCAACTCAAAACTTAAGGAGCTCAACGATTCGACGAACAATACCAAAGAAAGGACATTTGGGTAGGCCACATAAATTACTCAAACTGCCAGACCATGAAAAAAAAAAGTTGCTATGTTGTTAGCAATAATAAGTTAGCCTATGTTGGTAGCAAAATACCCCTTTGTAAGACTGTCAGACTTTTAGCTAACCATGACTGAAATAGTTCATGCTTTGAAGTAATTATCAGTATTTTACCTGTTTTTTTTTTGTTAAAATTAATTATCGAAGTAGTATTCGTTAAGTACGATTTACGACGGGCTGGTGCAGCACGTCGGCTGCGTCTGCGCGCATCCGTTGGCCCGCTGTCATGACTAGAGCGACCACTAGTGCTGCCGTCGACGACACCCGAGCCACGGTAATGTTATCTAAACATTACCGTGCCCGAGCGCACGCGGTTGTAACCGAACGGACCAGGCATCAAAAAGTGCGCTCCGATGAGGCCTGACGCGGCCGGCAGGTGTAAATCGCAGATTCTCGTGTTTTATAAAACTGCTAATTATTAATAACTGATTAGCGTGTGCGTGAGATTGGATTTTAGTTATAATTCGCGATCTTGAACGATCTGCGAAGGTCGGTAGTACTAACTAGCACGAATATGTAGCAGGTTAACAGAACTTATTGGAGATGCGTTAAGGTAACCCGCGAAATTTATAGGGCTTGAAGATCCCTGGCATACCTAGGTAGGCATTTTGAAAAAAAAACAATGGCGGACAGGTGTCAGCCGTTTCTTTTTCAAAATGGCGGCCACGCATGAAACCTATATAAATCGATAGCTGACATCAATGCAAGGCTTGAAGATCCCTGGCATACCTACCTGTCCGCCATTGTGTATTTTTTTCAAAATGGCGGCCAAGCATGAAACTTATATAAATTGATAGCTGACACCAGAACAAACTGAAAACATTATAAGACCAAACCCCGTAAAGTATCACGTTTTCGAGATATTAACGTTTAAAGTTTATCACGTGACATCCATTTTTTTTTAAACTAGCGTACATTAGATGCTTGAAATAATGACTCTGAAAGTTTAAAGTAATCAGACATCTACGTAAGTCACAAGCACAAATATGTCAACACTTGGCAACTTTCAATTGCGATTTTTTCGTGAAATAACGAATGCAACGTTGAAATACGACACTACACAAACCTATCATAGGTTTGTGTAGTGTCGTGTTTGTGTAAATTTTATGTTATTACGAACAAAGTATTTTCGAACCCATAGGTTACCTATGGGTTCGGAAATACTTTGTTCGTAATAACATAAAATTACGTTCAAAACTGAAGGAGAAAATCGTCTTTGAATAAAGCCAAGTGTATACATACTTATGCTCATGACTGTACTTAAGCAAGTTAAAAAAAATGGATGCCACTTTTGAAAAAAACACAAAATGGCGCGACAATACGTATGCCAAAATCAAAAATCTTCGATCCCCTTTACTTAAGTTTTTTCCAATTTGCGACAGTGTTAGGTGTGTCAGTAGAGCTATCCTGTAAAAATCTCACCGTGATAACTCGGGTGAAGTGAGTTTTCATTAGTGTCAATCCCTAACATTAGATGCAATGACAGTTCACTTCACCTAACTTGTCCCGGTGAGATTCTACCAGAATCGACCGGCTGTCATTAGTGTTAAATTGTCAATCCCTAGCATTAGATGCAATGACAGCTCACTTCACCTAACTTGTCCCGGTGCGATTCTACCAGAATCGACCGGCTGTCATTAGTGTCAAATTGTCAATCCCTAGCATTAGATGCAATGACAGCTCACTTCACCTAACTTGTCCCGGTGAGATTCTACTAGAATCGACCGGCTGTCATTAGTGTCAAATTGTCAATCCCTAACATTAGATGCAATGACAGCTCACTTCACCTAACTTCTCACGGTGAGATTCTACCAGAATCGACCGGCTGTCATTAGTGTTAAATTGTCAATCCCTGGCATTAGATGCAATGACAGCTCACTTCACCTAACTTGTCCCGGTGAGATTCTACCAGAATCGACCGGCTGTCATTAGTGTCAATCCCTGGCATTAGATGTAATGACAGCTCACTTCACCTAACTTGTCCCGGTGAGATTCTACCAGAAGCGACCGGCTGTCATTAGTGTTAAATTGTCAATCCCTAGCATTAGATGCAATGACAGCTCACTTCACCTGACTTGTCCCGGTGAGATTCTACCAGAATCGACCGGCTGTCATTAGTGTCAAATTGTCAAACCCTAGCATTAGATGCAATGACAGCTCACTTCACCTAACTTGTCCCGGTGAGATTCTACCAGAAGCGACCGGCTGTCATTAGTGTTAAATTGTCAATTCCTAGCATTATATGCAATGACAGCTCACTTCACCTGACTTGTCCCGGTGAGATTCTACCAGAATCGACCGGCTGTCATAATTGTCAATCCCTAGCATTAGACGCAATGACTGCTCACTTCACCTAACTTCTCACGCTGAGATTCTACCAGAATCGACCGGCTGGTGTATGTTGATTAAAATATGATTGGCGATCTTATCTAATAACATAATTATGGCGTTACAGAATTATAATCATTTGAATCAGCAATATAACTCATATTACAAACACCCTCTTATTACAAAACAAGGGTTTCCTTTCCTGCGGGCGGAGAGTAATGGGTAGCTCACCGTCCGATCAGGACCAGGCCCGTGCCGGACGGCGCGTACGTGTTCCACGCGCGCCTCAAAGAGATGTCAGCATCGGGGAGGGGCCCCTTATGGCCGAAGCCTGCCGGGTCAGCGGGATTGTCCGAAAGGGTTACCGCTGGCCCGGAACATAAAGGGCCAAGGAAGGAACACGGGTGGGTTTTAGTCAGTAAGAGTCTGACACTCCCTTCCGCTCCACCCAGAGCGGGAGGAGTCATTTGATGATTTCCCATCCGCAAAAAAAAAAAAAAAAAGGTTTCCTTTAGATCCGGTTTAAACCAACGAACCAGTAATAGAATTAAAAACCCTTCTTTAAACAAAAATTACAGCTTACTTCGGTGCTAAGTTATCATTTTTACACTTTTATTTAGCTTGTTTTGTATTATGGTGAATGCGCAGTGGTAGACGGAAAAATTCAAATTTTCTTACGTGTTTTGCAATTTACAACCAAGATACAACCTGACACTGGCCTGCAAATTGCAAAAAACGTAAGAAAATTTGAATTTCGCGACCCACCACTGCGCATTTGCTTGATTTTTATGATTAAAATTTAAAAAAAAAAGTATTTTTATTGAATAAATATAGTTACGGCCGCGAATCATCGATCAACATTCAACAGACAATCCGATATCATCATTCATCATCATCATTTCAGCCGAAAGACGTCCACTGCTGCACATAGGCCTCTCCCAAAAGGGGGAGGGTTTGCCATAATCGCCACGCTTGGCAGGCGGGTTGGCGATCGCAGTATGGTATGGTGGTGGAATGCATAGAGAACGCTGCTGCCCATTCTCCGGTTAGACGCCTTTTACGACACTCACAGGAAGTATGGGGTGGTGCTATTCTTTAAGTCCGGCACCACACAGATCCGATATACTGACCTGCAAATTGCAAAGAATCTCTTCAGCTTTATTATTACTATTAGTATCGATAACACACAACAGGGTGCGTGTTATGTATAAATCAAGAACCGTTTACTCATTTGTACAGTTTTCCCCGAATCGCAATTGCCGAAGCATCGACGTCAATTCGCGGAAATGTCGCGAGAATAATCGTCATTGTTTAAATTATGCATTTACTGCGTATACCGTCCTTCAGCACAAGATACAGAAGGCAATTACATGTATGCACTTCACTTATCATACCTACACTACACTCGGAGGTCGCGCTAGGGTTGTCAACTTTGGCTTATGCACAAAAATCTATCGTGGTAGTGGCACTCATATCTAGTTGTTTGATTTATCATTCAGCTTATTCTACAACATTAAAACAAAACAATAAACATAGTATTACAATACAAAAAGTTTACAGAACAAAAACTTATAAAATTTTACATTTGTCAATATTCACTATCGAAAATCCGTAATAACTTCAAAACGGATTACCCTATTTACACAATTTATTTTGCCTTATCCGTTTTAGACCTAAACCTAACAAATGACACTAAAAACAACACAATATCTACACAAACAAAAAATCATGTTTTCAACTTACGTAATAGTTGGTGGCGTGATTTTACCTTACGAAAAAGTTACTTCGTTTATACTGATTCAAAATAGGAAACTAAGTATTATATAAATCGAGCTTAGATATCCATTTTGTTGTTACTCCATTTTTGCACTTCACAGACGCGTGTCTCAGGCGGATGGCACCCGCGCTCGCACTACTCCCAACCACTCCGAGATAACGTGTCCGTGAGCGGTGTCTATGTGTGCGTTGCTCGAGCGCACTTTGTATGTAGATTGCCTTCTGTACTATCTGTATTTTATGCTGGCACGCTGGCACACACCGTCACACACGACGTCAGGCTGTGTAATGAGAATGCATATTTTAAAACGCTTTTATTAGCGTCACTCGTACAGTACAGTCGGCTCGGAACATGAGGCGAGTGGCTGCGCAGTAACAAATTCACGTGTCAGCGGGGGTGAGGGGTGAGGTACTGCGCAACGAGTAGCGCACTTCAGAGCTGCCATAAAGTTTGACGCAAACTATAACTAACTAGCAACGTAAAAAATCTTAGAAATCATTTTTAACCCACTTCTAATTGTCGTATCGAAATGAAACTTTGTATTCTTTTGTAGTTCGGATGACAAAACTATAATTTGGTATCCCGGAGCTGATCTGATGATGGAGCCAGGAGGTGGATAGTGAAACCCTTCAGTGGTTACTGGTAAATCCCTGGGGTTTGGGCTTTGTTTCAACGAGTCCAATAGATTGGGCTTGGTAACGAGGGTCTGGTGATGGAGCCAGGAGATGAATAGTGGAACTCTTGAGTGAATACCAGTTTTTAGTGCGTGATAAAGGCATGTTTTTTTAGTTTTATTTAAACTACTTTTTTTTCTACTTTGTATACTATTTGTATAGAACCGTGGGGCTCGTGGCTGACATATAACATAACAATACATACATACCTACATATAACAATAACATCCTAGGGATCGGCACCGTATCAACTCAAGCCGTTCAGTATTCTTTGTATGAAACTCCCTACTGCAACGCACACTAATCGGAATCGTAGCGTCTCGCCTCGCCTCGGGACAAGCTCACGAACCGCGGTGCGGTGCGTTACGACTCGTCGTCCCCGCGCTTACGTCTCTTCGTCCACCTTTGCCCCTCTCACCCCTCTAGCCTGCCTGCTGCACCATCAACCAGCGATCGGCGAGCCGTAAGCGCGGTGTCGCCTAGCCGTAGCCAAGTCGACGTATAGGAATTTCTAATCCGCTTTGGTTACGTGCTTATGTTAGGGTGACGCTTGTTTGACTGCGAGGCGAAAGGCGATACGGTGCCGATCTCTTTCCGATTTGATACGTGTACCAGCCGTTTGGTCCGGGTAAGATTTGTAGATCTTCGACAGTCGTTACGGGTAGTCAGAAGCCCGAAAGTGACAACCGATCTTAGGGTGCTTTCATAAAGACGCGGGCTCCCAGGAAAGACAAGCCGGTACCGATCGGTGCGGGTAAAATATCCCCGTATGTGCTTACTACGACTGTACAGGAAAAGCCTGCGCCTTTTAAACATCTATAGCGAGGGGTGGCCAACTTGGTTAGACCCAAGATCTACTGTTCACTGACGACACCCTGCGCGATCTACCAGTTACATACTTCTTGAAATCTTATATGAAACAGCTGTTTCATATAAGATTTCAAGAAGTATGTAACTGTATGAACTAAGCTTAGTTCAAGTACAAATTTATGTATTATTTTTTACTTTATTAAGAGGGAAAATATAAAACTGAAAATTATTTTTAGTAACTACTTATTTATATTAATGTGAGCATTGCGTTTGAGCATCTTTCGCTAGATTAGCAAAATCAGGTTTGTAGTTGGAAATATTTTTTGTCTTGCCACGATCCGATCGACTGGACTAATCTGATTTATAGGCAACACGATCTAAGCAAGTGCAAAAAATTTGGATGTCACGTGATCAACTATGAACTTGAATATCTCGGAAACGTCGCGTGACGCTTTACAGGGTTTGTTCCTTAGAGTAAGGAAGCTATAGAGCATCGGGTAGCATGGATACACATGAGACAAAAAACTAGCCTAACTAACATGAGCTACATAAGTAGCTGCCTTGAAAAAACTGGCACGCACTGAGAGGCGGAAATAGTATAGCTTTATCCTTTTCTGTTACTTATAATAACTCAATACTTTATCCCTTTCTTGTGGAAATGAAATGGAGCTACCCGCCGTCTTTACTTTTCTTTGTCTAAGGTTTGTTCCTATTATATTTTCCGTTTGCATTGATGTGAGCTACCGATTTACCTATATAGGTTTCATGCGTGACCGAAACTAAAAAAAAAAAAATGGCTCGACAGTAGACGTATGCCAGGCTACTTAAAAATATCTTTAATCCCATTTAATCCCCTTGAATAAATGACTTTCCATTTTGATAGTCTTCTCGTACAAAGAGAGGTCAGCTTAAGTATGGCATACTAGGAAGTGTATGCCTTTGTGTGACGTCATGCGTACATGAATTTATAATAAAAACGTTGCCTTTAACAGTGGGTCATCAATTTTTAATGATTAACATTGTCAGATGAGCGCAATAAAATTGATGAGCGTCATTTTTCAACGAGTTTTCGAAGACTTAAAACATAATGAGGAATTTTCTTTTATAACTCTTCCCTAGTCGCTGGATAGATGGCGCTGAACTTGGTAAGTTACTGCAAGGAACGGAACGTCACATCATCTTTTGATTATTTCACTTGGATGTAATTTTGAGATCGTAAAACGACAGCAAACGAAAGTGTCAGTCAACGAGCGTATGTGACGTGACGCAATGTTTTTTTTATTTTCAAGCATTTTGACTTTGTCACCTAGTAACGTAGTCAGTTCAACGCCATCTAGGTACAGAGTTCTTGGAAACTATGTTTTTTTTTAAATACTCAAAAAGAAAACCTCTCATTGGCGAGTACACGCAGCCCCGATCTAGAATGTTTTGGAGGCGGGGCATAAAATGTCGTCTGCCTCCCCCCGCCCCGCCAATCCTTTAGGTACTTAACCTTTTCCATAAAGCCTTTTTTTATGAAGCCTACATGAACATGTTGGACATTTTTACAAATTAAGATAAGACTCCGATAGGGCTTGAAATAAATCGTGAGATTATAGCTTAGAATTACAATTTTACTCTTTGTTCTGGAAAAACCGATGGCCGTGTCTTTCTTAATCTGATGTACAGACGCTAGCACATCAAGTAACTACAATCTGTCAAATTTCTTTAATAGATTTTCTTCTTTATCGCTAAAGCATAAGTTTCATTGGTTCCAAATTGATTGGGAAAATTTGACAGTTTCGGATAGCTTGATGTGCTGGCGTCTGTACGTTCCGATTTTCGGTTGCTAAGATCGCAAGACTTGACTTATTACACTCTAGAATCTAGACAATCTAGAATGCACGAGCGAGCACGTTTTAACACTCTGCCTCAGACAAGTTAATTTTGTTTAGGCTCACTTCACCTGTTTTCACGGTGAGATAAATTACGGAATAGCACCACTTAATCGACTTATACCGAAAAGTTTGAGTCAAAGCTGCAGGATTTGCAGGTGCGCGCGAAGCGAGCTCGATAATTTTACCTAGCAATACATATTACTCAAATTTTATTTATCTATAATGCGCCAATCCAACAGGAGCGCCAACTCTATGGTAAAAAGTTAAACGAAAACGGGTCGTCTTTGCACTTATAGGCCTCGGAAAGGGCACCCGCGCTACACAATGAGCCTCTTTCCACTGCTGGGACACAGGCCTCCTCTCTGTGAGAGGGAGTGGGCCATAATCCACCACGGAGCCGCAACCTGCTCTTGCCGTTTGACTACCTATGCGTACGCTAATCACCTTGTGATTACCTCAGTGCGCCACACGCAGAGAAAGATAATTCTTAGATGCTGCGCGTCTCATTTGCGGTGCGCTGGGTTGTGCGCTTGTTTGCCACGCTTGAATTTCCCGCCCCCAGAAGTCGGGGCACGGGGCCCGGTTTGCCCCTCCCCCTTCTATATCCGGGGCTGACTACACGGGGTTATGCCATTTATCCAAGGATTTTTTTTTTCCCGATTTTCAACAGTGTTACCGACAGGGGTATTATTTATTTATTTATTTATTAAAACTTTATGCACAAGTAAAAACTGTATTAAGGCGGACTTAATGCCATGGGCATTAACTACCAGTCTACGTTAGGGTGATGCAGAGACAATACACAGTAAATGCAATACGAGAAAACAACTTAGAAAATAACTAGAATATAAAAATAAATACTCAGATACATTCATACAGCAACAGCATCATCTGCCTAGCCTTTTCCCAACTATGTTGGGGTCGTTTTCCAGTCTAACCGGATACAGCTGTATACCAGTATTTTACATGGAGCGACTGCCTATCTGACCTCCACAATCCAGTTACTGAGTAATACGATACCCATTGGTAAGACTGGTTGTCAGACTTTCGGGCTTCTGACTACCCGTAACGACTGTCAAAGATTCACGAATGACAGCCGGGACCATGAATTTAACCCCTAAGTCCCTATTAACTTCCGTAGCCCTAGCCATTGGCAACCCGTCTATATTGTAAGTATATAGAATAGGAGTGCGCGCGCGAGAGAAAGTGATTGTTACGATCGATTGATACGATATAAAATGATCAATAGAATTAGCATAAAATATATTATTAAAATCGCGATTATGATTCTAAATGTATGCTTGGACAATCCCTAGTATCGGTGGGATGACACTGACATCTCACTTCACCTAAGTTTTCACGGTGAGGTTACAGAATCGCACTGCTGCCGGTCGATTCTGTGAAAATCTCACCGTGAAAACTTAGGTGATGTGAGTTTGTTTTTGCTAGGAATTGACACTATTGACATCTCACTCCACGCTCACTTCACCTAAGTTTCCACGGTGAGATGGTTACAGAATCGCACTACTGTACTCTCTGTCGTCGTTTCAGCCGATAGACGTCCACTGCTGGACATAGGCCTCCCCCAATTTTGGGAGGGTTTGCCATAATCGCCACGCTTGGCAGGCGGGTTGGCGATCGCAGTATGGTATGATGGTGGAATACATAGAGAACGCTGCTGCCTATTATCCGGTACGATCCTTAGTCGCCTTTTACGACACCCACGGGAAGTAAGGGGTGGTGGTATTCTTTAAGTCCGGCACCACACAGACAGTGTACTCTCTGTACTCGTGACTAAGTAATAAAAGCCTCTCAAAGTCTATTACTCAGGTTGAGACCGAGGACCAGGCAAGTGTAAGCTGCACTTGCCGCGGTTGGGCCGTGGATGGGTGATCATCTTTACATACCGAGAGCTCCCCGTGCCTCGGAAAGCACGTTAAGCCGTTGGTCCCGGGTGTCAATCTTAAATCTTTGTCAGTCGCTACAGGTCGTCAGAAGCCTGAAAGTCTGACAACCCAGTCTTACCAAGGGGTATCGTATTATCAATTAACTGGGTTGTGGAGGTCATAGTCAGTAATCGTATAGTTCAATTCAGAACTCAATGACTCGACGAAGAACTCCAAAGGATATTGGTCTGGCTTAGACCTTGCAGTAGACATATCATAACATACGTAGACATCATGAAACATAGCTTACCCACCTCTATTCATAGACGAGACGATAAACAGAATATTTATGACGAAGATTCTCTATTCGCTAGATGCTGTGATACAATCTATAACGTCAACCATTACAATACATCCATTGTTACTAGAATGTTTGAGAAATACGTGTAAGTTAAAAAATAATGAATTGTGATTCTAATGCCGACGGAAGCCAGTATGCGTATGAACATAAAGTACTGTTTTGTTATTTATATTTATATCTATGGTTTCTAGAAGCATAATCAAATCATCATCTGCCTATACTTTAACTAACTAAGTTGAGGTTGGCTTCCAGTCTATGCAAAGATCATAAGAAACGAAAGACAAAATGACAGATTGTAGAAGGATGTCTAAGGCGGTGTGTCAAAAATGAAGAAAAGAAATGTCACTGTATAGAAAGCAATGTGTCTGCTCTTCGTAGAGATAGAAGTGTTCATGCTACGCGTGCAGATGCAGCTGAATGCCAGTATTTAACACGGAACGACTGCCTATCGGACCTCCACAACCCAGTTACTGGGTAATACGTTACCCCTTGGTAAGACTGGTAGTCCAGACTTTCGGGCTTCTGACGACTCGTAACGACTGTCAAAGATCCAAGAATGACATTCCAACGGATTAACGTGCTTTCCGAGGCACGGAGGGGTATGTAAAGATGGTCACCCAACCACGGGCCAACCGCGGCAAGCGTAACTCAACTTGATCGTTCGATCCGTGCGGCTTTAATTACTAAGCTACGAGCCCCTCCTTTTGTTTTTCGCTGTCTCACTTAAAATTCCATGTCGTCGACTTTCACCTAAAGATCGCGTATGTTATGTACACACTGCTAGACTCAGTTATAATTCGTTATCGTTTCCGATGGGTGTCAAGCCAACATCTCATCCATGTTCATTTTTATGAGACCTACATTAGCCTTTTTTTTTGCGGATGGGAAATCATCAAATGACTCCTCCCGCTCTGGGTGGAGCGGAAGGGAGTGTCAGACTACTACTGACTAAAACCCACCCGTGTTCCTTCCTTAGCCCTTTATTTTCCGGGCCAGCGGTAACCCTTTCGGACAATCCCGCTGACCCGGCAGGCTTCGGCCCTAAGGGACCCCTCCTCGATACCTTGTGCCCGTGACTTTGTTCGCGTAAAATTTTATGCTTTAACATAAAATATATCCGATAACATGAAAGAATTTTCGGAATCGGATCAGTTTATAAAGGCATTAGGAACAGGGTGTAAGGTTCACTCATCCTGCATAGAAAAGGGAGGATCCTCCGACCAGACGGGTGTTGTGTCTGGCGGGCAACTGCCCGATGATTCATGGCGGGACGTTGTATATATGCTAGTTGCGCGGTAAACTCTGCTTGCGAGATGCAGGATTTTGTGTGACGTCAGTATGACGCGTAGTTCGTATGTGGCGTTTGTAGATACGCTACAATGTATTGGGGACCTAAATTTTGTCTACACCTTAAAATCAGACGATTTTTTTTGCTGGTCATCGAATTAGCGTCACCATAAAAACTAGACGCCAGTACATTCTCAAGTTGTTTTAGACTGTACTCACATAGTTTTTGAGGTGATAATTGAGTGGCTCGTTAGCTAATATGTATTCTGAGTATTTCATAATGGTAGTATGCATGACCTTGTATCTTACTTAAATGAGATGTTGGTTAACTCGTCTTTGAGAAAAATTGTTTGGTTAACCTTCAGATTGATTTCCATTCATTTTGGGGTTATGGAGGTAACTTAAGCTGCGGTGGCCCAGTGGTAAGCGGCGCGAATGAGTCGGACTCACACACGAAGGATTCCGTACCACAAGGCAAAAAACGCCGAAACAACCCTTATCGCACGCATATACGTCAAAAATGGCGCTAACTATCGTCAAACCAAAAAAAGCGTTGTTTCGAATTATAATTACGTACCTAGTTTTTATGTCTGTGTGGTGCCGGCCGGTCTTAAAGAATAGCACCACCCCATACTTCCCGTGGGTGTCGTAAAAGGCGACTAAGGGTCGTACCGGAGAATGGGCAGCAGCGTTCTCTATGCATTTCACCACCATACTATACTGCGATCGCCAACCCGCCTGCCAAGCGTGGCGATTATGGCAAACCCCCCCCAACTTGGGGGAGGCCTATGTCCA
Organism: Mesoligia furuncula; assembly: GCA_916614155.1. NCBI lineage: Eukaryota > Metazoa > Arthropoda > Insecta > Lepidoptera > Noctuidae > Mesoligia > Mesoligia furuncula. Next base: position 13,960,200 of record OU744818.1, on the reverse strand, counting down.
GCAGTGGACGTCTTTCGGCTGAAATGATGATGATGATGATGATGATGAGTTTTTATGGCCTTGACTTACGTATGTTACGTTAACCAACCGTTTGAAACAACCGGCCCTTAGTCTTTCAAGTGGACCATTGTGCGTGCGTGACCCATGGTGACCATCAGTGGTTGGGCCATTCAGAAGTTGATTACATCTCTTGGCCTGCTTAGAACATCTGTATAAGATCTGGGTGTCCCGAGGGTTTCTGACCTAATCTGGGTGATGCCTGTGCACTCAAAGAGCACATGCGCCATAGTTTCCTCAGCTTCCATGCAAGCCCTGCATAAGGGACTGTCCGTTATCTGTTATGCTGTGGACGTATTTCGGCTGAAATATGATAATAGTGCCGATTCCCTTGTTCACAAAGTAACTAAATTTAAGTTCAGACCATCTTTTTCTTTCTATTTCATTAAGAAAAGGATAGAAGAAAAATTTTAGTTAAGTCCTGTCAAATTAAACAGCGCCTGAGGTAAATTGACGTAATTTTAGTAAGGCAAGTTTTTAATCACATCTAAACCTGTATGGAGTAGTGTCAGGCACTGATTAATTTGACAGGACTAAACTAAAATTTATCTTCTGTCCTTTTCTTATTGAAATAGAAAGAAAAAGATGCACTGAACTCAAATTTAGTTTAGTTTGTGAACAACAGAGTCGGCACCATTAAATGCTTTACCAGGTGCACTTTATCTAAACATCGTAAGTTTGTTTCTTATTTCAATAAAAAATATTATTCTATATTGTCGTATTGTCTTCCTAGTGTATTGTTCGTAGCATAATAATTTGATATTCGTGTAGCTTATCACGGCTGTAAGATTGTTCACGGCCTACGCGAAGTATACGTGAGGAGAATGTTATGAGGATACAGTTTACATATTTATTTAGTAGCTCCTGCCCGCGACTTCGTCCGCGTGGAAATCAACTAGGTATATCAGAGGGGCAATTCTCGTAATTTTAGGAACGTTCACAGGTCTGATCTCAGTCTCAATGTGTCAAAAATACTGTTACGAGCTTCGGGTTCGTGACAATAAAAACTGCCGATTTAATAACCAAAAATTGACACTTTAATTAACAACACACTAATTACAAAACACAATTGCACTACTGATCGCTCTAAGTCGCACTTGAATATCGCTTGATGTTTTCGCTTCGATCGCTGTATCCAAACTGTGCCGGTCGTGGCGCGTCTCAGCCTTATATAGCGCCGAAGATAGTTCTAGAAACATCCAGAATGTTCGAGTACATATCGGTCCCGACTGACCAGACGTCGATAGTTCGGGAAAGTTCTCGCATCGAAATTTTTAGAAGGGTCTTGACTACTAGTTCCGCTACTCGATACTAGATGGCGCTAGTGGTAACTACTGTCACCATGTAACAGGCATTAATTGTGGCGCGCAACAATACCTCTAAATTTTCCAAAATTTTGACATTATCGTTTGTCGATGAGATGAGACTGCGACTAGATTTTGAGACGTATTCCACATTGGGCACCCGCTCAAATGACACTTGAATGAATGTGCCGCTGTGTGTCAGGTGCATTCACTCAGGTGTCATTTTAGCGGGTGCCCAATGTGGAATACGTCGATTTTGACGTTAGTATCATTACCTATGCTTCAGATTATATTTTGGTAGTCGGCAATAATGTGGCTTGTGGCTAAGAAATAACAGCCGCTCGGTTCGATCGATCAGGTTAAGCTATGCTTGCCGCGGTTTTTCCGTGGATGGGTGACCATCTTTACATACCAAGCCCCTTAAAGCACATTAAGCCGCTGGTCCCGGCTGTCATTCATGGGTCTGACAGTCGTTACGGGTCGTCAGAAGCCCGAAAGTCTGACAACCAGTCTTACTAAGGAGTATAGTATTACCCAGTAACTGGGTTGTGGAGGTCAGATAGGCAGTCGCTCGATGTAAAATAGTGGTTTTCAGCTGCATCCCGTTAGACTGGAAGCCGACCCCAACATAGTTGGGAAAAGATTAGGCAGATGATGACCTACTAATAATAAAATTAGTATACGTATAGTTTAAGTTACTGGGAATGCTATGACTATGTAACCTATAAATGTTTTTTGTTGTTCTAAATGTCCGGTTTATTGTGAATGAAATCACAGTGAGGAAACCTGAACTTTAACAGATTATGAGATCGCCAAAGAGCAGTCATCAATGCTCGTTTCTTATGTGATAAAATAAATTTTGCTAAACGCGAGGGCGAGATGACTAGGTACTCAAAAAAAACGGCGCTTTTCGAACGTCAAAATTACCACCGGTAACTGAAAAGTTGTGTGGGAATCGGTTGTCATGGTATGGGCAGGTGTTACGAAGAAATGAGGAAATGTCGCGAGGAGAGTTTAGAGTATGGATGGCTATAAGAGTAAGGGAAGACCAAAGAAACGATGGATGGAATGTGTGAATGATGATATGGTTAGAAAGGGGGTGACTACCGAGATGACGACTAATAGAGAAGTATGGAAGAAAAAGACATGTTGCGCCGACCCCAAATAAATTGGGATAAGACGCCCGCCTTTCACCATGTCCTAGTACGTTTGCTGGAAAGAAGAATTGACGCAACAAACTCCCCAGCTGTGTGTTATACCTACTATTGTGTAGAAGCAAGTTTTTTTTATGCAAAGTATTTGACATCACGAGACGCAGAACATTAAATTAAATGATTTGTCATATGTCAGCTAGCCACGCCAATATACCAGTAAATACAATGAAAACTATAACTGCGGTGGTATTCTGTAAAAATCTCACCGTGAAAACTTAGGTGAAGTGAGCGTGGAGTGTGCTGTCAAAAGTGTCAATTCCTAGCAAAAACAAACTTCACGGTGAGATTTTTATTACAGAATCGACCGGCTGTAGTTATAGTTTTCATTGTGAAGTATGGACTAACAGAGAAGTATGGAAGAAAAATGATGCACCGACCGTAAATAAATTGGGATGAGGTGAGAATTGTGATGATGATGACATCATCATCATCTGCCTAGCCTTTTCCCAACTATGTTGGGGTCGGCTTCCAGTCTAACCGGATGCAGCTGAATACCAGTATTTTACTTTTACCAGTATTTTACATGGAGCAGTCGCTCCATGTAAAATACTGGTAAAAGTAAGGCATTAGGCAGTCGCCTATCTGACCTCTACAAGTTACTGGGTAATACGAGACCTCTTGATAAGACTGGTTGTCAGACTTTTGGGCTTCTGATTACCCGTAACGTCAATCAAAGTTCCACGTATGACAGCCGGGACCAACGGCCTAACGTGCTTTCCGAGGCACGGAGGGGTCACGGAATGTAAAGATGGTCACCCATTCACAAACCAACCGCGGCAAGCGCAGCTTAACCTGATCGATCGACCTGTACGGCTGTTATTATTTAGCCACGGGCCCTTCCAGTGTAACAAATAAGCATAATAAATTCAGCTGGAAAAAGGCCATAACGCCACATATTATCCCGGAAATTAAAAAAAGGCAAGGTCAGACGAAAACAAGGAAAAATGAAACTTACTTTCATTTTCATTAAAATATCTTTAAAATGTCAATGCTGCGTAGAAAGCTATCACGGTCATCTGTCCGTTTTTAAGCACACACTCCGAAACTGGTTTTTTATAGGTCACTAGTGTTGTCGTTGTACAACGTTTATCGAGCGAATAGTAACTGTGTATCGTGTCCATTGTTATAAATAGTGTTGTGTTTAGTGCGTAACAGGTTAGCGGAATTACCGGTGTTTGGATTAGCCTATATTTAGTGCTGCGGGTTTAGAATTTAGATCTTATATTTAGATTGTTTATTTCCCGTTCCGTCTGGGGGTCTACGCCCTAATCAAGATGTCCGTAGTTTGTTTCAGCCGATGTTACGGGCCTTTCTATCCCCGTATCACATATGGACAAAAGATTAGTTCGTTCCCCGAACTAAGAATAATTGACAACACGATTTGACAGCTGTCCCGACGCCCGAAGTGTTTTTGTGCGGCCGAAAAATTTCATTTAGCACTTATTTTGACGGATTTACAAACGGACGGGCCCGTATCTTCGTCGACGGACATAGAGAGAGATTAGATTGTATGGGAGAGAATGGAAGGAGAAAACGTGTTGCGCCCAACCCAAGTAACATGGAACAAGGACAGGAAGACGATGATGAAGATTTCCCGTTTCTGGAAGCCCTTTTTGAATTTGTTTCATAGATCGACGTAAATGATGCGTCATTATTTTGGTCCAGCAAGGAAAATAACTATCATGAGACTGTTTGTTTACTTTTAAAATATTTTCCGTAGTTACAAGAAATTCTTCAAAATGTCACATTTATTTATAATTATGCCATATTTATTTGAAGGTCTTTAATTTGAAATAACGAAATTTTTTCTCTAATTATATGTTTACTTGGACCTTGGTTGGTGCATTGATATTCAAGGAAATTCTGTTTCTTTTTCGCCAATTTTTTGACAGTTTTTCAGTTTTTTCTACCTGAATATTATGTGTCTTAAAAAGCTGTACTTAGTAACAGTATTTGATAAAATCAAAATCAAAAAGTCATTTATTCAAATTAGGCTGAGAATCAGCACTTTTCGAACGTCAAAATTACATAAGACAGTCCCCAAAAGGCCCGCCCTTTATTATCAATATTTCTTTAACCTAACCAGCTATAATTGACTTACGGCAAAGGCCGTGAGTTGGAGGTCGTGGGCTAAAACCTCAACCGTTAATTATTGAATTGAACTTACTCCACTTAACGCGGTATGAAGCTTATTTTTGGGTTATTGACAGTAGCTCATCGTGGCAACAAATAAGGTTCAAAACAGCGATGCGTTTGATGTTCGTTGATTCGAATTGCAGTCTTAATGAAATTAAAAAATAAATGTACGGCTCAGTGGAATACTTCTTACGTGTTTCTTCAGTTTATTGGTTTTAGTTTATATTTATAGTTTAAGCTTAAAATTTTGAGAAAAATATTTGTTTAAACTATTTTTTACGATTGTTTTATCATGATACTATTTTTTTTATGAAATTTTAAGCTATTTTTTTCTGGCTTGTAATATGTACCAATAACGTTTGGGTGTCCTACGTTTGGACAGCGCCTAAACATTGGTCTAAAAACAGAAAGTGTATTTAGCTCACTGACCTATAGAGGTCAGTGATTTAGCTCCATTGGGGCGCTTAACATCGAAACTAACTTTTCCGAATCCAACAATCCGACAGGAGTACTTCTGACTTGTTGATTGAGTCAGAAGAAAATGCAAACTTAAAAAAAAACTCATTTGCGGCAAATGGACTGTTAGTCGTTTTTTCAACGTCATAATAGAGCAGACATAGACCAGTGCTCTAATTGCGTAACACACTATCAATCAGAATCTAAATCATTGTGAAAGGTATTGCTAATCCATTGCTGTATATGTTCGAAAAATCTGCTCAACAACGTATATAACGCAATGAATGTTGTTAAACTGTCAAAATGAAAGCTACTTTTAGTATGTAACGTAATTACCCCGCCGAAAACGTCTCATAATATAATATCCAATTTTAAGCCTTTCATAAAATCTCAAGAACTAATCAAAACTTTTTCCATTATTCCAGATAGCTGTGTAAGCAGCTAAGCAGTAGAAATGAAAGTGTGGGGAGCTCACGGCGAGTTCTGCGCTCGTCACCAATGGGAAGTGATCGTGGCAACCCTGGCCTTGCTCGCATGCGCCGCTAGCGTCGAGAGAAATGGCACGGGCAATAGATCGGAACACTGCGCAGGATGGGCGAGAGCATGCCCGGGACTAGAGGCCGAATACCAGGCCGCAGACGCAGTGATCATGACCTTTGTGCGCTGCGCAGCACTCCTCTACGCTTACTACCAAATCTCAAACCTCCACAAAATCGCTTCGAAGTATCTCCTCATCATTGCCGGGGTGTTTTCCACGTTTGCCAGCTTCATCTTCACTTCAGCGGTCGCTAGTTTGTTCTGGAGTGAGTTAGCGAGTATTAAAGATGCCCCATTTCTGTTTCTGTTGGTCGCTGATGTGGCTAGGGGCGCGAGAATGGCAAAGGCGGGGTGGTCTGCTGGTGAGGACCAGGGAAAAAGGGTCGGAAGAGCGCTGGCTTTACTGGGACCGACAGCAACCTTGGATACTCTCCTAGCAGTCTTGTTGGTAGGAGTTGGAGCCCTATCTGGAGTACCCAGGCTAGAACATATGTGTACTTTCGCCTGCCTAGCGTTGTTAGTAGACTACCTAGTTTTCGTCACTTTCTATCCAGCCTGTCTTTCTCTGGTAGCAGACTTCGCTTCAGGACGAAAAGAAATGTCCCCTGACAGTCCGTTTTCTGAAGCTGATCTCAAACCGAATCCAGTTGTTCAAAGAGTGAAGATGATTATGGCAGCTGGGTTACTATGCGTCCATCTTACCAGCAGGTGGCCATGGAGTTCTGATAACGGAATCATGGAAGGTCCGACAGACACTTTGACCCCAGCTCCAAATGACAATATTCGTTTACATTCATACGTCAAATGGTTTTCAGTCTCTGCCGACTATATCGTCATAGCAACTTTGCTTTGCGCTTTGATTATAAAATTCGTTTTCTTCGAGGAGCAAAGAAACTGGGTCATAGATATGAATGACATGACTGTTAAAGAAGTGGTTCAAGAACAGCCCAGAAATAAGCCTAAATTCTCAGTGGGCGAAGACTCGAATTCAGAAGTTTCTACGCAAACTGAGGGAGTTTTAGAAGATGAATGGCCTACACTGTCTCCGAGCTCTTCTGCGGCCAAACTTAACTCCAAAAAGCGTCCAATGGCAGAATGCCTTGAAATATACAGATCTGAGGGAGCTTGCGTCTCACTAAGCGATGAAGAAGTCGTGATGCTCGTAGAACAGTCCCACATACCTTTACATAGGCTAGAAGCAGTATTAGGCGATCCATTACGTGGTGTAAGATTGCGCCGGAAAGTTGTCGGATCGAGGTTCCAAACTGAATTGGCAATCAAACAGCTGCCTTACCTAAATTATGATTATTCTAAAGTTCTAAACGCTTGTTGTGAAAATGTTATCGGGTATGTTGGTGTGCCTGTTGGTTACGCTGGTCCTTTAGTCGTCGATGGAAAGCCATACATGATCCCAATGGCTACAACGGAAGGGGCTTTAGTTGCGTCTACAAACCGAGGTGCTAAAGCCATTGGTACGAGAGGAGTCATAAGTGTTGTTGAAGACGTAGGCATGACAAGAGCCCCAGCAATCAAACTTCCCAACATTGTAAGAGCCCACGAATGCCGACAGTGGATAGATAATAAAGACAACTACGCTGTAATAAAAGAAGCCTTTGATTCTACATCAAGATTCGCTCGCCTCCAAGAGATTCATATAGGAGTTGATGGAGCAACACTGTACTTAAGATTTCGAGCCACGACAGGCGACGCAATGGGCATGAACATGGTTTCCAAAGGAGCCGAAAATGCCCTAAAATTACTTAAAAACTACTTCCCAGATATGGAAGTCATAAGCTTGTCTGGAAACTACTGTTCAGACAAAAAAGCTGCAGCCATTAACTGGGTTAAGGGTAGGGGTAAAAGAGTAGTCTGTGAGACGACGATAACCAATGATAGTTTAAGAACCATTTTTAAAACTGATGCCAGAACTCTGGCTAGGTGCAATAAAATTAAGAATCTCTCTGGCTCAGCTTTGGCTGGCTCCATAGGCGGTAATAACGCCCATGCAGCGAATATGGTAACCGCTATTTACATAGCTACAGGCCAAGATCCGGCTCAGAATGTTACCAGCTCGAATTGTTCTACAAACATGGAAGTCTGCGGCGAAAATGGTGACGATCTTTATGTTACATGCACCATGCCTTCTCTAGAAGTCGGTACTGTTGGCGGAGGTACCGTTTTGACGGGACAAGGAGCCTGTTTAGACATCCTAGGCGTTAAGGGAGCAGGTGCACGCCCTGCAGAAAACTCAGCAAGATTAGCGTCACTGATATGCGCTACAGTGTTGGCGGGAGAGCTGAGCCTAATGGCTGCACTTGTCAATTCAGATCTTGTCAAATCACACATGAGACACAATCGGTCGACGGTCAACGTCCAAGTGCAAGCTGAGAACATGACTTTGAAAGTACCCACATTATAACACACAGTTTGTTACGTTTAAAATTAAACTCATGCTAATGGGGCCTTATGAAGATCATTCAAGTTTCATGCCGTTTTCACGGCTAAACTCTTCGTTGAATCCGTAGAGCATAGGCGTAGTGCTTAATTTGGCTAGCGATGTGAGTAGTAAGCTCAGTATTCTACTTATTGTGAAAAGCTCGGTCATAAGGTAAAGAAAAGTCAGATATAGTGCAGCAAGTCCATCTAGCTTGGATCTCTCTAAGTCAACGAAGATACGGATCTGTACGAAAGTAGAAGATAAAGATCCGTCAAAACAAGTGTCAAATAATTTTTTTCAGGTGGGCAATAGCATATCGGGAGAAGGGATGACTCTCAAATCGCGTAGTCATTCATTGTTAGGTCGGGCCCCGAACTAATCTTATATCCGTACGTGATACCCGTATCTTCGGCTAAAACTACGGACTTAATGCTTACGGTCTAGGCCTCCTGGTGACGAAAAAGTGAAAAGAAACAGAATTAATTTTTGACAGTTCTTCCATACAAAAACTGTCAGACGTCAATTTTATTCCACGAATAAAAATTATCGGTCCATTGAAAACCCACAACACAGCCCTTAAACCCACAAAATTTTCCGGGTTTTGAACTTGTCAACAGCGTTATGAGGCTCCTACGATAACATTGGATTGATGTTCGATACGGTAAGGAAGCCTAACGAATGCTTGTGAATAGCTATCAGTTCTAAGACAACAGGTACGGGAAAATAGAGGGTAATACATTATATTATAAACAATCTACTTATGTCTTTTACAAGTTACAACCTTTTAGCTGCCCCTACTGGACAAGCGTCTGTTACTCCGGACTAGATAACCTTGCTGCACTAGAAATTCACATTCGTCGCAGATAGTGATTTTAGAGGGGAAAGCATTTTGCAGAATAAAAATCGTGTCATTGATATTACTATAGTTTATTGTAGTGCGACTTGGTATAGGTCCAACAGAATCTCATGGCAAAAAAAAACAAAACTGTGGTTTTCATACATTTGACAACATTGGCAATGTCAAATGTATGAAAACCACAAAGTTTTTTTGTTTTTTTTTTTTGCCATGAGATTCTGGTAGACCTTTAAAAGAAAATAAGAAGTATTCTCTTCCTCTCGATAATTTAGAATATTGTTTATTATTATTTATTTGTCAAAAACTTGTCAAAAATGTATGGAAATTGTAAATGTATTGGAAATGTATTTGTGACAGATAGAGACAGATGATTTTTTTTTAAATTTGGAGAATTGACTCTCTGACTTATGGTATTGCCAGTAATGAAAACGATTGTTTTAATTTCTAGATTTTTTTGCCAAGGTAACATAGATTATTCTAGTGATTTTATTATATTCCTGAGTCTTGATGTTTACGGGAAGTTTTGGTGGCCTATTGTAAGTAAAATGTATCATTTTAATGGTATTAACGACAATATTATAATTATATTTAGTTGAATGTCTGCTGATGCGGTCAACGTAAAGCGTGATCATTGTAACTAATAGTTGTTCAATAAATTAACTTTGAATGTTTTGTTGTGTTTTTATTCAGAAAAAATGCCTCTTAGGGCTGATTTTTCAATCGACAGATAATTTTTATTCGTGGATATAAATTGACGTCTGACAGATTCTGTGTGGACGAACTGTCAAAAATTCAAAATTATTCCTCAGATTAAATTATCTGGCGTTAGAAAAATCAGTCCTTAATCGGTTTACCTACTGTGTTATTCCGGCTTTAAAGACAATGAAGGCGAGTGTCCCTTCTACAGACGCCAGCACATCAAGCTACTACAATTTGTCAAATTTCTTTAATAGATTTTCAACTTTATTGCTAAAGTATGAGGTTCAAAGTTGATTAGGAAAACTTGACAGTTTCCGGTAGCTTGATGTGCTGGCGTGTGTACTCCCCATTCTTGTATTATTTTTTTTGTTCTGGACCTTATCTGGGAATTTTCTGGTTACGGAGTTATTGAAGATCAAAATTCCAACTGCAACTGACTTTACAAAAACAAGTTTTTAATTTTATAACACAACTTTAATTGCCCCCACGACCCCAGTATCGTTGCATGCACCCATAGGCCCAGCGCACACCGCTTGAGGCGCGACGGAGAGCAATTGAAGACAACAATTTAATATAAACCTCAATATAATAATAATTTCGCACGCGGTGCTCGGAGCGCTACTACAAGAGCATGCGCGCGACTGCTCCAGTCGACGCCAAGCTGCTCTGCGCTCCGCCGCATTACCCCGCGCCCGGCTGGCTGGCGGTCAGATGCCTGTTGATCGAGATCATGGACGAGGAAAAGTGAATTAACTTAGTGCAAACGTAATTATGTATGTTTATACAATGTATCGTCGAGCGAATTGTCTGTACAAAGTATCGATCAGCACTAAATGGCCCACAAGGAAATACGCTCCGCCGCGCCTCCAGCGGTGTGCGCTGGGCCATAGTGTTTTTGGAAGTCGGTTGTTTTTTTTTTTTTGTAAAAAAGTTTTTATTTTTCACTTTTTAGCGGGTCAGTTTGTAATTTATCTAAGTTATAATAGCCTAATGTCAACTGCTTATCACCTTTTACAAAATATTGCTTTTCCCGATGCATGGACGTTAATTGTTGAGGAGTTCTCCTAGTAATAACCAGGAGAACTGGAGCTGATTGAGAAGTCACCATCAGCTCCACTTCACCATACGCATTGTAATGAGCATAAATTGCTTAGCAGCCAAATCGCAACCGGTGAAATATTTGTCATTGAGTAGTGCCATTTGTGGTCTTCATCATCAGCTCCACTTTACCAAATCATAATTTCCGAAAGCAAATGCTCAAGTTACTTTAATAATAGACTTAGGCAAGAAAAATTTTGCTAAGGGCCAAGTTTATGTTACGCTTAGTCGTGTAAAGACGCTGTATGACATTGTATTATGCGACTTGGAACCTACCAAATTGCTAAATAGACCACATGACGAAAAGGCATTGCGTGAAATGCAACGATTGAGGCTTTTATAAATCATCATCAGCCAATTGCAGTTCACTGCTGGACGTAGACCTCCCGAAGTTTGCGCCAACGTTCGCGATCCTCCGTTTCTCTCATCTAGCCACTACCGGCAACCTTTGTTACGATAATTATACAGAAGAAAAACTCGCAAAAGTATTTCACTTTAAGAAGTATTTATTAGTTTTTAAACTAGATGCTGAAAATCCTGGCTGCAGCACGACTACGGTGCTGTAATTTCAAGGTTTGTACTTTTTCTGATGCTCGACTGGCTTCAGCATCAGGTCTCTATGTACTTCGGTGTTCCTCATTAACAGTACGTTTATCCACACATCGAGCCCTTTTCAATGAGCCTAAACACGATATATCTGCTGTTAGTTGTCGAGGAGTTAGGTACTCTGCAGACTATCCTGACTGCAGCATCAGGTCATAACTTGATGATCATGAGACCAAATGTGGCAAATGCCCTATCAAACATCAAAACAATTTACCTACTAAAACAGTCCTTGCCTGTTCGAGTAACTTCTTACTGTTAAGGAGTTGAACCTTCCATCATCAGCCCAGCTACCTGAGATGGTGACAACCGTACGCCAATACACAAGATACTTCATAAAATATGCGAAAAACAATAAGTGAGCCTATAAAATTTGAGGGTTGCTCTCGATTTCTCTAAGATCCCGTCATCAGATCCTAACTTGGTGACAATGGGACCACCTCAGAACTATCTACTTTCGAACAAAAAAAGAATTTTGAAAATCCGTCGACAATTGGCGGAGTAATCGATGAACAAACATACAAAAAAAAAAAAAAAAAACAAACATCCGAACATAGTACCTCCTCCTTTTTGTGAAGTCGGTAAAAAGAGATAATAAAGACTCATTTGATAGTAGGTACCTGTAAAAGTAAAAAATATAGGTATATACCTACGGTCGAATTGAGAAACCTCCTCCTTTTTTGAAGTCGGTTAAAAAAAGCTAAGACTAACGTGAGGTACCTAAACTTGGTTAGAAAAGTGAAGTGGGCATTCAGCCAACTCAACTATGTGCTAAAGCAGACCTACTAGTACAAAATAAAAATAAAACCTATATAGTACTTTTTAGGGTTCCGTACCCAAAGGGTAAAAACGGAACCCTATTACTAAGACTTCGCTGTCTGTCCCTCTGTCTGTCACCAGGCTGTATCTCAAGAACTGCTATAGCTAGACTTGAAATTTTCACAAAGTATGTATTTCTGTTGCCGCTATAACAACAAATACTAAAAACAAAATAAAATAAATATTTAAGGGGGGCTCCCATACAACAAACACGATTTTTTTGCCCTTTTTTGCTCGATATCAAAAATGGCAACAGGTAGGCATTGAAATATTTACAAAATACTCAGTTGTATTATAACTTTAATAATAAATAATAAAATAAATAGGTATTTAAGGGGGGCTCCCATACAACAAACATATTTTTTTTGGCGTTTTTGCCTTGTGGTACGGAACCCTTCGTGTGCGAGTCCGACTGGCACTTGGCCAGTTTTTAATAATCCATTCAGGTAACACATGGTAATTAGACATACACACTATCTACTTTTATTATGCTACCAGCGCCATCTATTTTATTGTGGCCCTGTTTTTTCGACTCACGTTCGATTGCGAGCGCGTTAGAATTTTTGTATGGGAAATTAGATTTCTCCTTGTGACCACCAGGTGGCGCTATAACTTTTCCCACTATTAAAGTTCTAACGCGCTCGCAATCGAACGTGAGTGAAAAAACTCACTAAAATTACCAACTAAGTAAAAACGCCTTCTACTTTGATGCACAGAGTACAACATGTAAATACTTGAACTGCAACAATTATAGTTACTTTACTCCTTTACTCTTTGAACAAGACGTTTCGTAAGCCCTGCTGCCTGATAATTCACAATGTAATCTGCAGATGTCGCTGCAAATGGAACAGATATAACCCGCCCAATTTAGAACTGTCATGGCTACACGAACAAATCAGTTCTGTTGATTGATTTAGAAAGTATTCTTGATTTATTTACCTTACCTAAGTTTAGTATCGTAAAAGTTGGCGAGAGGAAAACATGTTTCACCCCAACTGATATTTTATTGTTTATTTACAAGTTTTAATGTTAAGAAAACAATGTAAAGTGTAATATAAATCGTGTTAAAGCTAAGTGAATGTGTTTGTGTACAAAATGAAAGTTATTGAAGCTAAAATTGTAGTTTTAGGATCGCAAGGTAAGTTGACTAAGTACCTACTTACAATTTCTTTCAGGTTTTTGTAATGATGTCGTAATTTGTGCTTTAATTAATTCGGATATCGTGTTGCTATCAGTTATTTCATCATAATTAGTGGCATCATCTTAAGAATAAAGTTAAAACAATCTTATTCTTGTTAGTTTTGAATTTGAACTTCATTTAAGTGACTTTATATGAGTTGATTGTCTAATGTTATACGTATGTCATGTGTTTATTGTTATGTTTTGTGCGATTAGATAATAATTGGTATTTATCCGCTAAAGTCAAAGGTAGTGCAGGCTGGCTATAATTTAGCGCGGGTTCCATTCGAAATTTCGAACAGTCGAGTAAGTTTAGAACGGGGTCGTCGCGGGTGTCAAATATTTTACTAGGTTTTTTTGTTTATGAAAAAACAGTGCTAGTCTGTGGTGCTAGCTAGTATAATCGGCAATATTCAAATAACAAAAAAAAAAATAGTCTGCACGAAGTGCAATAAGTAAAAGACGTTCAGTCAAAATATACGTGAAGAAATCGTAACGTTGTTTGATTTCTTAGAAGGTTTCATCAACCCTTCACAGTACCATGCAGCGTGGAAATAATGGACTTTGAAAAATCCTAAAAAACTTCAAAAAGTTTAATTTTCGAAAACTGTTTTGTTCAAAATAAAGTTCCTTGAATCGTTTAGCGGAAACCATTATTTGAATCTTTTTCCCGTAAATCTAAATTATGAATAATTTGAAAACTTATCCTTATTTAGATCATTTTGACTGACTATTTAATGTGGGCTTGGCATTTTTGTTACATTGAGGGCTGATTTTACCAAAGTCAGATAACTTTTATCCATGGAATAAACTGGACGTCTGACCACGTCTGACACTGACGGTCAGTGGGTCGTCTTAGGGGCGGTGACAGTTCTAATATGGAAAAACTGTCAAAAATACAAAATCCGCCCCTAAGATGACCCACTGACTAATTTATTCTCAGATTTAAAAGTTTGGTGAAATTCGCCATTAGTCATCTAATTTTTGCCAAACAAATCATTCTGTAATTTCCATCTACCCCCATGGAAAGAAGGCGTGAATTTGTGTATGGTATGTATTCCAATCATCGTAAACATGTGGTTATCATGCTCTCTTTTCCTCCCGTGTTGAAATATAGTTAAATTAGTAACATATCGTATAAAAACAAAGCCGGGTTAGTTACACCATTTATAACTCAAGAATGGCTGGACTGATTTTTATTATCTTTGATTTGTTGGGTTTTTCTCCGCACCCAATAGCAGAATCAACTACTTAATTAAAAATCGAAAAAAAAGAAGATAATTTGTTACTTACTTACTAAAAAAATAGAATAACTACTTACATAATCATTATTAAAAAAATTGAATGGGTGATATCTCATGGCGGTACGAACTTAGCTGGGTAAGCTAGTAGGTATTAAATTAAACTTTTTCCTGGAAAAATATAACATCTACAATTGTATTCACTTATTTAATATTTTATCTCCGATCATTATATCGCACCTCCGATAAATGAAGGTTGGAACTCGAAAAAGTCATTTACTTACAGGAATTTTCAGATTTTTTTTAAAGGAAAATTGAAAAACAATGTATGCTATGAACACATATTTTTAACCGACTTCAAAAAAAGGAGGAGGTTTCTCAATTCGACCGTATATATATATATATTTTTTTTATGTTTGTTCGGATAACTTCTTCGTTTATGAACCGATTTTGATTATTCTTTTTTTTTTTGTAAGCTTTTCAAGCCAGCGGATGGTCAAGCAAGATGCTTCTAATATTACCTCATTTGTCAAATTATAATTACTTTTGAAGTTATGAGGGAACAGATGAACATACATACATACCAGTCAAAATCATAATCTACCTTTTTTCTTCGCCATAGTCGGGTTAAAATGGTCACCCATCCACTTCCCTGGGCGGCTCTTATTACTTAACCATGAGCCCCTCGACAAAACAGAATATGAATAATGAAAAAAAAAAAAACACTTGGAATAATATCAAATAGGTACTTATGAAACTTTTCTTTAAGATTAGATAATAAAATTATTTAAATATTCAATTTTGCTGCATAATGTCTAGGGTGTATAATAATTTTATCATGTACTGGTTTAATTCATGATAAAATTATTATCCACCCAAAACATTCATATTATTATGAATGGAAAAATACAGGTCAACTGCATGTCAGTTCGCTGATATAATAAATCAATCTAATCATAAGTTTCGGGGATTCACCAAATAATGTCCAAGTACGGTTAGCTTTTTATTGAAATTCAAACCTTAAATCCACAACATAGGGTTTATAGTAAGCTACGTGAATGGATAGTGGTAGACCGCGAAATTCAAATTTTCTTACGTTTTTTGCAATTTGCTGGTCAGTGTCAGATTGTATCTTGATCAAAATGTGATTCGCGACAATAACAGGTACAGAGAATTATAATCATTAGAATCATTAATATATCTTTCTAAGTTAGATTTCTACCACCAACCACCAATCTCATAAGGAAAAGTGTTAATGGTAGAAATCTCAATTAGAAAGATGTATTAATGATTCTAATGATTATAATTCTCTAAATATGTGCCTGTTATTGTCGCGTATCATATTTTGATCAAGATACAACCTGACACTGACCTGCAAATTGCAAAAAACGTAAGAAAATTTGAATTTCGCCGTCTCAACTACCCATTCACCTTAAGGCGAAAGCGCCAGGGTAGCCCAGTGTATTTACAGAATTATAATCATTAACCTTTCGTATGTCCGGAACGTGGATCCACGCGAGACACAATTACTTTTTAATTGTTTCTTTAATTACGGCATTCAACCGGTTAAAGTCATCAACACAACTCTCTAAGACCAAGTAATCCCCAAGAATGACTATTTCATGAAATCTTGACATTTGGGGATTATACTAACTTAACAAGTTGTATTACTGATTGTAATGATTATCATTCTGTAAATACATATTTGTTACGACCGCGAATCATATTTTAATCAACGTACAACTTAATACTGACCAGCAAATTGCAAAAAACGTAAGAAAATTGAATTTCGCGGGCTACCTTAGCGCTTTCCCCTTAATATACGGTATTCCCTATCTATCTACCTATACCTCTAGGCTCTAAGTAGCTTCTATATTCTGTAATGTCAAAATAACAGCCTTTTGCTAAAAATGCATTATGAAAGTATTATACAGTACCTACTTATAATAAAAAATCAATTTTAAAATTTTTTGTTTCTGTCTTGTTCCGGCTGATATCCCAAAATGGCTGGACGGATTTTAATGAAATTTGGTATGGGGATACTTTGTACCCTGGGGAAGGATAAAGGCTACTTTTTATCGAAATACCACGCGGGTGAAGTCGCGGGCGGTAGCTAGTCCCCAATAAATTGTGAAATGGAACGGTCATTGACAGGCGTAGGTATGTGTGTTAGTAAACAATTCCACGCTGATAATAAAGACTTAAATGATAATAGAAGCATTGGAAGTAAGCACCTATGCGATTAAAATACACTCGGTCCAAGACGACTTTAAAAAGACACATATCGAAGCCAAGAGTCACTCCCCGTCATTGTAATAAATTTTTGTACTGGACCATACTTGAGAACCTAGTTACAGAAAAAAGAAAGAAAGAAAGAAAAAAAGTTTATTTGGACACAGTTCATGAAACACAAAATACAAAATTAACAAAAAATAAAAAACAACAATAGTATAGTACTTATGTTAGTATGTGCCTCACTGCTGCGCCAAAAAGGTTCATTTCAGCATTAATGCCAGACAGATGCTGTCTGACGCTGGTTTTCTAATGAACCTTTAGTGACGGGGAGTACACACAGCTTCAACATACCTAATACATACTTTTTATACTTATAAATAAATAAATAAACTAGTACCTAATCAAGAACATATCATTACAAAAACAATAACGAAAACAACAAAGTATCATTAAAACCTGTTCTTCGCGATCAATCTAGATGAGATAAATATTGCTTCGTGCACGATGCACTCAAAGCGCAACAGGCCGCCGAACGCGACGGTCACCTACATGTTATTTAGTTTTGAGACAAGAAAACTGGGCTATTACAGAGATATTGAAGATCAAAATTCCAACTCTTACTGACTTGCTTGCTCACTTGCTCTTACTTGAGAACCTTCTAGTTAGATATCGAAGATCAAAATTCCAACTCTTACTGACGTTTTTTTACGAAAACAAGTTTTTAATGTTATAACACAACTTCAGATACCCCCACGTCCCCTGTACCCTTGCCGGTACTGCCGGTCGATTCTGTTAAAATCTCACCGTGAAAATTTAGGTGAAATGAGCTTATTTTTGCTAGGAATTGACCCTATTGACAGCTCACTCCACGCTCACTTCACCTAAGTTTTCACGGTGAGATTTTTACAGAATAGCACCGCTGTACCATAAGCATGTCTGTGTGGTGCCGGACTTAAAGAATTGCACCACCCCTTACTTCCCGTGGGTGTCGTAAAAGGCGACTAAGGGTCTTACCGGAGAATGGGCAGCAGCGTTCTCTATTTATTCCACCATCATACCATACTGCGATCGCCAACCGGCCTGCCAAGCGTGGCGATTATGGCAAACCCCCCCCAAAATTGGGGGAGGCCTATGTCCAGCAGTGGACGTCTATCGGCTGAAACGACGACGACCATAAGCACAATGTTTTACGTGCGATACATTGCACACTACCGCCAACAGCTGCACTTTACTACTCTATTAGCCGTGTGTGGGATCACTCGTCTCACATAATACCTATTAAGTAAACACACCTTCCAATAGATAAATAAAAGGATTAATAAACGTATTATTGAAATCCTTAGAACGGTCTTTCCTTTGGTGTTCCTCCATTAACCCTAACACACCAAAAGTAAAAGTCTTTTCCCAGCAATTATTTTTGTGGAGTGTTACTTTGTTTGATGTACAGACGCCAGCACATCAAGCTCCTACAATCTGTCAAATTTCTTTAATAGATTTTCAACTTTATCACTAAAGCATAAGGTTCAAAGTTGATTGGGAAAATTTGACAGTTTCGGGTAGCTTGATGTGCTAGCGTCTGTACAGAATGCGTAATTGACGGCTATGTGATGTGTCTTTTTGAACCCTGTGAAACCGGGGGCTAATTGCTTATCACACTAACAGTAGCAATGGCTTTAATTTTGACAGCTCAACAACATTCATTGCGTAATTACATACCTATACAACACACATACCTATACATAGGCAGTCGCTCCATGTAAAATACTGGTACTCAGCTGCATCCGGTTAGAATGGAAGCCGACCCCAAGAGACCCAGTTGGGAAAAGGCTAGACAGCTGATGGAGTTTAGGGTACATCTCTAAATATTTATGTGCAGTCATACTTACACATGGCTATGCTTGGAGTTTCCCTGCGTGATGATCAGAAATGAGGAGATCACCAAGGTAATTGTCATAGTCCGAAGAATTGCCAAACTTAAGGTGAAAGTGCCAAGGTAGCCCGCGAAATTCATTTTTTTTTACGTTTTTTGCAATTTGCTGGTCAGTATTAAACTATTAAGTTGTACGTTGATTAAAATATGATTCGCGGCCGTAACAAATATGTATTTACAGAATTATAATCATTAAAGTCATTAACACAACTCTCTAAGACCAAGTAATCCCCAAGAATGACTATTTCATGAAATCTTGACATTTGGGGATTATACTAACTTAACAAGTTGTGTGGCAGTGGGCAGGGCACATTGCACGCAGAACAGATGGCCGATGGGGCCGAAAGGTTCTGGAGTGGCGACCGCGTACCGGAAGACGTAGCGTTGGAAGGCCTCCCACAAGGTGGTCCGACGACCTTGTGAAGGCCGCAGGAACCCGTTGGATGCGAGAAGTATAGAACCGGTTGAAGTGAGGAGCTTGCGGGAGGCCTATGTCCAGCAGTGGACGTCTCTCGGCTGAAATGAATGAATGAAGTATGACTGACTAGGGTTTGGACATTTAAGACTAAATTGTACTCAATTTAGAGTAATTTTTAGTCTGGTTTTGTCTAGACCGATATACCCAGACATTAGGTAGGTACCTACTATGACAAATTGATAGATAAGGGCAGAATTTTACCAGATAGCAGATAAACAGCTGATTTTTATCGTAACATAAGTGCATTACAAGATTTACAAGGTCGACAGTAAAATAATTAAACTAAGTACCTACTTACAATAATCTTGAATAAATTACACAAGAAATGATTTAAGATTTGTTTCTGCTTTTTACACCCTATTCAATAGAATCTTTTTATTCATTGTATGTTGTGAAGTCTATCGATCAACAGTTTCAACCGATCACAATATGCAGTGGTGGCACAGTAGTAACTGCCCCATCCTATGAGTACCAGGTCGTAGGTTGAACCCGCTGCTCATCTACAGCTACATCCCCACTGCTCTCAAAACAGTGAAGAACACATTGTGAGGAAACCGACATGTCATATTACCAAGACATGGACGACATCACGACATGACATAAAAATAATACTCGTAATTAAAATCGGTTCAGCCGTTTGGAAGCTACGATGGTGCAGACAGACACAGATAGACACGTTAAACTTATAATACCCCCCTCTGTTTTTACCCGACTGCGTCAGAAGGAGGGTTATGTTTTTCGAGTGTATGACATGTATGTATGTATATTTCTTTGGCACGCTCTGTAGCCTAAACGGCTTGATCGATTTCAGCTTGAGAGGTGCCGCTAGATTCGTCTTAATTGTGAGAGTGACACTGGGTATATCAAAATTGAAAAAATATTAAAATAGCCGATTTTTGGCACAATATTAATATGTTTAAAAAAAAAAAAATCTGGAAACCTATCGAGTGGGGTATCAAAATAAAGGGTTTTAAAAGGTGATTACAAAAATTTATACAACTTATACGGTTAAAAGTAATTTGAAGTGACAAATCGTAAAAAACACGTACCAAGAACTAAATCGTCTGCGAAATCTTTCACATTTATTTTGTAAACTAAAAGCTGGCAATAAAAAAAGTTATTTAAAAAAATAAAAAACCCGACTGCGGTAAAAAACTGAAAAGCTAAAAACAAGCTCATTTTAAATTAAATAAAAGTTGTTAGCAGGCGGGACCCATATCATTTTATTATATTTTCAAATTCAAATGGGTCCCGCCTGCTTCCAACTTTTATTTAATTTAAAATGAGCTTGTTTTTAGCTTTTCAGTTTTTTACCGCAGTCGGGTTTTTTATTTTTTTAAATAACTTTTTTTTATAATATAATATCGTAACCGAACAAAAAAAATATTAACAAACTAGGTAATGTACCCAAGAGACTGGCGGCATTACCACGTTGTAAAGCAATACTTATCCTCGAGCCAAGGTCAAACCCAACCCCTAGGTCACGGTCACCAGCCGGTCTATTCTGTAAAAATCTCACTGTGATAAAGTAATCTCACTGTGGTGAAGTGAGCTGCCAACAGTGGCAATCCCTAGCATCAGAGCGGCGGTGCTATTCTGTAAAATATCACCGTGATAACTTAGGTGAAGTAAGTTTGTTTTTGCTAGGAATTGACACTATTGACAGCTCACTCCACGCTCACTTCACCTAAGTTTTCACGGTGAGATTTTTACAGAATCGACCGGTTGAACCTGATACTAACCAGAATATAGCAAAAAAAGAAGAATTCGTATGCTACTCTGTCGCTTTCGCCTCAACATAAAAATGTAACACCCAGATACAATAACCGTGTACGTTACCCCAGCAAGAAAGTATCTCCTAGAGTTATATGAGTAGAACGTATAGTTGGTGCCTTATCTGCTGTAAATGTGCCCCCACATAAAAAATGTGTGCCCCCTGTCGTTTTGGAAAAAAATCGAAAAAACGATTCCTGCTGGGGTAACGTTTTTCTAGCAGGAAAATTCTAAACGAATGATCGGAGAGAGAAAAACTGTGCATGGCCAGAGAGCTTATATGTGTGCCAAAATGTGCCCCCAAAAAAAAAAATCTGTGCCCCTTCAGATTTTCGAGATATTGCATTTCCTGCTGGAGTAACGTTTTGATGAATCGTATATCTCTAAAACCTATGCATGTGCCCCTGTAGAATAAACATACACGAGTAGCTCTTACTGTGTGCCCCTTAGTGCCCCAATTAGATTTAAGAAAATATTTATAGTTTTCAAGTTATCGCGGTTTTATAAAAACCCGAAAAAACATCGCAGCGCCTAAATGAGACAAGGCACAAGTTCGCTGAAAATTGTATTCGGTCCTTCTTGATGCTAATAATAACCATACAAAGTTTCAAAACTGTTCATGCATGCGTTTTTGAATAATCTTGCTAAAAGTCAAAACGATGGTGTCTTAGCTTTGACGGCAAAATACAAGGAACTGGCTCAATCCCAGATGTGTAGGTGTAAACCAAAATCTTGTGCCTTTAGTCAAAAATATATGGTGAAAATATTGAGCTTGGAATGTTTCGCATTAAGTAAATATAAACAAAAAACCAAAATATGTAAACAACGGCTGGTTATCCGACCAAATCTGAATGACTACTAAAAAGCGACGGATTCATACAAATCAATGACCTTCTTTACTTTACTCACTAACCGGTTCACACTAGTTGTGCCTGAGTACACTGAAGTAAAAAAGTAATAAAATAAAGTTGTTATTGGATTATATTCTACTAGCAGTTTCTATGACCTTACACATGATTAAGTACATTATAAATAGTAGCGTAAGTGCTATTCCAAGGTAAGCTATCTTCTCCATTCTAAATTTCATTAAAATACATCCAGTAATTTATGTGTGAACGAAAGAAATACATCCATTGGCCAGGTCTTTGACCCAAAATGTGACTGGTCCCGATGTTTAAAAAAAAAATGGTTAATGAATGTGTGATGAATACCTACTACTAAAAAGAGGTAGCTCTTTTTTGTATATAAATAAAAAGCCCGTATTTGTCTTTATATATATTGTTAGCGGAGAATCCTGACATTGAGGGCGTGGCTGCTGAATGACGTCACGAGGCGCGAGAGAGGGGCAGACGGACGGCTGCAGCGGCGAGCTCATTGCCTCGGTCATTTCATTTTGGGCGCTTGAAGAGCTAGGACGGGTTTTAGCTAGGCGTGTGTTAGGTTACTTGTGTTTAATTAAGATCAATTTTTATTAATTACTTGTTTGAAAGAATTATAAGCTTTATTTTGTGGTCGTTATCTTTTTTTTAAAATAAAACTTGCTCACTCTGCTAATAATATATATATTTATTGATAAGCCGTAGGTTAGATAAATTAACAGTAAGTTTTTCATCATTAAGGGAAATGCTCCAACCAGCCCGCGAAATTCAAAATTTCTTGCGTTTTTTGCAATTTGCGGGCCAGTGCTAGGTTGTATGTTGATTAAAATATTATTCGCGGCTGTAAGACGTATGTAGTTACAGAATTATAATCATCAAAATCACCAATACAACCCTCCAACTTCATTAAGGCGTAGGAACAAAAAAAAAACACAAAAAGTCATTCCTACAGCTTTATGAACTTAGAGCGTTGTATTGATGATTTTGATGATTATAATGCTGTAACTACATATGTCTTACAGCCGCGAATAATATTTTAATCAACTTACATCCTAGCACTGGCCTGCAAATTGCAAAAAACGTAAGAAAATTTGAATTTCGCGGGTTGGTTGGAGCATTCACCTTAACCAAATAAATTTTGGTACCTACAGTTTTGAGAGTTGTATTTAGTGTATACCTATAGTCAACCGCACAATGATCTGTGTTGCAACAACGTGTTTCCATTTTGTATGTCGTATTACGTACATACCTATGAGGGATTTATAATTATTAACCAACGATTATATTAAAGCTGATTAAGTGATTATGTAGTGTCACATAATTTTGATTTGATGGCGTTTTGGATATATAAGTGTCATTCCACAGTCAGGTGATAATGTTGTTACGTATATGGGATAAATATGTTTATTTATATAGCCAAATAGGTACCATCAGATAATTTATGCACATCCGATGTTTACAGTTATATCTTTATGCGGTTTACTATACTAACACACTTTATCTGAATCTATGTATAAGCAAATTACTCGTAAGAAAATTATTTATCTGTGATTTCAAATTTAATTTTTTTTTTTACAAAATATTATACTTAAGTATACTTAATACTGATTTGTGATTTTTTGTGATGCGAATTTACTAATTATATGTATGTCAGACTTAAATGAAAAACTGATCTGTGATTTAAATAATAATGACTACACAACGTGCAAATAATTTCTAATATTTATAGGCAGGAAATTTAATCTGTGATTTGATGCAATAATAACTTTAAGAATTAAAATTAAGGGAATAAAAATAATAATTTCCACATTAACAAGCTGTTTCATTAATATAGTCACAAGGTGCATTTAATATATTTTTTAATTAGCCCCCAAAACTTTTGAACACGACTGTACGGACAACAGCTTAGGTATAATACGTCCAATAAAGAAGGTCATCGATATGTATGAATCGCTCGCTTCTTAGTAGTCATTCAGATTTGGTCGGATAACCAGCCGTTGTTTACATATTTTGGTTTTTTGTTTATATTTATTTAATGCGAAACATTCCAAGCTCAATATTTTCACCATATATTTTTGACTAAAGGCACAAGATTTTGGTTTACACCTACACATCTGGGATTGAGTCAGTTCCTTGTATTTTGCCGTCAAAGTTATGACACCATCGTTTTGACTTTTAGCAAGATTATTCAAAAACGCATGCATGAACAGTTTTGAAACTTTGTATGGTTATTATTAGCGTCAAGAAGGACCGAATACAGTTTTCAGCGAACTTGTGCCTTGTCTCATTTAGGCGCTGCGATGTTTTTTCGGGTTTTCATAAAACCGCCATAACTTGAAAACTATAAATACTATCTTAAATCTAATTGGGGCACTAAGGGGCACACATTAAGAGCTACTCGTGTATATTTATTCTACAGGGGCACATGCAATGGTTTTAGAGATATACGATTCATCAAAACGTTACTCCAGCAGGAAATGCAATATCTCGAAAACCTGAAGGGGCACAGATTTTTTTTTTGGGGGCACATTTTGGCACACGTATAAGCTCTCTGGCCATGCACAGTTTTTCTCTCTCCGATCATTCGTTTAGAATTTTCCTGCTAGAAAAACGTTACCCCAGCAAGAATCGTTTTGTCGATTTTTTTCCAAAACGACAGGGGGCACACATTTTTTATGTGGGGGCACATTTACAGCAGATAAGGCACCAACTATACGTTCTACTCATATAACTCTAGGAGATACTTTCTTGCTGGGGTAACGTACACACAATAACCAAGGAAAGTTTTCAACTCAAACTAAGTGAAACAGACTCACTTTCTGATTTATAATTTAATAATTATTACCTAGACAATTCACTCTTAGAAACCAGCCCGGCAGAGCGTTAAACCGGAACGCGCGAGCCTGCTATATGATACCTGTATGTCGGTCAAGGGAGGTACTGAGATCCTAACTGAACACTGTTGCTGCAATATTGAATAGATATGGAAGCTGCGAGGCAATACCGTTCTTTGAAATTGTAATATACCAGCTTCTCTCCGCAACTTCATCCGCATGAAATTTCTTGTACCCTATCTTTACTTTTTTTTTTTGCTCGGTTCCTAAGGGTCATAACGTGATGTTAAATAGCCTATAGCCTTCTTCAAGAATTAGGCTATCAAATGCAAAAGATTTTTAACCGACTTCAAAAAAGGAGGAGGTTCTCAATTCGATGGTATGTTTTTTTTTTTTTGTGTGTTTGTTACGCGATTACTCCGCCAATTGCGGACCGATTTTCAAAATTCTTTTTTTGATTGAAAGGGTATACTCTCGAGGTGGTCCCATTATCATCAAGTTGGAATCTGATGAGAGGATCCCATGGAAATCGAGGGAAACCCTCAAATTTTATTGGCATAGCTATAACGACTTGGGTATTTTTTTAAATAACTTGAGAAATTGCTCTCGGAAATCATCATTTGGTAAAGTGGAGCTGATGAAGAAGACCACAGATGGCCATTGGAACTACTCAATGACAAATATCTCACGGGTTGCGAAGCAATTTATGCTCGTCACAATGCGTATGGTGAGTGGTTGTTGAGGAGTTCTCTTGGTTCTTACCAGGAGAACTCCTCAACAATTAACGTCCCAACATCGGGAAAAGCAATATTTTGTAACAAGTGATAAGCAGTTGACATTAGGCTATTGTAACTTAGATAAATTACAAACGGACCCACTAAAAAGTGAAAAATAAAAACTTTTTACAAAAAAAAAACAACCGACGACTGCCGACTTCTTCGATATTGAAAAATAACTTTAATTTCGAAAGTCGGTGTCTTTGGTTCCGCATTTTCGTTTATTGACACCGACTTCCGAAATTAGTTATTTTTCAATTTGTAGTGTTTTTTTTGGAAGTCGGTGTTTTTTTTTTTTGTAAAAAGTTTTTATTTTCTAATCCGACTGGTACTTCCAGAGGTAAGCGCTTTCAAACTAACAAACAAAACAAACCCTTCAGTGGACTATTTGACGTCAAGCAATCATCTATACGCCGAAGCATTATGTCCAAAGGGTTTATATTCAATTCAATTCAATTCATTTATTGCATCAAATATGGTAGGTACATTAAAGTTCTTATAATAAAATATTTAGTAACACACATTTGGCCAATATTTAGCATGCAATAGTACAAGTTTTAAAATTTAAAATATTAATTATTCAACAGTTAAATATATCTGTGCTTTATTGTATAAAATTTACAGGGACACTTTTGAAAGAACTCATCTATCGAATAAAAACATTCTTGTAACAACCACTTCCGCAACGCAACACAAAACTTATTGAAGGGTAGTTGAGTAATTGACTTAGGCAAAGCATTGTAAATTAGGGGAGCCATGTAAACGCAACTCCGCCGAAAGAGTTCTAGCTTTGGAATGGGCATTTCAAAATCTAAATGTGTAATTTTCCTTTTATTTGTGTTATCTTTCCGTTCAAATAGTTTAAGATTGGACCTCACAAACCTGGCAATTTCATAGATATAAATGCATGGGACAGTCAATAGATTGTGCGATTTGAATATAGGCCTGCATGACATGTATATTTGCATTATATAGCCGACATGTTTATTTGCTGTTCCACCAAGACTATGATAAATGATTCATTTTCTGTAAGTAGGTTTGTAAAAACACTTTTACACGTCAATCATATTTTTTTTTTTAATTAGATGAGGTCGGCGTTTCCTATCTGACTATTCTGAGAAGAAAGGCCGAAACAAACTCAGAGGTCACAGTCTCTTTTATAGTCCAGACAAAATCTTGTTCAGATCATGTGAAGACCATGTAGATTGGTGTCTGAAATGGTCTTTTGGGGAAAGAACCACACAGATTGAGCGGACCAGTCCAGTCAGTGCACGCATTTGTCAAAAATCGTGCAGCTCAACTCAGAACTTGAGGAGCTCAACGATTCGTCGAACAATACCAAAGAAAGGACATTTGGGTAGGCCGCGTAAATTACTCAAACTGCCAGATCATGATTAGAACTACTAAGTACTATACGTACACATCGAAGTAGTTACTGACATGACCACTGAATAGAAAAGCGGTTTATACCTCGCAGTGGACTCCCGTCAGTAAAAATACTATGATAATGCCACTTGAGGGGCCCGTGGCTAAACAATAACAGCCGCACAGGTCTATCGATCAGGCTAAGCTTCGAGGCGATCTTTACATACCGAGACCTCTCCTTTCCTACGGGTAGTCAGAAGCCCGAAAGTCTGACAACCAGTCTTACCAAGGGGTATCGTATTACACAGTAACTGGGTTTTGAAAGTCAGATAGGCAGTCGCTCCATGTAAAATACTGGTATTCAGCAGCAGCTGCATCCGGTTAGACTGGAAGCCGACCCCAACATAGTTGGGAAAAGGCTAGGCAGATGATGAATGAATGCCACTTTAAAGGAGCTAAAAATACACACATCAAAAGTGTCTAGGGATCAAGCATTTTTATGCGGATTTCTTGAGATTGAGATGTGGCTTTGTAATAAATTTATGATTTTATAAATTTATATGGATCCTTTTTGGTGCATTTCATAATTTGAATCAGGAACTGTGAATCAAATTCGAGTAAAAGATGAAAATCAGCTGTCAATATTTTCCCTATAAAAACATACAACGCATTGAAGACATTATTAGTGCTACTGTTTCCCTACTACTGATTAAAACCAACGTTATTATGGAGCGGCGACGTCATTTAAGCAGGGAAGAAAAGCTCAGAGCCGTGGGAATGATAGAAGCTGGTTCCCGGCAACGTACTGTGGCTTTAGCTCTGAATACAAGTCAGAGTGTTATCAGTCGACTTTGGACACGTTACCGAAGCACTGGTACCGTGGCTGAGCGCCATGGAGGACGGTATCGCTGCACCACACGGAGACAAGACCGATACATTCAAATCTTAACTCGAAGAGCTCCAACAATAACCGCCATGATGTTAGCCGTGAGGCTTCATCACTCTTCAGGGAACTTAATTAGCGACCAAACAGTCAGAAACCGCTTGCATGAAGTGAACCTTCATTCCCGAAGACCGCTACGGGTACCACCTATAGCAATGCACAATCGTAGGATTCGATATCAATGGGCTCTTGAACACAGAAATTGGGCAGAAGAACAATGGCGTTTCGTGTGCTTTTCTGATGAGTCTCGTTTTGGTATGAGACCGGATACAAGACGTATACGACACTGGAGAACCCCTGGACGCCAACAGCGATCAAAATCCTGCCAGGAAGTCCATCCTTATAGTGGTGGAACCATCATGGTATGGGCGGGTATTTGGATCGGCGGAAGAACTGAGTTGATTTGGATCAGAGGCAACCTCAACGCTCAAATTTATGCTGAGACGAGCGTATCAGACGTCATCGTTCCTCTACAAGTGCAAATCGGTCCCTTATTTCAGTTAATGCATGATAATGCACGACCGCACACCGCAAGAGTTGTAAGACAGACTCTCGCCGCAGCTAACATCAATGTCCTGCCCTGGCCTGCTCAGTCGCCAGACTTGAACCCGATTGAGCATGCATGGGATATGCTACAGAGAAGAGCTCTGCCGAATATGGAGGGTATCCAGTCGCAAGAAGACCTTTTTTTGTTGTTGCAACGAACATGGGCGGCCATTCCACAGCGTGATTTGGATGAACTCATTTTGAGTATGCCAAACCGATGTTCTTGTGTTGTTAGTGTTCGCGGTAGAAACACGGATTATTAATTGTTTAAGTTACCCAATAAAATTTTAAAGAAAACTGTTATTTCAGTCTTTTTTTCGAACTATTGTGTTAGTGGTTCAAATGTCAAAAATCCCTTTATTAGGAAAATGGCAAATTTCTTTATTAATGCAAAGGTGACTTGGTTTATCGTTACTGTGACAAACGAAAACACTTTATTTGATGAATCCTTAAAGAAAATTTTAATTAATATCAATCAGGAGAAAAGTTATTGCAAAAATATATGTTGATCCCTAGACACTTTTGATGTGTGTACTTTGAACGAGCTTTATAAGCTACACAATAGTAAAACCTTTCGAGATGCGATTCGTAGTTATGCTTCCGTAAAAAGTATTCAATTTCATTTTATTCCTAACATCGCCTTATGCCAAAGAGAATGTGATAGACTTTGCCGTATGCCCATTTTCTCTAGGCGACACCTAAATGCCTAAATATAATTGCACTGTTTTTAATTTTCAACTCTCAGCGCTGTGTCAAGCGTTCAAAATCCAACTGCGCAGTTTTATTTAGGCATTTTGAATTGGACCAACTGCGAGTTGGACCAACTGCGAATTGGACCAACTGCGAATTGGGCCAACTGCGAATTGGACCAACTGCGAATTCGACTAACTGCGAATAGGACCAACTGCGAATTGGACTAACTACTAATTGGACTCACTGCGAGTTGGACCAACTGCAAATTGGACCAACTGCGAATTGGACTCACAGCGAATTGGAACAACTACAAATTGAACTCACTGCGAATTGGATCAACTGCGAATTGGACCAACTGCGAATTGGACTCCCTGCGAATTGGACTCACTGCGAATACGACCATAATATAGCGGGTGGCTGGGGCTCTGCTCCACACGACATGTTTGTCTACACGTTATCCTGTAGACAAAGATGGAGACAACTGTGTAAAACGAAACGCATATAACATAGGTATTACAATAGAAAATATATAAGCAAATTATGCTATACTCACTGTAGCCATTATTATAAAACCATAACATAACTATTTATTATTATACACCAACATGTAAACTCGTACACATACATGCTTAAAAACATAAACTAGTCATCCATTACATAACATGTTATTACCTACACTATGATAATCAAGTAATCCAGTAGACGCTACACAAATATTTAATAGGTTTAAAATTTCAAAATCTTTCTTTCTGTCGGTTTTAAAAGCAAGTCAACTCTGGGTACTTACCACTTTTATAATATACGTGCCGCACTATGTAGGTACCATTTTGTTGAAACTCAGATGTGTCTTCTCGACATCTGCATCCGTATGTCACTAACGGGATGCAGCAGAATACCAGCGTCAGGTATTGTACCTGGCATATGCTGAGCTGGACTCCCATTTGGTGCAACCATGAGACACACACCGCCCAGTAGTGATCGACCGTTATAGATGTACAACATGAGCGAGGTGTCTATGGATCAATTTATCTTTTTAATCTTTGTATTTTTTTTTTCTTTCACCTGTTTTTAACGTTTTTTAATATCTGTATTGTGTCTTTTGTTGCACTGAATAAACGTTTTATCTATCTATCTATCTATCAACTGCAAATTGGGCTAACTGCAAATTAGACCAACTGCGAAATGGACCAACTGCGATTTGGATCAACTGCCAATTGGACATCTTTTTGAACATTGGACCAATCGCGAATTGGACCAATCGCGCCTAAAGGACATAGTGTATTAGACTATTTAGACTAATTTCATCGCACATTTGTATCAAACAAAAGGCTTCTCGCTCTGTCTACCCTCTTCGGCCTAATCTAATCTGATAAGAGATAACGCACGGTAGTCATCCACAGTAATAAATAGTCTTGATTATTATGTCAATAACGTTTATCGTTAGTATTGCATGCTTGCTGAATTGCGTCAGGAGGTTGCCGGAGTAGTGCGAGGTGCGAGGTTGTTGTCTGAGATAAGACGGTTTTGTTTAGCTTTCGTTTTCAGTAATAATCTTAAGTATCTCTATTGATTGGAATGTAGAATAGGGATGATGACATTTTTTCATTTTATGCTCAAAAAATATTTGTTTGCAAATACTTAGTGAAACCAATACTACGAAAATTCTAAAGCCTTTTACGGACTTAGCGTTCCAATGTACGCGCAGTCGGTTACGTGACGTACGTACGTACCTGCAGGTACGGACTACCGTTCCTGTGTTCTCGTTTTAGTCGCGTAACCGACCACGCGTGCACAACAATATTTGTT
Organism: Mesoligia furuncula; assembly: GCA_916614155.1. Classification (NCBI taxonomy): domain Eukaryota; kingdom Metazoa; phylum Arthropoda; class Insecta; order Lepidoptera; family Noctuidae; genus Mesoligia; species Mesoligia furuncula. Next base: position 13,929,307 of record OU744818.1, on the reverse strand, counting down.
TGCAAATAATGAAACCAATACTACAAAAATTCTAAAGCCTTTTCCGGACTAAGTGTTCCAATGTACGCGCAGTCGGTTACATGACCAAAACGAGACATTTACGGTATGGACTATCGTTCTCGTTTTGATGAAACAATAAATATAACGGGGAAGGTATAGTGTGTCTCGTTATTATCAGCCATAATTGGGCTACAGTGGGTTGTGTGTTGGATAATGCGCAATAGAAAAACGGTTTGCAGTTAAAATCAGATTATAATTTCACGAACAATTTAATCACGCTAGCAAATTACACACTGTAGGTACACGACACAACCAGATACGGAACGCGGGACAGTTTCTGAGCACATGTTGTTCGTACGATGTCCAATGTCCAAGAGAGCTCCACATCGTTCTTGTCGCGCTGTCCTCCAGCGTCGACCCCCCACGAACTCAGGCTAGACTCTGTCAAGCGCCACCAGATGGCGCTAGCGTTCCGATTCCGGTCAAATCGAAGCTTGTCGTCACAGCGCTTCCGCCTCGTTGTCAAGTCAGCTCCCGTACTAATGACGTTTCCGACAAATATTTTTTTCATCATGATAAATCATGTTTTAATAACAAGTTTCTAGTTAAAACTAGTTCAGCGGTGCCATTCTCTAAAAATATCACCGTGAAAACTTAGGTGAACTGAGCGTGGAGTGAGCTGTCAATAGTGTCAATTCCTAGCAAAAACAAACTCACTTCACCTAGGTTTTCACGGTGAGATTTTTACAGAATCGACCGGCAGGTTGTTAAATTCAATTACCTAAAAGTTGGCAATTTTTAAATGTAAGTATGTTTAATGCATAAAACACTAATCACACTAATATTATAAATGCGAAAGTTTGTGAGTGTGTGTGGGGGTGTGTGTGTGTGTTTATATGTTTGTTACTTCTTCACGCTCAAACGGCGGGACCAATTTTGATAAAATTTTGTATGGAGGTAGCTGACACCCTGGATTAACATATAGGCTACTTTTTATCCCGATATTCCCACGGGATCGACAATTACGCGGGTGAAACCGCGGGGCGCAGCTAGTATTTTTATAATAGTGTTAAATAATGATTTTTGGCATTTTCAATCTCAAATAGCATCCGGGGGGTTAATTTTAGACTTTCGTTGTAATAGTAAAAAATGCTCAAGATGTTATATTTCCCATTAGAATATACTAAGTACTTTTTTTTCTGGCTATTTTTATTTTTTGGTATAAAATGTTTGACTCTTGAAGGATGTTGATGTCCTTTTTCGAACAAATGAAGTAACTAGCAGCGCCTCACGGTTTCATCCGCATAAGTGTCGATCCCGTGGGAATATCGAGATAAAAACTACCCTATGTCCTTCCCCGGAATGCAATCTATCTCTCTGCCAAATTTTATCGAAATCCGTTCAGTGGTTTAGGCGTGAAAAGGTAACATACAGACAGACGGACAGTTATTTTCGAATTTATAATACTAGCTTCCGCCCGCGGCTTCGCCCGCGAGGTATGTCGATAAAAACTATCCTATGTCCTTCCCCGGGATGCAATCTATCTCTCTGCCAAATTTTATCGAAATCCGTTCAGTGGTTTAGGCGTGAAAAGGTAACATACAGACAGACAGAGTTACTTTCGAATTTATAATATTAGTATGGTATGGATTAGATGAATGGATTAGCAATATCGTTCATAATTATTCAGTTTGAGATTGATAGTGACGCAATTAGGGTGTCGGAGGCAATGACGTAATATTATAATATTGTTGCGCACCACAATTAATGCCTGGTACATTGTATGGTGACATTAGTTAAAACTAGCGCCATCTAGTATCGAGTAGCGAAATTTGTAGTCAAGATCCTTCTAGAAATTTCGATGCGAGAACTTTATAGAACTTTCTCGAACAATCGACATCTGGTCAGTCGGGACCGACATGTACTCGAACATTCTAGATGTTTCTACAATGGAAGGTTCTAGAAGTATCTTCGGCGCTATAGAAGGCCGAGACGCGCTACGACCGACACAGTTTGTTTGGACACAGCGATAGAACCGACAACATCGAAGCGATCTTCAAGTGCGACTTAGAGCGATCAGTAGTGCAATTGTGTTTCATAATTAGTGTGTTTGAGTTATTGGTGTAGTTTTTTTTTGGTTATTAAATCGGCAGTTTTTATTGTCACGAACCCCAAGCTCGTAACAATATAAAGTCGGAGGTGTCGACTGCAGCACAGTATAAAGATCATACAGTATTTCGACTTCATACAAACGGACGAAACGCGAGCTATACCTACGCGCCTCGACCTCGGCATGCGCTCGGCATGCAGACAGTCGCGACTTTGCCGCAGTGACGAACGGACGGTGTGTTGTTTTTTTTTAACAATAACCGCGCGATTTTTTCACTAAAAATAAGTTCATGTACATATTTAATATGACGAGTAGGCTATATTGTGCTACAATAAGACTACAATTAGATTATATTAAGATTAAGATATACGGACCACAATAAGATTTATTCGCAAACTTTTTTGATTGTACCCAGCGATGATTTTGTGGAATATTTAGAAAAAATGGAGGAAATATTCCGAACTTCATTTAAAACCAAACATATAAATTGTAAAGTAGCCGCAGGTTTATAACCAAGTAAAAGATATTCCTTTTTCTCCACCTTGTCCATGTTTCCCAAAACTATTTTTAATTAAGCTTTCAATTAGAATGCGGATTTTAATAATAAAGCATTTCGTACCGTCTCAGTCGAGGCGCAAATATTTTTCAGTCGCAAATTCATAAGATTTGTTATTCAAACATAAACATGGTTTTTTTAATTAAATCTACCAATCAAAAAACAACACGCATTTTTATTTAACACTTCCTATTCAATTCACAAAGTATTTTATTTGTTTATACATATAAAAAAAGTATATTTATTTTAATATTTATGTACACACGGTAAAATACAATAACAAAACTAAATGGAAACACAAAGTAGGCAAATGTAATTAAAATGCTGGAGGCGGGCAGCCCTATCGCATGTTTACGTACCGCGCGGCTGTAGGCATTTATATCAAGGTTACGGCCGAGTTACAATACTGTATGATCTTTATACTGTGACTGCAGTCGCGTTTTCGATCACTGGAGCAATGCGGAAGTAATTTTTCGCTTGACTAATTCTAGGTTCAGCTCGTTCTAAGAATTCTAAACTCCAAGGTTGAAATAGACTTCTAAAAATTGCTAATTTAAAAACAACCACGCTTTGTTGACTGGTCACAAATAGGTTAAGTAGCATGAATGTGTTAGTCAGCGAAGATAAACCAAACCAGTCTTAATTTTTCTCTCATTATTATGGGCTTACATGACCTAAAGCGCGGTCACTGTCGGACTGCATAGAAAAGAAAGAGAAGCGGGATGACACAACACTTGTAATTTATTGCAAAATATTAAGCAATTATATAATTACAAAAAATCTATTGCTTGGAATAAAAAATTAAAACACTAGTTCTTTAGTATGTTGCTTGTAGAATAATCTGACAAAAAATCAGAATGATTGTATGCATATTAGTATGGTTTTTATTAGGGTTCCGTAGCCAAATGGCAAAAACGGAACCCTTATAGATTCGTCATGTCTGTCTGTCTGTCTGTCTGTCCGTCTGTCTGTCTGTCTGTCTGTCTGTCCGTCCGTATGTCACAGCCACTTTTCTCCGAAACTATAAGAACTATACTGTTGAAATTTGGTAAGTAGATGTATTCTGTGAACCGCATTAAGATTTTCACACAAATATAGAAAAAAAACAATGAATTTTAGGGTTCCCCATACTTAGAACCGAAACTCAACATTTTTTTTTTCATCAAACCCATATGTGTGGGGTATCTATGGGTAGGTCTTCAAAAATGATATTGAGGTTTCTAATATCATTTTTTTCTAAACTGAATAGTTTGCGCGAGAGACACTTCCAAAGTGGTAAAATGTGTGTCCCCCCCCCCTGTAACTTCTAAAATAAGAGAATGATAAAACTAAAAAAAATATATGATGTACATTACCATGTAAACTACCACCGAAAATTGGTTTGAACGAGATCTAGTAAGTAGTTTTTTTTAATACGTCACGAATCGTAAACCGCAATTTACCATTCATTCAATCAACTCAATTTAATTTCATAAACATCAACCCGGATGTTACGGAACCCTCGGCGCGCGAGTCCGACTCGCTCTTGCCCGGTTTTTTTGTAAAAAGAAAGTTTTTAGAGGTATCTTCATGATTTTTTTGTATCGTATCAAATTAGTTGTATAATGTTTTCAACACTATCTACCTACTAGCATATATCCTGAAGAATATCATATATTTTTTTGATTTTGTTTACTGTAGTCGATCATACACTTTTATTGTTTCTAAAACTTGCGTTTTTAGTGTTTAGATCCTGTAAGCCCCTTAAAATAAATACTAATTACTATCATATTTTTGTTACAGGAGTAGGCAAGACCAGCCTGGTAGTCCGGTACATCGGCAAGATGTTTTCAAAGCACATCTCACCCACGATAGGAGCCTCCTTCTTCACCTGCAATATTAATTTGGAGAATGCCAGGGTCAAACTACAGGTAATTGTTTCTTTTAGACTGCCCCGTTGGTCTCGTGGTTGCAAGCACGACTGCTGAGCGTCGGGTCCGGGGTTCGATTCCCGGGTCGGACAAAGTGTTATTGGGTTTTCCATTAGGAATTTCTTAGTAACAGTGCGGAGTTTGGAAGTTGCGTGCCTCGGAAAGCACGTAAAGCCGTTGGTCCTGCGCCTGAACTCTCCCCGGTAGTGTCGGATTGCTGTCCCATCGGACTATGAGAGTAAAGGAACAGATAGTGCACCTGTGTTGCGCAGTCACACACTTGTGCACTATAATATCTCCTGCGTACCTACCTGGCTAATCCAGTGGTGCCAACTTTGGGGTTTTCCCCCTAAATTTAGGGGGAAAAAGTGTTAACAGGGGTACTTTTAGGGACAGATTATTTTTGGGTTTTTTTTAGGGGTTTTCTAAAAGTTTGCTGTGGCGTTATTGACGCTGCCCGTATCCAACGCCTCCGTGGAGCGTGCGTGCCTTTTCTATTTATGCCATTATTTTAAAAAAACACTTTCGTGCACACTGTGCACTGCGGTGTAGAATATTGCAGTTTTATGTCATCGCCATCTCTTGACCGATAGTGGAACTAATGTAACTTTTGTTGATGATTCCTGAAAAAGTGTGCTATTTAGAGACTTTGTTTTTATTTTTCCTGTAATCTTTACATAAACTTCTATCACATAGAATAATTTCAGATTTTTCTCTTTGCAAACTTCGGAGATAAGGGGGAGGGGGGAACGGTATTTTTTACATTTTTATCAAGAATCGAAAACTATGCAGCCTAAAAAAAAAGCGCTCTTTCAATTATGATACCCCACTCGCTCTAGTAGCCCCACTTCGAATTTTTCAGACCCCCTATAGCATTAGTAGTTCTTGAGATATCCAGCTGTGACAGACAGACAGATTTAGTCTCGCCATAAGGGTTCCGTTTTTACCATTTTGGTAAGGAACCCTAAAAACATCACCGTGATTACTTAGGTGAAGTAAATAATACTTACTAATACAAATATTTAAAATAAATTCAATAATATGTACATTTATATGAAAAAATAAGAAAAATAATCATAGGGCATCAAAAAATTCGTCCGCATCGCTGTCAACAGGAACAGTGCCCAAAAGGCTGGCAGCATTGCCACGTTGAATGGCAATGCTAATTCTTTGGCCAAGAAATAGGCCAGCCCTCTGGTCACGTGAAGAGTCGACTAACCGCTTGGCGATATCTCGAAAAACCAAGTGGGCACTCGGACCCCATGGCCCTAGTGTTTCAACCCCAAACGGCTCGAACATATAACTCCCAATCAGGTTGGAATATTTACGCCGTTTGAGGTTTTCTGCACCTGCAGCAGCCGCTCCAGCACAGCCCACCGTGCTAGGAAGATGAGATGGCGCAAGGGTGTCGACACATGTTGCATCCCACACCAAAGGTCTGCCTAACTTCCAGGGCATTATGGTCATCCCGTCTGGTCTCTTCCCATCGTCGCGTGCCAGGCCGTTGGGTTCTAAAACAGCTGGCACCCCGGCGGTGACAAGGGCACGACGGATGATGTCATTAATGCTGGCGTGCCGTGCTATCCGGCCTGCGCTCCTACTGCAAGAAAGGCCATGGTGTCCGAGACAGTCGACAGCTTCACCGCACTGACAGCGATGCGGAGCTCCGCAAGGAGCGCCCAAACGCAGACAGGTAGCGAGCCGGAAGGTGGTGTCACCCAGCATAGTGCCTATGTTGGGTGACGGGAGTGCTTGAAGCCAGAGCCCCGACTCCCACTCACCCACAGCCAGCAGGCGGGCACGCTCAGCAGAATTGGTGGACGTATTAATGAGATTATTCCGTACCAACCTGCAGAGCGGCTCATCCCACTGTCTCTGGGAAGATGGGTTTACGGGCCGATCTGTATCCGGGCAAGCCGCTTTCCAGGCGTTCACCGCGTCGGCCAAGCACGGCACTTCAGAGTCAACCAGGCAACGGGCTAATATTTTCCTGGTCAACTTTTCGGTGCTGTGGACAGAAGACAGGAACGCCGGTAAGCTAATACTGGTAATTTTGCGGACGCCGAGGCCACCAAAACGGATGGGTAGTGTGGCTTGAAGCCACGCTCGGTCGTCCAAGGCCACATTTAAAATGGATGTTAGTGTGCTGCGAATAATTTGGTCAATTTTGTCCAAGAGGTGTGGCTGCTTCCATAAAGGGGAAGAGCGTAGAAAATACATAAAATTTGGGCCAAAACAACAGTATCTAATCAGGGTGAATGCCGAATGTAAATTAATTTTGGAGAGTCTGTCCGAAATCTCGTTGAAATTTTTAATTTTTTCGTCGATAAAAGGAGTAAAACTATCTTCTAAAATCGGGGAACCTAGGAGGTGCAGTGAACTTTTGTCTATAATTTTGATTTGTGGGTCTATTGTATTAAATTTATCTAGAGTCAATTGTCTGTCGGTAGTGTCAGAAAGGTAAAGTTCACATTTTGAGGGGTTAAGGTCCAAGCCAATAGATTGAAATTCCTGTTTGAGGAGTTGTAGATCTTTCAAAACAGTGTCTACGTCACCTCCTAGCGTTCCATCGTCTAAATAGGTACCATACGTTAAATTTTGAATTTAGTTTCTGTATAATTGGATGAATAGCTAAACTGAAAATGACTGGCCCTAGAGGGTCACCTTGTTGGCAACCAACTGCAGATTCCAAAACATTGTCCTTGTATAATAATTTGGAAGGGTGCCTGTAACATTGCCACATAAAACCGTAAATTTCGGGTAAAGTGAGATTAAAGTGAGCTGTCATTCCACTTAACGATTGACACTTCACCTAAGTGGCGAGACAGTGCTACCTTATCCAAACCGTTTGTCCCACCCGCTGATGTCCCAACTGGATATGAGTTACCTTGGGTAATCTGGAAGTCTTTAAACAGACTCCGGACAAAGGTAGGCCGAAGCAAGGAAAACCTGTTCAGGTGGAGATTCATAGACTACTCCGCCTTGGAGTGTAAATGTGGTGCTGTCCCACAAATGATGGGACACTTAATATCGTGTCCTGCGTGTCCTGTCAGCTGCACGTTACAGGAACTGATGGACGGTGATGAAGGCGCCAAACAAGTAGCCGAATTCTGGGCCGAGTACATTTAGATTGCTATCGACACGCTAAGAAGACTTCACCTAAGTTTTCACGGTGAATTTTTTACAGAATAGCATTGCTGTTTGTGTTTTGTTTTCAATTTTGTCGGCACTCCCGGAGTGCCACTGTTTTTTTTAAGTTCTATAACAGCCGCACAGGTCGATCGATCAGTTTAAGCTGCACTTGCCGCGGTTAGTCTGTGGATGGGTAGCCATCTTTACATACCGAAACCCCTCTGTGTCTCGGAAAGCACGTGGTCCCGGTTGTCATTCGTGGATCTTTGACCGTCGTTACGGGTAGTCAGAAGCCCGGAAGTCTGACATCCAATCTTATCAAGGGGGGTATTACCCAGTAACTGGGTTGTGGAGGTCAGATAGGCAGTCGCTCCATGTAAAATACTGGTATTCAGCTGCATCTGGTTAGACTGGTAGCTGACCAACATACTTGGGAAAAGGGTAGGCAGATTGGAGATGTAACTGCTAAACATTCAACATTGTTGAAAAAACTATTTTAAATAAAATGCTCCGGCGATAATTGATAAGAAACGCGAAAACAATATCGAGGGGTCGTGATCTCTTTAAAACCAGACATTTTATAGCATTCTGAGTGCGTGACTCGATCAATTTCGCATATCTTTAGAACAGTAGTCATACATTTAAGGGGCTTACGGGAATTAAACGCAAAAAAACGCACCGCGCTATAAGTCATGTAAGCCCCTTAAGTTATTATTATTATTTATATATCTCGGAACCATGGGGTCCCGGTCCTTTGGAAGGCGTACGAGGGGCGAGGCCAACTCGCAGAGGCCCCTTAGGAAATTTTAATGAAATGCTGCACCAACCGACGATTTTCCCTGTATGCGCTATGCAAGTGTACCCAAGGATAACACCCGGTTGGTGTAGGACTATTGCAGGATATGGAAAAATAAAAAGTTGGACTATTGGTTTGGGTGGCTAAAGTGGACTGGTTACCAAGAACTATGGAATAACTATGACCCCTGCCTGATCAATGTTTTATATATATGTTACGGGCAACGTGATTAACTGGGCATTATTAATAAGGACCGGCCATTATTAATAATGCCCAAGAGCGATGGGCAAAGTGATTAATTTATCACTTTGACCGGCCATTATTAATAATGCCCGACGGCCCGTGGTCCATGTAATAAGTCAGTGTTTGAGGTAGCTTAAATTTATCACTTGGACCGGGCAGTATGAATAATTCCCTAATTGTAGCCGGGCAGTGTGATAACCCTCGACCAGACGATCAACAGCCTTCTTCTGAACTGGAACAACATTCTGCCGATAGTCTACCAGAAAATCAGCAACCCACTGTGAGTGTGGACATAATAAATGAAAACCCGCGAGCAGCCGATCAACAGTCTTCTGCCGATATGAGCAATCATTCTCCTGCCCTTATCCCAATTTATTTGGGGTCGGCGCAACATGTCTTTTCCTTCCATACTTCTCTATTAGTCGTCATCTCGGTAGTCACCCCCTTTCTAACCATATCATCAGTCACACATTCCATCCATCGTTTCTTTGGTCTTCCCCTACTCTTATAGCCATCGACATCCATACTCAAAACTCTCCTCACGACATTTTCCTCATTTCTTCGTAACACATGCCCATACCATGACAACCGATTCCCACGCAACTTTTCAGTTACCGGTGCCACTTTCAAACTTCCTCTTATGTACTCATTTCTTATTCTATCCATTCGTGTAACACCACACATCACTCTTAGCATTCTCATCTCTGCTGCATTCAATTGCGTTTCATTCATCCCTTTTGTGGCCCAACATTCTGATCCATACAAGACAGCAGGTCATGGTTTTATATATCTTCCCCTTAAGTTTAAGGGGAATGCGGGAGTCGCAGATTGTTCCCGTGACCTGCCGCCATTTCATTCATCCAGTGTTAATTCTGTGCTTAACCGTCCGATCTACTTCGCCATCGCTTTGCACGAGTTAACCGAGGTACCGAAAGTCGGAACAGACTGGAAGATGTGCACCATCAAGTGCTATAGCTCCTGAACTGGAGAGACAGCCGAAATCGCAGAACATATATTCGGTTTTGGTTCTGCTGATTTTTAAGCCAACATTCTCCAGCTTCTGTTGCCATTTCTCTAATCTGCTCTGGATCTCAGGTCCATCTTCACCGACAAGGACAATGTCATCGGCAAACAACATGCACCAGGGTGCCTCCTCCTGGATTTCCGACGTAGAAGCGTCCATAATTAACAGGAAGAGGTAAGGACTTAAAGCCGATCCCTGGTGCAAGCCTACAGCCACACTGAACTCGTCGGTATTGCCGGCAGCCGACCGCACGTAGGTACGAGATTGACTGTACATAGCATTTTTAATAAACAAAAACACTACAGTTCACCTAGTTTATTACTTTGCCCAAGATAGGGTAGGCATTATTCATAATGGCCGGGAAAAGTGATTAATCATGCTGTTTTAATCACATTGCCCAATTGAGTCGGGCATTATGAATACAGACCGGCCATTATTAATAGTGCCCGGACTTATCAAATTGCCCGTAACATATACACGGATAAAATGGCAGGGGGTGACTTGCACACTCAATAATGGGCCCCCGGAAACGGTCGCTAGCACATAGTGACGTAGCAACATGGGGGCAACATGTCCTGTGGTGCTTATGAGGAGTGGAGAGGTATTCCACGGCTATCAGGACAATCCCGGAAGTACGGTCAAGACCCCTACCAGCATCTTACTGGAATACTTCCTTCCTCCGAGCACGTTTGCTCTTGCGAATCTCCACTCAAGCCGGCCAATAAAGGCAAGAATGAGGTGGGAGCTCTGTTTCTCGTCATTGTTCACTCCAGCCGGCCAATAAAGGCAAGCCAGAGGTGAAGAACAAGACTTCTCCCTGAAGATAGGGTCCGTGGGGTCGCTACTGCCCAACAGCTCGCCACATGCTGCCCTGCGGATTTCTGTATCTCTCTTGGTCTGGCTCCTCACCTTAGACCTGTTCCAGCAAAGTAAACTCTTCCGGCATAGGCCTAGAGTTCGGAGCGCGCAAGCCCCACTACGGCGTCAACGTAGAGATACGGCGGCGGTTATTATTATTATTATTCGTTTCATAAAAATCCGTTATCGTGCCGTGACGCCAGTGCACAGTGGTCGCAGGCCCTAAAGGTACTGACACACATGCTCATTTCTAGCATGCTCAAACGTGTACGTTACCCCAGCAAGAAAGTATCTCCTAGAGTTATACGAGTATTACGTATAGTTGGTGCCTTATCTGCTGTAAATGTGCCCCCACATAAAAAATGTGTGCTCCCTGTCGTTTTGGAAAAAAATCGAAAAAACGATTCTTGCTGGGGTAACGTTTTTCTAGCAGGAAAATTCTAAACGAATGATCGGAGAGAGAAAAACTGTGCATGGCCAGAGAGCTTATATGTGTGCCAAAATGTGCCCCCAAAAAAAAAATCTGTGCCCCTTCAGATTTTCGAGATATTGCATTTCCTGCTGGAGTAACGTTTTGATGAATCGTATATCTCTAAAACCATTGCATGTGCCCCTGTAGAATAAACATACACGAGTAGCTCTTAATGTGTGCCCCTTTGTGCCCCAATTAGATTTAAGAAAATATTTATAGTTTTCAAGTTATGGCGGTTTTATGAAAACCCGAAAAAACATCGCAGCGCCTAAATGAGACAAGGCACAAGTTCGCTGAAAACTGTATTCGGTCCTTCTTGACGCTAATAATAACCATACAAAGTTTCAAAACTGTTCATGCATGCGTTTTTGAATAATCTTGCTAAAAGTCAAAACGATGGTGTCATAACTTTGACGGCAAAATACAACGAACTGGCTCAATCCCAGATGTGTAGGTGTAAACCAAAATCGTGTGCCTTTAGTCAAAAATATATGGTGAAAATATTTAGCTTGGAATGTATCGCATTAAGTAAATATAAACAAAAAACCAAAATATGTAAACAACGGCTGGTTATCCGACCAAATCTGAATGACTACTAAGAAGCGAGCGATTCATACATATCGATGACCTTCTTTATTGGACGTATTATACCTAAGCTGTTGTCCGTACAGTCGTGTTCAAAAGTTTTGGGGGCTAATTAAAAAATATATTAAATGCACCTTGTGACTATATTAATGAAACAGCTTGTTGATGTGGAAATTATTATTTTTATTCCCTTAATTTTAATTCTTAAAGTAATTATTTCATCAAATCACAGATCAAATTTCCTGCCTATAAATATTAGAAATTATTTGCACGTTGTGTAGTCATTATTATTTAAATCACAGATCAGTTTTTCATTTAAGTCTAACATATAATTAGTAAATTCGCATCACAAAAAATCACAGATCAGTATTAAGTATAAGTATAATATTTTGTAATAAAAATATTAAATTTGAAATCACAGATAAATAATTTTCTTACGAGTAATTTGCTTATACATAGATTCAGATAAATTGTGTTAGTATAGTAAACCGCATAAAGATATAACTGTAAACATCGAATGTGCATAAATTATCTGATGGTACCTATTTGGCTATATAAATAAACATATTTATCCCATATACGTACCTAACAACATTATCACCTAACTGTGGAATGACACTTATATATCCAAAACGCCATCAAATCAAAATTATGTGACACTACATAATCACTTAATCAGCTTTAATATAATCGTTGGTTAATAATTATAAATCCCTCATAGGTACGTAATACGACATACAAAATGGAAACACGTTGTTGCAACACAGATCATTGTGCGGTTGACTATAGGTATACTCTAAATACAACTCTCAAAACTGTAGGTACCAAAATTTATTTGGTTAAGGTGAATGCTGCAACCAACCCGCGAAATTCAAATTTTCTTACGTTTTTTGTAATTTGCAGGCCAGTGCTAGGTTGTAAGTTGATTAAAATATTATTCGCGGCTGTAAGACATATGTATGTAGTTACAGCATTATAATCATCAAAATCATCAATACAACGCTCTAAGTTCATAAAGCTGTAGGAATGACTTTTTGTGTTTTTTTTTTTTGTTCCTACGCCTTAATGAAGTTGGAGGGTTGTATTGGTGATTTTGATGATTATAATTCTGTAACTACATACGTCTTACAGCCGCGAATAATATTTTAATCAACATACAACCTAGCACTGGGCCTGCAGTCTCGACAAAGATAGCGATCGCTTTACGACAAAATTCGGTCGCAAAGCTATAACGATGCGGATTTAAGTTGGTAGCTAATACCGGCGGGTCGCGTCCGGCTCACGTCCACCTTAAATCCGCACCGTTATAGCTTTGCGACCGAATTTTGTCGTAAAGCGATCGCTATCTTTGTCGAGACTGCAGGCCCTGGCCTTCAAATTGCAAAAAACGCAAGAAATTTTGAATTTCGCGGGCTGGTTGGAGCATTCCCCTTAATGATGAAAAACTTACTGTTAATTTATGTAACCTACGGCTTATCAATAAATATATATATTATTAGCAGAGTGAGCAAGTTTTATTTTAAAAAAAGATAACGACCACAAAATAAAGCTTATAATTCTTTCAAACAAGTAATTAATAAAAATTGATCTTAATTAAACACAAGTAACCCAACACACGCCTAGCTAAAACCCGTCCTAGCTCTTCAAGCGCCCAAAATGAAATGACCGAGGCAATGAGCTCGCCGCTGCAGCCGTCCGTCTGCCCCTCTCTCGCGCCTCGTGACGTCATTCAGCAGCCACGCCCTCAATGTCAGGATTCTCCGCTAACAATATATATAAAGACAAATACGGGCTTTTTATTTATATACAAAAAAGAGCTACTTACCTCTTTTTAGTAGTAGGTTTTAAACATCGGGACCAGTCAAATTTTGGGTCAAAGACCTGGCAAATGGATGCATTTCTTTGGTTCACACATAAATTACTGGATGTATTTTAATGAAATTTAGAATGGAGAAGATAGCTTACCTTGGAATAGCACTTACGCTACTATTTATAATGTACTTAATCATGCGTAAGGTCATAGAAACAGCTAGTAGAATATAATCCAATAACAACTTTATTTTATTACTTTTCTACTTCAGTGTACTCAGGCACAACACGTGTGAACCGGTTAGTGAGTAAAGTAAAGAAGGTCATCGATTTGTATGAATCCGTCGCTTTTTAGTAGTCATTCAGATTTGGTCGGATAACCAGCCGTTGTTTACATATTTTGGTTTTTTGTTTATATTTACTTAATGCGAAACATTCAAAGCTCAATATTTTCACCATATATTTTTGACTAAAGGCACACGATTTTGGTTTACACTTACACATCTGGGATTGAGCCAGTTCCTTGTATTTTGCCGTCAAAGTTATGACACCATCGTTTTGACTTTTAGCAAGATTATTCAAAAACACATGCATGAACAGTTTTGAAACTTTGTATGGTTATTATTAGCGTCAAGAAGGACCTAATACAGTTTTCAGCGAACTTGTGCCTTGTCTCATTTAGGCGCTGCGATGTTTTTTCGGGTTTTCATAAAACCGCGATAACTTGAAAACTATAAATATTTTCTTAAATCTAATTGGGGCACTAAGGGGCACACATTAAGAGCTACTCGTGTATATTTATTCTACAGGGGCACATGCAATGGTTTTAGAGATATACGATTCATCAAAACGTTACTCCAGCAGGAAATGCAATATCTCGAAAATCTGAAGGGGCACAGATTTTTTTTTTGGGGGCACATTTTGGCACACATATAAGCTCTCTGGCCATGCACAGTTTTTCTCTCTCCGATCATTCGTTTAGAATTTTCCTGCTAGAAAAACGTTACCCCAGCAAGAATCGTTTTTTCGATTTTTTTCCAAAACGACAGGGGGCACACATTTTTTATGTGGGGGCACATTTACAGCAGATAAGGCACCAACTATACGTAATACTCGTATAACTCTAGGAGATACTTTCTTGCTGGGGTAACGTACACTGCTCAAACCAATCGGAGCACGCGAAAATCAAAGTCACGTGACTTTCGCGTGCTCCGATTGGTTTGAGCATGCTAGTAATGAGCACGTGTGTCAGTACCTTAAGGCTACGGTTTATCTGACCACACGCTCACCGCGACCGGCGACGTGTACCCGCCCGTCACCGACGACGCGACGGCCGAATGCTGTGTTTTGGCAACGCGGCGGCGACGGCGTGTCGGTCATCCGTCGTGACGTCACCGCAAGCTGTCGGTAGCGTGTGAAGTTTTAAAGAGACGGTAGCCTAAGGCTGCCTGTCCACCGCACCGGAGCGGAGCGGAGAAACCGAGAAATATTAACCAATAGGATTGCACAAAATCTCAGTTCCTCTTCTGTCCAAATATTTCTCCGTTTCTCCGCTCCGCAGCGTCGCTCCGCTCCGGTGGACAGGTAGCCTAAGTGGTGTGAATCCGATAATCCTGTTTAGCACACTTGACTTGACATTACGTGGGTGATTATAAAGTCGACAATAGAAGCCGTTACTGTGGATTTTTCCTTAGCATTAAATCCACTACAAAATCTACAAACCAATTTATATAATACAAACTGCGCCCCACGGTTTCACCCGCGTAAATGTCGATCCCGTGGGAATATCGGGATAAAAAGTAGCTGTAAAGGTGAATGGATAGTGGTAGACCGCGAAATTCAAATTTTCTTACGTTTTTTGAAATTTGCAGGTCAGTGTCAGATTGTATCTTGATCAAAATATGATTCGCGACAATAACAGGTACATATACTGAGAATTATAATCATGAGAATTATTAATATATCTTTCTAAGTTAGATTTCTACCACCACCCACCAATGTCTTATGGAAAAGTGTAAAGGTGCCACTAGTCGATATTTTTTCCATACAAATTTCGGGAGAGTATTACTCCACTGTTTGACATTGTGCATCCAAAGTTAAACATGATATCGTTTTGTATTATTATTAATGTTGTCTGTACGGAAACAGAATAGTAAAATAAAAATCCATTAAAAAGTTATGAGCCAACAAAGATTCGTTTTTCTTGCTATTTTTAAAGTAACTTTGGGTGTGAATAAGTAATAAAAGAACTGCAAAATCTTCAAAACCAAGTCCGTACCGACAAAGCTCAGTTATCGAAGAGTTCAATAAATTTTATTTGTAATTGATTTACGCAGTGGTTTTTTCATAAAACTCGATCTTCCGAAGCACTTTTCGAATTTTTTTACACTTCTATCAGTTCGGAGTGGTGTTTCTGTGCGTGAGACGTAGACGTTGTTCGTGTAGACTAGCGGCTAACTGCTCATCACTGATACTAGCTCTGTTGGACACGAAGCCAGGTGAGCAGGGTGCTTTTTGACTATGACCACTAGTGAGTTCAAGCTCGCGACTTGTTTACTCTTAAAATCTAACTTAGAAAGAAAGATGTATGTACTTAAGAAAATTTGAATTTCGCGGTCTCAACTACCCATTCACTTTAATGTAGTGTCAGGCGCTGATTAATTTGACAGGACTGAACTAAAATTTATCTTCTGTCCTTTTATTACTAAAATAGAAAGAAAAAAATGCACTGAACTAAAATTTAGTTTAGTTTGTGAACACCGGCACCAATATCTTGTTCATAATATTCCAGGTGTGGTGCCGCCGGACTTAAAGAATAGCACCACCTCATACTTCCCGTTGGTGTCGTAAAAGGCGACAAGTTAGACCGGAGAATGGGCAGCAGCGTTCGCTATGCATTACACCATCATACCATACTGCGATCGCCAACCCGCCTGCCAAGCGTGGCGATTATGGCAAACCTCCCCCAAAATTGCGGGAGGCCTATGTCCAGCAGTGGACGTTTTTCGGCTGAAATGATGATGATGATGATGATGAATATTCCAGGTATGGGACACAGCTGGACAAGAGCGGTTTCGTTCAATGGCGCCGATGTACTACAGAAATGCTAACGCTGCCCTACTAGTATTTGATATTACTAGTGTGAACAGCTTTGCAGCCATAAAGGGATGGGTCAAGGAGTTGCAGAGGTATGTAAAACAAAAAAACTCATACCATTTATTTTAATTAAACCATTTACAGGCACTTTTGAATTGTCAAGAAGTCGGTCAGTCGGAGAATATGAAGCTAGTTGCCCATTCCAAAGCGTAGGTACCTATGGAGATGAACGTGCAAGAAACTCCATGGACACTCTTTTAAATTATATTTTTACAAAAATATTAGTTACATCATTAATGTTGAATTTACAATTATATGTGAGAACGATGTAAAAAAGTACTTACAGCAAAACAACAATCCAAAAATAAAATAATTAAAAATAAGCCGAGGCAGCTGAGTGATGACCAGCCCCAACTGACGGTGCCCGTTCACGAAGATGTAGTTTACTGATCAGCACCCTAGTTGCATAATATGCTTTCAATCGCAATCCGAAGGATTTTTAAGCAATTCCTAATCCATCACACTAATATTATAAAGGCGAAAGTTTGTGAGTGTGTGTGTGTGTGTTTATATATTTGTTACTTCTTCACGCTCAAACGGCGGGACCGATTTTGATAAAATTTTGTATGGAGGTAGCTGGCACCCTGGATTAACATCTAGGCTACTTTTTATCCCGATATTCCAAAATCTTCTATTAACGGTGAATGCCGTAATTACAGAAACAACTAAAATTATGTCTCGCGTGGATCAACGTTCCTGCATACGAAGGGTTAAACAATAATATTTCTCATGTTCCAGTAACGTCCCCGAAGCAATGGTCCTATCAGTAGTTGGCAACAAGAGTGACCTAGAAGATTTGCGCGCAGTACAGTCCAGTGAAGCGGCTCAGTTCGCTGCGTCCATCGGCGCGCAGTACTGTGAGACTTCCGCACTACATGATCAGGTAACTATCAGCGTGAACAAGAGTGATCAGAAGACTTGCGCGCAGTACAGTCCAGTGAAGCGGCTCAGTTCGCTGCATCCATCGGCGCGCAGTACTGTGAGACGTCCGCACTACATGATCAGGTAACTATCAGCGTGAACAAAAGTGATCAGAAGACTTGCGCGCAGTACAGTCCAGTGAAGCGGCTCAGTTCGCTGCGTCCATCGGCGCGCAGTACTGTGAGACGTCCGTACTATATGATCAGGTAACTATCAGCGTGAACAAGAGTGATCAGAAGACTTGCGCGCAGTACAGTCCAGTGAAGCGGCTCAGTTCGCTGCGTCTATCGGCGCGCAGTACTGTGAGACGTCCGCACTACATGATCAGGCAACTCAGCGTGAACAAAAGTGATCAGAAGACTTGCGCGCAGTACAGTCCAGTGAAGCGGCTCAGCTCGCTGCGTCCATCCGCGCGCAGTACTGTGAAACGTCCGCACTACATGATCAGGTAACTATCAGCGCGAACAAGAGTGATCAGAAGATATGCGCGCAGTACAGTCCAGTGAAGCGGCTCAGTTCGCTGTGTCTATCGGCGCGGTATTGTGAGACGTCCGCACTACATGATCAGGTAACTATCAACGCGAACAAGAGTGATCAGAAGAATTGCGCGCAGTACAATCCAGTGAAGCGGCTTAGTTCGCTGCGTCCATCGGCGCGGAGTACTGTGAGATGTCCGCACTACCTACATGATCAGGTAACTATCAACGCGAACAAGAGTGATCAGAAGAATTGCGCGCAGTACAGTCCAGTGAAGCGGCTCAGTTCGCTGTGTCTATCGGCGCGGTATTGTGAGACGTCCGCACTACATGATCAGGTAACTATCAACGCGAACAAGAGTGATCAGAAGAATTGCGCGCAGTACAATCCAGTGAAGCGGCTTAGTTCGCTGCGTCCATCGGCGCGGAGTACTGTGAGATGTCCGCACTACCTACATGATCAGGTAACTATCAACGCGAACAAGAGTGACCAGAAGACTTGCGCGCAGTACAGTCCAGTGAAGCGGCTCAGTTCGCTGCGTCCATCGGCGCGCAGTACTGTGAGACGTCCGCACTACATGATCAGGTAACTATCAACACGAACAAGAGTGACCAGAAGACCTGCGCGCAGTACAGTCCAGTGAAGCGGCTCAGCCGTCAAATAAATAAATATATTAGTCAGACAGGACTTTGAATTTTATATACACCGTGTTCTTCACGTTATGCATAAACTTTGTCAAACGTTTCTAAAACTTTTACAAATTAAATCTAACAAATGAAGTAGTACTTAATAAAAAGGCTTCGTTACAAAGATATTTCTAATTTCATTTAATGAAATTTAATTGAGCTATGCAGTAAGAAAGGGTCTTAACTTAGTTTTGACAAGTTTCAGCCCGCCAAATCTCGTATGAATGAAAATACGGTGTTTCCAATTCGGTTAACGAGGCATGCATATCCAGTGATTTATGTCAAGGTATTTTGTTATGAAAATTAACAAAAAATAAGAATTAATTAACGTGTCCATAATGAAAAATGCTGATTTTCATGGTCTGAACATCTCGTCGAAGTTTATGTATATCGTCAACACAGTGTATATAGATTAGACGCGCAAGACATCTAGTGACCTTTTGGTGTAGCTGGCCCACAAACGCCCCGTGTAGACCCAGGGCCAGAAGCGTAGCGTGCCTTGACGCGGCCCCGTATAAAAGTTTTGTTTGGGGGCCCTTAGGAAGGGTAAAAATTTCTCACAAAAGAAAAAAAGAATGTTTGCATAAAATTAAAAGAAATATTTATTCATCATAATTATCTATCTGTCACTTTTACCAAAAAAAAATTCGTTGTCATTTGTGAAAAAAAAAAATTGGGAAGTTTTTTTATTAATTTTTGCTTGCGCACGTTGGGGGCCCCATATAATTGATACGGCAGACACGGCGGTAGCTACGCCTCTGCCCAGGGCCGTCTCCACGAGCGAGAGAGTCGCGGCGACAGTCTCGCCGTGCCATCAAATTTTCGCCGCGATGATGTCGCCGTGTGGAGACACGTTCTAAGAGAATGTATAGAAATACGTGGCATCAGCCCTGATAAGTCTTAACATCATCATCTGCCTGCCTTTTCCCAACTATGTCGGGGTCGGCTTCCAGTCTACCCGGATGCAGCTGAATACCAGTATTTTACATGGAGCGACTGCCTATCTGACCTCCACAACCCAATTACTAGGTAATGATACCCCTTGGTAAGACTGGTTGTCAGACTTTCGGGCTTCTGACAACCCGTAACGACTGTCAAAGATCCAGGAATAACAGCTTGGACCAACGCAACGGCTTAACGTGCTTTCCGGGGCACCGAGGGGTCTCGGTATGTAAAGATGGTCACCCATCCACAGACCATCCACAAGCCTCTCGATAAGCCTTAACTATTTTTAACAAATATTTCAATTATATTTTTTTGTTTGCCAGCAGGGAATCGACCAAGTATTCATGACCACTGCGGCAGCTCTCCTCAAGCTGTCGAGTTCCAACCTGGTATCCTCTCTGAGGTCCTACGACTCTGCTGAGTTGGACGCCACTAAAATACCCACTGGTAAGGAGGAATGATGATGGGGATGAGATGGCATGGGGATTGTTAGTGTCCGTCCAGACTGGGGAGCGGGGCGGGCGCGGGCGCGGGAGCGGGACCGCAAGCGGGCAGTGACACCCAATCAAATTTTACGAAAAAACCGAAGCACCTCAATAAAATACTGAATATCTTATCTGAATGAAATAATATACTAAATCCGGGTAATTCCCTGGACATCAATGTTCGCGGGGACGATCGCTACGGTGTTACCATAGCTTTTTATCCGAAACTAGCTGACCCGGCAAACGTTGTTTTGCCATATAAATTATTTCTAGCTGCCCGGCGCTACTTCGTTTGCGTGGTGTCCTACCCTAACCTACCCCTACCCTACTCCTACCCTATTCCTACACTACTCCTACCCTACTCCTATACTACTCCTACCCTACTCCTACACTACTCCTACCCTATTCCTACCCTACTCCTATCCTACTCCTACCCTACTCCTAACCTACTCCTACACTACTCCTACCCTACTCCTACCCTACCCCTACCCTACCCCTACCCTACTTCTACCCTACTCCCAAAGATATATTAAATTTTCTCTGCGTAAGAACCATCCTCGTACTTCAAGGAATATTCTAAAAAAAGAATTAGCGAAATCGGTTCAGCTGTTCTCGAGATTTGCGCTTAGCAACACATTCAGCGATTCATTTTTAGGGTTCCGTACCCAAAGGGTAAAAACGGGACCCTATTACTAAGACTTCGCTGTCTGTCCGTCTGTCTGTCTGTCTGTCACCAGGCTGTATCTCAAGAACCGCGATAGCTAGACTGTTGAAATTTTCACAAAGTATGTATTTCTGTTGCCGCTATAACAACAAATACTAAAAACAAAATAAAATAAATATTTAAGGGGGGCTCCCATACAACAAACGCGATTTTTTTGCCCTTTTTTGCTCGATATCAAAAATGGCAACAGGTAGGCAATTGAAATATTCACAAAATACTCAGTTGTATTTCAACTTTAATAATAAAATTAAAATAAAATAAATATTTAAGGGGGGCTCCCATACAACAAACATGTTTTTTTCGGCGTTTTAGCCTTGTGGTACGGAACCCTTCGTGTGCGAGTCCGACTCGCACTTGGCCAGTTTTTATATTATAGATATACCCAAAAATACTTACTTCCGACAATATACCTACAAAAATACTGAATTACTGATGCTCGGAAAAGTCGATAAAATATACGGAAAAGTATTATAAAATACTGAATCAGCCGGTCGATTCTGTAAAAATCTCACCGTGAAAACTTAGGTTAGGGAAGTGAGTTTGTTTTTGCTAGGCATTGACACTATTGACAGCTCACTCCACGCTCACTTCACCTAAGTTTTCACTGTGAGATTTTTACAGAATAGCACCGCTGGTCACACTGGTCCAGTGTTTGTCAAAATATAAGCGCGCGCGCCCCGCACGCTTTAGGTCATCAGACTAATTATTATCTTCTCTTCATTACAGGCACACCGACAGAAGAAGACGCAACGCATACAGGGAAGGTGGAGCTACCCGCGTGGAGCATAGACAGCATTGCGCACGGCGATGTGCAGAAGAACATGTGTTGTTGACCATAATTCTACCCGTAAATGAGACGTGTCGGATAATATCCTGCTGAATAAGTTGTACCCGCTTGCAGGAATCGCACCACCTGCCGTACGAAGAGATGTCGCATGCGCGCTGAAAAAGAAGAACCAGGAATCCGATTCCCGACATCCTCTCTACGAGGACACGACGACCATTTTTTTTTTAAAGATGGGAAATCATCAAGTGACCCCTCCCGCTCTGGGTGGAGCGCAAGGGAGTGTCAGACTCTTACTGACTAAAACCCACCCGTGTTCCTTCCTTAGCCCTTTATGTTCCGGGGCAGCGGTAACCCTTTCGGACAATCCCGCTGACCAGAATTGCACCACCTACCCCACGAAGGGATGTCGAATGCGCGCTGGAAAAAAAGAACCAAGAATACGGTTCCTGACATCCTCTCTACGATGACACAACGACCCCGGGTGGGCTTAAAAGCTCGTACGCTGGCAATCCAGGACAATCCACCCAATGAGAGAAGCATCCACCATCATTCTTGCTTCCCGGAGTGATCTGCAGTGACCTATATGGAAAGCTCTCAATCAAATCATTTTATTCCTTTGCAAACATTGGTAAAGACACATAGATGTTTCATATTTATAACCAAGTTCTCCACATTTTACCGTCCAATGGAAATATGCATATAGTGTACATACAGTTTCATTGAAACCATAATACAATAAAATAAAAATGGCAATCATAAAAATAAAATAAAATGTCAAACGGAGTAAAAGTATGTCAAACCATAATAATAATATGTCAATCAGCAAATGAATCATCATTAATAAAGCTGTCAATAGTGTAATAATAATAAGTAAGATTTCATTGAGCGCCCTTTTAAATTGTATACAGTAATTTTTTTTTATAATATTCGATAATTTATTAGGCGCAATACCAAAAAAACTTTTTTGCATAAGTGCAGTTTTACATTTCATCATTTCAGCCGAAAGACGTCCACTGCTGGACATAGGCCTCCCCCAAGTTGGGAGGGGTTTGCCATAATCGCCACGCTTGGCAGGCGGGTTGGCGATCGCAGTATGGTGTGGTGGTGGAATGCATAGAGAACACTGCTGCCCATTCTCCGGTACGACCCTTAGTCGCCTTTTACGACACCCACGGGAAGTATGGGGTGGTGCTATTGTTTAAGTCCGGCACCACACAGACAAGTTTTACATTTATCATGACATAATTTATTAACGTATTCGTATCCAAGTTGGCCGCTGCAGACACAATTTGTCGAAGTGAGGGATGACTGACCCATCCAGATCCATCAGAGCGGTGCTCCTGATCAGACCATGCCCCACTTACTGGAGTGTCCTAAGAACCAGTTCACCTGCACCTCCGATGACCTAAAGAATGCTCTACGATGACACAACAACCTCGGGTTGGCTTAAAAGCTCGTACGCAGGCAATGCAGGACAATCCACCCGATGAGAGAAGCAAATTGTGGAAAGAGAAGCATCCACCACCGATAACCTTTCTTGCTTCCCAGAGTGATCTGCAGTGACCTATATGGAAAGCTCTCAATCGATTGCTTACCCAAGCGGGTCGCTGCAGACACAATTTGTCGAAATGGGGGATTACTGACCCATCCAACACCGAGAGCGGTGCTTCTGATCAGACCATGCCCCACTTGCTGGAGTGTCCTAAGAAACTGTTCACCTGCACCTCTGAGGACCTAAAGAATGCCACTGATGCTGCAATCAACGTGACCATCTACATACATACATAATCACCCTATAATGTTCCCACTCCTGGGACATAGGCCTCCTCTCTGTGAGAGGGAGTGGGCCGTAATCTACCACGCGGGTTGGCAGATGTCACATGTCTTGCCGAGACATGCCGGTTTCCTCACGATGTTTTCCTTCGCCGTTTTGAGAGCAGTGGTGATGACATAATTTACACAAAGTAAAGAGCCTGTCTGGGTTCGAACCAACGACTTACAACTACGACCATCTACTGGGCTCAAATTATATAAAACATCGAAGAAGAGTACCATCGACACGAAAAGAAGAGGCTATGCCCACTGCTACGCTAACACCTGGCCAGAGAACAATTATATATTTTTTTTTATTACTAAACTAGCTGCGCCCCGCGATTTCACCCGCGTAATTGTCCATTCCGTAGGAATATCGGGTTAAAAAGTAGCCTATATGTTAATCCAGAGTGTCAGCTACCTCCATACCAAATTTTATCCAAATTGGTCCAGCCGTTTGAGCGTGAAGAAGTAACAAACATATAAACACACACACACTCACACTCGCAAACTTTCGCCTTTATAATATTAGTGTGATGGGCCCGCTCTTGACCCCGATCACGCCTGATGGAAAGCGATAGATGAGGTCTATGATGGAACGAGCGTGCCCAGAAGATGACTGTTCACTCTTGCTTTGAAGGCAGACGGGTTAAATGTGGGAGGGACACAGATGTGCAGAGAGTTTCACACTGACTGTGCGCATAATAAAAGTGGAGGAGAAGCGCTGAGTACGACTCGTGGGGATGGTACAACCAAGTGCGGATGGTACGCTGCAGTACGTCTGGTTGTCCGGTGGTGAAAGGGCGATGGTGGGATCAGGTCGTGAGCTCCTGCGCACTCTCCGAAGAAGACCGACAGGCAAGCAACATTACGCCGATGAGCTAGGCTGTGAAGCGTAGCTACCAACGTCTCGTCGTCTTTAAGCTTATCTAAATAACAACCTACTCCGTTCGCAGATACCGGCACTCAAAAGTATTGAAAGGTTTATTGGATTTGCATAGAGTTGTTAGTCGCTCCATGTAGAATACTGGTATTCAGCTACATTAGCGGTGTTATTGCGTAACAGTATATCAGTAGCAATGGCTTTCTTTTTGGAGGGGCCCGTGGCTAAATAATAACAGCCGCACAGGTCGATCGATCAGGTTAAGCTACGCTTGCCGCGGTTGGTCTGTGGATGGGTGACCATCTTTACATACCGAGACCCCTCCGTGCCTCGAAAAGCACGTTAAGCCGTTGGTCCCGGCTGTCATTCGTGGATCTTTGACAGTCGTTACGGGTAGTCAGAAGCCCGAAAGTCTGACAACCAGTCTTACCAAGGGGTATCGTATTACCCAGTAACTGGGTTGTGGAGGTCAGATAGGCAGTCGCTCCATGTAAAATACTGGTACTCAGCTGCATCCGGTTAGACTGGAAGCCGACCCCGACATAGTTGGGAAAAGGCTAGGCAGGTGATAAATGGCTTTCTTTTTGATAATTCACCAACATTCATCGCGTTATTTACGTTCTTGAGCAGATGATTTTTTCGAACTTAAGAAGCAATGTTTTAGCAATATCATTCACATTGAGATTAATAGTGTGTTACGCAGTTAGGGTGGTGGTTAGACTATGGAAGCCAACCTCCAAATAGTTGCTGAAGATTGAGCAGATGAGGACGATGATGATCTAGAATTATTGAATCTTTGGAATTATATTATACTAGCTTCTCCCCGCAACTTCGTCCGCTTGAATTTTTTGATCCCCATACCTACCCGTCGCATCGCAATGGCCGCTCGCGCTATTATTTTTTAGAGTTTTTTCAGTTTTTTTTTATCTTTTTGCTCGACTCCTTAAGGTCTTAGCGTGACGTTACATAGCATTTAACCTTCCTCAGAAGAATTTTTAAAATCCGACTGGTAGTTCCGTATATCTCCTACATAAAAAAACAAACAACCTCTTCATAATATTAGTATAGATTAGGAAGTCACGCGACTATTCCTGTCAGTTTTAATACAAGTTCGGCGCGAGCGCATTTTTTCCTGCGCGGGATTTGCTAAGTTTGGCCAAAGGTTTTTATAAAAAAAAGGCCTCTATATTACACTTGTATTATAGAGGTCAGTGAAGAATAGGTTCCTGCCCAGCCTGCGTTGTTTAATGTGGATAGTAAAAAGTTTTCAATACTATTGTTGTACTATAATCATTAAAACTTTTATGAATGGAGATTAGAAAAAAAAAATATACTGACAGTTGAGGCCGTCAGCGCAAAAGTGGCCTAACCCACAATTTTTTATATTCGTACTTATCTATTGCAATTTATTTAAAATATAATAAATTTTCATGCAAAACTGGCCTATCCCTAGTTTCATAGTTTAGTTTCATGGATGAAACTAGGGATAGGCCGGTTTTGCATGAAAATTTATTATATTTTAAATAAATTGCAATAGATAAGTACGAATATAAAAAATTGTGGGTTAGGCCACTTTTGCGCTGACGGCCTCAGTTTTGCCGTCAATCTCATAAATTTAATTGTCATTTGTCAGCCGTTTTGCAGTTAACTTGTTTGTATTTAATTTCTCTAGTTTGGCCTATTGGCCAAAAATATAAATAGTATAAAAAATTAACACAAAATGAGAGGCTAGAAAAAACCGTTACAAGCTCAATTCTTTTTATTTTTGATTAGTTTGAAACCAGAACACTATTGAAAATGAATCTAAATTTGCTAAAGTTCACCCTCCGACGAATTTATATTCCCATTTCTCTTTTTAGGAATAATATGAGTGATAATCTGGAAAAACGCAAACACGTCACTTCTTCTGTTGCAATCGGGTTAGTACTTTGTTGATTACATTACACAGCCTCACGCGTGTACTCACTCCTCAAAAGGTTAGGGCCTTATCACACTGGAACACGGGGAGGGTTTTAGTCAGTAAGAGTCTGACACTCCCTTCCGCTCCACCCAGAGCGGCTTTTTTTTTGGGTGGGAAATCATCAAATGACCCCTTCATTTGATGATTTCCCACCCAAAAAAAAAAAGTTACGGCCTTATCACACTCGCGATTTGCAAACGAGTCCAAAGCGAGCCGAGAGCGCAGCGAGCTCATTGCGAGTTCGCAGCTAGCGCGCGGTGAACTCGCCGCGGGCGTCTGTAGAGTCGCTTTGGACTCGCTTGTCGTCAGTGTGATAAGACCCTTTGACAGGACGTGTACCTATACTACATCTACATTTCGAATTATGTGACTTGAACATAACTAACGAAATGTGGGTAGGGATGTATGTGGGTGTGGGTGGGAGCCTATTAATAAAACTTCAGAATGGCTTACAACAGACAGTCATTTATTTTAGAATGTTCCAGATACGTCACACAGTTTAGGTACACTAGTAAATACTAGATGGAGCTTGTACTAAGGCTAAGAACTCACGGAGCGATTTTCGCCCGCGTCCGCTGCGGTTGCGGGCCCGCAGCTTCTGTAGAATGCAAATATTTATATAAAAAATTAAAGCACATTTCACGACGCGTTTTACGCCCGCGGTGTACGCGGTTGTATGCGGCTCCCGCTGTACCGGCGGGCAACTAGTAGAATCGCGCGGGCCGCGGTTACCCGCAGCCTCGGCGGGTGGCGCCCGCGCGCTTTGCGATCGGTTGGCGGGCGACCACGGGGGCCGGTAACGATATCGATCGCTAACGATCTCTGTCCTTAATCAGTGGATGCACCCAGAACCTTTTGGGCCTTCTTTTTTTAATTCTTCTGTGAAGTAAGTATAACGCAACGGCT
Source organism: Mesoligia furuncula (assembly GCA_916614155.1). Lineage (NCBI taxonomy): Eukaryota > Metazoa > Arthropoda > Insecta > Lepidoptera > Noctuidae > Mesoligia > Mesoligia furuncula. Next base: position 13,902,070 of record OU744818.1, on the reverse strand, counting down.
CGTTTCTGGTGTGTGTCCATGGCGGTCTGGACCTCAACTGCTCGTTAACCGCCCGTCTTGCAATCTTGCGATCATCGCCCGCCACGTTTGCGGGCGATGATCGCAACCGCGGCGGCCGCGTAACTGCGCGAATAACCGGTCTCGTGAGTTTTGAAATAAAACCGCAGATCCACGACCGCGGCGGTTGCGGGCGAAAATCGCTCCGTCAGTTCTTAGCCTAAGTAGTTTCTTTTGATACATATTTAACATCCTCTCGTAACAAAATAGACCATAGATTGCTCTTTTTAATTTTAACACTTTATTATGACAATTCTCAAATGAAGAGCACTCAGGTATTTCAGTAAATACATTTTCATCTAGAAAACCATTCAAAAAAGCTGTTGGTACATCAAGGTGATTCATATTAAGGTTTAGTTTAACAGTTAAAGCAAAAAGTAATCTAAGGGTAGAATACCTTAATACAGGGGAGAAAGTTTCAGTAAAGTCAATACCTTTCTTCTGAGTAAAACCTTTTGCAACCAGCCTTGCTCTGTACCGCACTTCACCATCACTATTGTATTTCTTCTTGAACACCCACCTGTTTTTAACCACTGTACCATCCTTTGGTCTGTTCACAAGCTCCCAAGTGTCATTGTCCTTAAAAGATTTCAACTCTTCCTTCATTGCACATTGCCACTGTACTGCCTCAGGTCCACTAGTAGCTTCATTTAGTGAAATCTGCTCACCTGTCACATCTTCCACGCACATATTGGAATAACCATAGTAATTTGGTTTTCTTATGGTACGCTTCTTTGGAAGATCCAAAACCTGTGACTGAGTCACAACAGTTGTATCAGCCGGTGTGAGAGGATCATGAAAACTGTCTTCTGATTCACTTGATGTTTCATCAGGAACGTAAGTTGCATCACTCGGATCATCTTCTATCACATCTGTGCTATCTGACTTACTGTTCTCTATGCACTCTGCTGGCTGTTGGTCCTCTATTAGTACAGTTGCTGACGATCTGCCATTGGTGTCGTCCATGACTACCACATCTCTGGCAACAATGATCTTCTGTGACTGTGGGTCAAATAGACGGCAACCTTTGGTATTATCTGAGTAACCAACTAGGAACATCTTGTTTGCCTTCTTGTCCCACTTTTTACGCTTGTCTTTGGGCACATGGACCATCACTGGGCTGCCAAAGATCCGCAAATGACTAACATTTGGCTTTCTGCCCGTCCACATTTCATAGGGTGTAATATCCCTATCTAGGCTTGCTGCTGGCGATCTATTCTTCAAATATGCAGCTGTATTAACAGCCTCCGCCCAGAACTTTTTTTCAAAATTGGCATCAAATAGGAGACAGCGTGCCTTCTCAACAATAGACCTGTTATACCGCTCAGCGACTCCGTTCTGTTCAGGAGTATATGCAGTTGTTTTCTGATGTACTATACCACTTTTTTTCAAATAGTCCTCCATTTCAGTTGAACAGAACTCACCGCCATTATCCGAACGTAATGTTTTTATTTTCTTGGATTGCTGATTCTCGACTAACCTTTTAAACTCTTTAAAGTACTTGAAAGTTTGATGTTTTGACTGAAGAAAATACACAAAACTCATTCGACTGTAGTCATCAACAAAAATCAGAAAATAAGAAGCCTTTCCAAGTGATTTATTTTCCATTGGTCCACATAGGTCCGTGTGGACCAATTCCAGCACATCCTGACTTCTGCTCATACTCACAGGGAATGGTAACCTTGTCTGTTTACCCTGGCAGCATACCGTACAGCTGGATTTGTCAATTGCACTACCTTTGTCAAAGAATTTTACGCCTTCAACTGCTCCATTTTGCATTTTGCATAGGTCATTAAGATTTATGTGACCTAATCGTCTGTGCCACGTCGTACTTGAAGCTTTAATTGCCGCCGCTAGTAATTGCTGAGACTTCACAATGTTTAATTTGTATACTTCGTTTTCTAACCTTGCTTCACCAATGCAATCATTCTGTGAGTTGTATATGAAGCATCCCTTGTGAGTAAATGTCACATTGTTTCCACTTCCAATTATACGACTAACCGATAACAAATTCGTGGTGAGGTTAGGCACATATAAGACATTGTTAACCTGTATATCATACTGCTTGTTTCCAACTGCAGTCGTAATTTGCAAGTCTCCCGAACATACTACTTGTACACTTGTTCGATTAGCTAATATTATTTCCTTAGTTTTTGGTTGATACGAAACGTTTGTCAACATATTTTTGTCCGACACTAAATGAGTACTTGCGCCCGAATCAACGTACCAGTCGTATTGACTGAATTCACTCGTTAAGAATACCGCGCTGAATGCGTTCATCTTCGCCTTTGTCGAGTTTCCTGAAGGACATTGATTCTTGTAATGCCCAATTTCTTTGCACTTGTAACAACGAATAACTTTTGACGTTTTGCTTGTTGACGCTGACGCCTGACGATGCGTTTCGTTGTCGCTATGCTTGGAGTTTGAATTTGTTTTACTGTTTCCTCCAACTCGTTTATAATGACTTTTCACGATGAATGCTCCTTCTGATTTCACCTCGAAATCTGTACTCATATCCAATAGTTTGGTTTTAATAGCATCTGCACTTATAGCTATACCAGAATGCTCAATGGCCATGATCATTGGGCTGAACTTCTCCGGGAGTCCTGCCAAAAGTAACGACCCGATCCATTCGTCATTTATCTCAAAACCGGTACCTTTAAGTTTCTGCGCTGTTTCCACGACTTGCGTGACGTAACTAGTCATGGACTCACACGTTTCCAAGCGAATAGAAATAAGATTCCTTAGCAAACTGATCTTGCGTGTGTAACCGGAGTCGTCAAACAATGACTTTAATTTCTTCCATAAACTTTTCACTGTCTTTTCAGTTTTTATATGGACATAAAGAGATGGATCGATGGTCATAATAATCTTCGCTTTGGCTTTCTTGTCGTTTGCTTCATCTAGCGGTTGCTCGCTGTTCAAATCGACGCCTTCCAAGATGAGATAGTTTTCTACCGCAAACGCCCAATCATCATAATTCTCACGCCCCTTTAACTTGGTAACGTTAACCGAGTAATTGCCTGCCATTTTATAACTGTGCACTATGTAAAACTTGTCGAAAAACTAAAATTGCGGGTCTGGGCCCATAACCTAATAAAACTTCAGAGTGGCTTACAACTTTCAGTCTATCAAAAAGTACTCTGTGCTTACAACAGACAGTCATTTATTTTAGAATGTTCCAGATACGTCACACAGTTTAGGTACACTAGTAAATACTAGATGGAGCTTGTACTAAGTAGTTTCTTTTGATACATATTTAACACCTATTGTACTTTGTTTGACTACAAGCGTTTAAATCCTATTTATTAATTGACTGTCGAGTTGCGTATCTGTTGAGACGCGCATCTGTCAAGTTGCGTGTCTGTCGAGCTGCGTCTTTGACGTGGTGCGAATCTGACGAGATGCGTTTCTGTCAACATGCGTTTTTTGGCGAAATGCGTATTTGACCACTTGCGTTTCTGACGACATGCTAGTAATTCTTGCCATCAACCGGACACGAATCCAGACTCCGGACTGCTACTGAGAAATTCCAGAGGAAAAAACTCAATAACACTGCCCGAAGTAGATACATAGATAGAATTTCTCTTTAATGTATTTACACCAAAAAGAAAATCGTCATCATCATCTGCCTAAACTTTTCCCAACTAGGTTTGGGCCGGCTTCCTTCCAGTCTAATCGGATGCAGCTGAACCAGTATGTCACATGGAGCGACTGCCTATCTGACATCCACAATCCAGCATAATATTATGGCACATGACGTTTCCGTAAATTGTCAATCACGCGCAGCATCTGGAGCAACTTGTACCTACTTGAAAGAACTGTAGTGCTGGGGTCATTTGCCGGGGTCACGGATCAACGCAATAACGTGCAAGGGTAGGCGAATTGATGGAAAGCTCTCTCTTTCCTTCAATTAGCCTACTATTCGCACAGCATTATGTCGGCGAGCGGCACAGGCGGTAGTTTTTACATGATGAATTATTTGATGTTGTTATAATTATTATGGTTACTGGCCACTAGCCTTACCCGTGTTAAATTAATGTCGATATTTTAGTGTAGTGGCACGTTGTATTGATATCTCGTTATTGTTTTATCCGCGTTTTTTTTTTTGAAAGTTTTGGTCGTTGATTCGTAATATTGCCGAAGTCAAATCGATCAAGATCTTAAAAAAGTTAGGTTTCTCTCGATATTTTTTTTACCTACTTGCACGATTAAGCCTTTCTTGCCACATATATTATCAGAAAATGCTCAATTTTGATGATAGGTCACCTATTTTAAAAGCTTATATAGTGTTACGCTAGAAACAGGGTATTGTAAAAATTGTTCACAGCAAAAATAACCAAGATTCTTATGTAATTTAGAATTAAGATGGTATTTAAAAAATACAGTTATATTTTTGATAATAATTGCAATTTTAATTAAACATTCCATTGTATGATTATTGATTTTACTGTGTAGGTAGGTAGATACAGGCAATTTTGTACGTATTAAGTTTATGAATAAATAAATTTATCTATAATGTTAATTGGTGGTTTATTTTTTTGATCATTATCAGTCCCCTGCCATTACCCAGTTTGTGTGTGTCTAGTTTCGTGAGTCTCTAACATAAAAATATTTCATTTCACATAAACCTACATGGGCACTTGTGAAACGTCAGAAGCTAGGTGCACGGTTCCATTTGGTTGTTTTCGATGTCGAAAGACTGCAAGAAACTCCACGCTCGACGCTCTCTTCTCTTTAAATGTTCTCAAATTAGTGTTAGTCTCAGACCAACAAAAAAAGATAGACGGCGCGCCGCGAACATCAAAAGTGAAGCCATAAAACCGTGCTCCTGCAAGTAAACATACACGCTCACGCACACACCTACACTAAAACCATGCTCATCGCTCTTAGTACGTCACGAGTCGTCGTCAAGTTAACATAGATTAAAAAAATATAATTATGCCTTCCTGTGCAGTGAAAAGTTGCAAAAACAACAGCAAATCACTTAAAAAGTCTCACGGAATCACTTTTCACTTGTAAGTACTTGAAATAATATCGTTTCTATAATATTAAATTTTAGATTACTTGGAACAAAAAACCGGCCAAGTGCGTGTCGGGCCACGCACAGTGTAGGGTTCCGTAGTAGCCCGTTATCATAATGTAGTACGTAAAAAAATTAAATCGTCTTAATATAAAAAAAATAAAATAAAAAAATTAAAATTTTCATATTTTGTTTTTCAATGCAAGTCTTTACCCGTTATAAACAAGCAACTACTTCATCTTAGTCACTTTAAAGGATTAATGCTAAGGATTTTGTATTTGGTACAAAATTATCCAACACCCAAGTTCAACGACTATTACCGCTAAACTAATAAAGTTATCTTAACCGCTATACTTTTCCTTTAAAGTTCATGAAATGCACTATCATCGTGAATTTTTCCAAATTTTTCAAGCCAGCAGTTTAGGTTTTAGAGGGGGGGGGACGCCCTACTGGAACAAAAATTTGCACTTTAAAGTTTAATATTTCGTAAATGGAGCATTAAATTTAAAAATAATTTTAGCAACCCCCAAGTCATTTTAGAAGACCTATTCAACGATACCCCACACGATGGGGTACACGACGAAAAAAATATTCATCCCCACTACACATGTAGGGGAGATACCCTAAAAAAAAATATTTTCCAAAATTTTATTTTACCACTTTGTCGGCGTGATTGATATACATATTGGTACCAAATTTCAGCTTTCTAGTGCTAACAGTCACAGAGATTAAGCGAGGACGGACAGACAGACGGACAGACAGACATGGCGAAACTATAAGGGTTCCTAGTTGACTACGGAACCCTAAAAACCTCAACGAACGAAAGTAGTGACATAAGGTGCGGGGGTTGCCATAATACGATTTAAATTTTCCCCATTCGATTAATACATACATATAAATATGATTTGTTACTTCGAGTTATATTCCTATTTTCTTTTTTATGTATTGAATATTTTGGGTTTCCAATTAATAGCAATACCATACTCAACAATATCTTACTCGTACAATATTATACTAGTTCCTACTCCCACAAATATCCCCAAATTATAGGGAAAACATTTAACAAATGGCAAGCCTTCGATACACACATAGATAAAAAGGTGGCTTCAGTTTTAATGTTCGTGGCGCGCTGTCTATCTTTTTTTGTTGGTCTGAGAGTGTTAGTAGGTATCGGAGGACAGTGTAGGCCTGTCAACAAGTAAAAGGTACTTAATAAATAAAAAAATAATTTTAATAAATTAAATCGACTTCAATAAGAAATTAACTCAAAATTATGAAATAACTTCAATTTCGGGAAGTATGTCTTGGGATCTGTATTTTAGTTTTAGTTTTTTGCCACCGACTTCCGAAATTAAAGTTATTTCATAATAATTATGAGCTTATTTCTTATTGAAGTCTGTTTATTTAAAAAAAAATACTTTTTATTTCGTAATTGTTAGTTTCTGCACTAGAATTTGACCAAGGTTTTTTTGAGATCTTTTCCTTTGACACTACACCCGTAGCTCGTATCAATAAGCCAGGCCCACGTATTAGTCCATATCTTGAAAATTACTGAATCGATTTTGATAAAACTTGCACTGTTCCCTAAGTTGAAATAAATGTAAGCCAATAAAAAAAATGGTCACGATCCGATTAATAGTTGCGGAGAAATGCGTGGACAAACATACATACGTACATACGTCTATAAATTTTGGTATATTTGTTTGGAAGCCCTAAGAGATTGCCATACTTATGTGAATATAATGCAATTCCAATAATATTACATAACTACATACGTGTCGATTTGATAATCTCCTTTTTTTGAAGTCGGTAAAAATCAATGTTTGTATGTTTGTCCTCTATGCGTTCCGAAACCATTGGTCAGATTGTGATGGAACTTTGGTAGGGTGTTCTAGGGGACGGCCGTAAGGGTTCTTAATTATTAAAACATGGAAAAATAACAAAAAAAAAATCTGGGGCGGTACAAAGTTCGCTAGTAAAATATAAAAACCTATTACTTAAAACCGAATGATCCGATTGCTATTACAACCACTAATAAATAGTTGAAATTAGAATTGAACAAATAATAAGATTATGTGAAAGTATGTAGAAAATATAATTATTACAAAATAAAAAGTACCAATTATTTGGCATTTTCTTAACTAATAAAAATGTAAGCATTCAAATATTATATTATTGTACCGCTCATTTGTTGAAACATCATGATTTATAACAATAGAAATTCAATCGTCTCATTAGCCACAGTTAAGCTAACAGATTGTAAAAATAAGTATTTATTATTTTGATGTTATTTTCTTGCTTCGAAAGTACTGTGTCCACTTTTCTACACCTTGACTCTTGATCTAAGCGTTTGAACGATCAGGAATATTCGGGAAACGCCGACCTCATCTAAGTTTTTATCATTAGGTAACCATTGTATGTGCAATACCTACCAGTTTCTATTGGTAAAATCCTAAGATTCTGGATTAGCGTGTGGTGAATGTGTTGGCTCACAAAGCGTATTGATAAGTCATCATCATCTGCCTAGCCTTCTCCCAACTATGTTGGGGTCGGCTACCAGTCTAACCGGATGCAGCTGAATACCAGTATTTTACATGGAGCGACTGCGCGAGCCTATCTGACCTCCACAACCCAATTACTGGGTAATACGATACCCCTTAGTAAGACTGGTCGTCAGACTTTGACAAGTATGATAAGTATGTTTTATATAGTAATAGTGTATTAATGCTCATCGCTGTAGTTTATTCAGGTGTCGATGTTCTTGCCCATTTTCTTATTGTCCATGATCAATTGATCATGGCCACTAAGAAAACTCGGTCATTTCGATTATTCAAGAAAACCATAGAAATAAAAAATGAAACAACAGAAATTTTATTATAAATATAATAATATTGTGTTGTGATCTGTTAGCAACATTGTAACACTATCACTGACTGAATATTTACAGGTCGACATGGTGTAACGTAAAGTAGTCCTATGTCACTAGCGCGTGGCGAGCACTAAAACGTGCCCGCGACGGTGTACCGTGCGTCTTCCGTGACGCTTTTCTGCGTCAGTCGCGACGCACATGACGCTAGGGTGCGTCCCGAGCCCGTAACCAGGCACGGAAACGTTCCCGTCGACGCGCGCTCAGGGCTGGATGTGACGCTCTAGCGGCGGCTAGGGAACCGCGTTGGTATAGCTGCAGCGGTCTGAACGCTAGTAAACGTCCCAGCGTGCACTCTGGGGCGTCGTGAAGTCGCGGAGGCTTGCGTCTTGCGTGTGGCCGCGCGGGGTCTGTGTGCGACGATTGTGCTTGAGCTGGTAATGAGTGCGCGTTGTGCGTATAGCCCGGCGCTCGCGCTCTAGCGTTCCTCAGTAAGAAGACTGGTTTGGGTGGAGCAGGCGCGGTTGTCGGCCGGGCATATCTTTCCCGGAATAGCGGCCAAGTTTCATGTCTCTCATGTCTGTCGAGTCTCTCTGGCTCATGGGGAGACGCTCTGCCTTCGCTGCCGCCCGCTAGTAACTCGAACGTGACACGGCAGGAGTCCCCTCCATATAACTTCACAAGGAACGCGGTGTGTTCTTGTCGCAGGTATCTGGCCGCTCGTCTGACGTACGCGAGGGGGCCCCGCATGCCGCCGGCGGCTGCAAGTTCTGCCGCGCGAACGGACCAGGGCTCTGCCACGCAGTGCTGCAGCTGTCGAACGGCAATGCTGACCAGTTTGTCGAGCGTGTAGGCGGGGTAGGCCTGGAAGATAAAGAGGGCCGTTAGTTAATTATGTGTTGAATGAATTTATTACGTATATGAATTTATATATTATCTTTTCATAGGAATCCAAAAAGCGTTGAATGTCAATGAACACCAATAATAGAAACCATTTCGTCATTCATATCCATACTAATATTATAAATGCGAAAGTGTGTTTTTCTGTCTGTTAACTCTTCACGCTTAAACTGCTGAACCGATGTAGATGAAATTTGGTATAGACATAGTTTGAGTACCGGGGAAGGACATAGGATAGTTTTTATCCCGATATTCCCACGGGATCGACACTTATGCGGGGGTGAAGCCGCGGGGCGCTGCTTGTTTCTTATAAAAGTGAAATATATCCTCATCAGCCCTTATTCTAATCTATTCGGGGTCACGCAACATTCAGTTCTGTCAGAAGATGATTACCTTGATCCCGAGCATCTCCCTAGCGGCGTCTTCGTACGCGGGCGCGTCCATGTTGCCGTCCAGCACGGCGCGCACCAGGTCCAGCAGCACGTCGTAGTAGTGCTTGGGCTCGTGCGCGTCGGGCGGCAGGTTGTTGGGCTTGAGGCGCAGCGCGTGCGCCACGGGCGGGCGCGCCGGCCGCTCGGCGTCGCGCGCGCGGCACAGCGCGGCCGCGGCCCGGCGCGCGGCCGCCAGGCGCTGGCACAGCGCGCCGTGCACGCGCAGGAACAGGTACCACGACGACGTGCACACGAAGCGGGCTTCCTGCGGGGACAAGGGTACGCATGTAGTCACATCTTATTGTTTCTTCACAGTTTTGGATGATCTTGTGGTTGTCAATATCTACGCCAGCACAGAGCATCATTACGGAAAACTCATCATCATCATCTGCCTAGCCTTTTGCCCAACTACGTTGGGGTCGGCTTCCAGTCTAACCGGATGCAGCTACCAATACCAGTATTTTACATGGAGCGACTGCCTATCTGACCTCCACAACCCAGTTACTGGGTAATACGATACCCCTTAGTAAGACTGGTTGTCAGACTTTAGGGCTTCTGACTACCCGTAGCGACTGTCAAAGATCCACGAATGACAGCCGGGACCAACGGCTTAACATGCTTTCCGAGGCACGAAGGGGTCTCGGTATGTAAAGATGGTCACCCATCCACAGACCAACCGCGGCAAGCGTAGCTTAACCTGATCGATCGACCTGTGCGGCTGTTATTATTTAGCCACGGGCCCCTCATCAGCATCATTACGGAAAACTGAGGGTTACAAATACAAAACCTGATCAATCTTTTTCCATCACAACAAGAATTCTGTTACTGCTTATGGCCGGGTAATATTTTCAATGGTTTTCAATCTTCAATCAAAAACATTGCAAGAATAATGACCGGAGTGACTGGGCCACACTAAAAAAGGTTCCTACTGCAGTAAAATTGCTGCATATTTATACATAAACAGTTGTAAGACTTACATTAGCAGGATGATCTCTATAGTCATCCTCAAGATCCTGTGGCTCCGCTTTAATCTCAGTCTTCATCGACATCTCCTCATTACTGCTTGTTCTCTTCACACTGTTCGCAGAAGCGATTGAACTTTCTGTAAAATGGAAAGTAAATTTTAAAAATACTACAAAAGTGATTATAATTGATTGGAAGACTTTCGGAATATTGATTATAAATAAAATGTATATTTTGTGGAGACTATCAGTAGGAAGGCAGCATGCGTGTATCAACACTGACATTCTGTCATTTGCACATCGCACGGTTTGTCATCATTGTCTCGAAGTAATTAAAATTTATTTGTAAAAACTTATTTTTTAACTGTTAAACTGGAAATTACACACCTCACTATCTGTTGCTAGCCATATAAATATTAGTTGCGGAAATCGAACCCACGACTTGCAGCACAATAGCTTATCGCAGAGCTACTGTTTCAACCGTGCCATACGTGTCATGGTTTAAAAAAAAACTACTATGTCATTTGCGTTTAAATAGTTTAGAAAAATATTTTATCCTTACCTTTACTGTCTGTATTATTATTGTTCTTCGGTTTGTTTTCTTTATTCTTGTTGTTTTTACCGCTCTTGTCAGACGCGTTATCAGATTCTGATGACTGTGGACAAATTACATGAATATAATAAGTAATCAAAATCAAGATGCTACACCGCTTGTCTCTTGTAGAATGGTCAAGTGGCTTTTCCAGGGGGCCTAAAAAGGCCACTTTGGCAGAATCATAAAAGGATGACATTATGAATCACAATGGACAGTTAACTGTTAAGTTAATCGTATCAAATCCCGTGCTAAAATACCAATCAATCTGATTATACCTACGTAGTGCAGCGAAAAAATTAAAACACGGACTGTCTTCGCCATATTTATGATTCATAATGTTATCCTTTTATGATTCTGCCAAAGTGGCTTTTTTAGACCCCGAGAACGTTCTTAAAATAACGAGAATTGTCCCTCTGGTGACACCTGCGAGAGGACAGGCTCTTTTAATTATTTGGCGAAACTTTACACACATAATGAGGGTCGCTGTATCTTAACTAGTATGAATATATTTCTATTAGCGCGTGGCCAAAATCAGAACTAACGTCGTTATCTTTTTCCAACACAATTCACGAAACAATATTTACCAACGACGGCCCACTGTCATTCGAGCGCGAAAAGAACTTTGTAGCAGTGTATGTATATTAATTCACTTTGGCTTAGAGGTGCATGCAGCGGAGATGAGAATGTTGAGATGGATGTGTGGAGTGACGAGAATGGATAAAGTAAGAAATGACTATATAAGAGAAAGTTTGAAAGTGGCGCCAGTGACAGAAAAGTTGAAAGGAAATCGTTTGGCTTGGTATGGGCATGTGATGAGAAGGGACGAAACGCATGTGACTAAAAGAGTGATGAATATACATGTTGATAGATGGAGACGGAGAGGAAGGCCGAAGAAAAGATGGATGGATTGTGTGAGGAATGATATGAAAGAGAAGGGAGTGAATGATAGCGTGACGGCTGACAGGGGAGAATGGAAGAAGAAAACGTGTTGCGCCGACCCCAAGTAACATGGGATAAGGGCAGGAAGATGATGATGATAGGAATGTAGAATGAAAAAATAAAATGAAATGTAAAAGTTTGCGCGCTTTGACCACGCTTTTCTCCCTTCTCAACTCTCCCACTCCTCCTTCTTATCTCGTGTCTCACTTCCAATATCTATGTTCTTCTCGCGTTAAGAATCTGCGTTCTTCTAACAATCTTCTCCTACTCTGTCCTTCTCATACTTCTGACTTTGTTCATTCTTCCTTTCATATTCAGTCCATTCTTCTTTGGAATGCACTTCCTCTTGATATCAGGACAACCACCAGTCGGTATGCATTTAAGCAGAAATTGCTGAGTTATTTTCAAAACAAATAGCGTAGTCATCTCAACACCTCTCTCCTTTGAATTTGTATGTATATATATTATAAGTATGTATTATAGTCAATAGTATGTATGTGTATATAACCTATTTATGTAATTGTATACTTAGTTTTAATTTTTTTTTAATCATTGTTCCTATCAACCAAAGTTGACTGGTAGAGAATGCCTAAAGCATTAAGTCCGCCTTTGTACCTTTTTGTGCGAAAAGTTTAAATAAATAAATAAATGTAATGCTAACCTCTTGCTTCTCCTGTTTGACAGCATTGGTGTTCTTGTCCTCTGGCGTTTCACCGCTCGGACTGCCCGGACTGCCAGCTTCATCTTTTTCTTCTGCTGAAATAAAAATATACTGTTATTCTATGCCATTTAAGCACAAATATAGCATAATTAAGAAAACTTTAATTAGAAATGTTAGTATCAACAAGATTTTTGTATTTACAAGTATTCCAAATCTTTTACGATTCGTAACTGTAAGCGCCAAATTCACAGACAGCACGTTGACTTAATTGAGGGTTAATATTCATATGAATTGACATCCCTAAGAATTTTTATGGAATGCCTAGAAAACGGTTAAAAAACGATTCGTCGATGAGAGAATGGTCTATTATGTTTGCATGTAAACAGAGATAAGTACTGATATTAAATTGTGTTACAATATTAACGGATATAAACACATATTAATGTTTATTTCCTGTATATTGTGATCTTAACCTACATTTATCAATGTGACTACATTTATCAATATGAAGAATCAATATTTTTGATTATGTGTTGATTTTGGTGACTACAGTCAACAAAAGAGATAAGTACGCAGGATCGTCGGATATAGAAACCGATGAAGAAACCGATGGACGTTCTCGAATAAAATTTAATTTTATTAATAGAAAACAAGCCGCTCATTTATCAAATTAAATTTCAGTCGACAACATTCATCGGTTTCTTACTAAACTTCAACTATATCAAAACTATATTTTGGTTATGTTTACGAGACTATCAGTAGGAAGGCAGCATGCGTGTATCACCACTGACATTCTGTCATTTGCACATCGCACGGTTTGTCATCATTGTCTCAAGATAACCTAATTTAGCTGTAATTACAGAGACGGATAATGTCCTGTTCGTTTTACTAAGGAACGATGTAAAGGCTACCAAACAAGGAACTAAACGAATGATCAATCCGAACAGACAACTCTGAACAGAACTTTTCGCTTGCGTGAACATTCACGAAACGATGACGGTTGATTTTCAACGACTTGTTTCAAAAATCGCTTCATCTGTCATAGGCGATTATAGAGGTCGTAAGAGTCACCCACAGTACAAATTTTATCTAGATCAGACTGATTTGTTGTGGAGAAACCGGCATATGAGCTATGATGTACATGAGCTAGGTGTCTAGGGGTCAATTTATCTTTTTAATCTTTGTTATTTTTTTTTCCCACCTGTTTTTAATGTTTTTTAATACCTGTATTGTCTTTTGTTGCACTGAAAAACCGTTTTATCTATCTATCTATATCCTAGAACCAAAAATTCGAAGACATGTGTGACATCTATCTACCACCCCGCACTGGGCTCGCGTGGTAGATTACAGCCCACTCCCTCTCGATGAGAATAGGCCTGTGTTCCAGCAGTGGGAACATTCTAGGCTGATTATAGTGTTATGCAGACTGATTTGAAGGTAGAACTGACTTTGTATGGTAGCCTTTAAGATCGCAGGAAGTGTCTGCTTAGGGGCTATTCAAGTATTACGTAAGCACTACATGGGGGCGGAGGGGTCTTTGCTTTGCTTATTTTTGATGACATGGGGGATGGGGGGGTCTGGGTGGTGATTACGTCAGCAGTATTGATTTTTTACATTCTACTGGGACTTATAACTGCTGCTCATGAATCAATAAAGAAACGAGAACACATTGCAAAATGCATGTACCAATGTTTACGTAAGCAAGAGAGGGGCAGCGGGATTGTCCGAAAGGGTTACCGCTAGCCCGGATCATAAAGGGCTAAGGAAGGAACACGGGTGGGTTTTAGTCAGTAAGAGTCTGACACTCCCTTCCGCTCCACCCAGAGCGGGAGGAGTCATTTGATGATTTCCCATCCAAAAAAAAAAGCATGAGAGGGGGCGGGGGGTAAGAGCTTTGCTTACTTTTGCTGTCCAGGGGGAGGAGAGGGTTAATAATTGCAAGAAATCTGCTTACATAATATTTGAACGGCCCCATACTGTTAATTAATGTGACAACCAGTAGAACATACCTTCATCTCTCTCATCATCAGAGAGTGGTTGCCTCGGATGCGCGAAGAGATCTGGCAGGAAATGTCGCAACAGCCGCTTTATGCGTCGTTTCTCCGTCTTCTGTATCGCGGTCTGGCGGCGCGCGTGGTGGATGAGCAGCTCGGCCGTGTCGCGGAGGATTTTTATTGCTGTTGACAATGGAGGAAGGTGTATTTTAGTAACTGAGTCGAAATAAAATAAGTAAAAGATTTTACCAGTTTAAACAAAGCAATTTTGTAAAATTCTGCAATAGCAGACTTTCATAAACAGTTAACCTTTTAACCGCTTGTGTCGCATCATATTTCCGTGCCCCTACCGCTCGTGTCGTATTTCTGCGACAGTGAACATGCATGATTTTTTCGTTCAATTCAACGATTGCTCCTCCTTATTTGTTGTAGGTATTATTTTATCGATTTAGGTATTCAGCTGCATCCGGTTTGACTGGAAGCCGATCCCAACATGGTTGGGAAAAGGCTAGGCAGATGATGATGATTATTTTATCGATTTGTAGCCGCGCGCTAGAGGCACGGCACTTGATATTTAGCCAAGCGCTTAAAAGGTTAAACTAAACAATTGCGCAATATACATCAATACTAATATTATAAACTCGAAAGTAACTCTGTCTGTCTGTATGTTACCTTTTCACGCCTAAACCACTTATCGGATTTCGATAAAATTTGGCAGAGAGATAGATTGCATCCCGGGGAAAGATTTAGGATAGTTTTTATCCCGATATTCCCTCGGGATCGACACTTATGCGGGTGAAACCGCGGGGCGCTGCAAGTGTGGTATACAGGAATTTCTCAGTAGCAGTTTGAAAGTTAGTGGTGTGATACCCTTGTGCCTTGGAAAGCACGTAAAGTCGTTGGTCTTGCACCTGACCTCTCCCCGGTCATGTCCGATTACCGTCCCATCGGACTACGAGAGTAAAGGAACAGAGAGTGCACCTGTGTTTGCGCACACACTTGTACACTATAATATCTCCTGTGTACCTGGCTAATCTCCGTTGAGATTGGCCACCAGGCCGGTCAGGGGGATTACATACTATTTATATTCGAATCCCTTTAGCGTGGCAAAAGCGGGCATTGACCCACATACATTTTCTAGCATTCATTATTTCAAAAAATGAAATACGGTCCGTTAAAGTCCTGAATCAATATCTATCGTGGTCTTCAACATGTTCCAATAACGACAAACCATACATAGTTTATTGTTTGGGTTCCTAGAGAGAGATTTTAGAGAAAGGGCAATGACCGCTATTGCCACGCTAAAGCGATTCGGTTATATCACACTAATATTATAAAGGCGAAAGTTTGTGAGTGTGTGTGTTTATATGTTTGTTACTTCTTCACGCTCAAACGGCTGGACCAATTTTGTTGAAATTTTGTATGGAGGTAGCCGACACCCTGGATTAACATATAGGCTACTTATCCCGATATTCCCACGGGGCGACATTTACGCGGGCGACACCGCGGGGCGCAGCTAGTATTATATAAATATTAGTTGTAGGTCAGTATTTAACAAAGTTTACACATACTGCAAGAATTTACCTCTAACAACTAAATACCTAGAAATTGTAATTAATGAGGAAACAATTGGATATAATTGAAACACATTATTGATGATTGAATCGGAAGGAAGGTGCTAACAACATTGTGTGTATTTAAGTATAGCAGAATTAGGAAAACGTATTTTCTATTATTAGAAAACTAGACGGGTGTCGGGTGATTTATTTGCGAATGGAATTTTCGCCTGTAATCTCAAAAGCAAACAGGAAGATTTTTTTTATCACAGTCCAAATTTTTACAGGGTGTTCTACCCATGAATATGAACAACTTAGCGCTTCCCCCTTAATAGGGACCCTTCCTCCCTTTCTCTTATTACACCATCCTGATTTAAGGAAAGGGTCCCAGAATATCTATTGTCTCAAGTCTAATGTATCAAGTGTTTTAGTTACTTAAAGAAATTAAAATAAAAAAATAACGTCAACGACGCGAACTCAATTCTATTCTTATAAAAACCACTTAGTCACAACATGTACGGCCTTTATAAGTTGCGAACATAACAAACCATTATTATATTTAACACAAAACGTTCATTACATAAGAATACATAAGATTTATAAGAGGAAAACATTCAAATTGCCGCGTAGTTTGTTTATGTACGTGTTTTACGCGCGGCCTTCCACTCAAGGTCGGTCGCGTAACAATCTAATGCTCAAATAAGATACTGGACCTAATTTTAACCGATTGCGACGCAGAAAGAGGGTAATGGGTTTTAGTTTTGTTGTTGTTGTTGTTGGTCGCCGGATGGAAAGAGGTTACTTGCTGCCTATGGAGATTTGCAATACCTAGGAGTTTTACGATATGTTACGTACTTTGAAACTAGTAAACAGTTATTTTGAACTGGCTTCTGCCCGGGCTTTAGTCTGCGTGAAATTTCTTGTTTAACCTTTTAACCGCTTACGCCGGATTAATCCGACAAATATTTTCGTGTCCATTTCGCCAGAGTCGTATATTTACGAGCAAATGCCCACAGCTCTTTTAAGCTGTATTCTATCAGGAATTTATTTTTCGATCTATGAAGTTGGGCGGTTAAAAGCTTAATATTTTCTTGAGAATTT
This sequence comes from Mesoligia furuncula, assembly GCA_916614155.1. NCBI lineage: Eukaryota > Metazoa > Arthropoda > Insecta > Lepidoptera > Noctuidae > Mesoligia > Mesoligia furuncula. Next base: position 13,884,985 of record OU744818.1, on the reverse strand, counting down.
ACGCCGTACGGCATTTCATATATGTATATGAAATGAAATGTCTTATTTAAAAAAAGATAACTGGAAATCTCCGTTTCTAAGGAAAATTTAAAATCGGTCTAATTTGGCTGTAACACTATTTTTCGAAAATATTCTCTACTAACTTTTTAGACCTTTGTATCCTGCTTATGCCGTATGAAGTTCCATTAAAATCGGCTCATTAATTTCGAAAAATAAGGGCTTGAAAGTTTGTATGAAATGCCGTACGGCGTAAACGCTGTTATGGACATGCTGACCCGTAATTTCACGTATGCAAAGCTGGGGCCGCATTCTTCCTTTCAGTTTTCAACAAAGCGTTTCTGTCTTTCCGTCTATTGAGCTAATAAATCATGTCCGTGAACGGGCGCCGTCGGTTGAGACTGGTCATCTCTTAACTGCCAAGGCTTATTTTTAATCTTATATTTTGAATTGTTTCTTCATTTGTCTTTTTTTTACATTGTTCTCACTTAAAGGAGCAACAAGAATAATGTACCCAGGATTTCGTAATATCTTGATTTAAAAGAGTGTCCATGGAGTTTCCTGCCAGTTCTTCTCCATAGAGATCTACGTTTTGGAATGGGCAACTAGCTTCAACTTTCTGACTAACTGACAGACTATTTAGTTTTGACAATTCAAAAGTGCCTGTACAAGGTTTAATTGAAATAAATGCTATCGGGCTTATTACAAAACAATGTTTATCTTTAAACCCAGGTTTAAACCATCAAGTCATTTTTAAATTTCGAACTATAATCCGACAATGTTAAAGTTCTTATTACAAAAAATTTCGTTAAACTCGAGTCTAAGTTGTCAATTTTGCATTAAAAACTTTACGTTTGTCGGAACAAAGTTCAAAATACAGTAACTGGCTCGAAGGTTTAGGCTAGGTCTAAAGTTAGACCTCGTTTTGTAATAAGACGGTTTGAGTTTGAGAAAGTAAATGTCCCTCACCTTCTTGCCGACTCTGCATATTGTAGTCCAGCACCACATGGGGGCCAGGCCGCCGCGCCGCGAACGCTGACTCCACCTCGTTGAACAGCGACTTGGAGCGCATCGCCTTCAGGTCGTTCTGCTTGAAGTTGATGCCTTGGTGGTCGAGGGATTTTAGATAGTACTTCTCGTTCTGCTCGCGCCATTGTTTGTTGAAACCCTGGAAGGAATGGTTAATTAGTAAATTGTATGTGGAAATTGTAATTTTTCTTGTGGAATCTACCTCATACACACCATGCTTTTAATAATCCATACTTATATTATAAATTTGAAAGTAACTCTGTCTGTCTGTCTGTATGTTACCGAACGAACTTACGACCGAAAATTTTGATGAGATCGACGTTTCGTATTCCCCTTTTTCTCTTCGAAAACTGAGCCGATACAATTATTTTTACATTAACATTTTAAGAAAGAGTATGTTTAGGTTCCTATAATTTTTTTTTATGTTAAATACTTTTCTAATTTGCCTGTTAGTCCTCTAATCACGGCGGTAAAAATAGGGCATTTTTTGTAATTTTTGGAGGATCATATTTTCTTTACTAATTAGTAGCTGAAAAAAGAAAATAACAGGGACGTGTTTACAGCAGACCTTGATTTTATGGAAATAATATTTTGCTCTAGAGGCATTATTCAAGAAGAAAAATGGGGAATACATTTGTATGGAGAATCGCACGCCCCGTTCCCTCTTATGAAGTTAGTATAGCAAGAATTTTGGTTTAAAAAGCATGGTGTGTTTCTATGTGAGACGATCAGTAGGAAGGCAGCATGCGTGTATCACCACTGACATTCTGTCATTTGCACATCGCACGGTTTGTCATCATTGTCTCAAGAAATACTACTTAATATTTCTATAAAAAATCTGTGTTTTGAAATGTAGCCAGTTTATTTGATTTTCTGCCATTATTTTGTTTAGCCATTCAAAAGAGTGAACATGAGTTATGGCAGCAGATAAACTAATCAGGAATAAGACTTCCAGAAAACAGGATTTATGCTGGTTTCTTTTGTAATCAAAACATTAAAAAAATGTGCATGAATTGAACTTATACAGGGTGTTTAGAAGCTGAGTGCAAAGCAATAGTTGACACCATTTACAGCATTTTGAGACATACAGAGTCGCTCGCATGACTAAAAGTCTGATCTCATTTTTAGTCGATTTGAGTCAGGACAACTACACTCTTCCATTCGTGATTCTTTACATTTTGTTGCCTTTCAAAATGGGTTATATTTTTAGATCCAGATAACATAGACGTACGACGGTTAGTGAAAAGTGTAAAGAATCACGAATAGAAAAATGTAACGACATAAAAAAAAAACACTTCGTCTAAGACATGTCGTCTTAGACGAAGTATGTTTTTTTTTATTTTTTTCCCAGTTAAAGGTGATATTGATTGACTAAAAGTTTACAGTTAAAAAAACATACTTCATGTAAGACACATATGGCTCAAAATGCTCTAAATGGTGTCAACTATCACTTGCATCCAGCTACCAAACACCATAAATAACATTCTACCTGTAAGCAATAGGAATTATATTGTGTATTTTTTACAACTACAATTTTTTTTTCTGTTGTATTATAACTTCTTATTTTTATTCTAGCAACAAAGATTATTATTTATAGTGTATTTTACCTTTTGCGCCTCCCGCCACTCATCTTCCTTTGCCTTCAGTCGTCGTAGCACGACCGGCACAGCCACGACAGGGTTCTTCTTGAGTCCGGCGATTATATCCACTGCCTGCAAAAGATACGATTGTTATCTTACCTGAAGCATAGCTAAACTTCCAACTCAGAATCTCAGATAATTATCCAGTTTTCGAATAAACTCAATGTCATGTGTAATGTTCCAATTCAGTTTACCATCTGCCTAGCCTTTTCCCAACTATGTTGGGGTCGGATGCAGCTGAATACCTTCACTTCCTCTCTCCTTAAACATCATCATTATATTTTCTTTGCTCCTGTTTCATGTTTATTATTATATATATATTTATATATATTTGTATAATATACTTTATGTATGTAAATGGTACACCACAGACTACCTACAGTATTTGTCTGTCCTTCCCCTTTTTAATCCATCCAAATGTTGTCTTTAAAAGATCGCTTTTAGCGATAAGACCGCCCATTGTGTCACCCTTTGTACAGTTTCTATAATTATATGTCTGTAGTTTATATGGTGTACATAATAAAGAGTATTCTATTCTACCTGTATTTTACATGGAGTTCAAATTCCATTACATCCGAAATTTATTCAGGATTTTTTTTTACAACAGACAAATCAACTTGGATTAAGTAACTCTAAAGTTGATAGTTGAGTAAGTGACAATGAGTGTATAGTAAAGGTGCGCAGTACTGCTAACCCCATCCTATTTCAAGTTAAACAAATATCAACCTTATTTCGATGACAAATTTAGGCTTTTCGCACATGGGTCGTAGGCGTAGTTGTCTCGTGCGCGTATCGTAATTACGCTACGCGCACGAGACGCGGAGTGTTCTACAAACGAATCGTCGCGTAGACGTATCGTTTTGTAATATCTCAGTTGAAATCATGGCGTTAAGCGTACCAGATGTGTTTGGGGAATTTATTGATGACCTTACCTTCTCTTCAGACGAGGATTTCTTGTTATTTGATTTCGTTAGAAGTAGAAAGCGACGTGCTCATTGGATCCATCCATACATCGCAAATAATTACAAGAAAATATTGTTTGTTGCTGCACGTGAACTGTCTTACGTTTTACGCCAGTACGCTACGACTATCGTAACGACAATGAACACCTCATACGATACGCTGCAACACCGCCTCGTGTGCGGACTTGTTTGAACATGTTCCTGCTCGTATTGCTCTCGTAGTTCGCGCGTTCTACGATACGCTTACGATACGACGCCATGTGCGAAGGGGCTAAGCCCCTTCGCACATGGCGTCGTATCGTAAGAGTATCGTAGAACGCGCGTAGTACGATGGCAATACGAGCAGGAACATGTTCAAACAAGTCCGCACACGAGGCGGTGTTGCAGCGTATCGTATGAGGTGTTCATTGTCATTACGATAGTCGTAGGGTACTGGCGTAAAACGGACAGTTCACGTGCAGCAACGAACAATCTTTTCTTGTAATTATTTGCGATGTATGGATGGATCCAATGAGCACGTCGCATTCTACTTCTAACGAAATCAAATAACAAGAAATCCTCTTCGTCTAAAGAGAAGGTAAGGTCATCAATAAATTCCCCAAACACATCTGGTACGCTTGACGCCATGATTTCAACTGAGATATTACAAAACGATACGTCTACGCGACGATTCGTTTGTAGAACACTCCGCGTCTCGTGCGCGTAGCGTAATTACGATACGCGCACGAGACAACTACGCCTACGACCCATGTGCGAAAAGCCTAAGTTGATTTCAGAGTGACTAGCAATATTGACAAAGTTATAAAAATGTTTGAAGTTGTAGCGTAAGCTGAACTTTATTTTGTAGGAATTAAAGTTATTTTTCCATTAATTCATATTTGTTTACATTCTTGGCAAATAAATTGCGAACGCAGTATAATTATCCAGGATTCTGAATTCAAGTATTGTGGTATAGTAAGCTAGAGACATGGTGTTAATTGATATGAAATATCAGAACTATAGTTTTGAAAGTCGTCCACTGCTAGGCATAAGCGTCTCCGTTCTAGTACATGCCGGTTTCCTCACGATGTTTTTCTTCACCATTTTGAGGGCAGCGGTGATGAAATTATCACCATAGAACACGTAAATTTGCTGTATGCCAAATCATTATCATTTGAGCCGAAAGAGGTCCACACTGCTGGACATAAACCAGCGCTGGGGCTCTGTCTCGTATAGGGTCTTAGCATTATGCTGAGCGATGACCGTTTTGCGTATATGTGACGCTTATTTTCTTCCAAATTGTTATTTTGTTTTTTTATTTATTATGCGTCATGTTTGCCGCGAATAAAACTCATTTACTTACTTTCTTTTCTTGTTTTACATAGACTGTATATTAATTTACACCATGCATAAACTACAAGTTTCAATAAAATAGCTTCAAACTTCTACTTTTAAGCTTTTCTTCGCGCATCTCATAGAGTAAGCTTCTACCTAGAACATAAGTTCTTCTCATGCCCTCTAAGGCATGAACTAAAGTGCATAGTGCATGAAAAACAATATAACCATAACCAACTTAAAATAAACTAAAACTAAATATAAAAGAGCACAGACGAAGGCATGCAATGCTGTGTATAAATAAAAAAAGGCGAAATAAAAAATAGCGGACCATGAAATTAAAATTTGTAGCTGAAACTAATTTGTGTAGAACTGAAAATAATAGTGTTTCTATGCGAAAATTGCTTCTAAATATTTTGTATCGGATATCCCCAGAAACCTACATTCATAAAACATTTTCAAGTTAAAAATCTGTTTTTATCTCTGCATCAGTTTAGCATTTTAATATATTTTTCACAGACATGGGTCTCTAAAGAAAATTAAGCAATTATCAAAGTTATTATCTTTTTACTGGTTTATGTACAGACTTCAAGCTACCCGAAACTGTCAAATTCTCCCAATCAACTTTGAACCTTATACTATAGCGATAAAGTTGAAAATCTATTAAAGTAATTTGACAGATTGTAGTAGCTTGATGTGCTGGCGTCTGTACCTTTACTCGACAAAAAGAAACTAAAATACTGATACTGTGTTACTTTAATTTTGTCGTTTTATTTTCATACTTTGATTTGCAGGCAAAAACTATACTTTTCCTTTCAAAGCTACAGATACTCCTACTCAATAACAGAACAGAATGATAACAGCTACTCCTAATACCCCTTCAAAATCTACCCCTTTCTACAATGCAACCTTTATCACTCTGTATCACCCCTGTATCAAATGAAATCTACCCTGTTTTTCAATCCCCCATATCTGTTTCTGCCCCTGCCCTAGCTTTATTTCTACACTATCCTTTGCCAAATTTACCCCTTGCCAACCAAAATCTACCTCCCCTTTCTGCCCAAATCTAGCCCGCTACTTGCACAGCATGCCTAGTAGTCTCGACTCGATCGTACCACCTTATCACCGTAAATGCGTCGCAGAGCCCGCTGGTGGATGGTGGGCGAGTGGCCGCCGAGGCAGTCGTCGAGGCGATACTTCGCCGCGTCCTCGGGAGTCATTCGGGAGAGCTTCTTCTGGACGCCTTCGAGCACTCGGATGGTTGACGCGTTGGTTTCTATCACGACGTCCAGCTGGAATGAGGAGAGATGGGTTTAGTGAATGAGGACATATGATAATCATTTCAACTTTTATCTGATTACTATCGAATCCCGACAGTACAGAGATACTCTACTCTCTAACGACCCAATCCAATTACTTTTCTAACACCAGTTTTGGCATACTGGAGATAGAAAAACCTATCTATGTCTAGTTTTAACGTCCCAATAACCTATATCAGTAGCAATCTGTATGATTATAGTATACTGGCAGTTATAATTATACTGACTACCATCAGTAGCGATCTGTCAATAGGTTTTTGGGTTTGGCCGTAAATCCGTCAACGAAGATACGGGCCCGTTCGTACGTATTTGAACTGATAAAATAATGAGTGTCAAATTCAATTTTTTGACGGGCAAAAACACATGGTAAGCTAAGTTCGGGCCCCGAACTAATCTTACGCCCGTAATTTAGACTGAAATTACAGACTTCATGCTTAGGGAGTAGCCCCCTGACTCGGAGTAGTTAATTTTGAATTACTTTTGACTTGTTTTCAATCTCCAAGTGTCTGGTATAAAATAGGCACCCTCTATTTGCGCGTGCTGTAATAATTAAAACTCTACTCTACTCTACTAATTCGATAAACGAATTTGTAATTCGTAATTCGGGCCCTATTAGAATACCAGCGCTGCGGTATTTATTTTTTAAATATAGCAGCATTATGCTGAGATAAAAAAAATCTGGTGTTCTGTACATTTTGACGAGTTATGCGAACATAAATGTAGGGAACAGCTGAACTTTTTTGTCATTTCAGGTTTGGTCCCATAGCAAATGATGAATACAATGACCCCTAAAGAGATTCCGTGAGATATATAGACCAAATATACTATAAGTAAGGCAGATAATCAATTTTACAAAACTCACCTCAAACCTCTCGTCCTCGCACCGATAGATGTACTCCTCGTACTGCGTCTTCCGCGACGTGACGAAGGTGGAGTCCTCGCTCCAGGTGGGGAAGGAGACCCAGGTGTCGTTGAGCACCTCGCGGCACAGCGGCGTGCGGCCCGAGCAGCGGCGCGCGGCTGCCTCGCGCGGCAGCGCGCAGTACGACGTGCCCAGCCGCTTGCACGTCGTCAGGTCTGGTGGGAGGGGGGACAGGTTATGATGATGTAAATAATATCTTACTTGCAATGGTTGACTATATTCCTAGCAAAATAATCTAACAATATAGTAATTATCGTGGTTCTTTCAATATAATCAAGTTTTCTTATTAATATACCACAGAAAAACTGAAAAAATTGCATGTCAGAGTGTGGATCCGCGTTCCGATTGTTTATGGGGGCAGCTTGGATCCACGTACTAAAGGTTAATAACCGCGAAGTAAAGTTATACCAAAAATGAATCTCGAAAAATGTATATTCACTTCAATACCTACTCGACGCAAATGTATGGAGGTTATTTATTTTTATTATTTCTTCTTTAGGGCATTTTTTGAGATGGGAAAAAACCATTGAACTGGCGCCACTGTTACCGTAAGCGACAAAGCGCGTGTTTTTTCAAAAAGTTCCCGCTTCGGATGTGTTCGGCTGTCCTCGGGATGTACTCGGTTTTAATGTTTATCCGATATGTCAGTGAGTGACCCACTGTTTTTCTCTCTCGATTACGATGTTGGTACCATGGAGCAAGTTGTTCGTTTGATGGTCTGTACCATACCCTTAAAGACCTGTAGACATTTTTAACTTTTTAGCCGCTTGGCTAAATATCAATTGCCTTGGGTAAATAGTAATGAGGGATTTTCTTTTTCTTTTTTTTTAACGCTTCCCTAGTCGCTGGATAGATGGCGCTGAACTTGGTAAGTTACTGGAAGGAACGGAACGTCACATAATTTTTTTATTAATTCACTTGGATGTAATTTTGAGATCGTAAAACGAAAGACTAAAGCAAACGAAACTGTCACTCAACGAGCGTATATGACGTGACGCAATGTTTTTTTTCCCAGCGTTTTGACTTTGGCATCTAGTAACGTAGTCAGTTCAACGCCATCTTCAGGGTTCTTGGAAACTATGTTTTTTTTTAATACTCAAAAGAAAAACCTCTCATTGCATCGCACGCGGCTACAAATCGATAAATAATACCTACAATAAATAAGGAAGAGCAATCGTTGAATAGAACTAAAAAATCATGCATGTTCTCTGTCGCAGAAAAACGACATGAGCGGTAGGGACACGGAAATATATGTGTCGCATGCGGTTATAAGGTTAATAACAGTATAAACATACCTATATCCATAGCGGCATCTCCCTGCGGCCTCTCATGCCGGAGCTGTGCGCCCAGCTGCCCTATAGGCTCATAACGCAGCTTCTCCCCTTGCGGGCGCTCCCGTTCGAAGAGCACGCTGCTAGCGGCTGCGAACGCCGAATTGTTGTAGCCTGTAGGAGAAATATTTGTTTTTTAACCCTTAGTCTGTCGGAACGTAGATCTACGCGAGACACAATGGCTTTTTAATTGTGTCTGTAATTACGGCACACAAGCTTATGTTCCCACTGCTGGGGACACAAGCCTCCCCTGTGGGAGGAAGCGGGCCGCTTAATCCACTAAGCAGGTCCGAAAAACACAAGAATTTGACACATGGGTAGACCACGACCTGGAGAAGATCGTAGGCTTCTCTCTCTACATCATGTTTCGCAGACGAAGTCGCGGGCAACAGCTACCAGATATTAGCTACTACAAAACGCTGGCAGGTCATGAAACAGGCCACAAATATCATTAAACTTACTATGCAGCGCATTCGTGTTAGTGGGCGTATGCGGCGGCGACGGCGGGCCGAGGAAGTCCTGCAGCCACTTCTGCAGCTCCGGGTGACGACACAGGAACGGAGCCGTCACGCACAACAGCTCCGATGACGAGATTATCTCGTTGGTGAAGAGGAGGAGGCATCTGTGAAGAGTTATATACGGTTAGTGTTAAGATAAGATGCCGTATACGGGTGGTGAAGTTGGTACGGAAAGGTCGTATGAAAGATACTGTATTTTTGTACTGTGAGACTATCAGTAGGAAGGCAGCATGCGTGTATCACCACTGACATTCTGTCATTTGCACATCGCACGGTTTGTCATCATTGTCTCGAATTAATTAAAATTTACTTGTAAAATAAATTATTTTTTTAATTGTTAAACTAGAAATCACACACCTCACTGTCTGTTGCTAGCCATATAAATATTTTTAGTATATGCGATACCCGAAACACGTCTCTAGTATTTTTATGTAAAGAATCTATGTACAAAATTTCAAAACTGTATCATAAACTCACAAAGTTATAAACTTGTTAAGTTACCTGTTTGTCCGTACAAAAACATGCTCACCCTCGCCGCGCCGTCTTGCGCTCATTGATAATAGTACCTAGGTACCTAACCGTTCGGCGCGGAGATTGGATAAACTACTTAGTGTCCGCTCGGTGTCCAACTTTTAACCTTTTTTAAAATATTTTTGAGACAAAATATAACATGTCAGGTTACTGTTCAGGTTTCGCATGTACTAAAAATAACGTTGTAGATCAGCTTTCCTTAGCTAGTTTTACATTTTCCCTACAAAAATGACATTTTTTCAAGGTTATATCACGGACTCACCTTAAGAAGTTATCATAGACGTGCTGCGAACGTAGCGCCTTGCGCGCTCTGTCGAAGAAGTTGAACTCGTGCACGGTGGCGAGTTTCGACGCCTCGGCGTACGACACGTCGCGCACGGTCGCGCCCGACAGTCCCGACACGCGCGACTTCTTGGGGGGCGGCGCGCCTACTGCTGTAGGAGTAGACTACATATTAGTACCAAAGGCTTTCATGAATATAAAGGAAAATTCAACCTTAAGGACTATGGATCTTATCGGATTCCGTGGCCCTTGAACCGTCTCTGGACACAAGTGGGAAGATGCAAGTCCAACCTGGTAATGTGGGGCTACCTTGACGGAGCGGCAGTAGGGTGCGATTGTGGAGCTATGTCGCAAACCAAGCTCCACCTCCTATCCTGCCCTCTGGGTCCAAAAACATGCAATCAAAGTGACGTCTGCGCTGCCACAGACGACGCCGTGGAAGTGGCGAAGTTTTGGGAAAACAAGATCTAAAATACAGTCGTGCCAACTACACGAAGAAGAATCGCTATAACTTTGATGTTTTCATCATCACAACAGTCGCTACGGAAGCGATTAATAACCACTTGCCAGCCACTCAATCGTTTCAATTTTAAACCACATTGAACCAAATACGAATAAATAATATTCACAAAGTGGTGGTTCACATGTGGTGCTGTTCCACAAACGATGGGACACTTAATATCGTGTCCTGCGTGTCCTGTCAGCTGCACGTTACAAGAACTGATGGACGCTGGTGATGCAAGATGTATGCGCTGCTGAATGGGTCGCACACACCTTGGATGTTAATTTGAATGATAAGTCACGGATAGCCAAAGATGATGGTTTATTGAGTATATTTAACTACCATGTAACTAATGCTATATGAATGCTATGTGAATGTGTACAGCTGATTCTGAACGCTGATCGTGTACTGTCGCGTTACACTATAATTTGTGCAAGGCGACGGAAAAGTGCTGATCTCTGCAATGCCTGACTCACTGGTGAAGGCGCCAAACAAGTAGCCAAATTCTGGGCGGAGTCCATTTAGATTGCTATCGACACTCTAAGAGACAGAAGACATAGCGGTTGACAGTCTTCAACCCTCCAATCAATTTACTGGTCAAAGAATCAGCATTGCCATACAACGTGGCAATGCTGCCAAGCCTTTCGGGCACTTTCCCTGTTGACAGCGATGCGGATGAATTTTTTGATGCCCTATGATTGCCCTAGCAAAGTAACCGAGATGCAGCAATGTTCCAAGATTCTATCCTAACACACTAAGGAGTACCCTAGCTCAATACAACTTTTAAATCCAGTCATATATTCAAAGTAACGACAAAATCCTAGCAATAAAAATGTAACTTACCCATGGTGCTTGATGAAGTGAAGCTGGGAGATCTCTTGAGATGATGGTGCGGCTGCGGCGGAGCTGTCACCGTGCTGGATGCCGAGCTTTGGTGCTTTGGCAGCTGCTAAACAACGAGAAAGAATAACTTGTTATTACTAGTCTGGTGAAATCATTTTGTTGCTAGAAAGTTGGGAGTTAGGGCGGCTCTTGAAGCAGGAGGTAAAACAAAAATATAAATAATGGAGTATTCTCAAAAAAGGAGTCCAATTGTCACTTACATAGAAAACAAATCGTATTATTATCTAGAAGCGAAACTGGACGTTCCATAAACTACGAATTTATAATAGTTTGATTTTGAATGCGTCCTCAGCGCATGTTTTTTTGTGTATTGCACAGGAGTAATTTTAGACAGGAATTATCTCCGATAATTATAAAAGTTTTCAATCTGCCAAGTTATTTTTAAATTTTTGATAACAATGAATTTTTAATTAGTGCAGATCTTTGAATTTCTTTCAATTAGTTTATTAACTTGATTGAAAAAAAAAAAACTGGATACTACACAGCTGCAACTTATAACAAAATTCTATCGTTTGACAATAAAAAAATAAGTTCCCTAAAACAATACCGCGTTGTTATCAATATCGACTAAGTAAACAATGTTATCATGGTCAATAAAATAGTATCATTACATATTAGTTTATTTATCTGATAACGACACGTGCCGCCATACAGGAAGGTGTTTTGGTCTCGTGTTGACATTGTGTTGTAATCACACTAATATATAAATGCGAAAGTTTTTAAGTGTATGAGAGTGTGCGTGTGTGTGTTTACATGTTTGTTATTTCTTCACGCTGAAACGGCCTGACTAATTTTGATAAAATTTTGTATAGAGGTAGCTGACACCCTGGATTAACATATAGGCTACTTCTTATCCTGATATTCGCACGGGAATGAGATTAACCGCGGAGCGCAGCTAGTGATAAAATAAATTCTGCTTGGAATTTAGACTGTTGATCTATTTGTGGTGGATAACAAATTATATGATGGCTCATGTGATGGTGTGTTGTGACAAACTGGAAATAACATGTGTGCTTGTTGCAGTGCATGTGTGCAGTTTGCTCTAAAATAGAATATACATTTATTTTGCATATACGGCTAATACATAATAGGTGTTATAAATACATAAAAGCTCGATCATATTTCACTGTCCTTCGCGCTGCAACATTTGTATTATTAACATTTACTTTAGTTTAAACAAAAGCCAGATCCATCAAGAGTAGTTCAGGCAATTTTTTTCTCTGATAAAAACTCAGTACACTGTAGTATGTTTTATCTATTAAAAATGTACTTTGTCTACTCTTAAACAGGACTGGAGCAGTGGTGGCCAAGTGGTAACGGCCGCGACTGACGAGTTGTAGGTCGTAGGTTCGAACCCAAACAGGCGCTTTACTTTGTGTAAATTATTTCATCATCACTGCTCTCAAAACGGTGAAGGAAAACATCGTGAGGAAACCGGCATGTCCTAGAACCAGAAATTCGAAAACATGTGACATCTGCCAACCCGCACTGGGCTCGCGTGGTGGTTTACGGCCCACTCCCTGTCACCGAGAGGAGGCCCGTGTCCCAGTAGTGGGAACGTTATAGGCTGATTATGTAAACAGGACTGTTGTCATGTGTGTGTTGTTGTCAGTGTGTACTGTTGTTGGTCTGTTAAAATATTTGTTTTATCTTCTTTTTCTGATGGGTTTCTTGTGACTTAGGGTGAGTTTAGGGAATTTTTTGTGTCGATTCTCAGCCTTATTATAATAATTAAACAATTTTATAACATTACCGGTTTTATACTCCAAATCCATACTAATTATAAATTCGAAAGTAACTCTGTCTCTGGATGTTACCTTTTCGCGCCTAAACCACTGAACGGATTTCGATAAAATTTGGCAGAGAGATAGATTGCATCCCGGGGAAGGACATAGGATAGTTTTTATCCTGATATTCCCACGGGATCGACACTTATGCGGGTGAAACCACGGGGCGCTGTCAGATAGTACACCTAAAACTAATACTAAAAAATATATTATTATGCGACTGCGCCAGAAGGAGGATTATGTTTTAATTATTATTTTTTCATTATTTTGACGAGGCTTTTTTTACATGGAGATAATTATATTACTGTCCCTGAGATGTTTTCATTGTGACATAGGCTGAAGTTTGTGTGGGTGTAAACCTCATGGTTTTTCAACGTGACGTCTCGTGCAGATCGAAGAGCGAGTAGAAACCTTTGCTGACAGTGTAAGTGTGTATGTGTAATGCATGCAGGTACGGTACTCACCGGCGCGTGCAGGTGGTGCGGCGGCGACGCGGGCGCGGCCGGGAAGCGCTCCGGGGGGGAGCTGGCGGCGCGCGGGGGCTGCGGGGGGAGGGGGCGTTAGCTACTTCATCTTGTCATCTCAACTTATTACAATAACATTTTTTTTTTGTATTTAACAGGCTCCGGCGGGGACGAGACAGCCTGACCCTTGCTCGAGCCAGCCCGCGCCGCTGAGCCTAATTAATCCAACCTGTCCCTTGTTGCCCTCTCGGCGCCCTAAGCCTAAGGTCCGTACCCCACAGGGGGTGCCCTTAGCGTGTCGTCGCTTAGTTTTTGTAAGCCCTGGCTGGAGGCCTCAATTGAGGCATCCACAGGCAAGCCCGCTTAAGCAGACGATAACCTCACAGGTTAAACAACGAGATGACATTCGCAAAATAAAAAAAAGACGAGACATTCGACGTTTTATTGCTATGACGGCTAAAGCCGTAGTGTCCTTGAAAGTGTCAACCAAATTCCAGCTCATTTTTACTATTGGGGCCATTCAAGTATTTCGTAAGCACTACAGGGGGGCGGGGGGGTCTTTGATTTGCTTATTTTTGATGACATGGGGTATGGGGGGTCTGGATGGTGATTACGTCAGCAACATTTTTTTTTTTACTTTTTCGGATTTTCTACAAAACTTAGTCAATTTTGGTTTGAATACATAATTATGGCAACTCTACTTGTCTATCCTTGAAAACGAAACGCATAAAACTGCTACTCATGAATCAATAAAGAAACCAGAACACATTGAAAAATGCATGCACCAACAATGTTTACGTAAGCATGGGAGGGGAGAGAGGGGGGAGGGGGGGTAACAGCTTTGCTTACTTTTGCCGACAAGGGGGAGAGGGAGGGTTGATAATTGCAAAAAATCTGCTTACGTAATACTTGAATGACCCCATTGTAACCTACAACAAAAAAAAAAACTCCACTAAAATACATGTGATTGAGCTGTTTGGAGTGCTTGTCATTGCAAGGGTGACCCTATGTTGACATTTACCGCCCGGTCACGACTTTGGCTTAGCGGCAAGTGTCGCAGTTTCTTACCGCTAGCGTTGGCACTGCGAGCGGTGCGCCGTGGCATGGCTCTTACATTTTTAGGGTTCCGTACCCAAAAGGTAAAAATGGGACCCTATTACTACGACTCCATTGTCCGTCTGTCATCAGGCTGTATCTCATGAAACGTGATAGCTAGACAGTTAAAATTTTCACAGATGATGTATTTCTGTTGCCGCTATAACAACAAATTTACCTGATGGTGTGTGACAGGCGGCGACCGGACGTGCGGGTAGTGTCGCTCGCGCACCTCTGGCACGGGCTTCGTGACCGCCTTCGCGTCCGGCAGGAACTGCCCGAACTCGGCCAGCAGATCGTCTTGATTCTCAAACAGTTTTGCCACCTGACGAATAACCCGTATCGGTTAGTTACCATTAATCTTTACTAAAGCTATAAATCTGAAGAGTTAGGGGCCGTCTGCACGAGCGAGAGAATATTAACATTGAACTCGCGACACTGTTACCGTAACCGACACCGCGCTATATTCGGATGTGTTCGGCTGTCCTCGGAATGTCCGATATGTCAGTGAGTGATGGCAAAGTATTCTGTTTGTGTTTTGTTTTTCACTTCTGTTGTTTTTTTTTTTTTTAATTACATACCTGCGAATAAACCTCGGCTTCCGTCTGCAGCTTAGCCTGGGGCTCCTTCATCTCCCGATGTCCTCGTTGATAAGCGTGCAGGATCTCCAAGAACCGCTTGTACTTGTCCGGTTGCCTTGAAAACCGGGACTGTATGGAGATAAAACAAAATGGTGGTCAGTAGGGCGGTGGTAGGTGGTTGGTGGTTAGTGGTGGTGGGGTAACAGAAGGTAATCAGAACTCAAATAGAGCAGCCGCAAGTTTTTATCATTAGGGGTCGAACGGTAATTAATTTCATCATTTTGGTGGAGGAAGATCTTAAATCTTTTTGTCATTTTTTTTAACGATTGTTTTTCTTGTAAAAGCATAATCCTTCTTTCTAATCAAGACGAAAGAAGCATTAATTTTTTGTCGAGTCTGTACGATAGTTATTGTACGCCATATTAACTAGAATAAATGAATAAAATGCCTCAAATGTTGCAAAAACAAGTAGTTTTATTTCACAATATACTTTTTTCAGACGTTTTAAAAATACGACAATATAAATACATGTTCTTGAGTAATAAGTTAAAAGTAAAACTCACCTTAATCTTGTTAACATACTCAATAGCATGATTAAACTCCACCGGCTGGCTGGAAGGCGCAGGCGCAGCGTGCGTCGGGTTCGAAGGCTGCGCAGACCCTATGGGACATAGCGTGATGATATAGTACTTGTTGAAGTATGTAGTGTAAGAGGAAGGTACGAAAAGGTAATCAGAACTCAAAAAGAGCAGCCGCAAGTTTTTATCATTAGAAATCGAACGGTAATTAATTTCATCATTTTGAAGACGTGTTTGTTTGGATGAATAGCAGGTCATTGAAGTAGGTTTGTTTATCTAAGCATCTTAAGATAATAATTATTACTTCATTTATCTGTAGTTCAAGCAATGAGTAAATAACTCAAAACATTTAGACATGTGATATTGAAACATCGAGTCAAACAATGTTACATAAGGCATCTTTAGTATTTTAGCAAAAACTTTTTTTTTTTAAGTGGGTTTGCTCTTGACACTAGTCTAGGTCAGAGGTGACAGAGACAAAGTCAACGATGGAGTGAGCTTACCCAGAAGAAGCCTGTTCACTCTTACTTTGAAGAGATTCGGGTTGTATGCGCTCGGAATTAATTTACTTTTGAAATAAATGTTATGATGACGAGTTTGGCACTAAACAAAGTAGCTATTATATAGTCAGGCTTGTAATGGTGAACAATAAAGAGTATTCTATCCATTCATTGAATAGAATTTTAATCATTTATGTTTTCAACATAAGAATTAAAATCTTGAGATAGCAGAACTCATTAACTTGTGTAGTCCTAGTCGGGATCCGCTGTTATTCACACTAATATTATAAAGGCGCACGTTTGTGAGTGTTTATATGTTTGTTACTTCTTCACGGTTAAACCAATTTTGATAAAATTTTGTATGGAGGTAGCTGACACTCTTGATTAACATATAGGCTACTTTGTATACCGATATTCCCACGGGATCGACACTTATGCGGGAGAAACCGCGGGGCGCAGCCAGTCTGTCAATAAATCCTCTGCTCGTTAGAATTTCATACCAATTTACTTCATGTTTAAGTGCTGATTTTTCAATCATCTGATAACATTATTAAAAGAAAAATTTTGAGTAAATATATGCAAAAACTGTCAAACGCCAACTTTATTCCTTGAACAAAAGTTATCTGGCAATATAAAAAATCAAAGTTAAATAAATGAATTTGAATTAGGGCTGATTTTTCAAGCATCTGATAACTTTATTCGAGGAATAATTTTGGAATTTTGACAGTTATTTCATACAAAAACTGTCAAACGTCAATTTTATTCCTCGAATAAAAGTTATCTGGCGATTGAAAAATCAGCACTTACTGGAATAAGAGATGCAGAAGAGTCAAAACGTGACATCTCTGCAACTGTTGTAAAAGTCGAATTCAAATTAATTTATTAAAACTTACACATGTTCACAAACATACAAGTATTAGCATGCAGTTCTAACCACGAGAAAACTAAGATCGATTTAACAGCGGGTCCCAAACTAGGCACTTCCTATCTCTTGGTGAACAAACACTAAACAAAGTTACTAATTGAATCAGTTCTGCTAGAAAGAAGAATTCTAAGAATTCGTGTATTGCTCACCCGGTGCTGAAGCATGGTGTATAGCGGCCGCTTCAATCTGCTGATGAGCTTGCGAGATCTGGTGCAGTGTGTTGGTAGGAGCTGCATTCACCGACAGATTGTGTACGATCGCGTTGTTTACCGACCTGAGGGGAATTAGGAGAGGTTAGGAAAAATCTTCACAAATGTCTATTATGACCAGTGATCGGAATAGATAAAGCTATTTAGGTTCATTGACCGCAAACATTGATGTTAATATGGATATTCCACGGGATTCCGACTGATAGTACGGGATTTTATTGTCGCTAGAGTGACGCACCTGTTTTTGTCTCTTTCTGCGCCACTAGAATTCAATTCTTTACCAACAGTAACTTCGAAACTAAACTTCGCAACTAAAAGGGAATATCCATATTATTTTAACATATGGCAAGTACATAAAACAGCTCTACCTATTCCGATCCATAATTATGACTGATCTTAAGGGCAGATTTATAAATATGTTATTTGTTAAGACGTATCGGCACAGCGGCCACATGAGCGTCATCATCATCATCATCATCTGCCTAGCCTTTTCCCAACTATGTTGGGGTCGGCTTCCAGTCTAACCGGATGCAGCTGAATACCAGTATTTTACATGGAGCGACTGCCTATCTGACATCCACAACCCAGTTACTGGGTAATACGATACCCCTGAGCATACATGAGCGTAATCCAGTTTATTTTTCATCGCTTATTTTCAATTGGACTCGTTTTAGGCGAAGTCAGGAATAAACTGCAATATAAGCTTAAAGACTTAATATCATGTCCTGTGTGTCCTGTCAGCTGCACGTAACAGGAACTGATGGACGCTACTGATGGCGCCAAACACGTAGCCAAATTCTGGGCCGAGACCATTTAGATTGCGATCGACACGCTAAGAAGAAGAATGTGTGGGAGTGGGAGCTTAGTCAGTAATTTCATTTTTTTAACTCTAAAAAAATATCAGCTGAAAATCAAACGATTTTAAAGTTAGTTGTTAATTTTATTTGAAGTAGGTACTTACATTTCCATATTAGAATAGTTCGATCGCCGAACTGTCTCCTTCTCCACCTCCCTATGAACAAGGTCTTATTTTTAATACACATTCTAGAAACTCCATTTTTAACCCCCGACGCAAAAACGGCGGGGTGTTATAAGTTTGAGGTGTCTATGTGTCTGTCTGTGGCATCGTAGCTCCCGAACGGATGAACCGATTTTGATTCTGTTTCTTTAATACAACTAATATACAGGGTTATTGGTAAAACATTAACAACCTCTTAAGAGGTCATTGTACTCATCATTATGAACAACTTTTACTATGGAACCAAACCTTAAATCGCGAAAAAAAAATCAGCTGTTCCCTACATTTATGTTCGTTTAACTCGTCAAAATGTAGGAACAACAGATTTTTTTTTTCGCGATTTCACGTTTGGTCCCATAGTAAAAGTTGTTCATAATGATAAGTACAATGACCTCATAAGAGGTTGTTAATGTTTTACCAATAACCCTGTATAAGCCACATAGTACACTAACAATTAAAACAGCAAGAAATAAAGAGTCTGTGAACTCTGAGTTTGTTTCGGCCTTTCTTCTCAGTGTAGTCAGATAGAAAACGCCGGCCTCATCTAGTTTAAAGAAATAACCTACTTATAGAAATAAAATAATTTAACATAATAAAGTAACTCGAGAAATACCTAAGTTAGCAACAAAAATATTGACATGTACAGCGCGGCGCAGGGTGAATGAACCAAACAGCTGTTGCGTCATTCCTACACGTTGAAATAGCCAGCGGCTCCCGATTTACATAATACTGAATAAATAGTGTTTTGTTTTATTATTAGGAAGGCTTTCCGCAATGTGTGACATGGTGATTAACCATACTTTAGTTAGTTGAAGACGTGTCTTGAAAATCTTTTTGTTGTTGTTTTGGATAACCAAACACATTATGGAGTCGGAGGTCAGCCACTTCAAATAAGAATAAAGAGAAAATCTACAGCAACTTGCAGCTAAAATCAGCTTCAGGTAGTGCACCTTGTGTTGTCATCTGGAATTATGCTAAGCTGAGGCCCTTTTGGCATTATATAATCTTTGTTTTCCGTTTTTTATAGTTTGAAGGTGTATTTTTTTGCTGTAATGCCAATAAACGCATTTTTTTCTTTCTTTTATATATTTGCCAACATTAACAACCTATAATGTTCTTACAGTGTGTGGGAGGGAGCCGGTCGCAATGCATTACGCGGGCATCACAAATCACTATGGTTTCCATCACTGTTTTAAGAGCAGTGGTGATGAAATAAGTTGTCTCACTGCTGAAAAAAATTCCGCCCCCATATGTGAAATCGAGATTAATCTTAGGATATTTAAAGACGTGCCTCTCCTGTGTTTTTTCAACGTTATTTATTTCATTATTTACATTTAATTATTTATTAAGGTTAAAGGCGACACCAAAGAAAGGCCGTTCTCAGGATTTTATTTGAATAAATGATTTTTGATTTGATTTTCAATAATACGAGTATTATATTATTTACATATAAATTATATTTTTAAATATTACAATATAAAAAATTAGTTCCTACTTCTGGGCAAAGACCTCCCCCTACTCTCTTTCTACTTCTCTGTCCTGTCATATTGTTATTTTCCTTTTCCATGTTTATTTATGTACATACACTCACCGGCACGGAAACTTGGCCACTCGTGATTTTGCTGATTATTTGCATAAAAAAATTTGCATTTGCATTTATGACAATTAATTAAGGGTAAGTGGCTTTAATACGTGTCTCTTATGCTTTAAGAACTTAGAAATTAAAAGATTACCTCACCAATAAATCAGTTTTTAAAATCACGCACTTTCACTGAAATTAGGAATTTTTCACTATACATTTAAAAACACTACAAAATAAAAAATAAGGTTTTTTTCGTTATTGTCTATACGTTTTAATATCGGGTGTTTCCTCCTCTAGCCCTGATAACTGCCTGCATTCGATCTGGCATACTTTGGATGATGTTTCGGACATCAACTTGCAGTATACTGCGCCAAGCGGCCAGCGCTGCAGTTCGGAGCTGGTTGAGAGTTTCCGGCGGGTTGGAGCTGGACTTTATCTTTCTTTTGAGCATGTCCCAGATATGCTCGATTGGGTTTAAGTCTGGGCTACGAGCTGGCCATTGCAATTTTTGTATGCCAACCTCTTCCAGATATTCTTCAACGCAATGTGCAACGTGTGGGCGTGCATTATCGTGCATTAGGAGGAATTGGTCGTGTCCAATGAACCCCGAATATGGCATTACGTGTTCCTGAAGAACTTCCTCGGTGTATCGAACAGCTGTTAGCCGATTATCGACGATAACCAACTCTGTACGTGCGTCGGAACTTATACCTCCCCATACCATTATTGAGCCTCCATGAAAACTTACTGTTTGAGTGGTAGTAATGGGTAAAAACCGCTCTCCTCTTCTTCGCCACACTCGTTCTCGACCCTCTGGAGAACGTAAAGCTATTCGACACTCGTCTGTGAACAGTACTCTAGCCCATTGCTCGTGGGTCCAGTTAACGTGTTCACGTGCGAAGTGAAGTCGAGCTACTCGGTGCTGTCTGAGAAGTTCTGGGCCTCGTGCTGGTCTACAAGCTTTTAAATTGACTTCCTCCATTCGTCTTCTCACCGTACGCTCACTAACATTAACGCCTCTCACAATTTGAAGCCGCTGGCGTATCTCAACAGCGGTCAGGTAGCGGTTTTTCAAAATCTCCAGGACAATAAAGCGGTCGTCTCGGTCCGATGTGCACCTTACGCCTCCACTGCCTGGCCTGCGGGTGTACTGGCCTGTCTCCTGGTATCTTTTAAGGGCATATTGCATTGATGACCGTGGTACGTTAAGAGCAATAGCAACTTCACGCTGTGTCAGCCCTTGGTTAATTAACGCAACGGCTTGTGAAACCTGTGCTGGTGTTAGAGGCATTTTTATTGCTTTTAAAGCACCTTTACTTATTGAATTAAAAGCATAAAATCACAATAATTCAAAAACCGAACAGTAAACTTTTCACAACACACAAATTTAAAACGTGAACTTAGTCGCTCAAATGACCAGATTCAACTGTAAATTAAAAGTTTCGTCGTGGTGCACTTAAACATAATGGATTACCCTCTTGAACTAAAAGTAAACATTTTTTGACATACCTGCACAACAAACATTCATCAGAAACACTTTAAACTTTTGCTATCGTGAGATAAGCGCTTGGCCAAGATTCCGTGCCGCTGAGTGTATTTATCTTATGTAGGTTACAGAACACTCATTTTCCAGAGTCTCTTCTGTGTCTGGAGATCACACTAATATTATAAAGGCGAAAGTTTGTGAGTGTGTGTGTGTGTGTTTATACATATGTTTGTTATTTCTTCACGCTCAAACGGCTGGACCAATTTTGATAAACTTTTGTATGGAGGTAGCCGACACCCTGGATTAACATATAGACTACTCTTTATCCCGATATTCCCACGGGATCGACATTTACGCGGGTGAAACTGCGGGGCGCAGCTAGTCTTATAATATAAATAACAATTTAAACGTAATCCGTCTTATTACAAAACGAGATCTAATTTTAGACCTAGCCTAAACCTTTGAGCCAATTACTCTATTTTGAACTTTATTCCGACCAATGTAAAGTTCTTAATGCAAAATTGACAACTTAGACTCGGGTTTAACGTCAGTTTTTGTAATAAGAACTTTAGCTTCGTTGGACTATAGTTCGAAATTTAAAAATGGCTGGATGGTTTAAACCTGGGTCTAAACATAAATCTTGTTTTGTAATAAGGACGAATATGTTTTATAAAAATACTCACTGCGCCTGCGGCAAGAGATGTACAAGCTGCGGCTGCGGCGGCGGCGGTGGGTGCTGCACACCCAGCACGACGCTGGAGCCGCCGCCCGGGCCCGCGCCGCCGAAGCCCGTGGGAGATGGCATGGACACTGACACCTAAGGAGGAACGGAGTGCTATAGTATTGTCTACGAAAAATCTGTTGGGAAAACAAGCAGGCTGTCCACCTGATAGTAAAGATCATTAGAGCTAAAATTGCGTGTATACAGTAGGGGTTTTTTTTTGCGGATGGGAATTCATCAAATGACATCTCCCGCTCTGGGTGGAGCGGAAGGGAGTGTCAGACTCTTACTGACTAAAACCCACCCGTGTTCCTTCCTTAGCCCTTTATGTTCCGGGCCAGCGGTAACCCTTTCGGACAATCACGCTGGATACACAGACAGTAGTGGACAGTAGAGGTGTGTAACTCTTTACAGAACCGACTCACTCATCCGGATCATTGAAGTGATTTAAAAAATTGGTTCAGTAACAACGTTTCAAATGCATCATTTGGATCTGAAAAATTGTTCTGTGCTCATTCCGTGCGTCACTCTCGAGGCGACTGAGCAGTGTGCGAGCGAGGTAGGGAGTGAGCGGGCGACATAATTAAAATCTATATAAAACAGAAAGAGATACCAAATGAGATGTGTACCACTCATACTCTTACAGATTTTGATTCTGTATTTTATATCCTTCGAACCGATGATCCAAATGAAACATATCAGTGTTTCGGATCATTTCAGTGATCGAGATGCAATGTTCCACTCGCAAAAATGATACACTTTGCCCACCTCTAGTATAAAGGGTCAAATTAAATTAGCTAGCCAAACTGCAGACGTCATGAATATCGATAGGACTACCCCAAGAGCAACTTGTGCTATTCAGCCGAATTCTCAAACGCATCTTTGTCGCATCTCTTTCACTTTTAAATGTAGCAACATAAATTTTATTCATAATTTTTATACCTACAAAATTTGTACGCCGCCGTTATTAGCAAAACATGGACGCTCACAACATCTATTAATTCAATACCTTTCATGTCTGATTAGTCAGTTTATGTAAACGCATGTTTGACAAATAAATTATCTTTATCTTTTATAAAGACTGAAGATTGTCTTACACCTGTATTCACAAACAATATTTGAATAAGGGGTACTTCGACGCCAAGTGTCCTTTGTTTTTGTATTTATTTGTATAGTAAGTTAGTTAGTCATTTAATTTAGTATCTAGTGTAATTGTTTAATATCATCATCATCATTTCAGCCGAAAGACGTCCACTGCTGGACGCCTATGCCTCCCCCAAAAAGGGGGGGGGGGCGAGGGGGGGGGTGCCATAATCGCCACGCTTGGCAGGCGGGTTGGTGATCGCAGTATGGTATGGTGGTGGAATGCATAGAGAACGCTGCTGCCCATTCTCCGGTACGCCCCTTAGTTGCCTTTTACGACACCCACACGGGAAGTATGGGGTGGTGCTATTCTTCCACACAGACAAAAATGTTTGTTTAATATGTATGTATGTTATTGTTAATGTTCTGTGTTGAAAAAATAATAAATAACAGTTCTTAACTTAATTAATTTAACAATAAGGGGTGATTTTTCAATCGACATAATTTTTATTCGCGGAATAATATTGACGTCTGACATTTTTTGTATGGAAGAACTGCCAAAAATTCAAAATTATTCCTCCGCTAAAATTATCTGACGTTGGAAAAATCAGCCCTAAGTAAAGTAGCAATACTATGCGAAGTGTTCCATATAACAAGCCTTTAAGAGCGTTTACGCCGTACGGCATTTCATACAAACTTTCAAGCTCTTGTTTTTCGAAATTAATGAACCGATTTTAATGAAACTTCATACGCATAAGCAGGACACAAAGGTCTAAAAATTTACTTAAGAACATTTTCGAAAAATAGTGTTACAGCCAAATTAGACAGATTTGAAATTTTCCATAGAAACAGAGATTTCCAGTTATCTTTTTTAAAAAGACATCTCGAAAATGTTCATAAGTTACTTTTTAGACCTTTATATCCTGCTTATGCGAATGAAGTTTAATTAAAATCGGTTCATTCATTTCGAAAAACAAGGGCTTGAAAGTTTGTATGAAATGCCGTACGGCGTAAACGCTCATAACTGTCAAAAATTCATAAACATTAAGGGACGCATAGTGCGAAGCCACTCAAGTATTATCTATGAATAGATTTTTGGAACCCTGTGCGTCCGCGCGCACTGTGAAACCTCATAGTAATGATTTATGTATTAAAGTATTACTTGAGTAAAGTTTTATTGTATTAACATTTTCGGCACACTGCATGTCGTGTAGTACTGTGCAATGCTTCCAATGCTAACTTTATATACCCCCTTGTACGCAGTTGTCAAACCTATTGAGGTTAGCAACGGGATGGGGGGGAACAGACCATAACCTAACTTTTAGGTTAGAATGTTTGATTGGTCCTATGTTTGTTTCCTTTTGCAAGTAACTTTTATGCGCTTCAGCGTCAGGTGGTACTTACACCTTGTGCTGTCATCTGACATTATGCTGAGCTGAGGCCCTTTTGGCATAATCTTTGTTTTCTGTTTTTATAGTTATAGTGTCTAAACACACTATGCCGAAGTTACGCGACCGAAGTTCGGCAAGATTACGCCCGCAATGCTATTTAACGCAACGTAATTTCGGCATAATGTGTCGTCAGTAATTCAAATAGCATTGCAGGCGTAATCATGCCGAACTTCGGACGCGTAACTTCGGCATAGTGTGTTTAGACACTTAAGGTGTATTTATTTTGCTGTAATGCCAATAAACGCATTTTTCCTTCTTTCTTTAGTTTGACAACCTCATGGCAAGGGGCCATTCAAGTATTACGTAAGCACTACAGGGGGACGGGGGGTCTTTGCTTTGCTTATTTTTGATGACATGGGGGATGGGGGGTCTGGCTCGTGATTACGTCAGCAGTACTTTTTTTCTTTCGGATTTTCTACAAAATTTTGTTGATTTTGGTTTGAACACATAATTATGGCAACCCTACTTGTCTATGGTTGAAAACCGAACTCATATATGCTGCTCTTGAATCAATAAATAAACCAGAACACATTGAAAAATGCATGTACCAACAATGTTTACGTAAGCTTGGGAGGCGGGAGGGGGGGGGGGGGGGGGGGGTAAGCGCTTTGCTTACTTTTGCTGACAAGAGGGAGGAGGGTACAAAAAATCTGCTTACGTAATACTTGAATAGCCCCCAAGCGATGATGTGTCGACGATGGTATATCTGCATAGAAGTCTGATCAGTCTTAAAAATACTCATTTGCCCTATATTTTCGAAAAGTTTTTGACATTTGATCTTTTCTGTGATGAGATTGCGAAAAGATTTTGAACGTACGAAAACATCTTATAAAATTAAGTGTAGTTTGAGAATTCAGCGAATAAACAAAACAGACCAGGGGGGCAATTGTGTAACACATTATCAATCGATTATTGGTTTCATTATGACAGTTCAACAAAATTCAGGCGTGCTCAATCTTTGTCCACTTTTAAAATAATGGTTAAAAAGCACTTCCTCTCTCCTTAAACATCATCATTATATTTTCTTTGCTCATGTTTCATGTTTATTATTATATGTATATATTTATTTAGATTACTATAATATACTTCATGTATGTAAATGGTACACCACAGACTACCTACAGTATTTGTCTGTCTTTCCCCTTTTTAATCCATCCAAAGGTTGTCTTTAAAAGATCGCTTTTAGCGATAAGACCGCCCATTGTGTCACCCTTTGTACAGTTTCTATATATAAATGTCTGTAATTTATATGGTGTACATAATAAAGAGTATTATATTATTTTATTTTTCTTTATTCTATTCATTGCGTTATTTACGTGTTTTTCGAACTTATGAAGCTGTAGCGGTATCTACGACGCCACATGCGAACAACGCGTGTTACTGACGTCACACAAAATCCTGCATCGCGCAAGCAGAGTTTACCGCACAACTAGCATAGATACAACGGCCCGACATGAATCATCGGGCAGTTGCCCGCCAGACACGACACCCGTCTGGTCGGAGGATCCTCCCTTTTCGATAGAGTATGAGTCAACTTTACACCCTGTTCCTTATACCTCTATAAAGCAATGGATTAGCAGTTTCCTTCACAATTATTGACATTCCGACTGATAATGTGTTACGAAATTAGGATGCTGTTTTCCAAGCAGTACGCAGACGTGAAATATGACAACACTGCCATCACTGAGGCACCAATTCAGATAGAAAATCCTAATTTCCAATATGCCCAACCAGGGGATTAAACCCAGAACCCTCAGCAGTTGGGCCAGCCAGTGGATAATCTTAAGGTGAATGGATAGTGGTAGACCGCGAAATGCAAATTTTCTTACGTTTTTTGCAATTTGCAGGTCAGTGTCAGATTGTATCTTGATCAAAATATGATTCGCGACAACAACAGGTACATATTTAGAGAATTACAATCATTAATATATCTTTCTAAGTTACATTTCTACCACCAACCACCAATCTTTTATGGAAAAGTGTTAGTGGTAGAAATCTAACTTAGAAAGATGTACTAATGATTCTAATGATTATAATTCTCTAATATGTACCTGTTATTGTCGCGAATCATATTTTGATCAAGATACAACCTGACACTGACCTGCAAATTGCAAAAAACGTAAGAAAATTTGAATTTCGCGGTCTCAACTACCCATTCACCTCTTAATATTATAAACGCGAAAGTAAGTTTGTTTGTTACAGTTTCACGCTAAAACGGCTGAACGAATTTGGATAAAATTTAACATATGGGTAGATCATGACCTGAAGAAGGCTCTTTTCATCCTCAATCGCAGACTAGTCGCCAGCAACAGCTCGTAATTAAATAATTCTCTTACCTGTCCATTACTCTGAACTTCAATCTTATATCCCGGCGGCAAAAAAGTGTTGAAGCCAACTATCAGCTCCGGGTGCCCTTTAAACAGGTTCGATACCCGGGTGATGACGCCTGGGGTGTCAATACTGCAATATAAACTAAAATTAAGATGGAGGATAATTGTTAGTAGTCGGTTTTTTTTTTTAAATGAGTGTTGTCAGATACAATTAAAATTGCAGCCATTAATTTTTTCATGGTGTTCAAACGGTAATTGTTTTCATCATTCAGATATGGAAGACTATTTTTAGTTTAGTAAAAAATCTTGTTTAGACTTTGCAAGCTTTTTAGTTAAGTACCAATTTCATCGTGAAATTTAATTTAAAAATGTACTAGAATATTTCAAATGAGGCATGATTATTGGAAATAAGCTTCAAAACGGTTCCTTACATTTATCAGAAAGCTATGTTTTTGCTACTACAAGCTTTAAGCCACAACACACATTTAAGTTATTTTCCCACTTAAAAAAAATCTTTTAAAAATATGCAAATACATATTTTCAAATTATCATGCAAAATCTTCAACATCCTACATTACTTATTTTCAAATTAAATTATATTTTTTAAGATCAGATATTTTAATACACAAATATTTTAAAATACATAATTATTCATGCAGAACTCAAACTCAAAGCATTTATTTCAAATACAGGCACTTTTGAATTGTCAATGGGTCGGTCAGTCAGAAAGATGAAGCTAGTTGCCCATTCCAAAGCTTAAGTAATGGAGAAGAACGGGCAAGAAATGGGAAAGGATGGCAAAATCAATAACATCAAACTTTTGCCCTTTTTAACCGACTTCAAAAAAAGGAGGACGTTATCAATTTGGTTGTTTTTTTTTTCTTATAATTTGGCATCATTGCAATGTTTTCTTTTTCTTACACAAGCTTTAAACCAATTATTCACATCTATGAAAGTCAAAACTAGTAAAATATTTTAAAACTGAACAGATGTCCAGGGCCGTCTTTAAGCTATTGGAGGCCCTGGGCACATATGGATCACGGGGCCTCTGTGTAGATAAGAGACAATAATAGAAATATACTAATATTTCATAATTGAGGGGCTAGAAACCTATTGTAAATCGCACTGCAAATCATTTATATTGTCATTGAATCGGGTAATACTAATGCGTAGAATGGAACGACGCCTGCAAAGAATGATTTTTTATGAGAGCAGGCCGGGGCCCCCGTCGATCGCAGGGCCTTGGTTACTTGTCCACAGTACCCAATGGAAAAGAGGGGACCGCAAACGTGCATGAAACAACATCAAAATCCTGTCCTTACCCTAACTTACGTAACCTCAAACGCAGCATGTAAACAAAACAATACTAAAAAAAAACACCACTTACGTCTGACTCTTAAACTCCTTCATGATATCCAGAAAGTCATTGTACACTTGTGGCTGCGTGTTGAACTTGTATTTGACTTGGTCCAGGTACGATAGAGCATCTTCCACCTTCAGCCGCTGGAACTGGCCCGCGGCCTGCTGCTGCGCGACCCCGGGGCCCACGCCGGGTCCTACACCGGGCCCCACGCCTGGCGGGGTCGCTAGGGGCGCGGGGGCCGGGGACTGCCGCCCTAGCGCTGCTGGTAAAGCGCTTAAGTTCGGCTGTTGTGGCGGTAGAGCCTGTTGGAGGAAAGCGTGCTGTTAGATTCTGAGCGTAAGTAGTTTTGTTTTGACCACAACAACTGTTGTCAAAGAACCAATTGTTTTGATGAGTTTTTGCTCGTAATAAGTTGTGATAACCAGAATTCATTGAAGTAACCACAAATAAATGATATCTGTATGTCTGATTCACATTATTCAATTAGGCTGTAAAAAAAACTAGATTTTGTACACTTCCATCTCATATACCAGAAAATTTTACTGATGCAGGAGTTATAAAGTCATCTGCCTAATAGCCCTTTTCCAACTATGTTGAAATCGACTTCAAGTCTAAAAGGGTGCAGCTGAATACCAGTATCATTTGGCAGAGAGATAGATTGCATCCCGGGGACGAACATAGGGTAGTTTTTTTATCCTGATATTCCCACGGGATTGACACTTATGCGGGTGAAACCGCGGGGCACTGCTAGTTCTTCTATAAAAAACACTTCTCGAAGACATGTGACATCTACCAACCCGCTCTGGGCCCGCGTAGTGGATTACGGCCCACTCCCTCTCACCTAGAGGAAACGTGTGTCCCAGCAGTGGGAATATTATAGGCAAGTTTATGTACTAAAAAAGACAATAGTCCTAACCTTTGCTTGTACAATTACGTAACGCAGACAACACAATAATTACATAAACAAAACAAATCACCAATAAACATATTCACTTGATTATTGTTTACGTATTCGATAATGCAGGTCATGGATAAGCTATCTATTATCAATGTTATTCAGACTATCGCTAAGGACTTACAATGCGCTCATTGTTTCTTAGTGACATTTTTATGCGATTGGTCAAACATTAGTTTTATCCAACTCTAGCCTTAAACTATGTTGGGGTCGGCTTCCAGTCTAACCGGATGCATCTCGTCGTCGTTTCAGCCGATAGACGTCCACTGCTGGACATAGGCCTCCCCCAATTTTGGGAGGGTTTGCCATGATCGCCACGCTTGGCAGGCGGGTTGGCGATCGCAGTATGGTATGATGGTGGAATACATAGAGAACGCTGCTGCCCATTCACCGGTACGATCCTTAGTCGCCTTTTACGACACCCACGGGAAGTAAGGGGTGGTGGTATTCTTTAAGTCCGGCACCACACAGACACGGATGCATCTGAATACCAGTATTTTACAAGGAGCGACTGCCTATCTGACCTCCACAACCCAGTTACTGGGTAATACGATACTCCTTGGTAAAACTGGTTGTTTCTGTCCGCAACTTCGTCGTGTAAAATTTGTTGTTCCTAATGCGTCCCATCGCATCGCTTGCCGCCTTTCGCTTAGCGTTCTTTCCGACTTTTTTTTTATTCGGCTGTTTAGGGTCCTAGCCTGATGTTATATAGCCTATAGCCTTCCTCAAAAGTTGGGCTATCAAATACAAATTGTTTTTTTTTAATTCTACAGGTAGTTCTAGAGATTTACGCGTTCAAACAAGCAAACACTTCAGCTTTATTTTTAGTATAGATATAGATATTGATAGATAGTCCTCCTCAGATGGTCCTCACATAAGGGGGTGACCTACCGAGATGACGACTAATAGAGAAGTATGGAAGAAATTCGATTGCCGAAAGTCGGATTGCCCCGACCGCAAATAAATTGGGATAATGGCAGGAGAATGATGAGATGGTCCTCATGATCTGACCAAGATAATGTTTGGACTTTAAAAGGAAATTTGACCTTGAGTTTATTTCGGTTTCCTCTCGAGTAGTCAGTTAAGAAACATCGACCTCATGTAGTTTGACGTGTCAAGTGTTTGCATAAAACCTACTAACAAAAATAAAGATAACGTAACATTATCATCATCAACAAGGACACAATAAGCCCTTCCATTTTAGTACCGAGACCCCCCCCCCCCCCTCTCGTACTTTTCGGAAAGCACGTTATAGGCTAGGCCGATTATATTTATATTTCTAATCTGTATTTTTGTACGTTTTTTATATTTATTTTGTCATAAAAACGTAAACCTATTTATTGACCTACTATACACAGATAAGCGCACACGCATAACAATACTATTTATAAACGTTACCAATTACTTATTATTCTCACTTATGAAAAACAACAACTATTTATAGAATTCTAGGTTCACTTGTGCTTAACACTTGGCTTGTGATATTATAAATGTGAAATTTTCCCACTGAACGAAACGGCTGAAGTGATTAGGAATTATGCCTTGATTTTATTTCCCTACTACAATGTTCTCGCCAAAATGTCCCATAAGAACCTAATATTAAGATCTTCTTTCATATCAGCACAAAATGTACAAAAATAGCTCTTGTCATGGTAAAATATACTCAGTCAGCTAGGAGGAAGTCAGCTTTCAGACCAGGTTATGTCGGCCGATGATAAACCCAAAACTTATGGAGAAGGCACAAGGTCATACTTTTACGGCACAAAGCCCGGAGACGCCAGGTCTGCAGGTCGAAGGTTCAGACAGGCGCTTCAATTTGCGTTGTACTTTATCACCAATGTTCTCAAAAGTGAAGGTGAAGGGAAACATCGCGAGGATACCATGTTCTCGAACCGAAAACTCGAAGACATTTGACATCCACTAACCCCGCACTCTCAGGGAGGAGTCCCAGCAGTGGGAACCGTATAGGGCAGGGGTGGTCGACTGGTCGATCGTGACCATTAGTCCAGTCGATTGGGGCAAGGCAAAAAATATTTCCAACTACAAACCTGATTTTCGCTAATCTAGTGAAAGATGAATAAATGAGTAGTTACTAAGAATAATTTTCAGTTTTATATTTTCCCTCTTAATAAAATAAAAAAATTCTACTTAATTGTGTACTGAACTATGCTGTGTCATAAGATTTCAAGAAGTATGTAATTGGTAGATAGCAATAGATAGATCTTTGACAGTCGTTACGGGTAGTCAGAAGCCCGAAAGTCTGACAACCAGTCTTACTAAGGGGTATTGTATTACCCAGTAACTGAGTTGTGGAGGTCAGATAGGCAGTCGCTCCATGTAAAATACTGGTATTCAGCTGAATCCGGTTAGATTGGAAGCCGACCCCAACATAGTTGGGAAAAGGCTAGGCAGATGATAATGTAATTGTTAGTGTCTAAACACACTATGCCGAAGTTACGCGACCGAAGTTCGGCATGATTACGCCTGCAATGCTATTTGAATTACTGACGACACATTATGCCGAAATTACGTTGCATTAAATAGCATTGCAGGTGTAATCTTGCCGAACTTCGGTCGCGTAACTTCGGCATAGAGTGTTTAGACACTTAAGTGTCTAAACACACTATGCCGAAGTTACGCGACCGAAGAAGTGTCTAAACACACTATGCCGAAGTTACGCGACCGAAGTTCGGCAAGATTACGCCTGCAATGCTATTTGAATTACTGACGACACATTATGCCGAAATTACGTTGCATTAAATAGCATTACAGGCGTAATCTTGCCGAACTTCGGTCGCGTAACTTTAGACACTTAGATAGCATAGGGTGTCGTCAGCGGTAGATCTTGGGTCTAACCAAATTGGCCACCCCTGGTAAAGAGTATGGTTATGCTACTCGCCTTAAGCCTCTGCGGCTGCGGCGGCGGCTGCTTCGCTGCGTACTGCACGGCGCTGGTCTTCAGGTAGTTGATGACGGGCCCGCCGCCCGGGGGCCGTGCGTTAGTGCGGGCGAAGCTACCGCTGCCGACCGAGAGGAGCGTTGTTGGACCGGCCGGGGAGCGGATGTCTGTTGGAGAAAATGAGGGGTTATAAATGCGGCGAACATGTTGGATCCCTTGGTCAATTATTGGATCATGCCCTTGATCAGGTCGGCATGCAACTATCGACATATTACCTTTAAAATCTTGCTAGTGTTTATGCAATTTTAATCAATATGAAGGGACACAATGCCAATTTATACTGCCGTCATAACGAAAAAGGGCAGAACTATTTTTTTTTTTTCAAAATAGATTTATATACGGTCAACTATGGCAACTTTACTTTCCACGAGCAACTTTACTCATGAGGTGTTCTCTCGATTACTAAAAATCTGATACGATATTTATGAACAGTACTCATGGGTAAAGTTGGTTATGGAAAGTAAAGATGCCACAGTCGACGGTACATATTTGGAATCAGAAAAAAAGGCGCATATTATGCCAGTTTTTTTACTCAATTTTGGAAAAAAAATATTAGTTGTGCCCATTTTCCTTATAACGGCAGTATAGACTATAGTGTTAACTCTTTATCATTTAATATTTTTATTGAGTCTGCAATGTTTATTTATTTTATTTATTGTTGTCTTCATAATTTTGTAAGATTTTTTTTTAAATTGTTTGTATTTCTTATGCGTGTCCCAGATAAATTATTTTGGTCAATCACATTTTCCTAGAAAATTCAGTTTTCCGTGAACTGTAGTTTAAAGACATTTAAAAACGCTTAGTGCGTTTAGTTCTGTTGTAAACTTACCCAAAATCTGCGGTTGGGCCGACTGGGCCAAGGTGTGCATATTGCTTGCACCTGCTTGTTGAATCTGTAACAAAGAATAATAATTATAAATTAAAATTATTAAAAAAAATGTCTGGTACCATTTTCTATTGACAGTTTAAAAAATACTGATGGTTATAACCTAAAACGCAGCATATGAAAGTAGATACGGAAATAATAAACAGCAGTGGCGAAGGTTCCATACGATTCCTACCGGCTTCCCTTTGAAAAATAGCACACTCAGACTGAGTTGCATCATCTGACTTTAACCGTAACTTTAACCATAACCGATGATTTTTGTATGCAGTTTGACAGATTTTTGACGTTTGTTAAAGTTAAAGTAAGATGATGCAACCCAGGCTTAGTATAGACAAATAATATAATCATATTAAAGTTCTCTACTCCGGCTTACCTCTTACAAAAATTGACCCTTCGCTACTGATAGTCTTATTCCTTTTCACATAAAAGGCAGGGGGGGCCTACTTATATCAATCAATCAAGTCGATTTTTTAATTTAGTTTTGTTTCTATTCCCGGTAATTAAGAGCGTTCATCCCGCGCAGGCAAGCAACGTCGCATTTCTGGTGGTTTTTTGTGATTATTTTATTAAATTTAAACCAAAGTACTAGGTATTTTTTTAGACATGTACTAGATCGTTGGTATTTCTATGTTCGAATGCTGTTTTTTATAGTTATTTTCCTCATAAAAATTGCAGAAATTTTCATACATGTCGAATACAGAACCTCCTTTATTGAAGTCGGTTAAATGAAAAGAGCGGTAATTCTACGGATGTCACCTTACTACAATATCATAAACAAATGTTTAAAAAATACCCGTGTTTACAAGTAACACTGGTAGATATGCATATCCAAGGTCGCAACGGAAAAACAACTATTTCGAAGCTAGCGTTGGCGTTCTAGTTATTTTTAACTTCATGAGTCATTTTTTTAAGTTTGTCGTTGGCAGATATAGTCATCTTGTTTTTTGTTGATGATTGTTTACGTGAAAAGCCCGGAATAAACATGCCTGTAACTTGCACAAAAGTATGCAAGCAGCTTGCATGCCATTATGATACTCACCAATCAGAAGTTGTAAAGAATTCACATGCCTGTAACTTGCAAGAAAGTATGCAAGCCGCTTGCATGCCATTATGATATGCACCAATCAGAAGTTGGAAAGAATACACGTGCCTGTAACTTGCACAAAAGTATGCAAGCAGCTTGCATGCCATTATGATATTCACCAATCAGAAGTTGTAAAGAATACACATGCCTGTAACTTGCACAAAAGTATGCAAGCAGCTTGCATGCCATTATGATATTCACCAATCAGAAGTTGTAAAGCCCGGAATACACATGCCTGTAATTTGCACAAAAGTATGCAAGTAGCTGGCATACCAGTATGGTATTCACCAATCAGAAGTTGTTATGCCACACGGCATGCAAGCCGATTGGTGAATACCATAATGACATGAAAGCTACTTGCATACTTTTGACAGCTATTGGCATGTGTATCCTTAGCATTATGGCACACGGCATGCAAGCTACTTGCATACTTTTGTGCTAGTTACAGGCATGTATGTGTATTCCGGGCTAAAAGTCTCTGTTGAAAGGTTTTCGAGTACTTTGATCTTAGGCTTGATTGCAAAAAGCTTTTAAAACTATTATATATAGTATTATCCTTTGTCTTTATTATGGCGCTAAAATCAATGTTAAGTCTATGCCCACAGCATGTTGCACTGCGGTTGCGGTCGGAAACCGCATGCGGGTGCCAGTCAGTTGTTTTTTATTTCGGACTCCAGTAATTTTGTCCTTTCATGGCGACATTGCTGGCGCCCAAGCGCATGCGGGGGACCATACCAGAACATATTAACCGAAACATCGTGATTTTTAATGTGAAACATCACAGAGCACTGCCGGGTCAGCGGGATTGTCCGAAAGAGTTACCGCTGCCCCGGAACATAAAGGGCTAAGGAAGGAACACGGGTGGGTTTTAGTCAGTAAGAGTCTGACACTCCCTTCCGCTCCACCCAGAGCGGGAGGAGTCATTTGATGAATTTCCATCCTCAAAAAAAAAAGGACTTAGTGTCAGTCTACTTTTTCTAAAAATTTGTTTTTCGGCAAATCTTCAATGTAAATAAAGCTCGCCCTACAAGGAAAGAGACTTCTCTGTAAGTTCATGTGTCAATAAATGTATCAACAACAAAACATTGGGAAAACCAGTGAGTAAAACAGTTAGAATGAAATATTTTGGCAGTTTGACACGTTTTCATTAATAGTTAAAGAATCTGTGCCAATTCAAAACTACGGTATCTGGGTCAAGCAGAGTACTGATAAACAGACCTAAGCGCTGTATTTAATAATTTAGTATTGTCTCTAGCATGCAGTTTTCAATAATTGTATTCTGTGAAATTGTATTAATTATGTATTCTGTGGATAACGGTGTGAGTTTCACATTTAAATTACTCTTATGTCATTATTAGAAAAGACACAATGTGTAACTGTTTGTTTATCCCAAATAAATAAATACTGTTATATTTATGGTTTAGAACAAGTTGTCTTTGTTAAGGCGAAAGCGCGAAGGTAGCTCGCGAAATTCATTTTTTTTTACGTTTTTTGCATTTTGCTGGTCAGTATTAAGTTGTACGTTGATTAAAATATGATTCGCGGCCGCAACCAATATGTATACATAGTTGGGAAAAGGCTAGTCAGATGATGACGCAAAGTATAGTAATAATTTTCCTTGTTTAACTTTTGGATTAGTAGTTATATTTTTAAACACATTGAATAAAGTTTTTTGTTAAACGGATGATTCTCTCACAAAAAAAAAATTATTTAAAAAAATAAAAAACACGACTGCGGTAAAACAACTGTAAAGCTAAAATCAAGCCCATTTTAAATTAAATAAAAGTTGGAAGCAGGCGGGACCCATTTGAATTTGAAAATATAATAAAAATGATATGGGTCCCGCCTGCTTCCAACTCTTATTTAATTTAAAATGGGCTTGTTTTTAGCTTTACAGTTGTTTTACCGCAGTCGTGTTTTTTATTTTTTTAAATAATTTTTTTATTTCCAGCTTTTTAGTTTCCAAAATAAATGTGAAACATTTCGCAGACGATTTAATTCTTGGTACGTGTTTTTTACGATTTGTCACTTCGAATTCCTTTTAACCGTATAAGTTGTATATATTTTTGGAATCACCCTTTAAAACCCTTTATTTTGATACCCCACTCGATAGGTTTTGAGAAAAAAAATTTTTTTTGAAGACATGATATTGTGCCAAAAGTCGGCCATTATTTTTTTCAATTTTGATATACCCAGTGTCACTCTCACAATTAAGACGAATCTAACGACACCTCTCAAGCTGAAATCGATCAAGCCGTTTAGGCTACAGAGCGTGCCAAAGAAATATACATACATACATACATACATACATACATACACTCGAAAAACATAACCCTCCTTTTGACGCAGTCGGGTAAAAACGAGACAAAATGCCATTAATTAATTGATTACCTCGTTGCATATTTTTTATCTTCGGCCACCTAACCGTAAACAAAATGCGATGTGTAAAATCCTACACAATTCCACGTTCAATTAGCTCCTACGCCGGCGATGATAAGGCAACACAAACAAGACGTTTACGTCTCTAGGTCGATACATCGATATCGTGTCGATAACACCGCTGTTTATAGTTTTATGCACATCACTATCAGCACTGTAACTAGATTTTCTTAGTTTATTAGTATGGTTACTAGATTTTCGAATGAGAGTGAATACTGTTCCTAATCATGTTTTTAGGGTTCCGTAACCAAAGGGTAAAAACGGGACCCTATTACTAAGACTCCACTGTCTGTCTGTCACCAGGCTGTATCTCATGAACCGTGATAGCTAGACAGTTGAAATTTTCACAGATGATGTATTTCTGTTGCCGCTATAACAACAAATACTAAAAACAGAATAAAGTAAATATTTAAGGGGGCGGGCTTCAACAAACGTGTTTTTTTTTCGGCGTTTTTTGCCTTGTGGTACGGAACCCTTCGTGTGCGAGTCCGACTCGCATTTGGTCAGTTTTTACTTTTCTAGCTGTTGCCCGCGACGTCATCTGCATGTTTTATGCAAATATGGGGGATGGAAAGTAGCGTATGTGTCATTCCCTAGTTCACAAGCTATCTCATCTGCCTAGCCTTTTCCCAACTACGTTGGGGTCGGCTTCCAGTCTAACCGGATGCAGCTGAATACCAGTATTTTACATGGAGCGACTGCCTATCTGCCCTCCACAACCCAGTTACTGGGTAACACAATAACCCTTAGTAAGACTGGTAGTCAGACTTTCGGGCTTCTGACTACCCATAACGACTGTCAAAGATCCACGAATGACAGCCGGGACCAACGGCTTAACGTGCTTTCCGAGGCACGGAGGGGTCTTGGTATGTAAATATGGTCACCCAACCACGGACCAACCGCAGCAAGCGTAGCTTAACCTGATCGGGCCCCTCTGGTCAGATCCCAGGCTATCTATCTGTGTCAATTTATTTCATAAAGATCGGTTCAGTATTTAGGCGCGAAAAAATAACAGACCTGCCAGTGCATCATTATCATAAAAGATGATATCTAAAAAACTGGTTTCCGTACTCAAGGCAAAAATGCCGAAAAAAAAACACGTTTGTTGTAGTATGGGAGCCCTTATTTTATTCTGTTTTTAGTATCGGTTGTTATAGCGGCAACAGAAATACATCATCTGTGAAAATTTCAACTGTTTAGGTATCACGGTTCATGAGATACAGCCTGGTGACAGACGGACAGTGGAGTCTTAGTAATAGGGTCCCGTTTTTACCCTTTGGGTACGAAACCCTAAAAATTATTTGTATTAACATTTTCGGCACACTGCAAGTCGTGTAGTACTGTGCAATGCTTCCAATGCTAACTTTATATACCCCCTTGTACGCAGTTGTCAAACCTATTGAGGTTAGCAACGGGATGGGGGGGATAGAGTTAACTAATTTGTAGATTCTAAGACACATTACCTTCCTTCTGGGACTGGTCGGGAAAAAAGATTTTTTTATAGAATTGAGTAGTACTTCTTAATCTAATGAGCTACAAGAATCTTATGATAATTGAACGACATTAACGGGGAGGGAGGCGCTGTTAAACATTTTTTTTTTGTTTTGGTAAATATTTGTGATAATCTGTATAAATAAATAAAATTGAAGTGCCTGTTTGTTATGTCAAAATAACAGCTTTTTACTCATCATCATCATTTCAGCCGAAAGACGTCCACTGCTGGACATAGGCCTCCCCCAAAAGGGGGGCTTTGCCATAATCGCCACGCTTGGCAGGCGGGTTGGCGATCGCAGTATGGTATGGTGGTGGAATGCATAGAGAACGCTGCTGCCCATTCTCCGGTACGCCCCTTAGTCGCCTTTTACGACACCCACGGGAAGTATGGGGCAGCTTTTTACTAAATGCATATTATTATGATTGTATAACCGGTACTTATAACATTTTTTGGTCTGTTTGTTTGTTCCGGCTAATCTCCGAAACGGCTAGGCCGATTTTGATGAAATTTGGTAAAGGGGATACTGTGAACCCTGCGGTAGGACTATACGCTACTTTTTATATGACTTACCACGCGGGTGAAGCCGCGGGCGGGAGAGCTAGTGTTTTGTAAAATTGTATTGAAAAAACAAGATGGCGTTTTTGGCTGTGCTAAAAGTACCTCTCCATAGGTGTTCTACCGGCTAAACAAGGTCATAAGGGTCGTTTTGCCATAATCATCAAATCCGAATAGTTATTTGCAAATTGTAATTATCATTTCTCTTGACAAACATTGGAAATACATATTTATTACGAAACAAAACCTTTACTTTCTGACGTAGACGGGTAAAAAAGGGAAGTGTCTGATTCTTTACTTAGAATCTTACTACGACGCGCCATATTATTTCAAAGCCTCCATTTTACTTAGTAACTTGATTCGTTACATAAAAACCTTACATATAAGTTTTAATTTCGTTTATTTGACAAAAAAAACCTTGCTTAGCTATTACATCAAGCAAATTCAGACAATACATAACTCTTATTACATAAAACCGTAAATAGAAATATCAAGTTACCGTTTCTCTGTAATTTGTGAAGTTTATGATGCTTGAAGGGGTAAGCAGGGTCAAGAATATTGCGATGAAATTACGAACAAGTGTGGCGATTTTTGTACATTATAATTTTTCAGGAGTTATTCTGGTTTCTAAAATCCATCAATCAGCACTTTTCGAGCGTTAAATTTAACCTTTTGACCGCCACAGGTCAAAAAATAAAAAACTGGCCAAATGCGAGTCGGACTCGCACACGAAGGGTTCCGTACCACAAGGCAAAAACGCCGAAAAAAAAACATGTTTGTTGTATGGGAGCCCCCCCTTAAACATTTATTTTATTTTAATTTTATTATTTATTATTAAAGTTAAAATACAACTGAGTATTTTGTGAATATTTCAAGTGCCTACCTGTTGCCATTTTTGATATCGAGCATAAAAGGGCAAAAAAATCGCGTTTGTTGTATGGGAGCCCCCCTTAAATATTTATTTTATTTTGTTTTTAATATTTGCTGTTATAGCGGCAACAGAAATACATAATTTGTGAAAATTTCAACTGTCTAGCTATCGCGGTTCTTGAGATACAGCCTGGTGACAGACAGACGGACAGACAGCGAAGTCTTAGTAATAGGGTTCCGTTTTTACCCTTTGGGTACGGAACCCTAAAAACGTGCCCTGGGGGTCAAAGTCTGTCATGTAGTCGAACCGTGGCGTGCTGGTAGTGTTGCCAGGTGTCCCTATTTGCGCGGGACGTCCCGATTTTCAGGGGTCTGGGGACGCGTCCCGATTTGTACCTGATCGGGACGCTAAATGTCCCGATTAATCAAAAAATTTTAAAAAATATCCAAAAAAAATGTATATTTACGCTACTTACGTAATTTTTAACACGGAACGCCATCTATTGGCTTTGGATATATTCAAATATTCAGAATTTCGAAACATTGCAAAAAGACTTAAAACCCCTTGTTTTTTTTTTGTTTACTGTCCCGATCTGCAACCCTAAATCCCGATTTTTTGATCTCATGTACCGATTTACAACAAATCGGACCTGGCAACACTACGTGCTGGGCACATTTTTTTTTTTTTTTTTTGCGGATTGGAAATCATCAAATGACTCCTCCCGCTCCGGTGGAGCGGAAGGGAGTGTCAGACTCTTACTGACTAAAACCCACCCGTGTTCCTTCCTTAGCCCTTTATGTTCCGAGCCAGCGGTAAACCTTTCGGACAATCCCGCTGACCCGGCCGGCTTCGGCCCTAAGGGGCCCCTCCTCGATGCTGACATCTCTTTGAGGCGCGCGTGGAACACGTACGCGCCGTCCGGCACGGTGCTGGGCACATTTTGGTTTGCCATCTATGTATACATGACCCGTGGCGGTCTAAAGGTTAAATAAGAGCAAGTTCTCATAACCTTTGAACAGCAGAACAACTGAAGTACTTAATCCCATTATTTATCTAATTACTATACTCAAAAAAAAAAAGTTTTAATTAATAAAAAGGTCACATGCCCAAGGGACGCTAATTGAAGACCACTAACATTTTTTAATTAAAATAGCTACGACATGTAGTTATTTCAATTACGGCTGCGTCGTGGAGTTAATGACGCTAATTACTCACGTCACATATTATTAGCCCGTAAAAGTCCACCGCTGGGCATAACTGCTCTGTTGAACAAATATAGGGGACTAGCTTCGGACACGTGGAGGTCGGAAATTGTCCACGGGAATGTACTACTGGGTAAATACGATACCCCTTGGTAAGACTGGTTGTCAGATTTTCGGGCTACTGACTACACGTAACGACTGTCAAAGATCTACGAATGACAGCCGGGACCAACCGCTTAACGTGCTTTCCGAGGCACGGAGGGGTCTCGGTATGTAAAGATGGTCAGCCATCCACAGACCAACCGTGGCAAGCGTAGCTTAAAAATCAAGGTCTGAAGTATATTACTTTTTTTTTTAAACGCCCGCCCTAACTTTTCTGCCCGCCCTTGGCTTTCGCTGGGAAATAGAAGTGGCACAACAAACTCTCAAAATAAAAAAAACAGTGGCATTCCGGGAGTGCCGATAGAAGTGAAAACAAAAAACAAACAATACTTTTCATAATTATAACTAAATTTTAACTTTCATAATTAAAACCGAGTACATCCCGAGGACAGCCGAACAAATCCGAAGCGGTTATTTTTTTAATCGTCTTATAAACAAAACACGCACGGTGTCGCTTACGGTAACAGACGCGCGGGTTCAATGGTTTTTTCCCATCTCAAAAAATGGCCAACGCGCCTGAAGAAGTTTTCACTTCAATAAGTATAGGGATGGTTTCATCATTTCAGCCGTAAGACGTCCACTGCTGGACATAGGCCTCCCCCAAAAGGGGGGGTTTGCCATAATCGCCACGCTCGGCAGGCGGGTTGGCGATCGCAGTATGGTATGGTGGTGGAATGCACAGAGAACGCTGCTGCCCATTCTCCGGTACGCCCCTTAGTCGCCTTTTACGACACCCACAGGAAGTATGGGTTGGTGCTATTCTTTAAGTCCGGCACCACACAGACAACGGGGATGGTTTATCGTATGCTTTATGTGAAGCAGTTTGTTTCTAGAATAGCTGGTGCATGGTGGGAACGTGTTAAAAAGGCGTGCGACTGAAGAGGTCTTTACTCTGTGGGACAGTGACAAGTTGATATATTTCGTCACATATGACGTTCCCGACCAAACCACAGTCAGTAGTTTTCAGTGTCATTGCACCCTATTGAGTTGTCATGTCGCCAAGGATAGCTCCGATACGGTGCGGACAGAATAGACAACGTTTTTGGTAACTCTCCAATTTAGATACACATGAAGATACTGAGGTTTGATGCTTTAGTAGTACTGACGTGTTTGGGTTAAATGGAAGTCGATGAGCTCCTTACTTTTATGTATGAAACATTATTTTGAAGAATATTGTCTTGATGATAATGACAGAAATTGGAAATAATGAACAAGGTTTTGGCAACCAGCTCTCCGAGATGGAGCTTGTCTCTTCGACTTGATAAATGACTTGGGTCGAGAAGTAGTTTTTCTAAGTGGAATTTACTGTACAATTTTCAGGTACAACGCACAGGGCAGCAGGCACAGGTGGCAAATCGCCATGTGTGCTTAGAAAAACCTGTGGAAGAATCTGCTGTTGTGGTGCAACTTGGGAGAGGTTTATCAAGCAGTGGTTGCTTGTTGCGATATCATCATCATCATCATTTCAGCCGATAGACGTCCTCTGCTGGACATAGGCCTCCCCCAATTTTGGGGGGGTTCGCCATAATCGCCACGCTTGGCAGGCGGGTTGGCGATCGCAGTATGGTATGATGGTGGAATGCGTAGAGAACGCTGCTGCCCATTCTCCGGTCGCCTTTTACGACACCCACGGGAAGAAGGGGTGGTGCTATTCTTTAAGTCCGGCACCACACAGATCTTTGCGATATCATGAGTTGGTCGAATTGGGGAGTGACTATTATTTTTAACATAATATGGAAATCCTTATAAAAAACCGGCCAAGTGCGTGTCGGACTCGCACACGAAGGGTTCCGTACCACAAGGCAAAGACGCCGAAAAAACCCGTTTGTTGTATAGGAGCCCCTCTTAAATATTTATTTTATTCAATTTGTTGTTATAGCGGCAACAGAAATACATCAACTGTAAAAATTTCAACTGTCTAGCTATCACGGTTCTTGAGATACAGCCTGGTGACAGACAGACAGACCGACAGTGGAGTGTTATTAATAGGATCCTGTTTTTACCCTTTGGGTACGGAACCCTAAAAACTGCTTCCACCAGGTTTCTTTTTGGAAGACAAACCCGCCCCATTTCATAGAGATTCCTAAGCAAAATCTACGTCCGGGAAAATCGATATTCCTTTTCCTCATTGGCGAATAACAGTCCCGGGCCGATAACATTCTAAAGAGCGTTCAACTTATACGAAACGCTGATCGCTATCAAAATTGGTTCGTGTATTAGCGTGTTACTGATAACATTATACACACAACAATATAAAAACATTAAAAGAAAGATTATTGCTATCGAAGTCATTAATAGTTTTGTGTTTCTAAATAAAAATGCTATCCAAGGTGACAGCCGACACGCATCGACCGACGCGCAAACGGTAAGCATGAATTTAGCACATAATTCTAGATGTCATTTTCTGCCTAGCCTTTTCCCAACTATGTTGGGGTCGGCTTCCAGTCTAACCGGATGCAGTATTTTACATGGAGCAACTGCCCATCTGACCTACACAACCCAGTTACTGGGTAATACGATACCCCTTGGTAAGACTGGTTGTCAGTCTTCTGACAACCAGTCTTACCAACCAGTTGTTCGGGCTTCTGACTACCCGTAACGACTGTCAAAGATCCACGAATGACAGCCGGGACGAACAGCATAACGTGCTTTCCGAGGCACGGAGGGGTCTCGGTATGTAAAGATTGTCTCCCATCCACAGTCCAACCGCGGCAAGCGTAGCTTAATCTGATCGATCGACCTGTGCGGCTGTTATTATTTAGCCACAGGCCCCTCTTACATAATTCTAGGCGTATCATAGCAATTTTACGTCGGTTATCAAAAACTAATGTTCTTTTTAGGGTTCCGTACCCAAAGGGGTAAAAACGGGACCCTATTACTAAGACTTCGCTGTCTGTCCGTCTGTCTGTCACCAGGCTGCATCTCAAGAACCGCGATAGCTAGACAGTTGAAATTTTCACAAATTATGTATTTCTGTTGCCGCTATAACAACAAATACTAAAAACAAAATAAAAAGAAAATTTAACGCGGGTTTCCCATACAACAAACGCGTTTTTTCGGCGTTTTCGCCTTGTGGTACGGAACCCTTCGTGTGCGAGTCCGACTCGCAGTTGGCCAGTTTTTAGGTATATGCCTGTAATGCGAGGCTCAGAGGAGGCCCCTTAACAGTCTCCTCAGGGATGTGCCTTACAGGCGTTGCACGGGGGGGGGGGGTTCCAGAATTGGTATTTTAAGAGGAACCGGGACCTGATGGTGATCACCAGGGTGGTTTTAGTGAGGTAAAAATCCCACAATCCCCGACCTCCTCCCCGGAGGTCCGGTGCCTTTTTAAGGTTCCCACCGAAAACAAAAAGGTATAATATTGTAGTTTACGCATAAGAAATCTGTCTCCCATAATGAATTTAACGTTTGGTCTGTATATACACGCGACCTACTTGCCACCAACCGTTACATACAACTGTAAAATATAAATCAACTATGAACGTCACGTTAATGATTCGCGATTCCTGTAACTAACGGATCGTTGTCGCTCAGCACTTGAATCTTCGACAAAATTATAGAGGAGTCCAGCCTTTCATCTTTCAGTAGAACACAGGGGACCATCCATACTAATATTATAAATGCGAAAGTGTGTCTGTCTGTCTGTCTGTCACCTCTTCAGGCTTAAACCG
This sequence comes from Mesoligia furuncula, assembly GCA_916614155.1. Taxonomy (NCBI): domain Eukaryota; kingdom Metazoa; phylum Arthropoda; class Insecta; order Lepidoptera; family Noctuidae; genus Mesoligia; species Mesoligia furuncula. The sequence continues at coordinate 13,840,283 of OU744818.1, read as the reverse complement.
CTGAAGCGATTTAGATGAGATAGTTTTGAGTCCCGGGAAAGGACATAGGATAGTTTTTATTCCGATATTCCTACGGGATCGACACTTATGCGGGTTAAACCGCGGGGTGCTTCTAGTTCCTTTATATATCTTCAGATTTTAGGGGAAAAAATCTGTTTTCGGATATAATCACCTTTTCCTACCCATTTCCCATATTACTTGGTGTTTGTGTAACATGTTTTACGTTCAGAAAGTGCCGATTCTCGGCCTAGTTTGAATAAATGAGTTTTGATTTTTCCTTCTTCAAACCGTCATCCATAACATTGATTAATACTAATTATAATTAGGAAGGCAGTAGTCCTCGATACGGCTCCCATTGTGAGGAGGTTCCCGTCTCTGGAGCCCTAACCATCTAACCACCGGTAGCTTGGACCCTGCTCCCGACACCGGCGGATCACTATTATTTTATATTTTTAAATGTATGTATACTTATTTTTAAGTACCTATATTTTAAGAAATATTTAAAAATGTAAAAAATAAGTTCAACTAAATAAACAAACGAAATAATAATACTTTACTGATGAAAGCCCTTACAATTATGCTTAATATCTAGCTAAAGTTCTCAATAATTAAAGGCGCACAAAATAAACCCTGACTCCTAAACTAGGAATCTGTGACTTAGGGAGTCGGTGATTTTTTAAGATTCCCTTCTCTTTCATAACATCTCTCACACGATCCATCCATTTTCTCTGGTCTTCCTCTCCACAATCCATCAACAATTTTATATTCGTCATTCTCTTTGTTACATGCGTTTTATCTCTCCGTTTGCATCTATGTATATGGTTTCGGACATAAGGACCAGCCTTATGAAGTTGGCATTATAAATCTTACTGCATCAGCTCTTAACAACGGTAAGAAGAGTTAAAGAGAAAGAAGTTTGTCAAGGGTGAGAAGACTACAGGGGGGCCCAAAAAGGCCGCTTTGGCAGAATCATAAAAGGATAACATTATGAATCATAATACTGCGAAGACAGTCAAGTGTTTTTCTTTTTTCGCTGCACTACGTAGGTATAATCAAAGAGATTGGAATTGGATTGATTGGTATTTTAGCAGACAAAAAAAAAAAAAACTGAAAAATCCTTCACCAATGGGATTTGATACGATCAACACACGCTTAACAGTTAACTGTCCATTATGATTCATGATGTTATCCTTTTATGATTCTGCCAAAGTAGTCTTTTTAGGCCCCCTGGTATCTCGGAGGCAGGTGATGCGAAACGACGACAAGAAATTTCGCGCGGACGAAGTCGCGGGCAGAACTAGTAAATAATAAAAATCTTGACCAAGACAAGAGGTTTAGAAAGTTCCAAGTCCATTTTGATAGGTACTAACAATGATGCTGAATGAATTCTAAGTTTGAGTTGTATTAAGCTAACTTTATTACAGTTCCAGAGATTATTACCACTTCCCACGTTCCATATAAAAAGAAACATTACATGAACGACGCACAGGAAATAAAGAATAAAACTTCGTTCTATACATCCGCCATTTTGTTTTTCCATTGATACTGGTGAAGAAAAAATATTATTGAAGTGTTTACGTAGTATTTTTGTTAAACAATTATATACGCGTATGGTTACAGTTAAAATAACACATCCCGAATATTTTGAACAAGATCAAATAAATAATTAAATAATAATGTACAGAATTTGACATTTCGTTGACATTTTGTTTTACGCGCCGCCATCTTTACAGTAGGGTAAAAATTTATAAGTCCCTGCAGGGCTAGCATGGCCCGAGACATTTTATCCACGGGGAGAGGAGAAAATACTATTTCCCTCTGTCAATTTTGTCCACCCTCCGAGCACGGCGACATGGGTGGATAAACTATTCACGGTGGACAAACCAGCAGGGCTAGCATGGCCGGAGACATTTTATCCACGGGGAGAGGAGAAAATACTATTCCCCTCTGTCAATTTTGTCCACCCTCCGAGCACGGCGACATGGGTGGATAAACTATTCACGGTGGGTGGCAGTAAGCACGAGACATTTTTATAGTACAATAAATTATATTTTCTCCAAGATATATACTTAAACCCACCAAATAAAGACGAGGACAAATTTCTCCCTTTGTTATGTCAAAATATCTGTAATTTTTCTCTTCCACTAGTCGCCATGCTATAGACGGGGGATGAGTATCCACGTCTAATGTCAAAAACTGATATAATTCTCTTTCCCCCTGGTGTTGTGCTTTGGCAGGTGGATAAAATAATTTTATCCCTTGTCAGTGGAAATAACCGGTGGAGAAAAGTTTTATCCCCAGCCCATGCTAGCCCTGCAGTACATATATAGTTTTATTATAGAAATTTATAAGTCCCTGTACTTATATAGTTTTATTATAGAAATTTATAAGTCCCTGTACTTAAATAGTTTTATTATGAGAACATTGCTGTAACCTCAATGGGATTGCCGTTTGTTTCGATTTTATTAATTTTATTTGACCATGGCCACGCCATGAAAGAGCCATAATTATGTACGAATGAAGGAAAATATGATAATTAGATAGTAATAATTATAAAATATATTTTAATTGCACAGGAAAAGTCGGGTTAGTTGCACCATTTATAACTTGCTGGACCGATTTTTATGATCTTTGATTTGTTGGATTTGTCTCCGCCCCGAATAGCAGAATAACTTAAAAACGGGGGCAAATTCACGAAAAAAAAATTAAGACATTTTCGTTTTCTCATACGTTCGTTCTTATTGGTTCTGAGGCGGTCCGATTTCCGAAGTACACGTACACGTTGTAGCGATATACGTTCGTTTACTTACACTATCCAATTAAATCTAACTAGGAAGTCGGAAGCTAGTGATCACACTACACTAAATTGGATTCTAAATCGGATAGACGACGCATTCGTGAAGAAGGATCGTACCGGGTTGCACGATTTGTATTTTCTATCGATGGCGTCTTTAAAGGCGCGTTTTTTGTCATAATTTCAATTTTTGTCATAGTTTTCATGTTTGATGTAACGTCTTTAAAGTCGCTTTTATGTCATAATTTTTGTAAATTTCCAATAAGATCTTACAAGCCTTCATCGCGGAATGACTTATTAAAATAATTTTTTCCTTTTTAGGGTTCCGTACCCAAAGGGTAAAAACAGAACCCTATTACTAAGACTTCGCTGTCTGTCCGTCTGTCTGTCACCAGGCTTTATCTCAAGAACCGCGATAACTAGATTGTTGAAGTTTTCACAAAGCATGTAGGTATTTCTGTTGCCGCTATAACAACAAATACTAAAACAAAATAAAATAATTATTTAAGGGGGGCTCCCATACAACAAACGCGATTTTTTGGCCTTTTTTGCTCGATATCAAAAATGGCAACAGGTAGGCACTTGAAATATTCACAAAATACTCAGTTGTATTTTAACTTTAATAATAAATAATAAAATGAAAATAAAATAAATATTTAAGGGGGGCTCCCATACAACAAACATGTTTTTTTTCGGCGTTTTTGCCTTGTGGTACGGAACCCTTCGTGTGCGAGTCCAACTCGCACTTGGCCAGTTTTTTTTTACTATACTAAGGATAGGGGCATTTCCCCATACATTTCTATTAATTTAGTTAAGATTAGTCCGACTAGTTGTTCTAAATCGTAGCACCGTGAATACACTGTCCTAGATCGTAGACAATTTAGGAAGTAGATTGGTGGGACCTCCAATTTACACTAAATCGGATCCAATCTGTTCTAACTGCGATTACACCTGCCGATTGAATAGTGTAATAAGCGCTTTAGTTAGGTCTTAAAAAAAAAAAATTATGCCCTTCTCCTTCGTTAAATGATAAATGATTTTATTTTTGTAAGTAGGTTTGTACAAACACTTTTAGACGTCAATCATGTTTTTTTAAAACTAGATGAGGTCGGCGTTTGCTATCTGACTACTCTGAGAAGAAATGCCGAAACAAACTCAGAGGTCAGTCTCTGTTAAAGTCCAGACATAACTTTGGTCAGGTTATATGAAGACCATGTAGATCGATGTCTGAGATGGTCTTTTGAGGAAAGAACCACACAGATTGAGAGGGCCAGTTCTTAATTTAGTGCCAAGCTATTTTGACAACAAGACTCAGTTTATTCTGGATAGATACCACAATATTATTCATCTTAATAAATCTTACCTGCGATTGATTCTGGGGAGGCATAGGCGAGGGCTCATCAGGCCCCAGCCTCGGGACACCTGTCCGTTTCATCATCTTCGATGATCAGCGATTTCCCATCACACGATCACCTGGAATTACAGAAAATTATATTATAAGTATGATTTTTATCAACAGATATAAGTAATTTAATCATTATAAAAATGTAATGCAACCCTATTTTGTGCTATAGTTTATTTTCTGTACTCTCCTGGTTTTAGATATTTGAGGGTTTGTTTGACACTAGTTGGTTACCAGATAGATTAAAATATGAAACACTCCTGGCTGATTTTAACTAGTCTGGAGGTGGTGAAAAAGACTTAGTCATTTTAAGTTCACTTTAAGATTTTTTGATAAAGTCTAGCATAGTATTAAGTACTACTAACAAGTACTTGGACTAAAAAGTTGTATTTTTTTATGTTAATGTATGTTATGTAAAGGGTCCTAAGGTTTATTTCTTTTGCAAAATAAAAGAAAGCTATAATCAACAAAATAAGAAACATTGAAGGGCCTCTGTTTATCATTGTTAGCTGAAGGACTTGGGGGAGGGGGGGGGGGGGGGGGGGGGGGGGCTGGCTGGCTTCTGGCTCAGTAATAACAGCCGGACAGGGTCGATCGATCAGGTTAAGCTACGCTAGCCGCGGTCGGTCCGTGGATGGATGACCATCTTTACATACAGAGAACCCTCCGTGCTTCGGAGAGCATGTAAAGCCGTTGATCTTGGCTGTCATTCTTGAAGACCGAAAGTCTGACAACCAGTCTTACTAAGTGTTATTGCGTTACCCAGTAACTGGGTTGTAAAGGTCAGATAAGCAGTCGCTCAATGTAATAAAACAGGTATTCAGCTGCATCTGGTTACACTGGAAGCTGACTCCGACATAGTTGGGAAAAGGCTGAGCAGATTGATTGATTTTTGTTAGCATAAGGATAACCATGTGGCAAACCACAGGTCAAGACAATAAGTCTTCATTACTTAAAAACATGTTAATCTAATTAATGGTTTCCTAATCTATGTACAGGACTACCTACACAAGTGTCTTCAGCCGATAATAAAATCAATAGCTAGCAAGCTTTCTGTTTATCAAATCAAGGGTTTACTATCTACCCACATGCTTTCTGGAAGGTTCAATAACACAAAGAGTATCATAGAGATGCTAAACTTATCAGAAAGATCTTTTGAACAAATTAGGAGCCCTATATTACTTCTAGAGGGAAATGGGCTGGTTCGAATGACCAGTGACGGCCGCCATGGCCCATGGAAGGTTCAATAACACAAAGAGTATCATAGAGAGATGTCAAACTTATCAGACAGGTCTTTTGAACAAACTTGGAGCCCTAGATTACTTCTAGAGGGAAATGGGCTGGTTTGAATGACCAGTGACAGCCGCCATGGCCCATGGAAAGTTCAATAACACAAAGAGTATCATAGAGGGATGTCAAACTTATCAGACAGATCTTTTGAACAAACTAGGAGCCCTAAACTACTTCTAGAGGGAGATAGGCTGGTTCGAATGACCAGTGATGGCCGCCATGGCCCATGGATGGTTCAATAACACAAAGAGTATCATAGAGAGATGTCAAACTTATCAGAAAGGTCCTTTGAACAAACTTGGAGCCCTAAACTACTTCTAGAGGGAGATGGGCTGGTTCGAATGACCAGGGATGGCCGCCATGGCCCATGGGAGGATCAATAACACAAAGAGTATCATAGAGAGATGTCAAACTTATCAGAAAGATCTTTTGAACAAACTTGGAGCCCTAATCTACTTCTAGAGGGAGATGGGCTGGTTTGAATGACCAGTGACAACCGCCATGGCCCATGGAAGGTTCAATAACACAAAGAGTATCATAGAGAGATGTCAAACTTGTCAGAGGGATCTTTAGAACAAACTAGGAGACCTAAACTACTTCTAGAGGGAGATGGGCTGGTTCGAATGACCAGTGATGGCCACCATGGCCCATGGAAGGTTCAATAACACAAAGAGTATCATAGAGATGCCAAACTTATCAGACAGATTTTTTGAACAAATTAGGAGCCCTATATTACTTCTAGAGGGAGATGGGCTGGTTCGAATGACCAGTGACGGCCCCCATGGCCCATGGAAGGTTCAATAACACAAAGAGTATCATAGAGATGCCAAACTTATCAGATAGGTTGTTTTGAACAAACTAGGAGCCTTAAACTACTTCTAGAGGGAGATGGGCTGGTTCGAATGACCAGCGACAGCTGCCATGACCACATTATATTGGTCGACTGGTGGAGTAAGCGTGGAAGCCAATCCCAACATAGAACCTGGATACTGTCAGACTTATGTCAAGCGATTTGATTGGCTTTTGTAATTTTTTCAGCGGTTGATTTGACAGCATTCAATTCTTTTTTTCTGTGTTGTTAAATGTTTCAGAAACTGGTGGCCAGTGTTTTGCTTAATTTGTATTAACATTTTCGGCACACTGCAAGTCGTGTAGTACTATGCAATGCTTCCAATGCTAACTTAATATACCCCCTTGTACGCAGTTGTCAAACCTATAGAGGTTAGCAACGGGATGGGGGGGATATGGGTTAAACGCATAAAGCATGTTGTGTGTAGGTACCTAACTGTTCTAACCTAACTTTTTCATGAGGTTAGACGAGGATAGATTCCTATTACAAGAAACCTAAATTTGATTAAAAAAAATACTTTAGGCCCTTTCCCAGACAACTATCACACATCATGTTATGCGATGAAGCTGTTTAGTTAAAGATGGTACATGCAGCATGCTTGGATTGGAGTACCTAACCTATTTACTGAAGACTTGATTGAAGTCACATGGGCGAATCTCACACACAGTGAACTTCACTTCTGTTTCTGGCTACCTACTCGTTCGAGTCAGACTCGAGTCCTACTACTGCAGTAAAATTACATTTTATGTGTTACATGACTGAAATTGACACTCAGTTATTGTTTCAGACTTAAACCAAGGTTGTCGTTATGTATGTCGGGCACGAGTAACCAAAAAAGCTGATAAACTAATGACATTTGATAAATTTCCGCGCCTACTCCATTTTAACGAAGACTAAACATCACTGTACTTTTTATTATAAAAACCGTAAATTAGAGGAACTGTTGTTGGCGAAAACGTGGAAATTATTGATTATTGTACAGTTTTGTACACGGAAACAACACGCGTCATGAAACACTGATAAAATTAATGAAAAACGCGTCCGAGGTTAGGCTCATTACGCGCATGTGATTTTGTGGAAATAAGATTTTTTCTTCGTTAAATACTTCTTTTAACACGTAAACTATCACCAACAAGACACGAGTTGTCAGTACTCGAATTATTACAGCTCACTTTGACGAATCTAGTTCATCGATCCGTTAGTTGCTGAATAAATAACAAGTGATAATAACCGCGCCCGCCATTTTCACATGCGGAGTTGTTTTGTTTTAGTTACATATTTAACTACAGTACTGTCAACGCATGTAATTAATTGTTGATAATGAATGATGAAAGGATTATGTAACTCACCGTCTGATTTTGTGAATGAATAATTTCTATTTATTTACTTTATTCATATAGTAGCAGTTATGTAAATTTTTGACAGTCACACAGTCACACACACACGTAGAGTACACAGAAACAGAAAACTCTCACTCGGGCTAAGAAAATTAGAAAACTGTATTCGAAAAACGAGAAGGAAAAAATAATTGTGAAATGACGTCACGTCCTGAATTTAAATCATTGAACATCGTTCCACTTTCTTACAACTTTAGCATTTTTAGCATGCCGTTCAGGGTCAAAGTAATAAAACGACACTGAATATTTCGCAAATAACATGAATTTATCGAATAACTGGATTGGATAACGTCAATATAGAAACGGAATATGCAACGTGACTAACACAACGTACTACGGTGAATGTATATAGCTTTTATAAACATATTACGCAACTAAAACACGAACATAAAGGTACTCGAAAGCTAAAAGGCGAGGCGCATTCGAATTTGGAATTCGAATCTCCGGTCACAGCACCCACACAGGTTTCGTTCAGAAACCGGTCCGGCAGAGACGACGATGACACAAACTCGTACTTATTTATAGCGGAAAACGTACACAAATCGATAACACCCTAGCTAGCTGCACAACAGCGACCGGGCCGGCGCAAATTACCTACTCGCTCAAACTTTCAAGTCTGCAGCGCAGGCCACAAAACAATATCGAGTAGGTACAAGAGAATTATAAGTCCCGCCTTTTTTATATGGCCACGTTCTGAAATCTTCTATTTAGATATCGGACTCGCCTCTTTCACGGTACAGTCACTCACAAAAATCTTTAGGTATTATTATTTCTACAATGAATCATAGCGAGCGGATCTCGTTTGAAGAAAAACTTAAAGGCGGTTAAGGATAATCATCTTTCAGAATAGAGCGGTAAAGTCCGGTTTGCATCGGGCCGGGGGAAACGAGGACGGCGCGGCGGTATTCGTCACCGACGTAGAAAATGGCGACTAAATACCAACAATTACACAGCACGACTCACCGAACGTCAATGCGAATCAATGTTACACCAAGGAGAACAGAAGTCAACCCAGTTTACTGGACGAGGAGATGTGAGCTCCTATCTATCTGTTGCAATTCAGATAACGATTGGCCTAGAACGCATCGATGTCAAAAACTAACAAAAAGAGTACATACCGTTGAATATTAAATGCTGACACGTCGATATCTTCAATTACATGTAGAAAACGCCTTTTATAACTCAAAAAACAGTTTCGAGACAATAAATAAAGATAATAGCGCGTCACGGCTTGCTCCGAGCGAGCACATTCGTGCGCCTCCAAATAGCGCAACGGCGCAACTTTTTCGAGCGCGGCGTCAACACGGTCAGGTGGGCGAGGTTGCGACACTGCCATAGCGCTATCTCGCTCGCGCTGTATGCTATCTCTTTCGCACCCGCGATACTGACGCGCTAGGACTGGAGGGACGCAAGCGGAGCCCTTCCTCGGACAAACGTCGCGCACCGAGCTGCGCGGCCGACTGACTGCTCAACAGCGCCTCCAACTGCGGCGGCCCAACCGAGAATCGAGCCCGAGCCACTAGACGGAACGGCAACGCCGCCATAGAAATAATAGCGAGCGAAACAGACTTGCAACGATATGAAATGCCACGAACCACCGCGCACCGCCGCGGCACTGGCGGACCAAAACAAAATCTCCTTTCTCTAAAATTATACAACAGTCGGTATTGAGAGCACACCCGGGCCACTCGGCATCTATTTCCCGCCAAAAACAATGCATTGATTAAATAAAACTATTTGGAGGAAATGCACAAAGGATTACAATGTTTTGGGACATGGTTCCTGATCAATTTCATAGGCTTAGCCTATTGAAGTATGGATTTTTGTGCTTCCTACCGACATAGCTAAGTATGTAGTACATGTATGGATGGTTCAAGCCGTATGTAGCTTGACAACAAGCGGGGGGGGGGGGGGGGGTATTGGTGAGGGGAATAATAAAATCACTGCAGTGAATCTGAAAAATACTGAAAATGTAACCGAGTGAATTAGAGACATTTGTAATGTGAAAACGATCGTTTCTTCATTGTTATGCTTAAAATGCGATAAAACAAGAGAAGGCGGATTAGAGTAAGATTTATTGTGAGACATGGTGCATAGAATTTCAATAACTTAGTAGGTTGTTAGGTGTTATGGAGAAAGGTAGGTAGATTTATTGCAAGATGTAATGGACAAAATTCTGATTCTTACAAAAATCTGATGATTACAGCTGCCGAAAGCTGCTGGTGGGTCAGGTTTTAAAAAAATAAAGCTGTAGAAAAATGAGAAAACACAGTTGCCTTTTCATTTTGTTTTTTAAATTACCTAGGAGGGTGTATATGGGTCAAAGCAGAAAAAAAACAAATTGCAAATATTATGTTGTTTTATTTTCATTAAGATTTTTCTATACATTTTAGCTGCCTGTCCTATGGTTCAGCAAAACCTAAAAATATTTGGTCAGTGTATTAATAATTTTCAACAAAAAAAATCTACAAAGTTGAATATCTAACTACAAATAATATTGGAAATACTAAAATTACCACTAATTACAAAATAATCAAATCAAAAGAAGCAAAATGATTTAAAAGCTTAAATTGGAGCTGTTTATCTAATGGTTTAAAATTTGACTGAGAATAAAAATAACATCAGTCCAATAGATATAAATATCCAAGTATAAAAAAAATCCTGATAAAAGACCATGGTAAAAAGAAAATTGGGGTTCTAAACAACGAAAAAATTAACTAAGTAAGAGGTAACTAACCAAAACATCAAGCTATGATACTTGAAAATAATGATATGGTTGAAAATACAAAAAAAAACTGCAAATCAACCTATGCATTCAAAGTTACCGTGATAACAAGTAATGGAATTTAGTTATTAAGTGTGAACTAATGAGGAGCTAATAATAAAGCTAAATATGAATAAAAAATGGAAACATGCACCCTGAACCGATACTTTTACCAATAGTACTTATTGGTAAAAGTATCAGTTCAGGGTGTTTTGGAAATACAAAGTGGACTAATCTAATTCAAAGGAATACAATTCGAAACATCACACTTATCATTTCAACCCATCTTTTATTTTTTTTCAACGCTTGTCCATATTTTTTAGCATGATTTCTAAAATTCACCATGACTGCTACAAATTGTTTTGCCAAGTCATGCATTGGTGAGGCGATTAAATGGCAAATGCCACGTTTTAGACAGAACATAAAGGTCAGAAGGTGGTACCTTTGCCAAGAAAATTACAGGTGATTTAAGGGAATGATAGATTAAGAACTAGCTTAAAGTGATTGTGTTTTCTTTGTTTCTTTTCGATTACCTGTAATTAGGTTCCGATAGCCTATGAAACCTATTTCGTATGCAAATACCAATTACTTAGAAACGTAACATAAACCGTTACGATTATGACTACCAGTTGACACCCACAATATGTAAGTGCATTGAAAACAGGTTATAATTCCAAACCGTTTTCAAAGTAGCCCACAAACTCTTCAATCGAATGCAACATTTTCATCCAAGAGTTTGTATATTCCATCAGTATCTTTTGAGGAAGCATTATCTAAGGACCCCTTAATTTTTACAGTTACCATTCAATCTGTTAGTCCGGATATATTTATCTTATCGTAAGAAAGGTTTATCTTTTTACTATCGTGTTCCTCTATTTTTCCATGTCGAAACGTGCCTTTGGTTTTTCTAAGATTAAAAATATAGATCTTGCATTCTTCGATCAATAATTATTGATCGAAGCTTGCATTCTTTACAGAAACCAGAATTACTTGTAACGGATTTCTGGTCACAAGAATTTTTGGACTGACTAGCCTAGGAGCTTTTGATTTTTGTTACAATCAATCTACTTCTAAACCAATCTATGTATATATATCCTTGCCCATTCCATCCATAAGTTAAGTGCAAACCAAGGTGCAAAATTGCTCCCATCGAACCCCTCCCAAATTTCATAATGACCTATTTGCATTAACAACTCTTTCGGGTCCTTTACAATAGCTTCATTGTGCTATGTTCAACGTCCGTCATGGGTCACCCTAAATTTTATTCATAGAAAGGGGATGATACCAAAGAAGTTTTTATTCCACCAAAAGATAAAAATAAGAATAATTCCAGTCGGCAATTAGAGAAGCCATATTATGCATTGAATTAAAGATAGCTGCATTGGAACTCAGCATTCAATTAGATGTCAAAGACCTACATCAGGATCAGGCAAAGAAAAAATGTGATAAGTATATATTTATTGAAACCAGAGTTTTGCTCGTCATTATCACCTTCAATTGTAAATTGCAAGCCAAGGGGGAATGAGAAGACAAAGGAATTCGAAAAGGTTTTGAAAGATTAAGACAAACAAGAAAATACCTGGCGAAGTGTAGAAAAGTTAATACAAGACAAAAACATGTTATTTCCCCAAATAAATCTATTTATTAAAAAAAAAATATAAGAATAACACACAAAGGAAGTTGAAGAAAAGAGATTTAATAAGATTTCTGAAGTAATTAAATTGCAAGATGACTTAAATTTCGGCAGGACAACTATCGGCTGATACATGACGCTTGTTGCCCATAACAAGACCTTTCCCAATGTGTGAAGACACTAAACGTAGCACGTTAATCTATTTATCAACGCAGATGTTTATTTTTAAATTCGTACCATTTGTTGAATCTATTTCAAACCATGAATGCAAACCACAGTTTGAGGACCTCAATTTGGAATTCCATCCATTCTAATAGGTAACAATTAACCAACCAAACAATCTGGTGATGAAACAGCACGCAAAGTAAATGTAGAAAACATACCCATTTCTCAATTTAAATAAATCTTTCATAAATATGGAATATTTATATTTGTTGAGGTCCGCAGTGATGTAAACATAGGTACTTATATACAGATTATGACCAACCATTATTCTATCTATCAGGCCCTCGTCCACTCAATAACAAACAACCTAGTTTGTTTGTCGGTTTATGTGTATGTGTGCGCAGTAAACAGGTATCAACAGACAACACTGGCACGCCAAGTATTAACCTCAATTAGCTCATCCATGTGTGAGTGCCACACACACACCATCTCAAGTTATTACTAAAATTTAATTAGTTACAATACCAATACGCTGGCATTAAGTATTAAACTCGTTTATCGTTTGTATTAAATTTATCCCATTGTTAAGCGGAGGATACAAAACGTATAGCCTTGAAACTTCTTATCGAACAAGTGAGTCGACTGACGACTACACACAATTTTATTACGACCTGTGAAGCGCGACGTTGCCAACATTCAGCGCGCTACTACTGCGTCTTAATTTTACAAGTCCGCCGCCATTTTGTTTCCATTTATCAGATGCAACTTGCGAATGATGGGACTCGATTTATCCTCTTTTTGTTAAGGCTAACAGATTCATAGATAAAACACATTTAAAGAAAGCTAGTTAGCTAGTAACCGCACTTTCCCGCATCAAAAAACACGCATGTTACGTAACCTTAGCAAGTTGTCTAACGATGTAAAATGCATGAGGTTAACCCTCGCGTCGAGTATACTGCAGGCTGAAAGTTCAAGATATCTCAATAGTGAATATCGGATATGCTGTAGATGTCTAGATCATCGAGATTGCAAGCGTACCCTAGCCATACCTAGGTATTTACGTAGGGGGCAAAGTGTCGGCGCAATATGGTTGCATACGTACTTTGAGAGGTTCGTGAGCCAGCGCCGGGTGCGGGGCGTTCGCCCCGTGCTGCCAGGGTAGCCCTCCGGCCGACTCACAACCAGATACATCACAAATACGGTCATTTTCAACGCAAATTCCGCGGTATCGATCACGCACAGACGCCATTTTGAACCGACACTGAGCGCGGACGAGCGCGCGACGTTGCCACGTCGCACGTTTCCAATCCGCACTTCTATTTCTGTCGCCCTCCCCCCGCGCACCGTGACGCCGGAGGTCGCCAAACAGCGCTCGACAAAACATTCACGATTTCAATTTATACATCAACTTCGCGGGTTCTTATTTGAAAAACTCATGATCTAGTAGGCCTTCGGATCCGGCAGGCGCGGGCGGGGGGAGGGGAGGGACGGCCGAGTGAAGGGGAAGGGGGGTGTTATAACAGCGTTTCCAATGATAAGATAGTACTTATAGACATTGTATAGATGTGTACATGAATTGTAATATATCGTCCGAGCGCGCCCGGCTTTCACCAAAGAGCGGAGCGAGGCGCGGCCGCGCAGGACCGCGCCGACATGTGCCATTGGCCACCGCAGAGATCGATAGACAAACACCGACGAGGACGCCGACCTACATACGATACTGAGCCTTACTGCTGTAATAATAGATGTCGTATTCGTCCGGTAGTGACTATAAACAAACTACCGCACGAGCACACTGACGTCGTCCACGTAGATACGCACGAACACAGGCGTTGTGAAAACGACGCGAGCAAGCGACGAGCTGCGCGACCTACCAATGTATACCATCATTGTATTATGGCACTTTTCTAAAGTCGAAATTCCTGTGCCGCGTCGCGCCCAGCGCGCCCTACCGAAGGACAAAGGGACGATTTCACACGGAAAACAAAGGGAAACGCCGGTCCACGGATAATAACACATTTTTTGTTTGATAAATTAACTTTTTAACAAGTTTTTATCGGGTGGCAGCGCGTTGCCAAGTCGTCAGGTTGCGCCGATCGCGCGCTCTCTCATTATGAAATTGGGATTTTCTAACTGCACATGACGCAGTCGATTGATAAGACGATTTTTTGAAAGGTTACATAAAATATGCAATACTATACTGGACTGAGTGAGTAGCGTATGGTCATGGCACAGGTGCGCCGGACAAGTCGTAACAGGCATTATGGCATTATCCATCATAAGTCTATTTTGCCACTACACGTATTACCTAAACGAAAGCAATCAAAATCAACTAAAAAAACCAGATAATAAGCTTGGAATAGGAAAAGACGCAATCTGTCAAGCAGTCACTTACCTGAATTTTTACACGAAACGTGCGTATTTCTTCACAAAACTCACTGGAACGTCACTCCGAGACGATGCAATAGTAATATTCAAGGTATTTTAAGGTTTTTAAACAATTTGATGTGCATAAAAAAATTATACATGCCGTTGAGCAAACGTCCCGCGCGCATAGAGACCGAATGCGAACTGTTGGTAAGTTTGGTTTGGTTGGGTCGGTTGATAGGTGGGGGGCGGCGGGCGGAAAACCGGAGAACGGGCAATCGAGGGAGTCAGAAAGGGCAAAATTGTAATAATTTTTAACGGATTTACACTGCTGAACTAGTAACCAAAAACCCGTTAAAAATTATAAAATGTTTTTTGGTTATGTTACATTCAATAATAAACTCGGCTCATGTGATAAAAATGTGATAAGTGATTGTCTTGACATTGATGTTTTTCCTGTTTCGAACTCTTCGGAACCTTCGGAACTACACATGCATAGACAAAAACCAAAAACACAATGATTTATTGACCCAGTGTTGCCGAATAAAAAATACTATGGTGTGTACAGAGCCATTTATTTATGTTTATTTTTGAAAGTTACTATTTCAAATGAAAACGTGTAATGCTGGCTAAATATGGAATTTATGACCGTTTTAAGGTCAACATTTTACTCAACTTTGGAATATCATTTAATTTTCGGAGATAATATTCCAACTTTTCTTTTTTAATCGTAATTTACGGCAAAACAACAAAAAAATATAGCTCTTCGAATGCAAGTGAGTTGTACTAGCACTGGCACCATGATATTTAGTCGGTTTATATCTGTCAGACACCAACCAATGAAAATAAAGTACTTCATAAAAAAAAAATATTATTTATTCTCGACCAATCAGAATAGAGATCGTGTATGACAGAAAAAAGATAAACTTCTTCAACACGTATTGAAAATTTACCGACATTTATCTGGATTTTCTTGTAAATTAAACACATAATTGTGCTAGTTAGATATTAAAGAGTTAAAGATGCGTTCGGCAACCCTTTTCTTTGCGTTTACAATTTTGTTTGTAACGGTAACTGCACGAATAGACCCCAAAAACTTGAAGTGTTTAGGTGTGTATATTTACCGAAATTATTAAACTTAATTTTTCTAAATTTGATGGTTAATTGAAGTTATCTTGTTATTTCAGTGTGCCGGACGACCTTCGAGGAGCTTAACGATGTGATAAAAAAAGTAGATAAATGGAAAAAAGTTGATGTAAGTAATACATTTTAATGACCCAACTTCAGTTCCAAGTTTTATTACTATTGAATTCTTAAATTTCCTGCATATTATTCGATCACTGCAAGGTCTATGAACATTTAAGTAGTTTAGATATTATGTCCATTTATTTTAGGCCATGCAAATGCCTTTTTTTTACAACATGACTAATAAATTGTTCTGCAGACAAAACTACAATAAATTGTAAATAGGTACTTAATTAACTTCATTTATAAGTTTCTTATCACCCCTGTATTCTCATAAAGTAAAAAATCCGCCCCTAAGACGACCCACTGACCAACCAGAGATATATTCCATTCATAAAAAGCAAAAATTTCAAGTATGCAATAGAAACAAATTAACCAATTTGTATATTTTTATGGCTATCACTATGACAGTCTTAAATAACAGTAATATGTTTATTGCTGATGTTTTATTCAATTAATTAAACATGTGTATAAACGGCTACATGTTAAGTCAAACTTTTTTCTCTCCTTCATCTGCTGACAGTCTGCTGAATAATCTGGTGAAATTCAATAATTTTATCAGAAGTATTATTTGTTAGATGGCAATAATACATTTATAAATATGTAACACAAAAACATCATGAGGAAACCATTAAGACATGATTGAGACAACTTTTTTTTTTGTGAATTCTTTCCCCGCACACTTTGATCAAGCATAATTTTTAAAATCGCTTCACAAGCTTGGCTACTAAGCCAAACATATACTGCCACAGAAGCTCCATCTTTTTGGCTTGTGGTGAGAAATAAACACTTGTTATTATTATCTACCAACCAGCGCGGGGCCCGAGTGGTACATTACCGAATCCCTTCTTACAACAATGAAGTAACTCATAATACAGAAACACACACACTCACTCTCACACGTACACACACATGCAAACAAACACACACACACACACACAGGCGCTCGCACTCAGACATTCTTGTACTGGACTTTTATTTTATTTGTTCAAAATGTTAATAATAATTTAAGTAACAAGTCTAAGAAATACTCTTGTCCTTTTTTAGGGTTCCGTACCCAAAGGGTAAAAACGGGACCCTATTACTAAGATTTCGCTGTCTGTCCGTCTGTCTGTCTGTCTGTCACCAGGCTGTATCTCAAGAACCGCGATAGCTAGACAGTTGAAATTTTCACAGATGATGTATTTCTGTTGCCGCTATAACAACAAATACTATGTAACGAGTCTTTTAAGCCTGTTACATGATAGCGCGTTCTTTGCTTTAATTTGTAGGCAACAGGGTGGTGTTGCCATGTAAAAATTCATTTTTTTTGAATCGGAAGTCGTGTAGTGGTCACACTGATTTTTTTTGATGCTGTCAGTTGATTTTTGATATGTCACTTTCCGGCCGAACTTTATATAAAATGGAGTAATTTTAGAGCTCCAATTAAAATCTGGAAGTTGATACTTCCAAAGGACTACATCCAGTCCTAATTATGTGGTAGCTGATTTGCCCTTGTCGGCATCATAATGGGATTGTCCATATTTTGTAAAAGGTTGGTAAAATTCTTCGTGGTTTCAAACCTACTCACGTGTCGCGTGGCTATTTGGATGGCAGACGTTAATAGTTTCCGATATTTGTTTCAGGATCTTTTGAACCTTATATATATTTTGGATTAATTCATCTACTGATGTAAAAACTTCCTTTGGAAAAGAAACGGTGAGTTAATTTGCATTTGGTCGTAAACATTCCGATCGGCATTTTTGTCGACGCTGAACATCAGCTAACGGTTATTCATGTTTCATTTCAGCCGTGAGGCGTTTCTTATTTATTTTTACTTCAAGACTTAAATTTTTAACGCTAGCCCCTACCGACATATATCATGGACCGCCTGACGTCCCCGCGAAGATCAAAATCACCAGGGTTTGCCCATTCGGTTTGTTAGATTATTCGCCGGAATATGGTATGGTTTATAATACTTAACTTAAATTGACAAAAGTGCAATAATGACAGGACAGGAATTAATTTCTATTCCATCTTAGTTTTACACCAACTGTTAATATTAGAAAGGAATTTTCTTGTATATTGAGACCAGCAGCCTTCGGGTAATAAAGTCGTTCAATAACTTTTGTGTCGATTTTTATTGATACTCCCCGCTTGAAGATTAAAAGTTTCCAGTTCCCGCAGGTTAGTTATCCTTGGCATAGTTTGGTGTGTGCTCCTGGCGCCCGAATTTTCACTTCTACTTATTGTTTATTTATTTGGAGTACAACACACACATTTAATAATCACATTTCATAATATACATTTTTAACTATATCCACACTCTTTAAAATATATTTTTTTTATTATTACAATTGTCGCTCTGCGAACAGGGACTTGAAGTAGGTTTGTCTGGTACCTTATACTGTCATTATTGCACTATTAATTAATTAACTTATGAGTCTATTGTTTGCATTGGTTTGTTCTACATTGTTACTTTAATAACTTTGTGTTTATTTTGATTTTTGACTCATAAGTAGTACTTAACTTAATTTGGTGAATCTTTGTAAACAATGTTTGGTGTTTACAATTGATGATTTTGTTTAATATCATGTTTTTTCTTAGCAAAACCAACAGAAGTGTATAGCATAGACTGCGTTTTGTTGTTCTCAACAGTAAAGTTATTTAAAAACTAAGTTTAACTTTTTAAGTAAATAATTTAATCTAATTGTTAAGTACAGTATTGTACATTTAATTTATCTAGATTTAAACTGCTTGTAAGTGATTATTGCACTTTTAAAACGATAAAATTAACATAGTAATTTTTTATGGGATTACCCACATTGACTTTTATAATTAACCTCAAACTTGAGAATTTATTTTTAAACATTTAACTTTTTGAAACTTAGTTTTTGCTTTTCGTTTGCTATTCGCCTTGCTGTTTGTTCATCATGGACAAGGGAGTTCAGTTTCCGCCGCTTCAGGATTCGGGTGATGCTTATGCTCTCAGTTGATATCATAGGAATTCTACCTAAAACTTATTCTGGTCATAGATACATACTTTCGGTCGTAGACGTTTTTACTAAATATTGCTGGTTCTTTCCAATGATCAATGCTACCACTAGAGTAATTTGTAAACATTTTGAAAAAGAAATATTTCTCAAGTTTGGTTGTCCAAAAATAGTAGTTTGTGACAATGGAACTCAATTTACTTATAAACATTTTGTAGATTTTTTGAAAGGTTTTAATATAACCAAAATATTTTATAATACTTTGTATACGCCTCAAAATAATCCTGTTGAGAGATATAATAAAACGGTCGAAACCTGCATATCGTGTTTTGTTAAAGATGATCATAGAACTTGGTCAAGTTTTTTGCCCAATGTTCAATTAGCTTTAAATAATAGTGTAAACCTTGCTACTGAGTTTACTCCTAACTTTCTGATGTTTGGTAGGGAGCTTATTCTTGATGCGTCATTACATCACTTTAGTAGTTCTGTTGATAACTTATCTCAACTAGAAATTTCAAATAGAAATGCTTATGCAGTTTCTCTTAATTCACTTAGTGATATTTTTGTTAAAGTTCAAGCTTACTTGTTAAAGGGGTATAAGCGTAATGCCGCTTATTATAATAAGGGTCGGAAAGTCATTTCTTTTGATGTGGGTGATGTGGTGTGGAGAAGAAGTTTTATTCAATCTAATGCACAAGCATATTTTTCAGCTAAACTTGCACCTAAGTTTGTAAAGTGTAAAATAACTGAAAAGGTTTCAGATAACGTTTATGTTTTGAAAGATTTAAATAAAGGTTCAGTGGGACGTTATCATGTTAAAGATATTATTAAATTTTAATTTGGTTTCCAAGTGTTAGCTCTTGATTTTGATAATTTTGTTTGAAGGCCGCTTTTGACAGTGTGATGTACGAGAGGATGGATGATAGGTTATCAGCGGTTTGAAAGATGTATGTTAGGTAACTTCTTATAAATTTGTTGAATTTGAGACATTCTAAAAATAAAACTTAGGTCATTCTGGTTAATTTAATACTATTTATTTTTCACACCAAATGTTTTTCACATCGAAGGATCTTATTTTATGTTTTGTTTGTTTTTGTTGGATTGTCTAAGATCTTATTTTTCTTTTTTAATGGTAACCTACCTGTTTATATTTTATTAAGATCTTATACAACCCTACAGTTCAGGTAATTTCTACCTTGAGGTTAAAAACTTAAATTCAATTTTGAGTTTTTGTAATCTTTTTTTTCTCATAGTTTAAAATCATTCTATTTCCTCTTCGTCATAAATAGTAATCGATTTTTAAACCTATTTTGTGCTGTTCGTTGACAGAATTGTTTCTCATTTTTACTGGAGTTTCATTCTTTTTAATGATCGGATTTGACTTTGTTAGTAACGCGTTCATCCTGGACTTTACTTTTTGGGGTCATTCTGTAACCTTTGTTACAAAATGCCTTATTATTTTTTGGATCTTGGTGTAACTTTTGACCTTGATTTCGACTCTTTTCCATTGTGTTGGACTTTGTTGTTCCAATCACGATGCGAGATTTTGTTTTGACTTTCGTCATCCTTTTTCCTTTGCGTTCGGAAGTTCGGTGGTGGTATGCCGGTCGCATTGTGAAACTTTGGCTTTCGCTTTTTTGTTATTGAGATTTCTCATTGGAGATCTCAATGTTTTTTGTGTTTGTCTGTGTTTGGGAGATTGGTAGTGTTGAGCCAGTCACAGCATTCGCATTCTTTTACAGCTATTGTGCTCGGGAATTCGGTGGTGATGAGCCGATCACAATATGCTTTCCTTGGTCTCGTTGCAGGTTGTGCCTGTAACAGTATTTTAAATAAGGTCTTTCAGCTTTATTTAAAAACTTTTGTTCGGAGTTTTCAAATTTTTTGGATTGTTGAATACGGAGTTAGTCAGTGGCAATAGAGCCTAACTGCACTCATAGAGATGGTTGTGTTGGAAGCGGTTGACATAGTAGTCAGTGGCGATAGTGCCTAACTGCACTCAAAGTTGTACTGTTCCAAGTGGTTTGAAATTTTTAGTCAGTGGCGATAGGTGCCTAACTGCACTATAAAAATTGTAGTTTGTTTTGGTAAATTGTCCGAATTTGTTTGAAATTTTTAGTCAGTGGCTATAGTGCCTAACTGCACTGTTTTGGAGTTTTGGAGCGCTAAGAAATTTATCTCTACGTTTCATTTAATGAGTTTTTATAACTTATAATTTTTTGTTTTTCACTATTTCGTTTTTGACTTTTTGTCATTTACCTTTTTTTACTTTGATTAAATTCTTGAGATTTTGTCCTTTGACATTTTCAGAGTTGATTTGCACTTTGAATCTTATATGATTCTTTTTCTTTTTTTGAATTAGAAAATAAACCAGTCTTAACAGGTTTATTTGGTTGAAGATTTCTTTCTAATAAAAGAAAGTTCCTTTCTTTTATTTTCGGGAGGGGATGTAATGTAACGAGTCTTTTAAGCCTGTTACATGATAGCGCGTTCTTTGCTTTAATTTGTAGGCAACAGGGTGGTGTTGCCATGTAAAAATTCATTTTTTTTGAATCGGAAGTCGTGTAGTGGTCACACTGATTTTTTTTGATGCTGTCAGTTGATTTTTGATATGTCACTTTCCGGCCGAACTTTATATAAAATGGAGTAATTTTAGAGCTCCAATTAAAATCTGGAAGTTGATACTTCCAAAGGACTACATCCAGTCCTAATTATGTGGTAGCTGATTTGCCCTTGTCGGCATCATAATGGGATTGTCCATATTTTGTAAAAGGTTGGTAAAATTCTTCGTGGTTTCAAACCTACTCACGTGTCGCGTGGCTATTTGGATGGCAGACGTTAATAGTTTCCGATATTTGTTTCAGGATCTTTTGAACCTTATATATATTTTGGATTAATTCATCTACTGATGTAAAAACTTCCTTTGGAAAAGAAACGGTGAGTTAATTTGCATTTGGTCGTAAACATTCCGATCGGCATTTTTGTCGACGCTGAACATCAGCTAACGGTTATTCATGTTTCATTTCAGCCGTGAGGCGTTTCTTATTTATTTTTACTTCAAGACTTAAATTTTTAACGCTAGCCCCTACCGACATATATCATGGACCGCCTGACGTCCCCGCGAAGATCAAAATCACCAGGGTTTGCCCATTCGGTTTGTTAGATTATTCGCCGGAATATGGTATGGTTTATAATACTTAACTTAAATTGACAAAAGTGCAATAATGACAGGACAGGAATTAATTTCTATTCCATCTTAGTTTTACACCAACTGTTAATATTAGAAAGGAATTTTCTTGTATATTGAGACCAGCAGCCTTCGGGTAATAAAGTCGTTCAATAACTTTTGTGTCGATTTTTATTGATACTCCCCGCTTGAAGATTAAAAGTTTCCAGTTCCCGCAGGTTAGTTATCCTTGGCATAGTTTGGTGTGTGCTCCTGGCGCCCGAATTTTCACTTCTACTTATTGTTTATTTATTTGGAGTACAACACACACATTTAATAATCACATTTCATAATATACATTTTTAACTATATCCACACACTTAAATTATATATTTTTTTATTATTACAACTAAAAACAAAATATGTTTTTAAAACATGTTTTTTTCGGCGTTTTTGCCTTGTACGGAACCCTTCGTGTGCGAGTCCGACTCGCACTTGGCCAGTTTTTTTTTATTTTCGGGAAATGAGGGCTGTTTGTCCTTAATACAGGCTACTAACTAACCTAGCTAGGACATCAGATCGTAAAATTGTATTGTTACCTATTCATCTCAGATTTAAACTATTCCTAAGTTGTCATCTACTTTGTAACAGACTGTACCACTTTTTTATGAAATAAAATTATTATTATTGTTATTACGGCGCACTCCCTCTTCACAGAGAAAAGGCCTGTGTCCCAGAACATTATAGGTTAATGCCTAGTAAAGAAAACAGCTGTCTTAGTTGTGTAGGTTAATGACCGTAGTCAGCACAGGAAATATTCCTCTTCGTCTATCAGCCATCATTTCAATGCATAGTAATAAGGTTACGTCTGGCGCAGATTATAAAATTAATTTATTTTATTATTTGCTAATATTTTACATAAGTAGTTATTTATTTATGTTTCTGTAATTGCCCGTGACATCACAGCGGGCCCTATCAGAATACCAGCGCTGAGACATTTATCTTTTTTAAATGTCGCAGCATCATGCTGAGATAGGAGCCTTTTGGCCTCGTATAGGACTTCATGTTTCATTTTCATTTTATTTTTTATTTTTATATAACTTGGTTTTTATTTTTTATTTTAATGTGTTTAGTTTAGTTTGTGATCTTCCTGTACGAGTCGCAATAAATACTTTTTCTTTCTTTCTTTCTTATTTCAGTATTCAACTTTTTCTAAAAATATCATCATTCACACATTCCATGCAATTGTTTATTTGGTCTTCCCCTGCTCTTATACAGGCCTCTCTGTGAGAGGGAGTGGGCCATAATTCATCACGCCGGCCCAGTGCGGGTTGGTCTATACTCATAGTCAAAACTAAAATGGAAACACCTTTAATCCATACTAATATTATAAATACGAAAGTAACTCTGTCTGTATGTTTGTTACCTTTTCACGCCTAAACCACTGAACGGATTTCGATAAAATTTGGCAGAGAGATAGTTTACATCCTGGGGAAGGACATATGATAGTTCTTATATTATATCTGGCAGATAGCTGATGTTGTAAGGAGTAACTGCGGCTTACTTTATATTTAGAAAAAAAAAAAATATAATCACGCAAAAAAATGAATAAGTACCATGAAATCCAATTAGTATTAGATCAGTGATTGGTTTGGTGGTTGTGATTTGTGGTTAGTTTCGTGTTTTCGTTTATATGGTGTACATAATAAAGAGTATTCTATTCGTTTACCGACATGCACGCGAACGAAGTCGCGGGCACAGCTACTCAAATTAATATACTTAGTTATGTATCATTAAAGTATGTAATCTGCGTTTGAAATTTAGTTTCCAAACATGTAAACACCTAAGAGTTATTGGAAAAATAACGTTAACACTTGCACAATAAAGTTCAGTTTACGCTACAGCTTCAAACATTTTTATAACTTTTTTCAATAGTACTAGTCACTCTGAAATCAACGTAATTTTCACTACAATAAAGTTGATATTTGTTTAATTTGAAATAACATCTTGCATAGACCTTAGATTGATAACAGCTTATCTAACTTTGTAAGCTGTAAAAATGTTGATAAGTAATCATTTCACAGTAGTGGGTTTTTTATGAATGATTTTTTAATCAGCAGGCATTTCATTGGGCAAATTAATTGCAAACTCTGCCTCTGTAGATACTGTAACTACTTATTGGTTACTACATTCTACCCGCGACTTCGCCCGCGCTAAATGAATGAATTTTCTTGTTTTTAGGGTTCCGTACCCAAAGTCCGTCCGTCTGGCCGTCCGTCCGTCTGTCCGTCCGTACGCCTGACTGTCCGTCTGTCCGTCCATCCGTCTGTCCGTTCGTCCGTTTGGCCGTCCGTCCGCCTGTCCGTCCATCCGTCAGTCCGTCCGTCCGACTGTCCGTCAGTCAGTCCGTCCGTCTGTCCGTCCGTCCGACTGTCCGTCCGTCCGTCTGTCTGTCTGTCACCAGGCTGTATCTCAAGAACCGCGATAGCTAGACAGTGGAAATTTTCACAAATTATGTATTTCTGTTGCCACTATACTGTTGTTACTGGCCAAGTGCGAGTCGGACTCGCACACGAAGGGTTCCGTGCCACAAGGCAAAAACGCCGAAAAAACACGTTTGTTGTATGGTTGTATTTTATTATTTGTTGTTATAGCGGCAACAGAAATACATCATCTCTGAAAATTCCCACTGTCTAGCTATCACGGTTCATGAGGTACAGCCTGGTGACAGACAGACGGACAGTGGAGTCTTAGTAATAGGGTCCCGTTTTTACCCTTTGGGTACGGAAACCTTAAAAGGGGTAATCCAATACCGGTGGGTCGGGGGAAAAAAAAAATTCACGCGGACGAAGTCGCGGGCAGATGCTAGTTTTAACATAAAATGTATCCTATGAGTATTTCTGAAGATTACCAAGTATATAGGGTCAAATTAATTACATAACGTGACCCCTCCGTGCCTCGGAAAGCACGTTAAGCCGTCGGTCCCGGCTGTCATTCGTGGATCTTTGACAGTCGTTACGGGTAGTCAGAAGCCCGAAAGTCTGACAACCAGTCTTACAAAGGGGTATCGTATTACCCAGTAACTGGGTTGTGGAGGTCAGATAGGCAGTCGCTCCGTGTTAAATACTGGTATTCAGCTGCATCCGGTTAGACTAGAGGCCGACCCTAACATATTTGGGAAAAGGCTAGGCAGATGATGATGGCGCCAAAAATAATAGGAAACGTCGGTGACATCTAGTCATCACTGGAGACCATGCCGCCATATTCTTGTATTTGTAGTTAGTAGCACACACTTCTGTTTCAAAAGACCAAACGTTTTTCGCCGAAGTCGAGGATGCTTTCCAAAAAATCTTTGAAAGGCTAAAAGGACTCATTAAAAAAATATATATGTCGGAAATGCGTCATCCGTTTGACTATTCGGAACGTCAGCGCCATCTGGTGGCGCTGGACAGAGTCTAGCCTGAGTCCGTGGGGGGGTCGAGGAGAGCGAGCTTCGAGGTGGAGCGGCGGACTTGACATCTGGACATCGTACGGACAACATGTGCTCAAAAACTGTCGCGCGTTCCGTATCGTTGAGTGTGTACCTACAGTGTGTGATTCGCTAGAGTAATTAAACTGTTCGTGAAATTATAATCTTATTTGAACTGTAAACGGTTTTTCTATTGCGCAATAACCAATACTACCCATAGTACGCCCACAGTAATTAAAATATGCCTGATGATAACGAGACACACTATAGCTTCTCCGTCATATATTTGATGAAAATAGCTTTGTTCAGGTTTAAAGGAAAAGATGCATGAACATACCGACTTGTTTTTTTAACGGTCTGAAAAAAAACAGCGTATAAAATAAGTTTAAAAACTAAAATCCGACTACTGACAGGGTGAAACAAGAAAGTACCTTGCCGTAGTCACTGGCGCGCTGCCCTTAGGGATTTTTTATTTAGCCTATACTGTCCCACTGCTGGGCAAAGGCCTCCCCCAAGTCCTTCCAGGGACTCTTTTCCCGCGCCACCTCAAACCAGCCCTCGGGGTACGCGTCCAGGTCATCTCGCCACCGCTTTCTGAGTCGACCTCGGCGGCGCCGTCTATCTTCAGGCACCTATTGTGTGGAAACTTTTGCCCAGCGGTCATCCTGCATGCGGCTGATGTGACCCGCCCAATCCCACTTGAGCCTGGCAGCCTTCTTGCCTACGTCTGTTATACCCGTTTTGGAACGCAGCATGGTGTTCCGAATTTTGTCCTGTCATTTTACATCCAGGATGCTGTGCTCCATCACTATTTGACAAACGCCAAACGCCAAGGCGCCTTAGGGAAATTAAAACCCATAAAATTAAAATAAATAAATTGATTATTTCAGGTTGGCAACTTCAGGATGGACGCGAGTGGCAACACCATGCAGGAGAAGGTTCCCGCTCACCGCTCAGCCGTGTACATCTCCGAAGTGATTGATGAGATTTGTGAGTAGGCTTCATATTATTAAACCAAGCATTTCTTTCTATGACAAATCTTTTATTGTTCAAGCAGTAAGGCGTGCTTAATCTTTGTCCACTTTTAAAATTATGATAAAAAAAACTGGCCAAGTGCGAGTCGGACTCGCACACGAAGGGTTCCGTACCACAAGGCAAAAACGCCGAAAAAAACATGTTTGTTGTATGGGAGCCCCCCTTAAATATTTATTTTATTTTAATTTTATTATTTATTATTAAAGTTAAAATACAACTGAGTATTTTGTGAATATTTCAAGTGCCTACCTGTTGCCATTTTTGATATCGAGCAAAAAAGGGCAAAAAAATCGCGTTTGTTGTATGGGAGCCCCCCTTAAATATTTATTTTATTTTGTTTTTAGTATTTATTGTAATAGCGGCAACAGAAATACATACTTTGTGAAAATTTCAACAGTCTAGCTATTGCGGTTCTTGAGATACAGCCTGGTGACAGACAGATGGACAGACAGCGAAGTCTTAGTAATAGGGTTCCGTTTTTACCCTTTGGGTACGGAACCCTAAAAAGCACTTCCTCTCTCCTTAAACATCATCATTATATTTTCATGTTTTATTTAGATTAGTATAATATACTTTATGTATTTATTGTATTATGTAAATGGTACACCACAGACTACCTACAGTATTTGTCTCCCCTTCCCCTTCTTAATCCATCCAAAGGTTGTCTTTAAAAGATCGCTCTTAGCGATAAGACCGCCCATTGTGTCATCCTTTGTTCAGTTTCTATATTTACATAATAAAGAATATTCTATCTATCTATTCTATCATTTTTAGGGTTCCGTACCCAAAGGGTAAAAACGGGACCATATTACTAAGACTCCACTGTCCGTCTGTATGTCTGTCACCAGGCTGCATCTCATGAACCGTGATAGCTAGACAGTTGAAATTTTCACAGATGATGTATTTCTGTTGCCGCTGCTGTTGTGTGGTGCCGGACTTAAAGAATTGCACCACCCCTTACTTCCCGTGGGTGTCGTAAAAGGCGACTAAGGGCCTTACCGGAGAATGGGCAGCAGCGTTCTCTATTTATTCCACCATCATACCATACTGCGATCGCCAACCCGCCTGCCAAGCGTGGCGATTATGGCAAACCCCCCCCAAAATTGGGGGAGGCCTATGTCCAGCAGTGGACGTCTGTCGGCTGAAGCGAGCTATAACAGTAAATACTAAAAACAAAATAAAATAAATATTTAAGGGGGGCTCCCATACAACAAACGCGATTTTTTTGCCTTTTTTTCTCGATATCAAAAATGGCAACAGGTAGGCACTTGAAATATTCACAAAATACTCAGTTGTATTTTAACTTTAATAATAAATAATAAAATTAAAATAAATTGAATATTTAAGGGGGCCCTCCCATACAACAACCATGTTTTTTTCGGCGTTTTTGCCTTGTGGTACGGAACCCTTCGCGTGCGAGTCCGACTCGCACTTAGCCAGTTTTTAACCGACTTCTAAAAAAAAAGGAGGAGGTGCTCAATTCGGATGTTTGTATTTTTTTTTTTTTTATGTTTGTTCGCGCATAACTCCGTCGCTTGCCAACCGATTTCAAAAATTCTTTTTTTGTTGGAAAGGGTATGCTTCCCAAATGGTCCCATGAAAATTTTATCGAAATCGGACAAGCGGTTTTTGAAAAATCAACAAAAACCTAAAAATTTATCTACGTTAACGATCTTTTCATATTTCACAACTCCGTCATTTACGAACCGATTTGGAAAATACTTTTGCTCTCGAAAATCATCATTTAGTAAAGTGGAGCTGATGATAAAGACCACGGATGGCTATCGGAACTACTCAATGACAAATATTTCATGGGTTGCGATTCGATTAGGTACTTTAATATGGTTGCTAAGCAATTTATGCTCGTTACAATGCATATGGTGAAATGGAGCTGATGGTGACTTCTCAAACAGCTCCAGTTCTCCTGGCTCTTATTAGGGGAACTCCTCAACAATTAACGTCCCTGCATCGGGTAAAGCAATATTTTGTAAAAGGTGATGAGCAGTTGACATTAGGCTATTGTAACTTAGATAAATTAATTACAAACTGACCCACTAAAAAGTGAAAAATAAAACCTTTTTTATAAAAAAAAACAACCGACTTCCGAAAAACACTATAAAGTGAAAAATAACTTTAATTTCGGAAGTCGGTGGCAAAAAACTAAAATACAAATCCAAAGACACCGACTTCGAAATTAAAGTTATTTTTCACTTTATAGTGTTTTTCGGAAGTCGGTTGTTTTTTTTTATAAAAAAGTTTTTATTAGGGTTCTGTACCCAAAGGGTAAAAATGGGACCATATTACTAAGACTCCACTGTCCGTCTGTATGTCTGTCACCAGGCTGTATCTCAAGAACCGTGATAGCTAGACGGTTGAAATTTTTACAAATGCTGTATTTCTGTTGCCGCTATAACAACAAATACTAAAAACAGAATAAATTAAATTTTTAAGGACGGCGCTCCTATGGTCAGCGGGATTGTCCGAAAGGGTTACCGCTGGCTCGGAACATAAAGGGCTAAGGAAGGAACACGGGTGGGTTTTAGTCAGTAAGAGTCTGACACTCCCTTCCGCTCCTCCAGAGCGTTGGGGGTCATTTGATGATTTCCCATACAGAAAAAAATAAAAGGGGGAGGGGGGTCTCCCATACAACCAACGTGTTTTTTATTTCGGTGTTTTTGCCTTGTCCTTGCCGAGTCCGGCTCTTTACGTTTTACAAATTCCTTTCTTGACATGTTACAGGCAAGAAAATGGACGACTACGTGCGCGTGTACTACAAGGCTACCAACAAACTGGCTATCATGCAGCTCATCACGAAGGAGGGCGGCATGAACCCCGATTTCTCCAAGACCAAGTTCGTGACTGACGACGATTTGAACAAGAGTTTGGAGTACTATGTAAGTATCACTTAATTTTGATGTCAGACTGATGTATATTATTATTATTATTATCCATTTATTTCAGGCATCAAGGCCTAAAAAAAACACAACAATACAATATGAATATAATTTAAAAATACTATAAATACATACAACATTATAATTAACAAACTAAAGCACACGAAGTGTCTGCGTCGTGTTTCGCTGACTGGTGTCATGTAGCCGGCCACGAAACCGGCGGTACACAACACCCTTCGGCCAGAACCCTTCCTTGAGGAACTTCTCGAGATGATGTGTCGGAACACGTACCACGAACGACTTGAAGTTCGTGTTGTGACGCGACTCCAACTGCTCGACCCTCAAAGTCCAGTTGGTCTTCACACGCATGTACTGCACGATTTCGTCAACCTTCGTGGAGCCGTGTATATGTCGCAGCCAACTGGTTAAATTAGCCATTTAGTTAACAGCCTGGCTTTTGGAAGTAGCGCTCGCTTCGCTCTCTCGGCTCGCACGCGGTTGATCACAGTTCTGACCTAACCTAACCCATTTGGTCGGGGTGTCCTGGCTTAGTTACTGCGACTAATTCGGCTCGCGCGTGATTGGTTACAGACTTCCAACCTAAACTGTAATTGAATATCATTCAGGCCGTTTGTTGAACGGCCGCCGTTTAGTTAAAAGGCTAGGCGGTTAACTAAACGGCTAATTAAACCAGTTGGCTGCGACATAACATATTTATATACAGGGTTATTGGTAAAACATTAACAACCTCTTAAGAGGTCATTGTACTCATCATTATAAACAACTTTTACTATGGGACCAAAGCTGAAATCGTGAAAAAAAATCAGCTGTTCCCTAAATGTAGGGAACGACTGATTTTTTTTTCATAATAGTAGTAGTTGTTCATAATAACGAGTACAATGGCCTCTTAAGAGGTTGTCAATTTTTTACCAATAACCCTGTATATGCTAGTCGCGCGGTAAACTCTGCTTGCGCGATGCAGGATTTTGTGTGACGTCAGTATGATGCATAGTTCGCATGTGGCGGTGTAATTACCGCAAAGTAACCATAGAAAAGAGGGGCTCGTGGCTGATTAACAGCCCCAAAAGTCGCGTGCCGAGGTCATTAAGTGGATGGGTGACGATCCATTTTATACCGAGAGCCATAGATCTTTGGCAGTCGTTACAGTTAGTCAGAAATCAGAAAGTGTGACAACCAGTCTTACCAAGGTGTTACTCAGTAACTGGGTTGTGGAGGTCAGATAAGCAGAAAATACTGGTATTCAGCTGCACCTGGTAAGACTGGAAGCCGAAGATCACATAGTTGGTATATAAAAAAAAAGTCAAACTATTTCATTCCACATAAACCTACATGGGCACTTGTGAAACGTCAGAAGCTAGGTGCACGGTTCCAATTGGTCGTTTCCTATGGAGAAGAGCCGGCAAGAAACTCCACGGTTAATCTTTTATATTATGATTGTTCTTCTTAACAATTAATTGCAATCTAGCCTATAAGACTAATTAACAATTTTAATGTGATAATTATTTTAAAACTTAGAAAAAAAAAAAACTTAAACTTAACTTAACTTTTTTAGACTGGAAGCCGACCCCAACATAGTTGGGAAAAGGCTAGGCAGATGATAATGATGATGTATTATTTTAAAACTTAGAATAGTGTTGATTTTACTTTACACAAGTCTGTTCCACTTTCTTAAGGTCACAGCTCATTAAAGCCACCCGGCACCTACCCCGCACCGCCTCGTCGCACGGCGTCCACTCGTTGTCGACAGGTGGTCCACGGGTGGACGCCGCGTTATCACCAATAAACGTCGTGTGGTCAACTAGTGGACCTCGCGTTGTCAACCAGTGGACGACGAAGGGAGGGTGGGGAGCGGCGCATCGCTAACGTGTCGTCCTCGCGTGAATCATTCGCGGGCAGCGCGATCCACTCGGGACCCGCGGGTTGGCAATGCGCAGTCAACGCAAGGCACGCATGCGAAGCAGCGAGTTGTCACCGAGTGGTCGACCTGCCGTCCGCGCGTGGAGGGCTTACGACCGAGGCGATCCGGTGACGCTACGGAGTTGGTGTAGTGAGCGCATACCCAAACAAGTCCATATAAAGAATACTAGCCGCAGTGGGCGAGGCGGTGCGGAGTGGGTGACGGGTGGCTCTAATGAGCTGTGACCTTTAGTCTGATATTTTGATATACTTAAACAAATTTTTACATTCCACTAACTCAAAAAGTTTGTCCGTTTTAGTCTTCGCACTTTATTTGTTTGGTCTAACAGCCGAATTGGCTCGATGGGCTTCAGCTAATTTTTGGATTATGTTGGTGACTGGTTCCATTTTTAGGTCACGGTCCAGGTCGTCATTTCTTATATACCAGGGCGCATTAACAATACTCCTGAGTACCTTATTCTGGAATCACACTAATATTATAAAGGCGAAAGTTTGTGTTTGTATGTTTGTTACTTCTTCACGCACAAACGGCTGGACCAATTTTGATAAAATTTGGTATGGAGGTAGCTGACACCGTGGATTAACATATAGGTTACTTTTTATCCCGATATTCCCACGGGATCGACATTTACGCGGGTGCCACCGCGGGGCGCAGCTAGTAATAAATATCCATCACTGGATGCAGTTTGGCATTATTGGTGTTTGTATAATTTTGATGTTAGTCGGCTTAGTACAGCCCCATAACATAATGCCATAAGGATATGCTTTTAAAATGAAATTGTTATGTAAAGTTAGCCTCGCTTAGTTTCAACCGTCGATATACTTACATAATTTGAACCACCTATAATTTTTGATTTAATATTATTATTTTGATGTAATTTCCAGTGCGAGCGCATGTTCGAGGAGAACGAGGACGAGATCACGTCGCTGTACAAGAACAGACCTGATGATGATATCATGCCTGATGCCGAGAGAGAGGTAACATGACTTAATTAACACATAATCAGCCTATTATGTTCCATCTGCTGGGACAGGCCTCCTCCCTTCGAGAGGGAATGGTCTGTAACCTACCCCGCGGGCCCAGCGCGGGTTGGTAGATGTCTAACATGACCATTTATTTGTTTTGTCAGAGTGGGACGCTTGCGGAATTTAAAAAAAAAACCTTATTTTGCTAGGTATTTATTATAAAGAGAGTTTTGAGTATGGATGTCGATGGCTATAAGAGTAGGGGAAGACCAAAGAAACGATGGATGGAATGTGTGAATGATGATATGGTTAGAAAGGGGGTGACTACCGAGATGACGACTAACAGAGAAATATGGAAGAAAAAGACATGTTGCGCCGACCCCAAGTAAATTGGGATAAGGGCAGGAGAATGATGATTTATTATAAAAAATAATGAAAAATAATTTAGCTTAGTATAATTATGTAATTTTAACATTACATTGCGGTTGAAGACGGATTGTTTTGTATTTGTTGGTGGAGCAAAATTAGTTTTAAAAGGTCGGGTCTAGATCTTACCACATGATTTGTCGACGTTAGTCTTTGTAATTAAAATTTATCGACTATGTTTTGTGTTGTCTTATATTTGATATTCAGATACAATGTAAATTGTTCATGAATAAATTGAATTGAATATCGTTTTCCCTTTGTAAAAGCGGGACATTTTTGCTCTGGTCGGGGACAACGGGACATACGGCTTGAAAGCGGGACTGTCCCGCCCAAAGCGGGACAAATGGTCACGTTATAGATGTCACATGTCTTCGAATTTGACCTGTCTTGGTTGCTAGGGACGCGCAACCTGTTACCAGGGGGCCTAAAAAGACCATTTTGGCAGAATCATAAAAGGATAACATTATGGACAGTTAACCGTTAAGTTAATCGTATCAAATCCCATTGGTGAAGCATTTTTCAGTTTTTTTTGTCTGTGCTAAAATACCAATCAATCTGATCCTAATCCAATCGCAATCTCTTTGATTATACCTACGTAGTGCAGCGAAAAAAAGAAAAACACGGACTGTCTTCACCATATTACGATTCATAATGTTATCCTTTTATGATTCTCCAAAGTGGCCTTTTTAGGTCCCCTGTACCCAATGATATTATATTTTTACACTTATAATATCATTGCCTGTACCAGTACATGATTGCAAACAAACAACGAAAATGCGAACCTAACGACACCGACTTCCGAAATTAAAGCTATTTTCCACTTTGTAGTGTCTTATTTGGAAGTCGGTTGTTTTTTTTTTATTAATGCTCCTTTTTTTACTATTTGTATTTCCTGTGTGTCCCAAATAAATTATTTTTCTATCTTTCTTTCAATATTATATATCTGTTCCCAGATCTGTTTCAACCACGCCAAATACTGCGAAGAATGGATGCTGCCCAATGACGAGGATACAACGTGGACGCATGAGATGGAAGCTGCGTACGTTAAGGTAAGCATAACTTAAAACTCAACTCAAACTCAAAGCATTTATTTCAATTGAACCATTTACAGGCACATTTGAACTGTCAAAGTGTCGCAAAGTTAGTCAGAAAGTTGAAGCTGGTTGCCCATTCCAAAACGTAGATCTCTATGGAGAACTCTTTAAAATAAACTCAAACTCAAAGCATTTATTTCAATTAAACCTTGTACAGGCACTTTTGAATTGTCAAAATTAAATAGTCTGTCAGTTAGTCAGAAAGTTGAAGCTAGTTGCCCATTCCAAAACGTAGATCTCTATGGAGAAGAACGGGCAAGAAACTCCATGGACACTCTTTTAAATCAAGATATTACAAAATCCTGGGTACATTATTCTTGTTGCTTCTATATGTGAGAACAATGTAAAAAAAAGACAAATGAAGAAACAATTCAAAATATAAGATTAAAAATAAGCCTTGGCAGTTAAGAGATGACCAGTCTCAACAGACGGCGCCCGTTCACGAACATGACGCGTGGATCAGCATCATCCAGCTCAACCATTTTGTAGGGAACCGAATGATCCAACACACGCGCCACCATCAGTGAGACATTTTGTAGGGAACCGAATGATCCAACACACGCGCCACCATCAGTGAGACATTTTGTAGGGAACCGAATGATCCAACACACGCGCCACCATCAGTGAGACATTTTGTAGGGAACCGAATGATCCAACACACGCGCCACCATCAGCGACAGTAACAGACAGCTGTGCTGCCGGGGAGTTTGTTGCGTCACTTCTTCAGGAAGAAGGTGGTGGGTGAAGGGCGGGTGGTTTGGGGGACTATCTTATGTCATTTTGACGTTCGAAAAGTGCTGATTCTCAGCCTAATTTGAATAAATGACTTTTGATATATTTCTTAAAAGTCGCAGCATCATGCTGAGATAGAAGCCTTTTGGATTCGTACAGGATTTCTTTTTAAAAAATTTCTTTTTAAATTTTATTTTTTTACTAGCTGACCCGGCAAACGTTGTTTTGCCATATAAATTATTTCCAGCTGCCCGGCGCTACTTCGTTCGCTTGGTGTCCTACCCCTTACCCTACCCTACCCCTACCCTACCCCTACCCTACTCCTACACTACTCCTACACTACTCCTACCCTACTCCTACCCTACTCCTACACTACTCCTACCCTACTCCTACTCTACTCCTACCTTACTTCTACCCTATTTCTACCGTACTCCTAACCTATTCCTTCCCTACTTCTACCCTACTCCTACCCTACTCCTAACCTACTCCTACACTACTCCTACCCTACTCCTATAAGTAAAAAAAAGAAAAAGATAAAAAGTATCCTATGTCCGTCTCCTGGTTCTAAGCTACCTCCCCACCAGTTTTCAGCCAAATCGGTTCAGCTGTTCTTGAGTTATAAATAGTGTAACTAACACGACTTTCTTTTATATATAGATTTATGATTGTGGTCCGTTTAGTTTGTGATCTTCCTTTATGAGTCACAATAAATACTTTTTCTTTAAATAATGAATTTTATTAATTTTAATTTCCCAGGTACACGGCCCCGACCCGTACGGCTTCGGCGGGCTCCCGCCGCAGTCCCAGATGCCAGACTTCAGCGAGGATTACGACGACACCGAGGCGCAATCTGACGACTTCGACATCCCTGCTGAACCTGATAAGGATGAGTTGTAGATAGTATAGCAATAACATTAATAATGGTGCAATAGCCGGTCAGATGAAATATATTTACACGAGAGAGACTGTTATGATCAGTTTTACCTTCAACAAAGAATTTGTAATGCCACAGTTTCCTAGAAAATCATGGTTTTGAATGTGTTCAAAACTTTGAACCGGTCAATGTTATATCCGGTACAATCCTTACCTCTATGATAATTATGTCTTCCATCAAATTACCTATATTTTTACTCTACAAATAGTAGAAAAGACATCATTTATTTCGTGACCATAAACTAAAGTGCCGACCAGAAGAAAAAAAAAGTACTGTTTTCTTATGGGAATTAACATATTTAAAAAAAAATGATTTTTGAAATTTTCAATTTCAAATAGACTTTCGCTGTAATAGTAAAAAAATGCTCAAGATGTTATTTCCCATAAGAATCATATTGTCTATTCTCCCGTCGACAAAATCCGTGTCTATGGTGGTGCTACACCGGTGTATAGTATTAAGATTTCGTCCCAATTATTGCTCATTCTACCTTAGATGGTATGGCATCTATTTTATAAGATAAATAATAGCAACAGTAACACAGTTACTTCTAGACAAGTGCGCCATTGTCGGCAGCATCATCGCTCACCATCAGAGGGGCAAATTCCGTAATTTAAAAAAATACTTCTAATTTCCCTACATTTTTGACAACTTTTTTAATATTAATGGTCGCTGAGATGAGAGGGGCCCGTGGCTAAATAATAACAGCCGCACAGGTCGATCGATCAGGTTCAGCTACGCTTGCCGCGGTTGGTCTGTGGGTGGGTGACCATCTTTACATGCCGAGACCCCTCCGTGCCTCGGAAAGCACGTTAAGCCGTTGGTCCCGGCTGTAATTCGTGGGTAGTTAGTCTGACAACCAGTCTTACCAAGGGGTATCGTATTACCCAGTAACTGGGTTGTGGAGGTCAGATAGGCAGTCGCTCCATGTAAAATACTGGTATTCAGCTGCATCCGGTTAGACTGGAAGCCGACCCCAACATAGTTGGGAAAAGGCTAGGCAGATGATGGTCGCTGAGATGACATTGCATGGGGCTGCCCCGATTCTGTAGCGCATCAGGTATGTCCGCCGAGTCGCGAGTAGACTGTTTTTATTCTACTATGCGAAAACGATGCACATCCCTGGTGCGCAGGGTTCGGGCTGGCTCCAGCGGCATCCTGAGGGCATTCGCGCAGAGGTTCGAAGCCAGTAACTGAACCATTGCTGTATGGTTCACATACTGGGCAATCGAAGTATACAGGGTTATTGGTAAAACATTAACAACCTCTTAAGAGGTCATTGTACTCGTTATTATGAACAACTTTTGCTATGGGACCAAACCTGAAATCGCGAAAAAAAATCAGCAGTTCCCTACATTTTGACGAGATAAACGAACATAAATGCAGGGAACAGCTGATTTTTTTTTCGCGATTTAAGGTTTGGTCCCATAGTAAAAGTTGTTCATAATGAGGAGTACTATGACCTCTTAAGAGGTTGTTAATGTTTTACCAATAACCCTGTATAATATGTTTAGGTATGGTATTTCTTTTTAATATTGTTTTTTTATTAATTTTGTAATTTTTGTGCCTAAGATCCTGTCTTGGTCGAAATAAAAGATTTATTATTATTATTATTATTATTGCGAATAGATTTTGAACGTTTTAAAATACCGGAATATTTGTCTTCTGATGAGATAGTGGACAAAGACATCAAATGTATAAGAAATACTGCATAGATATAGCAGTATAGTTTGTAAAATTGCTTATTTAAAAAGCGGCCAACTGCGAGTCGGACTCGCACACTAAGGGTTCCGTACCACAAAGCAAAAATCGCCACGTTTCATGTGGCGTGAAATACACACTCTGTGAAAATTTCAACTGTGTCGGTTCATGAGATACAGCCCGCTGACAGACGTACGGACGGATGGACAGCGGAGGCTTAGTAAAAGGTCCCGTTGGCAATCTTTGGGTACGGAATCCTAAAAAGTATTTTAAGAGGTAAAATATGTGTCTTTGGTC
Source organism: Mesoligia furuncula (assembly GCA_916614155.1). NCBI lineage: Eukaryota > Metazoa > Arthropoda > Insecta > Lepidoptera > Noctuidae > Mesoligia > Mesoligia furuncula. Next base: position 13,802,755 of record OU744818.1, on the reverse strand, counting down.
AAAGTTTTTGGTGAGTTATGTAATTATAAACCATATTTGGCGTTAGTACTTATTTTAATATATAATCAGTGCTAAGTACGTCGAAAACGAGCATTTATATAAGGGAGGGACGCCCACGAGCAACTTTTGTCTATGCAAAAAATTTGTCTCCCACATCAAGTCTTCGGATTTTTTTTTGAGTGGGAAATTATCAAATAACCTCTCCCGCTCTGGGCGGAGCGGGAGGGCGTGTCAGGCTTTTACTGACTAAAACCCACCCGTGTTCCTTCAGTTGCCTGTGCCATGGGCCACGGTATCTCTTTCAAACAACCCGCGATAAGAAACCGATGGATGTTGTCGGCTGAAATTTAATTTGATTAACCTTTTAACCGCTTGTGTCATATGTGTGCATATTTCCGTGTCCCTACCGCTCGTGTCGTATTTCTGCGACAGAGAACATGCATGATTTTTTCGTTCTATTCAACGATTGCTCCTCCTTATTTGTTGTAGGTATCATTTTATCGATTTAGGTATTCAGCTGCATCCGGTTTGACTGGAAGCCGACCCCAACATGGTTGGGAAAAGGCTAGGCAGATGATGATGATTATTTTATCGATTTGTAGCCGCGCGCTAGGGGCACGGCAATTGATATTTAGCCAAGCATTTAAAAGGTTAATAGAAAACAAACAGCTCATTTATCAAATTAAATTTCAGCCGACAACATCCATCGGTTTCTTACTGAACTTCAACAATATCCGACGATCCTGCATACTTTTCTCGTTTGTTGACTACGTGTACGTACGTGTTTGGACGCAACTGTCGCGCGACTATTCGTTGCAATGTAAGTGCGCGCACGGCGACAAAAAAGTTGCCAGCCAGCTGGTTGCTGCTCAGCCGAAAATGTAAAAAAAAGTTGCGTTGCTGTCGCTCCCGTGCGTGTGCGCATCGTCCAAATCTTGGCGAGGAGAGAGCGACAGAGACAAAAAAGTTGCTGGGCAACTAACTCGCTTGTGGGCGCCTTCCCATATTCAAGTCTGAGAGCTATACAATCCATTTCTTCATATTCTACAATATACAACATTATTTTTAGTATATGCGAAACCCGAAACACGTGTCTAGTATTTTTATGTATAGAATCTGTACAAAATTTCAAAACTTTATCGTGAAAAATCACAAAGTTATAAGCTTGTTAAGTTACCTGTTTGTCCGTACAAAAACATGCTCACCCTCGCCGCGCTCATTGATAATAGTACCTAGGTACCTAACCGTTCGACGCGGAGATTGGATAACCTACTTAGTGTCGCTCGGTGTCCGACTTTTAACCATTTTAAAATATTTTTGGTACATGGGGTAAAATTATTGGAATCGATTCAGTTATTTATTCTGAACAAACATCAGGTTTCGCATATATACTAAAAATAACGTATCAATATTTATATAAAATTAATTATTCAAACATGGCGGCAGGGGGGCATCAATACGCAAACTGGCCCAATGAATCCAGCACATGATTCTAAACCCTCGCTAAGTAATAACAGCCGCACAGGTCGATCGATCAGGTTAAGCCACGCTTGCCGCGGTTGGTCCGTGCTCGAAAAAATCATGCATGTTCTCTGTCGCACAAATACGACACGAGCGGTAGGGGCACGGACATGTGTCGCATAAATGCGACACAAGCTGTCAAAAGGTTAGTAACTGAAGCAAACTTTTTATGCTGGGGTGTTTAGACCTAAAATCATGTGAACATTCATGGTGTCAGTATGTGTGTGGATGTCCTTTGCATCCTGATATCTTTAAAAAACCCTTTCTTTAGGGTTTACTGTCGAGTGCCTTATTAATATAATGTCGTGAGGAGTTTAAGCCCTCAAAAAGTGCCTTCTTAAGGGCCTATACTACCTCAAATGGCTTAACATGATCCTTCGTTATGTCGAAAATACCGCAGCATTAATTTTGAAATAAATATATGCTAAAGTTGAGGATTAATGTTAAGTACTATGTTAGACGAAAACACGATTCCATAAAATTTTCTCGTTAGAAAAAAATGCCAAAGTTACCTCCAAACCGAACAATAAACCGCTGGTATTCAAAAAATACTTCAAATTAGATCATGAAACTTCGCATACTAACTGAACTAACTATAAAGCAGGTCTTATGTTATTTAGTTTTTTTGAATTACCTTTATTTTCACCGTAAAAAGCAAATACCTAAACTATTGGCGCTGCTTTCCGCCCAGCACTGCACTCTGTTGCGCTCTCACACAGTCCGCTAGCAGTATCGTGCGAGCGAGATAAAGAGTGAATTTTAGCTGAGGTGGTATAGGCTCTTAAATCGCTAGTGCATTCTAAAATCGTTAGTGCCTTCTAAAGGTTATAGCGACGATATACAGGTGTTTGGTAGAAGGATCGACACAATTTTCTTAGGGAAAGGAAGTGTTATATTACTCTAGTTTTCACCCATAGCACCTGTCTTAAGTGTCACTGTAGGTAATTGAGTTAATAATATGTTTCTTTTATCACCCGAAATATCAAAAAAAAATATTTGTGGTTGTAATAGAGCGTAATAATTGTTGGTGTTATCTGCAATTTACATTTATGTACAGACGTCAGCAAATCAAGCTACTACAATCTGTCAAATTTCTTTAATCGATTTTCAACTTTATCCCTAAAGCATAAGGCTCAAAGTTGATTGGGAAAATTTGACATGTTTCGGGTAGCTTGATGTGCGGTTGTCTGTACAATTGGTCCTAGAATTTGACTTTGGTGCTCCCAAAGTTCCAAATTTCGATTTAAAAAATCACAATAAAAATAAAAAAACTGGCCAAGTGCGAGTCGGACTCGCACGCGAAGGGTTCCGTACCATAAGGCAAAAACGCCGAAAAAAACAGGTTTGTTGTATGGGAGCCCCCCTTAAATATTTATTTTATTCTGTCTTTAGTATTTGTTGTTATAACGGCAACAGAAATACATAATTTGTGAAAATTTCAAATGTCTAGTTATCGCGGTTCTTGAGATACAGCCTGGTGACAGACGGACGGACAGACAGCGAAGTCTTAGTAATAGGGTCCCGTTTTTACCCTATGGATACGGAACCCTAAAAAGAAACAAAAGCTTTGTGCTAGCAAACGGGGTTCCCAATCCATCAAAAAATAGTGTCGCTCCTTCAACCAAACATCCTGTATACACTGCCATAGACAAGCAATGCAAATGAACTATATTTCGTTAAAAAACTGTGTTGTATTAATTGACTACACAGTAGTCTATTGTGAGAATATATGGAATTATTGAATTGTGTGAATTTATTATTTAATATTATTTTTGACTAAACTACCCAATATGTTTTCATTATCAACTCTATAAAATATTATATATAGGTATATATGTACGACTATTATGTATGTGACGACCTTACGACCTTGTGAAGGCCGCAGGAACCCGTTGGATGCTAGAAGCACAGAACCGGTCGAATTGGAGGTGCTTGGGGGAGGCCTATGTCCAGCAGTGGACGTCTTTCGGCTGTAACGATGATGAATGATGATGATTATATATGTACGACTATACGAAACTTACTTGACATGCATATCTCTAAACGCAGTTCGAAATGAGTTGTTAAGAAGTGTCATTTTACTGCAGCTAATTAAAAATCGAACTATAGTGGCCGTTGACCCCGCAAACCATTGTAGTTAATTAAAATTATGAGTTTAGAAAATCAATTTTGTACATATCTACGTAAACTCATGGCTTCTTTATTGCGGTAAGCATACATACTCCATTTGCTTTTTTTCCGTTTGTCATACATCTGCTCCGGAGGGGCCCGTGGCTAATTAATAACAGCCGCACAGGTCGATCGACCAGGTTAAGCTACGCTTGGCGCGGTTGGTCTGTGGATGGGTGACCATCTTTACATACCGTGATCCCTCCGTGCCTCGGAAAGCACGTTAAGCCGTTGGTCCCGGCTGTCATTCGTGGATCTTTGACAGTCGTTACGGGTAGTCAGAAGCCCGAAAGTCTGACAACCAGTCTTACCAAGGGGTATCGTATTACCCAGTAACTGTGTTGTGGAGGTCAGATAGACAGTCGCTCCATGTAAAATACTGGTATTCAGCTGAATGATTTTGAAGGATGTTGCTCATCCATTGCTTCATATGTTTGAAAAATGTGTCTGCTCAACAACGTAAATAACGCAATGAATGTTGTTTCATTCATTTTCATTTCATTTATTCATAAAACAATTTACATTGTGTTGAATATAATATACACATGCAATTTAAATACAAATACAAAGAATTATTAATGATTAATAGGAATCCAAGTGAAATTTAAAAGCCAAACTGTATTAAATAATTACAACGCGGTCACATTAACTCGACGCATCTCTGGAATGCGAGGCCCGCATTCCTTAGCTCGCCCAGCAAGTGTTAGGCCTTTGTCTTTGTCTTTGTTACCGATACGCGCGTCGATAATTTGGCTAGTTTTCTGTTGCTGCTTTAATTATATTTTTTTTTATTAGGTATATTACCAAAAACCAAAATGACGTCATCAACGCCAAGCGTCGAGTTAATGTGACCGCGTTGTATAATGTCAAACAGTTTTAGATAAAATGTCAAACAGGTTTAAGATGTCAAACAGTTTTCAATGTAATGTCAAACAGTTTTAAATATAATGTCAAAAGATTCTGGAATATAATAGGTATAGATTATTCATTTATTATTGTGTGACATTAGTTCCGATATATTGTACAGACATTTTTCTAATAAAAATGCCTTTAATTTTGTTTTAAACAAGTGGACATTATAATTGTTGAACTGTCTAAATGAAAGCCATTGCTACTGTTACTGACACACATGCTCATTACTAGCATGCTCAAACCAATCGGAGCACGCGAAACTCACGTGACTTTGATTTTCGCGTGCTCCGATTGGTTTGAGCATGCTAGTAATGAGCATGTGTGTCAGTACCTTTATGCAATTACCCCGCCTGGTCATACACGAACCCCGGTTGCGAGTACTACCCCTTCTTGAAATATTTTGTTTTTCTATCCTCGTTACAAGTCTTATCAACATGCGCCTTGTAGTAATCGGGCAATTTTCCATGCTTTGAAGCTGCATTATTAAGAAAGAAATTTAGATTTTATGTAAGGCACAGTTACCTACAATGAGTTTTATGTTTAATTATTATGTATGTTGTGATTTTATGAGTGATTTATAAGTGGGTATTAAATATTTTGTTTGAATAAAGTTGTGTTTTATTTCTATCACGAATCTGACCGAATTTCGGTCACGGCGGCTAATTTTAAAACGCAGATTAGCCGAGTACACAAGAGATAAATGATTTTATGTAAGTAGGTTTGTACAAACACTTTCACACGTCAATTATAAATTACGTTTTAAAAATAGATGAGTTCGGTGTTTCCTATCTGACTACTCTGAGAAGAAAGGCCGAAACAAACTCAGAGGTCACAGTCTCTGTTAAAGTCCAGACTTATTCTTGGTCAGATCTGTGAAGACCACGTAGTTCGATGTCTGAGAGACGGTCTTTTGAGGGAAGAACCACACAGATTGAGTGGACCTGTCCAGTCAATGCACGCATTTGTCAGTAATCCTGCAGCTCAACTCTGAACATAAGGAGCTCACAGATTCGACGAACAATACCAAAGAAAGAACATTGGGAAGGCCGCGTAAAAACTAAAACTAACTAAGAAGGCAAAAAGAAAACTAGATATTGTAGTGCACATGTGTGTGCGCTCTCTTTCTTCAGTTTTATTTCAATTAAACACATTACATACACTCTTGAATTGTCATGGAGTCGGTCAGTCAGAACCATGAAGCTAGTTGCCCATTCCAAAACGTAATTGGTTTCTATTTTATTTCTTAAGAAAACTTACAGCTAGGATACAGATAGTAATTGACAGTTAGTGAAAGAAGGCCAATTAAAAGTTTTCACTGACAGTAGGTATTAGGGTAGCACAAGAAACAGTAGACAGGTAGGTAAGCGAAAGCAAGAATAAGAAAGCACTCGGAGAGAATTAAGAAAAGACTGAACAGGTTTTAGTGATCTTCAAAGAAGTTTATACACAGTATTTTTTTTAGTTTAGGAACACTGGTGGTGGAATCAAGATCATCAACACTCTGACACATCGAGTTGTATGCCCTGCTAGCTCTTATCATATAAGAGTTTTGTCGATATATGCACCGCACAGAGGGAACATACAGAGGTTGATGATTTCTTAAGGTGAAGGATGGAACACGCAGCCCAATTTTGCTCATCAATTCAGAACAGTCGGTTGAACCATTTGCCAAATTGAACATGGGGAGAAGGACGGGCAAAAAAAAAACAGCGACAGAAGTGAAAATAAAACAAACAGAATACTTTGCCCTCACTGACTGACATATCCATACTAATATTATAAATTCGAAAGTAACTGTCTCTCTGTCTGTATGTTACCCTTTCACGCCTAATAAACCACTGAACGGATTTCGATAAAATTTGGCAGAGAGATAGATTGCATCCCGGGGAAGGAGTTTTATCCCGATATTCCCACGGGATCGACACTTATGCGGTTGAACCCGCGGGTGCTGCTAGTCGGATATACATTAAAACCGAGTACATCCCGTGGACAGCCGAACACATCCAAAGTGGGGTCGGTTACGGTAACAGTGGCGCGAGTTCAATAGTTTATGCCCATCTCAAAAAATGTCCATATAAGTACATTAAAACCGAGTACATCCCGTGGACAGCCGAACACATCCAAAGTGGGGTCAGTTACGGTAACACTGGCGCGAGTTCAATAGTTTTTTCCCCATCTCAAAAAATGTCAAAAACTCCATATTGTTTTGCAACAACATAATTTAAATCCATCCATATACCTACTTACAAATATAATAAATTCGAAAGTGACTGGTCTGTATGTTACCCTTTCTCGCCTAAATTACTGAACGGATTTCGATAATATTTCGCAGGGAGATAGATCGCATCCTGGAGAAGGACAAAAGCTATTTTTTGTTTCGACTTCATAATATCAGCAGCCGACGCGTCGACGTCGGCTGCGGCCGATAGGGCGTTTGTGCACTACAAGGAATTTTACTGTCCGGCAGTCCGATTTTATTTTTTTATTATGGCGTGCCATATGGGTCCGTAAAAAATCGGACTGCCGGACAGTAAAATTCCTTGTAGTGCACAAGCGCCCATACGCTTCGACGGTTGCGGTTGTCTCTGTCGTCGACGCGTGTCCACCTTTGAGTATTAAACCAACTAATACTCAAAGGTGTCCACAGACCAAGAGTGTAGCCACGACAGTTCTCAATGAGGGATTTTCTTTTTTTTTTAACGCTTCCTAGTCGCTGAACTTGGTAAGTTACTGCAAGGGACGGAACGACACATAATTTTTTTACTGTTTCACTAGGATGTAATTGAGATCGTAAAACGAAAGCAAACGAAACTGTCTGTCACTCAACGAGCGTAGGTATATGACGTGACGCAGTGTTTTTTTTTCCAAGCGTTTTCAACGCCATCTTCAGGGTTCTTGACCAAGTTATAACTGTCCATTTGCAGCGACATCTGCAGATTACATTGTGAACTATCTAGTTGTCCATGGTTAGCAGGCTCTTGAAACGTCATTGTTGTAGTTTTGTATGGATAAAGTTGACGGCGCTTTCACTTTGTTGGTAATTTTATTGTGCAGTAAAATAGATGGCGCTGGTTATAATAAAGTATGTTTATTTATGGCACTGTCACCTGAAATAAAGGTACCATAAAGGTATCATAATTATTATAAAAGTTCCAGGTTTTATTTTCTGTTTTATTTTTGATTATTAAGTACCTAGGTCTGCTTTAGAACACAGTTGTGTTGGCTGAATGCCCACTTTCCTTGGAAGTTCTTTCAAACCAAGTTTACCCTTACCTCTAAGTCACAAGTCTCATTATTTTTAAGTCTTAGCTTTTAAATTTAATTTTTATTGGAAGGCCGAGTGAGGTGGTCCGACGACCTTGTGAAGGCCGCAGGAACCCGTTGGATGCGAGAAGCACAGAACCGGTCGAATGGAGGTACTTGGGGGAGGCCTATGTCCAGCAGTGGACGTCTTTCGGCCGAAATGATGATGATGATGATTGACCACGCTTTCCAAGATCATGATAACTGATTAATGGTTGACTAAATGAAGAGTATCATAATACGTAAATATAGTCTTTAGTTCTTTACTAACATAAAATCAATGATTGCCCACATAATAGCTTAGCGTTTTATAGCGAGTTCGAGTTAATAGTTTATGAGTTTTATTTTTATAGTGATTGATATAAGATGGGAAAGGGCACTGAGATTGACGTCGTAAAAATAATATTATTTTATACACTACAAGAGCCGGCGAAAGCAGTTTATCATTTACGAGGTACTATCAAATGGGTCTTTAATCTATCTTTTATGTAGAAAGTCCTATTATCTAAAGACTCTTCTCTCTCTCTCTTGTCTCGGCACTATACAGGGTCAAATTAAATTGCCTAGAGAAACTCCGCAGACAAAATATGTAAATGATAAAAATGATTTATTTTACAGAAAATAAATCATTTTTATCATTTACATATTTACGTAGGTTTTTACAAACACTTTTACACGTCATCATATTTTTTAAACTAGATGTGGTCGGCGTTTCCTATCTGACTACTCTGAGAAGAAAGGCCGAAACAAACTCAGAGGTCACAGTCTCTTTTAAAGTCCAGACAACATCTTGGTCAGATCGTGTGAAGACCATGTAGATTGGTGTCTGACTTTTGAGGAAAGAACCACAAAGATTGAGCGGACCTGTCCAATCAGTGCACGCATTTGTCAAAAATCGTGCAGCTCAACTCAGAAATTGAGGAGCTCAACGATTCGACGAACAATACCAAAGAAAGGGCACTTGGGTAGGCCGCGTAAATTACCCAAACTGCCGGATCAAGATTAAAACTAAGAAGGAAAACAGAAAAAAAATGACCCACATAGTCCTCAGCCTCACATTCACAATAATTACACGAAAAAAAAAACTTTACAAAGTAAATATTCATGTCATTGTCATGTCATTGTATATTGTGTATCGATATCAAAACACGACCCAAGTGCTGAGCTGTTGTTTAACCCTTAGTCTGCCGGAACGTAGATCTACGCGAGACACAATGGCTTTTTAATTGTGTCTGTAATTACGGCACACAAGCGGTTAATAATAGGTATTAATTGAGGTCAGTGACCACAAAAAAAAAACAGTGGCACTCTGGGAGCGCCGATAGAAGTCATAACAAAACACAAACAGAATACTTATTGCCATCATCATTTCAGCCGAAAGACGTCCACTGCTGGACATAGGCCTCCCCCAAGCACCGCCACTTCGACCGGTCCTTTGCTTCCCGCATCCAACGGGTTCCTGCGGCCTTCACAAGGTCATCGGTCCACCTTGTGGGAGGCCTTCCAACGCTACGTCTTCCGGTACGCGGTCGCCACTCCAGAACCTTTCGGCCCCATCGGCCATCTGTTCTGCGAGCAATGTGCCCTGCCCACTGCCACTTAAGTTTGGCAATTCTTCGGGCTATGTCGGTTACCTTGGTTCTCCTGCGGATCTCCTCATTCCTGATTCGATCACGTAGGGAAACTCCAAGCATAGCCCTCTCCATTGCCCTTTGGGTGACTTTTAGCCTTCTTATAAGGCCCATTGTGAGCGACCACGTTTCCGTTCCATAAGTCATCACTGGCAACACACACTGGTCAAAGACTTTCGTCTTGAGACACTGCGGTATGTGGGACGAGAAGATATTGCGTAGCTTCCCGAACGCTGCCCAGCCGAGTCGGATTCGTCGATTGACCTCTTTCTCGAAGTTAGACCTACCTAACTGGACAGTTTGTCCTAGATAAACGTACTCGTCCACGACTTCGAGTGTAGCGTCTCCGATTTTTATGAGAGTGGGTGTTACATGGGCATTTGACATGACCTTCGTTTTGTCCATGTTCATTTTAAGACCCACTCTTTCGGAGGCTCTACTGAGGTCATCGAGCATTGTACTGAGGTCCTCCATAGTCTCAGCCATGACTACGATGTCGTCGGCAAACCGAAGGTGAGTTATGTACTCGCCATTGATGTTGATGCCAGCCCCTTTCCAGTCCAGAACCTTGAAGACATCCTCCAGTGCAGCGGTGAACAGTTTTGGAGAGATAACGTCTCCCTGTCTCACACCTCGCTGCAGAAGGATAGGTTTCGAGGCCTGATCCTGGAGTCTGACTGATATAGTGGCGTTTTCGTATAGACACTTCAGCACTTCGATGTACCGATAGTCGATCTGGCACCGTTGAAGAGACTGCAGCACAGCCCATGTCTCGATCGAATCAAAGGCTTTCTCGTAGTCCACAAACGCTAAGCAGAGAGGCAGGTTATACTCTTCGGTCTTCTGTATAACCTGTCGCAGCGTATGGATGTGGTCTACGGTGCTAAAGCCTTTACGGACTTATTGCCATCACTCACTGACATATCGGATATACCTACATTAAAACCGAGTACATCCCGAGGACAGCCGAACACATACGAATGTAGTGCGGTGTGGGTTACGGTAACAGTGTGGCGAGTTCAATGGATTTTTCCCAAATCAAAAAATGGCCAACGCACCTATAGTAGATTGTTATACAAGGGTCGGAAGGAATCAATTCCCACACGAGGCATTTAGACGCCCGAGCGCAGCGAGGGCGGCTATAGTCCGAGTGGGAATTGATGACTTCACCCGCGTTAAACACTCTACTTTTCATTTCGAATTTAAGGACACTAAAAAATAGTAGTTTTTCTAAAATATTTATTGATAATAATTACATGAATAATAGGTACCTATTCATTAGTCTTTTTTAAATTTGAAGTATGGAACACACCACGTCACCGCCACATGATTAGATTCTGTGTCACCACCGCGGGCCGTTCCGCTTACTAGGGCCCGTATTATTAAAATTCTGTCTGCATTCTTACTTTTACCATTTTTCATAAATTACTTAGAAAACACGATAATCTTGATAAAAATTACTAAAAATTGTGTTGCGACGTTACACTTTTTAGTGCTGACCCAACTTTCTTATTTCGATTCAAAACTTGCATACAGCCTAATCGATACTCGCAATAAAAAAATGAAAAAAAATTGTAGAAACTGAATAAAAACTCTTTAAACTAACAAAATGTATTGAAATGTAAAGTGTTTGCAGAATAACCAATCTATAGAATTAATTAATTATCGTCATTCTCAAAAAAAACTTCTGGTAAGCCTACCTAAAAAATGTTTACTGGGAATTCTGTAGTAAACTATAATAAAGTATCAAAAATAAAATCCACAATAAATAATTGTCCAACAAATTAAAATAATTTTAAACAGCGATCGCATTCCGAATATAAATTCAATTATAGATGCATTTCAGCGCGAATTCAGTAAAAGAGGTACCTATTGGCCTGTCTGTTATTGACATGATATTAGAAGAGATTGAAATGATATTAGAAAAGCATAAATCATTATTATAAACAATGCATATTGTATTTATTGCTTAAAATAATTTTATTTTATTTTCAAATATCGATTACATTCGTCATATTAATTACTCGAGTCCATCGAAATTAAAAAAAAAAAAATTGTTTGGAATAATCGCTTTCACACATCACTGCAATAAAAAAAAACAATAATGGTCGGCGATTTTGAACACAACTTGAGTAGTGGTAATGATTAATACGTATTATTGAACCTGTGTTTGAATATTACGTTAAAACCTGGGTATTTTCGTGTTGTCTATAATATTATCAATAACATTTGTCACATTTAAATCTTATCTACATCTGTGTGTGTGAAATTTGTGAAAAGTAAAAATGTAAACATGTATGGATAAATTCGTCAAATAATTAAATGATGTATATTCACAGCCCCATTATGGTAAAGTCAGGATGTTCGAAATCCCCAATTTTTATGTTTTTTAGCCTCGACCACAACTGACATCAAAATGGTGATTATCGTACCTATGTATGTTGAATTTATTCAAGGTAAATTATTAACTTGTGCGCTAAAGCTGAAAGATTTAATGGCGTTAACATATTATGAGCTTTTTATCCAACTCTCCTGATTAACGCACATTCCTAAGATTTGATGGGTAGCATAATAAATATTTACATAATCAATTAAGGGTGTCGTATGTCTGACTAAGCTGACTACCTAACTAAATTTAGTTCTATTTTTAAATTTCATTCCCGCCCTAGGGAGGGAAGCAATTACTATGAGACTTTCCCGCCCAAGGGTGGGAAGCAGCGTTTTCCACCCGCTAATCGGTACAAACAAACACTATTTTCCGAGTATGAGATATGAAAAATAAGTTTTCACTTTAAAAATCGTCAAATTAATTTCTTTTTGTCTTATTGTATTGAGACGTCGATAGCCATCTCGTCTGCGGAGTTTCGCTTGCTAATTTAATTTGACCCTGTATGACTAGCTAAAGCCACTGAGCCACAGAGGGAGCCACAGTCAGTTGGGAGAAACTTGACTGGTATTTTTACCGACTTCAAAAAAGGAATCAATTCGACACGTATGTATGTAATATTATTGGAACTGCATTATATTCACATATGACAATCTATTAGGGCTTCCAAACAAATATACAAAATTTTATAGACGTATGTATGTATGTTTTTCCACGCATTTCTCCGCAACTATTAATCGGATCGTGACCATTTATTTATTGGCTTACATTTACTTCAACTTAGGGAACAGTGCAAGTTTCATCAAAATTGATTCAGTAATTTTCAAGATATGGACTAATACTTACGTGTAAGTGTAACGGAAGCTACGGGTGTAGTGTCAAAGGAAAAACATCTCAAAACCTTGGTCAAACTTAAAACTAAAATAAAGATCCCAAGACACCGACTTCCGAAATTAAAGTCATTTCATAATTTTGAGTTAATTACTTTTTGAAGTCGGCTTATTTTTTTTTTTAATTACTTTGTAAATACAAGGTACGTACAGTATACTCCAATACTGCTGCAGGCACGGTATGGTTGAAATTTCTGTGAACATGCTTCGCGCCGTCCCCGCGTCCGCGCCGCAGGCCCGTATTTACATCTGTGTGTGTACACTTGCTAACGTCAAACGAAACAAAACATATCGTCATCGCTTTTTCACACGCGCGGCGTAATTACGTATGACCTTGGTTGGTTCATTCCACTGCTAAAATTCACAACTTCATAACAAGTACTCCTAGCGGATAACGTAGCGTATAGGATTAGTAAACACGCAGCCCTGGGTTCGAATCTCGAGATGGAACTTTGATTTATCTTTTCAACAATAATCTTATCTTTTTTTATTATTCGATAAATTAATACACGAGAATAATAATATAATATTTGTTTTATTTGTATTATTATATTGTTATTGAAATATGCGGGGTAAAAATAAAAAAAAATTTAAGTGATTTCAAAAATTTTATTCGTTATAATTTGATAAATAAACTTTTAAAACAGTTTATTTTCTCATAAAGAACAATTTATTGAAGTAAAGCAGGTAATCAGTGAGCTACGACCATTAGACTTAAAATATTGTAACTATCTTAGTAGGTAATAAAATAATATTTTGCTTTAATTGCGGATATAGCTTAAGTATTCATTTTCAAAATTCATTTTGAAAAGAAGATTGAAACTATAAACCTCAAAATAATCCTTATTACGGATATGACACAATAATATTTTAATATTACCACAGATAATTTGTAATTTATAACTTAATACGTTGTATAACCCGCATTATTATCCATGCTATCAAGTAAACGCTGGCGTATGGATCCTGTAATGTTTAAACATATATCTTCATATTTCCTTGCAATGCAACTTCATCTGGTAGGTAACTGGTTGGTTAAAACCACTTGTTTCTTATTCACTGACTATACTCTTCCTTATATGTTTTGACCCTCCGACTCACAGTAGGTAATTTCTCTAAAACAAAAAAGGAATATTGTAAGGCTACTAGCAAAATTATAAAATATTAAGTAGATACTTATTACTTTTTTAAACAAAATTATTTTGAAAATAGTTCAAATGTTACAAAATGATTATATTATAATTTATACATAATGCTACATTCATCATTACAAAAGTAAATAAGTAAATAAACTCTTGGAAATATTATTTTTTTCTTCTATTTAGACCCTATGGTAAATATAAAACGTTTAATAAAATAACTACAAGGATCAGCAGTTAAACTTTAATTAGCTAAATGTTAGATAAAATAATTAAATCATAATACTCACAGTCAGTCCGGTTTCATCAATTATTTGTGATATAATATTAAGTCCACTTTTACGCTGCGCGATAATATCCGCTTTCATCTCAAAGCTTACATTTCAAAATGAACTATTACACAGCTATTATAATAGATTAAACACACGTCACTAACCCACAATATCAAAAACCAACCAAGAACGAACAACATTCTTTAGACGCGGTGAATGAGCCGTAAGTTACCTGCATCTGTCTACCATACCTAATTTATTTACCTATTTAGATTTCTGTGGGTATACTCATAAAGTTTTACGAATTATGTGAACAAGACGAACATGACACGGAACTATATTCAAAAGCGTGATTATTCGAGTAATATGCGGGTGTGTGTGTCAAATTACTCATTAAAAGAAGAGTTAGCAATTAGTTTTAAAATTGCCTATGGACTTTTGGCGTGGATAGTACCTACCTATAAAACTTCGCATCATGATCTGCAGCTAAAAGCCTTCCAATAGACATGATTGACAAAAGGAACAGTTTGGGCAGAACGAGAAACATGAGGTATCTAGCTGGGCCATATTAGTACTACTACACTATTATACTATTCCCCTATTAAGTACTAGTAAACTATTCCCCTAACTAATTAATATACTAGTAAACTAATAGTTTTGAGACACAAACTCAAACTCAAAGCATTTATTTCAATTAAACCTTGTACAGGCACATTTGAATTGTCAAAATTAAATAGTCAAATCAAATCAAATCGATTATTTGTGATACATGGGTTACATACAGGTGTTCCTTATATAATTATATAATATTGAATAATGTTCATTCCATGATCAGCTACTTAGGCATACTTACAAATTATTAAATAATACATTAAAAATATGATTATAAAATTCTAATGATTTGGTATAAATTCCATTAAAGATTAAATATAAATTCTATTATTAGTCATGCATGACAGACACAAGACATCAACAACAACACATTATAGTCAATCGGACATAAAACATTTAAAAAACTTTAGTCGATAAAAATTCAGCAACAGTATAATAGGAGTTTTCCATAAGAAATCGGAACAATTTATTTTTAAAGACATTTTAATTGCTACACACTTTTATGTCATTAGGAATCGCATTGTAGATTTTTGCGGCCATAGTAAACACACTTTTCCCAAAGAGGGTAGTTCTATACTGACGGGTAAGGTTATTATACAAATTACTTCTATTTCGCGATTTAAGCTCTAATGTAAATAGTGATGGATGATGTCTAATAAACAAGGCCATTTCAAAAACATATAAAGATGGCACGGTATATAAGTCTGTCAGTTAGTCTGAAAGTTGAAGCTAGTAGCTAATAGGGCCCTGTCTCACCTGTCTGTAAGTACGGGGCCGCGGAATCAACATTTCATTGTGTTGCACACTTAGCTATTGGCGCACAAGAAACGCTTTTACTAAAATTGCTTTTACGAAACGACCACAAAGAATTCTAATTAATTCTTCCAGTGTTAAATAGTTCATTTAGATTACCTGGTGAATAATATATTTTTATCCTATCTAATCTAAAGAAAATCACCTTACTAGCGAAAATAACAAGATAACGAATTCAAATCAATACAAAAGGAGCGGGAAAACCAATCCAATATGGCCGATTTGCGAGCGCTTTCGACCGCCATTAAAATATTTCAGAAAGATCGTTTACAATCTTTTATTTTCATACAACATACGATAAATGTACCAATTTCGACTGAAATAAGGGCTAGTTTTGCTTGTTTAGACGGTAAATATAGATGTGCTATATGTAAGTGCCTGCCACAAGTCAAGTCGGAAATCGGAAAACATTATACAGATTAAATTTGGTCGGAACTATATAGAGTTGCAGATCAACCGATTCCAGACTCCGGGTAATTTTTCAACAACATTCATTGCGTTGTTTACGTAGTTGAAAAGACACATTTTTCAAACTTATGAAGCAATGGATTAGCAATATCCTTCAACACGATTCAGATTGAGATTGACAGTGTATTGCGCAATCAGGGTGCAGGCTGCTACTGAGAAATTCCAGATGGAAAAACCTAATAACACTTTGCCCGAAACGCTAATCGAACCCAGGACCTCATGCTCAGAAGTTGCGCTTGCAGCCGCTGAACCAACGAGGCGGTTAAGCGCATTCTAATCAAATATAATATTGAAAAAAAAAAACAGTGGCTGCAGTGGGTGGAAGTGAAAACAAAACACAAACAGAATACTTTGCCATCAATTACTGACATATCGGATATACATTAAAACCGAGTAGGTACATCCCGAGGACAGCCGAACACATCCGAAGCGGGTATTTTTTAATCGTCTTATAAACTAAACACCCGCGGTGTCGCTTACGGTAACAGTAGCGCGAGTTCAATGATTTTTTTCCTATCTCAAAAAATGACAATAAAGAAGTTTTCACTTCAATATTCTTTGGTTTTTTTTTTGGTCCGCGGTGGCAATACTCATGGACTTCATCGTGGGGGTGACAAAGGGGCATGCCGGACTTATCGGCTAAAACCACCGCGATCCACCTCTGCCTATGGCCGGTACATGATTCACAATCGCATAAGCATTTACCGGTCCCATTACAAACTTCCTAAACATTTTAAAGAGAGACAAAACAACTGACACAACAACTGAACAAAAAATAACGAAGGTGGAATAAACATCTCTGTAAAATCCCCAAATACACTTAATTCAGTGGCTAAAGAAATCCGTATCCTCCGCCGCACTCGTACAATGGCAGATCTACATAAAAACACCATACCATCAACATACGGGCCGGTTAAAAGTTTGTCAAATTGTCTGTGAACGAGATGGCTGGATGGGTCGCTCGGTGAATTAAAACAATTAAATGTTAGTGTAAATAGGAATCTAAGTATATCTATATTTATGGTGTAGATGATAAAGAATTTATTCTATTCTAATAAAGCTGAAGTTTGTTTGGACGCGCTAATCTCATGGGACGACCAGTCGGACTTGAAAAATTATTTTTGCATTTGATTGTTCAATTTTCTAGCTAAACCGTAGCCAATTTTAACTTTAATTTTACTTATTTTAAGTCTAAAACTATCAAAATGTTGTACCACTGTAAAGGTGGGTCCACACTGTGTAACATAACATGTTATTAAACATAGTTATATGTCACGTTTCTATTAGAGAAGTTATAATTTAGACGTGTTATATAACATAAGTTTATGTGTTATATAACATAATGTAGTCGCGGGCAGAAGCTATTACAAATATATAAAGATGGCTAATTTTGATAGTTAATTCTACAAGCGTTTCATATATTTTTGTTCTGGAATCGGAAGGTTTTTAATGTATTTCAAAGACATTAATGTACCTATCTTAAATCTCTTTGATGTATTTGTTATGTAATACTTAGCACTATTTTTGAGGGGCCCGTGGCTAAATAATAACAGCCGCACAGGTCGATCGATCAGGTTAAGCTTCGCTTGCTGCGGTTGGCCTAGCTGTGGATGAGTGACCATCTTTACATACCGTGACCCCTCCGTGCCTCGGAAAGCACGTTAAGCCGTTGGTCCCGGCTGTCATTCGTGGATCTTTGACAGTCGTTACGGCAGCGGCAGCCCTAGATTTTAGGTGGTGATTTTTTTTTAGGTGTGAAAAATCTTATCGTGGCGCCCCTCTATGTAAACTGGGTTGTGGAGGTCAGTTAGGCAGTCGGTCCATGTAAAATACTGGTTTCAGCTGCATCCGGTTAGACTGGAAGCCGACTCCAACAAAGTTCGGAAAAGGCTAGGCAGATGATTATTATGATTGATGATTATGTACCTAATACTTAGCACTATTTTATCGCTTGGAATCGTAGGCAAGTATAAAACAAGGTACAAGATCGTTGGTTTTGGTTTTTGGAACAGAATTCTGGAAGTTGGTTTCCTGATAGAAGATAAATAAAAAAGTATCAAGGAACACGCATAATTCAATTATTCGTAACCTATCATGCGTCAAAGCTCATAAGTCTGCTTACCCCCAACAAATTACGCGCTTTGAATATCAACGAATACCATAAACAAAGGGTAGGTATATTCTCTTCCGCGCCGCCGAGCTACGGTAACTGCCCACTCAGCCTAAGGAAACGAATGAAGCAAAAATGTTTATGATACATTAGCCAAATTACGATGGCAAATGTTATCTGTGCGATTTGTTTGTGTTTATCGCGTGAGTTTGGAATTTTAGCTGCTGAAGCGGTGTTGAAGCGATGATTATGCTTGACATATTCGTTTTTTTTTTGTATTTATATAGGATCAGCTAAATACCTACAGCAACAATCTGTGATTATGTCCCTCGTTGTCTCTTGATCTACCAATGAGGCAAGATCTGAGAGCAAGGGTACATATTCTGTAGAAACTAGCGCCTATTCAGGGAACTAAAGTTCATTTCAAATAAACTTGCGATAAAGTTTGTTCACCTCCTTCTACTAATGTATCCCAATATTTCCAAACCATACGAAAAAAATGTATGGGCAGTGTCGGTAACACGATCAAAACATTGACTTACTCCGTGTTTGGTATTATGAAACTCAACCGATGCAATGTTAGCGACAGTTTTGTATGACGAACGATATCTATCGTAAGTTATTTGGACTTTTTGGTACAGGGTGGTTGAATGACATTTATCGCAAGTTTATTTGAAATACACTTTACCACCTAGCCAATTCGCGATCCTCTAAGTTATTTCTTTCTTTGAAAAAATTGCCTTGATCTCCTGTTTTGCGCTTACTTTGCTTTGACCAAACTTTCAGCGCAACTTACCTCCCGTTACCAAAAATACGAGACAAGTAAAGCAGCGCTAAAATCGCTGCACAGTTCACAAACAGCAATATGTTAACGTAGTATGTAAGTAATGAGAGTAATTTAGCTAAAAGCCCGCGAAACGCGGCCAAAGTGGTCGTAACAATAAAAGTGGCGATAAATTTGTAACACCGCCATCTAGCAGTCACTAGTTCATGTTGTATTCATGAGACCCGTCGCTAGATGGCGTTAGTCGTGATTTAATTCTACCCAGCCTTTATATGTGAAATGGAGCGGGGAATTAATTTATTAAGTATAATTATCGTCTTTTGTTTAGTGCTTGTTTATATTTTTATTGCTTTGTTTACAAGATGTTTTGTGTTTTTAGGGAGTGCAACAATCAAAAAGGTGGCAAGCAGTAACAGATGCGCGACATAATGGGAGGAGGACGTGGGATCGGCTACACTTGGTGATGGGTCTCGCGAGGTATGGCGGGCTGTTACCAGTCGGGGCTGCGGCGAATGTACTAGTATCTCCCGGGCCCCCGACTCATGGTACTGGAGGGAAACCATGGGGTTTTAGTCGGTAAGAGTCCGACATAGCCCTCCGTTCCAGACGGAGGGAATCCATGAGGATATCTCCACAAAAAAAGGGAGTGCCCAGTTGTTCATGCACGAATGACGCATAAAATTTGGTAAGCATGGTACAACTAACATGATTCGGAAAATTTTGTTGTCTTGAAAGGCCATTACCTATAGAATGTGGTCTCAAAAAGATTGTATTGCGGTTACATAAGTCAGTTCTGAACCAAAAATTCCCTTTTGGGAGAATTAAAATAAATATTATTCAAGCTCAAATTCAAAGCACTTTTGAATTACAATTACTTTTAATATATCCTTGCTTTAATATCGAGTTTTAAACAACCATAGATTAAATCGTTAGCTGATTTTGTAGGTACCCAAGCATGCTAGTAGTTACACGGCTTGTCTCGATCACTCCTACTACAAAGAAGATTCCGAGTTATGTATTTCATGCGCATATAACACATACCACAGACAACCGAAGTGTGAATGTAGAATGCTTGGAACAGAGTAGAGTATGCACGAGAGGACACAGGCTCGCTATCATAATGGAGACATTCCTGCATTGTTTGTATTTTTGCTTAAAAGAGCTTAGGTTACGCATGTGATTTATTTCTTTATTTTTTAGGTTAGCCAACAATTTAGTGTGTCTAGCCTTTTCCCAACTATGTTGGGGTCGGCTTCCCGTCTAAGCGAATATCAGTAATTTACATGGAGCGACTGAGCCGACCAAAGATTAGCGCGTTCTTACAAACAAACAATCAAACTCTTCAGCTATATTATTAGTACCTAAAGATTATTAAGTTACTTGTTCTAAGTAAGTTCAATAATGGACCACCAGTATAATAATGTAAGGCTGGATTCTTTAATTCCAAATTAATTCTGCTAATCGAATCCCAACAAGATTGTCCCTTTTCCTACAAAATAACAAAACACTTAAAACAATGCGTCTTATCCACTCTAGTCTAGTCGCACCGCAAACGGGCAATCAGCGAGCGATCGCCAACACGACAACACCCCTCCCTGCCCCGTTCACCCGCCGGCGCTCCTTGATTCCAAATTCAATTTGCACCAATCAACGGCCGCCGTCTTCCCGCCTTCCCGCGACGTGACGAGCTGTTGTTTTTTTTAAAAATATCGTCCCTATTGTCTTTGATTGTTTGCGGTTGGTGTAATGTCTTTTGTCTTTGGTTGTTTTCGGAGCGTTTTTGGACGAATGTTATTTTTTTTATGATGGTGGGTTGTGGTAAATTATTATGTTTTGTTTTGTAGAATAATTAATGGTAGGAGGAAGTTAGTTATTTATTGATTAAAAAAAAGAAGTAGGCACACTTCTGGCTAGTTAGAAACACGGATTAAAATAGAAGTTAAATCTATGCTAATCTATCTATCTATAGGTACTAATATTATAAAGCTGAAAAGTTTGTTTGTTTGAACGCGGTAATCTCGGAACTACTGGTTAGAATTGAAAAATTATTTTTGTGTTGAATAGTCGATTTATCGAGGAAGGCTATAGGCTATATAACATCACGCTATGACCCTTAGGCGCTGAGCAGCGGGTGTCACCGCGGGGGACAGCTAGTTTACTAATAATAAAGGTGAAGAGTTTGTTTGTTTGTTTGAACGCGCTAATCTCTGAAACTACCAGTCGGATTTGAAAAATTCGTTTTGCATTTGATAGTCCAACTCTTGAGGAAGGTTTAAGGCTATATAACATCACGCTATGTCCCTTAGGAGCCGCGCAAAAAGTCAGAAAGGAAAGAACGCTAAGCGAAAACGAAGTGCTAGCGGGGGCAGGGGCCCAAGTCTGCTATTTTTATAAATTCGTCATTCCAACACGATCCCACTACCATCCCATTGTCATTTTGCTAAAAGTTCGTAATCTGCTTAATTCATAATGGTTGATCAATGGTCGGTCAATGGCACAGAAATTATACGATACTCGTAACGAATTAAAAGCAATGACTGCACAATAACGTTCTAATGGCAGGTCACTGATCAAAGGACCTGTCATAATTTTAGCAGATTACCGCCTAAGTCATTAATTCATTTTTCATTATGTACGAGATTACCATTCTATGCCATTTCTTTCAATGGAGTGTCAGTGGTTGACCATTGGAAAGTCATAATGACGCCATTAAATTAGTAGATTACCAAACTTGTCAAAATCAACAATTATGAAATCAATGATACTTAGACCATTCTGACGCTATTGTAATAGCAGACTTGAGGCCCTGGTGATGCGATGCGAAAATTTGACAGTTTCGGGTAGCTTGATGCACATCAAGCTACCCGAAACTGTCAAATTTTGCGAATCAACTTTGAACCTTATGCTTTAGCCATAAAGTTGAAAATCTGTTAAAGAAATTTGACAGATTGGAGTAGCTTGATGTGCTGGCGTCTGTACTTACATGATATATTTGCATGAAAACCCGAAAAAGGAAAATAAGTTGAATAATTTTTTGAGGAAAATTCAAGTTGGGGAAAGCTTGGAGGACGCCATTTTCTTCGTGAAAATTGGAGAAAAAGCGGATCGGATCGTGCGAGTTAATGATGTTCTTTTAAGCTAAAAGGGGTTGGCAGGATGGGAAATAAGAATAACCCCTATATTTAGAAACGTTGCCTAAACTTAAGTAGGTAGAGTAACGACTGTTTAACCATACATGACGGGACGAGCGGATTTTTTTTTTTTTTGTGGGAAATCATTAAATGACCCCTCCCGCTCTGGGCGGAGTGGAAGGGAGTGTCAGACTCTTACTGACTAAAACCCACCCGTGTTCCTTCAGTTGCCTGTGCCAGGGGCCATGGTATCTCTTTCGAACGCCTGGCGGGCATCGGCCCTAGCGGACCCCGTCAGTTGGTGCTGACATCTCCTTGAGGTGCGCGTGGTACACCACGCGCCGTCGACCCGGGCCTGGTCCTTACCGGACGGCGAGCTATGGCGGAACGAGCTGGTGAAAACAAACGGCCTAAAAAGGCTACTTTGGCAGAATCATTATAGTATAACATTATGAATCATAATGGACAGTTACCCGTTAAGTTAATCGTATCAAATCCCATTGGTGAAGCATTTTTCAGTTATTTTTTTTTTGTCTGTGCTAAAATACCAATCAATCCGCTCCAAATCCAATCCCAATCTCTTTGATTGTATCTACGTAGTGCAGCGAAAAAAGAAAAACACGGACTGTCTTCGCCATATTACGATTCATAATGTTATCCTTTTATGATTCTCCAAAGTGGCCTTTTTAGGCCACCTGATGCTAGGTATTGACACTATTGACAACTCACTATAAGCTCGCTTCACCTAAGTTTTCACGGTGAGATTTTTACAGAATAGCATTACAGTTAGGTACCAGACTTTAGACCTAGATCGAAAGAACTGGAAATCATGGGGAAAGGCCCAGCTGTGGGACGATGCAGGCCAACTGTAGTAGTAGTAAACGACTCTTAACTTTAAGTAACGATACTTAACACGCTTTTTAGGGTTCCGTACCCAAAGGGTAAAAACGGGACCCTATTACTAAGGCTCCACTGTCCGTCTGTCACCAGGCTGTATCTCATGAACCGTGATAGCTAGATAGTTGTCACAGATGATGTATTTCTGTTGCCGCTATAACACACAAACAAACAACACACACAAAGCTAATGTTAAACACACAATTAATGTTAACACTAATGTTAGTATTTTCCATATGAAAGTACTAACATTAGTGTTTAAGATGTGTATGTAAGTAATTACTAACAAATTGGATTCTGTGATCTGGATATATAAATGATTATTATTATTATAACAACAATTACTAAAAACGGAATAAAATAAATATTTGAAGTGGGCTCCCATACAACAAAGGTGTTTTTGCCTTGTGGTACAGAACCCTTCGTGTGCGAGTTCGACTCGCACTTAGCCAGTTTTTGGCAGACGAGTAAAAAAAGAGCGGTGTTACAGAATATGACGTAGAGATTGAAAATTTTCAGCATAAAGAATTCTTTTTTTCCATTTTTAATCCTCACGTGGAATTCGTTGCATTTTGAGTAGATTCAATTAGTGGTAAGGTATAAAATATGAACGAATTTGAGGTAATTTGCAATTCAGGAACCTTGGGACTGATTCAGAAATAAAAAACTTCTTTTTGCGCCGAATATCCGAGCACATATTATTTCATCACCACTGCTCTCAAAACGGTGAAGGAAAACATCGTGAGGGATCCGGTATGTCCTAGAACCAAAAAATTCGAAGACATGTGACATCTACCAACCCGCACTGGGCCTGCGTGGTGGATTACGGCCCATTCCCTCTCACAGAGGGGAGGCCTGTGCTGTGTCCCAGTAGTGGGAATATTATTATAGGCTGATTAATGCTATGCGAACACAAAAAATAATAATAATTAAACAATATATAAAGATTACAAGAACACCGGAATACTTAAGAAACAAAAAATTACGCGTGCAGCCGCGTACACATGACGAAAAAACAAAGAATAATAAAGATTTCGTGTGAGAGTTGTATCTTTCTTCTCTCTCATGTAACGAAATATGCCTAAACATGACGCGTTCTTGAAATTTTACTCTCAATTCTTCGTCATCTAAGACGTTTCACTTCAAAAAGGCATAAATATTGATAGCCCAAAGACTTTTAAACCCTGGACTGGAGGCTTTACTTTATTGAGGCACCCACAGGCAAGTCCGGATAAGCAGGCGACAACCTCCTAGGTAGAACTATGATACAAAAAAAAAGAGCCAAAAAAAAGGCGGTAATTTAAAAGTCAAAAAGCGCGCGAACGGGTACCGAAAATGGCCGCCGCAGCCGAGAGCGGGGTGTCGTTACAATACCAAATATCAAATATTGATATTCGCTCCTCGATTTTGTATTCTGTTTGAATTTGTAGATACTATTTGCACTTCTACTTGCTACAGTTTTGCGTCTGTCATCATTGTTTGGCGTTCTATATAGATCTGTGGGAGAGCCACAGATTATAGAGGTGTAGGTATAGACATGATAGAGATATTGTGGTGACTCTTTCTTCTCTTTCTTCTTTTATTGTGGTGAGGGTTTTAGTCAGTAAGAGTCTGACACTCCCTTCTGCTCCACCCAGAGCGGGAGGAGTCCCGCTCTGGAACCTCTTTTTTCTGAATTCTCTAAAACCCACCCGTGTTCCTTCATTAGCCCTTTATATTCCGGGCCAGCGGTAACCCTTTCGGACAATCCCGCTGCCCATTGCTGTGTGCTGTGCTGTGGTCTTTACATTTTAACTTGGTCTGGAGGTAAAGATGGTGCCATGCATGACGGCGCGCCCCATTATATGATTTCCAATCCAAAAAAAAAAGCACACAGCAATGCTACATGGGGCCACGAATAGATAATTATGACAATTTGTTTCGTCGGACGAACATCTTTCACAGAGAATCATCAGTCAGTGATACCTAGGTACCTACAGTCACAAAGTTAAATTAATATTACTTATAAAATCCCCAAGATTAAAAAAAAGCAGTCAAGTGCGAGTCGCACTCGCGCACCGAGGGTCCCGTACAAATTTGTAGGTATGTAACTACAAATTTACGGTTTTCGGATTTTTTCCTTTACTCGTGTTAAACGACCTTGCTTCTGGCCAAATTTCATGATTCTAGGTCAACGGGAAGTACCTTAGAGGTTTTGATTCCCTTGCGAGTGTCAAATTATGCGGCATAAACGGAACATAAACGCCCGTATCTTTTGATTGCGTTGACTTAGAAGTTTGATTTTTTCACGGCTTCAAGAAATTGCGCCTTTGACAACCAGTCTTATCAAGAGGCCCAGTAACTGGGTTGTGGAGGTCAGATAGGCAGTCGTTCCATGTAAAATACTGGTATTCAGCTGCATCAGGTTAGGCTGGAAGCCGACCCCAACATAGATGGGAAAATGCTAGGCAGATGATGACTGCATGTGTACTTGGGTATTAGTGTGCATAAAAAATACGAACTTTATACTTAATTAGAGAACAATAAAAAAGGTCTGCACGAGTGACGATGCACCAATTAATATTTTCATCCGAGAAAATAATTGGTGTCTTTTTTATTTAATAACTAGCAGCGCCCCGCGGTTTCACCCGCGTAAGTTTCGATCCCGTGGGAATATCGGGATAAAAAGTATCCTCTGTGTTAACCCAGAAAATGGTCTATCTATGTGCCAATTTTCATCCAAATCTGTTCATCAATTTACGCGTGATTGAGTAACAAACATCCAAACATCTTCACAAACTTTCACATTTATAATATAACACTAGAAAAAGAGCACTAGGTCTGCAACCATTCACTAGCCTATTTAGGGCACCTCCCATTTTAATCCAGGCCTATATCCAGCCATTCTCCTGGAACAGAAGTTAAAAATCCCAGAAACAGTCTCAAGTTATCGACGTCGGTATCGGTGGCTGCAAACAACGGTAAGTTGTTTAAACAAAAGGCATCAATCACTGCCGACACGCCCCCCGGCGGGAGCTATAGTCCGGGTGTGAAGTTGCGACGAGAAAAATAAAAGGGGATTGAAGATTTCTTTATGGAGCCTGGCCATACTTGGCGTCGCGCCATTTTGTTTCTTGTTTTTGTTTGTCGATAGCTGACATCAATGCAAACGGAATATACAGGGTGTTAGGTTAAACGAGGGACACACTTTGAGCGGATTTAGTACTCATGAAAATGAGCAACTTTTACTATGGGGCCGAACCTGAAATCGCAAAAAAAAAAATCAGCTGTTCAGTACATTTTGACGAGCTATGCGAACATAAATGTAGGAAACGGCTGACTTTTTTTTCGCGATTTCGGGGTTATTCCCATATTAAAAGTTGTTCATTTTCATGAGTAGGTACTAACTCCCCTCAAAGTATGTCCCTCGTTTAACCTAACGCTCTGTATAATAGGAACAAACCCCGTAAAGCGTCACGTTTTCGTGATATAAATAACGTTTCAAGTTGATCACCTGACATCCATATTTTTTTTTACTGCATAGATGTTTGAAATAATCACTCTGAATGTTTAAAATAATCAAACATCAATGCAGCAGTGTTACGCGCTACAGTTGCAAGTGACGCTCTCCGTGCTACGTGCTACAGTTACAAGCTACGCTCTCCGTGCTACGTGCTACAGCTACAAGCTACGCTCTCCATGCTACGCGGTACAGCTACAAGCTACGCTCTCCGTGCTACGCGCTACAGCTACAAGCTACGCTCTCCTGGCTACGTGCTACAGCTACAAGCTACGCTCTCCGTGCTACGCGCTACAGCTACAAGCTACGCTCTCCGTGCTACGCGCTACAGCTACAAGCTACGCTCTCCGTGCTACGCGCTACAGCTACAAGCTACGCTCTCCGTGCTACGCGCTACAGCAACAAGCTACGCTCTCCCGGCTACACGCTACAGCTACAAGCTACGCTCTCCGTGCTACGCGCTACAGCAACAAGCTACGCTCTCCTGGCTACACGCTACAGCTACAAGCTACGCTTTCCGTGCTACGCGCTACAGCAACAAGCTACGCTCTCCTGGCTACACGCTACAGCTACAAGCTACGCTCTCCGTGCTACGCGCTACAGCTACAAGCTACGCTCTCCAAGCTACGCGCTACAGCAACAAGCTACGCTCTCCCGGCTACACGCTACAGCTACAAGCTACGCTCTCCGTGCTACGCGCTACAGCAACAAGCTACGCTCTCCTGGCTACACGCTACAGCTACAAGCTACGCTTTCCGTGCTACGCGCTACAGCAACAAGCTACGCTCTCCTGGCTACACGCTACAGCTACAAGCTACGCTCTCCGTGCTACGCGCTACAGCTACAAGCTACCCTACATGCAACTCGCTACGTGCTACAAACTTCGTGCTACACTACACACTGATACTATGCGGAAATACTTACACTGTGTATGTTTAAAATATAACTATAGGTTTTGATTGTATATAATTCTTCATATTTTTTTTTCATTCCACTACATTATGGAGAAAACTTGGTTCGTTGATCCCGGCTGTCATTCGTGGATCTTTGACAGTCGTTACGGGTAGTCAGAAGCCCAAAAATCTGACAACCAGTCGTAGCAAGGGGTATTGTATTACTCAGTAACTGGGTTGCGGAGGTCCGATAGGCAGTCGCTTCATGTAAAATACTGGTCAGCTGCATCCGGTAAGACTGGAAGCCGACCCCAACATTGTTGGGAAAAGGCTAGGTAGATGATGAAGTGGAGAAAACTTGTGAAATCTTCGCGGTCACCTTTGAAATTACCAGCAACATTCACAATCCCTTTTCCCAATCATTCCTCCTGCACTATGAATACCCCCCGCTATCCATAACAGGCACCGTGCGAGCGAGACGGCACTGCTTCCCTCTCGCTCACCGACGGGTACAGAATACAGAGCGGCTGAGTTTTTCCACACCAATTTATACTGCCAACATCACTTCAGAATATAAGGTGACTGTGGCTTTGTGATAATGTGGGACTGTCCCGAATATTTTGGTGCTTTTGTGCGTGCGAGCCGAGCGAGCGAAGCGAGGCGAGCACTACTTAGGCCAGGCGCTTAACTAAAAGGCTAATTTAACCAGTTGGCTTAGACATATACATAAAGCATATTATACTAATCTATATAACGGGGAAAGTATAGTGTGTCTCGTTATTATCAGCCATATTTGAATTAGAGTGGGCTACAGTGGGTTGTGTGTTGGATAATGCGGTATAAAAAAATGGTTTGCAGTTCAAATCAGATAATTTCACGAACAATTTAATCACGCTAACAAATTACACACTAGGTACACGACACAACCAGATACGGAACGCGGGACAGTTTCTGAGCACATGTAGTTCGTACGATGTCCAATGTCCAAGAGCTCCACATCGTTCTAGTCGCGCTGTCCTCCAGCGTCGACCCCCCACGAACTCAGGCTAGACTCTGTCAAGCGCCACCAGATGGCGCTAGCGTTCCGATTCCGGTCAAACCAATGACTCCGTCGAAGCTTGTCGTCACAGCGGTTCCGCCTCGTTGTCAAGTCAGCTCCCGTACTAATGACGTTTCCTACATATATAATAATAATAATATTTTATTTCCAGCAAAAAGATTCATAGTGTTAGTAACACTATACTTACAAAATACACTTACAAAGACAAAACTGAAAACAGATTCACACATCACTCAACAGTGATGTCACAATCTGTATTCAGTTTTGTCTTTGGTAACAGGTGACAGGCCCAGCCGAAACCTTGCTGCAACTGTTCACAAACTTACAATCAACCCTGCTTGCTATCATAGACATAGGATGCTGTTGGCGCTGCCCCGCACCCTACGGATTCCGAATCAGGAAACAGGAGCAAAGAAAATATAATGATGATGTTTAGGGAGAGAGAAAATGTCAGTGTCAGTGTCTCATAGTCACCCTACACCTCCCCCCTTCCCCCCTCGGCTTAATTTAGTGTTGTAAGCGAACCGTTACCAGTCGCATGTTATTTAACTGTTTCTACCAGTAGATATAGTTTGTGTATATATGTTTACTAGCTTTTGCTCGCGACTTCGTTCGCGTGAAATTTCTTGTTCCTAGACCCACCCCGTCTCTGTCACTGGCCACGCTATTATAGGTCTACCAGAACCTAAGGGCAAAAAAAATAATTGTGATTTTCATATGGATTGACATTGCCAATGTATGAAAATCACAATGTTTTTGCGTCGCATCGCCTCGTCTGCCCGCGCTATTATAGGTCTACCAGAACCTCAGGGCAAAAAAAATAATTGTGATTTTCATATGGATTGACATTGCCATTGTATGAAAATCACAATGTTTTTGCGTCGCATCGCCTCGCCTGCTATTATAGGTCTACCAGAACCTCAGGGCAAAAAAAAAAAGTGATTTTCATATGGATTGACATTGGCGCCGATTCTGTTGTTAACACACTAAGGGCTGATTTTTCCAACGCCAGATAATTTTTATTCGTGGAATATAATTGACGTCTGACAGTTTATGTATGGAAGAACTGTCAAAAATTCAAAATTATTCCTCCGATAAAATTATCTGGCGTTGGAAAAATCAGCCTTAAACTAAATTTAAGTTCAGGCATCTTTTTCTTTCTATTTCATTAAGAAAAGGAGAGAAGATAAATATTAGTTTAGTCCTGTCAAATTAGTCAGCGCCTGGCGTAAATTGGCGTATTTTTAGTAGCCAATTTTTTAATCCCGTCTAAAGTTGTCTATCGAGTATTTTAATTTGACAGGACTAAACTAATATTTATCTTCTGTCCTTTTCTTAATGAAATAGAAAGAAAAAGATGCACTCAACCTAAATTTAGTTTACTTTGTGAACCACAGAATTGGCACCATTGCCAATGTATGAAAATCACAATGTTTTTTTTTGCCATGAGATTCTGGTAGACCTGATACCACGTTTTATTCTGACTTTTTTTTTACTCAGCTCCTAAATGTCCTAGCGTGATGTTAACAATGGGATCCTGCCTCAAGAATTGCGCTATCAACTGCATAAATATTGTTTTCAAATCCGACTGGGAGTTCCCGAGATTAGCGTGTTAAAACAAACAAACAAACTCTTCAGCTTTATTATTAGTATGGAAGGGCTAAGTAATAACAGCCGCACAGGTCGATCGATCAGGTAAAGCTACGCTTGCCGCGGTTGGTCCGTGGATGGGCGTCCATCTTTACATACCAAGACCCCTCCGTGCCTCAGAAACCACGTTAAACCGTTGGTCCCGGCTGTCATTCGTGAATCTTTGACAGTCGTTACAGGTCGTCAGAAGCCCCAAAGTCTGACAACCAGTCTTACCAAGGGGTATCGTATTACCCAGTAACTGGGTTGTGGAGGTCAGATAGGCAATCGCTCCATGTAAAATACTGGTATTCAGCTGCATGTGGTTAGACTGGAAGCTGACCCTAACAGAGTTGGGAAAAGGCAGGCAGATGATGATATTAGTCTTTAATTATAGACATTGACTTATATATTTTTACCAGGATATGCCACGTCGCTCGGTGTGCGTCCCTCATAGTTCACGCCAATCCCGATTATTCCCGATGTCCACCACTTGTTCGGCCACCACCGGGGGACTGCGAAACAACTTTTAAGAATTATTCTCGTTGTCCACCACTGGGGGGGACAAAGAATTATTGTAACCTATCCTCAAAACACTTTAAAGTTGCTTCTTCTTTAAAGTGTTTTCTTTCCGGCGCTGCGGAAAGTGCAACTCCTCCGCCCTTACGTAACAAAGGATAGGCACCGCAGCTCACCTCCGCAGCTTCAGCTTGCTGCAGCCTCAGCCGGTACGGCATGCATGGGTGCCCTTGCTTTGTTACAGCGGGCGGGGGATGCTCTCCCTTCGCGCCTCCGCTTTTTATTTACACTCTAGGGTTAGCAGCCAAAAGACTACGTGAAGTCGGGGGTGCCCCGATTCAGTTTTGGAACAGATTCGACCTATTCAAACCATGAAGTGGGACCAGTGGTGGACAATCAAGTGGTGGACATCAGGAATAATCGGCTCTCTTGTGTAATGATGTTTGGTACATACAATATACTTTGTTTGTCTGTGTGGTGCCGGACTTAAAGAATAGCACCACCCCATACTTCCCGTGGGTGTAGGCGACTAAGGGGCGTACCGGAGAATGGGCAGCAGCGTTCTCTATGCATTCCATCACCATACCATACTGCGATCGCCAACCCGCCTGCCAAGCGTGGCGATTATGGCATACCCCCCCTCTTGGCGGAGGCCTATGTCCAGCAGTGGACGTCTTTCGGCTGAAATGATGATGATGATGATGAATCCAAGTGAAATTTAAAAGTGCCAAACTGTTTAAAATAATTATAATGTCAAACAGGTTTAAATTTCCAACGGGTTCTAGAACAGAACAGAACCGGTCGAAGTGGAGGTGCTTGGAGGCCTATGTCCAGCAGTGGACGTCTTTCGGCTGAAATGATGATATACTTACGATCAAATTTTCTCTCGTCCTAAGTTTTCACTTGATTTTTTTCGGAAGCATACAATGATAGGATCGGATTTATTAAAATACTAGCAGCGCCCCGCGGTTTTACCCGTATAAGTGTCGATCCCGTGTTAATATCGGGATAAAAATTATCCTATGTCCTTCCCCGGGATGCAATCTATCTCTCTGCCAAATTTTATCAAAATCCGTTCAGTGGCTTAGGCGTGAAAGGTAACATACAGACAGACAGAGTTACTTTCGAATTTATAATATTAGTAAGGATAGTAGGATAATATGGTTGGTTGCTGAATAGACTGCCTCGTGGGCAAGCGCTACTGAGCGTGAGGTCCTAGGTTCGGTTCCCAGGTCGGACAAAGTGTTATTGGGTTTTTCTATCTGGAACTTCTCAGTAGCAGCCTGGAGTCTGGATGTGTGTCAATATTAGTCGTCCCCTATTACATGGACTCAGTGCTTAGCCAGACTGGCAGTCTGGGCGAGGGGCGGGCACGGCGCGGCGTACTCAAAAATAAGAACTTCATTTGAGTGTTCATTGTGGATTTGTGGGCACGCGGGTGCGGAGAGCGGCGCGGGTGCTCAGCGCGGGGAGCGCGTGGCAACACACGCCATAGCTTGTTCATACAATTGGCAGCAGTGAATGCGCGTGCGGCCCGCGCGGGGACCGGGGCTCTCAAACTAGTTCGAGTTTTTTTCTAGTAAAAATAAGTTTTCTTCATCTATATTATATTTTGACAAACACTGGACACGACAACAATCAGGGCCTCAAGTCTGCTATTACAATAGTGTCAGAATGGTCTATCATTGATTTCATAATTGTTGATTTTGACAAGTTTGGTAATCTACTAAAATAATGGCGTCATTATGACTTTCCAATGGTCAACCACTGACACTCCATTGAAAGAAATGGCATAGAATGATAATCTCGTACATATTGAAAAATTAATTACTGACTTACGCGGTAATCTGCAAAAATTTTGACAGTTCCTTTGATCAGCGACCTACCATTAGAACATCATTGTGCAGTCATTGCTTTTAATTCGTTACGAGCATCGTATAGTTTCTGTGCCATTGACCGACCAATGATCAACCATTATGAATTTAGCAGATTACGAACTTTTAGCAAAATGACAATGGGATGGTGGTGGGATCGTGTTGGAATGACGAATTTATAACAATAGCAGACTAGGTCCCCAGAACGAAGCCGCGCTCCACTGCGGACAGGCAGACCGCGCGCGTTCCCGCAACCGCGCCGCTCCCCGCCCCTCGCTGCCAGTCTAGCCAAGCACTATAACATAACTGGCGAATTGTGGGTGGGTGTAGTTCCACCTCTACCCAATCCTTCCAGGAAACAAGGCGTGATGAAGTTACTACTATCAAGGGAATAAAACGACAAAGTCCAACATATCAACTATATCTTTATTTATAATTTGCATATAATTTATTATTATTTACGA
Source organism: Mesoligia furuncula (assembly GCA_916614155.1). Classification (NCBI taxonomy): domain Eukaryota; kingdom Metazoa; phylum Arthropoda; class Insecta; order Lepidoptera; family Noctuidae; genus Mesoligia; species Mesoligia furuncula. The sequence goes on along the minus strand of OU744818.1, from coordinate 13,769,779 downwards.
TTATTATTTATTAGTATGGTACAGGACTCCACTTAGAAACATATACAGGTTTTTATATTTTAATTGTGACAGTTATAGTTCAGGCCGGAATAAAATACCAAAAAAACCTTCAACCCCCCAACCCCTTAACCTCCAACCTTTTAACCTCTTAAGAGCGTTTACGCCGTACGGCATTTCATACAAAGTTTCAAGCCCTTGTTTTTTTCGAAATGAATGAACCGATTTTAATGAAACTTCATACGCATAAGCAGGATTCAAAGGTCTAAAAACTTAGTACTTAGAGAACATTTTCGAAATATCTTATTTAAAAAAATATAACTAGAAATCTCTGTTTCTATAAAAATTTAAAAATCGGTCTAATTTGGCTGTAACACTAGTTTTCTAAAATGTTTTTAAGTAACTTTTTAGACGTTTCTATCCTGCTTATGCGTATGAAGTTTCATTTAAATCTGTTCATTCATTTCGAAAAATAAGGGCTTGAAAGTTTGTATGAAATGCCTTACGGCGTAAACGCTCTTAAAATACCTTCTTATTATTTATAGGTACAATAAGATCATATTGATTATATTAGCTTTTATATAGTGAACGGTAAAAGAATTGCGATAATACCTACCTTTTTTAGTGCTGTCGGAGAGATTAGTGGTTCTATGATATTTAATTTTTTTTTGCCAGACAGGCAAATGCTATGTGTATTATGGCGCAGTCTGGGAGAGGCCTATGTCCAGCAGTGGACTACGATAGGCTGAGTTGATAGATTGGTTTACTGGCAATTTATTTAGGCCTGAATTGTACTCCTTGTCACTGGTTAAAGTATTTTATTAATGCTACATTTATTATATTATTATTATTTAGCAGTAACTTAAGGTACGGCCACACTCGCGTAGTTTTGTTTCGTGATGTTACAAATTACAAAATGGCCGCTGAACCATGACCGGTCCGAACTTCGTTCAGAAGGCTGCGCAATAACATTTTTTGGGAACCAAATGGTGACATGAGACGTCTGTGAGTGAGAGAACAATATGCGCGGAAGTTCGACCGATGATGTGTCAGCGGCCATATTGTCAGTAATGACATTTGATTTGCATGCGATCATAGCTTTTTAAGGAAACTTAAAGAAACTTAATAAATAGTTAGCCTCGAATTCGTTAATGTTACTTAATTTTATTTCTGCTAGACTATTCTGTCAAAATTTCACCGGGAAAATTTAGGTGAAGTGAGTTTGAAGTGGACTGTCATTTTCACTTGATTATGGAACTGCCTGACTTGTCTGTGTGGTGCCGGACTTAAAGAATACCACCACCCCTTACTTCCCGTGGGTGTCGTAAAAGGCGACTAAGGATCGTACCAGAGAATGGGTAGCAGCGTTCTCTATGTATTCCACCACCATACCATACTGCGATCACCAACCCGCCTGCCAAGCGTGGCGATTATGGCAAACCCTCCCAAAATTGGGGGAGGCCTATGTCCAGCAGTGGACGTCTATCGGCTGAAACGACGATGGAACTGCCAATTAATCGATTTCAAACAGCATCTGAAAAATCATTATATTCTGTGAATGAGTATTTAGGCTTTGAAGATTCACACTGACATGTTACTATTATAATTTGACGAATAGTTGACATATTTAAAATTTAATAATTATGATTTATATATTAATTTTATCAGCTTCATTTATTTAATAAAATAATGCATGCTAGTTTTAGCGAATTGTTTAAAAAAACCCGACCATCTATTCTGTAATGTACAGACGCCAGCACATCAACCTACCCGAAACTGACAAATTTTCCCAATCAACCTTGAACCTAATACTTTAGCGATAAAGTTGAAAATCTATTAAAGAATTTTGACAGATTGTAGTAGCACCTATTTTATTCTTGCAAATAAAATTTTATTTCATTTCATTTGATGCGGATTGACACTTTTCAGCGTGAGATTTTTACAGATTATATTGCCTGATCTATTTAATTTAACAAATAGTAATTAGTTAAATATTGCAGTAAGTATAAATAAGAATTATACAAGAAAAGCATGGCCAGTATAGCTAATCTTAAAACTATCTATAATAATTACATTTTTACAAAATGGCGTATCCGTTAGTAACTTAAAAACAATAATACTGTTTGGAAAGATGTCTTATTTGTTAGTTTTTACATTATAACTAATAATACCTAAATGCTGACTTGTTTCCTTACACATATAAAGTAAAAATTCGTAAAAAGTTTTAACAGAAAATAAAACTTTTTAGTTTTTTCTAAGGCTATGTACGCACTGACGGGTTGCTTGTTTAGCGCCTAGACTATGCGCTAAGCAAGTCATCCGTCAGTGCGTAGGCTCTAGGTCCTAGAGCTTAGTGACTTAACTTCCTTCAATCACGCTAAGCGACTAGCAAAGGTGCCTAGCGCGCAGTGCGGCTGGATGCAAAACTTCTAGAGCGTTCGTTTTAGTTCGCTTCGTGCAAGGCGACTCGCTAGGCTCTAGGCGCTAAACAAGCCACCTGTCAGTGCTTACGTGAAAAACAAAACCGCAAAGGAAAACCGGCATGTCCTAGAACCAAAAATTCGAAGACATGTGATATCTACCAACCCGCAGTGGGCCTGCGTGGTGGGTTACAGCCCAATCCCTCTCGAAGAGAAGGGAACGTTAAAGGCTGATAATATATACATTAAACGTGAAGGAATTGTAAACGAAGAAACATTCTACAATAGTATGCACCGACCCTTACAATATAACTAGATTTGGCCTGCGTCAGTCCTTATAATAATGTTAAAATAGTATGTAATCTAATAGGACATAATGTGCTGGACATTCTTCCAAAAAGTCAGGGCGAATCTACGGTGAAAATCTTTGCTCTGACGTCTAAATCTTGCTTGGTTTCAGTAAAAAAAAAGCCTAATCCCGTAATCAAAAGCGACAATCAATGTCAGAAACTTGTCAAAACTGTGGGGAAATTAAAGATATTTTCGACAGATTCAGACTGAGACCAGACTGTGAACAGCAGTGCGATTCTGTAACTGTCTCACCGTGAAAACTTAGGTGAAGTGAACGTGGAGTGAGCTGTCAATAGTGACAATTCCTAGCAAAAACAAACTCTCATCACCTAAGTTTTCACGGTGAGATTTTTACAGAATCGACCGGCAGTTTAGACAAAGAAAAGTATAGACGGCGGGTAGCTCCATTTCATTTCTACAAGAAAAAAAAAAAAAGTAAAGTATTACGTATTAGTACTAGTATTAGTATCCAGGTGTAGTGTACTAGTATTAGTTTTACGTATTAGTAGTAGTAGTAAAGTATTGAGATATTATAAGTAACAGAAAAGGATATATCTGGGTATACTATTTCCGTCTCTCAGTGCGTGCCAGTTTTTTCAAGGCAGCTACATATGTAGCTCTTGTTAGTTATTTTAGTTTTTTGTCTCATGTGTGGCCACGCTACCCGATGCTCTATAGCTTTCTTACTCTAAGGTGAACAGTCTTAAAATTTCGAGAATTGCCCCTCTAAAGTCATCATTTCGCTTGGTTTCAGTTTTTCAATAAAAAAACATTTGAAAGTCAATGGTGGTCAAGTGGAAAAGCTAATTTAAATGCTTACATTATTAGATTACACATTACAATAGTAATTATTATTTACATTATTAACTATTATTTAACAATAAATGTAGAAATATACACTATTCTTGACTAGGAAGAGTATGCTAACTTAGTTTTAGACTATTATTTAATTTTATTTAATATATTTTAGTTAGTATACTGCTGCTGTCCATTCTGACATTTTCTTTAGCGAGAAAGAGTATTAAAAAAAAAGGTCCGTCGTTTTTTATAAAGGAACTTTTTTGTCTGTTACTCTGATTACAGATGTTTGCGGTAAAAAAAACACAATTGTCTATTGCTTGGAAAAGTCCGTCAAAGATGTTCAATACTTACGAAAACAACAGATGAATAAAAAACGAAAAGATAATTTACTCTCATACCACGTACGGCCTAAACATATCCATAGGCCTTCCTCCATCTTGATTCATAACGACCAAACCGCGCCTATTTTCCATGTTCGAATTAAAATTAGCGGCAGCCATCGCTCTTTCTCGCTCTAACGCAATAATTCTATCCCTGTCTAACATAGGTTTGACAGCTGTCAAATCTCCCGCCATCGGGGACGGCTTCTCTTGTTCATTTTGTATTTCTTTTGTTTTTTTTTCTTCAGTCTGTGGTGTGTCCTTGTTTTTGGAGTCTTGTTGAGCTTTTTTTGAACGTTTCCACTTCATTCTTCTGTTTTGGAACCAGATTTTTACCTGTGGACAAAATAAACCCTGGTTAATGCGGGCAGAAAAATATGTACGTAGGTACTTGAAATCAGGAAAACCTCGTTTTAAAGTTGTATAAATTGAACAGAACAATGTACGTGTTTAAAAAAAAAACAATAATTCTCTAAATTAAAACAGGAACATAAGCTTTGTGGCATGGAATAAATATTACATTTCATATGTTTGTCCCATCTAAAACCCATATTTCCACCCCCTAGCCTATAAAACCATATAAGTACCCTAAAACCTACGCAGTATAAATCCAAACAGGTGTAAATATCGTATAAATTTCTAAGACCCACCCCAAGGGTGTGAGATTAATCTTTAAACCTTTGTAAACCTACAAAGCCGTAACGTTTACGATTCCACCCTTGTAATCTTAACATACATTTGCAAGCACAAATCCGCCATGTTGACAGGTGTTGCCGCCAAAACAAATGTCAAAATTGGGCTGTTTGTAGTGTCTGTGATCTGTTTTGATATTATAGAATATTATTTAGAGTGTGTTGGTTTTATGTATTTTAGTAATTGATTCATTTAATTTGAAAAGGTATGCACAAATAATTTATATTATATACTTTTGTGACCAATGACATATTATTACACAATATACATATATCTATACTAATAATAAAGCAGTCTAATAACAAAGAAGGACAAGGGGCCCGTGGCTAAATAATAACAACCGCACAGGTCGATCGATCAGGTTGAGCTACGCTTGCCGCGGTTGGTCTGTGGATGGGTGAATTAATAATAATACATACCGAGACCCCTCGTGCCTCGGAAAGCATTTTAAGCCGTTGGTCCCGGCTGTCATTTGTGGATCTTGGACTGTCGTTACGGGTAGTCAGAAGCACGAAAGTCTGACAACCAGTCTTACTGTCTTACCTAGGAGTATCGTATTACCCAGTAACTGGGTTGTGGAGGTTAGATAGGCAGTCGCTCCATTTAAAATACTGGTATTCAGCTGCATCCGGTTAGACTGGAAGTCGACCCGAACATAGTCGGGAAAAGGCTGATGAATAAAACAGTCTAATAACAAAGCAATAAAGAGTTTGTTTGTTTGAACGCGGTAATCTCTGGAACTACCGGCCGAATTTCAATTATTTTTTTTACATTTGTTAACCCAATTCTTGAGAAAGCCTATAAGCTATGTAAGATCACGCCAGGAACCGAGCAAAAAGAAAAATAGTAAGAATGAACGCTAAGCGAAAAGGATGTAATAGCGCTGGCAAGCGATGCGATGTGACAGGTTGGGCCGGGGGTACAAGAAATTTAACGCGGACAAAGTCGCGGGTAGAAACTAGTAAATTGACAAAGTTGTAGAGATTGCTTACACATTACGTTAATACAGATTTTTTTAAACCAAAAAATCATGACAAGTTCGCGAGTGACACTCAAAATGCTCTAAAGTAAATCAATCATTCTGATTCATTTCGATAACAGCTTGTAACACACATTAGTTCCTATAATTTATTTGTCAAGATAAAAAGAGCCATAGATTAGGTTTTCATGGAATGCATTTGAATGTGATATCAATAGTGCAGTGTCAATAGTAATAATACGTCACTTAGTACGTTTAGTCATAATTCATAATTCACTGTCCCCGCCCCGCGCGCTAGCGATAGGACGTGTCTCGTGTGCCCTCTGTGATTTTAAATCATTTTACTAAATTCCAACGAAATTACCTTATAAGTTTTCGGTTACATTTGCATAAATCACTATAATACAACGTAAAATTCACGCATAAACAATAAACTGTTTGTAGACAAGTCTGCTTTGGTGCTTCGAGTTTTAAAATAACGTTAAAGTGAATGTGGCAATCGAGCAGTGACATACACAATGACCCTGAATGTCGTCACTCAACGTCCTTTCTCTTTTTTATCATAAGAGTTGAAAGCTATTAGCTATTTTGCAGTACTAATTAACAGTTTACTTGGCGTGTTGGCGAAGAGCTCTGGTCGTAATTGCAGTAAACGCCCCAGGTCTGAGGTTCGATCTCGACGAGGCGCCGCACTTTTTGTGTTTTTAAAAATTATTAACACTGTTATTACCAAGTAGATGCAAAAGATGTCGACACCTAGAACCCCACCAAATCATAATATTCCTTCACGTTCCGAGTCGGACATCACCAAATTGTTCGCTAAAGATGAGTTGTCAACCAATGCTACAACTAATATTACCCAAAGAACAAATAAGCGCCGATGTCCCTCAGGTGACGACATTACTAGCGACTATTTGACCGACTTCAAGAACGAAATAAGAGATATGATACAAAACATGACTACCTCACAAAATACCCGTTTGGACAAACTAGAAAGCTATATAATCGAAATAAAAACCTCAAACACTAAGATAGAAGAGACTTTTACGGAAATGGAAAAAGCTGTGAACTCTTTTTCTGAACAGTTAACCTCACTTGAGGTAAAGATTGCAAGCCTGGAAATAGAACGTAACTCCATAGTAACTAAATTAACTGCACTGGAAGAAAAGGCGGAGTCCTTCGATCGTGCCCTTGTAAAAACTTGCATCGAGCTTCGCAACGTACCCAAGAGAGCGAAAGAAACTAAAAAGATGCTTTATGACGCCTTACTGGAACTTTCAAAACAACTCGAAATAAAATTACAAGTGTCCGACATACGCGATGTATCACGACAGCCTTCAAAAAAAGAAACTCCAAATTCTACCCTAACAGTCGAATTTACGAACACGCTGACTAAAACCAGCTTTTTGTCAGCTGTTAAGGACTACAACAAAATGAATCCAAACAACAAGTTGAACTCAACGCATCTGGGTATAGAAGCTCCAAAAACGCCAACTTACGCTGCGGAACAATTAACTCCCAACTCAAAACGAATCTTTTACCTGGCTCGTAACTATGCCAAGATGAACCAATACATGTTTTGCTGGACCGCGGACGGGCGCATTCTGATGAAGAAGAATCCTGACAGTCCCTCTATTGTTATTAAAAGTGAATTACAAATCCAAAAGATGTCTGAACCGACTGCACCTGACAATGTATGACTAGGTCATCCTTTGAGAAATGTAATTTTTCTGTTAACGGTTATTTCTGCAACTACTTTTAATTTTGTTATTACTTTATCTGCCATATTAATTAGGCTAGTTTTTGTAAACTACTGCACACCAAACTCCACCAGAAACCCTTTATACAATTCTCATTTAGTAAAACTTTTTCCTAGCAAAAAGTTTAAACACTATAACACTACACAATGCTCACATTCACTCATATTAACCGTCCCTATGTTCTCACTGCCTCAATCCTATAACCTTATATATTACACTCTAATACCCTTATTTTCATACAACTATGTCTAATTCGATATATGATGTAATGTCTGATCTTGACCAATTTTCTGTATCTGAAACTCACATTTGTACCCCCGAAGCAACGAAATCATACGTTAAGAACGAAAGTGTCTGGCTTACTACTTTAACGCAAAATATCCGATCAATTAACTGTAATTACTTAAACCTCCAAACCCTAATTCATCGTATGAATATTGACTGTGATCTTCTGGTCCTAACAGAATGCTGGCTACCATGCTCAAGTAACTCGTGCATTCCCACTCTACATAATTATACCACATACAAAACAACCAAACACCTTAATCAGAGCGACGGGGTAGTTGTCTATGCTAAGTCAGATATGATAACCACTTGTGAAGAGCCCGACTTTCTTGAATCAGCCTCGTGCTTACTTGTGAAGATAAATTCAGAAGTGGCTATACTTTGTATTTACCGCTCCCCCTCAAACGACAACATTTGTTCATTCCTTACTGCACTCAATAACATTATTCCATCTCTCACCACTTACAAATCGGTTATCATAACTGGAGACATTAACTTGGATATCAAACCTGAAACCCAAGATTCACGAGCCCACGAATATCTCAACACCCTGGCGTATCACGGATTTCTACCAGCCCATACACATCCAACGAGAGGCAAAAACTGCCTAGATCACATTATGATTCGATCCACAGGTACAATTCTTACTCTAGTTTACGATACAACGGTAACAGATCATTGTTCTTCCCTTTTGTGTGTAAATACGCAAAACAAAAAATCCGAATCAACCCCCTCAAAAATGATATCTAAGGTAGACTATAATGCACTTGATAAAACTATGAAAAACCTTGACTTTACCCCCCTTTTTCTTATCTCTGACCCAGACAACGCTATAGACAAACTTACACAAATAACGAAAAATGCCTTAAATGAATGCACGACATTTGTCAAAGTTCCTTCAAGTAAAAGGATATTGAAACCGTGGATTACTCCAGGGTTGCTGCGTTGTATCCGGAACCGTGATTCTCTTCACAAAAAAGTTAAGCAGTCACCAGACAATCAAACTCTACTTATCACATATAAGCGATACAGAAATTTTTGTACAACACTTTTGAAAAAAATAAAAAGAAAATTTGATTCCGAAGAACTAAATAAGGCAGTCCACAACCCTAAAAAACTATGGGACTCTATAAATACCATCACCAATTCACAGAAAAAGAGGAACTCCTCCAACCAACTGTTAACTCACTCTCACTCGCCCAGACAGTCTTGCAATGATGTAAACGAATTCTTTGTCAACATAGGGAAAAAACTCGCAGAAAATATAAAGACCACACAAATCCACTCAACTCCCCCTCAAACTACAAAGTTCAATAAATCGTTCGTTTTAGAACAGACAGATCCTGACGAAGTTATAAGTACCATTAACCAGCTAAGGGTTAATGCTGCTACTGGTTGGGATGGCATATCCCAAACCTTCCTAAGAAGATACGCACGGACCCTTGCACCTATACTATGCCACATCTTCAACCTTTGCTTTCATTCAGCTATTTTCCCATCTTCTTTTAAAAGAGCAATTATTCATCCTATCTTCAAGGGTGGTGACGGAACATTACCAAACAACTATCGCCCAATAGCTGTTCTTAGTGCACTGTCGAAGGTACTTGAACGCCTCTTAAACAAGCGATTAGTCCTATACCTCGAGCATTTCAAACTGTTATCTCCCCAGCAGTTTGGCTTTCGCAGGAACAAATCCACTTGTGAAGCAGTCCATATGTTAATTGGTAATATAGTACAGAACTTAAATACTAACAAGAAGGTTCTCACTATATTCTTAGATCTTGCAAAAGCATTTGACACCGTTCCCGTCTCCACTCTTCTACTCAAGCTTGAAAGTTTAGGTGTCAGAGGGTCTTCACTTGATCTCTTCAAGAGTTATCTTACTGACCGCACACAATTTGTCACTATAGATGATTACAAGAGTGAAGAGCTACCCATTCAGTATGGTGTACCACAGGGTAGCATTTTGGGACCCACACTCTTTCTTGTGTTCATCAACGACCTTTGCAATCTTCTAATTCCAAATGCCACAATAGTTTCTTTTGCAGACGATACTGCCATCACTTTCACCGCAAATTCTTGGTCGGATCTCCAAGTTACTGCACAAGACGGCTTTAATTCCGCCTTGAAGTGGCTTTCCTCTCATACCCTTACTCTCAATGCCAACAAAACTAACTTCATCACCTTTTCAATGACCAATACTTCCCAGCCTAAAATCCCAATCTCTATAAAAGCTCATTCTTGTCCCACTCAAAATCAACTTAATTGTCAATGTCCCACCTTAACCCCAGTAGAGCAGGTGAGATATCTTGGTATAGTTCTGGACAAAAACCTTAACTTCAAATCCCATATTAACACCCTCACTGGTCGCATACGAAAGTTAATTTACATTTTTAAAACCCTGCGCCATGTAGCCAACCCGTTTATCATCCGAAACGTTTACTTTGCTCTTTGTCAGTCCATCCTAATCTATTGTATATCATGCTGGGGTGGTGCTGCTAAAACTATACTTAAGCCTCTGGAGGTCGCACACAGAGCTATTTTAAAAGTGGCTACGTTCAGACCGATACTCTCCCCAACTATCGAACTATATCAATCATGTAGCGTACTTAATGTAAGGCAACAATATATTTTACACATAATCCTTCTGCAACATCGTCGAACACCATTCAAAAAAATCTCCAAGCGCCGCAAAGACCTAATCTGCACAATTCCACCTACACGCACAGCTTTTATGAAAAGGTTTGCTCTCTATCTTGGCCCATCACTCTACAATAAAATTAACGCGAAAATTCCGATTTATGGCTTAACAAACTTTAACTGCAAAAAGACTGTTCGCACCTTCCTTTTAAACCTTACCTATGACGAAACGGAAGAATTCCTAAAAAAGTGATTACTCAAACACATACATGCATCACACACTACATAAATTAGCAAAACACTCACCACACTAACAGTATACACACTACACCAAATTACTGAACAATTTTTTATTTATACTCTCTTTTTTTTTTTTTTCTGAACTCTCATTTATAAATTTGTGTTTTCAGATTTTGCTATTTTTAAATTCTAGTTATTCTTGTTTTGGTTAATAACCTAATTTTAATAATATAATATCATTAGTAGCTTTCTGTAATGATTTATAATATAGTATATTTAACACGTGCTTATAAGTCAACCATTTATGACGGGGATCGGAACTGTTTCTCCTAAACACAGGTTATTCTGTAACCTATCTAGGAGAGCAGTACGGCACCCACTAACTAGATTAAGAAACTTTGTGCTTGTGCTTTATATTATATTATCTTAGCATGTCATCTAGTCCTAGTTGAACAATAAATCTTATTATTATTATTATTATTATTATTATTATATAATCATAAGCCTTTTCCCAACTAAGTTGGGGTCGGCTTCCAGTCTAACCGGATGCAGCTGAGTACCAGTATTTTACATGGAGTGTCCACAATCCAGTTACTAGGTAATACGATACCCACTCTGGTAAGACTGGTTATCAGACTTTCTGGCTTCTGACGACCCGTAACTACTGTCAAAGATCCACAAATGACAGCCGGGGCTTTCTGAAGCACGGAGGGGTCTTGGTATGGAAAGATAGTCACCCATCCATGGACCCTATTTACAATTGGTGACATGAAACTTTTTGGGTGCAAAAGATAATTCGAATGATAAGAAAAAGAAAGAAAAGTGTTTATTTTAAGTTTTCTGAACTACTTTTTCTTTACCTGAGTCTCAGTAAGCATCAGACTGGTGGCTACTTCGAACCTCTTGGGCCTGGAGAGGTACTTGTTCATCCGGAACTGCTTCTCCAGCTCCAGGAGTTGCTGCGACGTAAAGGCGGTGCGAGGTCGTCGAGTCTTGCCAAGAAGAGCATGGGGAGCACCTGAGGAAGAAGGATAATGATTAGTGGTGATTGGAGAAAGTGTTTCTAAATATTGGGAATCGTAAGATATGTAGTTTTTTTATATAAGTCTCTGTAAAAAGGAAAAAGTTACTGGAAGGATTTCGAGGAGGTCTTTGCCCAGCAGTAGGTACTTTCCTGCTGCTGCGGGCAAAGGCCTCCACCTCCTCAGACCATAGGCTAACAAAAAAAGGACATTTTAAGGTTTTTCTAAAGTTTGTGGTTTTAACGGCTTGACTGTGCTTACATAATCAGCCTATAATGTCCCCAGTGCTGGGACACGAGCCTCCTCTCTCTGAGAGGGAGTGGGCCGTAAATTACCACGCGGGCCCAGTACGGGTTGGTAGATGTCACATGTCTTCGAATTTGTGGTTCTAGGACATGCCGGTTTCCTCACGATGTTTTCCTTCACCGTTTTGAGAGCAGTGGTGATGATATAATTTACACAAAGTAAAGCGCCGGTCTGGGCTGTGCTTGACTTTGACTAATTAAATTAGGCAATAATTTAATTAGTCAATGAGGCGGCTTGGGCCTTGGCCAATTATTTTCAGATAATTTGCCAAGACCCAAGACGACAACAAAATTGAAAATCTAGCCATAAAACTTAAAGATCTTCACGTATTTTGTAAGTAAGTATAAAGAGTTTTTTTACGCAATTGATTGGCTAATAAGCCGACGGATAAATTAAAAATGCTTTTTAAAAAAAAAAAGCAATTTAGCACAATTAGCGCATATTACGTATACCACAAAAAGGATTAAGCTGATACTATATACTACGCGTAATTGAATCAATCTATTCCTAGCCAATCTCAATTAATCAAATCAATAATAAAAACACGAACCACTTAAAACCACTATTTATTTAACCGAACGTTAATATAACTAATTTATCGCGTCAAAGACCCGCCGCTAAGCTTATAAAAATGATAATTAACAATTACTATAACACGAACGCGACATTTGGCGTTGTTTGTCCAACACGATAATGTCATGAACGCATCTGTCAAATTTTGGCGCGAACCACCATGTTTTTTTTCGGTTGTTTGATTGTTGTATTATTTTTATTGGTGGTCCTTTGGGGTGAATGGGATTAGGAGAAGTGGTGGTAATGTGATGGTTTGTGCCACTTAGTTGTATTAATAAATAAAAAGCTTTTGACAATATTTTTGGTATTTTTCTCCAAAGCGATGTTGAAAAACTATTCGGAATTCAGTTACAAAGAGTTTTCCTTTTTACAAGCAACTTATGATTGCTTGACCTAAAGATAATAAAATGTCGGCTTAGAGCTAACGGAGCATAAAACAGCAATAAAATAGAAAGTAAGAGCCTATGAGAACTATCAATTTAATTTTGTCATTGTAGCTATTAATGAAAATAAAGAATCTATAAATCACAAAATAATCTATTCCCATTTGTGAGACCATTACACGCCCACACAACGCTCAACCGAAAAGAACCCTTTCAACTTTTTATTTATCCCACACAACAAGGACAAAAGTCAACATTCATACAGCCAAAATTAAACTTTCAATAACTTATAAATGCATTAAAACCTACATGTGGGTACAGAAAATAAATAGAAAATCGTGCTCAAGTGTCGATACACGATAAATAAATAGTTTAGTCATGTTGGCAGTACGTGACTTTCCTGTGCCCAACTTTGGTTTGAATTTTAAAATTATGTTGATCCCATCCTGGTAAATATATTTGTTCTCGTATAATAAAGATGTAACGACTTCTTTTATTTGTTATTTATTTATAATTGGAATTGTAAATGACTATAATTTATTGGTATGTTAACGGTAATTTTCATAGCGGTGTTTTCATGTTCGTGGAATTTGGCCGTGTTGAAAATTTTACCAGATTTATAATCGTTTGGTATTATTTGATACGAGTTCTATCGCGTATTTCCCTTTCCGTGTCCAACTGGCGACACCGGTCTCGCGAAATCCACACGCTTTTGTATTACTACACAATTCAACCAACCCGTGCTCGCGCACGTTTTTGCGATCACGCAACGATAAAAGAGGTTTTACAAAATAGTGTGCAATTGAATTGAACGCGGTTTTTTAACTGGTTTCTTCGAAACAGATCCGTGCTGATTTAGCGCGTTCGTAAATATTCGGAATAAATCGTGCGGGCCGAAGGTGGCGGGAGCCGGTGCTGCATGGTTGCGGTTGGTCGATAGGCGACGTAGGATGCAAGAACGAGGGAAGGGCACCCCGAGGTTAGGTTTGGTTAGATTACTTTAAACCCTTTACACAGAAATAAGGGCCCCGCCAAGCGTGGCTTCGTCGACATAGAATGCAAGAGCGAGCGGTAAATGTTCGGAATAAACCGTGCGGGCCAAAGCTGGCGGGAGCCGGTGCTGCATGGTTGCGGTCGGTCGATAGGCGACGTAGGATGCAAGAACGAGGGAAGGGCACCCCGAAGTTAGGTTTAGTTAGGTTACTTTAAACCCTTTACACAGAAATAAGGGCCCCGCCAAGCGGGGCTTCCTCGACATAGAATGCAAGAGCGAGCGAAGGTCACCCCGAGGTTCGGTTTTGTTAGGTTACTTTATTTTTTACTTTTACTTTAATTGAACACGGGCTAGTAGAATTCCGTACTAATACAAAAGCGTGTGGATTTCGCGAGACCGGTGTCGCCAGTTGGACAAGGAAAGGGAAATACGCAGTTCTAACACGATTATCTGAAATACATCAGTAGTAGTTACGGCTTCTGTAAGAAGACGTTTTTCTTCACTCTTCGACTTCTATTTCATTAGAAATCTACTTATGGCTTTCTATGGCACCAAGGAAGCTAAATTCTTGCTTATTAATTAAATAGCTTCTTCCCGCGACTTCGCCTGTGTGAAATTTCTTGTTCCCCCAACTCACCCCGTCGCATGGTATCGCCTGCTTCGCGTAGGGTTCTTTCTTTATTTATTTACTTAATGCTTCAAGCACATAAATGTACAGAGGCGGACTTAATGCCATCGGCATTTTCTACCAGTCAACCTTTGGGTGATGCAGAGACAAACAGAATCTCTCTTTCTTTCTGACTTTTTAGGGTTCCGTACCAAAATGGTAAAACGGAACCCTTATGGTGAGACTAAGTCTGTCTGTCTGTCTGTCACAGCTGGATATCTCAAGAACTGCTAATGCTATCAACTTGAAATTTGGAATAGTTTTAGACCAAAGACATTTAAAGTATTTACAATAGACGGGACATTGCGAACAAAACAGTGTCCCGGTACTTGTGACCTAGGCGTAACAAGTCTCTCAGTCTAGTATGGTACGCCTGCGCGTCAAGTCGCATTGACGCATTCGTGTCCAACAAAAGAAAAATATTTTGTATGGAAATATGCCGAGTTGCGCATTACGTTACTGCAAGTCTCGTTATGGTAAAACAACTGGACCTAAATTCAGTTTATTTTCGTATGTATTATCTATATTTACTCAGTAATTAGAATTAAATAATTTTCATAAAAAGATCTAGAAAATTTGTTTATGTTGTATTAAACGCCATCTATTGCTGAGTAACTTTACTATAGTTGGGTTAAATGACAGCTTAAGTGTTACCACTTTTTAACGAAATTAATATAGTGGTGTGACAAAATAATCGATTCATTCAAGTAACATTCAGTTTAAAATCGATCCATGTTTAATTGATTTTATAAAAGAGGGTAATAATATTAGAAGAATTAAAAACTAAGCTTGATGTGCTGGTGTCTGTACAGACACTTTTATACGTCAATCATATTTTAAAAACTAGATGAGGTCGGCGTTTCCTATCTGACTAATCAGAGAAGAAAGGCCAAAACAAACTCAAGAGGTCCAGATATAATCTTGGTCAGATCATGTCAAGTAGTTAATTCTTCAAAAGACCATTTCAGTATGGTCTCATACTGAAATGGTCTTTTGAAGAATTAACTATACACATATAAAGATAATAACGATAATTTAGTAATTTGTATGAAAAAATATTTTTTTTAAATAAATCATTTGTAAACATTGAAACTATGGATAATTTTATTGCTTTCCTAATTTTTTGGCACTTATTTCAATCTATTCAAATGCGAAAAAATTGTCTTACTAACTTTTTTCAATATTATCGATACGTTTGAATCTATATGGTAAAATCCCTACTACAGGTTTTATAGTTTGTACTTAGTGTCACCCCGCATTGCCAGACCTACGGATTTATCCATAGATCTACGGACTTTGGACCTCGCCTCGGATATACGTATATCGATATAAGATTTACAAATATTAGCAAACAAAAGTGTAAAAAAATAATTTAGCAAAAACGAAACGCAACCGACAATTGCAAAAAAGGTCTACTTTACACAAAAAGCAATATAAAACACAAGAGCATAATAGTTCGGCGGCAAAACAGGCGCATTTAAAATTATTTTGTTTTAAAATGTAAATAACTACTTACTTAAAAACACACACTGAAACTGATACGTTGTCATAGACGGTGACACGGACAATGAATAGTAGCGAATAAAATTGTACTTAGAATATTTTTTCTGCCTGAGTCAATTTTTGCCTAATTTGTTTAGTTTTCGATATTTATTTAACTGATTTGATTTATATTAGATTTTTCAGGCACCACCGGACCGATTTTTAATCGATGAATTGAAAATCGTATCTGGCAACACTGGCCACACTGGCCATCTACCGGGCGATAGCTGAATCTAATTGAATAAATTGCCGCTCTAATTATGCTACATCTTACCAGATGGCGGCACTGAGACATGGGATCACAGTTTTTCTAAGACATTTCTTTGCATGGCCCCTCTATTGTACCTATCTTAAATCTCTTTGTTTTAGACTGTGTTTGCCCAATTATTTTGCAAATAAGAAAGAAATAAAAATATGTGTATGTATATTTTTCGCAACAGGGACTGAAAGGGGGTCTGAAAAATTCGAAGTGGGGTTATTAGGGCATGTGGGGTATCATATGAGAGAGCGCAGTCTGCACATTCACAAACATTTTTTTCTTTTTTAGGCCACATAGTTTTCGACTTTTGATGAAAAATGTAAAAGAAAATACCCTTAACTCCGAAGTTTGCAAAGAGACAAATCTGAAATTATTATCATGTTATTAATAAATAATAATTTCCATAAGGGGGATTGAAGGTTTCTCTATGGAGTCTGACATTTGCGCCATTTTGATATTTTCTTTTAAAATGGCGGCCACGCGTGAAAACTATATAGGTACAGGGTGTTTGGTGCATCATTTGCCAAATGGAATTGGCCGAAAGGAAAGGTCATTTGCTATCTCTTAAGGCCCAGTAACTCATTCCTTGTTACACCGGTTTTTTTATTATGTCTATTTAATTTTTATTTAGAAAAATACAAGAACTCTGCATTTAAGTTTAAATTAAAAAAAGTTATGAGTACCTATAGCCTTAAAATTTCATTTTAATTCTTATGTTTACTCTTGTATGGTTCTATGAAATTCAAAATTACTTGCTAATAACATTTAGTTCCTTTTAAATAACTCACAAAGTTTTTGAAAAAAGGAAAAATACACTTAACACTCAACTTTAAAATGCTGAAAAAAAAAAACTAAAAGCGATCGGGATCTTCGAATTCTTTTAAAAAGTTCTCTAGTTTGTCCCCTTTCCAACGGTGTGCAATATACCAAAAAAACTTTTAATAACTTCAGTAATTCGCTAAATGTGTAATCGAGACACATCAGGCTGATATTCGATATTACGGTAAGAACACTATTTTTTAACATAAGTAACATTCTTTAAGTAGGTGGATAGTGTTATCTCCCTCTTACGCAGTCTCTTATCTCTTTCTAGGGTACTAATTTTCCTCGAACTTGAAATAAAAAATAAACTGTTATTTAATATGTACCTAATTATAAATTGCCCAGGCTATGAACGTTCTTAAAATTACGAGAATGGCCCTCTGAAAGTAATCAAACATCGCAAATAATAGGTATATAAAATAGGTTAATCAATTGAATGTCAAAATCCCTAATTAATAAAATTAGAGTTCTCTGCCCTTCGTCAGAAAGTCTGAATTTCAGTGTTCACCTGCGTTATGGACATAGAAGGCAGTACAAACATCAACCGACTCCGCAGCAAGCAGCTAGCATAAAATAAATCCGTATATTTTGTCGTCCGACATTCCCCTCCAGACTACTGAACGTCTTGTGTTATTTATACCAAAAGTTGGGACGGCGAGCCGAATGGAAAGAGGTTCTACTTTGTGTTTACTGGTAATACAGACTATAATAATCCACCAAACGGCTCGTATCGCATCGGATCGGATAGGATACGAACGGATGCGGCGGCAGCCGATCACGTCCGGCAGGATGTCGACACATACGATCGACTCCGTTCGTCATACGATCGGCTCCGTAGGTACGTCGCTTGCGAACGCATCCGTTTCTGCGCCTTGTCAAATAGTTTCATTCCTACCGTGTTGACGTGTTCTAATTTTAGAAAATGGTTGAAGTTGACGTAGCATTGTTGACTATTGCATTAGAAGAAGAAGAAAATCATTATAAAACACAAAAGAGGAAAATAAATTTGAACGACAGCCGAAAGGATTCGATCACATACGACGACAGGCGTACGGAGCTGAACGCGCGTCGCAGCATACTGTCGACTACTTTGATAATACTCAAAGGTCGACTACGATCGCGTGTCGCGGAACACGCCCGCGGTCAAACTGCTGTGCGCGGCTTGGTAATATAGACTTTAAATACTCTGTACACGATTTAATATCGTTTATGGCGACTACTTGACCTAAAGCGCGGTCTTTGTAGGACTGCATAGAAAAGAAAGAGAAGCACGATGACACAACGCTGGTAATTTATTGCAAAATAGAAGCAATTATCTATTTACAAAAAAATCTATTGTTTGGACTAAAAAATTAAAACACTTAGTGCTTTAGTATGTTGCTTGTAGAATAATCTGACAAAATCATAACGATTGTATGTAGGTATGTATGTATGTTAGTATGGTTTTTATTGTAAAAATAAAGTTTTTAGAGGATATACCTCTAAAAACTTTATTTATCTTACGTAATGTAAGTTGTGTAGGCGAATAATGTAGGCAGGTAATACAAGAGAGCTTTGAGTCGCCTATAAGTCTTGAGCTATTAACTGTAGTCACTGTAAGTTTGTTTAAGTGTTTTTTAAAATAGTTAATATTATAAGTAGGCTTAGCTATCGCATTAGATTTCTAAACCTGTAATGACAGTTTAAGAGTTTAAAATAAATAAATAAAAATGAAATCTTCCGCCTAAACTAACGTACCTGCAGTCAATTGTTTTAAAACGGCGATCCTGTCTAGTTTACAAAGCAATAGCTTCCGCCCACGGCTTCGCCCGCGAGGTATGTTGATAAAAACTATCCTATGTCCTTCCGTGGGATGCAATCTATCTCTTTGCCAAATTTTATCGAAATCCATTTAGTGGTTTAGGCGTAAAAAGGTAACAGACAGACAGAGTTACTTTCGAAAAACTACTAATACTACTCGTTACCCTACTAATTACTTTCTTTTGTTCAGCAAATTGATTGATTGAATTGATTGATTAAGGGGCCCGTGGCTAAGTAATAACAGCCGCACAGGTCGATCGATCAGGTTAAGCTACGCTTGCCGCGGTTGGTCTGTGGATGGGTGACCATCTTAACATACCGATACCCCTCCGTGCCTCGGAAAGCACGTTAAGCCGTTGGTCCCGGCTGTCATTCGTGGAACTTTGATAGTCGTTACGGGTTGTCAGAAGCCCGAAAGTCTGACAACCAGTCTAACCAAGAGGTTATTACCCAGTAACTAGGTTGTGGAGCTCAGATAGGCAGTCGCTCCATGTAAAATACTGGTATTCAGCTGCATCCGGTTAGACTGGAAGCCGACCCCAACATAGTTGGGAAAACGCTAGGCAGATGAAGATGTTCAGCAAATTGATCACCGCTTGCGAATTCAAAACTATACAGAACACAAAACAAAAGAAATCGTAAATTGTAAGTGGAGCAACTTTCAGAGAGCGACGCACCCTTGGATAGATTTATAGCCTGAGCAATGAATACGTGTGCTTCTAATCTAACGGGAGGAGGTTACATTTATTGTCTATGGGCAAACGGTCTTTGGTCTGTACTCTATGGAAAAGATGGCGGGTTTTCTGTTTGAATATTGTCAAAGAAGGTTTAACTTGTCTTGGCACTATTTTTTTCTAGTTCGTACGTGAATGACAAAACAAGATTCTTCGGTCAGCTGGACCCGCGGGTCCAGTTGCCCACATCATTTATTTTCTGTATTTTTATTGGTTAACTGGACCCACATTCAAACTTAGAAGAACGTCTATCACTGACAGACCACGCACAGTCTAAACTGCTGGGTTGAAGTTTGAAGTATTGCACAAGAGTTCTTTATATATAATGAAGGTGAGCACTAATGGGCAGCAGCGTTCTCTATGTATTACACCATCATACCATACTGCGACCGCCAACCCGCCTGCCAAGCGTTGCGATTATGGCAAACCCCCCCCCAAAATTGGGGGAGGCCTATGTCCAGCAGTGGACGACTTTCGGCTGAAATGATGAGCACTAATGGTGTCATACCCTAAATTAAACATGTAGTTCAATGGGAAAAAGTTTATATGGAAGATCGATATTTTTACCGACCGGTAATCTTATCCGGCGCACGGCATATGCAATAATAAAATTATTCATATGCATTCCATAATGCTGTAGACGTATCACAAATACAATGGCTTAAAGCTAAAGTACCTACAAAATCCAATTATGAACCCTGTAGGGCTCAGCAACAAGTATAAAATTAATTCGTAAAATATATAACACAAAAAAATAAAATATGTTAATAGTTCTGATGCAATTTATGCTGCAATTACATGAATTGCCGTGCAATTATTTTTAGTGTCGTTAATTCAATCTATCTATTGTAAGTGTGTTCTGGGGGCCTAAGACCACTTTGGCAGAATCATAAAAGGATAACATTATGAATTATAATATGGCGAAGACAGTCCGTATTTTTCTTTTATTCGCTGCACTACGTAGAGATTGGGATTGGATTTGGATTGTATTGATTGGTATTGTAGCACAGGCAAAAAAAAAATACTGAAAAATCCTTCACCAATGGGATTTGATACGATTAACTTAACAGTTAATGTCAATTATGATTCATAATGTTATCCTTTTACGATTCTGCCAAAGTGGCCTTTTTAAGCCCCCCTGGCCAGTTCTACGGCATTCAAGAACATACAGACTGAATTTTTGCAAACGTTGTTTTTCCAAATTGGCTTCTTCTTACTTACAAGCCGCGTCAAACTGTCTCCGATACATAGCCACTTCTCCAAAACACAATATTATACGTTCGTCAAATCGCACAGTCTAGCACAATTCTGATATCAAGACAATAGCGTTAACTTGCTCCGTCGAGCGCAAGACGCCAATCAGTGTAATTTGATTCTCGCCCCCCGAGCCATGGCGAGTATAGCTGTATGTATGGTATATCTCTTAGGTAAATAACTTTAGGGGATTGTAAAATATTATCTAAGTATGGTGTTTAGAAATGAGACTCGCGCGAAATGAGGTCGCAGGAATGAAGGTTTCAGAAATAGCGGATAAAGCAAAAGAGTACAGACTGAGATGATACGGTCATGTACTTCGACGAACATCTGACCATGTAGTGAGAAAGTGCCTTTCCATGACTGCAAATTAGAGGGGAAGGGGAAGACCTCAAACCACATGGATGACGAAGGTCCTTTTGGACCTAGCTTTTTCCCTTTGGACCTTCATGTCCTTTTGGACATGAAGGTCCAAAGGGAAAAAGCGAGGCTAAAGAAGGTGTTTGGGATTGAAGCACTCGAGGCTTGAAGGATTGGTGCGGCTCAAGGCTAAGCCGCACGGGTCGATCGATTTGCCGCGGTCAGTCCATGGATGGGTGACCATTTTTACACACCAAGACCTCTTCGTGCTTCGAAAAGCACGTTAAGCTGTTGGTCCCGACTGTAAATTTTGGATGTTTGACAGTCATTAAAGGTCGGCAGAAGCCCGAAAGTCTGACAACTAGTCTTAACCAAGGCGTATCATGTTACACTGTAACTGGGTTGTGGGGGTCACATAGCTAGCCCTCCTTGTAAAATACTGGTATTTGGCTACAGCCGGTTAAACTATACTAATAAAATATACTATACTCTCCCGGGAGTTTATTTACAGTTTTTCTAAGACCTTTATTCCCCCCCGACCGCAGACTTTATAGCTTAGACTTTATGGCCATTATAGCTGTGTTATAGATCTACCAGAATCTCATTGCAAAAAAAAAAAATTTAAAACTTTGTGGTTTTCATACATTTGACATTGCCAATGTTGTCAAATGTATGAAAGCCACAAAGTTTTTTTGTTTTTTTTTGCCATGAGATTCTGGTAGACCTATACATACACAGCTATGTCCTAAGTAAATGGCTTTAGGGGCTGTAAAATATTGTCTATGGTGTTTGAAGATATGGTGACTAGCAGGGGATCGAGGAGGGGGGGGGGGGTGGAGGGGGGTTCAGGGGATCAGACTCGTGTGAATCTGTGGAGTATGAACAGAGATCGGTCAGTTTCATTTTTGCAAAAGATTAAATTTGCTTCGAATCTTGGGGACAGGCAAGCAAGTCAGACTACACAGGGTCAAATTAAACCAGCTAGTGAAACTCCACAGAGGTGATGAATGATATCTAAACTTCTGATATAAGAGGCTTACATGACCTAAAGCGCGGTCACTGTCGAACTGCATAGAAAACACAGACACAGCGCTGGTATTATTTAATTACAAAAAATCTATTGCTTGGACTAAAAAACTAAAACACTAGTATTTTAGTATGTTGCTTGTACAATAATCTCAATCATAACGATTGTATGTATATTAGTATGGTTTTTATTGTAAAAATAAAGTTTTTAGAGGTATCTTCATGTTTTTTTTTCTATCGTATCAAATTAGTTGTATTATGTTTTCAACACACTATAATATCTACCTAGCATATATCCTGAATAATATCATATATTTTTCTGATTTTGTTTACTGTAGTCGATCATATAGTTTTATTGTTTCTAAAACTTGCGTTTTTTTGTGTTCAGGTACTGTAAGCCTCTTAAAAAATCTTTTTGTATTGATATCCCAGTTCATAAGGGCTATATACGAATCCGACTCGGCTGGGCAGCGTTCGGGAAGCTACGCAATATCTTCTCGTCCCACATACCGCAGTGTCTCAAGACGAAAGTCTTTGACCAGTGTGTGTTGCCAGTGATGACTTATGGAACGGAAACGTGGTCGCTCACAATGGGCCTTATAAGAAGGCTAAAAGTCACCCAAAGGGCAATGGAGATGGCTATGCTTGGAGTTTCCCTGCGTGATCGAATCAGGAATGAGGAGATCCGCAGGAGAACCAAGGTAACCGACATAGCCCGAAGAATTGCCAAACTTAAGTGGCAGTGGGCAGGGCACATTGCTCGCAGAACAGATGGCCGATGGGGCCGAAAGGTTCTGGAGTGGCGACCGCGTACCGGAAGACGTAGCGTTGGAAGGCCTCCCACAAGGTGGACCGATGACCTTGTGAAGGCCGCAGGAACCCGTTGGATGCGGGAAGCACAGGACCGGTCGAAGTGGAGGTGCTTGGGGGAGGCCTATGTCCAGCAGTGGACGTCTTTCGGCTGAAATGATGATGATGATGATGAAGGGCTATATAGGCTATTTAACATAACGCTAGACTCTTGGGAACTGATCGAAAAGAAAAAGTAAGAGATGGGGTGAGACGGACGAAGTCGCGGGCAGAAGTTAGTTGTCTATAAAGGATGGCAAGGACGTCTACGCGCAAATTGTAGCCATGAATTCAGCCTAGACGTAGAAATTTTACGCCGGTTACAAAAAAAAAACTGGCCAAGTGCGAGTCGGACTCGCACACGAAGGGTTCCGTGCCACAAGGCAAAAACGCCGGAAAAAAACATGTTTGTTGTATGGGAGCCCCCTTAAATATTTATTTTATTTTGTTTTTAGTATTTGTTGTTATAGCGGCAACAGAAATACATAATTTGTGAAAATTTCAACTGTCTAGCTATCGCGGTTCTTGAGATACAGCCTGGTGACAGACAGACAGCAAAGTCTTAGTAATAGGGTTCCGTTTTTACCCTTTGGGTACGAAACCCTAAAAAAAGACGTATTCCATATTGGGCACCCGCTTAAATGGCATCTGAGTGAATGTGCCGCTGTGTGTCAGGTGCAATACTCAAGTGCCATTTAAGCGGGTGCCCAATGTGGAATAGGTCAAAAAAAAATTTGCTGTTTTCATAGAAAAGAGCCAATGACTCGCTCTTGGCCAGTTTTCTTTCTTTCGAAGATAAAATTTAATCTACGCCAGCCTAACAGACACCCTTGGTCCTCAAAACCCTATAAAAAAGACGTATTCCACATTAGGCACCCACTTAAATGGCATCTGGGTGAATGTGCCACTGTGTGTCAGGTGTAAAACTCAGGTGCCATTTAAGCGGGTGCGCAATGTGGAATCGGTAAAAAAAAAATCAGCTGTGTTCATAGAAAAGTGCCAATGACTCGCTCTTGGCCAGTTTTTTTCTTTCAAAGATAAAAGTAAATCTACGCCAACCTAACAGACACCCTTGGTCCTCAAAACCCTTTAAAAAAAAGTCGTATTCCACATTAGGCACCCACTTAAATGGCACCTGGGTGAATGTGCCGCTGTATGTCAGTTGCCATTTAAGCGGGTGCCTAATGTGGAATAAGTAAAAAAAAAATCAGCTGTTTCCATAGAAAAGTGACAACGACTCGCTCTTGGCCAGTTTTTTCTTTCAAAGATAAAATTAAATCTACGCCAGCCTAACAGACATAGTGACATAGTCCTAGTGTTCTGTGGCACAGATTACTAATAAATAGGTAACCGGCGGCGGCGCGTGAGTCGTTGCCCGGAATGTTGCCACTGATATCATATTTTCATGTTATCTTTTTGTTTTGTATATTTTATTTCTTATTTTGATTGTTGTTTTTGTTTACATCGCATGCTGCACTGGCTGACGTCATCACGTCAACTCCGGCTGTCGCTGAAAACCAGCGCTGGGGCTCTGTCTTGTATAGGGTTTTAGCATTATGCTGAGCGATGGCCGTTTTGCGTAGATGTGACGCATACTTTCTACCAAATTGTTATTTTGTTTTATATTTTGTTTGTTTTTTTTTTGAGTCATATTTGCCGCAAATAAACGTATTTTCTTTCTTTTTCTTTCTTTCTTAGACACCCTTGGTCCTCAAAACTCTATAAAAAAAAGACGTATTCTACATTAGGGACCCACTTAAATGGCACCTGGGTGAATGTGCCGCTGTGTGTCACGTGCCATTTAAGCGGGTGCCGAATATGGAATACGTCAAAAAAAAAAAAAAAATCTGCTGTTTTCATAGAAAAGTGCCAACGACCCGCTCTTGGCCAGTTTTTTTTTCTTTCAAAGATAAAATTAAGTCTACGCCAACCTAACAGACACCGATGGTCTTCAAAACCCTATAACATATGATTTGAATGTAGCACTTTATTTTTATGGGGCACCCCATCAAATAGATAGGGTCGAGCATAATATCGGCATGTGGAGTCCATGTTCACCCTAATTGATCCTATTATTATAGTGTTATTTTGGCACTTTCGCGCTCGAGCAAGTGACAATGGTGGCGTAGTGTGAAGTTTGTATGAAAAAGTTTGGGTTCGAATCGTGTTTTAATGTTTGTTTTTTTTTTTACAAAAAGTTGTCTAGTTCCGCGACAAAAGTCAAGTCGATCGTAATTTCAGTTTTTAAAATCTTGATTATTGATCTAAATCCATACTAATATTATAAATTCGAAAGTAACTCTGTCTGTCTGTCTGTATGTTAACTTTTCACGCCTAAACCGCTCTACAAATTTCGATGAAATTTGGCAGAGAGATAGATTGCATCCCGGGGAAGGACGTAGGATAGTTTTTATGGACATACCTCGCGGGTGAAGCCGCGGGCGGAAGCTAGAATAGAATAGAATAGAATACTCTTTATTATGTACACCATATATTAATTACAGACATAAGGTATAGAAACTGTACAAAGGGTGACACAATGGGCGGTCTTATCGCTAAAAGCGATCTTTTAAAGACAACCTTTGGATGGATTAAAAAGGGGAAGGACAGACAAACACTGCAGGTAGTCTGTGGTGTACCATTTACATCCATTTTGCTAGTATTTAAATAAAATCGATACAACTAAAATTAACCGAATATTAATCTTGTCTATCTATTTTATGGAATGCTGAAGTGCAATGAAATTATGTGTAAATGTACCAGTACGCAGTACAGCACTTCATAAAAACTTTCAAGCCCTTGTTTTTCGAAATGAATGAACCGATTTTAATGAAACTTCATACATTTAAGCAGGATACAAAGGTCTAAAAAGTTAATTAAACACATTTTCGGTGTCTGTGGGTCAATTTATCTTTTTAGTCTTTGTTTTTATACTTTTTTTTTCACCTTTTTATGTTTTTTAATACCTGTAGGAATTGTGTCTTTTGTTAACCGACTTTTAAAAAAGGAGGAGGTTCTCAATTCGGATGTTTGTATTTTTTTTTTTTTTATGTTTGTTCGCGCATAACTCCGTCGCTTGCCAACCGATTTGAAAAAATATTTTTTTGTTGGAAAGGGTATACTTCCCAAATGGTCCCATGAAAATTTTATCGAAATCGGACAAGCGATTTTTGAAAAATCAACAAAAGTCTAAAAATTTATCTACATTAACGATCTTTTCATATTTCATAACTCCGTCATTTACGAACCGATTTGGAAAATACTTTTTTGAGCATTTGCTCTCGAAAATCATCATTTGGTAAAGTGGAGCTGATGATAAAGACCACAGATGGCTATCGGAACTACTCAATGACAAATATTTCACGGGTTGCGATTCGATTACTTTAATATGGTTGCTAAGCAATTTATGCTCTTTACAAGCTCCATTCCACCATATGCAATTATGAAATGGAGCTGATGGTGACTTCTCAAACAGCTCCAGTTCTCCTGGCTTATGGGAACTCCTCAACAATTAACGTCCCTGCATCGGGTAAAGCAATATTTTGTAAAAGGTGATAAGCAGTTGACATTAGGCTATTGTAACTTAGATAAATTACAAACTGACCCACTAAAAAGTGAAAAATAAAAACTTTTTTTACAAAAAAAAAACAAACGACTTCCGAAAAACACTATAAAGTGAAAAATAACTTTAATTTCGGAAGTCGGTGGCAAAAAACTAAAATACAAATCCAAAGACACCGACTTCCGAAATAAAAGTTATTTTTCACTTTATAGTGTTTTTCGGAAGTCGGTTGTTTTTTTTTGTAAAAAAAGTTTTTTGCACTGAATAAACGTTCTACTTATGTAAGTAGGTAATACTTACATAATGATGAAATTGACAAAATCTAATTCTTCTGCCCGTACCCCCAAATTAAAAGAAACGTGAATAAAAATAAAATTAATTGCAACAAACGAATCATATGTCACCAGTCACCACTTTATCTCTATTACTTAACATTTACACCCTTATCCAAGAACAAATAAAGTTCATTTTACTGAACCACTCTTCGATTTATACAACCCTAAGATAACTTAAAAGATTTTGAATCTTATTAATATTTTGATAAGGTTGAAATTACAATAGCAACGTTGAACTAGGGGTGCATGTATAGGGTGATTACAATTAGTGCTATAGTAATTTAATTTGTTTATTTTTATGCTCACAATCACAAATGGTGATATTTTGGTGATTGTTAAGCCGGTGATTAGTGATTTAAATGTGTTGAGTTTAAAATTGTGATTGGGGCGATAATTATTTTATTTATAGCGGAGTGGAGCGTTTGGTTGTAGGCTCGACGGGTAATCTGGTTTGATTCTTGTTTGGAACCTATTAAAGATTTTATAAGAGGCCTGGCATACCCGTCCGCCATTTTTTTTTTTTAATGCGATTATGCATGAAAACTATACAGGGTTATTGGTAAAACATTAACAACCTCTTAAGAGGTCATTGTACTCATCGTTATGAACAACTTTTACTATGGGACCAAAACTGAAATCGCAAAAAAAAATCAGCTGTTCCCTACATTTGTGTTCGTATAATTCGTCAAAATGTAGGGAACAGCTGATTTTTTTTGGCTGGTTTGATTCTTGTTTGGAACCTATTAAAAGATTTTATAAGAAACCTGGTATACCTACCAGTCGGCCATTTTGTTTTTTTTTTTAATGGCGATTTCGCATGAAAACTATAATATGTCGATAGTTGTCATCACCTTGCTTAGATCTTTTTGCATAGAAGTTTGAAATAATCACTCTGAATGTTTAAGAGCGTTTACGCCGTACGGTATTTCATACAAACTTTCAAGCCCTTGTTTTTCGAAATGAAGGAACCGATTTTAATGAAACTTCATACGCATAAGCAGGATACAAAGGTCTAAAAAGTTGGTAGAGAACATTTTCGAAATGTCTTATTCAAAAAAAGATAACTGGAAATCTCTGTTTCTGTGGAAAATTTAAAATCGGTCAATATGGCTGTAATAAGTATTATTTTAAGAAAATCCCTCTCACAGAGAGGAGGCCAGTGTCCCAGCAGTGGGCACTTTTTAGGCTGATTATTCTAATACTTAGGTACGGGGGGAGAATCATAAAAGGATAACATTATGAATCGTAATATGGCGAAGACAGTCCGTGTTTTTCTTTTTTCGCTGCACTACGTAGGTATAATCAAAGAGATTGGGATTGGATTTGGATCGGATTGATTAGTATTTTAGCACAGACAAAAAAAAAACACTGAAAAATGCTTCACCAATGGGATTTGAGTTGAGAGTTTGTCTATGTGGTGCCGGACTGTCTGTGTGGTGCCGGACTTAAAGAATAGCACCACCCCTTACTTCCCGTGGGTGTCGTAAAAGGCGACTAAGGGTCGTACCGGAGAATGGGCAGCAGCGTTCTCTATGTTTTCCACCATCATACCATACTGCGATCGCCAACCCGCCTGCCAAGCGTAGCGATTATGGCAAACCCTCCCGAAATTGCGGGAGGCCTATGTCCAGCAGTGGACGTCTATCGGCTGAAACGACAATGGGATTTGATACGATTAACTTAACGGTTAACTGACAATTATGTTATCCTTTTATGATTCTGCCAAAGTGACCTTTTTAGGCTCCCAGGTCTTTTAAGAAAACGTTAATTAATAAATTTGATTCCATTTTAATAACACATAAAGTCAGCCTTTTACAACCCCATGAAACACACGTTAAAACGTACATAAATACCCCATCAAAAACCAAGGACTACATAAAATAATTTAAACATGAAATAAAATCTGCTTGAACAAATGGTTTTCTCAAGAGTAGGGACTGACGCCGCAGCGCATGCGTGGACAAACCACGCCTACTTAATATCCACCCCCTGTATGGTAAATGTATGTAACGTTGTCCTTTCTTAAAAATGGGGGGTAATGAGAAGTGGTTAGGTTCCAAACAATTCGTGAATGTCCGCTGCACACAAAACAGTCCACGGTTGAGCTCAGTCCAACAAAAAAAAAAAACAGTGACACTCCGGGAGTGAAAACAAAACACAAACAGAATACTTAACAACAGAATCGGACTACATTGTGATAACGGGCTACTACGAAACCCTACACTGTGCGTGGCCCGACACGCACTTGGCCGGTTTTTCTTATAAGTATATTTTTTTACAAGCGTCCTTATTTTGGTGGTCTGAATGATTTCTAAAAGTTTGTCCATCTATTTTAATGGGGCCTTATATACCTTAGCGCATTTCACTTAACAGCAGTCTTTTACACACCAAGACAAAGGAAGGAAGGCAGAAAATATAAGATACTCAAGGCTGAATGAGAAGTCATTCAGCCTTGAGTATCTTATTTTTTTTTCCACTGCTGGGCAACGGCCTCCCCACTCTCGTTCCACCTCTCTCAGAGCTGCCAAGGACCAATCTATAGGAAAAGAGTTCAACTCATCCCGCCATCTCCGTCTGGGCCTGCCAGGACATCGTTTGCCATTAAGGGGCTTACATGACCTAAAGCGCGGTCACTGTCGGACTGCAATAGAAAAGAAAGAGAAGCGCGATGATGACACAACGCTGGTAATTTATTGCAAAATATGATGCAATTATTTAATTACAAAAATCTATTGTTTGGACGAAAAATATTGAAATATCTGACTGAAAATGAGAATGATTGTATGTATATTAGTATGGTTTTTATTGTAAAAAGAAAGTTTTTAGAGGTATCTTCATGATTTTTTTCTATCGTATCAAATTAGTTGTATTATGTTTTCAACACACTATCTACCTAGCATATATCCTAGAGAATATCATATATTTTTCTGATTTTGTTTACTGTAGTCGATCATATACT